>CM076990.1:208710589-211110589 GCA_039090855.1 Macrothele yani
CGGGTTCGAATCCGGGTGAGGCATGGATGCTGCGTTTGTCTTACGGCACAGGCTCTCTCCCTTCCATGGAACCAGTGGCCCTAAATTAGGGACGGGCGACTGCTTATAGCCCATTGAGTTGCTCACGGTGGTCGTTAAACCTCCAATCAAAAAAAAAAAAAAAAACTTAAGAAAAGAACAGTAAAAATAAAACGTACGAGGGAAATCATGAATCCGCCCCAGTGAAGCAGTGGTCTAAGCGCTGGCTTAACTGACCACTCGTTCGAGATGGGTGCGGGTTCGAATCCGGGTGAGGCATGGATGCTGCGTTTGTCTTACGGCACAGGCTCTCTCCCTTCCATGGAACCAGTGGCCCTAAATTAGGGACGGGCGACTGCTTATAGCCCATTGAGTTGCTCACGGTGGTCGTTAAACCTCCAATCAAAAAAAAAAAAAAAAAAAAAACTTAAGAAAAGAACAGTAAAAATAAAACGTACGAGGGAAATCATGAATCCGCCCCAGTGAAGCAGTGGTCTAAGCGCTGGCTTAACTGACCACTCGTTCGAGATGGGTGCGGGTTCGAATCCGGGTGAGGCATGGATGCTGCGTTTGTCTTACGGCACAGGCTCTCTCCCTTCCATGGAACCAGTGGCCCTAAATTAGGGACGGGCGACTGCTTATAGCCAATTGAGTTGCTCACGGTGGTCGTTAAACCTCCAATCAAAAAAAAAAAAAAAAAAAAAAAACTTAAGAAAAGAACAGTAAAAATAAAACGTACGAGGGAAATCATGAATCCGCCCCAGTGAAGCAGTGGTCTAAGCGCTGGCTTAACTGACCACTCGTTCGAGATGGGTGCGGGTTCGAATCCGGGTGAGGCATGGATGCTGCGTTTGTCTTACGGCACAGGCTCTCTCCCTTCCATGGAACCAGTGGCCCTAAATTAGGGACGGGCGACTGCTTATAGCCCATTGAGTTGCTCACGGTGGTCGTTAAACCTCCAATCAAAAAAAAAAAACTTAAGAAAAGAACAGTAAAAATAAAACGTACGAGGGAAATCATGAATCCGCCCCAGTGAAGCAGTGGTCTAAGCGCTGGCTTAACTGACCACTCGTTCGAGATGGGTGCGGGTTCGAATCCGGGTGAGGCATGGATGCTGCGTTTGTCTTACGGCACAGGCTCTCTCCCTTCCATGGAACCAGTGGCCCTAAATTAGGGACGGGCGACTGCTTATAGCCCATTGAGTTGCTCACGGTGGTCGTTAAACCTCCAATCAAAAAAAAAAAAAAAAAAAAAAAAAAAAACTTAAGAAAAGAACAGTAAAAATAAAACGTACGAGGGAAATCATGAATCCGCCCCAGTGAAGCAGTGGTCTAAGCGCTGGCTTAACTGACCACTCGTTCGAGATGGGTGCGGGTTCGAATCCGGGTGAGGCATGGATGCTGCGTTTGTCTTACGGCACAGACTCTCTCCCTTCCATGGAACCAGTGGCCCTAAATTAGGGACGGGCGACTGCTTATAGCCCATTGAGTTGCTCACGGTGGTCGTTAAACCTCCAATCAAAAAAAAAAAAAAAAAAAAAAAAAACTTAAGAAAAGAACAGTAAAAATAAAACGTACGAGGGAAATCATGAATCCGCCCCAGTGAAGCAGTGGTCTAAGCGCTGGCTTAACTGACCACTCGTTCGAGATGGGTGCGGGTTCGAATCCGGGTGAGGCATGGATGCTGCGTTTGTCTTACGGCACAGGCTCTCTCCTTTCCATGGAACCAGTGGCCCTAAATTAGGGACGGGCGACTGCTTATAGCCCATTGAGTTGCTCACGGTGGTCGTTAAACCTCCAATCAAAAAAAAAAAAAAAAAAAAACTTAAGAAAAGAACAGTAAAAATAAAACGTACGAGGGAAATCATGAATCCGCCCCAGTGAAGCAGTGGTCTAAGCGCTGGCTTAACTGACCACTCGTTCGAGATGGGTGCGGGTTCGAATCCGGGTGAGGCATGGATGCTGCGTTTGTCTTACGGCACAGGCTCTCTCCCTTCCATGGAACCAGTGGCCCTAAATTAGGGACGGGCGACTGCTTATAGCCCATTGAGTTGCTCACGGTGGTCGTTAAACCTCCAATCAAAAAAAAAAAAAAAAAAAAACTTAAGAAAAGAACAGTAAAAATAAAACGTACGAGGGAAATCATGAATCCGCCCCAGTGAAGCAGTGGTCTAAGCGCTGGCTTAACTGACCACTCGTTCGAGATGGGTGCGGGTTCGAATCCGGGTGAGGCATGGATGCTGCGTTTGTCTTACGGCACAGGCTCTCTCCCTTCCATGGAACCAGTGGCCCTAAATTAGGGACGGGCGACTGCTTATAGCCCATTGAGTTGCTCACGGTGGTCGTTAAACCTCCAATCAAAAAAAAAAAAAAACTTAAGAAAAGAACAGTAAAAATAAAACGTACGAGGGAAATCATGAATCCGCCCCAGTGAAGCAGTGGTCTAAGCGCTGGCTTAACTGACCACTCGTTCGAGATGGGTGCGGGTTCGAATCCGGGTGAGGCATGGATGCTGCGTTTGTCTTACGGCACAGGCTCTCTCCCTTCCATGGAACCAGTGGCCCTAAATTAGGGACGGGCGACTGCTTATAGCCCATTGAGTTGCTCACGGTGGTCGTTAAACCTCCAATCAAAAAAAAAAAAAAAAAAAAAAAACTTAAGAAAAGAACAGTAAAAATAAAACGTACGAGGGAAATCATGAATCCGCCCCAGTGAAGCAGTGGTCTAAGCGCTGGCTTAACTGACCACTCGTTCGAGATGGGTGCGGGTTCGAATCCGGGTGAGGCATGGATGCTGCGTTTGTCTTACGGCACAGGCTCTCTCCTTTCCATGGAACCAGTGGCCCTAAATTAGGGACGGGCGACTGCTTATAGCCCATTGAGTTGCTCACGGTGGTCGTTAAACCTCCAATCAAAAAAAAAAAAAAAAAAAAAAAAAAAAAAACTTAAGAAAAGAACAGTAAAAATAAAACGTACGAGGGAAATCATGAATCCGCCCCAGTGAAGCAGTGGTCTAAGCGCTGGCTTAACTGACCACTCGTTCGAGATGGGTGCGGGTTCGAATCCGGGTGAGGCATGGATGCTGCGTTTGTCTTACGGCACAGGCTCTCTCCCTTCCATGGAACCAGTGGCCCTAAATTAGGGACGGGCGACTGCTTATAGCCAATTGAGTTGCTCACGGTGGTCGTTAAACCTCCAATCAAAAAAAAAAAAAAAAAAAAAAAAACTTAAGAAAAGAACAGTAAAAATAAAACGTACGAGGGAAATCATGAATCCGCCCCAGTGAAGCAGTGGTCTAAGCGCTGGCTTAACTGACCACTCGTTCGAGATGGGTGCGGGTTCGAATCCGGGTGAGGCATGGATGCTGCGTTTGTCTTACGGCACAGGCTCTCTCCCTTCCATGGAACCAGTGGCCCTAAATTAGGGACGGGCGACTGCTTATAGCCCATTGAGTTGCTCACGGTGGTCGTTAAACCTCCAATCAAAAAAAAAAAAACTTAAGAAAAGAACAGTAAAAATAAAACGTACGAGGGAAATCATGAATCCGCCCCAGTGAAGCAGTGGTCTAAGCGCTGGCTTAACTGACCACTCGTTCGAGATGGGTGCGGGTTCGAATCCGGGTGAGGCATGGATGCTGCGTTTGTCTTACGGCACAGGCTCTCTCCCTTCCATGGAACCAGTGGCCCTAAATTAGGGACGGGCGACTGCTTATAGCCCATTGAGTTGCTCACGGTGGTCGTTAAACCTCCAATCAAAAAAAAAAAAAAAAAAAAAAAAAAAACTTAAGAAAAGAACAGTAAAAATAAAACGTACGAGGGAAATCATGAATCCGCCCCAGTGAAGCAGTGGTCTAAGCGCTGGCTTAACTGACCACTCGTTCGAGATGGGTGCGGGTTCGAATCCGGGTGAGGCATGGATGCTGCGTTTGTCTTACGGCACAGGCTCTCTCCCTTCCATGGAACCAGTGGCCCTAAATTAGGGACGGGCGACTGCTTATAGCCCATTGAGTTGCTCACGGTGGTCGTTAAACCTCCAATCAAAAAAAAAAAAAAAAAAAAAAAAACTTAAGAAAAGAACAGTAAAAATAAAACGTACGAGGGAAATCATGAATCCGCCCCAGTGAAGCAGTGGTCTAAGCGCTGGCTTAACTGACCACTCGTTCGAGATGGGTGCGGGTTCGAATCCGGGTGAGGCATGGATGCTGCGTTTGTCTTACGGCACAGGCTCTCTCCCTTCCATGGAACCAGTGGCCCTAAATTAGGGACGGGCGACTGCTTATAGCCCATTGAGTTGCTCACGGTGGTCGTTAAACCTCCAATCAAAAAAAAAAAAAAAAAAAAAAAAAAACTTAAGAAAAGAACAGTAAAAATAAAACGTACGAGGGAAATCATGAATCCGCCCCAGTGAAGCAGTGGTCTAAGCGCTGGCTTAACTGACCACTCGTTCGAGATGGGTGCGGGTTCGAATCCGGGTGAGGCATGGATGCTGCGTTTGTCTTACGGCACAGGCTCTCTCCCTTCCATGGAACCAGTGGCCCTAAATTAGGGACGGGCGACTGCTTATAGCCCATTGAGTTGCTCACGGTGGTCGTTAAACCTCCAATCAAAAAAAAAAAAAAAAAAAAACTTAAGAAAAGAACAGTAAAAATAAAACGTACGAGGGAAATCATGAATCCGCCCCAGTGAAGCAGTGGTCTAAGCGCTGGCTTAACTGACCACTCGTTCGAGATGGGTGCGGGTTCGAATCCGGGTGAGGCATGGATGCTGCGTTTGTCTTACGGCACAGGCTCTCTCCCTTCCATGGAACCAGTGGCCCTAAATTAGGGACGGGCGACTGCTTATAGCCCATTGAGTTGCTCACGGTGGTCGTTAAACCTCCAATCAAAAAAAAAAAAAAAAACTTAAGAAAAGAACAGTAAAAATAAAACGTACGAGGGAAATCATGAATCCGCCCCAGTGAAGCAGTGGTCTAAGCGCTGGCTTAACTGACCACTCGTTCGAGATGGGTGCGGGTTCGAATCCGGGTGAGGCATGGATGCTGCGTTTGTCTTACGGCACAGGCTCTCTCCCTTCCCTGGAACCAGTGACCCTAAATTAGGGACGGGCGACTGCTTATAGCCCATTGAGTTGCTCACGGTGGTCGTTAAACCTCCAATCAAAAAAAAAAAAAAAAAAAAAAAAACTTAAGAAAAGAACAGTAAAAATAAAACGTACGAGGGAAATCATGAATCCGCCCCAGTGAAGCAGTGGTCTAAGCGCTGGCTTAACTGACCACTCGTTCGAGATGGGTGCGGGTTCGAATCCGGGTGAGGCATGGATGCTGCGTTTGTCTTACGGCACAGGCTCTCTCCCTTCCATGGAACCAGTGGCCCTAAATTAGGGACGGGCGACTGCTTATAGCCCATTGAGTTGCTCACGGTGGTCGTTAAACCTCCAATCAAAAAAAAAAAAAAAAACTTAAGAAAAGAACAGTAAAAATAAAACGTACGAGGGAAATCATGAATCCGCCCCAGTGAAGCAGTGGTCTAAGCGCTGGCTTAACTGACCACTCGTTCGAGATGGGTGCGGGTTCGAATCCGGGTGAGGCATGGATGCTGCGTTTGTCTTACGGCACAGGCTCTCTCCCTTCCATGGAACCAGTGGCCCTAAATTAGGGACGGGCGACTGCTTATAGCCCATTGAGTTGCTCACGGTGGTCGTTAAACCTCCAATCAAAAAAAAAAAAAAAAAAAAAAAAAAAACTTAAGAAAAGAACAGTAAAAATAAAACGTACGAGGGAAATCATGAATCCGCCCCAGTGAAGCAGTGGTCTAAGCGCTGGCTTAACTGACCACTCGTTCGAGATGGGTGCGGGTTCGAATCCGGGTGAGGCATGGATGCTGCGTTTGTCTTACGGCACAGGCTCTCTCCTTCCATGGAACCAGTGGCCCTAAATTAGGGACGGGCGACTGCTTATAGCCCATTGAGTTGCTCACGGTGGTCGTTAAACCTCCAATCAAAAAAAAAAAAAAAAAAAAAAAAACTTAAGAAAAGAACAGTAAAAATAAAACGTACGAGGGAAATCATGAATCCGCCCCAGTGAAGCAGTGGTCTAAGCGCTGGCTTAACTGACCACTCGTTCGAGATGGGTGCGGGTTCGAATCCGGGTGAGGCATGGATGCTGCGTTTGTCTTACGGCACAGGCTCTCTCCCTTCCATGGAACCAGTGGCCCTAAATTAGGGACGGGCGACTGCTTATAGCCCATTGAGTTGCTCACGGTGGTCGTTAAACCTCCAATCAAAAAAAAAAAAAAAAAAAAAAAAAACTTAAGAAAAGAACAGTAAAAATAAAACGTACGAGGGAAATCATGAATCCGCCCCAGTGAAGCAGTGGTCTAAGCGCTGGCTTAACTGACCACTCGTTCGAGATGGGTGCGGGTTCGAATCCGGGTGAGGCATGGATGCTGCGTTTGTCTTACGGCACAGGCTCTCTCCTTTCCATGGAACCAGTGGCCCTAAATTAGGGACGGGCGACTGCTTATAGCCCATTGAGTTGCTCACGGTGGTCGTTAAACCTCCAATCAAAAAAAAAAAAAAAAAAAAAAAAAAAAAAAACTTAAGAAAAGAACAGTAAAAATAAAACGTACGAGGGAAATCATGAATCCGCCCCAGTGAAGCAGTGGTCTAAGCGCTGGCTTAACTGACCACTCGTTCGAGATGGGTGCGGGTTCGAATCCGGGTGAGGCATGGATGCTGCGTTTGTCTTACGGCACAGGCTCTCTCCCTTCCATGGAACCAGTGGCCCTAAATTAGGGACGGGCGACTGCTTATAGCCAATTGAGTTGCTCACGGTGGTCGTTAAACCTCCAATCAAAAAAAAAAAAAAAAAAAAAAACTTAAGAAAAGAACAGTAAAAATAAAACGTACGAGGGAAATCATGAATCCGCCCCAGTGAAGCAGTGGTCTAAGCGCTGGCTTAACTGACCACTCGTTCGAGATGGGTGCGGGTTCGAATCCGGGTGAGGCATGGATGCTGCGTTTGTCTTACGGCACAGGCTCTCTCCCTTCCATGGAACCAGTGGCCCTAAATTAGGGACGGGCGACTGCTTATAGCCCATTGAGTTGCTCACGGTGGTCGTTAAACCTCCAATCAAAAAAAAAAAAACTTAAGAAAAGAACAGTAAAAATAAAACGTACGAGGGAAATCATGAATCCGCCCCAGTGAAGCAGTGGTCTAAGCGCTGGCTTAACTGACCACTCGTTCGAGATGGGTGCGGGTTCGAATCCGGGTGAGGCATGGATGCTGCGTTTGTCTTACGGCACAGGCTCTCTCCCTTCCATGGAACCAGTGGCCCTAAATTAGGGACGGGCGACTGCTTATAGCCCATTGAGTTGCTCACGGTGGTCGTTAAACCTCCAATCAAAAAAAAAAAAAAAAAAAAAAAAAAAAAAAAAAACTTAAGAAAAGAACAGTAAAAATAAAACGTACGAGGGAAATCATGAATCCGCCCCAGTGAAGCAGTGGTCTAAGCGCTGGCTTAACTGACCACTCGTTCGAGATGGGTGCGGGTTCGAATCCGGGTGAGGCATGGATGCTGCGTTTGTCTTACGGCACAGGCTCTCTCCCTTCCATGGAACCAGTGGCCCTAAATTAGGGACGGGCGACTGCTTATAGCCCATTGAGTTGCTCACGGTGGTCGTTAAACCTCCAATCAAAAAAAAAAAAAAAAAAAAAAAAAACTTAAGAAAAGAACAGTAAAAATAAAACGTACGAGGGAAATCATGAATCCGCCCCAGTGAAGCAGTGGTCTAAGCGCTGGCTTAACTGACCACTCGTTCGAGATGGGTGCGGGTTCGAATCCGGGTGAGGCATGGATGCTGCGTTTGTCTTACGGCACAGGCTCTCTCCCTTCCATGGAACCAGTGGCCCTAAATTAGGGACGGGCGACTGCTTATAGCCCATTGAGTTGCTCACGGTGGTCGTTAAACCTCCAATCAAAAAAAAAAAAAAAAAAAACTTAAGAAAAGAACAGTAAAAATAAAACGTACGAGGGAAATCATGAATCCGCCCCAGTGAAGCAGTGGTCTAAGCGCTGGCTTAACTGACCACTCGTTCGAGATGGGTGCGGGTTCGAATCCGGGTGAGGCATGGATGCTGCGTTTGTCTTACGGCACAGGCTCTCTCCCTTCCATGGAACCAGTGGCCCTAAATTAGGGACGGGCGACTGCTTATAGCCCATTGAGTTGCTCACGGTGGTCGTTAAACCTCCAATCAAAAAAAAAAAAAAAAAAAAAAAAAAAACTTAAGAAAAGAACAGTAAAAATAAAACGTACGAGGGAAATCATGAATCCGCCCCAGTGAAGCAGTGGTCTAAGCGCTGGCTTAACTGACCACTCGTTCGAGATGGGTGCGGGTTCGAATCCGGGTGAGGCATGGATGCTGCGTTTGTCTTACGGCACAGGCTCTCTCCCTTCCATGGAACCAGTGGCCCTAAATTAGGGACGGGCGACTGCTTATAGCCCATTGAGTTGCTCACGGTGGTCGTTAAACCTCCAATCAAAAAAAAAAAAAAAAAAAAAAAAACTTAAGAAAAGAACAGTAAAAATAAAACGTACGAGGGAAATCATGAATCCGCCCCAGTGAAGCAGTGGTCTAAGCGCTGGCTTAACTGACCACTCGTTCGAGATGGGTGCGGGTTCGAATCCGGGTGAGGCATGGATGCTGCGTTTGTCTTACGGCACAGGCTCTCTCCCTTCCCTGGAACCAGTGACCCTAAATTAGGGACGGGCGACTGCTTATAGCCCATTGAGTTGCTCACGGTGGTCGTTAAACCTCCAATCAAAAAAAAAAAAAAAAACTTAAGAAAAGAACAGTAAAAATAAAACGTACGAGGGAAATCATGAATCCGCCCCAGTGAAGCAGTGGTCTAAGCGCTGGCTTAACTGACCACTCGTTCGAGATGGGTGCGGGTTCGAATCCGGGTGAGGCATGGATGCTGCGTTTGTCTTACGGCACAGGCTCTCTCCCTTCCATGGAACCAGTGGCCCTAAATTAGGGACGGGCGACTGCTTATAGCCCATTGAGTTGCTCACGGTGGTCGTTAAACCTCCAATCAAAAAAAAAAAAAAAAAAAAAAAAAAACTTAAGAAAAGAACAGTAAAAATAAAACGTACGAGGGAAATCATGAATCCGCCCCAGTGAAGCAGTGGTCTAAGCGCTGGCTTAACTGACCACTCGTTCGAGATGGGTGCGGGTTCGAATCCGGGTGAGGCATGGATGCTGCGTTTGTCTTACGGCACAGGCTCTCTCCCTTCCATGGAACCAGTGGCCCTAAATTAGGGACGGGCGACTGCTTATAGCCCATTGAGTTGCTCACGGTGGTCGTTAAACCTCCAATCAAAAAAAAAAAAAAAAAAAAAAAAAACTTAAGAAAAGAACAGTAAAAATAAAACGTACGAGGGAAATCATGAATCCGCCCCAGTGAAGCAGTGGTCTAAGCGCTGGCTTAACTGACCACTCGTTCGAGATGGGTGCGGGTTCGAATCCGGGTGAGGCATGGATGCTGCGTTTGTCTTACGGCACAGGCTCTCTCCCTTCCATGGAACCAGTGGCCCTAAATTAGGGACGGGCGACTGCTTATAGCCCATTGAGTTGCTCACGGTGGTCGTTAAACCTCCAATCAAAAAAAAAAAAAAAAAAAAACTTAAGAAAAGAACAGTAAAAATAAAACGTACGAGGGAAATCATGAATCCGCCCCAGTGAAGCAGTGGTCTAAGCGCTGGCTTAACTGACCACTCGTTCGAGATGGGTGCGGGTTCGAATCCGGGTGAGGCATGGATGCTGCGTTTGTCTTACGGCACAGGCTCTCTCCCTTCCATGGAACCAGTGGCCCTAAATTAGGGACGGGCGACTGCTTATAGCCCATTGAGTTGCTCACGGTGGTCGTTAAACCTCCAATCAAAAAAAAAAAAAAAAAAAAAACTTAAGAAAAGAACAGTAAAAATAAAACGTACGAGGGAAATCATGAATCCGCCCCAGTGAAGCAGTGGTCTAAGCGCTGGCTTAACTGACCACTCGTTCGAGATGGGTGCGGGTTCGAATCCGGGTGAGGCATGGATGCTGCGTTTGTCTTACGGCACAGGCTCTCTCCTTTCCATGGAACCAGTGGCCCTAAATTAGGGACGGGCGACTGCTTATAGCCCATTGAGTTGCTCACGGTGGTCGTTAAACCTCCAATCAAAAAAAAAAAAAAAAAAAAAAAAAAAAAAAAACTTAAGAAAAGAACAGTAAAAATAAAACGTACGAGGGAAATCATGAATCCGCCCCAGTGAAGCAGTGGTCTAAGCGCTGGCTTAACTGACCACTCGTTCGAGATGGGTGCGGGTTCGAATCCGGGTGAGGCATGGATGCTGCGTTTGTCTTACGGCACAGGCTCTCTCCCTTCCATGGAACCAGTGGCCCTAAATTAGGGACGGGCGACTGCTTATAGCCAATTGAGTTGCTCACGGTGGTCGTTAAACCTCCAATCAAAAAAAAAAAAAAAAAAAAAACTTAAGAAAAGAACAGTAAAAATAAAACGTACGAGGGAAATCATGAATCCGCCCCAGTGAAGCAGTGGTCTAAGCGCTGGCTTAACTGACCACTCGTTCGAGATGGGTGCGGGTTCGAATCCGGGTGAGGCATGGATGCTGCGTTTGTCTTACGGCACAGGCTCTCTCCCTTCCATGGAACCAGTGGCCCTAAATTAGGGACGGGCGACTGCTTATAGCCCATTGAGTTGCTCACGGTGGTCGTTAAACCTCCAATCAAAAAAAAAAAACTTAAGAAAAGAACAGTAAAAATAAAACGTACGAGGGAAATCATGAATCCGCCCCAGTGAAGCAGTGGTCTAAGCGCTGGCTTAACTGACCACTCGTTCGAGATGGGTGCGGGTTCGAATCCGGGTGAGGCATGGATGCTGCGTTTGTCTTACGGCACAGGCTCTCTCCCTTCCATGGAACCAGTGGCCCTAAATTAGGGACGGGCGACTGCTTATAGCCCATTGAGTTGCTCACGGTGGTCGTTAAACCTCCAATCAAAAAAAAAAAAAAAAAAAAAAAAAAACTTAAGAAAAGAACAGTAAAAATAAAACGTACGAGGGAAATCATGAATCCGCCCCAGTGAAGCAGTGGTCTAAGCGCTGGCTTAACTGACCACTCGTTCGAGATGGGTGCGGGTTCGAATCCGGGTGAGGCATGGATGCTGCGTTTGTCTTACGGCACAGGCTCTCTCCCTTCCATGGAACCAGTGGCCCTAAATTAGGGACGGGCGACTGCTTATAGCCCATTGAGTTGCTCACGGTGGTCGTTAAACCTCCAATCAAAAAAAAAAAAAAAAAAAAAAAAACTTAAGAAAAGAACAGTAAAAATAAAACGTACGAGGGAAATCATGAATCCGCCCCAGTGAAGCAGTGGTCTAAGCGCTGGCTTAACTGACCACTCGTTCGAGATGGGTGCGGGTTCGAATCCGGGTGAGGCATGGATGCTGCGTTTGTCTTACGGCACAGGCTCTCTCCCTTCCATGGAACCAGTGGCCCTAAATTAGGGACGGGCGACTGCTTATAGCCCATTGAGTTGCTCACGGTGGTCGTTAAACCTCCAATCAAAAAAAAAAAAAAAAAAAAAAAACTTAAGAAAAGAACAGTAAAAATAAAACGTACGAGGGAAATCATGAATCCGCCCCAGTGAAGCAGTGGTCTAAGCGCTGGCTTAACTGACCACTCGTTCGAGATGGGTGCGGGTTCGAATCCGGGTGAGGCATGGATGCTGCGTTTGTCTTACGGCACAGGCTCTCTCCCTTCCATGGAACCAGTGGCCCTAAATTAGGGACGGGCGACTGCTTATAGCCCATTGAGTTGCTCACGGTGGTCGTTAAACCTCCAATCAAAAAAAAAAAAAAAAAAAAAAAAAACTTAAGAAAAGAACAGTAAAAATAAAACGTACGAGGGAAATCATGAATCCGCCCCAGTGAAGCAGTGGTCTAAGCGCTGGCTTAACTGACCACTCGTTCGAGATGGGTGCGGGTTCGAATCCGGGTGAGGCATGGATGCTGCGTTTGTCTTACGGCACAGGCTCTCTCCCTTCCATGGAACCAGTGGCCCTAAATTAGGGACGGGCGACTGCTTATAGCCCATTGAGTTGCTCACGGTGGTCGTTAAACCTCCAATCAAAAAAAAAAAAAAAAAAAAAAACTTAAGAAAAGAACAGTAAAAATAAAACGTACGAGGGAAATCATGAATCCGCCCCAGTGAAGCAGTGGTCTAAGCGCTGGCTTAACTGACCACTCGTTCGAGATGGGTGCGGGTTCGAATCCGGGTGAGGCATGGATGCTGCGTTTGTCTTACGGCACAGGCTCTCTCCCTTCCCTGGAACCAGTGACCCTAAATTAGGGACGGGCGACTGCTTATAGCCCATTGAGTTGCTCACGGTGGTCGTTAAACCTCCAATCAAAAAAAAAAAAAAAAAAAAACTTAAGAAAAGAACAGTAAAAATAAAACGTACGAGGGAAATCATGAATCCGCCCCAGTGAAGCAGTGGTCTAAGCGCTGGCTTAACTGACCACTCGTTCGAGATGGGTGCGGGTTCGAATCCGGGTGAGGCATGGATGCTGCGTTTGTCTTACGGCACAGGCTCTCTCCCTTCCATGGAACCAGTGGCCCTAAATTAGGGACGGGCGACTGCTTATAGCCCATTGAGTTGCTCACGGTGGTCGTTAAACCTCCAATCAAAAAAAAAAAAAAAAAAAAACTTAAGAAAAGAACAGTAAAAATAAAACGTACGAGGGAAATCATGAATCCGCCCCAGTGAAGCAGTGGTCTAAGCGCTGGCTTAACTGACCACTCGTTCGAGATGGGTGCGGGTTCGAATCCGGGTGAGGCATGGATGCTGCGTTTGTCTTACGGCACAGGCTCTCTCCCTTCCCTGGAACCAGTGACCCTAAATTAGGGACGGGCGACTGCTTATAGCCCATTGAGTTGCTCACGGTGGTCGTTAAACCTCCAATCAAAAAAAAAAAAAAAAAAAAAAAACTTAAGAAAAGAACAGTAAAAATAAAACGTACGAGGGAAATCATGAATCCGCCCCAGTGAAGCAGTGGTCTAAGCGCTGGCTTAACTGACCACTCGTTCGAGATGGGTGCGGGTTCGAATCCGGGTGAGGCATGGATGCTGCGTTTGTCTTACGGCACAGGCTCTCTCCCTTCCCTGGAACCAGTGACCCTAAATTAGGGACGGGCGACTGCTTATAGCCCATTGAGTTGCTCACGGTGGTCGTTAAACCTCCAATCAAAAAAAAAAAAAAAAAAAAAACTTAAGAAAAGAACAGTAAAAATAAAACGTACGAGGGAAATCATGAATCCGCCCCAGTGAAGCAGTGGTCTAAGCGCTGGCTTAACTGACCACTCGTTCGAGATGGGTGCGGGTTCGAATCCGGGTGAGGCATGGATGCTGCGTTTGTCTTACGGCACAGGCTCTCTCCCTTCCCTGGAACCAGTGACCCTAAATTAGGGACGGGCGACTGCTTATAGCCCATTGAGTTGCTCACGGTGGTCGTTAAACCTCCAATCAAAAAAAAAAAAAAACTTAAGAAAAGAACAGTAAAAATAAAACGTACGAGGGAAATCATGAATCCGCCCCAGTGAAGCAGTGGTCTAAGCGCTGGCTTAACTGACCACTCGTTCGAGATGGGTGCGGGTTCGAATCCGGGTGAGGCATGGATGCTGCGTTTGTCTTACGGCACAGGCTCTCTCCCTTCCATGGAACCAGTGGCCCTAAATTAGGGACGGGCGACTGCTTATAGCCCATTGAGTTGCTCACGGTGGTCGTTAAACCTCCAATCAAAAAAAAAAAAAAAAAAAACTTAAGAAAAGAACAGTAAAAATAAAACGTACGAGGGAAATCATGAATCCGCCCCAGTGAAGCAGTGGTCTAAGCGCTGGCTTAACTGACCACTCGTTCGAGATGGGTGCGGGTTCGAATCCGGGTGAGGCATGGATGCTGCGTTTGTCTTACGGCACAGGCTCTCTCCCTTCCATGGAACCAGTGGCCCTAAATTAGGGACGGGCGACTGCTTATAGCCCATTGAGTTGCTCACGGTGGTCGTTAAACCTCCAATCAAAAAAAAAAAAAAAAAACTTAAGAAAAGAACAGTAAAAAATAAAACGTACGAGGGAAATCATGAATCCGCCCCAGTGAAGCAGTGGTCTAAGCGCTGGCTTAACTGACCACTCGTTCGAGATATGTGCGGGTTCGAATCCGGGTGAGGCATGGATGCTGCGTTTGTCTTACGGCACAGGCTCTCTCCCTTCCCTGGAACCAGTGACCCTAAATTAGGGACGGGCGACTGCTTATAGCCCATTGAGTTGCTCACGGTGGTCGTTAAACCTCCAATCAAAAAAAAAAAAAAAAAAAAAACTTAAGAAAAGAACAGTAAAAATAAAACGTACGAGGGAAATCATGAATCCGCCCCAGTGAAGCAGTGGTCTAAGCGCTGGCTTAACTGACCACTCGTTCGAGATGGGTGCGGGTTCGAATCCGGGTGAGGCATGGATGCTGCGTTTGTCTTACGGCACAGGCTCTCTCCCTTCCATGGAACCAGTGGCCCTAAATTAGGGACGGGCGACTGCTTATAGCCCATTGAGTTGCTCACGGTGGTCGTTAAACCTCCAATCAAAAAAAAAAAAAAAAAAAAAAAAAAAAAACTTAAGAAAAGAACAGTAAAAATAAAACGTACGAGGGAAATCATGAATCCGCCCCAGTGAAGCAGTGGTCTAAGCGCTGGCTTAACTGACCACTCGTTCGAGATGGGTGCGGGTTCGAATCCGGGTGAGGCATGGATGCTGCGTTTGTCTTACGGCACAGGCTCTCTCCCTTCCATGGAACCAGTGGCCCTAAATTAGGGACGGGCGACTGCTTATAGCCCATTGAGTTGCTCACGGTGGTCGTTAAACCTCCAATCAAAAAAAAAAAAAAAAAAAAAAAAAAAAAACTTAAGAAAAGAACAGTAAAAATAAAACGTACGAGGGAAATCATGAATCCGCCCCAGTGAAGCAGTGGTCTAAGCGCTGGCTTAACTGACCACTCGTTCGAGATGGGTGCGGGTTCGAATCCGGGTGAGGCATGGATGCTGCGTTTGTCTTACGGCACAGGCTCTCTCCCTTCCATGGAACCAGTGGCCCTAAATTAGGGACGGGCGACTGCTTATAGCCCATTGAGTTGCTCACGGTGGTCGTTAAACCTCCAATCAAAAAAAAAAAAAAAAAAAAAAAAACTTAAGAAAAGAACAGTAAAAATAAAACGTACGAGGGAAATCATGAATCCGCCCCAGTGAAGCAGTGGTCTAAGCGCTGGCTTAACTGACCACTCGTTCGAGATGGGTGCGGGTTCGAATCCGGGTGAGGCATGGATGCTGCGTTTGTCTTACGGCACAGGCTCTCTCCCTTCCATGGAACCAGTGGCCCTAAATTAGGGACGGGCGACTGCTTATAGCCCATTGAGTTGCTCACGGTGGTCGTTAAACCTCCAATCAAAAAAAAAAAAAAAAAAAAACTTAAGAAAAGAACAGTAAAAATAAAACGTACGAGGGAAATCATGAATCCGCCCCAGTGAAGCAGTGGTCTAAGCGCTGGCTTAACTGACCACTCGTTCGAGATGGGTGCGGGTTCGAATCCGGGTGAGGCATGGATGCTGCGTTTGTCTTACGGCACAGGCTCTCTCCCTTCCATGGAACCAGTGGCCCTAAATTAGGGACGGGCGACTGCTTATAGCCCATTGAGTTGCTCACGGTGGTCGTTAAACCTCCAATCAAAAAAAAAAAAACTTAAGAAAAGAACAGTAAAAATAAAACGTACGAGGGAAATCATGAATCCGCCCCAGTGAAGCAGTGGTCTAAGCGCTGGCTTAACTGACCACTCGTTCGAGATGGGTGCGGGTTCGAATCCGGGTGAGGCATGGATGCTGCGTTTGTCTTACGGCACAGGCTCTCTCCCTTCCATGGAACCAGTGGCCCTAAATTAGGGACGGGCGACTGCTTATAGCCCATTGAGTTGCTCACGGTGGTCGTTAAACCTCCAATCAAAAAAAAAAAAAAAAAAAAAAAAAAAAAAAACTTAAGAAAAGAACAGTAAAAATAAAACGTACGAGGGAAATCATGAATCCGCCCCAGTGAAGCAGTGGTCTAAGCGCTGGCTTAACTGACCACTCGTTCGAGATGGGTGCGGGTTCGAATCCGGGTGAGGCATGGATGCTGCGTTTGTCTTACGGCACAGGCTCTCTCCCTTCCATGGAACCAGTGGCCCTAAATTAGGGACGGGCGACTGCTTATAGCCCATTGAGTTGCTCACGGTGGTCGTTAAACCTCCAATCAAAAAAAAAAAAAAAAAAAAAAAAAAAAAAAAAACTTAAGAAAAGAACAGTAAAAATAAAACGTACGAGGGAAATCATGAATCCGCCCCAGTGAAGCAGTGGTCTAAGCGCTGGCTTAACTGACCACTCGTTCGAGATGGGTGCGGGTTCGAATCCGGGTGAGGCATGGATGCTGCGTTTGTCTTACGGCACAGGCTCTCTCCCTTCCATGGAACCAGTGGCCCTAAATTAGGGACGGGCGACTGCTTATAGCCCATTGAGTTGCTCACGGTGGTCGTTAAACCTCCAATCAAAAAAAAAAAAAAAAAAAAAAAAAACTTAAGAAAAGAACAGTAAAAATAAAACGTACGAGGGAAATCATGAATCCGCCCCAGTGAAGCAGTGGTCTAAGCGCTGGCTTAACTGACCACTCGTTCGAGATGGGTGCGGGTTCGAATCCGGGTGAGGCATGGATGCTGCGTTTGTCTTACGGCACAGGCTCTCTCCCTTCCATGGAACCAGTGGCCCTAAATTAGGGACGGGCGACTGCTTATAGCCCATTGAGTTGCTCACGGTGGTCGTTAAACCTCCAATCAAAAAAAAAAAAAAAAAAAAAAAAAAAAAAACTTAAGAAAAGAACAGTAAAAATAAAACGTACGAGGGAAATCATGAATCCGCCCCAGTGAAGCAGTGGTCTAAGCGCTGGCTTAACTGACCACTCGTTCGAGATGGGTGCGGGTTCGAATCCGGGTGAGGCATGGATGCTGCGTTTGTCTTACGGCACAGGATCTCTCCCTTCCCTGGAACCAGTGGCCCTAAATTAGGGACGGGCGAATGCTTATAGCCCATTGAGTTGCTCGCGGTGGTCGTTAAATCTCCAATCAAAAACAAAACGATAAATCTTGAACAGTTAAGATACAATTATCCAATTACGGATTAGAAGATCGACGGATGGAATGACCATCTAATGACTGACATACAAAATTAAGAGACAGGAAAAGCAATAAGCCAAGGCTTCAAAGTTTATCTCCTTATCACCCATAAGGAGAGTGGAAATCACGGCTGCTGTTATCAGCCATTCTCATTGTTGCTAAAGAGAGAAGATCATCCAACGCGGGTGGGGGCAGCAAAGGAATACCCTGCAATAAAATAGTAGGCTGTCCAGAATTCTAAGAGATGCAAATTGCGATCTTAGTAGTTATGTCACAGATGACGCTACGATGCCGAATTTTCGGTCAATAAAGTGTGGAGCACTGGAGCACATAGTGGCACTATGTTTGCCCGAGTAAGTCACTCGTTACGGAAATGACGGACGGTGTAACATGGCATGCGATAAGGAGCACATTAGATATTGTTTACTGTACGAGTTCGATAAGGGCAGTACTGCAGCCGCGGCTTGCCGCAATATCTGTCAAGTGTATCGGGAAGATGCAGCTGATGATAACACATGTCGCCATTGGTTTCGGAAATTCCGGGAAGGAGACAGAAGATGTAAATATCAACCACGTCCTGCACGTCAATTCTTTGTTTCTGACGAGGATGTGGACCAAGCCAGAGCAAATGACCCACATCCAACCGTTTAGGATATAGCGGAAACGTTGTCGGTACACAGAACAACAGTCGAAAGACGGATGTATGCGCTTGGGTTCACCACCAAGTTCGATAATTGGGTTCCGCACCAGCTTTCTGCAAAGCAAGGAGAGGAGAGAATCCGTACCTGTTTCTTTGCTTTCTCGTCACAGAAATGAACCGTTTTGGGGATGTATTGTAACGGGTGATGAGAAATGGGTACTGTACCGTAATGTAATGCGTCGACGGACTGTGTACCAAGGAGTGTAGTCTACTCCATCGACCTCAAAAAGAGGACTGCATCCCATAAAGGTTTTGTTGAGAGTTTGGTGGAATGTCCAGTGAATCATCCACTGGGAGGTGTTGGCACCTAATCGAACGATAAATGCTGGCCTCTACTGCCAACAGTTGGGCAGATTGCGAGAAAAACTGACATCGAAACGGCTAGCACTCGTCAATCGCAAAGGCGTGATCCTTCATCAGGATAACGGCAGACCTCATGCTGCTTTAATCACTCGGCAAAAATTACTGCACTTTGATTGTGAAGTGTTACATCACCCGGCGTATTCGCCTGACTTTGCACCTACGGACTACCACCTTTTTCGATCGTTACAGAACGTCTTCACTCTCCAAAGCTTCGATGATGTGGACGATGTGAAAACGGCATTACATGACTTTTTTTATTTTAAACCACAGGAGTTTTTCCGGCGTGGGATTCACCTACTCATAGACAGATGGCAAGAGGTCATACAAAATGATGGCCATTATGTGTAATCCTAGGTACGTTATTTGTTGTGTTCTCCTCCTTTCTTTGTAGATTACAAAAACAGGTAGAACTTGTGCACACAGCCAATACAATGCAAGATTGCGAAGGCACAGGGCTCAGACTAGGCCTTGCCCATTCACGTTATCTAGAAAATCTCGTTTCCATGTAATTACATTAAACACATTGATATAAGGACAATAGAAATTCCACAACAATGCATTTGTTATTAGAGAAAAGTATTATCCAATTATTCATGAATTTTCCTTTTATTTCTAGAAATAATGAATCTTTTTTTATTTTTGCAGTTAAAAAACTTAGAGAAGATCGTATGTTGGGTGAAAAACCAAGCCAAAAATTGAAGACGAAATGCTTTTCCACATTCCCAAGCGATTCTATCCCCGCTCATGAAGGCGCAAAGTTTTCTCAGTGCACTTGAACTCTAAAATGATCTCCGTTGGGGATGTTGCGAACTCAACGTTTCTATCAGAATGACAGTTAAAGGCATTTAGAAAGTAAACACACAATTGTAGGTAAAGTTATTTCGAAAGTCACATGCAGGCGTTTCAGATTTAAAAGGATCCGTTCTCAAACCGTTGAGAGTATGTTGACTAAAATTATCCTACTTGAACATTGCATTACATAAAATCGTTAGAAACGGAATAACCATTGCCTTTTTAATATTTTTGTGTTAATGTTCGATGGCTCCTTGTGCAATTGCTATGGAAGCTTATGATGTACAATATGTTAGAAAATATACTTTACTTCATTACCAGGAATTCTCTTACTTCGTTCGTTCGTCTTTCAAAGGCAGTCAGAAACGAATCTCACACCTGAATACTACTCCATGACGTCTTAACCTGAAATTAGCTCATACACAGCCCTACGGTAGGTATTCATAACAGTAATATGGAGTTACTGCTATGAATACCTACAAAGTAAGAAAGTACAACTTGCGATCTCAGTCCAACTTCCAGTTATGAATTTTGAAAGTTGAATCATGAGTGCCAAATCCAAACTTCGAATCTGAAAAATGACTAACTTCTTTGGCGCAGTCATTCATCGGAAACAAAGATCATGTCATGCCTTTCTTTGGTGCTTCAAAAAGTTCCTTTATTGGTCTTCGACTCGCGTCGTCCGTCTTTCACTGTATCCAACACGTGCAAATTGTAGTCGTTCTGAGACAAGCGGTGCTCCTGTGTCGCAGAATGACATACGGCCTGTCGGAGACTGGCTAACTTCGTCTCTCAGAGTCGGTGAGTTAGACGTAGAAATTTTCCGATTTTTTTTTAAAGAAGTCTGTGCATTCAATATAATTAAAACTCATAAGAAATTGAAAAATAATATTTTACTTTTTTAATGTAAGATACCTTGTTGCTTGAGCTAGAGGATTTGTTCAAAAAATTTCATATCTCTTTAAATATTGAGTCAAATTCCTCCACAAGTTAATTATTGCTATATGGTTAAACGTTATCACTAAAATTTGTGGAAATGAAACCATTTTCTTCTGGTGTTCTGGTTATTACTTCCGATAGTCTGTTAATGTACATTTCTAGATTGCAAAGCAATACTACCTAATTGGTACAAAACATGCGTTTTAAACATGTGAAATACTTTTTAAGAAGCTAAATCATCTTCAGAGAGTTTGACTGCCTCCGAAGGGACAGAGAAACACTCAAGGTGATATGGTGCAAGAAAGGAAAAAAAGAAGTAGCGGTAATGGAATGAATTAAATCACAGGCTTGAATTTACAATAAGAAAAACTTATCTCACTCAGTAAATGGCACAAACATATCACAGCATCTTTGTCTGGAAACCGTGATGTTGATTCCAAGACGAATTTAATTTTTAACCACAGTGGTTCACTAAAAATAGCCTTCTGTACCTCATGCAGGATGATCTCTGACGCTCAGAGATCGAGCAGCCCACAGCTCATGCTTCTGACTTTTCACACTAATGGATTAGGATTCGATTCCAAGATAAAGACAGGAATGTCTTGATTTGTCATTTAGGTGTGGGTTATCTCCCTTTCTTAGATCCTGTTCTTGAAAACAAGCAGTGGGTTGTTTCTTATAGAGCAATAAATATTCAAGTGGGTAATTCAACCACGAAAGACGTAAAATCTCCAAATCAGTTACCGGATGTGTAAACCTAAGACCTCTCAAAAATGATTGTCCAAAATAAACTGCTGCCTTATTTACTTTGGAGCAAAAAACGTTCAAGGCGTCATTCTACCAAAAAAAGACGTAAAATTCTTCAATCAGTTCAAAGATGTCTAAACCTAAGCCCCCACAAAAAATGATTGCCCAAAACATCCTGCTCTCTTGTTTAGTTTGGAACAACAAGTGTTCAAGGGTGTCATTCAACCACGAAAGGCGTAAAATTAATCAGTTGAAATATGTTGTGAGGTAAGCAGCACTTAAAGATAATTATGGGAGATTTCAATGCAAAAATACGGCAACGGCAACAGAATAAAACTTCAGTAGGTAAATTCGGTCACGGCAACAGAATGAAACTTTAAGAAGCTAAATCATCTTCAGAGAGGTAAATTCGGTCACGGCAACAGAAACCAGCGTGGAAATACTCTCGTTGAGTTTGCAGAGGCAGAAGAGTTTTTCATCTTGAACTCCTTTTTCAAGAAAAAGCCACACAGGAAATGGACATGGAGACATCCAATTGGGACGACAAGTGAAATTGATTTTAGTATGTGTAACAAAACATTCGCCATCCAAGACTGCAGTGTGCTGAACAGGTTCAACACAGGTAGTGGCCATAGATTGGTGAGATGTAAGATGCACCTCAACGCTAAACTCGAACGTGGCAAGCTCATAAGACAAACAAAATGTATTGACATAACCAACCTTAAAAAACACCATAATACCTTCAAGTTGGAACTGAAGAACAGATTCTCTGCTTTAGAAGGCCTAACATCGGAAGAAGTGGATATTTCTGAAGTTAACAGAAAAGTAACCAAAACTCTTATGGAAACAGCAACAAAATTAGCTGGGTCTAAGAACAAGTTGCATGTGAACAAATTATCAGGAAAAACCAAAATGTTGATGCAAAAAAGAAGAGAGATGAGGACAACTAAAGAAGATGTGAGTTCCAAAGTGGAATATATAGAGCTATGCAAGACCGTACGAAAAAGTATCACTGAAGATGTAAGGAAATTCAACTGTGAGCTAGTGAGGAAAGCAATTGAAAACAACCAAAGCTGAAAGATAGCAAAGGGACATCTCAGTAAGGGAAGAAAACAGATTATGGCACTGAGAAAAGAAGATGGTTCTGTAACAAGAAATAGAGGCAAAATTTTGACAAGAGTGAAAGATTTCTACTCCAAATTATATGAAAGGGATGATACATGTACTCCAGACATCATAAAAGGTACCAGTACCAGAGTTCTTCCAGTCCTCCCAGCAGAAGTTGCACATGCAATCAAGAACATGAAGCGGGGGAAAGCTCCAGGAGAAGATGGAATTACTGTAGACATCATACAAGAAGCAAGTGGAGAAATCGAAGCCGCTCAAATTTTCATTTGATGTCTTAGTGAAGGTCAGATTCCTGAGGATTGGAACAACGCAACAATGATCCTGCTACATAAAAAAGGTGACATTGAGGATCTCAGGAACTACAGACCTATCAGCCTACTCTCAGTGGTTTATAAAATCTTCACTAAAGTTCTTTCACACCGCTTGAAGGTAACACTGGACATGGCTCAACCGAGAGAACAAGCTGGATTCAGGAGTGGCTACAGCCCAATAGATCATATCCACGTACTTAGAGAACTAATTGAAAGAGCGAGGGAATATGAACTTCCATTGTGCATGGCTTTTATCGATTATGAAAAAGCCTTTGATTCGGTGAAACCATCAGCAGTTACAATGGCTCTGAAATCCTGCGGTATTGAAGATGCATACATTAATATTATTAATAACATCGATGAAAATGCAAGTGCAAAGATTCGGCTGTTTGAAAATACAACACACATAAAAATTGGAAAGGGAGTGAGACAAGGTGACACCATATCTCCGAAGCTTTTTAATGCCACATTGGAAAATGCCTTTCAATCACTAAACTGGGAAAACAAAGGGATAAAGATTAATGGAGATTATCTAACCCACCTTCGTTTTGCTGATGACGTAGTCATTTTTGCAATTACCCCACCAGAGCTGCATGATCCAGGAACTTGCTGACAAGAGTAAAGAAGTGGGATTAAAAATGAACTTTCAGAAGACAAAAGTGATGTTCAATGCTTTTACAAGAAATGAAGATTTATCGATTGATGGAGAAAAACTGGAGATAACAGACACGTACGTTTATCTTGGACAGCAGATATCAAGTGAGGGTTACATTGATGAAGAAATTAATCGGCGTACAAAACTTGCATGGAGAGCTTTTGGAAGAAACAGCATAATTTTCAAGAGCAATATGCCATTATGTCTTAAAAGAAAAGTGTTTGATCAATGCATCCTTCCAGTGCTTACGTATGGTGCAGAGACGTGGACCTTAACTAAAAGAGACATACAAAGGCTGCAGACAACTCAAAGTAGCATGGAGAGGTGCATGCTTGGTGTAACCAGCAGAGATAAGAAGAGGAACTCGTGGATCCGAAAAATGACGAGAGTGGAAGACATCATGATCAGAGTTAAATCCCTGAAATGGCAATGGGCTGGACATACTGCCAGAAGGACAGATCATCGATGGACAGCCGAAATTTTAGATTGGATTCCAAGGGACAGGAAAAGACCCAGAAGAAGACCACATGGGAGATGGGTGGATGAAATTCGAAATTATGCGGGAGTGACATGGAGGAGACTGGCACAAGACAGACCGTTGTGGAGGAAACTTGGGGAGACCTTCGTCCAGCAGTGGATTGATAATGGTTGACAATGATGATGATGATGATATTCTAAATTAACTTTTCTTTTAGTTTCTTTCCCTATGTAAATCTTGAATTTATTCTCAGTTATCGTTCACACTTAACGTAATATATTTTCTCTCAAAGGAATACTGTTGGCAGCGTAATTGAGGTTGAATGAACGTGACGACGTATGCCTGTAAGATAAGAACGAGAGATATAAACTACGAGTAAACTGTTGCTTGTAGAGCGTTGTGTTGCAAACTGATTAATCAGGAGCGTTGTGTTGGAGAGAGATTAATGTGGAACGTAGCGTTGTTGGTGTGTGGTGGTTTAATGTTCATACAGACTGATTATGTGAAGTGCTTCATCGAGAAATAAAGCATCTTTTCCGTAAGTTTGACTTCTGCTTTCTGAATGTTTCGTCTGGCCGTTAAGGTTTAAATTAGGAACTATTCATCTTATGGTTATGTTTTCAAAATAACGTAGCAGTACGACAAGACTTTTACGTTACAATGTGTAAACCTAATTCCTTACAAAAATGATTTTCCAAAATAAAGTGGTCTTGTTTATTTTGGAGCAACAAATGTTCAAGTATGTCATTCGACCACTAAAGGCGTAAATTTCTTCAATCAGTTCAAAGATGTGTACACCTAAGCCCTCACAAAAATGAGTGTGCAAAATAAACTGCTCTCTTGTTTATTTTGGAGCAGCAAATGTTCAAGGGGCGCCATTCAACCACGAAAAGCGAAATATTAATCAGTTGAAATATGTGTAAACCTAATCCCTCACAAAAATGATTGCCCAAAATAAACTGCTCTCTTGTTTATTTTGGAGCAACAAATGTTCAAGGTGTCATTCCACCACAAAAGACGTACACTTCTTCAAAAAAGGCAAAACATTCATCACAAAATTTAAACCCTCACAAAAATGATTATCTAAAATAAAATGCTCTCTTGTTTATTTTGAGCAATAAATGTTCAAGGGGGGGGGGGTCATTCAACCACTAAAGACGTGAATTTCTTCAATCAGATCAAGGATGTGTAAACCTAATCCTTCACGAAAGTGAGTGTCCAAAATAAACTGCTCTTTTGTTTATTTTGGAGCAACAAATGTTCAAGGGGTCATTTCACCAAAACGAGACGTGAAATTCTTCATTTAGTTCAGAGATGTATAAACTTAAGCCCTCATAAAAATGATTGTCGAAAGCAAACTGCTCTCTTGTTATCAAGGCTCGTGCGACGAATTTTTTAAAGATTGTTTCAGTGTCTACTTGGATGATTCGTTTGCGTTCAGAATTGTAGAGCAAGTCTGTGGAATTGTTTCGCGAGCCTTCTTCTATATATCGCTGTTCTCTTCGCTTATCGACGTAGAGATGCGACATGTAGTGGCAGGTCTGTGAATGAAGATTTTTAGCTATTGCTACAAATGCCATCTGTATGTATAACGAAACAAATGCACATAATGAGTCAATGTGTGAGGTAGTACGAAGTGTGACAATTTAAATCTCGGAATTGTCGCTTGGTGTTTCCCTTGTGGCGATCCGGGCAGAATCACGTGCCTATGTGTGTTTGGACATGTTTCATATAGTGAGTGTGTTAACTGCAAACCAGTAGCGCCATTCGTGAGTGAGCAGTTGCGAGAGGAATGCGAGTCGGTGTGTGAGGTTTCAGGTAAAAATAAATGATAAAAATTTAGATTAGCGCATTAACATCAAATAAGTGTGAGAAAATTGGTAAAAGTGCTACTGAAACGTTAGAACTATTGAAAGGGTTGTATGCTGAGGATGCTATGAAAAAGTTGAGTGTCTCTTAGTCGCATATGAGCCAAAAAAAGCACGCATGTCACGCTCGTAATTCAAGACCATGATAGTGCGTTTTTCGATAATAAGGAGATAGATCAGCACGGATCTATTGAACAGGTAAAAAAGATCAACCAACAGTGCTTGGGAAAACACAAGTTCGTCTGCGACGGCCATCGAAGCTGCGTCCCCTCACTCCGGAGTAAATCGCCCTCCCAACTGAGTTACGCTGACAGAATGTCTTGCTGAAGATTTGTAGTCTTGGCACATGTTTTCACCTCTGTAGTACGTCACATTCTATTGAAAAGCGTTGGAAAGGTTAATTAATCCTGTTCGAAGGAAACGAGCTGAGTTGTGGCCTGAAATTGTCCCAAACCATAATGCGTTCAGTGTGCTCGACTTTCCGGTTAACAAATCAATTTCCAAATTGGATTACACTGGGGAACAAAATTTTCGTTGCATTGATACCATCTTGGTTTTACCTATGAGTATGCTGAATTCGAATCTGAAGTTAGTTTTTCTCTGTAAGCTCTAGACTTTTTGCAATTCAACATTTTTATTTCTCGCGAAATTTTGACGCCTCTCGCATGGTGACATGGTTTATCTGAGGAATTTATGGTCACGCCGTCTTAAATTAGGCTTAGACAGCTGTCTTGGCAAAGATATTCTTTATGTATTCACAAAAATGTGCAGATGCATCACAATATGCATTAAAGTTTTAAAAAGGTAACAAAATGGCTTGTGTGGAGTAAAATATGTATCGCCACTCGCCAAATCTGAAACATTTATCCATTACAGTTAAATATGAGTATGCACTAAAGCTTTTTACTTTAAATTAACATATTTTTCGACATAAAGATGATAGGTGATTCAGAACAATTGATAAGGATGGGATGCTAAGTTCAAATATGTCCTATTTAGACAAGAATTTGCGCTTATAACTGTGGTGTTTGGGGACTTTTCAAAGCAATCGCGTTTGATGTTCCAGCAGTAGTCTTCCATCATATTTCCCTCCGTCGCCCTTGATAGTGCTGTTCCATCGTCATAAAGTCTTGATGGAAGCGCTCTCCCTATTCATCACTAACAGCCCCAAGGTTCTCGAGAAATTGATCAAGGTGACTATTCAAGAAATGGAGCTTGACACTCATGTTGCATTCAATATCGCCAAATTCTAATATCATTCAAATAACAAGAACCTCATAGTTATCTGCCTTTTCGTTACCTAGAAAGTTTTGAATAACTGCCACGACAGATAGCCATGCTGTCTTCTCCTTGTCTTTCATCTGCCTGACAAATTCCTCGTCACTTACAAGGGCACGAATTTGAGGTCCATCGAACACACCTGCTTTGATCGTCTCGAAACACAAAGCAGGAAAATGAGAAACTGTATGTTGAAAACATTCACCATCAGTACTTATTATCTTCATGAACTTTTTCATCGAGCCGAGTTTGCTATGGAGTGTGTGTGTGGGGGGGGGGGGGGGGTAATCTTCTCTCAACTGACGGTTGGTGCATTCACAATGTTTGGTATGTCTGCTTCTAGAGTTTCATGGATGAGCCACTCCTTCTGGGTCCAGCGCTTCTCTCGAGCTCTGCTGTCTCACATGCGGAGGCAGCATGGAAATTTCGTGAAGCCTTTCTGTTGACCAAAGAAAAAGTTGATCATTTTCAGGTCCACATAAATGATCCAGTTGTGCTCGTGATATTTAAGTATGATAATGACTATTTTTATGCCATTATGTTCTTCTCGCAAATGCTCTGAGTGACCAACTGGAACCGTTCCATAAACATTGTAATTGTGCAAGGGAACACACTTGTGGCTGCGCTTTGAGCTGTCCGGAAATAATCACTATTCTGTTGGACTATACGAGGTAACACCCAATTGCCTGAGAAGACATGGGGTATCGTGGCAGTAAACAACTGCTTGTTTTCTGAAAAGAAGTCCATAAAAATCTGGTCCTGCTTTCATAAATAAGAAACTTTTGCAGAGCAGTCAAGTAGGTTTTGTTCTTACAGCCTGGAGGCTAATACCGCAGCTGCTTTCTTGGGGGGCCTCAAATCACGCACTAAGTCATTCAATTCCGATTGGCTGAACTGCTGTGGGCTGATGACTGTTTGGTAACAGATGAGTAGTGTTCGGATTCCGAAAACATTTCTTGAAGCTCGTTATCACTACCCTCGTGCTTTTTCTGATCATGTTCACTGCCATCATCTTCAGATGAGGCAAAACCATTAAAAACTGGAACCGCGAATTCCTCATAGTGCGGAGTAGGTTGAATATCTGAGGGAATACTGGGATAGAAGATATTATGCCCGTTTTCCTTGCCGACATCCTTCGTGTTGACCAGGCAAAAATAGTAGTCGGTTATGCGGTCCTTGGGTTCTCGCCAAACCAATGAAACTCCAAAAGCAGACCGTTTCGTTTTCCTTTTGTCCAGTCCCGAAGCATTTCCTCACAATTATGACACGCAATATGAGGAGCCTATTTCTTGTCTTGGTCGCCAAGGGGAACTTCAAAATAAGCTTTATAGGCATGCCTCACAAACGAAGTTATATTGCGCCTTTGACGAAGAAGTGTGTAGTCGCAACATACATAACAGAATGCATCAAGATTATTTACACATTTATGTCTACTGGACAAAGCCATGATCACATCTGAAACAAAGAAAAATAGCTGTTAGTTTTGTGCAAATCAGATAAATCTCGGGAATCCAAAATTAGAAATAAAGATAAAGAGTATTAATGTTTGTAAAAAATTAGCCTAATTAGTCTAAGGTCAGGGTAGATATAAGCCTAGTTCTCAAGCTATCTCTAGTGTATAAATAGCAATGGGGGTGTCATTTTTTGGGGGAAATCCTAAGTTTATAATTGTATAAAAACTAGAGCGTGTAGAGGAAACCCGATTTCAGATTTGAAATCAGCGTAAAAAAAAAAAATACAAAAAATCAGTGGAAAAATCTCATGCAGCAGGAAGTAAGAAAACAAATTTTTTCCCCAGTGTTATCCACTCTATTTTCCTAACTTAGCACCTTTTGATTTCTGGCTCTTCCCAAAGTTGAAACTGCCATGAAAGGACGAAGAACTTGTGACATTTCGGTTATCCAGCATGTGACGAAGAAACTCAAGAGTATTCCAGAAACAGAATTCAGGGTATGTATCAAGCAATAGCAACGTCTAACTAAACACATAGCAGCGGAAGGCGATAACTTTGAAGATGACAGTAGCCGCTAGTGCATAGATACGAACACAGTTTTTTCCACAAGTGCATTCCGGGAGTTCAATTGTTACACTTCGAATATTATAAAATGGCATCTCAAAGATGTAACCATTCTATTTCAACATTAGGAAAATGTGGAGAATTAAGTCTCAGTGCAACGTTTGGGGCCTAATGCTGTGTCCACCAGAATTCCAGACTTTCGACCACACGATAATTAGACAATTGCCCTTCAGGTGACATTCTGTCTACCAGTGGATGGATTTTCTTGTGATGGCAATACTTTTTATCGAATTTTCTTAGACCTTTCCGAGTAGTGGTATGCCATCACATTCCTAATGAGCAAACTTTACGATACATGTTTCCCAGAACCCTCAGAACCCGCTGTTGCGTCGAAAAGTTTCCAAAATTACCTTTCTCCATAAGGAAATTGCTTTCGGAGGTAGAATTTATTTCGAGAAAATATTAAATCTTGTTCCGTCTGGAAATTGGAACACCCGAATGCCAGCCCACAGCGGTAAACTTTACCTCTGAGGAAATTTTACAGGTGTAAAACTGCTACCATTGAGTATTTAGGGATCTACGTACAGCAAACTCTCGATTATCCGTGCTAATCACCGGATACATGCACACGGATAACACGATTTTTGCTTTTACTAAATAAATTACCTTTGTATGTGCTATGCAGTATAGAAAAATACATTTGAAACATTGAACTGTTAACAATAATAGAGTATATAAAATTATAAAACATTGGTACTGTTCTTACAATTTCTGTTGCTGACGAAAGTACAATACGATAGGCCTATATACATATAGTTCGTTTACTAAGATGCATTTAATTGTTTTCTAACACCAGTATGAATATTACGAAGTGCCACAATATTACTGTAATTAAACTCCCCTTGTTCAACATAATCTGTGAGCGTATGTACACATTCCAAAGCTGCCTCACACGTGTTTCTACGTGTTTCTTCTCTTTCAGCTGTTATTTCCACCTCTCACCGCCAGGAGCTTCACTCGGCCTGTCTGTCACTATGTTGACAATTTCTCAGTCCTTCATAAGCTGGAAGCCCGATTCACATGCGTCTATTTTCAGCCAGTCTTCAACATTTTCACTCTCCACATTTTCGAATTTTTCCGTGCGGGTAATCAAAGTGTCGATGTCAGATGATTCAGTTTCTTCTAATGTGTTAATCCAGTCAAACTCAACGCTCGGTTCACACATATTAAAAACACTGCAGGGGAAAAAAGGTAGGGCACGGATAATCCGCAAACCCGATAATCGAGAGTTAGCTGTATGTCAAAAATTCATTTTTCTGATATTCATTGTGTTTCATGCATTCTCAGATCCTACTGGTAACTCTGCAAACTGGATCGGAGAACCAAGTCAGGCGATGGCCAAACGGGATAGCTATTTTCGTATGTTGTAGGTATGGGAACAATAATGGTATCTATTATTATCCGGTGTTCGAAAGGTACTAGTTCTCACTGCCCTGCACCTAGAAGCAGTCGGCAGTAGACTCGAAACCTGATTAGTTAGTGGAATCTATTGGGGAATCTTTCAATTTCTGTGCCTGCGGCCTAAACCTGATTCCATACATTTTTCAAAAATCTGACTTTTGCAACCTCTCTCTCTCACACACACACCACTTATAATTTTTTGCAAAATGTTAAAATCACCAATCAGATATCATTTCTGAGGAACGATGTCTTTCAATCGCACGATCATGCTTCATGAGCAAGACATGAGAGTTTCGTGTTTTCAATTTCAATTTTGTGATTACCGGAAAAAAATAAGAATGGATTCAAAGTAGAAAAGCTAAATATTTTTCAAGTAATTTTCATTAGTGTAAGACACTCATGGTTTGAATTTTGAAACATTTGTTTTAAACCTTCATTTTGTTCTTTTATTTTCAGGAAAACGCAACTGTCCAGGAGAAAATATCACGCTGATGATTCTGTTTCTTTTCTTTACTGGAATTTTACGAAAATATGTAATAAAAACTCCAACCGGTGCCTCACCAAATCTTACGAAAGTATATGCAGGAATAATGGAACCTATCAAACAGGATTTGTGCTTCTTGGAGAGATAAATGATGGTAGCAGTATTTTTCATATTTTTATTCCACAAACCACATCTCACTTTGTGTAAGAGACAATAATGAAATCCTTTTTGCAATGGTTGAATTTCACTTAAAATAATTTTTGTATAGAAAGAAAATAATGAAAATAAAGAAAAAATAACACTGTTAGTGAGATTCTTGTGCCGTAATGCTGCTTGAAAAACGTAAAGAATAAAGTGGAATCGTCAATAACTTAACGTGTTGAAAATTATAATGTACCGAGCATATAATTTTTCGCAGAAGGAAAGTAAAGTACAGGGTAAGTTAAAAGTCGCAGGACATCCTTGTATTTCAGGAACGGGAGAGAAAATGAAAATTCTGAATACCCCAGCAAAGAATCGATGAGGGGCTTCTTATTCAGGCTGTTTCCGGACCATGCCCGCCATCTTGAAGTCGGCCATATTGAGTCAAAGTTCAAATTTTTCAAACGGTAAGGGGGTCATGTTACATATCGCATAAGACCAAACTTTTCTCATAAATCGATTGCCATAATCAGATTTGATATATGTGCAGTGGTTCGCAAATAATTAACACAAAAGTTGAAATAACTATTATTTGTTGCAGGTAACTGAGGATGGCATTAACAAAAGGGGAGAGGATTGAGGTGATCTTAATGTCTGGGGAACGCATTTGCCGTATCATAGCGCAGACGTCAACAAACTATGCCTAGAAAACCGCCAATTTCAAAGAGCACTGTCGCATACCTGATATCCAAATTCCCGGAAACTCGGACTGTAAACGACAAGCCACGTAGTGGTCGGCTGAAAACTGCTACAGATGAGGAAGCCTCAACAATGGTTTTGGCATCCTTTGATAAGACTCCACAACGTAACACACGACGTCTCGCAACAGAATGTGGTATCAGGCAGTCAGCCATTCTACGAATTCTTGGTACCCTTCACTGGTATCCGTTCAAAATTTAGATGCAGCAACAACTATCAGAGGATGACCCTGATAGACGTGTCGAGTTCTGCACCTAGACTTTAGACCAACATCAACGGAATTCCTCGTTCGCTCAGGGTATTTCTTTCAGTGATGAGGTCAATGTTTATGCCATTAGTGAGGAAACAGTCATAACCACAAATACTGGAGTGACAGGAACCTTCACTGGACGGAACCATGCAACGTCGTTGGTATTGTAAAGGTTATGGCGTGGTGTGGAATATGGGGTGCCTGTGCAATCGGACACATTTTCACTGACAATAATCTAAATGCTCAACGCTACCAGGAAATTCCACAGGAAACAATGTTCCCTTTTCTTCTGAATGAAAATGGCAGTTTCCCCTGTTATTTCCAACACGATGGGTCTCCACCATAGTACGGAGCAACTGTTCGTCAGTGGCTAGATGTTCAATTCCCTGGTCATTGAATTACCCGGGATGGTCCTAAGGAATGGCCACCCAGATCCCCGACCTCACACTACTCGACTTTTATCTGTGGGTTCATCTGAAACACCTGATGTATGCTGTGGAAATCCGCAACAAACACTACCTCCAGTAACGCATCCTGAAGACCTGTAACCGCATTTCTCCCGACATTCCAGTGCGGATGCATAACGACTGGATCAAGCGCCTTCAGCTCTGTGCTCAGCATTAGGGACAACACATTGAATACATCAAATAACTGCGTATCACAGGGTACAAGATATATGTTAAATCTGATTACGGCAATCAATTTCTGAGAAAATTGTGGTCTTGTTTGATATGCAACATGATCCCCTTACAATTAAAAAAATTGACTTTGATCCAAAATGGCGGATTTCAAGATGGCGGCCATGTTCTGGAAATAGCCTAAGAGGTATGCCCTCTCACAGATTCTTTGCTGGAGTATTCAGATATTTTGTTTTCCTTCCCGTTTCTGAAATACAAGGGTGTCCTGCTACTTTTGACTCATGCTGTATTTTCTCGAATTGCTATTCTGTAATAACGCAAATTTGGCGGTGAGGTGGATCCAACCTTTGTTTCCTCACTTCCGAGAGAGTTTCTCTAACCAACTAAACATGCACCGACGGAATGTATCGCTGTAGATTTGTCGTCTTGACACGTGCTTCACCTCCGTAGTAAGTCACAATTCTACCAGCGGAGGTACTCGGCGTTTGCTCGGGCTTCTCAGACAGCGTCTTGCGAGCTTTTCTGAATTTATCAGTAGAATATATATCACGGAAACATGTAAGTGAAATGTGTTCTAGTCATGCAAGAAATAGACGAACAATGTCTGTAATTCTGCTGGTACAACTGGTTTAAATCAGCAGACTTTACTGACCGTAAATATAAGAAATTTGAAATATCTGAACATTTGCTTGTTACTCTCATGTTGTTATCAACGCAATGTAGAGTTAATTCGAAGCTCGAGTAAGTTTATTCTTGAAGAGCCTCTACGTTAACGACATCAAGTGTTCTTTACTTTGGAACCAAGATGAAGAGGTTTTTATTTTTACCAATTAGGGAGCAATCAACATAGGAAAAGCATAAATTTCAAAGATTGAGTCCAATCAATCCGTGGGAAAAGCATAAATTTCAAAGATTGGGTCCAACAACTTTTAATGATTGAACGTGTATCTTGATACTCATGACAAAATTGAAAATAACAGGAAACTGTTCGCGTTTGAACTAAAATAGGAGAATATTCGATAGGAAAGCGTGCAATAAAATCATGGTCCTGCAGTATGGCTATACACGACAGTAGGTTGGATGAGATTTGACATGCGTTTCTTTATAGCCAATCGTGTTCCATTGTAGAATGCAAAGGATCCAGATTTCATCACGATAAAATAAATAAAATCTTAAGATGATGTGGGAGAATGCGCGAACGGAATAATAGCAATATTAAGCTTCGAAAAATGAAATATGAGAAATTTCACATTTTCCTCTCATCTCATTAAATGCATTCAATTTACATCTCGTTGAAATATATTTTCTTTCTAAAAACCGCGGACTAGCTGTTTTTTAAATAGTAGAACTATAAATAGCGTGCAGTAACATATAAAAAAAACACTCGATGGGAAACGTAAGCAAAACCGCCGGCAACTGCGGCGGAAGGGTATATGCGACATTTTAGAAGTCAAACATGAAAAACAACAAAATCAAATTTCAAATTGTAGATCGGGTGCGTTCTGTCAAATTCAAAACAGTGATTGAAGAAACCTAGTCACCCCGTCAAAATAACTTAGGGCTATTTATAGCGAATAGTAACACACGAAGAGCCGTGGTCTGAAACCTAAACAAATACTCTGGCGGCTGGGGTGGAATGATACACGTAATACTTTGGAAGTTTAACGCAGTAAACAGAGAATTCTCAACAGTGCGCGTTATGTTAAATTCTAAACAACGCTTAAAGAAACCTAGTCAGAATTTTCCAGTAAAAATATCTTGGAACTACATATTTATAAAGGGCATCCTGAAAGTAATGTCTCGTTCCTCATAACTTTTAATTTGTAGCAGGAAAAATGTGAGACTTGGGGGGGGGGGGGGATACTTGGACATATTGTTAATAATGCTAGCCTATTCAAAGTATTGTCCATCACTTTCTATACATTTTCGCCATCTTTGAACCCATTGGTAAAATCCATTTTCCTGAGGTTGTCGTTTCACTCATGAGTTCACAGCCAGTTTAACATCTATCACATCGTCGAAACGTTGCCCACGGAAGGTGTTTCTCAAAGGGGCAAGCAAGAAAAAGTCTGACGGAGCCAAATAGGGACTGTAGGGCGGGGGGGGGGCATTACTTAGCGTTCACCCCATTTTAGCAATAACCTGTGGAGCCTCCATTGAAGTGTGGAGACGTGCGGTATCATGGTGTAAATCAACACTATGAAGTGGAATGTCACGTCTTTTCCTTCTCATAGCTTCCTTTAGCTTCTTCAATGTCTGCACATAGTGAGCACTGTTTATTGTTGCAACTCCTGGATGGTGATACGATGATCAGCTGTCATGAGGTGTTTCACTCGTTGCCTGTTGGTATCTGTTACTGCAGTTGCGGGTCTTCCACTCCGTTCTTTGTCAGACACTGAACTTTCTCCCTCTTGAAACATCTTTATCCATCTTCGGACATTAATGATATCGATTGTGGGAGCTCCACATACACCACGAGGAATCTTCTGTGGATTTCTGGAGCCTCACATTCCTCTTTTTCCAGGAATTCAATTACGGCTCGCTGATTTTCTCTGTCATTCATGATCTTTATTTTCGATTCTGAAAAAAGTTTGTTCCCACACTGGTAACATATTATTGTACATGTCAGGGCAGTTTCATTAAAATCACTTCAAAATTTCAAAGTTATTGATCACTTCAAAATTTCAAAAGTTATTACTTCCAGGATGTCCTTGTATATAGTGCACAATTACATAACGGGAGCCGCGGTCTGAAATGTAAACAAAGCGCGGAAAATTGCGGGCGGAAGAACATACTTCTTAAGCCTAACGCAGTAAACAGATCAAATTTCAAATTGCAAATTCCGCCCGCGATGTCGAATTTGAAACAAAGGCTAAAGAAACGTGGTCAAAATCTTCCCATAGAAGTAGCCTGGAAATATTTATAGCGAGTAGTAACACACTGAAAGCTGTAGCCTGAATCTTAAACAAACCCACCGACAACTGCGGAGGAAGGAAGCACTCAAGACTTTAGAAATCGAATTCAGTAAACAGAAAGATCAAATTAATTATTTTAAATCGCACGTCTTATGTCAAATTCGAAGCAATAGTTGAAGCAAGTAAGTCAAAATCTCCCCGCAGAGATAGCTTGGAATTTCTTACAATGTATCGCTACACACTGAGCGTCGCTATTTAAAACGTAAACAAGTCCGCCTGTAACTGCGAAAATCATGTACGTCTGACTTCAGAAGTGCATTGCGAACAATCACGGCGCATCCTATTAATAAAGTCACTTCTATTGTGCTGTAGGTGTTCTCCTGCAGAGCTGTAGCATTAGTCTGGCTCGATAAAGCCTCCAGTAAATGTGGGAAAGTTTGGGACGTATATGTTGTTCCGTCAATAAAAAAGCGCATTTTTGTAATGACTTCTACATACGTTTAGCATTAAATTCTCGTAATGTACGTAGATTGCGAAAATATACTGTTAGGTTAACATATAACACAAGGAGGTTTGAATAAATGGTGTAAGAGTCCACCAATTCCCCTGGTGTAATCAAAAGGTGCCAGCGAAACGTCACAGCTACGACGTCGCAGATTCTACCGCTATGTTGGTGACAGTAGCGTATCTTGGGTCTGAAACCTGGACTCACTCACCCGTCGCACCTATACCCCCCCCCGCCTTCCTCCCACAAGCAGTACTGCTTATTTAAAAATTGGGTTTAATTTTTAGTTGTTAACTAATAGAAGTAACTTTTTTATAAATTTTAGGAACATGCTATTGCTAACATGATACCAAATAATTATGAGGATTAAGATTTGAACACTTATTTGTACATGAACCCCATTCTTGCCGACCCGGTGGCCCAGTGGTCTAAGCGATGGCCTCTGATCATTCGTCCGAATGGGGTCCGGGTTCGAATCCCGGTGAGGCATGGATTTGTGTATGTCTTACGGCACTGGCTCTCTCCCTTCCCTGGAACCAGTGACCCTAAATTAGGGACGGGCGACTGCTTATAGCCCATTGAGTTGCTCACGGTGGTCGTTAAACCTCCAATCAATCGAAAAAAAAAAAAAAAAAAAAAGAGAACTCCATTCTTCTTCTGACGTGTGTTTACACTGCTCCGTGATTTCGAACTCGTTTGGTGGTTTCTACAGTATTTTAGGTTCTGAAAAGCACTGTGAGTTACCTCTAAAGGTTCGTGTCTTCGTTCTATTAATTTCCCAGTTGGTGAGTAGAACCCATTTTCTTCTATTTGACTTTATTTACCTTCTGACCGAGCTGGTTTGACGTCCTCTGGGCGCCGCCATTTGCATTGATGACGACACCCGGAGTGCGGGATCGGAGTCCAATCAGCAGACCCGATGACCTGCAATCCACTGCCTTCCCTTCCACCTGTGACGCTGCTGCCCAACCTTCTTCTTCTGGCGGTACGGCTCTGCCTTTTCTTCTAGGCGGTGCTCCGTCACCCTCAACAAGTGGAACATCCAGAATCGACTTTGGTCGTCAACCTTTGCCTTCCCCAATGCCTCAGCGTTTACTGGCTGATCCTCTTCCTGGTGCTGCTGGAGCCCCTCCCACTTTAACAACCCTGAAGAAGCCATCTGTGTCTTACTCAGCGGTTGCTGCCTCGAACCCAATACAACGACCCACTAAAGTATTATATCCTTGTGCTGCGGCGCTCCAATCATGCATTCAACGAAATGGACACAACATTGTGCTGGAACTCCCGTCTGATTCCCCAGCGGCGGACTCCTTTATATCTACACTTGATAGGGGTGTTTGTTTTGAATCCCTGAATACTGTTAAAATGAAGAAATATGCCACAAAGCTTAAGCAGATGTTCTCCGTCTCTGCCATTTCACATATGTTCCGGCGTGGTAGGACCATAATCGAATATTTCACCAAGGCAGAATATGCGCATTCGGTGATTACTACTGGACTCACCATCGGTCAGCACCATATATTTCCGGAGCCAGTAGCGCAACGCCCAATTAACGTCTCCTTCTATCCTGTACCCCCAGAGGTATCTAATACAATGCTGTTTGCAGTCCTCTCCACTGTAGGACGAGTTGTAGGAGGCATCAAAACCTACTTGGCTGCGCCGAGAGACAAGGATGACAGGGACATTTACAGCGCTCGCCGTGATACTCGGGTCCTTTCCTTTTTTCTTCTCAGGATAATATCGCACATATCCCTACACAACTTACCATGAAGTGTGCTGAACACACCCGCCGAATCGACTTCCTGACGAAGTTCCATTGCAGTGCTTGCAAGTCCATTGGACATTTTTACAAAAGCTGCCCTAGCATTACCACATCTTTTACGACAGACCGTCCAGATGGATCCCCAATGTCATCAAGATCTGAGGTTCCACTAGATCTTGCTACAGAGACAACCTCTGCAAAGTTGCCTCCTGCTGTCGAGTCAGACACTCCACTACTTACGGCGGCACATTATCCCTCGCTATCCGAGGCGGCCCCTCAAGCAACTGAAGTTCCGTTGAAACCTGGTTTCGTCGGCGCGCTTTCAGACACGGATATCTCATTCATAGATATTGACCCTCCTGAAGCTGCTTTGGATACAATCTTCCGAAGTGCGGCGCAAGACCATAGTGGAGGATCTGGCACTGAGCCTCGTTCACGACCAGTGAAGCGTGACGCGTCAATGCCTCCTCGCACTTCTGTCAAATGCAGACGTCACCCGGAGGGGGACCCATCCGACCCTCCAATCGAACACGCTCTGCTCATAGTAGCACGAGTGAAACAGTCTCAGACGACGACTCGCTGGTTGATTCTGATGGTATTCCCAATTATGAGATTTTTGCTGGCCATCTTGAGACAGCGTGTGTTGAAAGCTCTCCTCTCACACAAAGAGCTGTATGAATTAATCGCGACCAAGAAGAAACCTCATAATCTCACTCGGTATGTTAAAGACCACGAATCCATTCTTCAGCCACTCTTTGCACAACTCGACCTGACGTCTACCATAGTTACGGCCAAACCTGCTTCTCTTGGTCTTTCTACTCCTTTCATTTGTCACCTCCGTCGACGGATTACGTCTATTCGCAACGCTGCCCCCAAAGCTGCGACCCCACCTGAAGGATTGGAGATTTCAAGTTGATTTCTTTGAATTGCCGCGGGTTCTCCTCAGCCCAGGCTAACTCTCTTGTCTATGAGGACCTCTCCGATGCTTCTGCGGACTTTCTACTGTTACAGGAAACGCATTGCTCTTCCATACCTGGAGGTATTGGCCCTATGTGTTTCATCATGCATATTGCCTAACAAGAACTGGTGGGTTGGCGATTGGAATCCACCAACGATTGTCAAACATCCTCATCACACCGATTGTTACTAATTTACACGGTGACCAGTTACAGTGTTTAATCTTCTCTCACACTAATGTTCAATATCATATTTTTAATATATATATATACCATCTGCTGACTCATTAATTGCCCCGTTATTTCAAGCTTCACGTTCAGCTTTTACACTGATTCCTCCCGAGGATCCTTGCGTCCTCGGAGGAGATTTTAACTGCACCCTATGGCCTTCCTTAGATCGTTGCTCTATTCGCGGCGAGTACCGCACCCAACTAGTTGATGAATTAACGCAGTTTCTGTCGGATTACCATTTTGCAGATGCATTCCGACAACTATATCCATCGCGTATATCATACACCTGGTGTGCTTCTCCTGGGAGAGGAGCCATTGCAGCCAGATTGGATCGAATTTATATTTCTTCTTCGTTAGTCTCAGTTATTACAGCTGCTTCACATCTACCAACAGCTTCTTCAGATCACAGTGCGGTTTTGTTGTCACTCTGCACTTCTTCTCCGCCTTCTTCCACACGACGCTCCTGGACGTTTGATGACTCCTTGCTTCAACGAGAAGACTTTTGCGCTGCTGTCAATTCTTTCTTGACAGCTAAGCGAACTCTTCTCGATAGTACTCCGAGTGCCATACGCCTTTGGCTGGATGTCAAGAAGGATTTAATTCTATTGGTCCGGCGCCTTGCTCATGTGATTATCAATGACAGGAAGATGAAGATTGATAATCTCCGACGCTTATTAACATCTCTCCCCATGACGGATCCACTGTACGCAGAGTTGGAAGATGACCTTCGTGCTCAACTTCTGCCTCTCGCACAGCAAGCCATACATCGCCTGAAACTGCTGCACCTGTCAACATCATCGGTTTCATATGAGGTCTTGTCTCGCTTGGAATCGACTCGTCATGCTTCACAGTCCCTTCGATGTCTTCGTCTCCCTGATGGGACCATCTCTTCCGATGCCTCCACAATTTGTTCTGATGTTTACTTTTTCTTTGAGGGTAAATACCGAGAGGTGGCGCAATCCTCCGATCCCTACAATTCTTCTCTTCTATGTTCTCTTCCTCAGGTCCCCTCACATCTAATTTCCTCCCTTCTAGCTGACTTCTCCTCTGTGGAAGTGGGGGAGGCTTTTGCCTCTCTTAACTCTCACGCTTTTCCAGGACCTGATGGCCTAACATATTCTTTCTATCGCACTTTCCTCCCGTCACTTCTACCTTTTCTTTCTGCCTGTTTCTCATCTGCTCTATCCACCTCTGCGCTTTCGCCGGAATTTACCAACGCACATATCGTTCTCATTCCAAAAAAAGGCGACCTTTTGGACATTGGAAATTGGCGCCCAATCTCTATCCTAAATTTCGACTACAAATTCCTCACGAAACTTCTATCACGCCGTCTTAACCCCATACTTTCTTTTCTTCTCTCACCCGACCAGTCATACACTGTGCCTTGTCGGTCTATTAACAACATCTCCTTTCTTCTAAATCTTGTTTCTCTTGCTAAAACTCGCTCCGAAACACTAGCACTACTTAACCTCGATCAGAAATCCGCTTTTGACAACATCTCGCACCACTATCTCTCTGCTGTTCTCCTCCGCTTTGGTTTCCCCTTTTCCTTCGTTACTTTACTCCTTAGCCTCTACCGTGGCGCCCATTTCCATGTCCGAACGACCTCCTTCTTGACTGCTCCAATTCCTTTTAATCGTGGAATCCGACAGGGCTGTCCTCTTTCAGGACAGCTTTTTGCCTTGGCGTTTGAGCCTTTTCTTTTGGAGGCTCAACGTTCGCTGCTATCTCTTCTGCCACCTCAACTCCCGAGTACTCGCCATCATCGTTTTGTCATCTCCGCCTACGCTGACGATGCAACGTTTTGCCTTAGGAATGATGCTCAATTTTCCAGCCTTCTTACAGCCTATCAACGTTATGCAGACATATCGGGAGCAACACTTAATGCTTCCAAGAGTACTGGCCTTTGGTGTGTGTGTCGTGGGTGGGCCGCACCGATTCTCCGTGGGGTGCGGTTTGGTCCTCTACGGTCCAGAAGATATTGGGAGTCTATGCTGGTTCCCCACTCCAAGCTGCCTCAACCTCTTGGGATGTACTCCTTTCTCAGTTACGACGTACTGCTGCTTTTTGGAAGTTCTGTCGCACCGTTACCTCATATTTTCAGCGCGCTAACATTGCGCAACGGTATCTTCTTTCTCTCTGCTTTTTTCGTGGTCGTTCACAACGCTGCGGAAATCTCAACTAGCGACACTCAACAACCTGCTCATTTCCATCATATGGCCAGCAAAACATTGGATCACCGCGGAGACTTTGTTCCTACCTGAAAACCATGGTGGAATTATGGTGCCTGACGTCCGACTGTTCTACAGGGCGAACCGAGTAGTCTCCTTCCTCCGCCTTCTTCTTGCTCCCTCACCCTCATTTCACTCTACTATGAATGTACTCACATCCCCACTTGACCCATCCTTTTCTTTTCTTCTTTTCCTCAGGATGGAATCCTCCACTTTTTCCTCCTCCCACTTCCCTGCTCTCCTTTCTGAGTCGTTGGTGCTTTTTCTTTCTCTTCCCCTTATCCGAGCCTTACCTACTACAACACTTGATCTCCTGGCCGAACCCCTCTTCTATTCCACCCTCATCCATCCACCTGATCAACATTTCTTTCATTTCCTTCCGTGGGGTGCTCTCTGGTATCCTTACGGTTCAATCTCTCGTTAACACTGACCTCTCTTGGAAACACCTTCATTAGTCTCTGCTCATGGCCTTCTCTCCGTTTCTGGACCTAGTCTTTTGGTTCTTTTTTCCTCCCTTCTAGGGACTCGGTAGCTCTCGCTACCTCCTTTTCAACAGCTGCCCTCTATCGCTTTCTTCGAGCCCCCTGACTTCTCCCCATCCTATTCCTAGCGCACCTCCCTCTCTTTCCTTTCCTATTTGGTCAGCCTCCCTTACCCCTCTTTCCTCCCCGTCTGAACGTGACACCCACTGGCGCTTTATACACCAGCGGTTACCTGTCCCTCTTTCCTTTTCTAAGATGTCTTTACTTTCCTCCCCTCTCTTTCCTTCTGCGGGCAGGAAGGTGATGTTTAGCATGTATATTGTTATTGCCCCACAATTATGCCGTTGTTGTGCTATGTTTTCCGCTTGGCTAACCGTATCAGTGGACACGATCTTCCGTTTCTTGCCTATGCGTGGCTCCTATTGACGAAACACTCTCCTGCATTTTTATCTCCACAATGTTCTTATGTTTTTGTTTTGGCGAAGGACGTCATTCACGTTTTTCATAATTCACAGCGACTTTCCACAGCTCCGCCCTGCATTCTTGCTGCAGGAGGGACAATGTGTTCAATCTTCTGTAATCGCATTCGTGCTCTTCGGCGTCTTGAGTACACCTCGGCGTGCTCTAAGCATACTCTTCCCTTTTTCTATCGGACGTGGGCCAGTAACAAACACTGGATCCACGTCGATGGCACCTCTGTTATTATTGACATTTAGTTACCGTACTTAAACTTCTTGCACCGTTTTTGTCTTGTTCTATGCACTTTATCCAGCTCTCACTAGGCCCGATACCAGTCTCTAGCTTTCTTTCTTTTTGGTGAAACTACTCCTCTGTCGTGAGCCAGTCTTACTACATCTGCCTTTACATTGGAAGTTATTCCTTTTCAGTTTGTTCGCACGGGCAGCTTTTACTACTTGCACACAACTTGCATATGTGACATTCTTTCACATGTTTTATTTGTGCTTACTTTGCGAAGAATTTTCTTTACACTGCTCATCGGTTGAATGTACCATTTTTGTTTTTAGTGGATCTTTTTTCACGCTGTATCATAATCAATGCATTGCATGATTTTACTAACTTGCTACATTTTCTTTTTGGTCCTCCACAAAGATTAAAATCAATGACGTCACCTCTTGCACATAGCTAACAATACCATATTCTTTCCTTTTTTTTTTTTTTTTTGAAAGGTGGGAGAAATGTTACGAACACCATGGGCAACGCTAGCAAGGGTTTTGTAGAAATGAATGAAACTTCCTTTTACTCAATTTTGAAATTTAATTTCATTCTTGATGGTTGCGTCCTAGGTATTTTAAAAATGTATTTCTGTCGTTGCGACACAGATAGATAGATAGGTAGATATGATCCGCAATATTCTTCCTAATGAAGTATATCCCACAAAAGCAGAATTTTCTAAGGGGATTTTAGAATCTAATTGACTCAAGGGTTTTGTAGCATATAAAAATACATGCTGCGTGCCCTGGCGGAAGAATTTTGAATAATAAAAGAGTGGATGGTATGCGAAAAGTTCCTTCATAGCAACAGTTATGCTAAAGAAAAATAATTTTTTCAAATGTGTCATTTCGGGGCGGAGACAGCACGAAGGTTTTTTGGACATTTGGGCCTCTTTGAGGAAAAACTGCATATTATTTAAGGATTACAATGTAAAAAATATTCACTGTGGAGAAGGGCATACATAAAAAAAAATTCTTCAATAGCATTCTTATAACCGCAAATACAGTTACAAGCAGAAATATACATAGTAGCGCCAAAATTGTGAAATACAAACAATCTATGAGTACATGGAAATTGTTCCACAAGGTGAGCAGTTTCTAGTGTTGAAAGAGTTTTTTAAATGAGACTTTTAGTAGAAGAGGTATAAAGAAAAAAATTAAACGTTTGTGCCAGCTAACTGGAAAATTGTGTATGATTTTACACAGGAAATAGAAGCAATGAAATACGCATAAAATGTTTTCGTATTTTGTAGTATCTGATCGAAAAATGTTTTTCAATTACCGTTTAGACCCACAGATATTGCTGTTACTATGCTCTAGACGCAAACGTGAATTTATGTTCTCTCGTAGCACACTTCTGCATCAAGAAAATTTTGAAATTATACGCAACAAAATTCGTATGAGATACGCTGTCCCACAAAGAAAGGAATTTTCAAATCGGATTATTAGAAGTAGAGATATCGAGAAAAGTATGACATATATCTACTCCTGGAGGATGAACTGTGCATCATTTTGTGTAGAAAATATACGCAGATGATTTCAAGCGGTGAACGACATCTGAATACGGTGAAGCTTTTTCAATTTCAATCAAAGTTTCAGGAACTCAGAAAACGCTTGAAATACATCGGAAGCACAAAAATATACCAGCGCTCTCTAGTGGCAAAACATTTCGGCACAAAAATGTGAAATTGTAACGGCCGTTCCATAAAAACTGATTGTAAAATCATACAAAATGAAGAAATATTCGTACAGCAAATTACACTCATTGTCAAAAACATAATTGTACTCAGAAGGAAGCAACCGACAGGAATGAAACTTAGTGGGTAGGTTTGACATCGTAAGACATAAAAATAATTAAAGTATCACGCTCGGCTGGGCAGGTTACGCAGCCAAGGAGGGGGGTCGTTGCGTTGTGCCTGACCGGCTATATAGGGATGTCCCGTTGCGCGTGATTGCCATTCTGACTCGTACTGTTGTGTTGGTTGCATCCTTTCCAATGCAAGTATGCCTCTGAGAAAAGTTCAGAAGCAATACGAGCAGTTGTAGGAGTTCCAGAGGGTCCGCATCGTAGGGCACCGGGAAACAGGGTGGTCATAACGCCGTATTGCGTGCCCTACCGGTCGCGCGGGTATCACTATAGCACGCTTTTGGTGGCAGTGGATAGAACAAGGCACGCAGCAGCGACAGGAAGCGTCTGGGAGACCTAGACAAACCACGCAGACAGAGGACCGACGGGTAGTCCGACAATCGCTGAATGACCCAACAACTACGCCTGCGGATATTCAGCGAGTAGTGGTGTCCTTCATACATCGTCCGATTAATGCCAGCACCATTGGAAGACGGCTGCACGACGTAGGACCACACGCACACAGACCGTTACGACGACTGCCCTTAACATCATTGCATCGTCGCTAAAGACTGCAATGGTGTCGTGCCAGACTGTCGTGGGTCCACTCAGAATGGCAGCGGGTGATGCTTAGTAACGAGTCCCGCTTTTGTCTTGGAGAAGACTACCAACGAAACCGTGTGTGGAGGCACCCTGGTCAGAGCCAAGATGAACGGTTTGTTGTCGAGCGTCACACGTCTTTGGTGTTAATTATAGGCACTTTAACAGCCCAACATTACGCTAATGAGGTCCTGCAACCAGTGGCCCTACTTCTTCTGAACGCTCACTTCGGTATGATTTCCAAACACGACATCGCTCGTCCGCATACTGCTGCTGTCTGGAGAGCTTGCCTTCAAGGCACCGTATCGCCAGACCTATCACCGATTGAAAATATGTGGGATGTTACTGGACGCGCTATCCACACTCCACCCCTACCGCACAATCTACACGAACTGCTTGAGAAGATTCAAGCTGCATGGGATGTCTTATCGGAGGACACCGTTAGAAACCTGTACAACTCCATACCGAGGCGTCTGGCATGATGTGTGAGCAAACATGGCGGCCCGAAGCCATACTGAGAGACACTACTTATTGGCGTGTAGCTCAATTAATATTGCCCATATCAGTTTCAATGTTTAATAATTTATTGTTCCTGGTAACCTTTACCTTCCTCTTGAACAGCATTGCAATCCGACACGTCCTAATGGGTGCAACTATTTTTTTGATGTACAGTGTGTAAACACGAAGCAAAACGGTTTGAATAGACGTAAAAAATAGAAAACTCTTTATCTAAAATATAATGATAAAACAATTACAAATGAAAGAACAATTGAAAGGAAATATTTAAAACTCAGTTTATTGCTGGGTAAGTGATTTTTGGCAGAAAAAAAACCGGTCATGGATCGATTGCTTATCTCTCGTCCTTTCGATCTGCAAACCCGATTTATAATTCCCATATATTATACTAAAATTAAGCTTTCCTGAAACTAACTGTCGCTATCCTTTAAAAAAAACCCTTTCACGCATTAACAATAAATTTTAATAATACAAATTTTCTGGGCCATACCAGACATATCGGTCTAGCTCAGCGTTTCCAAAGTTCTTGCCGTAAGGCATCAAGGAAGCTTTCAGTGTTAAATACGCATCTATAGCCAGAATCGCATATTGAGCCACTGCAATACTTCATACTCTCGTAATTTACAAATAAAATGCTTTACATATCATTCATTTAAAACCGTATTTTCTTCTGAAGTCTTTACAGCACGATGCACTCTCGCAATATGCGAGTAAAACTATTTACATGTTATTCATTTAAAAACACACTTTCTTCTGAAAACATTACAATACAGAGCACTCTCGTAATTTACAAATAAAATTATTTACATGTCGTTCATTTAAAATATATTTTCTTTTGAAATTTCTTGCTAGTTTAAAGTGGAAAGGAACACAGTATCTTTCAAACCTCATTGTAGCGCATCACTGTTCTCCCAAAGTTCATTTAGCTGGTGTCATTCATTTGTTATGAAGAATATATCATCATCATCATCATTGTCAACCATTATCAATCCACTGCTGGACGAAGGTCTCCCCAAGTTTCCTCCACAACGGTCTGTCTTGTGCCAGTCTCCTCCATGTCACCCCTGCATACTTTCGAATTTCATCCACCCATCTTCCATGTGGTCTTCTTCTGGGTCTTTTCCTGTCCCTTGGAATCCAATCTAAAATTGCGGCTGTCCATCGATGATCTGTCCTTCTGGCAGTATGTCCAGCCCATTGCCATTTCAGGGATTTAACTCTGATCATGATGTCTTCCACTCTTGTCATTTTTCGGATCCACGAGTTCTTCTTCTTATCTCTCCTGGTTACACCAAGCATGCATCTCTCCATGCTACTTTGAGTTGTCTGCAGCCTTTGTATGTCTCTTTTAGTTAAGGTCCACGTCTCTGCACCATACGTAAGCACTGGAAGGATGCATTGATCAAACACTTTTCTTTTAAGACATAATGGCATATTGCTCTTGAAAATTATGCTGTTTCTTCCAAAAGCTCTCCAGGCAAGTTTTGTACGCCAATTAATTTCTTCACCAATGAGACCCTCACTTGATATCTGCTGTCCAAGATAAACGTACGTGTCTGTTATCTCCAGCTTTTCTCCATCAATCGATAAATCTTCATTTCTTGTAAAAGCATTGAACATCACTTTTGTCTTCTGAAAGTTCATTTTTAATCCCACTTCTTTACTCTTGTCAGCAAGTTTCTGGATCATACTCTGCAGCTCTGATGGGGTAGTTGCAAAAATGACTACGTCATCAGCAAAACGTAGGTGGGTTAGATAATCTCCATTTATCTTTATCCCCTTGTTTTCCCAGCTCAGCGACTGAAAAACACCCTGCAATGTGGCATTAAAGAGCTTCGGAGATATGGTGTCACCTTGTCTCACTCCCTTTCCAATTTTTACGTGTGTTGTATTTTCAAACAGCCTAATCTTTGCACTTGCATTTTCATAGATGTTATTAATAATATTCATGTATGCATCTTCAATACCGCAGGTTTTCAGAGCCATTGTAACTGCTGATGGTTTCACCGAATCAAAGGCTTTTTCATAATCGATAAAAGCCATGCACAATGGAAGTTCATATTCCCTCGCTCTTTCAATTAGTTCTCTCAGCACGTGGATATGATCTATTGTGCTGTAGCCACTCCTGAATCCAGCTTGTTCTCTCGGTTGAGCCATGTCCAGTGTTACCTTCAAGCGGTGTGAAAGAACTTTAGTGAAGATTTTATAAACTACTGATAGGAGGCTGATAGGTCTGTAGTTTCCGAGATCCTCAATGTCACCTTTCTTATGTAGCAGGATCATTGTAGCGGTGTTCCAATCCTCAGGAATCTTTCCTTCATTAAGGCATCGAGTGAAAATTTGGGCGAGTACTGTTACGATTTCTCCACTTGCTTCTTGTATGATGTCTACAGTAATTCCATCTTCTCCTGGAGCTTTTCCCCACTTCATGTTCTTGATCGCATGTGCAACTTCTGCTGGAAGAACTGGAGGAACTCTGGTACTGGTATCTTTCATGATGTCTGGAGTGCATGTATCATCCCTTTCATATAATTTGGAGTAGAAATCTTTCACTCTTGTCAAAATTTCGCCTCTATTTCTTGTTACAGTACCATCTTCTTTTCTCAGTGCCATAATCTGTTTTCTTCCCTTACTGAGATGTCCCTTTGCTATCTTTAGGCTTTGGTTGTTTTCAATTGCTTTCCTCACTAGTTCACAGTTGAATTTTCTTACGTCTTCAGTGATACTTTTTCTTACTGTCTTGCATAGCGCTTTTTCTTACTGTCTTGCATTCCACTTTGGAAGTCACATCTTCTTTAGTTGTCCTCATCTCTCTTCTTTTTTGCATCAACATTTTCGTTTTTCCTTATAATTTATTTACATGCAACTTGTTCTTAGACCCAGCTAATTTTGTTGCTGTTTCCATAAGAGCTTTGGTTACTTTTCTGTTAACTTCAGAGATGTCCACTTCTTCCGATGTTAGGCCTTCTAAAGCAGAGAACCTGTTCTTCAGTTCCAACTTGAAGGTATTATGGTGTTTTTTAAGGTTGGTTATGTCAATAGATTTTGTTTGTCTTATGAGCTTGCCACGTTCAAGTTTAGTGTTGAGGTGCATCTTACATCTCACCAATCTATGGTCACTACTTGTGTTGAACTTGTTTAGCACACTGCAGTCTCCTATGACGAATTTTTTGTTACACACAATAAAATCAATTTCACTTGTCGTCCCATTTGGATGTCTCCATGTCCATTTCCTGTGTGGCTTTTTCTTGAAGAAGGAGTTCAATATGAAAAACCCTTCTGCCTCTGCAAACTCAACGAGAGTATTTCCACGCTGGTTTCTGTTGCCGTGACCGAATTTACCTACTGAAGTTTCATTCTGTTGCCGTTGCCCTATTTTTGCATTGAAATCTCCCATAATTATTTTCAAGTGCTGCTTACCTTTATTATTTAGATGACAAATTTCCTCATAAAATTCTTCAATTTCTTCTTCACGATGACTTGTGGTGGGTGCATAAGTTTGAATAATCTGAGCCTGGTATCTTTTCGAGAGTTGGATAACAAGTCGTGCAGTTCTGTCAGAGGAACTTTCAACTTCTACAAATTTATCCTTCAGTTTCTTGTTTATTATAAATCCAACACCACTAGTTCTGCCAGTATCTGTCCCACGATAGTAGAAGAGATGTCCACTTTTCAGTTCGATGAGATCTTCTCCTTTTCTCCTTACCTCACTTAGCCCCACAATGTCCCACAAGAATATATATATATCATCATCATCATTGTCAACCATTATCAATCCACTGCTGAACGAAGGTCTCCCCAAGTTTCCTCCACAACGGTCTGTATTGTGCCAGTCTCCTCCATGTCACTCCCGCATATTTACGAATTTCATTAACCCATCTCCCATGTGGTCTTTTTCTGGGTCTTTTCCTGTCCCTTGGAATCCAATCTAAAATTTCGGCTGTCCATCTATGGTCTGTCTTTCTGGCAGTATGTCCAGCCCATTGCCATTTCAGGGATTTAACTCTGATCATGATGTCTTCCACTCTCGTCATTTTTCGGATCCACGAGTTCCTCTTCTTATCTCTCCTGGTTATACCAAGCATGCACCTCTCCATGCTACTTTGAGTTGTCTGCAGCCTTTGTATGTCTCTTTTAGTTAAGGTCCACGTCTCTGCACCATACGTAAGCACTGGAAGGATGCATTGATCAAACACTTTTCTTTTAAGACATAATGGCATATTGCTCTTGAAAATTATGCTGTTTCTTCCAAAAGCTCTCCAGGCAAGTTTTGTACGCCGATTAATTTCTTCATCAATGTGACCCTCACTTGATATCTGCTGTCCAAGATAAACATACGTATCTGTTATCTCCAGTTTTTCTCCATCAATCGATAAATCTTCATTTCTTGTAAAAGCATTGAACATCACTTTTGTCTTCTGAAAGTTCATTTTTAATCCCACTTCTTTACTCTTGTCAGCAAGTTCCTGGATCATACTCTGCAGCTCTGATGGGGTAGTTGCAAAAATGACTACGTCATCAGCAAAACGAAGGTGGGTTAGATAATCTCCATTAATCTTTATCCCTTTGTTTTCCCAGTTCAGTGATTGAAAGACATTTTCCAATGTGGCATTAAAGAGCTTCGGAGATATGGTGTCACCTTGTCTCACTCCCTTTCCAATTTTTATGTGTGTTGTATTTTCAAACAGCCGAATCTTTGCACTTGCATTTTCATAGATGTTATTAATAATATTAATGTATGCATCTTCAATACCGCAGGATTTCAGAGCCGTGGTAACTGCTGATGGTTTCACCGAATCAAAGGCTTTTTCATAATCGATAAAAGCCATGCACAATGGAAGTTCATATTCCCTCGCTCTTTCAATTAGTTCTCTCAGTACGTGGATATGATCTATTGTGCTGTAGCCACTCCTGAATCCAGCTTGTTCTCTCGGTTGAGCCATGTCCAGTGTTACCTTCAAGCGGTGTGAAAGAACTTTAGTGAAGATTTTATAAACCACTGATAGGAGGCTGATAGGTCTGTAGTTCCTGAGATCCTCAATGTCACTTTTTTATGTAGCAGGATCATTGTAGCATTGTTCCAATCCTCAGGAATCTTCCCTTCATTAAGGCATCGAGTGAAAATTTGGGCGAGTACTGTTTCAATTTCTCCACTTGCTTCTTGTATGATGTCTATAGTAATTCCATCTTCTCCTGGAGCTTTCCCCCGCTTCATGTTCTTGATTGCATGTGCAACGTCTGCTGGGAGGACTGGAAGAACTCTGGTACCTTTCATGATGTCTGGAGTACATGTATCATCCCTTTCATATAATTTGGAGTAGAAATCTTTCACTCTTGTCAAAATTTCTGCCTCTATTTCTTGTTACAGAACCATCTTCTTTTCTCAGAGCCATAATCTGTTTTCTTCCCTTACTGAGATGTCCCTTTGCTATCTTTAGGCTTTGGTTGTTTTCAATTGCTTTCCTCACTAGCTCACAGTTGAATTTCCTTACGTCTTCAGTGATACTTTTTCGTGCTGTCTTGCATAGCTCTATATATTCCACTTTGGAAGTCACATCTTCTTTAGTTGTCCTCATCTCTCTTCTTTTTTGCATCAACATTTTGGTTTTTCCTGATAATTTGTTCACATGCAACTTGTTCTTAGACCCAGCTAATTTTGTTGCTGTTTCCATAAGAGCTTTGGTTACTTTTCTGTTAACTTCAGAGATGTCCACTTCTTCCGATGTTAGGCCTTCTAAAGCAGAGAATCTGTTCTTCAGTTCTAACTTGAAGGTATTATGGTGTTTTTTAAGGTTGGTTATGTCAATACATTTTGTTTGTCTTATGAGCTTGCCACGTTCCAGTTTAGTGTTGAGGTGCATCTTACATCTCACCAATCTATGGTCACTACCTGTGTTGAACTTGTTTAGCACACTGCAGTCTTCGATGACGAATTTTTTGTTACACATAATAAAATCAATTTCACTTGTCGTCCCAATTGGATGTCTCCATGTCCATTTCCTGTGTGGCTTTTTCTTGAAGAAGGAGTTCAAGATGAAAAATCCTTCTGCCTCTGCAAACTCAACCAGAGTATTTCCACGATGGTTTCTGTTGCCGTGACCGAATTTACCTACTGAAGTTTCATTCTGTTGCCGGTGCCCTATTTTTGCATTGAAATCTCCCATAATTATCTTCAAGTGCTGCTTACCTTTATTATTTAGATGACGAATTTCCTCATAAAATTCTTCAATTTCTTCTTCAGGATGACTTGTGGTGGGTGCATAAGTTTGAATAATCGCAGCCTGGTATCTTCTCGATAGTTGGATAACGAGTCGTGCAGCTCTGTCAGAGGAACTTTCAACTTCTACCACTTTATCCTTCAGTTTCTTGTTTATTATAAATCCAACACCACTAGTTCTGCCAGTATCTGTCCCACGATAATAGAAGAGATGTCCACTTTTCAGTTCAATGAGATCTTCTCCTTTTCTCCTTACCTCACTCAGCCCGACGATGTCCCACTTGATCCTTTGTAGTTCCTCTTCCAATTCAAGAAGCCTTGAATCAGAAGATAGGGAGCGTCCGTTATAGGTAGCCAAGGTCAGCATCAAATGGCAGCCTAGTCCGGTCCTCCGGGGATTCTTAGCACCCTCTGCCTTCATGTCGCACTGGCCGCTGTCTTGGCCAGGTACATTCCAGCTGCCGGAGACTGAGGGCCAAGATTTAAGTTGTAGAGTCATTTTGGAGGTGTTTGGCCATAACTCACCACGCTGGCCAAGCGGGTTGGTGAGTGTGGGATAGCATTTCCTCTGATCCCGATGGTATAGTTATACCGCTATTTGCGGTCGTCAGAGCCCCTTTAGTGGGAACAGGATGCACCACGAGAAGGCGGGGTTGACATTTGTCAAGGAGACTCTGTGATGTTACGCATCACCTGACCTTACATCCCATATATATATATATATATATATATATATATATATATATATATATATATTTCTTTTCTTTCGACGTAAGATTTATTTCCGACCCCAAAGTGATTTAAAAACGGAAATTTCTAGGATAGGACAAAACACTTTACAACTTTTTGCGTAAACGAATACTTTATTCTCATATGTACAGTGTACATGAAAAATATTAACGTGACAAGAAATCAACAAATAAGAATAAAATGAAGTAAAATAGTTATGAAACTGCAGAAACTGTTTTTTGTTTTGTAAGATCACAGTCTGGTTGTTTATGAGAATTGTCTTTCATTTTTAAACATGATAACGAATTTCTGCACGTCATGGGAGAGAGAACGAGAGAGCAATATAAATTTAAAAGCTTATTTCGAAACGCTTTGTTGGCTTCTGCTGATTTTAGATGAGAAGAATGTACTCACAAATCGGTAACAGTTCGTGCAGAAGATGAAGTTTACGTGGTTTGGTATATTACAAAGGCACAGTACGATGTCTTCAATGAACATTTGTATCCTCTTCTGTGTAAGGAGCTCTAGAAGTGAATAGGAGCTTGTGTAGGCGAGGCTGATTGACTATGGCAAGTACACCATCAAAACTCTGTTTGCAGTCTTTCGGGAAGCTTATGTTGAATTTCTGCGTAATGGCCGTTACGAAGAGGAAGATTTCCACCAGTGCAAGAGACTGACCTGGGCATGATCGCTTCCCTGATAGGAAAAAAGAAAACCCGATGATTACTGAAAACAGTTCATTTTCCTGAGGTAAACTAACTGTTTTCAAAAGCACACTTCCAATATTTTACATCAACAAAATATATTTTAATATAAATTAGTAAAAAACGTGACCATTATTTTATTTCAGAAATATCATTATATAAAATGGGCTAACAATTCGTTCAACAAAAAAAAAATATCCAACGCCAAAGCAACGTTCTAGAACATTGCAAGTAGATTTTGTAACATAGAAAATACACCAATGCACGAGAATATTGAAGGAATCCAAAGAAATATTTGGGTTTAAAATTTAGACTGTCGAATAAATATATAATATTAGGAGAAATCGCCTGTTTCTACTCGTAGTTTCTAGGAAATGGTTGCAGGAAATAGTCTGTGACGTACCTGCCAGCAAGACGCATACGACATAAAGGCAGATAGCAGTCAGAACGAACGTCCCCGTAGCTCAGTTGGTAGAGTGACTTATTCCGGAATGAGGGGACCCGGGTTCGAGCCCCGGCGTGGACAAAACTGACGGAGAAATTTACTTCGTTACAATGGCGCCCGAACTTTCCGGATGACCCGACCGTTCAAAATCTCGCAATGGTGTGATGTTCTTTCCACACCGCGAGATAGGAAAAATCAGAGAATCCCTTCTCTAGCGCTTCGAAAAAATTTGACTGGGAGTTCTCAACTGCACGTTCTACAGCGGATGGATTCCTGCAACGGTTAATGGTCACGGCGGACCCGTGGGCCATGCCCCCGGCCCTCTTTCGGGGGGGGGATGTGACGTTCCTCCCAGCAGGACGCACACGACATAAAGGCAGATAGTTGCAGAACGAACATTCGCGTAGCTCAATTGGTAGAGTGACTTATTACGGAATGAGAGGACCCGGGTTCGAGCCCCGGCGTGGACAAAAATGACGCAGAAATTTACTTCGTTATAAGTTCAAATGTAGGAAATCACCTCATCCTAGCCCAGTGTTAGAACCCTGCCCCAGTACACATTGAGAGCAATTCATTTGTGTGCTTGATAGCTAAATCACGAAGTTACGGTAAAGATCAGTTTCGTGTCAAAAGTTTATTTAGAATAAGAGGACCTAGAATTTAATTCCATTTTATATTTAAAAGAAAGGACTGGGTTTTTCAAGAATCAAATTCTTCTAGGACACTATCATTTTAACGATAAAATACTTCAATAAAGGACATGATTTAACAAGTGTGCAAAGTTCCGAAAAACTGTAACATTGACACACTGAAAACACGCCCTACCCTCCCCATAAATGAATAAACTTTAAGTTAGGGGGATAAGACTGCACTAGCACAGGGCTCTTTGCACAACAAACAGAAAATTTAGGGATGATGCCAGAATGTCTCAAATAAATTTAGTGGGCAAGCATGAAAAACGCGAAACAGTCCGACTAACCAATTTTGAACGGGAGGAATTATTTTTGGGATTAAGACAAAAAAAAATTGAAAACATTAATGGATCCCCCACACCCTTGGGCCGGAATGTAACAGATGCAGTGCCATAAGAGGTGATTAGTGTCTGCTTGAGGTTGAACTAAGAATTTTCTTGAGCTTTCGGATCGTTCCTAGGTCTAACTCTTCATCGGAGGAATAAGAAGGTAATCTCTTGAAAGACCTCCTTTGAGTTTCCCTTAGACGGGAATCAGATGAAGTTTTAGAGGGTGAAAATTGTCTTACGAGTGCGTTTCCCAGGCAGCTTTCACAAATATCTGAACTGCTACGGGATACCCAAGCAGTTCAGAGAACCGTAGAACCTCAGGTGATTTAACATACTACGTGAAAAATGCGTGGGGTGTCACCAGCGGGGTGTTTCATACGATAGGCCCTAAACTCAAGAAACCCGCTGAGCCCTAAAGGAACGAAGGCACTGCTCATCGGAAACCTAGGGGGAGGCTTTGAATCCTTAAAGTCCTCCCCCATCGGCCCTGCAATCTTCAAATTGTAGACACCGGTTTCCCCAGTGACCTTTCAAGGTGGGATTGCTTTAACTTTGTCCCTGTTGGGATAATGAGAGGCAGTCCTTCTTTCCTGAGAAGGAATAACTGTAGGTGTAACAAAAAGCGCTCTTGACTGTTTTCTGGTATCGTAAGTTTTAAAACTGGGATCGACTGCCTGAATGAAACCTGGGATCTGGAGACCTTGAAGTTGAAGGAATAGGTTGAGGATTACACCTTGGAGAGGCATCTGAAGATCTCGCGGTCTCTGCGTAGGACTAGGTTCAAAAGCACAGGTGCTGCTTGCACCTGTGCTGGGAAAGCATATGCTGAAATTTATACTTCTGTTCAGAGATAGTATTGAGACCATTGAGTGTAAGTCGAATGAAATTCCTGTTCACCGGACGGTGAACACGGAAAATACTCAGCTGCTGTTTCACTGAGATGGCAAAGCTGAGTTGAGAATCGAATTTGAGTTGAGAAGTCTCAAATTCGTGGATCCAGGATTTCACACTCATGGTGAGTTTATCAAGAGGTACGCCTGGGTCCGCAGCTTCTTAAATCTCTTTATCCTGTAAAGGTGTCAATTCCTCCGAGGAGTCTTTAGAATTCTACTTCTTGCGCAAATCATCATCACTAAAAGATACCAGTACGCTACCCACTGGATGAATTTAATATGCTGAATGACTTTTGCTGAACAAGGTTAATTTTTGCCGTCATAGGCAATGAATAGAATGCATTCTCTATAACCTAAATTATTTTTTAATTTATTACCGTTTCAAGAACAATAAAAAGCAGCCTAGTAAATTTAGGTTTTACTTATGCTGCTATTGTCATTTATTTGATAGATGTTTAGTAAGACAATACAAATTTGAAGTTCTGATTCCTTCTATTGGTGTAAATTAGGACAAGAGCGGTAAGTCAAATAAGATCCGAAAACTTGAAATTTCGTGGTTCATGTTTAGTAAGTTCTGCAAGAAACATTTTTTTTACCTGTCGGACTATCTCTCCATGTCGGTGATTTTTGTTTTATGAGTTTTCCAGAATATTTCGTTGCTTATAGGACATACAAAATCAACCCTTTAAAAGTTTTGAAGCAACCTTGTCCTGTAGAGGTTATTTCAGTTAAAATGCAAAAAATATTTTGGTGTCCGACATGTCCACTGAAAACCTTAATTTTGCATGATTTCACTTTATATTGTACACTGCCGGACAATTGCTAAGGACGGATGACAATAGCAACGATAGCAACCATAAAATGGAAGGCAGGAATATGTGGAAATTAGCAGAAGTGCGGGATACAGTAAGACGTGTTGTGCGTATGCAAATTTTGGATTGCCGAACTTGTTCGTGACGTCATAGCGCTGATAAGAGATATAAAGGATTTGACGCGTATTGACCGTTGTTGTTCAAACGCAAAGTTGAAAGGGAAAGAATTAATTGACGAACTTGCAATTTTCAGTATGTCTTCCCGACATCACCTAGATGATTTTACGCGTGGCCGTATTATTGGCAAGATTGAAGAAGGGCGAAAAATAACAGATGTTACCAGGGAGTTCGACGTCAGCCACAGTGTTGTTTCAAGGCTTTGGAAATCATTTCAAACAAATGGAGAGTGTAGCAAACGTCACGGGGGAGGTCGTGTTCGCAGTACGACACCTGCAGAAGATCGGTACATAGTGCTATCAACAAAAAGACACCGGCGCAGCACAGCTAGTGAGGTAGCAAATCAGTTTATGGCTGCTACCGGCAAGCGGATCTCCCGAAAAACTGTCGCCAGACGTTTGCATGAAGGAGGACTATACGCCCGCCGTCCTGTTGTGTGCATCCCATTGTCCAGACGTCGCCCTACCGCCCGTTTGCAATGGTGCCATCAACATCGCAATTGGACTGATAACGACTGGTCTGCTGTCCTCTTCTCAGATGAGAGTAGATACAGTCTATCGTCTGATTGTCGACGACAACTGATCTGGCGTGAAAGTGGTACTGCATATTGTCCAGCAAACATAAAGGAAAGGGACCGATATCCGACATTTAGTGTCATGGTATGGGCTGGCATCATGATCAATGGCCGTACGTCCCTCTATGTGCTTCCAACTGGGACTATAACTGGCCAACGATACATTAATGATGTTCTGCTACCTCATGTTCGCTTGTTCCGTGGTGCTGTCGGTAATAGATTCATTTTCATGGACGACAACGCAACATGTCATCGAACAGTCGCTGTCCAGGAGTGTCTTGAGAGCGAGGATATTCAACCCCTCGTATGGCCAGCACGTTCTCCAGATCTGAATCCCATTAAAAATGTGTGGGATGCTTTGGAGAGGAGTCTTGCTGGTCGCCAATGCCCTCCAATAAACAAGGACACCCTCATCCGTGCACTGACAGAGGAATGGGATAAATTACCCCAACAGCTGCTTGATAATGTTGTGCAAAGCATGACACGACGTGTGGAATCTTGCATAGCCCTCCATGGTGGCCATATCCCGTATTGGCATCTTAGGCCGGAACGCCTGCGGACGGTAATTGCATTCTTTTCACGTTTACGTATTCTGCACAAAATGGCCTGTTTGCCCCTTGTACACGTTCCAAAGCCTTCTGGATTTCAGAGCACAATAAATTGTCTTTCTTGTAATGTCCTGGCATTCTGACATTATTTTATTTCACTTGGCATCCAACCACACTTACTTTTTTATGCGCTATATAGCCGTTTATGATCCGTCCTTAGCAATTGTCCAGCAGTGTATTTGTCCTTCGATAGGAGAGCACTCAACTCATTAGCATTCTTGACTGCTTGTTTTATAAATGCTGTTTTTTATTACATGGAAAACTATTTTCGCGCCCAACAGTAATTGCTATATAACTATATGTCAGCAAACTTGTCTTCATATTATTTACTGTTTCTCACGTTATTAGTAATTTGAGTATGGGAAACATCAATATTACAAAAACATTTTATTTCAACTTGCTACTCATATTCCTTCTCGATGTTCCCTAAGATAGTTTAGAATTTCATAATTTGAAGTTTGCAAATTTATATGAAAGATGTCTTTATATGGACACTTAGGCGTAGCATAAATTTGGCAAAGTCCTCCAATATGTAATAAAAATAGGTATTAAATGATTAAAATTATTTCAGATTTTTCTTTTAACACATGATTTATGAAATTTATACAATTTAAAACTTCCGAACCTCTCGACCATGATGAGCTGAATTGGTAACAAGTCATCTTTTTATCGATGATGGCACACTTTTTTGATTCTTGTGGTATAAGCTTCCAAGTTGAAATTCGGTATCATAATTCCTTATTACAGATGATGGCTGCATGTTCCGTTTCCCTTACTCAAATTACTAATAACGTGAGAAACAGTAAATAATATGAAGACAAGTTTGTTGACATATAGTTAATTATTTCTTAACCACGTACTGAATTCGACAAATGTAATATTGTTGAATTAATATAGTAATTGCTAAGTCAATAAAAAGTCAGTGTCTCTCAAAACACTAAATTTTTGTTTATGTTGGGAATTTGCCGTTGGCAGAAGCAAAACTGTAATACTTGGAAATGACAGGTTTAAGAGTGATTTTTGACAACGTCAAATTTGTTTTGGTACTTAACTTACTCGATTTTAAAATATTCTTAGTAAGTTTGTCATATTTTTCTTATTTCTCATGTTTCCATCCAGGGCAGGGAATACGTGGTAATTGCTTTGAAGTGAACATTTCAGTAACAGAAAAATGCTCTTTCCAGGTAACAGAGCATAAGAATTGTTTATTTTCTACAATTGTTCAGTGTGCTGATGATGATAATTTAGGCATTTTCTTGCTAATGGAAAGGTTTTCTGTGATCGATGTAGATAAGGTTCATATAGCTCCTGATTTTGTTCACATTGTATATTGGGAATGTACCCGCAATTCAGATTCTTAAAAATACAAATGCACTGCAATTTATAACTAAGATAATTCAGAGTGAGTGTTCTTATTTACGCCATTAAATGGAGATTTTAAACTCACATGAATCATGTGTTATTTTATAGCATACAGACATTTACCCCATATTTATGATTTGTGCGCATTTTATATCTTAAAAGTCACAAAAAACAAAACAAAAATAAACAGCATTTCCATGGGATGAACTCTCTTCCCACATCAGAGGGACGTCACATTGTCTTGCTGATCCCGAGAAAAATATACGGTACTTATGAAACGTCCTGAAAGGCTGCTTATGTTTACTTATTTTTGTCTTTCCTCGTGATATGAGCAGTTAACAACAGAAATTACTTGGGCATTTCACAACTAACAGGGAAAATAATCCCACAATTTATAAATTATTTAAAAAATAACTACTCGCACCGCAATAGGAAATAAAACTGATACGTATGTACGGTCAACAAAGAGCATCGCTGATGTTACTTGTATTTTCTAAATTAATTGCGAAATAATCTAAAAGTTGAGTGAAAAATATTTTAAAACGACTGAATTTCAGTCATTAATGCTGCTACATGAAGCATAATGGCAGACTGAAATGCCTGAAACAAAACAAGAGAAAAATATATCAAATAGGCGTGCTAATAAGGACTCCAAACAATAATCAAAGCCCTACCAGATTGGGATGGTGGATGAAAGAAAGATAAAACAATGCAAAATGGATAATGCTAGTCACTGCGTTTAATCGGCAAAACAGCTAATGACGCTTGCCAACAATCGGTGGATTGACGTTTCAGCCAGTCTCTAGACAAGAGACAGTGCTAAATAAGCAGCTGATGGCCACAACAAGACGAGGATTTTATTTTATTTATTTATTTATTTATATTTTATTTTTCGATATACCAAACTTCTACTTTCCTTTTTCCGATATTTTCCATTTTCGATAATTTTCATTCGTCGACAAACAGAATTTCTTTACGAATTGGGCAAAATTACCCTTGTCACATGCCTGTCAGAATACAGAGTGATTCAAAAAGGATTTTACAACTTCGAAAGCATATAGAAGTTTATTCAGAATACTTTCAAAATGTTTGGAGGGGTTAAACTGCAGCAAAACAGATCACGTTTAACCTAACGTAGTGCCATAGCGCCGAATTCCGTAACCCCGACAGGAAGCGGCATGAATTTCAAAATGGCTGCTTTCACAGGTGCGGAGCATGCTGGTTAGGTGCGTGTGTGTGTGTGTGTGTGTGTGTGTGTGTGAGCGCGTGTTTTTTTTTTTAATATACGAAATCCGCGACAACTGTTTAACTGAAATTTCGCATCCGGTAACGCAGAAATCTTCCCACTGGACCTAAAGTTTACTGTTGGCATAAGAATTTTTTTGTGTCTGATTGTTCTGTTCGTCATTAGAAATCCCCTCTGCTGCTGTCGTGAAACAAGTAAGGGAGAGCTTCTTTCGTAGTCCCCACGAAATCAACGCGACATGCGTCTTGTGAAATGGGTATTTCACAACCCACGGTTACTGCAGTGTTACGAAACCGAATGCAATTAAAACCTGTTGTAGTTAAGGCGTAATTGTCTTTGATGATGTCACGTGTCATAATACACTATATGGACGAAAGCCACCGGACACCCCTTCAAAAGCAAATGAACGGATCCGCTGCGTTGTTAAGATGCGCGGTACAGCTGCAAAAGGTATTAAAACAAACCAGCAGCTGACTGCGATCATATCGCACTGTGAGGTTGAGTGAAAATTTCGCAGCCGGGAGAGAACTGACTTTGAGAAAAGAAAGATTGTTGGGTGTTATATCAGTGGGTTCTCCATAAGAGAAACCGAGAGGCTTTTAAACATACCCAAGTTAACTGTTTTCGACGTACTGAATTAGTGGAAGATGCATGGCGTGTCTGAAGCAGCAAAACGCACCGGCAGACCAAAGAAAATCAGTGATAGAGGACGTCAAAGCTTGAGGAGAGTCGTTACAGCTAATCGATGGAGTGCTGCAGAAGACCTCAGTGTACATGTGAGTAAAAATGCCGGCACATCGGCATGTACACGTACCATTTGCAGAGAACTTTATTCCATGGGTTACCGTGGTCATGCGGCTGCTCATAAGCCTTTTATCTCCACTCGGAAAGCTACTCGTCGTTTAGCATGGTGTAAAGAACAACTATCGCGGATCGTAGATCAATGGAAACGGGTCGTATGGACTGTCGAATCCAGATACACGATCCATCAGTCTGATGGCCGTGTGTGGGTATGGCCGCAGATGGGGGAACACTATTTATCACAGTGTACTGTTCCTACAGTCAAGGTTGGAGCTGGCAGTGTACTCATGTGGGGGTGTTTTTCGTGCTATGGTCCCGGCCCATTGGTTATCGTGGACAAACCTGTTAACCAGCACGTCTACCTCGATATTCTAGACAATTATACTCTACCAACTCTGTGGCAATACTGTGGAATCGAGCCTTGTTAGTACCAGCAGGATATTGCACCGAGCCATAAAGCAAGGACTGTTACTGCGTGGTTTGACGATAATTCCGCATCGAGTATGGACTAGCCAGCACAGAGCCCTGATCTTAATCGCATAGAGCACCTATGGGATGAATTAGAGCACCGCATAGCAAGTTTGGAACCAAGGCCTACTACTAAGTAACAGTTAGCGGAAGCATTATGTACTGAATGGAAATGCATACCTATCGCTGTGTTCAAAAACCTTGTCGAAAGCATGGCTCGAAGGGTCAGTGCATGCATTAAAGCCAAAGGTGGTTTCAGAATCCTTTTAATGTACAGAGGAGACGAGGAGCATGGAATCGTCTCAAAGAAAAAAAAAGAACAGGAATGATACAAACTGTTAAAACCGATTATATGTACATTGAATGAGTAATGACAAATTTACAACGTGATGCAAACAGAGGAATGCTTGAGGAAGAACAAAAATTATCACAGGCGGGGCACCGCAGTGCGAAATAACAACAAAAAGTTAATGCAGAGTCTTAACTCACTGTGAGATGTAACCGACTTGGTGTAACAGCGAACCACGGGATCACTGCCGACCACATAGCATTAAAGGAGCTTTCACGGCATGCGGAGATGGCAGACTGATACTCCTGCTGTACCACCGTGTACAGAGTAACGGAAAGCATGGTGAAAGGTGAAGTCCCAAGTGCGCTATAAATGAAAAAGTGTCGAGGAGTGGCAGTTCGTCTCTTGCAGAAGGAGTAAGTCGGCCGCAAGAGGCGAAAGATCTTCCAGAACGAGAGCGTTGGCAAACCCCCTACAATTCAGAGTGGCGACCTTGAATGGGTAAGTCCGACGTCGGATGAAGGGAAGCAATGGCAGCTTTCTGGAATGTGTCGAGGCAATTGATGATACCACGACACCACTAGACGTCGTCGGGTTGCTTGGCTATATGCCGGAGGAATTTTTTTTTTTTTTTTTTTTGATTGGAGGTTTAACGACCACCGTGAGCAACTCAATGGGCTATAAGCAGTCGCCCGTCCCTAATTTAGGGTCACTGGTTCCAGGGAAGGGAGAGAGCCAGTGCCGTAAGACAAACACAACATCCATGCCTCACCGGGATTCGAACCCGGACCCTTTTCGGACGAATGATCAGAGGCCAACGCCTTAGACCACTGCGCCACCGGGGCGGCCCGGAGGAATTTGAGGATGGAGGTTGCTTGGTCGAAGACCTCGGGAAGAACTGCTTCCAACTTCCAACTGCTGTAAAAATATGAGAAGCCTCCCGATTTGTTTTATGAGTGAGAAATTCGTAAAGATCTTCAAAGGAGACAGGTTCTGAAGGAAGAGAGGCATTGGTAAGCAGAGTCGAGAAATCTTCAAACGTCGGCAGAGGACTCTTGGACTTCGAAGAGGAAGAGCTAGAACGTGACAGGGATGACTTGGAGCCTGCTAGACGGGTGGAACGATGTGGGCGGCTAGTCGGAGAAGGTGACTTCTTCTTTTTCCTGCGAGCCTCGGTACTGGTAGTGGAGCGACGTTTGCCGTGGATCGATGACACACGAGATGTGGAATCAGAGGAAAGGTCCACCTCATCGCTGGGAGCAAAAGTGCCGACGGTGAATGAAGCTTGAAGATCAGCCGTGATGTTCTCTGATGGAGAGAGAACGCGGAAAGGCAAGGAGGAGTCAAGCGGAGGAAATTCCGACAGAGTGGAGAAAGCAACATCGGAAGACGCGTGTTGATCGAAGGCTTTAATCAGATTTTCGGCAGAACTGGGTCCAGGAGGTGCAGACGCAGGAGGAGGCATGGCGGCAGAAACGGAAGAAGATGTAGAATGCTGCCTTGGAGCTGCATGAGTCAGTGGCTCTGCATGGGAGCAACGAGCCTGCTGATAGCCGTAAGCCTTGCAGCGTGAGCAATGAGCAGAGGTGAGGAGCTCAATCCGGCGGCGCTTGTTACCGCAACGAACATCGAGGAACCGTGAAAACTTTATGAGATGCTTTTCCGACGGGAAGATGATGCGAGCAGTTCTGCGGAAGCCACAGGTATGTTTATCATCGCGGTCAGAGGGGGAAGAGGAGAGAGTCTTCACTGGGCCGACTACTCTACCGCATCACACAGCATATCATCAGAGATCTCGGGGGTACCGGATGTAGAGAGACTAGAGCAGGACGCTGGGCGATAAATTCGGCTAAGATCGCTAATTTGATAGGCCCCGAGACAAGACAAGCTCGGCATATTCTTTCTTCGAAAAATAAACAATCACAGTTCGTGGCTTTCGGGTGAGGTGGGTGATGGCACCAGAGGGAAGCATCTTCTTGAGAGCGAGGCTATACTGTTTCAAAGGAGTGTTGGGAAGCGCATCAAAGCAAACCGCCAACTCGAGGGTCGAATGAAGACGTTGACCAGCAGGAAAGTTCTTGGGAATGTCTAATAAGATAGTATCACCATTGAGAGTAACGTAAGAATCCATAGGGGGCAGACGAGTAGAGGAGGAAGCCGGTGGAATACCAGAAGCAGCCGCAGAATACGTGCGTGAAGAAGCACCTCCTCTGGAAAGCATTGACGCAGCATGAGACAATGTACTGGAAACAGAGGCAGTAAAAACTGTAGAGGGAAGTTAGCGACGCCATCAGAGACGTCCACGAATTCATCATCGTCAGCAAAGGCCAGGGACGTCATATCCACGTTCTCAATGGCAGAGTCAGAGACCTGAGCAGGAGAAGAAGTGCAAATGACAGGAGGAAAAGTAAGAGGCTCTCCACTAGCAAGCGACGATGATCGATCTGCTGCGTCTGTCGTTGAAGAAGCGACGCGAGGTGCTGCAGTGATGCGGGCTGGAACAGCGCCCTCATCGGCAGATGCCATAATCAATGGCAAGTTTTAACGAAAAAAAAACGACCAGCTCGGTGTGTAAATTAAAACAGTGATAATGAAAAAATAAGCACTCACCCACTGGTGAGGGATCTTAAACGAAAGCACAGACCTTTAACTTCGGCAGACACACAGAAGAACAATGATGGGACACATAAAACACGTACGTGAAGCACTCAAACACGGAGCTCTTGAAGACACGTGTAGGCCAGAGGTGGATCGACACCGTACTAATGTATCTCAATAAATGCTGTGTTGTGTTTCTATTCTAGGTTCTTGTCCCTTGAGGCGAAGAACTCCTTCACCCCAGCTGCCACCTCCTCCTGGTTGTAGAAGTGCATCCCGCGAAGGAAGTGGGCCATGGACCGTAACAAGTAATAATCAGACGGGGCTAGATCCGGACTATATGCTGGGTGTGGCATAAATTCGATGCCCTCAAGTTCCTGGAGTTTTGTCCGAATCGTTCGTGCGGTATGAGGCCGAGTTGTCCTGCTATAAGAGTACGGGCTTTCTGTTCACTAGTACCGGGTGCTTCTTCTCGAAAAGCGGCATACATCAGCTCCAGCTGTTCAGAGTAAGGGTTGGCGTTTTTGGTCCGACCGTCTGGAACAAAATCGCAATGAATTATTCGCTGGAAATTCCACCAGAACGCCTACCCGAACTTGGCTGATCATCGAGGTTTATGTCACCTGAGCGAAATTTCTTGAACCATCTGGTTGCGCTGCTGTGGTTCACGGAACCTTCCCCTTCCCAATGGCGGTTTTACAGGGGGGGTAATAGGGGTAATTGCCCCCTCCCCTCCCACCAACTTGTGAAAATGAAGATAAAAATTTATTTTTGTTGGATAGAAAAAATATATAAACCATGCGGAACGACTCTGATATAAGGGAAAATTTTTGACAGTTTTTCTAATTCAACTTACTGTATATTTTTTAAACCAAAAGATGGCAGCACGATATACTTTTTATCTAGGGGGAGTTGGGTGACTGGAGCAAAGAATCTATAAGGGGTGAAAAAAAAGGTTCCAATCAGCTCCATAGGGAATAGGGCAAATGTAAAACGCACGACAACAGCGCCGCCATACTTGACGGTCCAATTGGCATGTTTGGAAAGCCTGCATTACAGGATGAAAACAAAAAACCAACGGCATTCCCACCCTTTCCGCGTGTTTTTAAAAGAGTGAAGATCTCTGCTGTTTATGATATGAGTCTTTAACAGCTTTGCGCTGCTCCCAGTGTTTTCTTTGGTTTCAAGTACATAAATTTTTTGTCGCTTTCGCGGACGTTAGTTATGGAGTTAATTAAAAAAAAAATCATTCTTTGTTCAAAATAAGCACACAATGAGACTTGCAACTGCCGAACAAGAACATTCATTACGCACGCGCTGTCCCTTTACTGTGGGCTTCTCAGTACTACCATTTGGACCGCCAAGTGAAGTTTACCGACAGAGGTCGCCCTTTACGCCGCAGCGAAGCTTCCCTTCTTGATCGCGTGTGTCATATGAACTTCGACTTCATTCCCAGCGCAGTACTCACGTATTGAATGAGAATGCTAGTTTTTCTGACCGCCGGTAGCTTTTCTAAAAGAAAATGAGCAAACGCCAAAAAATACGTTAGATTGTTTCTTCAAAAAGTTTAAAGAAGATTGTGGTGAAAGTGAATCTGTTCCTTGTTTGACTTTGAGTGGCAGAGAAGAAGATGAAATTTCGGTTTCAGCAAGTACTGAAGAGTTACAACAGCACCATTCATGTGAAGCTCAATCCACGTCAAATATGCACGTGCCAAAGGATGTCGCTTTTGTAGAACTGGCGACAGGGACAGATGGACCTCAGCCTGCTCTATTTGATGGGAAAATTGATGTGGGTTTCTACGTTGAGAAGCAATGAATTTCTTCAATAACAGATAATGAAAAAATAAGTATTCTGGAATGCGCGTGGACTCCAGGTAAAAATTTCATTTATCCTTTTTCAGTGCAGAAGAAAACTAATAAGGAAGTGAAATGCTATCTCTCTCAAAAGCATTTCTGTTCGTTTAATTGGTTAACATATTCGTGCGAACTTAAAGGTTTATTTTGCAAATATTGTCTCTTGTTTTCCAGTAAATACGGAGGAATAAACAAAGCCACTCCATTAAAAACTCGTTACTGTGCCTTTGGATAAATATTCTAAATTACTAGGCAAAGATGGAGATTTAATTGTTCACGAGTAAAATAAATACCATAAAGAATCTGTTTCTTTTGCTTCAGATTTTATAAAAATATATGAAAATCCTCAGGAAGGAGTGTTGATGAAGTTAGATTCAGCCCGTGAGCTTCAAAACAAGGAGAACCGGGAAAGGTTGATTCCAATAATCAAGTCCATTATTTTTTTGGGACGTCAAAACTTAGCGTTGCGTGGCCATAGGGATTATGGCGAAATGTCATTTCTATCAGTTGATGACCAATTTTCTGACGATAATGACAAAAGTTACTTAAATCTGAATGAAGGTAATTTTCAGGAATTGTTACGGTATCGTGTTGCAAGTGGTGATGAGAAGCTAAAAATATTTATGGAAAATACAAATTCGCGAGCAACGTACATAAGGAACACCACGCAAAATGAACTAATTAAGTATTGTGGAGATGAAATTTTGAACTCTGTCTTTAATAAAATTAAAACAAACAAATACTATGGAATTATTTTTTATGAGACTACTGATATTAGTCGGGGTCACAGATGTCCATAATTGTGAGATATTTTGATGAAAAAGCATTTCAAGTTTCGGAAGATTTTGTATCATTTATTGATATTCATAACAAAAATTTTGAAGACTTCAAAGAGGAACGTGTTGTTAGTGGAAAAGTACTCGCAAAAACTGTACTTTCTTTTTTGCAAAAATCTGGCATCGATTTTGATGATTGTGTTGCTATAGCCACTGACACTTGTAGCATTATGCTTTCAGATCAGAAAGGAGCTGTCTTGGAATTGCAGAAGTCTCTAAAAAATGCTATTAAATGCCCTTGCTACAGCCATGCTTTACATTTATCACTTTCGAAATCCAGTTCCGTCCAAGATGTCAGCAATGCTATAGGCACAATTAAATAGATAATAAATTTCTTTAACGTCTCGCCAAAGCGGAATAAAGTTCTGAAACAAGTTATGATAGACGAAAACTCTGGTCACCAGCAATTGAAGAAATTGTGCAAAACTAGGTGGGCAGAAAGGCATGAAGCGATTTTGAGATTTAAAACATACTTTCTCGAAATTATCAGCGCATTGGAATTGGTGGCCAGCTGGAAAGATAGCCAGTCATCATCTTCAGCGCAAATCCTGTTGAATACTATGTTTACTACAAATTTTATAGTTGCTGTGTATTGCTTGTCTTTTACGCTGAACTTTACTCAAAGTGTGAGTAAGTTATTACAAAAGAAAAATTTGGACACTAAAGCAGCAAAAAAACTGATCCAAAATGTAAAATCAGTGTTAAAGGAATAGAGAGAAAACGCAAACAAACGTTCAGCGATCTATATGTTGACATTCTATATATATATATGATCTATATGTGGTTCAGTGATCAAAGCTACATGAAAAGTTGGATTTATCCGTTTACCTCCCTAGAAGAGTCAAAAATCAAAAACATAGGTGCAACGCTATCACTGATAGTGCCGAAGATTACTTCAGAATCACCATTTACATCCCTTTGTTAGAAAATGTGATTCAAGACCTTGATTTCAGATTCCCCTCTACTACACTGGCGGAAAGTGAAAAAAGAACACCAAGAAGGAGATGTCTTATACCAATGAAATTTATACAGCATACTAACGGAATACAGAGGATAACGTGATCAAAACATTATGGCAAAATACAGCTGTATTTGCTGGTAAACTGAAAAATAACATTTCCATGTAATATGGTTAGTACGAGGTTGAACCTCCATGAACTGCTTCACACTGTGCAATTCTGGCATGGAGTCTGTCGTACAGATGTTGGATGTAAGTTTGGTGTATTGAGTTCCAAGCATCCTCAACCTGGACGCGTAAATCGAGGATGGTCGTGGCTGTCCGTGGAGATCAGATAATTCGTTGTCCCATAAAATCCCACACGTGCTCAATGGGGGACAAATCCGGTGAACGTGCAGGTCATGGAAGATGTCTCACACCCTGAAGTGCATGTTCCGTAGCACGTGCCGTGTGTGGACGCACGTGATCTTGCTAGAAAACACCACGATGGACCGACCTTACAAATGGCACAACAACGGGCTCAATGATGTTGTTGATGTAGGAGGTGCTGTTTAATGTACCCGGTACAAACACTAGTTGTGTATGGGAGTGATTGCTGATCGCTCTCCACACCGGGAGACCAGGTGTAGGCCCTGTGTGTCGCTGGCGGATGCAAGAAGGGTGAGACGCTACCCTGTGCGTCTGCGAACACGCATACGGCCATCGGATGCTCCCAAGCAGAATCTGCTTTCATCGCTGAACACGACAGATCGCCATTGCGTTCTCCAGGGCAGACGTTGGCGACACCACTGCAGCCGTTCCTGACGGTGGGTTGGAGATAGAGGTACACATGCCAGAGGCACACGTGCACGTAGTCCTGCATTCAGTAGACGGTTGCGGATTGTTCGCACAGTCATCTCTGGTGCAACGGCAGCTCGGATTTGCGTCGTAGTGGATGTTCTGCTTGACAGCGCCGCTCTTCTTATGTGTCTATTGGTCCGCTCATCAGTCCGTCTGTGACTCCCGGTTCCACGTCTTCTCGTGTGGGAATGTTCCTCGGACATCTACGCAACCATCGTACCACCACCGATACTTCCCGTCCAATTCGCTCCGCAATACGACGATACGACCACCCGGCCTCGCGGAGTCCGACTAGACGACCTCGCTCAAAGTCCGATAACTGCTGAAATCCTACATGTCTTCCATGTCCAGGCACTGCAGCTTCTTCAGGGTCTTCGCACGTGTCCGTACGCCGACCACTGATTACATTCACTTCGCCGTACTCCTTAAATACCACCGACGATAATTTGCATATTATGCCGTGCTGTGGCGTAAGCGCTCACCGGTTGGTCCTGAAATTAACATCACACTTACGTAAACCCGACTCCGTTAACATATGTAAATTTCATGATCGTCCGCCAATTCCTTTTTGGTGTTCTTTTTTCACTTTCCGCCAGTGTATTTTCAATTCTTTAGCATCTAATTCCCTATTACCATCAGAAATCGTGAAAAAGTCAAGATCGGAAACATCGACAATTGGGGAAGACATTTCTAAGTATTTGGCGCCTATTGCAGAAAAAGAAGAAATTCTAGTGTCCAAAATCAAGTCGGAGATAGACCTGTGGGTTGAAAAATGGAAAAAATGTAAAACTGAAGAATTACCAAGTAATGCCGTAGCAACTTTTTCTCGTTGCGATAAAGATTTATATCCATGTATCAGCACTGCATTGAAATTATTGTGCACCCTCCCAGTAAGCACTGCTTCAAGTGAAATGAGTTTTTCAGCATTAAAAAGGTTGAAAACGTGGCTAAGAACAACAATGACGCAAGAGAGATTGGTTGGCCTTACTCTTCTTCATGTTCATCAATATATCTTCGTATCAGTGGACAATGTTATTAACAGGTTTGCAAATACGAAGAACCGAAGACTGGAGTTCGTCATTTGATTTTATTTGTGTGAATAAGCAGTAATGTTTTTAATAATTAATTGAATTAATGATTATTAATTTAATTAATATAATTCAATTATAATATATATTAAATAATTTTAATTTAAATAGCTAAATTTCATGAAATATTAGTTACTATTACATGCCATAGTTAATAGTTTACATAAGCTTATCAAATATTACAAGACAAATATTTCGTTTTACTTGAACAGCGTTATGGCCGAGTTCACACTCGTAAAACAAAAGTTCCCTAATTAGCCGGTTGTGGCTGTTCATGTTTTAGGCGTCCCAACCAGACAGAACGAGGGCATTCATTACTGTTCACAGTGACGAATACCACTTTATATCCGTTCCGACTGACTGCAGTGCGCGACTTGAACTAGTTTAAACACGTGACACATCCGCAGCAGAACATTCGTTTATGCAAATATTGCAAAAATTCTGACTCACCCCTATAGTGACGCAGATTGCGTGGCTCATGAGCAGTTCTGTACGAAATTTTTCATCGGATAGAGGTGGTCATGCTATCGACCAATCAGATAGAGGAAGACGGGACATTCCTGGACTACGTAATCTTCAGTGATGAGTTGACATTTCACTTCAGTGGCAAGTTTAAGACCCACAATATAGAATTAGGGGAACCGAAAATCCTTGGAAAACTCTGGAACACGTTCGTGGGAGCCCAAATGTGAATTTGTGAACTTAGTAAACTTAAAAATTACGGCCTCCCTGCATTTTTCGTGAGAAATCCGTCAACAGTATCGTGTGTCTGGATATGCTGAAAATTTATTTCATTTCACAGTTGGACAATGATGGCGAAAGGAGACGCATTCGCTTTCAGCAAGACGGCGCATCACCACACTACAGCACAGATGTCAAGAATTTCCTCGATAAATTTTTCCCAGGCCGGAGGATTGGTAACGGAGGGCCCATAGCATGACCACCTCGTTTTCCCGACCTCATACCTCTCGATTTTTTCCCATGGGGTTTCATTAAAGATCGAGTGTTCATCCCAAGATTACCTGCAAATTTTGCTGAACTGAAAACTCGAATCACGGTCGCAGTTGCAGAAGTGACAATATATACACTATATTAACAAAAGTCAACGGACACCTAGAAGAGAAACAAAACATAGCATTTATTGACATACATTAGTACGGTGTCAGTCCACATTTGGCTTTAATGCATGCACTGACCCTTCGAGACAGGCTTTCGACAAGGTTTTGGAACACAGCGATAGGTATGCGCTTCCATTCAGTACATAATGCTGCCGCTAACTGTTACTTAGTAGTAGGCCTTGGTTCCGAACTTCTTATGCAGCGCTTGAATTCATCCCATTGGTGGTCTATGGGATTAAGATCAGGGCTCTGTTCTGGCCAGTCCACACACGATACGGAATTATCGTCAAAACACGCCATAACACTCCTTGCTTTATGACTCGGTGCATTATCCTGCTTGCACCAACAAAGCTTGGTTTCATAGTATTGCCACACAGTTGGTAGGGCATAATGGTCCAGAATATCGAGGTAGACTTGCTGGTTTACAGGTTTGTCCAGGATAACCAATGGGCCGGGACCATACCACGAAAAACACCCCCACACGGGTACACTTCCAGTTCCAAACTTGACCGCAGGAACAGTACACTATGGTAAAGACTGTTCTCCCGGCTGCCGCCATACCCACACACGGCCATCAGACTGATGGATCGTGTATCTGGATTCATCAGTCCATAGGACCCGTTTCCATTGATCTACGATCCACGATAAATGTTCTTTGCACCATGCTACAGGGTAACCCATGGAATGAAGTTCTCTGCGAATGGTACGTGTACATACCGAGGTTCCAGCATTTTTACTCACCTGTACGCTAAGGTCTTCTGCAGTACTCCATCGATTAGCTGTAACGACTCTTCTGAGGCTTTGACGTCCTCTATCACTGATTTTCTTTGGTCTGCCGGTACGTTTTGCTGCTTCAGGCATGCCAAGTGTCTTCCACTTATTCAGTACATCCATAACTGTTGACTTGCGTATGTTTAAACGCCTATCGCTTTTTCTTATGAACAACCCACTAATATAACACCTAACAATATTTCCTTTCTCAAAGTCAGTTCTCTCCCGCCGCAACAGTTTCACTCAACCTCACAGTGCGATATGATATGATCGCGGACAGCCGCAGGCGGGTTTTTATACCATTTGCAGCTGTACCGCGCTTCTTAAAAACGCAGCGGATCCATTAATTTGCTTTTGAAGGTGTGTCCGGTGACCTATTTTCAATATAGTGTATGTTGCTTTGAGTTTGGGAAGAAATTGTCTTCAGGTGGGATGTCTGCCACATCAAACCAAAATGACTATGTGAGATGAAAGTTGATATATTTCGCTACCGATTAACGACTCAAAAATTCTGTAAGCATTTTGAATAAAGTTCTATACGCTTTCAAAGTTGGAAATCCTTTTGAATCACCCTGTATATTTGAATTACCATTAAAGAAATTTTACTTGAATTTCGTGTACTTACCAAATGAAAAAGGCATGAGGTTCTCGGACTTTGTAGACTTGCTATCATTTGTACTTAAAAAGCGAGTTGCTTCAAATTCATCCGGATTTTCCCAGTACTCAGAATTGTGATGAATATCCCAGAAATTGGCTAAGATGATAGTTCCCTTTGGAATTTCATAGCCGCAAACAGAGGTGTCAGCCAGAGCACTAAATAAAAATATCCAGGTGAAACTAATTACTGCATTTTAGAGCAAATCTTCTTAGTCAGAGCACTGCAACAAACATATCCACGTGAAAACAAAGAGTATATTCGAGAGCAAAATTTCAGGCGCAATCGAATAGGAAAAGAAGCGTTTCACCAATACTTCTTTATGGATACTAATTCAAATTAGCATGCAGACAATTTATCGAGTGAATGCAACTCTACGTCTCAATGAATATTAGACTGGCCTTTAATTTTTGAAAACATTTGTGATAGCTGACATGCTTTTAAATACGGAATTCTGTATGTTTGTGTGGTGCTGATTTTAATTAGCTCATTAACTTTTCTTCACACAGAAACTTGTGAATTTGAGAAAAAAACAGAAACAAGGGGCCGTCCATAAAGTACGTCTGAGATTACAGGGGGAGGGAAGGGTTCCTGACAGCCGGACCAAATGTGACATGGGGAGGGGGGAGGTTTAGTAATTCGGACATCCAGCGGCAAAAATACAGTGGATGGTATGTCTTCGTTTTGTTTTCTCTTTTTCTCTTCTTTTAATAGTTAAAAAAAGGTATGAAATATTTCAGATTTCTGATGATTATTAGTTAAATCAGAATATTAAGTTCTCGTTTTGCCGCCCCGGTGGCGCAGTGATCAAAGCAATGGCTTCTGATCATTTGTCCGAAAGAGGTGCGGGTTCGAATTCCGGTGAGGCATGGATGTTGTGTTTGTCTTACCTGTCTCTCTCCCTTCCCTGGAACCAGTGACCCTAAATTAGGGACGGGCGACTGCTCATAGCCCATTGAGTTACTGACAGTGGGCATTAAATCTCCAATCAAAAAAAAAAAAAGTTCTCGTATTTGTACTACCAAATCTATAGTGTTTTATAGATGGTATGACCGGGGATGTTGCAACCTTGAATGCGTGCGTTCATTTGTAGATCTTTATTTCAGAATGGTAGAGTTCGGGTAGTATTTGGGAATAAATTAATGCCTAAATAAAAAATATTTTCTGAAGAAAAAGTTTAAATATATGGAAGATTCATTCAAATAATTACATGTTTTCTTTCTGTTTCTCAATGGACTTCTAAAAGCAGTTGTCAAAAATAAAGGGGGTTGCGGGAATTAGGACGTACGTTTTAGGGGGAGGTGTCAACAAGGTGACAAAATGTGACATGGGAGAGTCTAAAAATAGTAAAAATCACGGACATACTTTATGGACGGCCCCTAAGGATAAAGAGTGGTTTTACTATATAAAAAAGCATAGATAATGTCCAGAATAAAACATATGTTAAATAATTCCGTTGGCTTCTGAAAACATATTGATGACATGAACTTACGTAATTGTCCATAAAATTACTGATTCTCGGTAAGATGTGTGAAACATTTGCTTCTTTTTAATTTTGTGTGTAACCTCTCTCTTCATTAGGACTATTCATCTTGGGAATCCAGATGTTATCTGCTTGCATATTCACATTCCTCCGTCTCTGATATCTTCTTTCCGTTGCCTCAGTATCTTGCTAAAACATCTCTTCTTACTCTTCGCTTACAGTTCTTGGTTTCGCGGAAAGATAATCTAAATGCGAATGAAGGAAATACATTTTCATATCCATATTGCAGCCACGATTTCTAAAGCTTTTTAATATGTAATCCTCTATCCCCTTGTATTTTGAATCCACTGTGTTCCACAAGAATTTCTGCGCAATGTTTTTTGGAGTTTAACCATGCATGTTTTGTTTTTATGTTAAATCACGGTTCTCTCAAACTCAGGATCAATCTTAAAGTTTTCATATTTGAGGCCCAATAAAAATTCCTTCTTTCATCTTTTTGTGCGTGAGGAATGTAAATTTGTTGGAAATATTTTTAAAACATGCACCATCCTTATTTGGAGCCTTCACAAAGAACTTCATTTGTATCATTTTAACGTGCAAGAGAGGAAGCAAAACCTTCGGAGTATCAAATAGAGGCTGATGCAGTGCATAATTTTTGATCGAGGTGAAAAAGTACTTCTAGATGTCCACGACTTCTTTTCCCAATGCTGACCTTTCCGACTGTCTCACCCACATCAAAAACATGGTGCATTGGTGCAACCAGACAGAAAATCGGGCAACAAACCCATTGTTTTCACGTCTCCATCCATACACTGCAAACACTCAACGAGGGTAATAACAAAAGTTCTGCACACGTTAATCTAAAACGGAAGCGGATGATGCAATCTGGAAAATGATTGCGCCATGTCAAGGTCAGACTCTCAACAACGCAGTGTGGGTCAGAATGACGCGATGTGTGGACGTAGGAGGGTTTGAAAATGGAAGCATGCAGCTCCTCAGGTCGAGTCACAGCGTTAGACCAGCGCTCGTACGGGAAAATATAAACTCTTCGGGGAAAAACTCCGACACACATCCACACTGCCTTGCAAGAAGTTTGTGGGGAAGGAACTCTTGATCGAAGCGTAATTTCTTTCTGAGGACAAAGTTCAGACCGACAATTCGTCAAAATCGCCCCAACTTGTTGGAAACGGGAGCAATCTTGCTGCACGACAATGCATCGTGTCATGGTGCAGCGTCGGTATAGGAGCTTTTGTCGAAATATGGCTGGGAAACTTTATCCTACCCGCCATATACAGTCCTGATCTCAGTCCACCCGACTTTGATCTTTTCCCGGAGTTAAAAAATCTGCTCCGTGGCGTCCGTTACGAATCGCTGGACGAACTGTCATTGGACGTGACCCGAGTAATATGACAAATAAAAAAAGATGACGTACTACGGGGCATCCAGGACTTACCTCACGGCTAGCAAGCTGTCGTTAGCAGCGGAAGGGAACAAATTGAACGGCAACAAGGTACGTTTTCTCGGTACTTCACACTTTTCTCAAAAACGGACAGTGTGCCTAACTTTTGTTATGACGCCGTATGAGCATTGTTCAACAAAAGCTCCATAATTTCATGTTTCCTTAGAAAGAACAAAACAAGTGACAGGGATATAGTGTATGCTAAAAATATGTCCATTATGAAACAAAAATCCTTTCAGATTTGTTTTGGAGGAGCCAATAAATGACCTCGGAACAGAAGCACTGAAAGCAATACCCAGATATTTCATTAATTCACAAATGTTTCGATAATGTACTACAGATTCCCAACGGAAACACAGTACAATGTTAAATTTCGAAATGTTCATTATAATATTAAAACTGTTCTTCATGGTGTTCCACAGGGCTCGGTCATCACTATTTTTAATTTATGTTAATGATATTTTTCATATTCGTTACTATGCGTGCATGCTCCTTTTGGCTGCTGACACAAGTATTGTTTTTCCGGTCATGCGTTGTCTGACTTAATTCCCCGCGTTAACCACTCCTTACAGGAATATCAGACTTGGTTTCGTTGCAATTTGTTAACTATTAATACCACAAAAACTAAATGTATGCTTTTTTCTGGGGGGGGGGGGAGGCGAAAAGATCTAGTTGAGGCTCTACTGGAAGTGATTTTGAATGATATTCCTTCGATTTTTCAACATAGGGTTAAGTATTTAGGTGCTTTGTTTCAGGATAATTTAAAGTGGGATGCCCATGTTGAAGGGCTTGACATCTGCAATAGGAGCTTTATTAGGGTGGGCTGAAAACAAACTTTTTTTTTAATTTGCATATCGCCTAGTGCGGAAAAGTTGTCATTTTGGTCAACAAGAATAAAAAAAGATATATTTTTTTTAAATCTAATAATATCTCACGTCTCCGCATGGCACACCCAGTTCGCGTTTTCCCGACCGCATTGGGCCGTAAGCAAAAACGGATGGAATGATCGATTGGACTCTGCCACAGCGGGCGAAGAAACAACCAACTTTCCCTGCCACACGCAAGCTATGGAACTTTGCGTAAAATTGGTGACCGAAGCAGCTGCCTCAGTGTGTGGATTTGAAACTAGAGATTCGTTCATAAGAACAACATTTGCAACACGGCAATTAATGCCACATTTTTCGAGTAAAGCGGTTTACCGAACAAGATATATCACGTAGAAATAAAATTCTGAACTGGAGGGATGGTGGGCGGAACTCGAAGTGTAGCCACCTCCTCATGGTGAGTTCTGGGTTGCTTCCATATGCTACATTGGAGGCACGCGAAAAGCTGCATGCTACACATTGCAAAGCAAACTGAGTGTACTACACATGCACACGCATGGTGCACTCAGAACAGTGCAATTTCGTACAGACTTTTCCGATGCCTACATGCTAGGATGCCTTTACCTAGCCTAGACCTACGGGCCACATGTAGGAAGAAAATGGTGAACTTCGCGTGCAGTGCGGAGACATAGTATATTAATCAACTTCAAAACTTTTTTTTCACTGTTATTAGGAACACTAAAGGACACTTTTCCGCACTAGGGTTACTCGATTTTAATTACAAAAAAATTCCATCCGTTTTTGCTTACGGCCCAATGCGGTCGTGAAAACGCGAACTTAATGTGCCATGCGGAGACGTAAGATATTAATCTATTTTTTTTAAAAATATATTTGTTATTCTTGTTGACCCAAATGGCAACTTTTCCGCCCTAGGCGATATGCAAATTAAAAAAAAAGTTTTTTTCGGCCCACCCTAAGCTTTATCCAGTCTATTGCCATTAAATATTAAATTAACGCTACATTATTGTTTTATTTTATCACTACCTGTCTTATTGTCTGCATGCGTGAGGTAGGACAACTAAATGTAACATTAATAGAATTTCTTCTTTACAAAAAAAAAATTCGTTTGTTTGTTGAATCCACTGGAAAATGTGGAAATCCCGTTCCGTAGTTATAAATTATTGATTTTTGAGAGATTATACAGTTATCGACTGATGTTGTTAATGCGTGAGCGTGTTTATGCCAACAAACATCTCAACTTAATAAATTTATGTTATTCTGCACGTAATTATTAAACTCGTGGGCATGATAATTTTTTGATTCCAAGGGGCCGCCCCGGTGGCGCAGTGGTCTAAGCGATGGCCTCTGATCATTCGTCCGAACGGGGTCCGGGTTCGAATCCCGGTGAGGCATGGATGTTGTGTTTGTTTACGGCACTGGCTCTCTCCCTTCCCTGGAACCAGTGACCCGAAATTAGGGACGGGCGATTGCTTTATAGCCCATTGAGTTGCTCACGGTGGTCGTTAAACCTCCAATCAAAAAAAAAAAAAAGTAATGCATTTTATTTCAATATAAGTGCTCATTGCGTCGGCTCTGGAACGGATTAACGATTCATATAAAATCATTTGCCAGTTTCGTATCGTTTAAAAAAACATTAAAGGAATATTAATAGTTAAATTTGATTAATTTTAGTTATATCGTATTGTAAATGTGTGTATATAAGTTGAAAAATATTTAATTACTTGGCTTGACATTTTTCTTATTTTAGGGGCCAGGAGCTACTCAGGCTATAATTAGTCTTTTTCTCTGGTTCCCTGCTGTGTTGCTATGGAGTTAACTGCGTGTAACATGGCAAATAAATAAATTAATAAAAATCCGCTTATAAAGAATAGCTCGGAACCGACGGAAATCCTTGCAAAATCCGGATTCTCGTTATATCCAGTTTGGGAATCCCGACAATGTAGAAATATACATACGTGAAAATATGCACATACGTTTATATTATGTATCCGTAACAACAGGATCGACTTAAAGGATTTAATAAACTACACTAGTTCTGTAGTTAATTAATTAAATCCTTCAAGCATATTCAACTTGATAGCCACGTGAGACTGACCGCTGTTCAACTACACAACACACGACGGGAAGCAAAAGCAGCACTAATTCTCCCAATGCAGAGCTGACTTGGATGGTGAAAGTGGAAATGGATACGATTCCAGGAATTGCTATTTAATGTTTCCTGGCAGGCAACATCAGCGTTCAATTTCCTCTTATCCCTCTCTTCAATTGCTCTTGGGAATCCATTTACATGTGCCATCCATCCATCCTTTTTTTTTTTTTTTTTTTTTGCCAAGGGTTGGGTGTCCTGCTTTCAACTCTGCTGACGCAATACATCCAAGGCTCCTTGGAGTGGGTGGCATAAAGAGTCTCTTGCACAGCTCCCACTTGATTACTTCATCCCATTGCTTTTCTATAAGATTCCTCGACTGGCATGTGCACCAATGAGTCATTAAATTATGACCACCTACCCAACAAGCTGTAAGACACCCTTTATCCCGCAAAACAGCAGGCACTTGGCGAGGTATGGATTCGATGAAGTGGTGATAAATATCTTGTGGTATCTGGTACTATGATGTTAACAGCAAGTCCTCCAGTTCCCATACATTTCGGAGTGGTGGTGTTTTAGCGCGAATCCGCTTTTCCAAGTCGAACCACAAATGTGCAATTGAGTTCATGTCAGGTGAATTTGGAGGCCAGGGCACCACTAGCATGCTCCTCGAACAAATCCTTGACGATTCTGGCAGTGAAAATCTTCAAAATACGTGGAGACAATGTAAATAGACAAAACCATCGCTCTTTCCACGTATTTCTTTAACACACAGCAACCGAAGAATTGTATTTCGACACCGCTGGGATCGAACCCTAGATCTCTCGATAACAGATCTGTCCATTTCTCTCGCCCTTTGGATTTATTAGCTATAATTAAATAGCTTGTGCCGTTAAGCCCCACCAGATGGAGAAGTCTCAGTTGCTGAGCCCATCCCTACGGATTCGTGAAGTTAGTTGCTGACAGATAAACACACATAGCACCGTGGATTGTAGGCACAGTAGCGTAAGACGAACACACTTGGATTGTTATCGAGAGATCTCAGGTTCGATCCCAGCCGTGTCGAAATACAGTTTTTCGGTTGCTGTGTGCTAATTAAATAAAAACGTGAAACCGGCGATGACTTTGTCGATTCTGGTAGTGTGGAATGGCGCATTATCCTGTTGGTAATGGCCACACCAGCAATGAACACAGTTGAAGTGAATGGGTGAATTTGGTCCGCAACGATGTTCAGATACATGGCAGCATCAGGGATTGTGCTATTGGGATAATGGGCCTTAAAGTGTCCCAAGGGAACATCGCCCAGAGCAGAACACCGCTGCCACTGGCCTATTTCCGCCCAACATTGCATCTAGGTGTCATAGCTTCCATTTGTAATCGGCGTATCCGCACTCGGCCGTCTACTAGGTGCGCCGGGAATTTCGATTCGTCAGACGAGGCAACTTTCTTCCAATCATCCACGGGCCAATCTCGATTATCTTGGGCTCATTTCATGCTTTGTTCGCGATGACGTGCAGTGAGCATGGGGACCCGACTGAGTTTTCAGCTATGCATCCCGGGCACAGAAGGCTGCGATGAGCTGTGTGCTGTGACACATTGCCCTGATCACCACTGTTGTAGCAGCGGGTGATTTGTCGCAATGTGGCCCCACGGTCGCTGTAAACAATGGGCGACATTCTCCGCTCCCCTCTGGCATGAATGAGCTGCGGACGACACACGCCTGGACGACGGTTCGTCGTTTGGCCATCTGTGCATCCCTTTTGATACGTACTCACTACAGCGGCACTTTAACAACCAACAAGCCGCGCTGCTTTCGAGATCGTATTTCCGAGGTGCCGTGACATCACAATTTGCCCTTTATAAACTCCGATAACTTCACCTTCGCCACCGTTCGGTCTCCAAGTGCGCTCATTTCTCAAGGCTGGGTGTGGTCATAATGAAATGGCATATCGGTGAAAGTAATAACGTGCACTGTTGCAATTTCCTTCCTGTAGGCCACTGTTTCTATTCCTCCATTCCAGGACAGTACCCAGCAGATCCTTTGTCTCATTAAACATGGGATTTATTAAATTTTGTTACTTTTCTTGCTAAATGTGATCGTCTTAGCTTTCCTCTTTCTCTCGTTATATCTGGGGACTTCATTGAATTCTGCCCGTTAAAAACGATAAAATTAGCTTTGAATTAACATTGTACCAATCAAAATTTCCTGTTTTGCTCGTTAAATCCGAGAACTATCTATAAATACGGGCGCGTTATAGGGCAATTCTACTGTATGTAAGTTTAATTCCTAAATCCGAGAACTATCTATAAATACAAGCTCGTTATAGGTTATTTCTACTGTATGTAAGATTAATTCCTAAATTCGAGGATTATCTGTAAATACGGGCTCGTTATAGGGCATTTCTACTGTATGTAAGATTAATTCCTAAATCCGAGAACTATCTATAAATATGGGCTCGTTATAGGGCAGTTCTACTGTATGTAAGATTAATTCCTAAATCCGAGAACTATCAATAAAAACCGGCTCGTTTTAGGGCAGTTCTACTGCATGTAAGATTAATTCCTAAATCCGAGAACTATCTATAAATACGGGCTCGTTATAGGGCAGTTCTACTGTATATGAGATTAATTCCTAAATCCGAGAACTATCTATAAATACGGGCTCGTTATAGGGCAGTTCTACTGTATATGAGATTAATCCCTAAATCGGAGAACTATCTATAAATACGGGCTCGTTATAGGCTGCTTCTACTGTATGTAAGATTAATTCCTAAATCCGAGGACTATCTATAAATACGGGCTCGTTATAGGGCATTTCTACTGTATGTAAGATTAATTCCTAAATCCAAGAACTATCTATAATTACGGGCTCGTTATAGGGCAGTTCTACTGTATGTAAGATTAATTATTAATCCGAGAACTATCTATAAATACGGGCTCATTATAGGGCAGTTCTACTGTATGTAAGATTAATTCTTAAATCCGAGAACTATCTATAAAAACCGGCTCATTATAGGGCAGTTCTACTGTATGTGAGATTAATTCCTAAATCCGAGAACTATCTACAAATACGGGCTCGTCATAGGGCAGTTCTACTGTATGTAAGATTAATTATTAATCCGAGAACTATCTACAAATACGGGCTCATTATAGGGCAGTTCTACTGTATGTAAGATTTATTATTAATCCGAGAACTATCTGTAAATACGGGCTCGTTATAGGGCAGTTCTACTGTATGTAAGATTAATTATTAATCCGAGAACTATCTATAAATACGGGCTCATTATAGGGCAGTTCTACTGTATGTAAGATTAATTCTTAAATCCGAGAACTATCTATAAAAACCGGCTCTTTATAGGGCAGTTCTACTGTATGTAAGATTAATTCCTAAATCCGAGAAATATCTATAAATACATGCTCGTTATAAGGCAGTTCTACTGTATGTGAGATTAATTCCTAAATCCGAGAACTATCTACAAATACGGGCTCGTCATAGGGCAGTTCTACTGTATGTTAGATTAATTCCTAAATCCGAGGATTATCTGTAAATACGGGCTCGTTATAGGGCATTTCTACTGTATGTAAGATTAATTCCTAAATCCGAGAACTATCTATAAATACGGGCTCGTTATAGGGCAGTTCTACGGTATGTAAAATTAATTCCTAAATCCGAGAACTATCTATAAATACGGGCTTGTTATAGGGCAGTTCTAGTGTATGTGAGATTAATTCCTATTAACGATGCCCATACTATCCAAATGTGAACTTTTTCTAAGTGTGAGTATTGGCCTCAGAAGCTGTGCAGATACTATTAAGTTCAAATCTTTCACCAAGTTATTAGGTGCATGCTGGGTAAATAATTATTGAATGGAATTACTCCGAGTTGATATGCTGTTTCAATCTATCTCTTTCTCTACAAGTAAATTTGGTCCATTTAGTTCCGTGCCTGAAGAAACATTCTTCAACACAACGGATGTCATGGAATAGATAGAGCAACTCAGTGAGACGTTAGCCTGATTGCTGGGAAAATATTCGGATGCACAATCCTTGTAAAACGATACACTGTCTCTAAAAGTGCCTCTTGCATAATTTCTTTTCCAGAGAAATACTTGAATTTTCACATATTTGCAATTTTGCGTAGATATAATTAGAAACATCGTTTTTGTTCCCTAAACATTACGAATCACCACCCTTTTTAGCTACTTCTGTTCAGAAGTATTAGGCGTGGTCAAATGAAACCCGTTCGAGTGGCTTTATTAAGACGAATGAAAAGGTACATCTGCAGGTGTGGCGGGATTAAACAAAGCAATATATCAAGAAGCACCAGTGTTCGTTAGAAGAAGTCTCCGTAGACTTTCAAACACGCGTTCCACTGTTTAGGGATACGGCGGATACCGTCCGCGAAGAAGGACTTTGGTTGCTCCTTGAACCATTTGTTCACCGAAGCCATGACCTCTGCATCAAAGGAATAAAAAAGCTCAGAAGTCCCTTCAGAGCTTTTTTAAGGGTCCGAACAAATGAAAGTCACATGCTGACAGATCGGAGTATAGGCTGCGTGGTGCAGAACCTCCCACCCTTTTCGTGCTAATGCATCTTGCACTGTGTTCGTAACATACGCACCAGCATTACCGTGCAACAGAATCACAGCACGTGAAAGCCTGCCGGGTCGCTTATTCTTGAAGGCTTTATGTAGCTTGTCCAGTGTGTACTTGTAGCGGTTGGCATCGATGTTGACGTGAGGCTCTTTAAAATCCAACAATAAAAGCCCTTCATGATCAAAAAATGTGGTCAGCATAACCTTACCGGCAGAAGCCTATGACTTGAATTTTTTGCGTTTTGGTGATCCGGGATGTTTCCATTGATGCTTGCTGGTTTGCTGAATGGCTCAAAGTGGTGGTTCCACCATTCATCGCTTGCCAGTATGAGAGACAGAACTGCATCACCCTCCACTTCGTAACGCAGCAAGTGGTTCAAACACCAACCCATGCGTTGTTCCTTATGGTGGTTGGTCAGCATCCCTGTGATTCATTGTGAACCCACCTTCTGATACTGCAGTGTCTTCGTAACCACCGCTTGAACTATCCCAAATGACATTGCGAATTCCTCCGATAGCGAATGTCAGCTCCGAAGACCGTCCACCAGTATTGCTGCATAAATCTTGGCGATGGCTTCTTCGGTCCCAACAAAATGCGCCTTACTCGGCCACGGAAGATCTTTCGTTTCTTCACTTCCTTACCGAAACATTCGCGCCCAGTCCGTCACTGCTATCTTCGACACACATTTGTCATTACACACCGCCTACATTCTGCGTTCAGTGTCGCCTGGTCGGCATTCTTCCGCTGTTAGGAACTGAATCATCGCTCACTGAGCCAGCTATGAACGCTTTCTCGCTTTTCCATTGGTCTGAGTTTATTACGTGAGCTGTGACGTCATGATGTTCCCCGTGCGCCGGTGCACATGACGCGGCACGTGGACTGGAGCACGCGGTGATTTGATCACGCCTCACATTTAAATCATGTCAGATTTCATTTCTAGCGCATTTCAAGAGAAGCAGTTTCGTTTAATGGACCTAAGCATTTTAGCTGATTTTAAATTAATTGAAAAGTTGTCAAATATAGTCCTTTCGCGCGATGTACTCTTGACTTCCCAGATGCAAAAATATCGTCTCCACGAATTGAACGAAATAGGAAGCGACCATGGTTTGGAAGATTTCACTAGCACAGACTGTGTGTAGGCATCTTCTTAAAGCTCAGCAGTTTTATGAGTTCAATATGTGATCGCTTGGTTGAACCTCGTGGCATAAGAGTCATTTAAGATGCTTTCTAATGAGCACTGAAATTATTACAAAGCATATTTTCACTTTATGCACTTTTGTAGTTTCAAGGACGCGAATCTACCATCTTTGTAAATTGATTGGGATAGGAGGCCGCCATCTTAAAACTTCCGTGAGCATAGACTGAGTGTATGGCATTTCCTTATGGTCCAGCCATGTAGGCCATCTTTCGAAACCTATGACGTTTTCAATCTCACTAAGAATTCTTGCTTGGATGGACGGGAAGACAGCCAAGATGTAGAAGGCCCAGTCAATTGAAGTTCTCACAGTTTCGCTGCCGGCAAGGAATATCATCATAATGTTTCCTTCCAACATTTCATCTAAAAAAATGAACTGGAAGCTTTACTTATGTCTGAGTTGATTTCATTCTTAAAATTTATCTACATAATAAAAATAAACAAAAAATATATGCTTTAAAAAGAAAATGACTTAAATTACTTATGTAAAAGACAAGAATTTGTAAACACAGTAAAAAACAAAGAAAACTTGTGATAGAAAGAATAGGTCTCAAACACCAAATATTCTCAATAACACTTCACACCCTTTTATAGAAATGTACTGTCTGAGGAATAGTATAGAGTCCCGCTTCCGTATCACCACGCCATGGACATTCTGGGATGCACAGATTTCAGAAAGTAGTTCTACAAAAAATGCGTCAATACTGTTCCTGCTCTGCGAATTTCAAAGAAATCGAAAATGGTTGTGGAAAACACGAGTAACTTGGACAATTGAACAGTACATTCACAGGCAACAAAATGTAGACGCAAAGATACCTAAGCAGGGTTTGCTGAACATATCTCCTGAGTATTGCAGAACATTGTTATCTCTTCAGTCTATCTTAAAAATGTTCTGTGCATGACTAAGGAAAAGTTTAGTAAAACTGAAACTGTGGCACTGGATATTACATAGCATTTTGTTAATACTAGCATCGAAACCTTCCGGATTAGCTCCTGTGGTACAGATGTCATTCTTCATTTCGTCACAGAGTTTTCAGTTAAGACTGTGACGAAATGGTATCTCTTGAAGAGCACGTTCTAACACGGTTTTCCTATAATCTGTCATACATGAATGCCTTTCTTTCAGTTGCAAATAACTAAATGATCATTGTTTTCTGAATGAAGCGGTCTGCTTTCATTATTTGCCATAGGTTTCTTTCATTGATCTACTGAATTTTAGTGATGGAACTGCGTCGTTCACTCTTCCTTGAACTCCGTACTGAGCTTGTTATGAATTATTTAACTCTTTCAGTATCCACTACATTGGTAGAAACAAGAGTTTCCCAACGATTTTACCAATGGAGGAACTCCTAAAATAAATCATCAAATAAGATGGAATCAATATCGATGAAAATTCTTACATGCTAGGAAAAGTTAATTGCTGTAGCTGCAGTTCAGTTACTGATAAATAGCTGTCAAGAAAATCTGTTTTCAAAAATTGTTTTATATGTATATGAACAGTATACATTCTAAGAAAGAAAATATCAACATTTTTCCTTGTCCTTTTTTGAATTATTCAATCGTTTTTCTTTAAAAAATTAAAATAAGTTTCACTTAATCATAAAAATAAAGTTCAAATGCCATGCCATTATAAGGTTTATTCTCATGTGACACCTGAACTAGTTTATTGCTACAAAAAGGCTGAATGCTAGGTCGAAAATTTCTCAAACATAGTTTCAGTTCGTCTTCAAAAATCAAGAGACGGCATATTTTTCTAAAGGCTGAACTCGAAACACATGTTGAAAAACTACTTTTCTCATTTTCCGTGCGTTTGATGTCATTGGGTGTCTGAAGAACGGACATTCAGTAAAAACGCAAATTAAATTACACTGAGATTTCTACCAGAAATGATATTTGCTTTAGGACGGACTTTCAGACATAAAAATAAACAAATAGATTCACAAATGGAGTGAGAGGAGATGATCTTAGTGCTATTTGCTTTTTCTATAGTTGTGTTATTGGAAGTTATCACGGAAAAAAAATTATATGTCGCCAAAACAGGATGTCATAATTTGTCAGAATTAAATGAGATAATTTATTGGACATTTTTTAAAGTGTCAAAATTATTTTCATAACTCATTTCAAAAAATAATGGCTGGATGTTTTCCAAATCAACACTGAACAATCTTTGAATTACCTATACCTTCATGTAGAGATATGTATGTACTATTTGAGGTGAATTTCAATTTAGTTGATTTGTTAAAATATTTTATTCATAAAAACCATAATATCTGGGAAACTAAAAAGTTTGCTTTCATTTGATTACGTGTTCTAAATTTGGAAAGGGTGTAAATGCAATAAACTGTTCACCTAATATTTGCGATATGTTTGGTGGAAATTCGATTGTAAGACACATATCTCAAATTTCTCTGAGACGTTTCATTGTACAGTAGATTTTGACTTAAACGACGAATCTCGTTTTTGCCTAATCTTGGCATATAAAAATGCTGATGAATTTTCACAACAGACACTAAGATAACTTGGGAAACGGCTTAACCTTGAAGAATTTAGTATGTAAATACAACATCACTAGAACCAAAAAATCACAAATAATACCAAACTGCAAGGAGGAACAATGCAAGAAAGAAAAAGTGTGTGTATGTCGCATGCCGTTGGTATTCCCTAAGAACCCAGCAAAGTTATTCACAGGAATGAGAAAGCGACCCTTAGACACTAGATGCAAAGAGCATATGATAAGTGTCACCCAGGGCATACAGAATGCGTCGCTTGCCAGAAAAGTTATGCACTGCTAGGCCGCTCCTATACGGAATAATACATATAAGAAGAGTTGCTTCTTACACGAACTTTAAAGAGACTGCCATCAGCAAAACAGGACCAACCCTCTTCATCAACTGGAATGTACTGATGCTGTCTCTAAGGAACTGCCAATGGTTTGGCATGCATATTAGAAGGATGAAAACACGTCGCAGCACAAGATATAATTGCGTGATAAATCCTCGTAATACAACTCGTGATACCTTCCTCAACATTTTCAGAAATCATCTCTGTTTCCCACTTGTTCTAATTCTGTGCCTTTTATGCCCAACTAGTACCTTGAGAAACTCTTCCAGTGGAGCGCGGAAGCTTCGCGAATTCAATACAGTGTTTTACGCCAGTAAATAAACGAATTATACTACGATAGAAGGGTTTGAATCGTAAATACTGAGACAGTTTATTTCCTAGCCAGCACAAGCATTTTCAGCGGAGTTTTAAAAACATGCTAAATTTAATTTTAATATGTTTTCATGCCTTTTTAAATGAGAAAATAAAGATATAAAGTGATTCATACATACACAGTATATTTTTAATGGTATAGAAAATGCATCGTGCAATACAAAAACGCTGTGTTTGGTTACGCAAGGGTACACATAGCCACATAGGTTAACAGAGATGTGTGCCTAAGTCAAGAACATAGACTGATGAGCCATTATATTATGGCCACCCCCAGCCAAGGGAAATGAGCGTGCCTGAAGACCGAACGGTGGCGCAGGTAAAGTTCGCAGAGCAGTATATATACAACCCGAGGACCGGCTTTCGGTTAGCAGAGTGTTCGGAGTCAAAATGGGAAAAGCTGCCGATTTACCGGAGTTTAATAAAGGGCAAATTGTGGCGCCTCTGAACTACGATCTCGGAAACGGTGCAGCTTGTGGGTTGTTCACGTGCCACTGTAGTGAGCACGTATCAAAAGTGATGCACAGATGGCCAAACGACGAACCGCCGTCCAGCAGTGTGTCGTTCGCAGCTAATTGATGCCATAGGGAAGCGGAGATTGTCGCACAGTGTTCACAGTGACCGCAGGACCACAGTGAAACAAATCCCCCCAGCTACAACAGTGGTGATCAGGGCAATGCGTCACAGCACACAGTTCATCACAGCCTTCTACGTATGGGCCTGCGTAGCCGGAGACCCAGCCGGGTTCCCATGCTCACTGCGCGTCAACGCCAACAACGCATGAAATGGGCCCAAGATCATCGAAATTGGACCATCGATGATTGGTAGAAAATGGCCTGGTTTGAAGAATTGAAATTCCTGGTGCAGCACGTAGACAGCCGAGCGCGGTTACGCCGATTACCAACGGAGGGTATGACACCTGGATGCACTGTCGGGCAGAAACAGGCCGGCGGCGATGGTGTTATGATGTGGGCGAAGTTTTCTTGGGACCTTTTAGGCCCCATTATCAAAATAGCACACAATCCCTGACAGCTGTCATGTATCTGAACATCGTTGCAGGCCAATTTCAACCATTCATGGTAACTGTGCTCCCTAGCTGTGATGGTCATTATCAACAGGATAATGTTCCATGCGACAGTACCAGAATCGTCAAGGAATGATTCGAGGAACATGCATGCTGGTGACTTTTTGTTAATGCCCTGGCCTCCAAGTTCACCTGATATAAACCCAATCGATTATTTGTGGTTCGACTTAGAAAAGCGGGTTCGCGCTAAATCACCACCACCCCGAAATCTACGGGAACTGAGGACCTGCTGTTGATATTATGGTACCAGATACCCCAGGATACCTATCGCCACCTCATCGAATCGATGTCTTGCCGAGTGATCGCTGTTTTGAGGGCTAACGGAAGTCCTACAACTTATTAGGTCGGTGGTCATAATGCAATGGCTCATCAGTGTATCAGCTATCATGATAGTTGACCATCTGCTTGGTATTGCGTTTACAGTTCTCGTAGAATACATTTTCTCAAATAAATGAAGTGAAATATTCATAAAAAGAATGCGAAACATCATTCCTGGTGGCATGTCGTAATTCAGAATTAGAAAATTCACGAACGGTTATGTCTTCGTTGTAGCAGAATATGGCACCATATATTGTTTTTATTGTGAAATGACATAAGCTCTTTAATATACTGCCTTCCCATTCGCAGAGCTCATAGTGTTGCAACAAAAGAAAACACCTGTTAGAGGCACGACTACTGAGATGACACTTACAAGTCAGAAGTCAACTTCTGAATTGTTGAAACGAGATGCTGAGATGACACTACAAGTCCGAAGTCAACTTCTGGATTGTTGAAACGAGATACTGAGATGACACTTACAAGTCAGAAGTCAACTTCTGGATTGTTGAAACGAGATACTGAGATGACACTTACAAGTCAGAAGTCAACTTCTGGATTGTTGAAACGAGATACTGAGATCACACTTACAAGTCAGAAGTCAACTTCTGAATTGTTGAAACGAGATACTGAGATGACACTTACAAGTCAGAAGTCAACTTCTGGATTGTTGAAACGAGGTACTGAGATGACACTTACAAGTCAGAAGTCAACTTCTGAATTGTTGATGTCGAGAAATACCGAGCAAAATGCACATGATTTTTGACGCTATTCTTTTTCTATCCTGGGTGAACTTCTCTCGAAAATTTTAGCTTCAGAATTCAGGTCATTGAACAGATGTTCCATTCTTTGGTACTATAAATAGATTATGTAATATCCAAATTGCATTCAGTGCATTCTTCCTTGAAAATCATTATTCAAGGACATTTTCAAGAATCATTTTTCAAGGACTCTGTATGTTCTTTTTCATAGAATCACATCTTAGTGGTTCTAATGAAGTGTCAGATATTGTAGAATAAAAAAAGTGAACAGTATTTATTTTATCAACTACAATGTTTCTTTTCGGCTTACCACTAAACGAAGAAGACGAACTTCCACGCTGCTTTCGTATCTCCAACAAATAGTCGGTCACAAGATCATTTACTTCGTCTTCATTTAGATTCACGCTGTGACGTTTAATCTCATCCCTACGAAAAAAAAATAAAAGGAATTTTACTTGTCTACAATAGCACATTTTAACATTTTGCGAATCATTCCCGCAATCAATCTATCATCATGTAGCGATAAATGATGGTTTTAAAGTTCAAGGTTTTGTAGCACTTTCAAAATTCAGAGGTTTCTTTTCCTTCGTCAAGGCATTTTTTCTTAAGATAATGAAGGATGAAAGTTATAACTGACTTAAAAAAAGGAATGACTTTCATAATATTCCAAAAAACTTTCAAGAAATACTTTTCTACTTCCAATACATTTTTGAGCATAAAAATAATGGGAAATTCAAGGCTGGACTGTGTCAAGTGAAAGTTATTTTACCGTGATGTTCGTTACTGTTTTCACACAAATTATACCCGACTTTTCACTTTTACTGTATAAACTGCTTTCGGAACACACTCTTCCATATTCTTCACCGGAACTTGAAATTAGATTTTCAAAATGGCCTTTATTTAAATGAAAGTAAGCTCGCGTTGTTGTCACCATATTTATAAACACTTTTTGTAACGTTGCATTCGGAATGCTTGCAGCTACGTCTTTTGTGTTAACCTTAAGTTCATCAAGTGCGTATGGGTATATTTATATATAGTCTCGCTATTTTGATGCAGCACTGGAAAAAGGAATATTGTATAGTGGGCTTCTGAAACACTAATTTTTGAAAATGAGATTAATACATTTATGCCATTTTCCTTGTCGATCTCTCAATTCCTGGCTACCTCAAGGCGCTAGGTGTTATCGCTTTGCATTTACCTGTATACAGTTAAACCTCTGAGAAGCGGACACCCTGGACTTTATAATTTGTCATTTCCCTTCCAAACCTCTCAATTCCCGAATACCTGAACACATCAAGGGGCTAGGTGTAGTCACTTTGCATCAACCTGTATACCTTTGTGTAGTAAAACCTCTGAGTAGCGGACACCCTGGATTTTATAATTCATCATTTTCCTTCTGGATCTCACAAGTCCTGGTTACCTGAACACATCAAATCACTAGGTGTAATCGTTTTGCATCTACCGGTATACAGTAAAACCTCTGTGTAGCGAACACCCTGGACTTCTTAATTTGTCATTTTCCTTCTGGATCGCTCAATTCCTGGCTACCTGAACACATCAAATCACTAGGTGCAATCGTTTTGCATCTACCTGTAAACAGTAAAACCTATGTGTAGCGAACACCCTGGACTTCATAAATTGTCATTTTCCTTCTGGATCTCACAGTTCTTGGCTACCTGAACACCTTAAGACACTGGGTACAATCTCTTTGCATCTGCCTGTACACAGTAAAACCTTTGAGTAGCAAACATCCTGGGACTTCATAATATGTCTGCTTTTGGGATGTATCTGCTGTTAGCGTAGCTGGCTTCTAAGACCACCGAGGCTCGCAATACAAAAAACCTTCACATTAAATACATATGCACAATATATACTGTAATTAAAATGGTGTTTTTAATTAAATGCTTCATTTTTGCTGTTGTTTTACATAGTAAATAGTAATACTGTACTAGTGATCCGATTTATTGGCGTAGGAAATAGACACATTAGCGTTTCCATGCTTTCGTACACCAACCAGATGGCTTTTTCAAGGAAGTTAAACAGAAACTGCAATTGAAATAGAACGTATTAACAATTTGGACGTGGAAATATGACTTGACAACAACAGATACGACGTTATATTCATTTAAAGATATGACGCATCAAGTTGGTTGTACGCGTGGTATCCTGGTAGGCAGACGGATTTACTTGAAAAATTTGTTCCAAATTCGTGGCAACTCGACTGAGACGCAATCATTGCAAGTGTCACTGTTGGTAATGATCTCCAAGGTTTCCTGAATGGCTGTACCTTTAGCGGTAGAGTAGGTAGCTAATTTCTTTATATCGTCCCATAGATAGGAGTAGCGGACTTGAATTTCACTTCTCTGGATAGTACCGTGGCTACTTTACCGTATTTTGTGTCTCTTTTATGTTCGTTGACTCTGATTCCAAACGAACGCTTGGTCATTCCAATGTAGTAACGTTCAGAGCCGTCCGGATACTGTAAGGAGATTGCATAAACACCTGCTTGGCAGGAGAGAGGTGGTTTTTCAATACTTCCCTTTAGCATAGTATATAAAGAAGCAGGAGACCTTATGCCGACGCCGTAGTTCATCTTCTTCAGGGCATTCTTGAGTTTGTAAGACACATTTGGTATGTAGGGAATTGAGCCTAAATAACGTACCTGCGGCGCAGGAAGATTAGAATGTTTGACCCCGGCTTTTTGTATAAAGTTACGTATCTGATTCAACGAATATCCTGCATCAGTGGCTAACTTGATGACGCTTTCAATTTTGTGTAGTCTAGAATGGGTATCGGAGGAAACGGCGAAGGCTCTTTGAATTCGAGAACGGAAGATAGCTGTTTTGTATTCTGCGGGACAGAAAGAGCTGCGGAGCATCAGGTTGGGGACGGACGTGGGTTTGTAGTAGACTTGTGCATCGAGGCGGTTGTCAGGCGATTTTCTCAATAGAACATCCAGATAACGTAAAGCGTTGATGTGTTCAAGCTCCATCGTGAAACTGCTCGTAGGATGCATATCATTTATTTTATCAAGGAGCATCGGAAGAGTCTCTTTTCCGTGAGGCCATACAAAAAATACGTCGTCTGCATAACGCAACCAAGTGGTAGGTCTTGGGTTAATGCTGTAGAATATATTACGCTCAATTGGGCGAAGTATTGTTTCTGCAAGGACGGGTGAAAGTGAGGATCTCATCGGATCCAACTTCCTTGAAAAAGCCATCTGGTTGACTGGTTGATGTGCGAAAGCTTGGAAACGCTAATGTGTCTACTTCCTACGCCAATAAATCGGATCCCTAGTACAGTGTTACTATTTACTACGTAATTGGTGTACTGTTCCTCGTTATCAATTTGTTGTTTTACAGTTAAAAAAATACAATACTAGTAGATACATGCAACACATGTACAGTATTTTAATTTTAACATATAGTACATACCATGTGCGTATTTAGGCGCATGTTTAAACATACGTACGGAACAACAAAATATGTTACACCATGAATTTTACAACCACGTACTTACCGCTCGTTATTTAATTAAATCAGTCAGAAATTATTGCCCGGAAAAAATCTTATATAAGTGATGGGGGGGGGTGATTCAAAGCATGTTTTATGAAAGCTACTTTTCAATTTTTCAATAGCGATAATCACCCCGTACTTCCTTTGTTTGCAAAATAATTGTGTAACACTTGTCTTCAGGCGTATTTTAAAATATCGCGCACCTTTTCTACATTCGCATGCTCTCAAAGCAAAGAACTTACGCACATTTCTCGTTGCCTCCTCGATACACAGATCTTCATCGACCGCAATAAAATCTTTGCAATTCCTTCAGTATTTAGACACGCAATTAGTTGGAAATGCCGTCTAAACCCTCTTCTTCTGGATTGACAACGAATGCCCCATTCTTTAAAAGAAGCTGTTTTGTCTACTTCTAAGAAAAGATCTGTCATGTTGAAACCACAGACCAGTTGCTTTTGTAATAGGGATCTGGATTACCACATGAGTTTGTGACGTACCTGCCAGCAGGACGCACACGACATAAAGGCAGATAGTAACCAGAATAAACGTCCGCGTAGCTCAATTGGTAGAGTGACTTGTTCCGGAATGAGGGGATCCGGGTTCGAATCCTGGCTTATTCCGAAATGACGGAGAAATTTACTTCGTTATAATGGCGCCCAAACTATCCGGATGACCCGACCGTTCAAAATCTCGCAATGGTGTGATGTTCTTTCCACACCGCGAGATAGGAAAAATCAGAGAATTCCTTCTCCAGCGCTTCGAAAAATAAATGTGTGTGACGTTGCATTCCACACAACAGATTGACTGGGAGTTCTCAAGTGCACGTTCTACAGTGGATGGCTGCCTACAACGATTCATGGTGACGGCTGATCTGTGGGCCATGCCCCCGGCCCTCTTTCGGGGGGGAGATGTGACGTACCTGCCAGCAGGACGCACACGACATAAAGGCAGATAGTAATCAGGATAAACGTCCGCGTAGCTCAATTGGTAGAGTGACTTGTTCCGGAATGAGGGGATCCGGGTTCGAATCCTGGCTTATTCCGAAATGACGGAGAAATTTACTTCGTTATAAGTTAAGAGAGGAGCGTTAGGAAAAACCGCTTTGATTCGATGTCATGAAATACAGTAAAACTTGGTTTATCCGATATAACTTGGACCACGGTCCAGTAGGAAAATGAAAAATTCCGGATAGTCGAGAACACTCTGTATTGGATATCAGTCAGAGCTATATAAGAAGAACATAAATTGGAAATAAGGAAATGAGAATGGCATGTGACCTTGACATTTGACCACATGTGCAAAATCATCCAAAACAAAATAATGACACCTAACACGGGATGTATCGGTTAACCGAGAATTCTTGATGAACAAGCGTCGATAAAAAGATGGTTTACTGTAATGCTTAAAAATAAACTCCTGCGTTCTCTCTAGAAAACGACATATATCTCCTTAAAATACTGCTGTCAAATGACAGATTCTATGGCATTTCAATCTACGAGAAGGAGTTATTATGGCACCCAACTAGTACCTACCGTAAGCAGAAGAAACAGTTCCCAGGCGTTGCCCTATGGTATTTACATAGGCTTAAACTATGTGTGAGGATCATTTTGAATCACACTGTAGAAGAATGTAAATGACGTCATTACCCGAATGAATGATTTGCTGCCTTCTATGTTTAAGTAAGATGTCACGTTCGCATTTGAAATCTCAATTAACGAATAAGCTGATATTTACCATGGAATTTCTACGTCACGTGGTTCACTAGAGGTCTTTTCACCGATCAGAGTAGTGTTCGATTCGACACTTCTCTGACTGGTGAAAATTTGGTTCAAAGTTTCAGTGTTACTGGGTTTAGATGAAAATAATGTCTGTGCAGTTGTGAAGACTATGTATAAAACGCTTTTCCAGAACCAAGCTCACACGCACACAAAGATAACGGTAGGACACTTTTGTTTGAAATATTTGAACTAAAACGGTTAGAAGAACGTTAAATTAAGAACAAAACTTTTTGCGAGCACATTGGTGTTGTCTTAATAGAAGCTGATGTTTCGTAGCTCAGAAAAAAGTTTCGGGCTATAATTAAAAAATTAAAAAATACAAGACATGCACATGCTGCGTACTAGAGGACGACAGTATTGTTTTTCAAAATGTGCTGTGTGTCGTTCACTCTCTGTTGTCATCCAGTCTACTCTCCCTTTCTGAAACCAGTGTTCCTAAATTAAGAACGACAGGCAGCTTACAGCCCTACGAGTTGCTCAGACTGGTTGTTAAACCGCCAAATAAACAAAAATCATTGATTTTTCCTTAGTTTTTATGGAATATTCTTTCTCACAAGCGAACATTGATATCACATATTTCTGCAATAGTTGCACCACTTTGAATTTGCAGCTCTTTACTATAACGGAAAGAAAGGAAATGACACGGCGCACTATGTTGCGCCCAGTGCTTGAAACAACACCCTTCGTCATAATGAAGCATGAAAATAATAAAACTTCGCTAGCTTTGGTAAAAATATATAATATGATGCTGTCGAGCAGACGATGTAAAATGTCAATTAACTTGCTTCAAGACAGGTAGTACGATGATTCCATGGAATGAATATTAAATATCTTTCAGTCCGTCTTTGATGTCAAGCACAAGCAGTCAATGAAATGTCCTGAGTAGTTCTAAGAAAGACTGGATACCAGTAGGGGCTCAAAAGCATAGAAACATTAAAGGTCACTTGTGATTTATTTTCAACTTTATACTCAAAATGTTTGCGATAAATGTCTATGCAGTTGCGAAGTCTGTGCAGTTCGATACCTTAGAAGCGCCGAAATCCAAACTCTGCTGGGTCTGAAGGCGCAGGAGCAGATGTAATTTCTTATTCAGACGGTTGGTTTTTAAAGACAACATGTGCAGAAAATTTGCACGATTCGTTACGAAATAGTTTTCCCAGTCCTTTTCGGAAACAGAAATTTCTAATAGTTTAAGTGCGCTATTTTACGATGCTGAAAACGTATTTATTTAGGCGAAACAACGTTGCTACCAATTAAGAGGTACGAGTTCTTTGAACGGGTGCGATTAAAGATGTATTATCACTTGAATTTAAAATTATCTATTTCAAAATTACCTGAAGGAAATAACAGGAAAACAGGAGACTCTGATACAGAGTGACTGTAGCACATAGGTGTCAGCCGGAGACACGCGGCCCGGTGACTCAGTGGTCTAAGCTTCTGATCATTTGTCCAAGATGCGTCCGAGTTTGAATCCCGGCGAGGCATGGATGTGATGCTTGTCTTCACTAGATCTTGTCCTTCCCTGGAACCAGTGGCCCTAAATTATGGTTGGGGGACTGCTTATAGCCCACTGAGTTACTCACCGTGGTCGTTAAACCATCAATCAAAAAAATAAATAAATAAATAAATAAAGGAGGTATCACATCGTTTGTTTTTGAGAGCTTTGTCGATTCTGGAAACATCATCTAAGGCCGAAATGAGGAGACCGTACCTAATTTACAGTCCCTGATCCACTAGGAGATTCCCGTGGTACGTGCCCAATGCGTAAGTTTCTCGGAAATTTGCCTTTTCGCCCCTGCTAGGAAAGACCCTACTGTAACCATTCGACTTGATTTCCTTGAAAAGCAGCATGTATGATATTGCCGGAAACTGTGTAGAATCATGACAAAATTAAAACACTTATACACTGAAGAGCAATTGAGTTAGAGATACCTGTCTAGTAACGTGTAGCACCACCTGTCGCTCTGATGACGGCGGCGATTCGTCTCGGCATGAACTCGACAAGACACCGGAAGCGTTGGGAAGCCATACGGATCCACGACCCCTTAACAAGCTCCCACAGTTCACGAAGATTGGATGGAGGGGTCAGAGCCTCGAACATCTCTCTCGATGGCATCCCAGATGTTCTCGATGGGATTGAGGTCAGGTGACCTAGCTGGCCAAGAAAGCGAGGTCACGTCGGTGGAGTGTTCATCCAACCATTCGGATACAATTCGGGAGCGATGGCACGGTGCATTGTCTTGTTGCAGGATGAGGTCCCCAGTGGGATGTTGAAGCCGCACAAACGGGAGCAAATGGTCGTCCAGGATATCCCGGTAACGTTGACCTGTGAGGGACGATGTCACCCGTACCAGGGGTCCCATTTCAGTCCAAGAAAACAGTCCCCAGACGAGAATGCAACCCCCACCAGCTTGAAGAGTACCCTGCTGGCAAGAAGGATCCATAGCTTCATGTGGTTTGCGCCGTACTCGTATCCTGCCATCCGCATGAACCAACATGAATCTCGACTCATCAGTACAGGCAACATTTTTTCACATGTCTAGGGTCCAGTGGCGATGTTCCCGCGCCCATGCTAATCTTTGCACCCTGTGATGTGCGGTCAGCAGCGGTACCCACGTGAGACGATGGCTTCTGTACCCCATAGCGAGGAGATGGCTCTGGATGGTGTGGCTGCTTACATGTTTTTGTGTACCAGCGTTAAATTGCTGGGTGATTTCTTGCACTGTGGCCCGTCTATCCGCTGTTGCACTGCAAGCTAGCCGACGATGACCCCGCTCATCCACACGCTGTTGTCCACGACCGATGGACCTTGCAGGGATGGTTTTACCGGATTCGGTGTACTCACGGCGCACCCGTGACAAAGTGGCTCGTGAAAATCCTAGTGCCTGCATGACTTCCGAGATGGAGTGGCTCATTCGTCGAGCCCCGACAATTTGCCCACGATCAAATGCGCTTAGATCCTTCGTCTTACCCATATTGCGTCCGACTCTTACTGATTCCCGTCGCATCACTCCTTCTATTGTCGGATCGCTGCATACGTCATGTCGTTTCCGTTTACAGTGCCTCCCACAGCTCAGAGTACATTGAAGTGCCATGATTTTCTGGAAATTAGACATTCATAGAAAAACAAAGTACGCTCACGAATGTGTACAGTCTTCCATAAATTTAAGAAAAAAAATGCTGGAAAGTATTTTGCATTTTCACTCACTTGATAAAATCCATAGTTCTTACAAAACTTCTTCTGAAATCATTATACCCAAGGTGCTGTTTTAGGCCTGGAATTTTCATCACAGAGGCGATATAACCTTGGACTGATGTTTGCGCCATAAAATTTGTTATCACCTCAAAATCCGTGTTTTGGATCTGTCGCAGGGGGTCGCTGTAATCCAGACGTCTTCCGCAGGTAAAGGCTAACACTATGTTGTTGGTACAGGAAGCTAAAAGTTTCTTGACTTCCATGGCTTCACCTTTACATAACTGCATTGCATCGATGAGATGCATTACTTCTTCCTGAAAACACAATTTTTTTGTTTCAGTGGAAACAATTCAATGGAAATATATTCAGTCTTTCTTTTCTTTCGTTGGACCTCATTCTAATCATTTCACATTTAATTTAATTATTAAGTTGATTGATACCCCCTTTGTATTTTGTGAATCGCAATATTAGTCAGTTTCCAATGCACATTTACGGAGGTCCAGTCACTATGCTAAGTTTAGGGGATTATATTTTGATCACATTCAATAGAGCCACCGATAAACTAAAATCTTAATATGAACTTCTACTGTAAGTATAATTACATGCTTAATAATTGAGGAAAAGTAGCAAAGAACCGGTATTAAAATCAGATGGTTCAAAGAAAATCAAAAATGTATGTTAATCAGCGTCGCGGTATCGATGTGTTAGGTCTATGTAACGATGAGTTAGGCCTACGGCAGCGTCTCTTCACAGCATCGAACTTACAGGTAAATGTTAGGATAAAAATATTTAAAAGACATTTAAAATACGCAATTTCTGCACCATTTGCTATTAATTTCCATACTCTAAAATCTATAAGTCGCACTTTTTCCAGGTACTAACATTTTTCCGACGAAATAATTTAAAACGCAAATATACACATTTACCTACTATTTTACTTAATATGAGTTTATAAAGCTGAAGTTTTTTTTCTAAAATTGAATTAGGCACATAATTATCAGAATGAAAATGCTTACCACAAACAACACTTGAAGGTGACTTGTCAGTTGGAGCAAAATTCTGACGAGATATTGCTTTCAGGCACAGTTGCTTTAGGTTCTGATCTAAGGGAAACTCGTGGAATGAAAATCCCACGTTTTTCTTCTCAGAAGATGCTCACATCGGCACACAATAGTAAACTATTTTGAAAATGGGTTAGATTTTGTTGTGAAAACAACAGTTTGGTTTTAAAACTGTAAGGTTTTTTTAAAAGAAACAAGAAAAAACGACGAAAATACACAATCCAGCAATTCAAACAATGTGGAAACTGAGTTGTTTATACCTTGGGACGCAGTGCGATCTAACGGCTGAAATCGTCCCTAACGCCCACTGGCCAATCACCAAAAGTATATTGTCTTCAACGTTAATGTTATAACCTGTTCTTCATCCAGTTCAGCCTTGTTCATAGTCGGTTCAATCGGTTAGCAAAAATCAATCGGATTTCTACAATCGGTGAGATATCCATATTTAGAAACAGCTACTTACTTTTGGTAGCGGCTAAAAAAAGTATGTTACGAAAATTAGCAAATGTCGCACAAAAAGTTTTTTTAGCAGATGGAAGGTAATGGGGACAAACAGATTTTAAAATCGAATGGTTAAAAGAAGAAACATAGAAGGACACATGATATAACTCTACGCCTCCTAGCGGAAGAATTCTGCATAATGTGGTAGTTGAAAATAGGCGAAAAATATTATTCATGGAAGAAGCTATGCTAAGGAGAAAGAACTTTTCAAATGCGTCTCCCTGGAACAGAGGTAGCGAAAAAAGAGTATTAACCTTTACGCCCCTTGCGGTAAATCTGTGCATTATGTAAAGAGGATAATGTTCCATATCTCCATTGAAGCAACTGGCATAAAGCAAAAAGGGAAATTTCTCAAAAGTGTTTTTGGAAGCGGAGATACAGCTGCAAATAGTACACAAGCATTACCTAGCGAGAAACCTGTGAACCATAAAACTCTTCAAATACTAACCGAAAGTGTTTCACAAGGTAAATTGCATCCGGTATTGAAAGAACTTTTTAAATTGCTCATTTAGAAGCAGAGATATTGAGAAAAAACATATTAAACATGTTGCTCCCTAGCGGTGAAAGTGCACATTATTTTGCGAAGAAAATACACACAAAGTGTTTTCAGAGTTTGTAGTATATAACTGAAATTATAAATTTTCATATCGGGTTTTTAGTTCCACAGATATTGCTGAAAACGAGAACATGAATTTACGTAGTGGCAAGCCTGTTCGAAAGGATTTTCGAATTTTAGAAAGGATTTTCAAATCGGACTCGTACAAGCAGAAATAACGACAAAAGTAAGATATACATCTACACCCCCTACACAAAAACTATGCATAAATTTAAGAAGAAAGTATTCTGAAAAGTGGTATCGGTCCACGAAATACTTTTTTCAATAGAGTTTTCAGAAGCGTAGATTTTGCTGCAAATACATCACAAACAGAAATAAACACTTTCGCCCCCTGGTGGCCAAACCATCTTTTATCAAAAATTAGAATTTGTTATCAAAACATTTCTCATCAGGACCTGTATCCTATGCAAGAAAAAAATTTCAAATCGGAGTTTTAGAAGCAGAGATATCGGGGAAAGCGCCATTTACTTTTACGCTCCTCTAGCGGAAAATCTATTCATTACGTGAAAAATATGGAACTATATGAGAAACATTTAGCACCGGAAAAGTTTTCCAACCAAGAAAGAATTTTTCGAATCGGACTCTTAAAGGCACAAATATGGACAAAAATAAGATATACATCTACGCCCCTGGTGGCAAAACTGCGCACTATTTTAAGTAGGTAGTATTCTCAAAAGGTCTTCCGAAGTGAGCTGTATCGGTCCACGGAAGAATTGTTTCAATCGAGTTTTTAGAAGCTTAGATTTTGCTGCAAATACATCAGAATCAGAAATAGACACTTAGGCTACATGGCGGCCAAACAGTTCTTTATCAAAAATTAGGAATTACATGTAAAACATTTCCCATCAGGAGCTGTATCTGATGCAGGTACAATTTTTCAAATGGGAGTTTTAGAAGCAGAGATATCAGGGAAAAACGCAATTTACATTTACGCCTCCTAGCGGAAAATCTACTTGAATAACGACACTGTGTGTAAAATAGTCTTCGCTATAAATGGCATTGAAAGGAATTTTGTTTTGTAATCGGATATTTAGAAGCAAATATATGCAATAAAATGCATGTCGAATTTTATATCATCTGCATTTACGCCCTCTAGCGGTGACATTGTGCATCGGAAAAAAACGCGATGCAAGGATCATCATTCTCGCATTCGAAGCTTCCTAATGCAAAAAGAATTCTTCAAATCGGACTAATAGTTGCAGAGATGTCTTCAGGCTGAAGGACGGACAAACCGATAACATAAGCACGATCTTATTTTACAAGAGACGTGCTAAAAATTACGTAATCTAAAATTGCGAAGAAATAGTAACATTTTAAAGACCATGATTGTTCGTATCCACGGTTCCAGAACTACATGCGCTGCATAAATACTGCGTACATTAGGTACCTGGCAACTTTTTCTTTATTGGGGAAAACAGTATCAGTGTCGGGTAAAATCCACATGAGCGGAATAGTTTGGCGAAATTTCTACCAAGCTCTTCAAAATTTGTGCCCCCTGACAGTTATGATACTTAGCGCCCTAATAGTTCCCCCTCGCCCAGAGTCAAACTGCTGGCGTCACCCCTGCCGTTTTCTCTCAACTAGAACTTGTTTCGTTGGCGCCAGCACATTGGTTCTCTTCCTTCTCGGAGAACCGAAACCGGAAGTTCTTCCATAGCCAGGAAGGCTCAGGTAATACATGGATAGGTCACAAAACACAACACAGAGCGTTTATACAGTATACGCCCCTCGAGTTATTGTCGTTGTTGTTGAACAGGTCCTGTTGAGCTGTTGCGGGGTCAGCATATTCTTACTGCGAATTATTCTGTTCCTGTTTTACCTGTTAAAGTGCGGTTGTAAAGTGCAAAGATTTAATTATTTCTAGGAGCTGTATGAGTGTGCCGAATAAATTTATGCGTTGAGTTTTAATGAGTGTTCTGCCGCTTTATTGCGAGTTTGTGTGTGAAAAAGGATCCTACGAATCCAAGCCCTAAGAAAAGTAACGAAAATGTAAGAGCATTTGATCAAAAAACCAGGGCGGGTCTGGCATCATGTGGCATTATTGCCCACAATAAAAAAAAAAAAAAAGTCACGCAAAGAAAAACATTTTGCGCAGTTTGTAATTTTGCTTCGTATTTCTCACACCTATTGGTAGCGTCTGTGGATCACATGGCTCCCAAATGAAGATTTTCACCATTTGCAAGTTTTAATTTGGTCAGGGCATGTCGTTCCTTTAGTTTCAGTACTCAGTATTCATTTGTGAGGTGGTTAATTGCTTAGAAAAATATGAAGCGAAATGAAATTCCGAAAGTTAAATCGAGTGTGCGTTCCCGTCTGCAGCATTTCGTCGTGGGAGTGATAACACATTTATTTCCGACGGAAAAGCATTTTTATGGCAGTCATGTGGGAAATCTATAAATACCAAAGACATCGGAGGACAATAGACTGGCAAAGAGCATGCTACTTGCGGCATACATAGAAAGCCGCCATTGCAAGGAGGAACTATACTTCGATTCACCCTAAGATGACAATGAAGGGGAAGGTACGCGAAACCTATCACCGCGACAAAAAGTAGTTCCCAACATTTTCGGTGAAAACCAACGCATTTATTGCCTACAATCATACCATTTATTGTCCTAACTGTTTATTTATAAGTACACATAGTTATTTTAGACAAATCTAAAAGTGATCTATTTGCAGAAATTAAGTTTTAAAATTAGACCAACACACGCACGCGTAGATATCAGTGGCGTATATTCGAGGCACGCTAGACTAGCTGCGAAGCCCAGAGAATGCACAAATAAAAGTTAATTAAATATACACAAATAAAAGTCAATTATCAACGGTATTAAGATATGTCAATGCTTTCGGCGTGAAAAAAGCACGAGCGGATTCGCTTCTTTCGATTATGAGAATCAGTCTGGCGAGCGACTATCGCCTGCTAGAGTTTCCATGACGACATGAATGAGCTACGGAGCTCGTGAGTGGCCATTGCTTTGGCTAAGGGTTCGCTCAGAATAAACGCAGCCTTCGGCCTACCTCAGTCCCTTCATGCTTCCAGCGCGTGTTTCGCGAGAGTTGTTTCAGTTTGTGTGAAGCGTCAATGAATTAAAATCAGCGATATTATATCTTAAATTCGTGGCTTTGTTGGATTCGAACTGTTTTGACAAATTTTGTGACAGCTTCCCTGAACATCTACTATCAGAGCTTAAAGAACTCTATGCTTCAAATTTTGATACAGCTCGATTACAAAATGAACTGAAGGTGTTTCATTCCCTTGATGAATACAAAACAAATCAGTAAGAAACATTACTTGTTACATATAGTTGAATAATTGGACATAGTGTTTATTGAGGTGTACAAATTAGCAGATCAATATTAAACTGTTCATCAGCAACTACAACTGCCAAAAGACGTTTTTCCGTATTAAAAAGAATTGAGTTATATCTTAGAGCCACACAAGGACATGCACATTTGAGCAACTCGGCTGGTTTGTTAATAGAGAAAAACATTATTTTTAAATATGAAAAAGTACTCGGAAGAAACATTTTTGTGAAAACGTAACACTCAAGTTCACACAAAAGAAAAGAGGAATGGAGTTCGTGTACAAATAAGTGTTCAAATCCTAATCCTCATAATTATTTGGTATCATGTCAGCAATAGCATGTACCTAAAATTTAGAAAAAATGTTACTTCTATTACTTAACAATTAAAAAATAAATTTCGCAATTTTTTAAAAACAGTACTGGCGGGGGGGGGGGGGGGTAAGATAGCTCATGTTTTGGACCCAAGATACGCCACTGGTAGATATGCAGTGTTTGGGAGAAAAGCATGTCAATGAGTTGATGGCGGAAGTGATTGACAGCTGCTAACAGCAGGACAGAGTGGGGTAGTGACGCGGATGAACGCAACTTTCAGCCGTCCCCCAAAGGCTCAGTAAGTGCGCAGGATCTTGTACCTTAAACTGCAGTGTCATCTGAGGGTGAATCAAAGTATAGCGGGTTGACATGTTTGCGCGAGTATTTCAGTTCTAATTCTTTAATGCAAAGACCGTTCCATAAAAACTGAGAGTAACTTTTTTTTGAGTTGGCAACAGTGTGGAAGGGAAAAATTAACCACGCAGACGACTAACTGAGTTAAGGAAGTATTTATGGCAACAGTTATTAGCTGTGGCAGACGATTCTGGTTTTGTTATTGCGCAGTTGTTTAAGGTACGTCTGCATTTCGCCATACAGCTATGGAGGTGAGCGATTCAGAGTTAAGAAGTGAAATGCGTTGTGCGATAAAATTTTGCTATCATTTGGGTAAAATGGCTCCAGAAACAGTTGATTTAATGAAAAAATCTTTAAAAAATAAATATTTGGGTGAGTCAACGATTTTTAGATGGCACGATGATTTCAAAAAAGGGCGTTTGTCCGCAAAACTCGCTCCTAGGCCTGGGCGACCTTAATGTGTTGTTACGGAGCGTATTGTTAACACTGTTAGGGCAATCCTGCAAGAAGATCGACGAATGACGTGTGAAGACACAGCGGCGTCAACTAATATTTCAAAAACTTCGGCATTCCGCATTCTACGCGACAAATTACTGTTGCATCGTGTGTGTTCCAGATGGGTATCTCACCACCTGACGAGAGAACAATTGTTAGCCAGAGTTCAGGAACGTCATGAGTGGAAACAAATGATTGCGAAGGATTCAAACTTGCAAAACACAGTAATAACTGCTCATGAAACATGGGTCCACTATTTCAACCCCTCACGAAGCGCGCAACACGTGTCTGGAAACACACTGCCTCGCCTCCTACGAAAAAAGTCCGCCAAACCAAATCAGCTGGGAAGGTGATCAAAGGCGATCATTTTATTTGATCATGGAGGCGTAGTTTACTAGCATGCCGTCCTCCACAAATTACTGTCAATGCTGAGTATTGCATTTCAGTCTTAAAGCGTCTGCGACGACACATATCGATTAAGCGACCGGAACTGGTGGGCAAGTGGACCCTACACCATGATAACGCCCGCCCGCACGTGGCAGCTTGTGTTCAACAGTTTCTTAAGAAATGCAGTATTGAAATCATGCCACAGCTTGCCTACAATCCTGACCTCGCCCCGTGCGATTCCAACAATGGAGGAGAAGTTCCGTGGCGCAACGTTCAATACAGATGCTGACGTTATTCAAGCTGTAAAGGGATCGCTAAAGCTGCTTCCACAAAATGACTTCGCCACATGCTTTGAAAAGTGGACTGAACAATGGGGCCGTTGCATATCATCCAAGGGAAGATACTTTGAGAAAGAACAATATATGCACAGTCGAGTCACATTATTGTGACCACCTCCTCTCTTTTGATGTCAACAGCGCGTGGCCAATGAAAGAAGGCACTTGTTAGGAGCTGGCTTGGAGGGTAAATAAGGTGTGTTGTAGGCATTCTGAAAACTGATCACTCGTTGTTGTCATGGATAAAAGGAGCGATTTATCAGATTGGCAAAAAGGGATGATTATCAGCTTTGGAAATGTAACACACTTTCTGCTTCAAATATACAAGCAATAAAAAACAAATTCATATGCATGTTAGAAAAACATCCAGTGAATTTCAAGCTATGTGTAGAGTTACTCAAGTTTTAGAATGTGAACTTGTACACAATATTGACTGTTTAAGTATTAGTGACCCTCCCCTAAAAATATGCAAGGTTGGCTTCTTCTTATGTGGAAAGATCGTTTTGTTGATGTCGGTCATTGTTTTGTGATAATAGGCATGGATTTCCAAATAAAACTCTAGACATGGCATTTGTTTCCCACTGAAATTCTACAAAACTTTTTCCATCAAATGAACTACATAGTTGTGAGTAATAAGTTGAGTATAGACATTATCTATTTATCACAGAAAATAACTAGTAAAATTGTAGTTGAAAATATCCTTTTGTTTTTAGTATTTTTTTTATTTTAGCAAATAGTTTTTTAAATTTAGCAAATATTTTTGGAAATTATTAACATATAAAAAATAAATATATTTCTGTTTTTAGCACCTAAAAATCCATTCCCTAACAATAGTATTTAGCTATACAAACTGTAATATGTTCCTCCATACGAGATTTTCCCATTCCTAAGTCCTTCATGGAATGAAGAAGAAAACGTCTTTGCTCCAGCCATGGATGTCCACTTATGATTGACATGCCTGAAACATAGAACAATAATGTTCTATTTCATTTTTTTAAATTTGAAGTATGTTGCAGTGCTATCGACAAAACAAAGAAAATTCCAAACTCATGAAATATCAGTTATTTCTTAAAACATTGGCTTATTTATACTCAAAGGATATTTAACCATAATCAACCGAAAGTTCGAAACCAGCTAACAGATCTTCAATCGAACTTAAGTTTCCTTTGGAACGAATGTTTTATTTGCCGTAAAACGATACGATTTCCTTCAGTTTTCTACAGTAATTTTCTCTCAAGTTAAAGATAAAAACGAGGGTTGTACCAAAAGTAATGCAAAAGTGAGCTTAACTTTTTTTTAATTGACAGGGATCGTTCAAATTACACACTTTGGTAGAGTAACTCTTCCTCTATAGCAACGCTTCTTCTTCATTGCAGGTAAATAATGGATTCCAAGAAAAAGCTACGCGCCGTTATTGAGTTCTGGACGAAGGAATGGTGCATGTTGTCTGACATCCACAGAAAGATACAGAATGTTTACGGAGATGACACCATTGACAAGAGCAATGTGCACAGATGGATGAAGAAGTTTAAAGAAGAGGAAACCAGCATTGAAGACAAACCACACAGTGGGAGACCATCATCTGTGACCACTGACACGAATCGTCAGCGAGTGGATGAACTGATTCGCGTGGAGAGACGAGTCACAATTAGTAAGCTTGTTGCACAACTGGACTGTGGTCACAATGCCAAATAGAAGATGGTGGAAGAATAGGGTATCCGAAAGTGTGTGCAAAAGTGGGTACCTTGGCAGCTGACACCCGCTTTGAAGGAGAAAAGGGTGGAAGTCTGCTCTGATCTATTGGAAGTGTTTGAAGTCAATGACGGCATGTTTTTCCCAATCTGGTTACCGGGGATGAAACGTGGGCGTATCTTTACGATCCGAAAACGAAGAATCAATGCATGGAATGGCGTCACACACCTCTTCACCAAGGCCTAAGAAGTTTAAGAGCCAGCGGTCAGCACAGAAAGTCATGGTGACTGTTTTTGGAGTGACAAGGGTGTCATTCTTCTTGATTTTCTGGAACGTGGCCGTACCGTGACGCGTGAGAGGTGCATTGAGACACCCAAGAAGCTTAGAGAAGCCATAAGGAAGAAGAGACCGAACAATAATCTGAAAAGGATCCACATTCACCATGACAATATGAGACCACACACATCTTCGGAAACAAACCAGGCAATCAGCAAATTAGGCTGACCGGTTGTCCCCAATCCACCGTACAGCCCAGATCTGGCGCCCCCAACTTCCACCTCTTACGTCTAATGAAGGACAGTCTCCAGGGACAACTATTTGATGACACACACACGAGGTGAAAGTGGCTGTGAAGAAGTGGGCACAACAGTCCACACGTGAAGTTTTTCAAAGACGATTCCAGAGTTCGTTTAACGATGGCGCAAACGCATCGCTTGTGATGGAGACTATGTTGAGTAATACCTTTGTATAGAGAAAGTGCTACTCTACCAACATGTGCAATTTGAACGACCTCTATCGGTTAATAAAAAGGTTATGCCCACTTTTGCATTACTTTCGGTACAACCCTCGTATTTTTGATTTTCAAACAGATTGTTCAATTGTTTATATTATATTTTACATCCGACACAGCACAAAAAATACTTCAAGATATTTTTATGGAGTGTGATATTTTTTTCCTTTGAGAATTTTCTTCAAGTTTGCTTTGTTTAGTAGCTACCGGAAACGAAATAATGTGCTTGATGTTACGTAATTGAACAAAGGCAATTGGGCCAAGTACTGAGGGGGAATTACAGCAAGTTTCGGGAACGTCATTTCTGTTTCAGGTGATAGTTCATGTTGACCACATTTCTGCAGTTTGGTTGCTACGAGTGATCAAAAATGGATCATTAAAGTTTCAGTACAAAGAATCATTAGGGATTAGAGGTCACACTCAGCTGAAAATTTTCATCAGTAGGTCCTTCTCCTGTTGTAACCATTTCATTGTGGGAATGTCAAAGCTAATTGATCGTGACTTTCAATTTCATCTAGGATCTTATCTTTCGCCGTGAAACTACTGCCTATTTCGCATGCTTATTGTTGTTGCCAAACATAAACATGAACTTCCTAAGCTGAGAATAAAGACTTTCGAAAAGGCAGGTTGCTGATCTCCTTTGACAATAGAAAGAACGTCACATTTTGACGCACACTGTCTCTTTCTCTCTTTACTTTTCTTCGCTGAACTGAACTGTATTTACATAAGTAAAATTTTTCTTGCCTGAATCTTTTGCATAAATGAAGCCAAATAAATCAAATTTATTTGCATGTATCTATTTTATTGGATTAGTTTTCAAATAAAAATATGCAAATGGGCGGACTTAGTGAGAGATGGGTATGCCTCTTCGGGGCGCTCCATAGGCAGCAATGGCGCACAGAACAGTAACAAAAACCAATGTGAATCTTGAAGAGGTACCAGCTAGTTCTCTGTGACATTGGCGAAAAGTCCCCAACTCACTGGGTTATGTTCCAGAATTATTAGGTTGAATGACCAACTGGAACCGTCAGCTGTGGGCTAATCCCCCACACTGATGTACTTACCTTATTAAAAAGACACAAAGATACGATGCTCCAGCCTCTACTGTGGGATATGGTGGACCTACCACCCTTGAATATGGTCCACACGGAATCGGACTAGAATATCCAAAGGACGTGCAAGAAAGAGATCTAGGCTGAGTGTGTGTAAGATTGGTGTACGGAATACTAGAGGTATAAATGGCAAGATGAATGAGGTGATTGAAGAGATGAATAAATATGATTGGATATGCTGTGTGTACGTGAAACCAAAAGAAGGAAATTCGATAGAAAAAGTGAAGGAAACGGTGAGTGTGTCGTCTGGGGTGTTCGATAATGTGAGAGGACAGGCTGGTGTAGGTGTGCCTTTAAGTGAAAAGATGAAGAACCATTTGATTCACTGTAACTGTATAATTGAGAGAATTCTTTGGATTCGTTTGAAAGTGAAACTTCAGAGAATAGTAATTATTGTAGTGTATGCTCCTTGTGACTCTGAACTTTTTGATAGGAAGGAAGATTTCTGGAATGATTTCAGAGCTGTTTTGAGCCAGTTTAGTGCTAAAGAAAAAGTTATAATAGTAGTGGATTTCAATGCTAGAGTAGGTGTACAGAATGCAATTTCTGATAATGATCTGGGTAAATTTTAGTGATCCTTGTGTGAACGATAATGGTGAAAGAATTATTGAACTCTGCATTGCGAATGGTTTGTGTTTATCTATTACGTTTTCAATCACAGGTATATTCACACACATACTAGGGAAAATCGTACTCTTTGGTCACAAGAGGGTTATAGATTTTGTTGTTTACGATCAGCGTCTGAAATACTTTGCTGTTGACACTCGTGTGAAGAGGGGTGCGGATGTTGGTTCTGATCATTACTTGGTAGAGTCACGAGTGGAACTGAATGTTGGTTGGAAGAAAAGGAATAGGAAGAATTCTAGGATGGGAAAAATAAAGATTAAGAGGCTCCCTGAAGATCATCAGCGTTACTCCAACTTACTCAGAGAAAGACTGAAGGAGCTGAAGTCATATGAGAGGGATGTAAAAGAAGTGGGAATGTTTTAAGAACTCTATTGTCACTGCCGCTGAAGAGGTCTGTGGTACCACAAGAGTGGGCAACAATGAGGTGATGCTTGGTGGACCACTGAGATTGAAGAGGCAGCAAAGAGAAAAAAAGAAGCCTATTTAGGGATGTTGAAAGGTAGAGTTTTTGTGGATGAATATCGCTGTAAGAAGCGTGAATCAGCTAAGCTGGTTCGCCAGAGTAAGGCAAAAGATAGGAAGGAGAAGGTAGAAAGGCATGAATTGGCTTTTTGGAAAGATAAAAAAACTTTGTGGAAGTACATGAGACTCAGGAAAAATAGGGAAAACAAAGTTGTAAGATGTGTGAAGAATAGGATCGGAGAAATAACATGGGAGCCCGATGAGTTAAGTGAAAGATGGGGTGAATACTACTGTGGGTTATTAAATCAAGAAAGCAAAGGCGATTCTAAGGCAGAAGCAGATGATGTCACAGTGAAAGTTTGAAGCACAGGAGGGCTTTCAAGAGAAGAGGTGTGTAAAGCTATAAACCCTTTTCAGAACGGTAAGGATCTGGGAGTTGATGGTATAATTGCTGAGATGTTGAAATTTGTTGGTGACTCTGAAATTGACTGGTTAAATGAAATTTGCCAACTGTGCTGGGAGTTAGGAAGGGTCCCTCGGGATTGGAAGAATGCTATCATTGTTCCCTTGTAAAAGGAAAAAGATGATCAGACTGACTGCAAGAACTGTCGTGGTATTAGCCTACTGAGTGTGCCAGAGAAAGTGTTTGGTAAGTCCATTATTGAAAAAGTACGAGGTCTCACATCAGAGAAAGTGTGGGATGTTCACAGTGGTTTTATGCCTGGTAAAGGATACACTAACCAAAGTTTTGCATTACGCATGATGATTAAAAGGTATCTGGCTGTTGGTAAGAAAGTTTTTGCCTCCCTCATAGATTTAGAGAAAGCTTACGCCCGAGTAAATAGGACACTTTTGTGGAAGGTATTGGACAAATATGGTGTTACTGAGAATCTACTTTAGTGAAAAAAGCCATGTACGCTAGCAGTAGAACTTGTGTATGAGTGAATAGTGTTTTATCAAAATGGTTTTCTATTGGTACAGGAGCAATATTTCTCCAGGAGTTCTTTCCCGTTTCATGTTTTTAATTGCGTGTGCAATTTCTGCTGGAATGACAGGAGGACGTTTGGTGCTGGTACTTTTCTTAATGACTGGAATAGGTGTATTATATCTTTCATATAGTTGTGTGTCGAAATCTTTCACTCTTGTCAAAACTTCACCTCTGTTTCTTGTTGCACAGCTATGATCTTTTCTCAGGGCCATAATCTGTTTTCTTCCCTTACTGAGATGCCCCTTTGCTTTCTTCAGGCTTTGATTATTTTCAATTGCTTTTCTCACTAGTTCACCATTGAATTTCTTTATGTCTTCGGTGATATTTTTCCGAACTGTCTTGCGTAACTCTATATATTCTACTTTGGAAGTTACATTTCCTTTATTTGTCCTCATCTCCCTTCTCTTTTGCATTAGTATTTTTGTTTTTCCTGATATTTTCTTCATATGCAACGTGTTCTTGGTACCACCTATTTTTGTTACTGTTTCCATAACAGCCTTGGTTAGTTTCCTGTTAACTTCAGAGATGTCCACTTCTTCCGATGATAGATCTTCTAGAGTAGATAAACGGTTCTTCAGTTCCAACGTAAAGGTATTAGGATGATGATTTTTAAGGTTGGTCAAGTCAATACATTTTGTTAGTTTTATGAGCTTACCACGTTCGAGTTTAGTGTTGAGGTGCATCTTACATCTCACCATTCTATAGTCACTACCTGTGTTGAACTTGCTTAGAGCACTGCAGTGTTCGTTGACAAATTTCTTCTTAAACAATAAAACCAATTTAACTTGTGGTCCCATTGGGATGTCCCCTTGTCCATTTCCTTTGTGACTGTTTCTTAAAAAAGGAGTTCATGATGAAAAACCTGAACTTCTTTTATATATATTATATATATATTCTTTGAAATCAGTGACTATAAATTATTTAGGACGAGCTGTTCCTTATAACCTTGTAAGTTTATGGAGATCTTTATACCCCTCAAAGAAAAAAATGGAGAAACAAAATATCAGCTTATGACACCAAAACTACATAACGGTATAAAATACTTCTATAGCTCGTCTTTTAGTTTGTGGTTGTTGGTAAATGCATGTGAAATATTATCATTCAGTTGATGATTCTAATGTTATTTTGCCACTTCCTCAGTCAACGGTTAAGATCATCATTGGAATATGCCTCCATTTTCTTTCTCTCTTGCCTTTGAACATCTTTGGATTTTGTGCCGTGAAGAGCCATTTCTCTGTCAATCACAAGCCATTCAGCAATTTCACCCTAAAATAAATACCTTTGCAACAAATTTCAAAATAACCTTTTTTAAGATATTGGGAGCAAAACGAAACAAAAGAGTTTTACTTCTCCTTGATTTATCTGGAGAGAGCGCTGTTCTTTCCGGGCGACCTAAGAATTCAGGTCGATTAAATGCTTCCTTTACAGCAACGGGATCGCTTAGAACCACCGTATAGTGTTGTCCTAGGTATAATCTGAAAAGAAATACAAAATCTGAAATAAATATATGTTATTCATATATATGAATTTACTTTTCACTGAGAATACCCTCTTGCTTTTGAGACATTGTGCTTGCCAAATACAAATTCTCGAAACAGCGTTGTTTAGGCACTCTGAATTGAAAGAAGATTGCAATGTTTAAGGGAGAGGATGATTCTGAAAATAAAAGGAATTAATTTCCTCAAACATCATTTTTCGAACTAAATGCCAATGGGACAAGGTACTTAGAGGTACTGATATATGTGTGAAGAACAAAGTCAATTTTTCAGTACATAAAATTATATCTCATGACGAAGTAAATTTCTCCATCATGTTTATGCCAGTGGCGAGATTCGAACCCACAACTTTCGGCTCCAGAGCTCCGAGTGCTATCCATTATATTACATTGGCATGCACTCTCACTGCTATCTGCGTTTATCTCGTGTGCGTCCTGGGGGCAGGCACGCCACATCCCCTCCTCCCCCGAAAGAGGGCCGGGGGCATGGCCCACGGTTTAGCCGGGACAATGTATCACCTTAAGCAGTCATCCAATGAAGAACGTGCATTTGAGAAACCCCAGAGAATTTGAAGTATGGAACATAACATCACACTGCTTTATTTTTTCAAGACAATGAAGAAGGGATTCTCATTTTTCCTGTATCGCTGTGCGGAAAGAATATCACGCCATTGCCAGAAATCTAACAGACAGACCATCCTGGAAGTTCGGGCGCCAATATGACGAAGTAAATTTCTCCATCATTTTTATTCCAGTGTCGAGATTCGAACCCACAACACTCGGTTCCAGAGCTCCGAGTGCTATCCACTATACTACACTGGTATGTGCTCTCACTGCTATCTGCCTTTATCTCGTGTGCATCCTGCGGGGCAGGTACGTCACAATCTGTTCGTGCTGGTATTTTAATCTGTGGCATATGTATCACAGGAGCATAATGACATTGCCTCGGTTGTATATCATTCGATCCTGCGCCTGGTTTTAGAATGCTGTTAAGAGTTTCTTCTTTTCTAACAACGAAAATTTGCCGCTGACTATTGAAGTTACCTAGATACTTAGAAATTGAGCAGTTATCTGAAAAGTGTCATAGATATGGAAGAATACATCGCAAAATTTAAACAGTTTTTGTATATGTGTAGTCAAAGACTTCATAAATAAATCCCGCTGAAAAATTCTTCACATTTATCCTGCAATATTCGACAGCTGATTCACAAACATAGGTACGAAACCCAGGACCACGACATAGTGGTCAAATACAAAACCCTTCAGTTCCATGGGATTAGGACACACTGGTCTCAACGCGATAATGCTCAGTATCACACTGCAATCCGTGGGCTAACAACATTTAAAGAGGACGATTTCTTCGTCATCAGTGTTACTTACCAGAACGTTTGCGCGCTTACTCAACTCTGTTAGTCAATATCTCAAAATTCTACATACACACAATTTCTGATATTTTTATTTTCTCTTGTAATAATTAGAGAACAATATTTTGAATATTTGTTTTTTCTTTTGTAATAATAATTTTGTTTCGTAATAATTATTACAGAACGTTGCGCAAAGTATTACACTTCTTACACCTGCTTGATTTCGTCCCTGGTGCCAACATTTCCCCAAGTAAACGACGCACACAGACTCGTCTGTCCATTTGGTGCAAGGAGAAAGGAGATTCATTGGACCAGGCGACCTTCTTCCAACCCTTTAAGGTCTGGTTTTGATACTCTCGTGCCCATTGTAGACGCTTTCGACGGTGAGCCGGGGTTAGCATGGACACTCGGAGTGGTCTGTGGCTAAGCAGCCCCATTTCCATCACGATTCGACGTACTGTGTGTTGTGACACATTACTCTCGTCACTAGCATTCAAATTACCGGTGAGTTACGCCACAGTATTACTTTGGTCACCAGCATTCAAATTACGGGAGAGTTGCGCCATAGTATTACTCTCGTCACCAGCATTCCAATTACCGGCTAGTTGCGCCACAGTACTACTCTTATCACCAGCATTCAAATTATCGGTGAGTTGCGCCATAGTATTACTCTCGTCACCAGCATTCAGATTACCGGAGAGTTGCGCCACAGTACTACTCTTATCACCAGCATTCAAATTACCGGAGAGTTGCGCCACAGTATAACTCTCGTCACCGGCATTCAAATTACCCGTGAGTTGCGCCACAGTATTACTTTGGTCACCAGCATTCAAATTACGGGCGAGTTGCGCCATAGTATTACTCTCGTCACCAGCATTCAGATTACCGGCGAGTTCCGGCACAGTACTTTGCTTATCACCAGCATTCAAATTACCGGCTAGTTGCGCCACAGTATTACTCTCGTAACCAGCATTCAAATTACCGGTGCGTTGCGCCACATTATTATTCTCGTCAAAAGCATTCAAATTACCGGCGAGTTTGACGACAGTATTACTCCTCGTAACCAGCATTCAAAGTACCGGCGAGTTGCGCCACAGTATTACTCTCGTCACCAGCATTCGAATTACTGGCGAGTTGCGCCCCAGTATTACTCTTGCCACCAGCATTCAAAAAACCCGGAGAGTTGGGCCACAGTATAACTCTCGTCACCGGCATTCAAATTACCGGAGAGTTGCGCCACCGCATTACTCTCGTCAACAGCATTCAAATTACCGGAGAGTTGCGCCACAGTATAACTCTCGTCACCAGCATTCATATTACCGGCGAGTTGCTCCACAGTACTGCTCTTATAACCAGCATTCAAGTTACTGGCGAGTTGCGCCATAGTATTACTCTCGTCACCAGCATTCAAACTACCGCCGAGTTGCGCCACAGTATTACTCTCGTCAACAGCATTCAAATTACCGACGTGTTGCGCCACGGCAGTACTTTTATGACCAACATTCAAATTACCGGAGAGTTGCGCCACAGTATTATTCTCGTCACCAGCATTCAGATTACCGGAGAGTTGCGGCCCGGTACTGCTCTTATCACCAGCATTCAAATTACCGGTGAGTTGCGCCACAGTGTTACTCTTGTCACCAGCATTCAAATTACCGGCTAGTTGCGCCACAGTATTACTCTCGTAACCAGCATTCAAATTACCGGTGCGTTGCGCCACATTATTATTCTCGTCACCAGCATTCAAATTACCGGCGAGTTTGACGACAGTATTACTCCTCGTAACCAGCATTCAAAGTACCGGCGAGTTGCGCCACAGTATTACTCTCGTCACCAGCATTCGAATTACTGGCGAGTTGCGCCCCAGTATTACTCTTGCCACCAGCATTCAAAAAACCCGGAGAGTTGGGCCACAGTATAACTCTCGTCACCGGCATTCAAATTACCGGAGAGTTGCGCCACCGCATTACTCTCGTCAACATCATTCAAATTACCGGAGAGTTGCGCCACAGTATAACTCTCGTCACCAGCATTCATATTACCGGCGTGTTGCTCCACAGTACTGCTCTTATAACCAGCATTCAAGTTACTGGCGAGTTGCGCCATAGTATTACTCTCGTCACCAGCATTCAAACTACCGCCGAGTTGCGCCACAGTATTACTCTCGTCAACAGCATTCAAATTACCGACGTGTTGCGCCACGGCAGTACTTTTATGACCAACATTCAAATTACCGGAGAGTTGCGCCACAGTATTATTCTCGTCACCAGCATTCAGATTACCGGAGAGTTGCGGCCCGGTACTGCTCTTATCACCAGCATTCAAATTACCGGTGAGTTGCGCCACAGTATTACTCTTGTCACCAGCATTCAAATTACCGGAGAGTTTGATCACAGTATTACTCTCGTAACCAGCATTCAAATTACCGGCGAGTTGCGCCACAGTGTTACTCTCGTCACCAGCATTCAAATTACTGGCGAGTTGCGCCACAGTATTACTATTGTCACCAGCATTCAAATTACCGGAGAGTTGCGCCACAGTATAACTCTCGTCACCGGCATTCAAATTACGAGCGAGTTGCGCCACAGCATTACTCTCGTCAGCAGCATTCAAATTACCGGCGAGTTTCACCACAGTATCTCTTCTGTTGGCTCGCACCTTACGATATAACCGTCTTAAACTTCTAGCACCGGTGAGCTCACACCTTGCCGGCGGTTTGTGGTTTTCCCACTTCTCGGACAATTCTTTGAAGGTATAGTAACCACGGATGACCGTGAGCATCCGACAAGTCTTGCCGTCTCGAAATGCTCTGACCCAGTAACTTGGCCATTAGGGTTTGGCTTTTGTCAAACTAGCTTAAGTCCGCTACTTTTCCCAACTGAAGAACAAGAATAACACTGATCAGTAGATCTCAGTATCAGGTGTCATTTATATCGTTTTATGACCTGCAGTTGCTTCGATTTGCACGAAAACCCCTGGTCATAATTTTTGCCTCTTCGGTGTATGTTTTAGCAGTCATTTTACTCGCAAACGAAGATATTCGGATTTTTTTAATATATTTTATAAAATTTCTACTAAACGATATTATAGAAAAGTAATATAATACACAGTAAAAATACAATATGTGCCACAATCATAAATTAATTGTATAAATAAAGTATACCAATAAAACTGGCCAATGCAACTCACAAAACACAACAAATCACTTAAACTTTCACAAGAAATACAAATGCTGCACAACAACAAAACTAATTCCATTAAAAATTAATATCAATTAAATAGACTAATTACCAATTGTCAATATGAATCAAATATTATATCTTAAAAATAATTAAATGTACAGCAAAGGGCCTGGGAAAAAGGCTGAAATACTGCCTTACAAGCCCCTGATGCCCTCTAAATAAACACAAAATATTCCAGTCCAGTCAAGACAACGAAAGCAATTTTACAATGCGTTTCTTTTACAAATCACACAGCAATAAATTCCAATATTCAATTTTTCGTCAAAAAACTCCTTAGCACTCGCTTAACACGAATCAACACAAAACTCCAAAAGTTATCACTAAGCAAGCAATCGGAAGAAGAAAGATCACAAGCACGTAAAGCGGACAAAACTCAACAAGGGGTTCGACGAAGCAACGAAACTGCTGAAGAGACGAACGAGCGCCGAGGGTCCGATCGCCAACGAGCTTCAAACTCGAGGGCTACTGTTGGTCACCAGAACCGAATTTTGCCTGAAACTGTTGAAGCTCGCAGAAATCGACTCCAGCAGGAGAGAAGTCAACAAGGCACCACACAGGCAAGTAAGTGGCTACATTTGAAAGACGAGGCATTCAATTATGATCCTGAATTAGATTATTTAAACTACAATGCTGGCAACCCAAACTGCCACACCAAGAAAGACACGAGATAGAAAAGCCAGATTTACTGGACGCATAAAAACAGATACAAAGATGAAACGATTGATCTTACAGTCCCCTGCGACTTGCAGAACACGCAGACATCAATAGTTCGTGTGGCCCCCATGGCTGGCAATAACGGCCGCTACACGCCGCGGCATCGAACGAAAGAGGCTTTGGATGTCGGCTTGGGGTATGTCTATCCAGGCTGCTTCCACACATTGCCAGAGTTCATCAAGCGTAGCCGCGGGTGGTGCTTTCCGGCCACTCGGTTGCCGATCAGCGACCAGACGTGTTCGATTGGCGACATATAGGGAGAACAGGCGGGCCACGGCAGCAGTGACACCTGGTGGGCCGTGAAGAATTGTTGCACGATGTGTGCCACGTGCGGGCGCGCATTGGCCTGTTGAAACGTGGCCGCTGGCAGGTCCTGCAGGTAAGGGAGAACTACAGGCTCTAAAACGTCGGAGATGGTGCGGTGGTTGTTGAGTGTACCGGCGATGCGTACCAGAGGGGTGCGGGTTTCAAATCCAATTTCGCCGCAAACCATAACGCCAGGCGACGGACCGGTATGGCGATGTATAATGCAGGCGTCATACAGTCTCTCGCCGCATTGCCGCCACACGCGGATCCGACCATCGTGCTGTTGCAGGCAGAAGCGGGATTCTTCGGAGAAGACAATGTCGTGCCATTCCGTAGTACAGGTGCGGCGTTCAACGTCCCACTGCCGCCGCACTCGCCAGTGGTGTAACTTCAATGGTAATAGCAGCAATGGGCGCCGTGCGACAAGTCCCCGCTCCTGCAGACGACGTCGAACGGTACGTGCTGACACAGGTTGTTGCGCAACACACCCTAATTCCTGCACTAACGTTCGTGATGTGGCGGTGCGAGCCGTCAATGCCCGCCGTACAACTTGCCGGTCTTCCCGTTTGGTGGTGTGCCGCGGCTGCGGCAATCATTTACGTCGGTCCGTCCGTCCCTCCTTCACCCACCGAATCCATTCTCGCGTCACTGTGGCTGGATGTCGTCCCACATGGGCGCCGATGTCTCGGTACGATAAACCGCTGTCGCGATAGGCCACTATTCGTCCTTTGTCGAACTCCGAATCGTGCTGGAATGACTGCCGTAATCTGCGAGGAGGCATCAGGAAGCTTCTCACGCACAGGTCCGGCAGCACAACACACTTCCACTACTTACACCCCGCCTTCTGTGCACCCTTCTTATAGTGCTTCTCGGTGGCGTGCCGGGCGCGCATGATTTGCATATGCCCTGCAAAGCTAATCGTTTGCATGTCCTCTCGCCGGCTACGCATGCTACGAATTTCAGGCCAATCGGATGCTTCCTTCTTGGTGTTGCATTTTGGGTGGCCAGCAGTGTATTCTCCGATTGTCATTGGTGGCATGTCTTTGAAGTGCAGTTTTTGCGATGCGCTGAAGTTTAAAGGCGAGACACCAAGATTGTGCTGTTCCGAAAGGAAAGATTTCGTTGCCAGAGCTTCCGGAATTGCCAGAGCCATTGAAGAGCCTTATGAAAGGTGATCATCTAACGTCGAAAGAATTTCTAAATGGATAATTGCTGAAATAATCACACTATGAATAAATAATTTGTAATGACCGAATTTGTGAAATCAGCTTTTTTCTATCTTGCAAGCATCAATTTTTTTACCGATTTTTTCAGTGGCATATAAGGAAATATGAAATTAATAAGATTAAATCCCGGGCAAAGCCGGGTACTAAAGCAAGTAATTTATAACATCTAGAACAGCAGTCTCGGTTGAAATTGCCTTACGGAAACCATGCTGATTGTGGCCCAAAATATCGTTACTATCGAGATATGAAATTATTCTAACTTATGAAATGTAAGCCTCTCCTAGATCTTTGCAAACACCGACATGTTGGCAACTGGACGATTATTTGCCATATCAGTTGCCAAACCTTTTATAAGGTGATATCAATCAGATTAATCAGGCACTGAGCTTTGACCTCTAATATCATGTGACGTGGAATTTATAAGCTCGTGTGATCTGATATTCAGGGATTCACACTCATCGCGACAACAATATCAAGCGAATTAAAGGTAAGCTTACAATCTCCCCCATGATTACAAATTCTGATTTAAGATTAGTTTAGCACTAAATGAGGCATATCTACCGCAGAATAATTTGTTCAAGTCCTTTGTGTAAGTAATTCTTGACACTCATTTATGAAATTTGAAACTATTTCACAGTAATAAGAAAGGGCTAGACAAATTCAAATAATTCTTACTGGGAAGGGTAATACTGCTTGACCGTGCTGTTGTTTTTCTTTTATACGCCTGGTCTGTCTTTTTGATACAGTATGTCATAATTTTAATCTTACAAGCGGAAATTGTTGCAAAATTTAGAATTTGAGTTAAAACAATTAATTCCTTCGCGTGTCCTCTTGAAATCCTCTCATTTTACGAGAAATCCGTATCTAAGGAAAATACTTCGTATTAGAATTTGATTTTCATAAACGTATCGCTATAGTCATCAGAGAACTGCCGCTCTATGAGTGATATCTCATTTTCAAATTAGCATTCAGAGGTCACCTATTACTTGACACTCATGTATCCCGACTTTCACAACAAGAATATAATACTCCAACTAGCATTTTCGTTAAAAATTACCTAAACTGCAAATTTCAGCATCGCTATTTTTTGCAGTTGTTTAAACTTATAATCAAATGATTTTATTGAGAGGCTTTAGATTTAAAAATGATTTGTGAAGATTTGTCGTATCATCTTTAAGGCTGTTTACTACTCCTCAGAGGTTGATATGTACCAGGGTCCTAACGATATTATACTCGATATTATATTAGCAATCGTGTTTTCTTTCTGTGGCACTTAAATTGGGCGAGCCTAACTATTTTTACCGATGCTATTATCCTACGACAACATTATATACAGCTAGATAGACATCTACGTTTACCGTACAAACTTAAGTACGAAACAAAAAGATAGGAGCAGATATAAAGAGGAATTCCTCAGTTGGTGCCAAACTTAACAGCACAGTACAGTGACGCGTGCGCACGAAAGGTCCGCTGGGTCCGGACCCCATAAGGATGTCTTTGTCCTTCATTCATCAGATGAAGAAAACAAATGATGTTTTTTTTAATGTACGTATATTCCAACTACAGCTAAATTAAAAATAAAATTTGTATAGATAGTTTTATAATTTTAATATTTCCTTTATGACCAATTATTTGACTGTACGGCTTTGTTTTAGTTCTTGCAACGATCATTATTTCTTTGCATGTCTTACAAGGATTACTCATAACGAAGTAAATTTCTCCGTCATTTTTAGTCTACGCCGGGATTCGAACCCGAGGCCGCTTATTCCGGAACAAGTCGCTCTACCAACTGAGCTACGCAGATGTTTATTCTGATTCCTATCTGCCTTTATGTCGTGTGCGTCCTGCTGGCAGGTACGTCACATCTCCCCCCCCGAAAGAGGGCCGGGGCATGGCCCACGGGTCAGCCGTGACCATGAATCGTTGCAGGCAGCCATCCACTGTAGAACGTGCACTTGAGAACTCCCAGTCAATCTGCTGTGTGGAATGCAACATCACACATCGAAGCGCTGCAGAAGGAATTCTCTGATTTTTCCTGTCTCGCGGTGTGGAAATAACATCACACCAATGCGAGATTTTGAACGGCCGGGTCATCCGGATAGTTCGGGCGCCATTATAACGAAGTAAATTTCTCCGTCATTTTTGGTCTACGCCGGGATTCGAACCCGAGGCCGCTTATTCCGGAACAAGTCGCTCTACCAACTGAGCTACGCAGACGTTTATTCTGATTCCTATCTGCCTTTATGTCGTGTGCGTCCCCTGCTGGCAGGTACGTCACATACCAAATCTGCTTTTCTTATTCAAAAAGGTAATTCTTGTTTAATCTGCGTAAGATAAGTGTTGATTCAAAGTATGCCTAGATTCATTTAAAAAAATACATAGATTTATATATAGTATATACACATACATTCATATATACAATGTATATACAATGTATATATATATATCATCATCATCATCATTGTCAACCATTATCAATCCACTGCTGGACGAAGGTCTCCCCAAGTTTCCTCCACAACGGTCTGTCTTGTGCCAGTCTCCTCCATGTCACTCCCGCATACTTTCGAATTTCATCCACCCATCTTCCATGTGGTCTTCTTCTGGGTCTTTTCCTGTCCCTTGGAATCCAATCTAAAGTTTCGGCTGTCCATCGATGGTCTGTTCTTCTGGCAGTATGTCCAGCCCATTGCCATTTCAGGGATTTAACTCTGATCATGATGTCTTCCACTCTTGTCATTTTTCGGATCCACGTGTTCCTCTTCTTATCTCTCCTGGTTACACCAAGCATGCACCTCTCCATGCTACTTTGAGTTGTTTGCAGCCTTTGTATGTCTCTTTTAGCTAAGGTCCACGTCTCTGCACCATACGTAAGCACTGGAAGGATGCATTGATCAAACACTTTTCTTTTAAAACATAATCGCATATTGCTCTTGAAAATTATGCTGTTTCTTCCAAAAGCTCTACAGGCAAGTTTTGTACGCCGATTAATTTCTTCACCAATGTGACCCTCACTTGATATCTGCTGTCCAAGATAAACGTACGTGTCTGTTATCTCCAGCTTTTCTCCATCAATCGATAAATCTTCATTTTTTGTAAAAGCATTGAACATCACTTTTGTCTTCTGAAAGTTCATTTTTAATCCCACTTCTTTACTCTTGTCAGCAAGTTCCTGGATCATACTCTGTAGCTCTGATGGGGTAGTTGCAAAAATGACTATGTCATCAGCAAAACGAAGGTGGGTTAGATAATCTCCATTAATCTTTATCCCTTTGTTTTCCCAGTTCAGTGATTGAAAGACATTTTCCAATGTGGCATTAAAGAGCTTCGGAGATATGGTGTCACCTTGTCTCACTCCTTTTCCAATTTTTATGTGTGTTGTATTTTCAAACAGCCGAATCGTTGCACTTGCATTTTCATAGATGTTATTAATAATTTTAATGTATGCATCTTCAATACCGCAGGATTTCAGAGCCATTGCAACTGCTGATGGTTTCACCGAATTAAAGGCTTTTTCATAATCGATAAAAGCCATGCACAATGGAAGTTCATATTCCCTCGCTCTTTCAATTAGTTCTCTCAGTACGTGGATATGATCTATTGTGCTGTAGCCACTCCTGAATCCAGCTTGTTCTCTCGGTTGAGCCATGTCCAGTGTCACCTTAAAGCGGTGTGAAAGAACTTTAGTGAAGATTTTATAAACCACTGATAGGAGGCTGATAGGTCTGTAGTTCCTGAGATCCTCAATGTCACCTTTTTTATGTAGCAAGATCATTGTAGCGTTGTTCCAATCCTCAGGAATTTTCCCTTCATTAAGGCATCGAGTGAAAATTTGGGCGAGTACTGTTTCGATTTCTCCACTTGCTTCTTGTATGATGTCTACAGTAATTCCATCTTCTCCTGGAGCTTTTCCCCGCTTCATGTTCTTGATTGCATGTGCAACTTCTGCTGGAAGGACTGGAAGAACTCTGGTACTGGTACCTTTCATGATGTCTGGAGTACATGTATCATCCCTTTTATATAATTTGGAGTAGAAATCTTTCACTCTTGTCAAAATTTCGCCTCTATTTCTTGTTACAGAACCATCTTCTTTTTTTCAGTGCCATAATCTGTTTTTTCCCTTTACTGAGATGTCCCTTTGCTATCTTTAGGCTTTGGTTGTTTTCAATTGCTTTCCTTACTAGTTCACAGTTGAATTTCCTTACGTCTTCAGTGATACTTTTTCGTACTGTCTTGCATAGCTCTATATATTCCACTTTGGAAGTCACATCTTCTTTAGTTGTCCTCATCACTCTTCTTTTTTGCATCAACATTTTGGTTTTTCCTGATAATTTGTTCACATGCAATTTATTCTTAGACCCGGCTAATTTTGTTGCTGTTTCCAAAAGAGCTTTGGTTACTTTTCTGTTAACTTCAGAAATATCCACTTCTTCCGAGGTTAGGCCTTCTAAAGCAGAGAATCTGTTCTTCAGTTCCAATTTGAAGGTATTATGGTGTTTTTTAAGGTTGGTTATGTCAATACATTTTGTTTGTCTTATGAGCTTGCTACGTTCGAGTTTAGTGTTGAGGTGCATCTTACATCTCACCAATCTATGGTCACTGCCTGTGTTGAACTTGTTTAGCACACTGCAGTCTTCTATGACGAATTTTTTGTTACACATAATAAAATCAATTTCACTTGTCGTCCCATTTGGATGTCTCCATGTCCATTTCCTGTGTGGCTTTTTCTTGAAAAAGGAGTTCAAGATGAAAAACCCTTCTGCTTCTGCAAACTCTACGAGAGTATTTCCACGCTGGTTTCTGTTGCCGTGACCGAATTTACCTACTGAAGTTTCATTCTGTTGCCGTTTCCCTATTTTTGCATTGAAATCTCCCATAATTATCTTCAAGTGCTGCTTACCTTTATTATTTAGATCACGAATTTCCTCATAAAATTCTTCAATTTCTTCTTCAGCATGACTTGTGGTGGGTGCATAAGTTTGAATAATCTGAGCCTGGTATCTTCTCGAGAGTTGGATAACGAGTCGTGCAGCTCTGTCAGAGGAACTTTCAACTTCTACAACTTTATCCTTCAGTTTCTTGTTTATTATAAATCCAACACCACTAGTTCTGCCAGTATCTGTCCCACGATAGTAGAAGAGATGTCCACTTTTCAGTTCAATGAGATCTTCTCCTTTTCTCCTTACCTCACTTAGCCCGACGATGTCCCACTTGATCCTTTGTAGTTCCTCTTCCAATTCAAGAAGCCTTGAATCAGAAGATAGGGAGCGTCCGTTGTACGTAGCCAAGGTCAGCATCAGATGGCAGCCTAGTCCGGTCCTCCAGGGATTCTTAGCACCCTCTGCCTTCATGTCGCACTGGCCGCTGCCTTGGCCAGGTACAATCCAGCTGCCGGAGACTGAGGGCCAAGATTTAAGTTGTGGAGTCATTTTGGAGGGGTTTGGCCATAACTCACCACGCTGGCCAAGCGGGTTGGTGAGTGTGGGATAGCATTTCCTCTAATATATATATATATATATATATATATATATATAGTATATTTACAAAAGCCACTGGACACCTAGAGGAGAAACACAACATAGCATTTACTGACATACATTAGTACGGTGTTTGTCCACTTTTGGCCTCAATGCATGCACCGATCCTACGAGATATGTTTTCGACAAGGTTTTGGAACACAACTATAGGTATGCGCTTTCATTCAGTACATAATGCTGCCGCTAACTGTTGCTTAGTAGTAGGCCTTGGTTCCAAACTTCTTATGCGGCGCTCTAATTCATCCCATAGGTGCTCTATGAGATTAAAATCAGGGCTCTGTGCGGAATTATCGTTAAACCAATCCGTAACAGTTCTTCCTTTATGGTTCGGTGCTTTATCCTGCTGGTACTAACAAGGATCGTTTCCATAGTATTGCCACAGAGCTGGTAGGGTATATTTGTCCAGAATATCAAGGTAGACGTGCTGACGTGCTGGTTAACAGGCTTGTCCACGATAACCAATGGGCTGGGACCATACCACGAAAAACACCCCCAAACAAGTACACTGTCAGCTCCAAACTCGACCGTAGGAACAGTATTCCCCCGGCTGCCGCCATACCCACACACGGCCATCGGATTGATGGATCGTGTATCATCAGGACCCGTTTCCATTGACCTACGGGCCACGATAAATGTTCTTTACACCATGCTAAACGATGAATAGCATTCCGAGTGGAGATGAAAGGCTTATGAGCAGCCGCACGACCACGGTAACCCATGGAATGAAGTTCTCCCCGAATGGTACGTGTATATACCGAGGTTCCAACCTTTTTACTCACCAGTACACTGAGGGCTTGGGCAGTACTATGTCGATTAGTTGTAACGACGCTCCTGAGGCGTCAACGTATTCTATCACTGATTTTCTTTGCTCTGCCGGTACGTTTTGCTGCTTTAGGCACGCCGTGTGCCTTCCACTTATTCAGTACATTCAAAACAGTTGATTTGGGTATCTTTAAGCGCCTCTCGGTTTCTCTTATGGACAACCCACTAATATAACAACCAACAATCTTTCCTTTCTCAAAGTCAGTTCTCTCCCGCCACGACATTTTCACTCAACCTTACAGTGCGATATGATCGCTGTCAGCTGCAGGCTTGTTTTCATACCGTTTGCATCTGTACCGCGCATCCAACCAACGCAGCGGATCCGTTCATTTGCTTTTGAAGGGGTGTCCGGTGAGCTTTGTCAATATAATGTATATACTGTATATCAAGTTGTAAGGAAAGCATCCGGAAAATAGAGAAGCATAAATTTTAAGCTTAAAAAGTCGTAGACGGGGCAAGGTCCGGAGAATAAGTCGTATGCGACAATATTTCCCATTCCGGCTTGTGCAATTTTTGTTGGATCCGTAAAGCGACATATGGACGAGCGTAATCCTCGTGAAAAACAACTTCACGGCAATTAATCAACACCGGGCGCCTTTCTTGCAGTGCAGCATGGAAATGGTCCAACAGCTTGATGTAAGCATCCGTTGTGAGGCATTATTCTGTGGTAAGAATTCCAAGTGTATCACACCAAGACATTCCCACCTGCAACTCAGCATCACCTTACGTCCATAAAGGGGTGGCTAAGCGACCTTCTGTCGGGGTTGTTCCTGCTTGGCCCATGCTTTTTTTCAGTAACATTCATGTATGTGACCCCATTTTTCATCACCCGTGACCAACCGATGCAAAAATCTCTTCCTTTTTCTCTTTCACGCAGAGGAATAGCGATGGAGTAGCGTTGGATCCAATTCTGGTCAGACAAAGCATGGGGTGCCCGTTTGCACAGTTTACAAGAATATCCCAACTTTCTCTTTCACGCATAGCAACAGCAATGGAGTAGCGTTGCATCCGATTCTGATCAGGCAAAGCATGAGGTACCCATTTGCACAGTTTAGACGAATATCCCAACTTTCTGTTTCACACATAGCAACAGCAATGGAGCAGCGTTGCATCGGATTCTGGTCCGACAATGCATGGGGTACCCATTTGCACAGTTTACACGAATATCCCAGCTTTCTCTTTCACGCAGAGCAACAGCAATGGAGTAGCGTTGCATCCGACTGGTCAGACAAAGCATGGGGTACCCATTTGCACAGTTTACACTCACCACTCTGGCTCTGCCCCTTATGTGAAACAAATGTTCCTAAATTAGGGAAGGCCAACTGCATATATCCCTTAAAGATGCTCATGGTGTTTGTCAAACCAGGAAATACGCTGCTGGTCATTAAAAGTGCAGCACCAGGAAGATTACGTCCCAGGGGCTCGACAGTTAGCAGGTGGGCAGTACACGGGTGCACATGTAAATGATTAACAGGGCAGCATGTATGGAAATCATGTAAGACAGTAACGCCCCGTGAAGTCGTATAGAGTGGTGTTAAGCACTCGAAGTGTGTTTGTTCGCAGTTCCTGGCCACCGAAAGCTGTAGCATGCCCCGTCAAAGACAACGGCAGCTCTACCAGTTGGTTTCAGACTTCGATCGCGGCAGAATTGTGGCATATCGGGATTGAGTTTTATCACCCTAAGACATAGGTGCTCGTGTGGTTACGGTGGGGCTAAAATGGCGTCAGTGGATAGAGGACGAACGAACACACCGACGTGCCGGATCCCAATAGCTCCTTCACACCACCGAACGAGAGGGCCGACATCTGGTGCGCATGTCTCTAACGGACCGCACAGCAGCATCGACCACTAGCTTAACACTTCGGGTGTGTGGCCCAATATTCAATCTCTGCACGGACGGTTAGACGTCATCTGCAGAAGAGAGACATCTTTACACGGTGCCCGTTGCTTTGGCTACCTTTTACTGTACAACACCGGCGTCTGGGACTTCAATGGTGCCAAGAACGTCGTGCACGGGAGAGTAAATGGCAAGATATCGTGTTTTTCGACGAATCCCGCTTCACTTTGCAGCACCACGATGGACGAATCCGTGTCTGGCTGTATCGCGGCGACCGGCTGAATGAGTCCTGCATTATGCTGCGCCATACCGATCTGGCACCTGGCGTTATGGTATGGCGTGCCATTGGATTCCACTCTCGCACGCACTTTGTCCGCATTACCGGTGCGTTTAACAGCCGTCGTTACATCACTGAGGTGTTGGACCTTGTTATTGCACCATATCTTCAGGGACTGTCTGATGCAATTTGCTGACAGGAAAATGCGCGACCGCATGTAGCACCCAACGAACAAGACCTTCTGGATGATCTCCCTGTGTCGCGTCTTCCTTGGCCCCCGCTGTCGCTGGATATGTCGTCTATTGAGCACGTGTTGTCCATGATCGCCGGACTACTGCAACGCCAGCGATTACCCCCGGCTACAACGGAGGAACTATGGCATCGTATCGTAGCTGCATGGACGGAAGTTCCCCAAACACACATCCAACTTCTCTTCCTCTTGATGCCGTGCACGTAGCAGCTGTAATTGCCGCCCATGTTGACTACACCAGATATTGATTTCTAAGTGTTTCCCTCGGCTCCCCGTGTTGTGTTTGTAATCGATTTACCCTTGTATCATCTGCTTTCTGTAGAATAAATATGGCTTTGATATGTCTTGTTTTTCGTGGTGTTGTAGTTTTAATGGCTGGCATTGTACATACACAAAATAGAGATGACAGTATTTGCGTATTTTACGACCCGCCTGTGTTTTGCTGAGGAAAGTGAACAGAACAATCAAATTCGAAGTGGCATATTCTTCTCTTCTATGGAGAGAGAGAGAGAGAGAGAGAGAGAGAGAGAGAGAGAGAGAGAGAGAGAGAGTTCTTACGCTTCGATACCTTTTCTATACAAGAAGCTCTGGCAGTCCTTAAGTCGCAAAGTAGGCATAACGTATGGGTGATTTTAGAAATTTAAATTGACTGGTAAATAAACGTTTACCTTTTGTTGACTTCTGGCACCTTTTAGAAGATTCTTAAAGAAATTGTATGCATTGTCACAAACAAATTCCTGATTGCATATCCTGGTACGATCGGATTTGTGTCATGTAAAATATACACAGTTCTATTTAATTGAACTGTGCTTTCGATTGCGCAAGGCATTCTTCAAATAGCTGTCCTAAAATTTTTGAATATATTGAAATTTATGAAATAGTTAATTACATTCCTCACTCACCGGAATTAATCCGGCGTCGATATTAATGGACCCATCACTAATCGAACTAAGATATGGAAACACTTTTTTACACTGCAGATTCATTCAAACGTATGAATCTAATGGGAGTTTCTAATACCGTCTCTTCTTATGATTTGAATGTACACTGAAGTGCCAGAAAAACTGGTACAGACGAGCTTATGCAAAATACATAGCAACGTCACCTATGGCGTACTCGGTTGTGTCCGCCAGTGAGTATATAAAGCGATAAACATCCTTGCCAGCTGTCAGAGCTGTTTTCGGCATGTGAATGACAAGTAATAACGATTTAAGCGATTTTCAACGTGGTGTCATAGTTGGCTCTCGTGAGATGGGCCATAGTATTTCGGAGGTAGAAACGAACTTCGGATTTTCACGGACGACCATTGCAAGGGTGTACCGTGACTACAAGAATTCCGGCAAAACCTCCAACCTACGATTCCAATGTTGCCGTAAAAAAACATTGGGTGAACGTGACCACCGTCGGCTGTCAAGAATCGTTTCACGCGATAGGCATGCAACACTCTCGCAGGTATAATCGGAATTCAATGCTGGAGCCTCAACAAGCATCAGCGTCCGGACTGTGCAAAGCACCCTGCACGATATGGGCTTTGGGAGCCGACGACCAACTCGAGTTCCCTTGATGGGTGCACGACACAGAGCTATGCGCCTCGCTTGGGCACGGCAACACCGTGCCCAAGAGCGTAACGACCGCCATTTCCAAAGAGCGTAACGACCGCCATGACCAAAACGAAGCTTTCAACTCTAAGGGTTGTAAGTTCTCGCCCGACAATAATTTAAGGCCACAATTTCTAAGAAATAAAGAGAGAGGGTTAAGGACATCTCATTTGCAACTTTAAGGAACAAAAATATTTTTTCATGATGCCTGGAATTTTCGACTTGATTCTGGGTATTTTAGTGCCGCTGATTCCGGAAATGGTATCCTTTTTTATCTAGAAGCTCTAGTTTTTAAGATATTGTTGGCGTTTTTCTCGTCAGCATTTGTTGTCACCTGTAAAAAATTTGCTTTCGTGGTGTGTGGGATTTTTGACCTGACTCCGAGTATTTTTGTGCCGCTGATTGCGGAAATGGCATCTTTTTTGCTCTAGCAGCTTTAGTTTTCTAGATATTGTTGGCGTTATTACTTAGAATTACTTTATTTTCCCGGCAGCATTTGTTACCTGTTCGTCTACATACCTTTGAATTTTCTGTTCTGTTGCTGTCCGTGTTTGCGTCTGCACGTTACATGAGCAACCGTGTTTTATTTCTGTTTCAGGCGTTGGCATGGATTCATCACGAAGAAAATGTGTCAATCATCCGGATGTTTTTTGTTACATTTCCGGAGAGTACACGTTCGCTCAACAGAGACAAGCTATAACGGACTTTGTGAAAAGAGCTTCTTTTGCCTACCTCATTTCACAGTAAAACTAGGGGACCAAGATAAGCCTTGGGCACCGCATATGGCGTGTGAAACGTATACAGAACACCTGCGACCGTGGACGAATGGGAAAAGGAAGTGAATTAAATTTGGTATACTAATGATACGGCGCGAACAGAGCAACCACAGTGATGGCTGTTACTTTTGTCTGGTGAATATAAAGGCCATCAATGGGAAGAACCGAAGTAGGTGGACGTATCCTGATCTAAACTCCGCTAGACGCCCCGTTCCACATTCAGAAGAGATACCTGTACCAACATGTAGCAGGCTTCCAGAGCTCTCCCAAGAGTCGAAGGAATCGGCTGGTGAGGAGAAAACTATGCTGAACAACATGATAGTGATTTCCAAGGACCTTCATCAGCTGCATCAGGTTTCAGTCAAATGGAATTCAACGACCATATAAGGGACCTAAGTCTTCCAAAGAAGGCAGCTGAATTGTTAGCTTCCAGGTTGGTAGAAAAAATTTACTGTTACCTGGAACAAAATTCACAGTGTATCGCAACAGAGAAGAGGAGTTTCTGCCATTCTTCACAAAAGAAAACGAATATGTTTTCTGCAGTAATGTGCCAGGATTGCTGATGAAATTGGGCGTACGGGAATACACACCCAGTGAATGGTGATTATTCATAGATAGCTCCAAACGCAGCCTCAAATGTGTACTTCTACATGACGGGAACAGATACAGATCAATCCCAATTGGTCGCTCAGATGCGGGAATATGGGGCGATAATAGCCATAATCCTAGAGAAGATAGCATACCACAATCATCAATGGGTCATCTGTGTGGATTTGAAGATGGTGAATTTTCTCCTTTGTATGTCTGTGGGACAGTAGATCTAAATATCAACACTGTGAGAGAAAACATGGTAGCTGGAGAGAAAACTGTCATCACAGAATCTTTGGTGGACAGAAAAAGATCATTCTGCCACCATTGCACATCAAACTTGGTTTTATGAAACAATTTGTAAAGACACTTAAGAGAGATGGAATGTGCTTCGGCTACATATGTAAAAAACTTCAAGCGTTGAGCATGGAGAAAATAAAAGCAGGTATATTCGATGGACCAAAAATCCGGGAACTCATGAAAGACCAGCGTTTCCAAGACTCAATGGAAAATATTGAGGTATGTGTGTGGTCGTCATTTTGTATGGTTGTACAGAATTTTCTTGGGAACCATAAGGCCGCTGACTACCGTGAACTAGTGGAGAATATGCTCAATGCGTTTTGTACACTTGGTTGTAGCATGAGCATCAAATTGCATTACCTCCACAGTCATTTGGATCGATTTCCACATTGTCTTGGTGATATCAGCGATGAACAAGGGGAGAGATTTTTCCAGGAAATAAGGGCCATGGAAGAACGGTACCGTGAACGATGGGATACGCATATGATGACGGACTATTGATGGAGCATCCACCGCGAATGTCCAGGAACATCGTATCGCAGGAAATCACAGAAACCCGGGTTTAGCAGCATGTTTCAATGACGAAACTTGTGTGTTGTTGTTCGTGTTCTAGGCTTCTTAGGATTTCTCTGCATAAGTAATATCGTGAGAAGCAGATCTGATGGACAAAACACTAATGCCATTTTCGGAATCTGTGGCCCCAAAATACCCTGAAAAATGTCTAACATCTTAGGCACCACATGTTGAGCTCCCCAGTGTATAATCGGACGCAAGTATCTAATTTAGAACCACTGTTGCTACCGAAGGGAGCCAGCTAGCACAGTAAGACCAACGCACCACCCATACCTACGATTTTGCTATTTTTACCACTCGTCTACCGGGATGGGTAAGGTTTGTTGGCCGCCCTGGTGCCCGAGTAATATGATGCGCAGGCTTCTAAGCATTTATACCAGATTGGTCTTTGTCCGAATCCCAGGTGAGGCGTACAGGGAGTGTTTGCCTTAGGGCTCTCTCTCTTTCTCTCTCTCTCTCTTTTGCTGTTTCCTCACCTCCACATGCCAAGTCCAATCACCCTCGGCAACAAAAACTCAGCGCCTTTTACAGTTGTGTATATCGCGCGTTACATATATATTCAGATAAAGACAGTTTGGAAAAAGAACTTTATTTTCTTAAACGTGTTGCAGTATAGCGTGGATATAACCCTTCCAGTATAGACAAGGCTCTAACAAAATTCCGGAAACCGAAGCCTATCTCCGCGTTAACTCCTGTGATGCGCCCATTGCGAGAGAATTTTGCCATTATTCCATTTTCCGGTGACATTGCCTTCAAAATTTCAAAAATTCTCAAAACCTTTAATTTTAAGGTGATTTTTAAACCCACGAACAAAATGAAATTTTTAGGATCAAAGAACTATGTTGAAGACAAAAACTCGTGGGGAATTTATCAAATTCCATGTGAATGTGGAGCTTCATGTATAGGACAGACCCGTAGAGCCTTGCGTTTTCGATTGAAGGAGTACAAGACCCATATTCGAAACTGACCTAAAGAAGTCATCGATGGCTAAACACTGTTACGAAAAGAACCATAAATTCCTCTTTGAAGAAGCAAAACTAATTGACATGCCAGATTCAACCACCAAACTTTATATTTTTGAAGCTTTCCGTATATATCAGAAGTATTCGAACATTGTTAATGACATGGCATCCACGCCATTTCTATAAAGCACGTGGAAGCATCTAACCAAAACACGTGATTTTGAACACCATTTATGATGGCATATACAATTTGAAAAGACCCAGAAGAAGACCACGTGGAAGATGGGTAGATGAAATTCGAAAGTATGCAGGGGTGACATGGAGGAGACTGGCACAAGACAGACCATTGTGGAGGAAACTTGGGGGACCTTCGTCCAGCAGTGGATTGATAATGGTTGACAATGATGATGATGATGATACAATTTGAATATTTACGTGCTATTCGTCCTGATGAAGCTAGGTCAATACCCAGCGAAACTATTGTTGGCTTGAAGAAATAAACATTTGTGACAACTCCGTTGTATTATCTTAATCTATAAATAATCGTCACAAGACTGTAGTCTTTGAGATAAAGAATTTACCATAGGGTTCCAAGAACAAGATAAATTGGAAAAACACAGAGCTCATGAGGAGGTGAAATTACTTCGCAATGAACTAGAAAATTAACTGATAGCGTACTGAAATCGCAGATTGTCGCAAACCGAAGAGTCTTTCGCAGAGAGGCATCATACCGAAGAGTTGTACACAAGGAGTACTGTAATGTTCGTGGAAATTCGGCTGTCTGAACTCTACAGAAATCAGTACTTAATAACTTCCCTTTCAAGCCAATCAGGAGTCACTCAAATAACTTCAGAAAAGGTTACTTACTATTAATCTTTATTTAGCAAAAACTTCTTTAGCACGACTCAGTCTTCAACAACATTAGTGAAAAAATCAAATTACTTATTAGAGAACGTTTGACGAGAAACAAAAACACAAACTCTAAATACAGGGTGATCCATTTAAACCAGTACCCTGAAAAAACCTTATATTTTTGCAAGGGATCGCGCAAGGAACTTCTTCTTTTTTTCAATAGAAGCAGCAACTCCTGGAGAATGAAAACCGCCACCGTGAAGAAGATTGTTAACCGTAACTGTAACTCAGCTCGTGATTTGTTTGTTGTTGCGTTGCCATTCACTTGCGTGCATTCGGAAACATGCAGTACTCTGTTCCAGAGCGTGTTTTTTAGTGAAATCGTATTGGGTAACCAATTCTATCATCAAAACGCAACGAACATTTCGAAGAGAGTTTGGAGTTTGAAAAGTACCAAGCAAGTCAGCAATTCTGTCGATGGCAAAAAAACTGGAACAAACCGGTTCTCTTCTCAGCGGTAGCGGTAGACATCACCCTCCGATGCCACAAACGCGTGTGGACGATGTTCGGCACGTTTACTTCAATCTCCGACGAAATCATTGCGCAGATTAAGCCAGCAGACAGGATATTCATACGGAACTTGTCAAAGGGCAGCAAAAAAAGCGAATATTCGACCATTTAAAGTGCACGTAATCCATCAGCTGCAAGAACCGGACAAGGAAAAGAGAGTAAGTTACTGCAAATGGTTTCAAAATTTTCTTAATTTGCGATCTGATATTCTCTCCATCACATGTTGTACTGATGAAGTCTGGTTTCATCTGTCAGGCTACGTCAATTCGCAAAACAGCAGATACTGGGCTGCCGAAAACCCACACGTTATGTGTGAAACACCAATGCATTCACAAAAGGTTGGTGTTTGGTGTGCGGTTTCGTCTACGAAAATTATTGGGCCCATTTTTTTCTCTGAGACTGTCAACACTACCGTTTATTGGCGCATATTCAATGAATTTGTGGAACAACTTGATGACATTGAATTGACAGAGGGCTACTTTCAGCAGGATGGCGCTACGTGTCACACATCGAAAGTCTCAATGGAACTCATAACCAGATTCTTTGATGACAGATTAATTTCAAAAAACATATGGCCTCCCCGATCTCCGGACTTAACTTCCCCTGACTTTTTTTATGGGGCTACTTAAAGGATAGAGTTCACAAAACCCATCCACAAACATTGGATGCATTGCGTGAAACAATCGCGACTGAAATTGGCAATGTTACTGCTCGTACTCTACATGAGACATCACTGAATATGGTGCGGCGTGTTCAACTGTGTTTACAAGAAAATGGAGGACAATTCCAACATTTGCTTTGATAAAATGATTCTCCAATACCACATGTATAATTCTCAACTTACTGTATGGTTTTGTTGTTATTTATAAAAAAGTTATTAGTAAATCACATGGTACTGGTTTAAATGGATTAAATACGCAGACGTCAAGAAAGCACAACTTCAAATACTTCAACTTCCGCAACTACTATTATATCATCAAACTACCATCACTTTACATACTGCTGCTGCTCAAACATTATATATCGTTTAGTTCTCATCGGACACATACATGTATGCACGTCATACGGTCTGAGCCTAACATGTTGCCAACCATTCTCTTTGCGAGGGAAAAGATATCACCTTAAGTTTGAGAAACGCCAATGAGAATGAACTCAAGTTTAATAGAGAAAGTAACTGAAAAGGAAAGTTAAATTAGAGTATACGTCACAGTACCAATCATTTTTTCCTAGGCAAGGGGTTTTACAATTACTGTAAGCAACTCGATGGGTTATAAGAAGTTGCCCGTCCCTAATTTAGTGCCACTTTTTCCAGAGAAAAGAGAGAAACAGTGCGTAAGACAAACATAACGTCCATGCTTCACCGGGATTCTAACCCGGACCCATCTCGGAGGAACAGTGAGAAGCTGCACTTAAACTACTGCGTCACCGGGGCAGTGGAGCACCATATAGATGCTCAGTATATACTGGAGCACAGGTGCAATCAAATGATGAGAAACTCACTTACCCAAAAACACCGCCATACTTTTTCCTAAGCTCAGAAAGTTTCAGATACGGTTTTTTCGTGAGAAATGGTAGGTATCCCACGAAAGGAAGTCCTATGGGTCCAGGAGGCAATTTTCGCTTCGGCTTTGAGATGAACAGAAACCCAACGTAGATCAAAACTGCGAAAACGATTATTTCTTTCAAAATCAAAACTGCTCCCGTGTTGAAGTCCATGTCCGAAGCGTTATTACTTACAGCATTAAACCTAATCTTCAGCGTCATGAATTTTGAACAAGCTCATCGTTTTCCAAATCGAATTTTTCCTCTTTTTATCAGGAATCGCATCAGGTCGTGAACAATGGATTCTGCAAAGCGTCGTTGATTAAGGAAGGACAGGAAGATAGCAACAAATGAAAACGCTATCGTAAAAATCGCGACGGTTTCTAAGGAGATAACAAAAATGTCGTAGTTTCGAGTATTTTGTTCTTTTTCGTTTTGCACGTGTAAGTCGTACAAAGGTAGCTTTTGGAGTCAACGATTTCACTGGGAATGCAAGTTCTACTACAAACATAAGATAAGTCGATTTTACTTGTTTGTTTCAGTAGAACTAATAATCAATAATGTCAGTTAAGATAAGGATACATCTTGTATGTCATGATACGGTTAAAACGAAGCTCCCTCCCTTATTTTTCTACAGGCAGCCCCAGTAATCTCGAAACTGCGTCTCATGTTGACAAGTACTTGCTTTGAAGACGCTGCATTACGTATAAGAAGTACGAGATCCTGAAGTATGAGATCAATCATGCAGAGATCCTACAACCAGTTATAAACACGTTCTGAAATCTCTCCGTTACGTATATTGCTTAATTAAGGCATATTACTCGAGTTTTACGCAGGAGGAACTGGAAAATTTCCCAGCAAAAAAAAAATCATTTGCTTCACTTTACAATACTAAGTGTAACACTGAATATAAAAAAAAGAACAAAGGGAATACCTGTTTCTGATACAGCTAAATCTTGTATGCACAATTTAATGCTGCTTCATCGAAACTTTTTAGTTTTTTTCTTTGCTGGGCATTCCTGAAAATTACGGTTGTCGAAGATTAAAACAAACAACAACTTTTATGATGTTCCACATCTAAAGCAGTGAAGCAAAACTAACCATAATGGTTTGGACCATCTGTTTTACTTATCACGATAAGTTCTTTATAAAGTATATTCATGAAATACGTACACACAATATCATCGTTCGTCTTTGTATAATTTATTAACAACTAAATTTAGAGGAAAAGCTTTTGTATCATTCGTAGCATTTAAAGTGTGTAAATTTATGTGATAAATCTTAAGTTATAAGCTTAGTTGTTATACTGTTTTCTGTTTTTCTTTTTTCAGTATTCAATACAGAATGTATTTAGAGCAAAACTTAGAAAAAAAACTGTAGTTTTTGTGATGGGTCGGGAAGAAAGTTAATGAATATTCCATATATATTTTCAAAGGTTTCCCGCCTAGTGAGACTGTTTATCTGCGTGACAAAGAATCCGATTTCTTTATCGATGCGTGCCAGATAAAGAAATAACTTTTAAGGTTGTGAACCATTAACTTTCTCTTATATCATAAATTTACCTGGGCTAAAGTTCACGTCTTTTTTCGCATTGATCTGAAATTGTATTTCCAAACACGTTACGAAGCTTCACACATTAGCAACAAAACACAATAACAAGAAAGATGACATCAAATTTTTGGTTGTTATGAGTACGTCTTTTGAACCCTTTCCCACGCGAATAATTTATCAAAGTTATTCAAAGTCAATGGAACAGGTTAGGTAAAAAAATCAACTGGATTTCTACAATCGAAAAAACATTCTGAAACAGAAACAGAGAGAAAGAGATTTTCAAATCGATAAGTATCAGAGACTAAGAGAATTTCAAATCGATAAGTATCAGAGACTAAGAGATTTTCAAATCGGTAAGTATCAGAGACTAAGAGATTTTCAAATCAAAAGGGAACAGAAGCAAAGAGATTTTCAAATTTAACAGTTAAAAGAGGAAGAAAAAAACAACAACATAATATAGCCTACACCTTCTAGCCGAAGAATTTTGAATAATCAAAAAGTAGAAAATTTTGCGAAAAATATTCTTCATGAAAAAAGCTGTGTTAAGCAAAATAACTTTTCAAATATGTCTCCTGGAAGCAGAAATATCGAGAAAAGGTTTTGCCCTTTCCGACCGTAGCGGGAAAGCTGTGAAATATTTAAAGAGGACAATGCTTCCATCTTTGTTGTAAAGAATGGCATACAGTAAAAAAATAAATTTCTCAGTATGGTTTTTAGAAGCGAAAACAGAGCTGTAAACAGAAGTACACAACCACCACCTAGCGCCATAACTGTGAAGTACAAAGATCTGTAAATACAAACCTAAACTGCTTTTTTCTTTTTGTTTAGGTTTAACGACAACCGTGAGCAATTCGATGGGCTATAAGCAGCCTCCAGTCTCTAATTTAGGGCCACTAGTTCCAGTAATGGGAGAGAGCTAGTGCTATAAGACAAACACAACACGTATGTCTCACCGGGATTCGAACCCGGGTCCACTTGGACGAACGGTCATAAGCCAGGGCTTAGACCACTGCGGCACCGGGGTAGCCTAAAAGTGTTCCGCATGGTAAATGGCATCCGATGTTAAAATAATTTATCAAACAGCAGATTTAGAAGCTGAGATATTGAGAATAATAGAGTAAACATTTTGCCGCCCAGCGGCGAAATTGTGCATCATTTCGGGAAGGAAACACGCACAAAATGTTTTCATAGGTAGCAGAATCTCGCCGAAAAATAGCTTCTTTAATCGGGTTTTTGGTCCTGCAGATATTGCTGTAAACGAAAACGCGAACTTACGCCCTCTAGTGGCACACTTGTGCGTTAATAAAAGTTTGAAATTATGGGAGAAACATTTCAAACCGGAAACGCGTCTAGTCGGACTTTTAGAAGCAGAGATATCGACAAAAATGTAATATATATTCACACATCCGGTGGCGGAAAAATTATGCCCGGTTTTAAGCAGAAGGTATTCTAAAAAGGTTTTCCAAAGTCAACGGCATCGGTATCTGAAATAATTTTTTCAATCCAGTTTTCAGAAGCTCAGATTTTGCTGGAAATACATCATAAGCAGAAATAAACACTTACGCTTCCTAGTGGCTAAATCATTCTTTACCAAAAATTATAAATTGTATGCAAAACATTTCCCATCAAGAGTGTATCCGATGCAGGAAGAAGAAGTTCAGACCAGACTTTTAGGAGCAAAGATATAGGGGGAAACGCAGTTTACCTTAACACCCCCTTGAGGAAAATCTATGCATCAGTTGAAAAAGAAAGTATATTTAAAATAGCCTCCGTTATGAATGGCATTGAAAGAAAAAATATTTTTTTCAGTCGGATATTAAGAAGCAAATATATGGTATATAAGGTATTTGGAATTCGATATGATCTACATTTACGCTCTCTTGCGGTGAAGTTGTGCATCGGGAAATAATGGAATGCAATGACCATCATTCTCACATTTGAAGCTTCCCAATGCAAAAAAAGGCTTTTCAGCACGTTTATTGAAAAAAAAGATCGTGCTTATGTTACCGGTTTGTCTGTCCGTCTGTACCCACGATATCTCTGCAACTATCAGTCCGATTTGAAAAATTCTTCTTGCATTGGGGAGCTTGAAATATGCGAATGATGATCCTTCATTTAGTTTTCTTACGATGCACAATTTCGCCGCTAGAGGCCGTAAATGCAGATGATGTCGAATTCAAAAATACGTTTTATTCCACATATTTGCTTCTAAACATCCGATTGAAAAAATTATTTTGTCTTTCGATTCCATTTACGTCGAAGAGTATTTTAGATATAGTTACTTTTTTCAAATTACGCATAGATTTTCCGCTACGGGGGCGTAAATGTAAATTACATTTTCCCCGATAATTCTTCTCCTAACACTCCGATTTGAAAAAGTTTTCTTCAGCGGATACACCTCCTGATGGAAAATCTTTTGCATATTGTTTCAAACTCTTGGTAAAGAATACTTTGCCCACCAGGGGGCGTAAGTGTTAATTTTTGCTTCTGATTTATTTGCCATAAAATCTGAGCTTCTAAAATATCGATTGAAAAAATTATTTCGTGCACTGATGCCACTTACATAGATAAATCTTTTGGGAATATTTTCTTCTTAAAATATTCCACAGTTTCTCCGCCAGGTTGAGTAAAGGTATATCTTATTTTCGTCAATATCTCTGCTTCTAGGAGTCCGATTTGAAAAAATTCTTCTTTGTTGGATAGTGTTTTCAGTGTGACATGTTTTTCATATAATTTCAAAATTTTCAAGTAATATATAGACTTTCTGCTAGGGGGCGTAAAGGTAAATTGCTTCCCCCTATATCTCTGCTCCTAAATCTCCGATTTGAAAAATTCATTCTGCACCGGATGCAGCTACTGATGGGAAATCCTTTGCACATAATTAAAAATTTTGTAAAAAATGGATTGGCCACCAGGGGGCGTAAGTATTAATTTCCGCTTCTGATGTATTTGCAGCAAAATATGAGCTTCTAAAATCTCGATTGAAAGAAAAGTCGTTTGTTGACCGATACTACTCATGTCGACAAACCTTTTAGGAAAATTTTCTTCTTGAAATAATGCATGGTTTGTACGCCAGGGGGCCTAGATGTATATCTTATTTTTGTCAATATCTCTACTTCAAGGAGTCCGATTTGAAAAATTCCTTCTTTGTTGGATAGTGTATCCGATGCGAAATGTTTTTCCTGTAAATTCAATATTTTCAAGTAAATCATAGACTTTCCGCTAGGGCGCACAAAGGTTAATTGCGTTTTCTGCGTTATTTCTGCTTCTGAAACTCCGAGTTGAAATGTTCTTCCTGTATCGCATACAAGACCTGATAGAAAATATTTTTCACATAATTTCTAATGTTTGGTAAAGAATGGTTTGGCCACCAGGGGTCATAAGTGTTAATTTCTGCTTCTGATGTATTTGTAGCAAAATCTGGGCTCCTGAAAACTCGCGTAATTTTTTTTCTTGGACCGATACCGCTCATATGGATAAACCTTTTGAGAATACTTTCTTCTTAAAATAATACAGGGTTTTTCCACCAGGGGACGTAAAGTCACATCTTATTTTTGTCGATATCTCTGTTTCTAAGAGTCCGATTTGAAAAATTCTTTCTGTGTTGGAGAGCCTTTCCGGTGAGAAATGTTTCTCATATAAATTCATTTTTTTTTTCTTAACGCACAAGCTTGCAACCAGAGGGCGTTAGCTCACTATTTCGTTTACAGCAATATCTGAGGGGTTGAAAACCCGATTGAAAAACTTCTTTCTTCCGTCATATACTATTGCTTTCCATACCGGTTCCATTGACTTTGGATAGCTTTGATAAATTTAATTTGCGTCAGAACGGATTCAAAAGACGTGCTTATTACACCCGAAAATTCGGTGTCATATTTCTTGTTTCAAATCGGACTAATATTTGCAGAAATATAGTGTCCACAGACAGACGGAGGGACAAGGTGATAACATATGCACAAACTTTAGGCGTAGGACTACGTCTAACTTCGCGGATAGTATGCGGCGACTTACGGCCAACCGCCTGTGACAAAAATAGGTCCCAATTGAAATCATTATATCGCTAAAAAACGTGGCGCACACTAATCGTTTTAGCATATTCGTAAATAGCATGGAGTCCAATTCGCGTACTGCGCATTACATCCCGCGCGCGATGATCTCCTCGCTTCCTGTGCGCGGGGGAGATGATGCAATATTTCTGGGTGTGCCTCCACGTTTGACTCAGTCTGCCTCGGCTACCGTGAGCGCAACGCGACTGTGCGTATTATTGTTTTAAAGCTCTCGACGAGATCTTTTCAAATATACGAAGAACATTTCATTGTGGTTTGAACTGAACATTTTAAAAATTGTTTTCTTGTAAACCGGTGAACACTTTTGACAATATCGCGGTTTATCTGGACAACCGTGAGTGCAAAACGACTGTGCGTGGCATCGTTCTTAAGCTCTGGACGAGATCTATTCAAATATATAAAGAACATATCGCAGTGGTTTAAACTAAATTTTTTTTTAATTGTTTTCGTGTGAATGAGTAACATTTTGGACAGTGCCGCGGAATTCACAGAATGAACGCAAGAATTTTTTACAAAAAGCATGCAAAAATGAATAAATGCGTACTGTCTTGTCAGTTTCAGAAAATGCAAAATGCCAATAATTGAAATGTAGAAACGTAATCCCCCATGGATGAACACGCAAGAGTAAATTCTTAGATTTTGAAATAGCACGGTTCTCACAAAAATTTGCAGTGATGCACACAATTTGAAAATGGCTACCTTGAAGTAAAGTTGCGGTGCTTTAACTCATTTGTCTCCATCCATATCTTCTTTAGCATGTCTTTATTAGAAAAAAGATCGTGTATATGTTATCACTTTGTCCGTCCGTCCGTCCGTCTGCTTGTGGACACCATATCTCTGCAACTCGTATTAGTTCGATTTGAAAAATTCTTATCGCATTGAGAAGCTTTAAATGTGAGAATGATGATCCTTGCTTTTCAGTTTTTTTCGACGCACAACGTTGCCGAATGAGGGCGTAAAAACAGATACTATCGATTCCCCGATTCCCCGATATTTCTTCTTCTAAAAGACCGGCTTAAACTGCTGATGGAAATGTTTTGGATATAATTTCTAATTTTTGGTAACAAAAGGTTGGCCAGCAGAGGGCGTAGTGGTTTATTTCTGCTTCTAATTTATTTGCAGCAAAATCTGCTTTTCTGAAAACTCGACTGAAAAAATTATTTCCTGGACCGATACCGCTCACCTCGGAAAAGTTTTTCACAATATTTCCTGCTTGAAATAGTGCATGGATTTTTCGCGAGGGGGCGTAGATGTATATCTTACTTTTGTCAATGCCTATGCTCCTAAGAGTTCGATTTGAAAAACTGTTTCTTTGTTGGAGAGTGTTTCCGTTGTGAAATGCTTGTCATATAATTTAAAAATTTTATTAATGTGCTACTAGAGGGCCTAAGCTCGAGCTTCAGTTCAGAGCAATATCTGGAGGACCAAAAAGACGTTTGAAAAAATCCTTTTTCGGTCAGAGACTGCTAATTATGAAAAGTCTTTTTATGTATTTTTTTACCCAGATAAGGCACAACTTCGCCTCTAGGGGTCATCAATGTTTGATTTATTTTTCTAGGTATCTCTTCTTCCAAATGTGCGATTTAAGAAATCCTTTTAATACCGCATACCATTTAGACTGTGGAACACTTTAGGTTTTTTCATTTAAGTAGTTTTTAGATGAGAGTTCTGTCGATAGGTGTTGTTTTTTTTACTTCTTTTTGCAGCTATATCTCCGCTTCTAAAAACCATATTAAGAAATTTTGTTTTTACTGTATGCATTCGGTGCAAAAAAAGGTGAGGAGCATTATCCTCTTTAAATAATGCACAGCTTTCTCGCTAGGGGGCGCAATGATCAAAACATTTTTTGCGCTATCTCTGCTTTTGAAAAGTTCTTTTTCTTTGCTATAGCTATTGCCATGAAGAATACTTTTCGCCTATTTTCAACATTTTCATTACGCAAAATTCTTCCGGTAGAAGGCGTACAGTTATATCATGTTTTCAATATTGCTTCTTTTAACTGTTCGATTTGAAAATCTATTTGTCTCTGATTCTTTCTTCTACTATGAGAAACATACATTTTTTTTCTTCTTTTGACGAAGAATTACGTCTTTCTCCGCGTTGGGTAGGGGATAACATCGAAATCAAGGATGCAACGAAAATATATCACACTTTGAACGCTTATATCTTCGAAACTAATAATCGTCAAGTAATATATAATACATCATTATACAGGGTGCATAGGAAAGTCCCTTTAGCCTGGAATAACTTGCGAACCAAGAGAGGTACAGTTATGCAAGTGAAATAACGGTACAGTAAAGCGACTACGCCCGATCGAATGCAATCAGTAGCAGCGCCCCTAGTAGCGAAATGCGGAAGTTAGCCATTGCAAATCGAAAACGAAAAGAGATAGAGCAAAATTTCCAATTACAAAGTTGTAGAGCATCAATTAATTAATACAAATCGACATTTGTTTTACCCGGATAAAATTAATTGTTGCCTTAATACCTTACAATGTCCGAAATCGATGCGCGACGATTCGAATCTGCATATTCACATTTCGCAAATTTAGCCGTATGCAAATGCAGATTGTGGCGTTGTACCGTATCTACGTTATAAAATCCAGTAGCAGGATGTGCCCTGATCAGAAGTTTAGGTCTACGTACGCTGTGTGAAAATGGCGAGCTTGGATTTCTGGGGTTACATAAAAAATCAGGTGTATCAACAGCGCCTACAAGTCTGCTGGATCTACGTCGCCTTGTTACAGATGCTTGCAATAGTGTGACACCTTCCATGCTGAGGAATGTGCATGCAGAGTTACTTTCACGAATACAAATATGTATCGTGGGCAATGACGAACTCTTCGAACATACTTGACATTAACTTTTTATCACTGTGCGCCAGTTTGCCTTTTTTGTTTTTGTTTTGTCTGACGTCAACCAACTGTATTGACATAAGTACGCATTTATGCAATAAATTGTGTGTATTTGCTCATATCTATGCCTGTTCCTTTCAAACGTTCACACAAAAGGTCGCGCATCAATTTCGGACATTTTAGGTTATTCAGGCGACAATTTATCTTATCCGTGTGAAACAAATGTAGTTTTGTACTACTTAATTGATGCTCTACAACTTTGTAACTGGAAATTTTGCTCCATCTCTTTTCGTTTTCGATTCGCAATAGCTAACTTCCGCTTTTCGCCACTATGGGCGCTGCTATTGGTTGCATTTGATCGGGCGTAGTCACTTTACTGTACCGTTATCTCACTTGCATAACTGTACCTCTCTCCGTTCGCAAGTTATTCCAGGCTAAAGGGACTTTCCTATGCACCATGTATAGTTTATAAAGACCCATTTGTAACAAAACATGTTTAACACCTCCACCCATCGATACACTAAGGTTAGAAAATTAAGCTAAATTTCGCGTGATTTTGTTTCGCCGCACGCCGTTTTAAGGTTGATAACTAGTGAATACATAATGATAGCGATGACCTCAGCCCCGCATTCCGTAGCTGACGGTCAGTGCTAACGGACATATGTAATAAACCGAACTAAAGTGGACTTAAAAATTTTTATTTTTATTTCTTTTAGATAGAAATAATTTCGTGATGGAAATTTAGAAGTGACGCGAAAATCCAGGGAAAATTACTATAAGAACTGACGAACGTTGAACAAACAGCTAGAGACGAAAGAGAGGAACCCTTAAATCACTGCTAAGTCATCAACCGAAAGGGCACTGCAGTGTAGGAAGCGTCAAAAGTCTGCGCGCCAGAGTGCGCTTCACCCGAGTTCGACTCTAGGGTGAAACACGTCCTGGCGCCAACTTCAACTGCACAAATTGAGCCTGAACGGCAAGAACAGATGGAGATTGATGCCATCGAGCCGAGTTTTCATTCACACGAAGCATGGAATACCAATGTACATCTCCAGTCTTCACAACTTCGCTGGACAACGAATGTATTACGTCTCAAACCTTTACACCGCGGATACATTCTGAATCTAGACAAGAACAAGAGCAACAACAAGAAGAGTACATTAAGCCCGAGACGTATCGCCACATTTATAACAGAGTCTGAAAAATTGTTTCTGAAGCACGATTTTTTTAGAAACAATTTTATGAATAAGTACTGACAACGATGATACTACGCCTCCTACTTGTACTAACATTAATTTATAATCAGCATAAGTTACTATGAATTGTATATAAGTTTCTTTTAAGTAAATAAAGTAAAATATGTCTTTCATTTCATTTCTTAAAAATGTTATATCTGAAAAAATCAAAGGGCACATTAGGAACTCTGCCGCAATCTACAACGTATAGGGCTACGTCAACTGTCCTTCGCCGAATACTTTAAGGACGTAGAACTAATAAGATAGTGCCATGAAATAGTGACAGTTGACGTAGTTCTACGTGGTTGCGGGACAGTTGTTACTGCTCTCCTTTGATTTTTTTTTTTTTTGTTACCGGTTCCATAATTTGATAACTTTTGTTAGCTTCGGAAAGGATTCAAAAGATGTGCTCATTACAACCGAAAATTCGGTGTCATCTTTCTTGTTTATTTTTGACATTATCCTAGGACAGCAAACATCATATGCAATAATCATTTTCATCGAATTTTTAGACAATTTCCAAATCTTACACCCATAGAGAAATACTGATAGTTCTTAATTTTATATTTCGGTATAATGTCTTTTCACTAATTGTCTATATTTTCACAACGCAGGTTTTACCTACCGTAATTTTTCTTGGATTTTTTAATCTTCCGTTGTGAGGTTATAAACACATCCGAAATTTTCTACCTGCTCTTAGAACTTAATTTGTTGCTTTATTTCCGTATTTTGTTTCGATTAGTGACCATTCCTTACATAGGCGTAACAACTGGGGGTCGGGGGTGGGGTTCAGAACCCTCCCAGATTTCCAGAGTCGCGGATCCCTAATGTAACTGACTAACCAAATTTTTCGGGAATATAATGATGTAATGCACACTTTTTTTTTATGATGTGAACCAACTAAATTTAATAATATAAGATTGTAATTTTTCGTAGAATGCAAACACGTGTATAGTGTGTACTTAGTAAAACAGCGATTTCGATTCCTAATAAGCAAAGTCAGTTCTACAGCTTTGTAATTTAAATTTCTGCCCTATCTATCATAGTTTTACAGTTGTGTTCCTTAAGTTCCACAATTCGCCAACAGAGGCGCCTATGTTGTGCCCGTTAGATCGTGCCTCAGCAACTGCTTTGTTCCTGTGTGTGTGTGTTTAGGGGCTGAGGCCCCAAACTCTATCTTATACAGTATGTATATAATATTGTATATATATGTATACATATAATATGTGTATGTGTGATCGGACCCCCCAAGATTTTGAAACATGGTTACGCCACTGCTTCCTTAAGCGCTTTTCAAGTTTATTTAGATGATACAATTCATCCTCAGATTTCTTACTCTACTGACTTAATGCACACCCTGGCCACTGAATTAGAAACCTTTACGCAGATGTATGTAAACGTTGTGAAAACACAAATTTGTCCGTGATGAAGACCGAAGCTCCGAAGTAAGTTGCTCTCTCAACTAAGCTACACGGACAGAATGTATCGCTGCAGATATTTCGTCTTGACATGTTCTTTACTTCCATGCTACGTCACATCATCCCCCTCTTAATTTTTTTTTTCTTTTTGAAGTGAAGAACGAATTTTTATTAATTCTAGATGATGTGTGGAACAAACATCACACATCTTTCGAAGAACCTATCGGCCAAAGCATCCATTTTTACGTTCTGACGCCAATGTGAAGCAGAAATTTGTCAGTGACAAAGATCGAAACCACGCCCCCTCACTCCGGAGTAAGTTGCTCTTTCAACTAAGCTACACGGACGGAATGTATCGCTGAAGATTTGTCGTCTTCACACGTGCTTTACCTCAGTAATGCGTCACAAACGTCACTTACGCATCTTATATGCAGAATACGTGTTCAGGTGAGTCACCACGTGATCTAGATAAATATTTAAGACTGCTGTTCGTCAGTTATCGTCATTAGTCGCAATGGGATGAACAAGAGATCTCGGACTTCGATAAAGGGCTTATTGTGGGTGCCAGTTTGGCTGCAGAAGTTTTGAAAACAGCGGAGCTGACTGGTTTTTCAAAAGGTGAGATATCCCGGGTCTTTAATCAGCGGAAAATAACTCACATTGCTTGTCAAAGAGGCGCACCTGCGGCGCGACGCAAGTCTGTCGGGAACACGATCACCGTCGTCTGAGAAGGCTTGTACGGAGAAAATAGACTTCCGCTCTGCAGCTATTGACCGAAACATTCAATGAAGGTTGTTTATGATACATATCTTAGTGAACTATATGCAGGGAATTCAAAAGTATCGGTATTGACAGCAGTATCTCTCTCTCTCTCCCTCTCTGTCCCCTCTCCCTACCCCTCTCTCCCCCCCCTTTCCCCGCTCCCTACCCCCTCTCCTCTCTCCCTCTTCCCTCTCTGTCCCATCTCCCTCCCTCTCCTCTCTCTCTCTCTCTCTCTCTCTCTCTCTCTCTCTCTATATATATATATAGTGGAAGACATCATGATCAGAGTTAAATCCCTGAAATGGCAATGGGCTGGACATACTGCCAGAAGGACAGATCATCGATGGACAGCCGAAATTTTAGATTGGATTCCAAGGGACAGGAAAAGACCCAGAAGACGACCACATGGGAGATGGGTGGATGAAATTCGAAAGTATGCAGGGGTGACATGGAGGAGACTGGCACAAGACAGACCGTTGTGGAGGAAACTTGGGGAGACCTTCGTCCAGCAGTGGATTGATAATGGTTGACAATGATGATGATGATGATGATGATATATATATATATATATACACTGACGGGGGAAAAAATCCCAACACCTCGAAAAAATAGCTGTAGAGGAATGAAATGGCGGCAATACATTTGTATAGGTAACATATTTAATCGATTAAGGTTTCAAGATCACAGCTTATTGTAAGCGCGAAAAGAGCCATTTTAAATGTGAAATGCTGGTACATTAATAACCGGTGTATCGCCAGAATGTTGAATGCAAGCACGCAAACGTTCATGCATTGTGTCGTACAGGTGCTGGATGTCAGTTTGGGGGATGGAGTTCCATGCCTGTTGCACTTGGTCGGTCAATACAGGGACGGTTAATACTGGTTGGGGGTGACGTTGGAGTTGTCGTCCAATGATGTCCCATACGTGCTCGATTGGTGAAAGATCTGCTGATCTAGCAGCCTACAGCAACATGTCGACACTCTGTAGAGCATGTTGGGTTACAACAGCGGTATGCGGGCGAGCGTTATCCTGTTGGAAAACACCCCCTGGGATGCTGTTCATGAATGGCAGCACAACAGGTTGAATCACCATACCGACGTACAACTGTGCCGTCAGGGTGCGTGGGATAACCACGAGAGTGCTCCTGCTGTCATAGGAAATTGTTCCCCAGACCATAACTCCAGGTGTAGGTCCAGTGTGTCTCGGCCGCAGACAGGTTGGTTGCAGGCGCTCACCTGACCTCCTTCTAACCAACACACGGCCATCACTGGCACCCAGGAAGAACCGTCTTTCATCAGAAAACACAACAGATCTCCACTCCGTCCTCCAATGAGCTCTAGCTTGACACCACTGACGTCGCAAACGGCAATGGTTTGGAGTAAGTGGAATGCACGTTACAGGGCGTCTGGCTCGGAGCTGTCCTTCAAGTAACCGATTTGTAACAGTTCGTTGTGTCACTGTGGTGGCAACTGCAGCTCGAATTGCTGACGCAGACGCGGTACGATGCGACACGGCCTTACGCCGTACACGGCGGTCTTCCCTTTAAGTAGTGCCACGTGGCCGGCCGGAACCCGGTCTTCTTGAGGCAGTACCTTCCCTTGACCACCGCTGCCAACAATCATGCTCAGTGGCTACATTCCTGCCAAGTCGTTCTGCAATATTGTGGAAAGAAAATCCACCTTCTCGTAACCCTATTACACGACCTCCTTCAAACTCCGTGAGCTGTTGATAATGGCTTCTTCGTCTTCTTAAAGGCATTCTTGACTAACATCAACACACTACGTCGAATCTCAACGATAACTAACGCTCACCGCTCACGAACGTTACAGCGCGTATTTACAGCAAACCTGCTTTGCATGTTCCGAGGGGCGCTACTAGCGCCACACGTATGCGCCGAGCGGGAAATTTGCATAGACGTCATCTTACAGATGTACTCCCACAGCCTACCAACTGTCGTTTATCTAACACAACATCTTCTTGGTGTTGGGATTGTTTTTTCCGTCAGTGTATATACACACTATCTACAAACAAGTAATTGGACACCTGTGATCGCAAAGGAAAACGAAGTTTATTCACCTTCAATAGTTGGTGGAGCCTCCACAAACGGCGATTACAGCTGCGACCCTCCGGGGCATACTCTCAACCAGGCGTTGAACGACGGCTAGCGGTATTTTCTTCCACTCGGCTTGGAGAAGACAGGTTAGTTCCTTCACCGATTTCGGACGGTGGGGGCACCCCTTAAGTCGACGCTTCAACTCGTCCCAGAGGTGCTCGATAGGGTTAAGGTCCGGGCTCTGCGCAGTTCAGTCTATTTGAATAACTCCATTGTCACCATACCAAGCCATGGTGGACCTCGCAACATGACAGGTGGCATTGTCATCCTGAAAGTAACATGGGTCCACCCCGTAAAACTGCCACAACGTAGGAAGCGCATAGTCATCCAAAATGGTGCAGTAGGTCTCGGACCCTGGGTTCGACTCTTGGTGGCGGCCGATGAGAATTTTTCCGTGACTCACTTATAAACGTGGGAAGAGCGAAGATCTTTGTTTGATATACCAATTATACACTGCCGGAAAATGAAAAAAGAACACCAAGAAGGAATTGGCGGACAATCATGAAATTTACATATGTTAATGGGGTCGAGTTTATGTAGGTGTGATGTTAATTTCGGGACCAACCGGTGAGCGCTTACGCCACAGCACGGCATAATATGCAAATTATCGTCGGTGGTATTTAAGGAGTACATCGAAGTGAATGTAATCAATCGTCGGCGTACGGACATGTGCGAAGCCCCTGAAGAAGCTGCAATGCCTGGACATGAAAGACGTGTAGGATTTCAGCAGTTATCGGACTTTGAGCGAGGTCGTCTAGTCGGACTCCACGAGGCCGGGTGGTCGTATCGTCGTATTGCGGAGCGAATTGGACGGGAAGTATCGGTGGTGGTACGACGGTGGCGTAGATGGTCCGAGGGACATTCCCACACGAGAAGACGTGGAACCGGGAGTCACAGACGGACTGATGAGCGGACCAATAGACGCATAAGAAGAGCGGCGTTGTGAAGCAGAACATCCACTGCGACGCAAATCCGAGCTGCCGTTGCACCTGAGGTGACCGTGCAAACAATCCGCAACCGTCTACTGGATGCAGGACTACGTGCACGTGTGCCTCTGTCATGTGTACCTTTGACTCCAGCCCACCGTCAGGAACGGCTGCAGTGGTGTCACCAACGTCTGCATTGGAGAACGCAATAGCGATCTGTCGTGTTCAGCGATGAAAGCAGATTCTGCTTGGGAGCCTCCAATGACCGTATGCGTGTTCGCAGACGCACAGGGGAGCGTCTTCACCCTTCTTGCATCCGCCAGCGACACACAGGGCCTAAACCTGGTCTCCTGGTGTGGGGAGCGATCAGCTATCACTCCCGTACACAACTAGGGTTTGTACCAGGTACGTTAAACAGCACCTCCTACATCATTAACATCATTTAGCTAGTTGTTGTCCCATTTGTAAGGTCGGTCCATCGTGATGTTTTCCAGCAAGATAATGCACGCCCACACACGGCACGTGCAACGCAACATGCACTTCAGCGTGTGAGACAACTTCCATGGCCTGCACGTTCACCAGATTTGTCCTCCATTGGGCACGTGTGAGATTTTATGGAACAACGACTTATCCGGTCTCCACGGCCAGCCACGATCATCCTCGATTTACGCGTCCAGGTTGAGGATGCTTGGAACTCAATACCATAAACTTACATCCAACATCTGTACGACAGACTCCATGCCAGAATTGCATAGTGTGACGCAGTTCATGGAGGTTCAACCTCGTACTAAAAATGTTACATGGAAATGTTATTTTTCAGTTTACCAGCAAATGCAGCTGTATTTTGCCATAATGTTTTGATCACGTTATCCTCTGTATTCCGTTATTATGCAGGAATCCTTTACCCGAGAATAAAATTAGGAACTTCATTTTTGAATTGCCTTCGAATATTTTGGTTTCTGGCAGGTTTTAAGAAAAAATAACTGCAAACTTTACGTAATCAGAGTTCAGACAACAGCGAATGAATCTACAGAAAATAATATATTGTTATTATCGGGAAGGGGGAAAAAGTAATCCCTTCACAGTACTGTAAATTAAATCTGCAGTAGTATGTTTTCATTAACATTGTAGTACGTGATTATATTCTGTAATGTTGGATCAACTGAAGAAGATCGAACATCCTTAAAGGAAAACCTGAAAAACCTTAAATAAATTATATGTCAATCCATTGCTAGAAGGATCAAATTACCTTTTTAGCACGTCTTTTGTAAAAAAAGATCGTGCTTATGTTACCGGTTTGTCCGTCCGTCCGTCTGTACCCACGATATCTCTGCAGCTATTAGTCCGATTTGAAAAATTATTTTTGCATTGGGAAGCTTGAAATATGCGAATGATGATCCTTCATTTCGTTTTTTTTTTACGATGTACAATTTCGCCGCTGAAGGCGTAACGGCAGATGATGTCGAATTCAAAAATACGTTTTATTCCACATAATTGCTTTTAAACATCCGATTGAAAAAATTATATTATCTTTCGATTCCATTTATGTCGAAGAGTATTTTAGATATACTAGGGGACGTAAAATTAAATTGCATTTTCTTCGATAACTCTTCTTCTAACACTCCGATTTGAAATTTTTTTCTTCAGCTGATACACATCCTGATTGAAAATCTTTTGCATATAGTTTCTAATATTTTGGTAAAGAATACTTTGGCCACCAGGGGGCGTAAAGGTTAATTTTTGCTTCTGATGCATTTGCCATAAACTCTGAGCTTCTAAAACATCGACTGAAAAAGTTATTTCGTGGACTAATGCCACTCACATCGATAAACCTTTCCGGAAAATTTTCTTCTTAAAATATTCCACGTTTCTCCGCCAGGGGCATAGATGTATATCTTATTTTTGTCAATATCTCTACTTCTAGGAGTCCGATTTGAAAAATTCCTTCTTTGTTGGATAGTGTTTTCAGTGTGACATGTTTTCATATAATTTCAAAATTTTCAAGTAATTCATAGACTTTCCGCTAGGGGGCATACAGGTAAATTGCGTTTACCCCTATATCTCTGTTTCTAAATCTCCGATTTGAAAAATTCTTTCCGAACTGGATACAGCTCCTGATGGGAAACCGTTTGCACATAATTTCTAATTTTAGTAAAAACAATGGTTTGGTCACCAGGGGGCGTAAGTCTTAATTTCCGCTTCTGATGTATTTGCAACAAAATATGATCCTCTAAATTCTGGATTGAAAAAAACTTCGTTTGTTGACCGATACTACTCATGTCGATAAACCTTTTAGGAACATTTTCTTCTTGAAATAATCCATGGTTTCTACGCCAGAGGGCGCAGATGTATATCTTATTTTGTCAATATCTCTAATTCTAGGAGTCCGATTTGAAAAATTCTTTCTTTGTTGGACAGTGTTTTCGATGTGAAATGTTTTCCCTGTAAATTCAAAATTTTCAGGTAAATCAACCGCTAGAGGGCACAAAGGTAAATTGCGTTTTCTGCGTTATTTCTGCTTCTAAAACTCCGATTTGAAAAATTCTTCCTGTATCGCATAAAAGACCAGATGGAAAATATTTTTCACATAATTTCTAATGTTTGGTAAAGAATGGTTTGGCCACCAGGCGGCATAACAGTTAATTTCTGCTTCTGATGTATTTGTACCAAAATGTGGGCTCCTGAAAACTCGCCAATTTTTTTTTCTTGTACCGATACCGCTCATATGGAAAAACCTTTCGATAATACTTTCTTCCCAAAATAATGTATGGTTTTCCCACCAGGGGACATAACGTCACATCTTATTTTTCGATATCTCTGTCTCTAAGAGTCCGATTTGAAAAATTCTTTCGGTGTTGGAGAGCGTTTCCGGTGCGAAATGTTTCTCATATAAATTCATGTTTTTCTTAACGCACAAGTCTGCAACCAGAAGGCGTAAGTTCACGATTCTGTTTACAGTAATATCTGAGGGATTGAAAACCGTCTTTCTTCCGTCAGATACTGTTGTTTTACATACCGGTTCCATTGACTTTGAATAGCTTTGATAAATTTAATTTGCGCCAGAACAGTTTCAAAAGACGTGCTTATTACACCCGAAAATTCGGTGTCATTTTTCTTGTTTTATTTTCTTTCCGAATTTCTTTTCTGTTAAAGTTTCGATTGACTGGAACACGTGAGTAAACACTAATTTGTCTGAATTGCCTTGTTGCTCGAGGTTTTAGTTATTTCTTCTAGTACTTTACGTTCTGCGCAGCTATTTTGTCATGGGAGGGGTCACATTTCTCGAATAGGTCGTTAGATGGATTTTCATGTTAAAGGAAGCATTATTATTATCATTATTATTTTTTTTTTGAGCGCCAGTATAGGATTTACTTCTTTAAGCAACACGAGTACTACAGCTTTATGGCCTTACTCAGCGACATTGCTTTTACAGTTTAAACCATGGTGATTCAGATCAACTGTCATTATATTTACGTCATGACTAAAAAGACATACTGTAGTTACATTTTGTTGAAGATATCGGCTATACTTTCAGCACAAAGGGGATTCCCTTTACAAATGGTCACCAATTTTACCTTCCTCCCTGTAAAGCCTCCTGTTAGATAACACTTTTGGAAATGCTGAAGATTTCTTACCAGTACTTCGTTAGCTGTATCTAACATCAGCATATTTTGGGGATGCTGAAATCAAAACCTTTACGAAACATTAACCATTTATCACAATATATATATGTTTTTGATTGAAGGATTAACGACGGCCGCAAGCAACTTAATGGGCCATAAGTAGTCGCCCGTCCCTAATTCAGGGCCACTAGTTCCAGGGAAGGGAGAGAGCCAGTACCGTAAGACAAACACAACATCCATGCCTCACCGGGATTCTAACCCGGACCTTTCTCGGGTGAATGGGCAGAAGCCAGCGCTTAGACCTTAGACCACGGCCCAGTGTAAGTGATTACAAACTTTTAGATATTCATCCTGATAACTTCTTGAACAGGGTGACGCATCATTTCATTTTTAATAAAGCTAATAAAACTGCGTTCTCGGCTTTTAGAGCTTTCCTTACCAGGAAACTCTAAATGCCGAGAACATATGCATTGATGCATCTGCGGTGCTTCAACTTAAGTCGTAGCGTTCATGACTAGTATCCTGCGATAAGAAACTTGTTTAACATTGGTATCTTTAGAATTTTGAACTACGATAATACATGCTCTTTAAATAATGCATAGTTTTTCCGCTACGGGCGTAAATGTCAGAACTTTTTCTCTGCTTTCAGAAGACGTAAATGAAACCTCATTCCTTGGCTTAGCTTTTGCTATGAATAATACTTTTCGCATATTTTCTACTTTCCGGTTAATTGGGACATATCAGGGTCAGAACCCTATGGCTCAATCAAACGACTGCCCCAATTATGCGAAGCTTTATCCTAAAAAGCAAATTCGAGATCTTTAAGAATTGTCCCAAATAAACGACTGCCCCAATTATGCGAAGCTTTATCCTAAAAAGCAAATTCGAGATCTTTAAGAATTGTCCCAAATAAACGACTTCCCCGATTATACGATGGCGCAAATAACCGGAATCTATTATACTTAAAATTCAGCTTCCAAGAGGCGTCAGCTTCTTTTTCGATTCGAGAAACTTTATTCGATTATAAAAATTCCTCAGAAAAAAAAACATTTTCGGTAGAATACTCTTCATTATGAAGAGTACTTTGCACCCATTTTTTTCTTTAAGTGACGCACAGCTTTTCCACTCTAGCGGAAAAGCTGTGCGATGACGCGAAATAGCTTTTCCACTAGAGCAGAAAAGCTATTTCGCTTCATACTTTATATCTCTTCTTTTAATTGATCAATTTGAAAATTCCTTTTGCCCCTAATATCTTCTGCAATGAGAAATTGCGCACAATTTCTTGATTTACTTAATTTTTCAGCTGCCAGTGGAAGTCAGTAATTATTTCTATTTGTGGATGCTTGATCGACTGTAGAAATGCGGTAATTTTTATAATGTTTTTTGGTAACGATTTCATTCCTTATGAATATCCTCGTTCACACTATGTGTTTTAAATTATGCGAAGCCTTTGCCTAGGTTGTTTAAGCGTATTCTATTTTAAGCTGGATATTTAGATATTTTTATATCCTGTGTGAAGATACTTTTATATCCTCTGCGCCGGCCATAAAAGTCGTGTCCCCTCACTCCGGAGTATGTCGCTCTCCCAACTGAGCTACGCGGACAGAATGTCTCGCTGCAGATTTGTCGTCTTGACACATGTTTTCACCTCTGTAGTACGTCACACTGTTTTTTAATATTTCACACACACACACACACACACACACACACACACATATATATATTTTATATATACATACACATGCATATAATAAGGAAATAAATAAACTTGCATTGGTGTACTACATATCTGTTCCGGGAACCGCGCGAAGCTGCAGGAACTGCGGGCAGAGCTTCCCTGAAGATTGGTCCCCGACCCCCGTTCTTTTTGTATTTTTGTATTTTTTTTTTTTTTGTTGTTGTTGAAGTAAGTGGCATTGCGTTTGTATTTATTATTCTTAGGATTAATTTCTAATTATTAGTATTTCAGTTAATTTGGAAGTATATTTCTGTTCCAGTTATTTTCAAGTACTTGGTGTATTGGGGCGGTGTTTTCGTTCTTATGTTGAATGAACAGGAAGGGGGTGGGGAGGTTGATTTTTGTCTTATGCAGGGGGTTTCTTGTATCAATATGAGTGGTTATTGCTTATATATGCAAGAAAAAAGCTAGCCGGTTGCCATACTTTTAAAACAAAAGCACTCGTGATAGGAAAAAATTAATCTGTATTATCTTTTATGAGAAATAAATTGATTCATATGGTATTTGAATGCCATGGTTATAGTAAGAAATGCCTCGAACGATAAAAGCTGATAAGAATTTTTTTTCCAATAATAAAAACGCAAGAAATTCAGTGGGAATCTAAATCAGGGGACAGGTCCGTAACTAGACAGGGAAACTGGAATTGGCGGCTGATCATTGAGGTCGGGAAATGATTTAAAGGAGGTCGGGCATTGTACTGCAGTGTGAGCCGCTGGTGGCCTAGTGGTCAACGTTCTTGACTGCCACGGAGAAGACCTCTGGTTCGATCCCAGGCAGGTACGAACGCTCGAACCACTAAATATCCGCCGTGCGTCGGATGGGCACGTTAAGCCGTCGGACCCCTGGTACTGGCCCCCGGTAATAAAAAAGGGCGTCTTCCTCCGCCTTTCTACCTCGCTTCCGTGTCACTTTCCTATCGGGCACTCTAGCCCAAATCTCCTAGTTTCCTATTTCTAAGGGTTGTTTAAGACCTGAGGTCAGACACTCCCTTCCTAAAATCCTTTACATATGACCTGATCTGATCTGCAGTGTGAGTCGCTAGCATAGGCAAAAAGAAACACAGGTTCGGAGCCTCCCGGGGTGGCCCTCCTCGGACTACGGCCCTGTCGGTGAAAAAGGCTTGCATCGACCTTATGAAAAACACTAAACTATTACCTCGTAGTAATATTTCGACATCCACTGCACAGGAGCTCCAAACCTGCTTTGCCGCCACCGGTGGCGCAGTGGTCTAAGCGATGGCCTCTGATCATTCGTCCGAAGGGGTCCGGATTCGAATCCCGGTGAGGCATGGATGTTGTGTTTGTCTTTCGGCACTGGCTCTCTCCCTTCCCTGGAACCAGTGACCCTAAATCAGGGACGGGCGACTGCTTATAGCCCATTGAGTTGCTCATGGTGGTCGTTAAACCTCCAATCAAAAAAAAAAAAAAAATCTGCTTTGACATCCAAAATTAGCCTCAATGTGATTGACGGTCTAACAAAAAGTAAGTACCGTCACCAAAGACGCTAGAGCTCTTATAATCGATGTTTGTGATCACTTGAAATATGAATGGCAATCTAATAGGTGAACTGCTGGTCCATCAGTGTGATTGTTCACCTTGAACAAGACTATCTAATCGACAGTATGAGTTATCGCTGCTAGCAACACAGCTACCGCGTCCAACCAATGTGCTTCACAAATTGGAGCACGTCTGTTGATTTAATTGTAATCTCTTTTCGCAACCTAGGACACCATGGAGTCTTATCGACAATGAGTCGTTTGGGAAGTGGCTGTCTATCTCATTCTACCGATATTGATATGATAGCTGAGCATAGTTTTTATCACTGCCTGAATTCTGGTGTTCTTCAAATTTCCATACCTGACTTGTGGACCCGTCTTTTCATGATTAATGCCGTGTGCGCATATAACCTGCGATATTTCGTAATGAAATTTATGAGCATGCAACAGTACAAATTTTTTAGTGACCTTACTATCGTGCGGAATTCCTAAGCAATTTGGAGTTAAATAAATAAGCTCCATCTTTCTTCAAGGTATTACAAATTTGTGATCAATGAAAGTACGTCGTAGTACGGATTTTAACTTCAAAATTTCAAAAGGCATGCATACACACACGGTGTTGATGGCAGCACAAGTTCTGGCGCGTAAGTCTTCCAGATTACGCACCGGTGTAGTGTACACATAGTCCTCAACAAACTCTCACAGGACAAAGTCAGGTGGATTTCGATCGGGTGATCTGAGGCGCCATGCAATGAACGTTGATCCTCTTCCAATCCACACTGTAGTAAAGTGGTCGTCTAAGAATATGCGGACATCATTGGCAAAGTGCGAGGACCCCTATCTTGTTGGAAAATTGTTCCTTGAGGAAGCTGAGGCACAGCGTATTCCTGTAACATGTTCAGGTATGCTTGTCCACCACAACCGTGGTGCCCTCCGCAAAAATAAAGGAACCGATGACCTTGTTTTTCATGATCCCACACCAAGCATCGCATTTTGGAGAGTTTTGTTCGTGTTCATGAAACATGTACGGATTTTTGGAACCCCAGATGTGGCAGCTAAGTCTGTTGACTTTTCCAGACTTGTGGAATTGTCTAAAAAGCAAACCCGGTCTAGGAATGTATCGTCGGCATCAATTTTGGTCAACATTGCCTTCGCATTTTTCTTCCGTCCTGCCGTCTCATGTGGTTTATCTTGTTGATGAAGTTGAATCATGTACGCATATAAACGCAACATTTTATAGAGTGCCCGATGCACTGTTGTTGGTAGGATGTCTAGCTGCACACTAGCCACTAGGACGGAGTTCCTCGGGTTTCTATGAAATGAGTAATACAGACATTTGACGTGGACTAGGAACATCAAACAGACATCTCTCTTTCCACGTTTATAAGTGAGTCACTGAGAAGTTCTTATTGGCCGCCACCGGGAATTAAACCCAGGGTCTTCCAGTCACGCGCCGGATATGTAGTGCAGTGGAAGCATATTTGGCGCGTAACTGGAAGACCCTGGGTTCGATTACCGAAGGCGGCCAATGATAATTTTTTCGTGACTCATTTATAAACGTGCAAAGAGCGATGACATCTGTTTGATGTCCCTAGTCCACGTCAAATGTCTGTATTACTAATTCATTCGCCTTCTAATTATTTGTTCAGTTGCTGCTTACCATCTTTGGAGCATTGTGAGGGGCTCCAAGAAGCAACCTGCCAAATTGGCATGACAGTTAGTATATGTGAGTCCGGGAGAATTCGAGGCCTTTGTGGTGCAGTGGAAGTATATCCGGCGCGTAACTGGAAGACACTGGGTTCGATGCCCGGTGGCGGCCAATGAGAATATTTCCGTGACTCACTTATAAACGTGGAAAGAGCGATGACCTCTGTTTGATGTTCTATGAAATGAGTTTCAAATATGTTCAACGTTTTCCTTAGACACCGTACGCTAAGCATGTTTACCAGTCGTAGGTAACAAACCTCTCCTTCCTCTGAATTGCTTGTCCCATTTCATAATGTAAGTCGTGATGTCAGACGTTTCTCCAAGGTTGTACTCTAGGTGAAAATAACGCTGCACAAGCATCACACCCTTCAAATTCGCAAGCGATAGCACACAAAACAGCTTCTGCTGTGATTTCCACGCAGTGACTAACACAGAAGCTGTTTACTTTTGCCGAACTGCGACAGAAGTAGATAGCTTCTGCGCATGTCGCCGTGTGGAAGTAGAAACATCTTCTGAAACACCTTCTGCTGTGAGAAACACCTTCAGAAGCAGAAAAACCTACTGCTGTGAGTTCCACACGACGACTAACGCAGAAGCTGTACTAGCGTCTCTAGACAGGAACGATTTCCTATGGGAGCCTTACTACGCATGCTCACGGACGATTGATGATCTCGAGAACTTCAGTTATTGCATTAATGAAAGCGGAAGCTGAACTTTTGCTCTCGAACACGGGTATTTATATTGCTTTCACGTTGGTAGGCATCTACTCTCGCGAGCAAAAGATAAGTAGTTCGAAAAAAATTGAAGTACGTATGTCAAATGCTACAACTGCAACTGCTCTCATGTGCAAAAGAAAAGTAGTTCTGTGACGTACCTGCCAGCAGGACGCACACGACATAAAGGCAGATAGGAATCAGGAGAAATGTCTGCGTAGCTCAGTTGGTAGAGCGACTTGTTCCGGAATAAGTGGCCTCCGGTTCGAATCCCGGCGTAGACCAAAAATGACGGAGAAATTTACTTCGTTATAGTTCGTAAAAACTTGAAGTACGTCGAACGCCACAACTGTTTCTTGTGCTTATTGTAAACGTGAGTTTTCTGGGAAAAGTAATAAAACTAATTTATCGAGACACGTGAAAAAGTTTCGTCGTCATCCTACAGAAATACCTGGAACTTCAGCCAATTTCCACTGTGGTCTTTGTAATCAGAGTTTCAGGCGTTTGGTCAACTTGCAACAGCACACTAAAATTGTATACGGACATTGAATTACAATATGAACAAATTGCATTTCATTCTATGGAAGATTTTGAACTTCGGTAGGGGAAGATAGAACGCGAGACTCAGTACGATTTTGTTAGATAGACAAGAAATAGAAAATTCGCAGATGGTGATGCAGCAATGTACACTGCTGGCCACCCAAAATGCAACCCCAAGAAGGAAGCTTCCAATTGGCCTGAAATTCGCAGTATGCTTCGCCCGCGAGAGGACATGCAAACGATTAGCATCGCAGGTCATATGCAAATCATGTGCGCCCGGCACGCCACCCAGAAGCACTATAAAAAGGGTGCACAGAAGGCGGGGTGTAAGTAGTGGAAGTGTGTTGTGCTGCCCGCCCTGTGCGTGGGAAGCTTCCTGATGCCTCGTCGCAGAATACGGTAGTCATTCCAGCACGTTTCGGAGTTCGACAGAGGATGAATAGTGACTTATCGCGGCAGCGGTTTATCGTACCGAGACATCGGCGCCCGTGCGGGACGACATCCAGCCACAGTGAGGCGAGTATGGATTCGGTAGGTGCAGGTAGGACGAACGGACCGACGTGGTTGATTGCCGCAGCCGCGGCACACCACCGAACGAGAGGACCGGAATCTTGTTTGGAGGGCATTGACGGCTCGCACCGCCACATCACGAACGTTAGCGCAGGAATTAGGGTGTGTTGCGCAACAACCTGTGTCAGCACGTACCGTTCGACGTTGTCTGCAGGAGCGGAGACTTGTCGCACGGCGACCATTGCTCCGATTACCATTGACGTTACACCACCGGCTAGTGCGGCGGCAGTGGGCCGTTTAACGTCACACCTGGACATTGTCTTCTCCGACGAATCCCGCTTCTGCCTGCAACACTACGATGGTCGGATCCGCGTGTGGCGGCAGCGGCAAGAGACTGTATGACGCCTGCATTATGCATCGCCATACCGGTCCGTCGCAAGGCGTTATGGTTTGGGGCGCAATTGGATTTGACACCCGTACCCCTCTGGTACGCATCGCCGGTACATTTAACACCCACCGCTACATCTCCGACGTTTTGGAGCCTGTAGTCCAAACTTACCTGCAGGACCTGCCAGCTGCCACGTTTTAACAGGACAATGCGCGGCCGCACGTGGCATGCATCGTGCAACAATTCTTCACTGCCCACCAGGTGTCACTGCTGCCGTGGCCCTCCTGTTCTCCCGATATGTCGCCCATCGAACACGTCTGGTCGCTGATCGGCAACCGAGTGGCTCGGCAAGCATCACACGCCGCTACACCTGATGAACTGTGGTAACGTGTGGAAGCAGCCTGGACCGACATACCCCAAGCCCACATCCAAAGCCTCTTTCGTTCGATGCCGCGGCGTGTAGCGGCCGTTATTGCCAGCCATGCGGGCTACACAAACTATTGATGTCTACGTGTTCTGCAAGTCGCACGGGCCTGTAAGCTCAATCGTTTCATCTTTGTATCTGTTGTTATGTGTCCAGTAAATCTGGATTTGCTATCTCGTGTCATTCTTGGTGTTGCATTTTGGGTGGCCAGCAGTGTATTTTTCCCGTCATCGGAGTGGCATGTACGAAGGTAAAGTGCAAGGAAAAAGAAAACGTCGTTTAAAATGTATTAGGAGCCGCAGAACCCAGAAAACTTGCCCTGCCAGCATTGTTGCTCGTGTTCAGCAAGTGAATGATGCTACTGAAATTGTTGTCACTTATCAATTTGCAGTCGGACGCTCCGCTGACGTAATGTAAACAACATCTGCGTTCGAGAGTAGAAGTCGGGCTGCCGCCTCACACCAATCGTAATGTCCATGAGCATGCGCAGTAAGGCTCTCATTGGGAATCATTCCTGTCTAGATACGCTAGCCAGAAGTAGATAACTTCTACGCATGATCTGCGCTTCCAAATTCGCCTGGTTTATAAATTTCACAGCTGTTATTTACAACGCTGTCCACCTTCAATCTTTCGAATTAGTACTTTGTGTGTTGCGAATTTTTTTATTATACGCCTAAGCGGAACACGCGGTATAAGTGAAAGAAACATGGGGATAAAAATTCCAGAGAAAACAATTTAATGCTGTGTTTGTTGATTTCCTCTGCCAAAATCCCAGCTTGATTATTATTTTTTTTTTTTTTTGGTTGGAGGTTTAACGACCACCGTGAGCAACTCAATGGGCTATAAGCAGTCGCCCGTCCCTAATTTAGGGTCACTGGTTCCAGGGAAGGGTGAGAGCCAGTGCCGTAAGACAAACACAACATCCATGCCTCACCGGGATTCGAACCCGGACCCCGTTTGGACGAATGATCAGAGGCCATCGCTTAGACCACTGCGCCACCGGGGTGGCTTGATTATTTTGCTTCCTTTCTTTTAATGAGCTGAATCTGTTTGGCATTCAGATGTTACACTGCACTGAATCGTATAAAGTATAATAATCGTGATCCTCCAAACAGCTGTTCATTGATTAAGCACAGTTTTCCCATAACACTTACGTTTCACACTTTCTCTGGAGCTAGCAAACGATTTTTTTCTTATGTACCACATGTCGCTCCAGCTCATTTAAAAGGCCTAACCTGGGCATGGAGAAGTTGTCAATTCCATATCGTCATTTATTTGCAGAACCGTGTGTACTACGACATAGTAAAGATAGCAAAGTATCTCCTAATTTCCGAAGAACACTCATTACAAGTAATTTATTTTAAGTAAAATTAATTTTCAAAGTGATTTCGGTCATTTTAAGAGGAAATGAATATTGGTTTTATAAATGGCGATGTAACGAATCAGCGCCAAAAATGCATAAAGCTGCATCACCCAGTTATGACTAAGAATCTGTTTTATCTCTGATTTCGAAGTTTGTTTTTCTCCCCCCAAAAAAACATGAATGCCGGTTGCTTCGACTAGCGAATCCTGTGATGGTTAAATTCAAATTGATCGGAAACTTGAAACTTGGTCGTTCTGGGTGGTGTAGTGGTTAGCATACCCGGGCGTTTTTTGGGAGATGCGGGTTCCAGTCCCGCTCCAGGACGATGAAAATTTTCAAGTTTTCGGATATTATCTGATTTACAATCCTTGTCACATTTACACCAAAAATCGGACTGTCATCTTCAAAATTTGTATTAATTTAAACTTTTTTCAATTTCTACGTTCTTATGTAAATTTGGTTTGTAGTATTTTTTAAACTTACGCCACACATTCCCTCTCAAAGAAATTAAAGTTGGCAACACTTTGATAGCAAGTTAAAATCCAACTTATGTATTCGAGAGATTGTCCGTTAAATGTTCAGAGTATAATGTGTTTTAGACGATTATAGAGAAGCGACTTGTGTTATGAAATACAAGGCGTTATAAAAAAGTATCCAGATTGGATTTTTTTAAAAGACTTACACATTTGAAATTTAATCGCCTTCGAAAAGTCCCCTTGAGAAGCTACAAACTTAGCCCAGCGCTGTTCCCGCCGCACGAAGCATTTTTGGAAGCTATTTTCCGAGATAGCCAACAGCTGCTACTTCGGTTTAAGTTATATCTCCTAGATATCTTGAAATGCACTGACGGAAAAAAATCCCAACACCAAGAAGGGGTTGTGTTAGATAAACGACAGTTGGTAGGCGGTGAGAGTACATCTGTAAGATGACGTCTATGCAAATTTCGCTCTCGGCGCATACGTGTGGCGCTAGCAGCACCCCTCGGAACATGCAAAGCAGGTTTCATGTAAATACGCGCTGTAACGTTCGTGAGCGTTAGTTATCGTTGAGATCCGACGTAGTGTGTTGATGTTAGCCAATAATGCCTTTAAGAAGACGAAGAAGCCATTATCAACAGTTCACGGAGTTTGAACGAGGTCGTGTAATAGGGCTACGAGAAGGTAGATCTTCTTTCCGCAATATTGCAGAACGACTTGGCAGGAATGTAGCCACTGTGCATGATTGTCGGTAGCGGTGGTCAAGGGAAGGTACTGTCTCAAGAAGACCGGGTTCCGGCCGGCCACGTGGCTCTACTGAGAGGGAAGACTGCCGTGTACGGCGTATGGCCGTGGTGCATCGTACTGCGTCTGCGGCAGCAATTCGAGCTGCAGTTGCCACCACAGTGACACAACGAACTGTTACAAATCGGTTACTTGAAGGACAGCTCCGAGCCAGACGCCCTGTAGCGTGCATTCCACTTACTCCATACCATTGCCGTTTGCGACGTCAGTGGTGTCAAGCTAGAGCTCATTGGAGGACGGAGTGGAGATCTGTTGTGTTTTCTGATGAAAGCCGGTTCTGCCTGGGTGCCAGTGATGGCCGTGTGTTGGTTAGAAGGAGGCCAGGTGAGCGCCTGCAACCAACCTGTCTGCGGCCGAGACACACTGGACCTACACCTGGAGTTATGGTCTGGGGAGCAATTTCCTATGACAGCAGGAGCACTCTCGTGGTTATCCCACGCACCGTGACGGCACAGTTGTACGTCGGTCTGGTGATTCAACCTGTTGTGCTGCCATTCATGAACAGCATCCCAGGCGGTGTTTTCCAACAGGATAACGCTCGCCCGCATACCGGTGTTGTAACCCAACATGCTCTACAGAGTGTCGATATGTTGCCGTAGCCTGCTAGATTACCACATCTTTCACAAATCGAGCACGTATGGGACATCATTGGACGACAACTCCAGCGTCACCCCCAACCTGCATTAACCGTCCCTGTGTTGACCGACCAAGTGCAACAGGCATGGAACTCCATCCCCCAAACTGACATCCAGCACTTGTACGACACAATGCATGAATGTTTGCGTGCTTGCATTCAACATTCTGGCGGTTACACCGGTTATTAATGTACCAGCATTTCACATTTAAAATGGCTGTTCTCGCGCTTACATCAAGCTGTGATCTTGAAACCATAATCGATTAAATATGTTACCTATACAAATATATTGCCGTCATTTCATTCCTCTACAACTATTTTTTCGTGGTGTTGGGATTTTTTTCCGTCAGTGTAGTTTTCCTTTTAAGTGGTACTTGATTTTGGGGAACAGAAAAAAGTCGCAGGGAACGAGATAAGTGGAATGGAGTGGCTGTCGGACCTGTGCAATGCGGTGCTTATCAGAAAAACTGCCTCAAAATTTGCGATGCATCGTTGCCACTCGCCACTCTTATGCAATGCTGGCCTTCTGTGACGAACTTCTGGTCTTTTGCACCCACAAAAACCGCAAAACTTCCCAGTACTGCTCTTTGTTGATCGCCTGCTCTGATGGAGCGAAATTGTGATGCACAGTTCCCTCATAATTTAAAAAAAAAAAAAAGAAACAGTCAGCATTGTCTTTACATGATGTTGATGCACCCGTGTCGTGCTGTCTTTTTTCTTTTTTTTTTTTTTTTTTGGTCTGGGAGAGTTTAGGGTCTTCCACTTTAAAGACTGGGCCTTAGTTTCGGGGTCATACCCATAAACCCACAATTCATCGTCAGTTATCACAGTTTTAAAAAGGTTTTCATAGTTTTCGCCGCACTCACGCAGGTCACTAGCAGCTGAAACACGGGCCTCTTTCTGCTCAGCTGAGAGCAATTTTGACACAAATTTAGTTGAAACGCGTCTCATACCCAAATCGTTCGTAGGAATCGAATGAACCAAATCGAAACTAATGTTGAAGCCTTCAGATAATTCACGAGTTATATATATATATATACTTTATATTGTATACACTATATTGACAAAAGTCACCGGACACCCCTTCAAAAGCAAATGAACGGATCAGCTGCGTTGTTAAGATGCGCGGTACAGCTGCAAACGGTATAAAAACAAGCCTCCAGCTGACCGCGGTCATATCGCACTGTGAAGAAGAGTGAAAATGTCGCGTCGGGAGAGAACTGCCTTTGAAAAAAGAAAGATTGTTGTGTGTTGTATTAGTGGGTTGTCCATAAGAGAAACCAAGAGGCGTTTGAACATACCCAAGTCAACTGTTTTGGATGTACTGAATAAGTGGAAGACACATGGCGTACGTGAAGCAGCAAAACGTACCGGCAGACCTAAGAAAATTAGTGATAGAGGACGTCGAAGCCTCAGGAGAGTCGTTACAGCGATACGACGGAGCACTGCACAAGACCTCAGTGTACAGGTGAGTAAAAATGCTGGAACCTTGGTATGTACACGTACTTTTCGCAGAGTACTTTATTCCATGGGTTACCGTGGTCGTGCGGCTGCTCATAAGCCTTTCATCTCCACTCGGAATGCTACTCGTCGTTTAGCATAATGTAAATAACATTTATCGTTGACCGTAGATCAATGGAAATAGGTCCTATGGACTGACGCATCCAGGTACACGATCCATGCGTCTCATGGCTGTATGTGGGTTTGGCGGCAGCCGGGCGAACGCTAATTACCACAGTGTACTCTTCCTACGGTCAAGTTTGGAGCTGGCAGTGTACTCGTGGGGGGTGTTTTTCATGGTATAGTCCCGGCCCATGGGTTATCGTGAACAAATCTGTTAACCAGCACCTCTATCTCGATATTCTGAACAGTTATGTCCTACCAACCCTTTGGCAATATTATGGAACCGAGTCTTGTTGGTACCAGCAAGATAATGCACCGAGCCATAAAACAAGGTTTGTTACGGCGTGGTGTTGACGATAATTCCGTATAATATGTGGACTAGCCAGCACTGAGCCCTGATCTTAATCCCATAGAACACCTACGGGATGAAGTAGTAGGTCTTGGAACCAAAACCTACTACTAAGCAACAGTCAGTGGCGCATTTTGTACTGAATGGAAGCGCCTAGCTATCGCTGTGTTAACCTTGTCGAAGACATGTCTCGAAAGGTCAGTGCATGCATTAAGTCCAAAGGTGGACCGACACCGTACTAATGTATGTAAATAAATGCTATGATGTGTTTCTCTTCTAGGTGTCCGGTGACTTTAGGCAATATAGTATATTTTATAACTTATATTAAGAGAGATTATAGGTGATCCTTGATATCATTGTTGTGGAAAGATAATTTGTTATATACGAAATACTGTTGCATAGGTGAATTGTATTCAATGCTTGAGTTTTATGGTGAATATTTGAAGTGATGACCTGCTGAATTTTTGATTGATAAACAATTTTGACTCATGAGTAACATTTTGTTTTTGTTTTTGGACCCTAGCCGTATTTTCCTTGAATGATTTTATAACCGTAATTAAATTTTCAGTGGCTAAATAAGACTGAGACACATCCGGGAAAGCATATTTTAAGTCAAAGTGAAAAATACAAGGCCTGACAATTTAATTCCCCGAATGCATCGGTAGACAAAAATGTGTGCGTACCTGTGCACTAGCTGCTACTGTCACTTTCGAAGTAATCCCCTTCCGCAGCTGTGCATTTAGTTAGACGCTGTTGCCATTTCTGGAAACATACTTGGAACTCTGTTTCTAGAATACTCCTGAGCTCCTCTGTCAGGTTACACTGAATGCCAAATATTTGAAAATCTTCATCCTTCTACGGTAGTTTTTATTTTGAGGAAGACTGAAAAAATCACAAGGGGCTGCATCAGGTGAATACGGTGGATGGTCCAATTTGGTGATTGATTTCTTAGCCAGAAGTGGCGAACACTGAGCACATCATGTCTTGCGGCATTGTTAGGCCACAGTTGTTAAGCCACAGTCAAACTCTTTTCCTTCGAACCGAACCGTAACCTTTTTAACATCTCTAATTTGCATTGTTGCTTAACGGTTTGTCCCTGTTCACTGAACGCGTGATGAACTATCTCCCATGTGATTGAAACAACACACAGGCACGGTCTTAAACTGCAAGCCTGAAATGCGAATGGTGCTTTTTTTGGCTCTTACGTAACTCAAAGGCACTTGACGTTTTTCTAGAATCTTCACCATACGCCACTTTCAATAGTTCTAACGTTTCAGCAGCGCTTTTGCCGAACTTCACTCAGAATTTTATTGTAATACGCTGCTCTAAACTTCTATCACTCATTTTTATCTGAAACCTCACACACAGACTTGCATTGCTTTTGGTGCTCATTCACGAATGACTCTGCTGGTCTGCGGTTAAAGCATGCAGGATTTGAGACATGTCCAGACATGCATAAGCACGTGATTCTGCCGTAATCGCCACAAGGACGACACTACACGACCGTTCCAGAAATTAAATTGTCACACCTCATAAAGTCTCCAGCGACTTAAAATTGTTACAGACAAACTAATAAACAATATTTAACTACTATTTTACACCATGTAATTTGTTTGTCAGACATTTCGAGAATGGACCATCACATTTCAGAACTTTCTGTGGGAAAGAATATTTTATTCTGACATACGCAGTACATACAACAAATATACAGGGGTTCCACAATGTCTTGTTACCCCCCCCCCCTTGTAATAAGAACTGTAAGTGACCTATGTATCTGTTGTATGATGTATATGTTGAGTTATGGTCTGTATTGTTTTTATTTACAGATTAAGTACCGAAACCATGTGTGATACCAGCGAATATACACCCTGGAACAGCGGATTGCTGTCAGTGTCTGGGTACACGAACGTACACACACAGGGAAGACAATGCGCGACGTGCGTGCCGATTTCCAACAACGATTCGACTAAGAGGCCCCTCCAAAACAGAAAACACGTCACACGATGTTGCTTTCTTTCCGGAACAACATTTTCGCGTGAAAAACCTACTTTCCTAACACGACCGAGCAGCCAGGGAGCTTTGACGTCACAGGAAGTTTCGTCATTTTACTCGGTATCAGTGGTCTCTAACTGAACAAACTTCTCCCTTACTTGCTCCTTTATTTCTCGACGGAATCTTCTAAAAGTGGCATGGATACAAACTTCAGAACAGAGGAATGAAGCATCACACAAAAAAATTGGAATAGAAAGCTTTTTTATCTCGTTTTAGCGCTCCAAAGTAAACTCACTCTCAACGGCAGCGAACGCGAGCCGCCATGTAAAGTCCCCGCTGTCCGTAAGTTGCTTTCACCGCACAACCTGCCTAGTGTCGTCTGCTAGGAAGAACGGTGTGACGGAAGGGGGAGTAAAATGACGAAACTTCCTGTGACGTCAAAGCTCCCTGGCTGCTCGGTCGTGTTAGGTAAGTAGGTTTTTCACACGAAAATGTTGTTCCGGAAAGAAAGCAACATCGTGTGACGTGTTTCCTTGTCTGACCGCGGCGGTTCCGTTAGTTTTCATGATACTCTTCGGGTCTGTTTCGAGACTATCATTTTCCCTCACGATGACAAAGCATTAAACAGCAATAAATACATTTGTGCTTTATCGATAAACATATTTGTGTGTACGGGTGTGTATTCATTTACATCATTATTAACTTACAAATCTTACTAACATGGGTCACTCATTGCTGATATGGCCCATGACTTTTTTCATGTAACTAATGCCTGAGTAAAAGTGAAACATTATTAAATTCACTACTTAGGGCCTAATGGTTCTTTTGCGGGGCCCGAGGCAAAGTTTCATTGCATTGTCTAGGGGAAAAAACAACTCTTATTTTAATAAAATCGTTACGTGACGAATGTATTCCGTACAGCCAACGACGCATACACACACGAAAACCATCATAAAGAACATACAGGGCCCAATCCTTGAGCCCCCGTTTTCGGAGAAGTTAAAAATTACTTCTAAGTAAACGAACAAATATAAGTATAATTTAGGCTAATAGTGGATTGTCACATTCGACATTTGTGCTGTTCAGTGAAAGATTTGGAGTTACCAGGGCCCCGAGCACAGCATCAGTAATTTAGGGGACCCTTCACTTTGCCCGTTATCCTTGAGAAATGACGTATTTATTTTAGTAATGTCATTCAATGAAAAAAAAAAAAGTACGCAAGTTTTAGGTTTCAACGTGTGGTTTTTATTATTCTAACAATTAATTAAGGGGATACGTGCTGATAACTCAGAAATGAAATGAGTAAATGAATACACACCCGTACACACAAATATGTTTATCGATAAAGCACAAATGTATTTATTGCTGTTTAATGCTTTGTCATCGTGAGGGAAAATGATAGTCTCGAAACAGACCCGAAGAGTATCATGAAAACTAACGGAACCGCCGCGGTCAGACAAGAAAACACGTCACACGATGTTGCTTTCTTTCCGGAACAACGTTTTCGCGTGAAAAACCTACTTTCCTAACACGACCGAGCAGCCAGGGAGCTTTGACGTCACAGGAAGTTTCGTCATTTTACTCCCCTTCCGTCACACCGTTCTTCCTAGCAGACGACACTAGGCAGGTTGTGCGGTGAAAGCAACTTACGGACAGCGGGAACTTTACATGGCGGCTCGCGTTCGCTGCCGTTGAGAGTGAGTTTACTTTGGAGCGCTAAAACGAGATAAAAAAGCTTTCTATTCCAATTTTTTTTGTGTGATGCTTCATTCCTCTGTTCTGAAGTTTGTATCCATGCCACTTTTAGAAGATTCCGTCGAGAAATAAAGGAGCAAGTAAGGGAGAAGTTTGTTCAGTTAGAGACCACTGATACCGGAACATGAACTCTTCGAAGCAGGCAACATCAAGGATAAACCACGAACACGAACAGGAAGACCATCAACCAGAGTGCAACAGTGTCAAGCGGTTGAGGAATCAGTTATCAGGTCACCTACGAAGTCGCTCCGCAAACTATCAGCGGAGCTTGGAATACCACGATCGACACTGCATAAGCACATGAAGAATGGTCTGAATTTTCACGCATATCGCCCGATGTTCGTTCAGGAGTTATCAGACATCGATTTAAACCGCAGACGGGATGCATGTGCAATGATACTTCAGACATTTGCCACAATCCCAAAACGTGGAAAGGTCATTTTCAGTGATTAATGTGCGATATACCGCAACTGTCGATCACGGAACGTTGTGTTCTGGTCCAAGGAAAACCCACATTATGTCGAAGAATTGGAACATCATCCTCCGCATGTCAAGATATGGGCTGCAATGAATAGTCGACATCTGTTTGGACAGTATTTCTTTGATGGTCCAGTGAATCAGACAACTTATCTGGACATGCTTCAAACCGGGTTTGTGCCACGACTTGGAAATCTTGTCATTCTGAATGACGTATGGTTCCAACAGGATGGGGCACCCACCCATTACGCAATCGCTGTTCGGGAATACCTTGGTGAGGTCTTTCGGGATCGTTGGATCGGCCGAGGTTCGGCAGAGCTGCCCGCTCCACTTGAATGGCCACCTCGAAGCCCAGATCTCTCAACGTGTGATAATGCCCTTTGGGGTTTCATAAAGGAGGTTATTGCACAGCAGCGCTACCAAACCACTGATGAACTTAAACAAGCAGTGAGACGTGCTTTCTCTCGTATCACCCCGCAACTGCTTCGGAAAATGTCTCACAGAACATGGCGTAAAATTATTCTCTGTCACAAGAATGACGGATCCCAAACGGATCCACTAGATTTTTAAGGATGCCTCAACATATAACTCAACATATACATCATACAACAGATACATAGCTCACTTACATTTCTTATTACAGGGCGGTAACAAGACATTGTGGACACCATGTATAAATACAAAACATGAACAGATAACGGCAAAATGAGGTACAACAATAATAAAGCTCTAGAACCTCCTTTCGTTTCATAAGCGAGTAAAGATCGTATGTGTGAGAGGCTTTTGTCATATTTAAGCAAAAGCTTGTTTCTGACAATTATGATAAAAGTTAACTCGAGGCCTTTTTCGGTAAATGTTTCATAAGGTTTTTTCCATCGAGAAGCTGTGTATGTGAAAGCCATAACATTTCACGTATGAAATTGTTTTTTAATCAAGAAACTGTGTATGTGAAAGCCATAACTTTTCATATATGAATTTTTTTTCATCAAGAAACTGTGTATATACCATTTCATATATGAAATGGTAAAGTTCTTTTCGTTCATTTGTTTGAAAGGCACTGCGAGGATATTTTCACTTGGAATTTACATCAGATTTTGTGTAAGGCACTCTAGAAGTCAATCGTAATTTGTGTGGACGAGGTTGATTGACTACAGCAAGATCACCATCAAAATTAGGTTTGCATCCATCCGGTAAGCTTATGTTGAATCTTTGTGTAATAGCCGTTACGGTGAGGAAAATTTCCACCAGTGCCAATGACTGACCTGGACATGAACGCCTCCCTAGTAAGAAAAAGAAGGATGAAAATAGACAATGCTTCGAAAACATGTACAAAAGCTTACAGTATATGAAATGATTTTAGTGAAAATTTGAAAAAAAGTAATATTTGCATTTATTTTATTCTTGAAATAGATTAGTTAAAAAAAATTCCCAGCTGTTCTTCCTGCTTAATAAATAAATAAATAAAACGCTTAGTTTGAAAAAAATTCTAGGATTTCTGATACAAATTTGGCAACTGAGAATATTCTCCTATGAGATAACAAGTTGAAATGAATTTTTATAGTAAGAAACGTCAGAGAAATGTTGTATTGCTATGGCCACTCAGAGTTGTATAAAAATAAAATGTATCTACGTATAGAACCACTGAAACAGAAAACTTGCTGCAAACCCACGAATGACAATAACAATAGAATAAGATAATTTAAAGAAAAATTAATATAACAATAAATAATTATTAGAACATTACAGATTCCAGAGAGGACAGAAGTACATTACGACTAAATCCACAAAAATGTGTCTAAAATGGACCTTAAGGCTCTACGAGACCAGCCATCTTGTATTGCTGCTTTCTCTTGTTAACCAACGGGCAAGCGTATTTCACAAATTGCTCGGGCAATTTTGCACATTTTGGAACACCGTTTGTGGCTAACGCAAGATATATGATAAATAAAGAGCTCCCTCGTTTCAGAATTTCATTGACCTTTCCCTTCATTTTTTATCTACAGCGAAAGTCGTACCAAGGCGTCTTCCATAGTTTTATTAATTAATAAAAATACTTAAAGAGTTCAAAATGAAAATCTGAAACCACGGAACTCTTTATTTATCATATATCTTGCGTTAGCCACAAACGGTGTTCCAAAATGTGCAAAATTGCCCGAGCACTTTGTGAAATACGCTTGCTCGTTGGTTAACAAGAGAAGGCACAATACAAGATGGCGGGTCTCGTAGAGCCTTAAGGCCAAAACTTTAAAATATAGGAGTATGAACCTCATAAAAACAAGGGACTAACTAAAGAAAGTTTTTATATCTAGAAAAGCAGTTCCGTTAATGAACCTTCAAAAATTATATATAGCATTTTCAACAACTTAATTTAAAAATAGTAGACTTAAAAATACATAAGGAAAAGATTTTAATTTAATAACTGTCAACTGCAAGAGGAATCTGGCAATAAAGTTTAAACTCTTTCTGGTGTAAACGAAACTTTTGTTACAGTTCCTTATATATTGAGAACAGGCCTTGAAAAAATTAAGAGGCCAGAAACGTCTGTAAAAACAAAAGAACTCAGTATCAGAAGATGTCAAAATTAGTTGGCCTTCTCACGTTAAGATAGAATTAAATATATTAATCTGAGTAAAGCCTTGAGTAAGTATTTTAATTGCTGTAAATAACATTTTTAGTTTTTTTAATCTACAAGCAAAAACTATCTGCAAAATCTGCTAATAACTTGGAAACTATCCGCGTACGGCGTACGCGTGTGTACGTCTATATTCTGTGCCTATTTAGTCACTTACCCCTATCTTAGGGAAAATGCTTTCAGGACATAGAAAATGTTGAAAGAAGGTCCCATCAGCTCAGCTTCACGCAGTGTTTAAAACCTGAGCTAGTTGTAAGGAGGATCAGCCACCTGCGGGCTAGGACACTCCTTCAGGGTTCTACACTTACGATCTTCTTTCTAACAAGAATTTATTTAGAATGAAAAAAAACGAAGATACTGGTTTATGTTTTTTTATTTACACAGAAAGGACAAATTATCACGTACACCCCGTTGAAAATATGCAAATCAGCAGGATAGCAGCAAATCGCGTTGTGAAGAAAAACCGGTTGTGGCTATAAATGGAGCGGGTCGGTTCTCACAGGAATACATTCCGTCAACTACCAGCCTGGGTCGAGGACGAGCCTTAAGTGAGTTTGATCGAGATCAAGTCGTGGGAGCCAGGAAGGCCGGATGCTCAATCAGAGCAACGGCGAAACTGTTAGGAAATCCGAAACAAACCGTAGCAAGTGCGTTCCAGGAGTACGTGAAATCCGGCAAAACCGCTAACAGTCGGATGAAATGTGGTCGTAAAAGTGCATTGGATGATCTACGGCGGCGACTATTGATTTGCATCGTACAGACAAATCTGTAGGCTAGTTTGCAGCAAATCACGATCCAATTTAATGAAGGAGCATTTACAAGCCTATGCTCAAAGACAATCCGTCGGCACATGGCACAACTCGGTTGAGGCAGTCGATGAGCACATCGTGTCCCGATGTTAACAGCACAGCATCGCGTGATTCGGCTGCAGTTTGCGAAGTCCCACCGAAACTGAAGCCTGGATGTTTGGAAACGCGTCATATGGTCCGACGAATCCCGTTTCACACTGTATCGCGCCGATGGCAGGCAGCGTGTGGCTATGGGCCCCGCATGCCTAGTTGGGGTACTACAGGCAGGTGGGGGCGGAGTAACTGCTTGGGTAGCCTTCATTTGGTCCGGCCTGTGTCCCTTTGTACCTCTTGAGTCTTCCGTCACTGGTTCTATCTATGTGCAGCCACTGGCCAACCATCTCCACTCTTTCATTATACGTGCCTTTATCCGAACCAAGTTCCGATCTTTCAGCAAGATAATGCTCTACCCCATCTGTCCAGGATATCGACCGACTGGATCCAGGAGCATAGCAGTGAGCTTAACACACTCGCATGGCCCCCTCTCTCACCGGACATCAACCCCATAAAGAATTTATGGGACATATTGGAACGAGCTGTTCGTGATCAACCACCCCCGCCTACATCTCTGCCTCCTCGGTGCCAAGCACACTTGAATTGTTGGTCGGCGATACCTGAGTCTGTGTTTCGGAACCTCATTGCGTCCGTACCACGACGTTTGGATGTTGTCCTGCGTGAAAAAGGTGGTGCCATACGCTATTAGGTGCTTTCAGTGTACAACAAAGATCTGTATTTTGTAATAAAAAAATTTTCACGGCTCACATTTTTATCAGCGATGACGAAAGCAGCACTACCACAAATGAACGGAGCACAACTCCACAAAGAAATCTCTTCAGTAAAGGGGAGAGATTAAACGAGACGCAAGTGAGCACTCAGGTAAAATGGAATGGACATCACATGAAGCTCGAGCCGAGGCTCAGTTCGGACGATTAGACAAAATAAAAGTGTTTGATTTAGACAAAATCTCGCACCTCAAACCACTCCGAAGCTGAGAAGGCACAACAGACTTGCTGTAGCTCAATTATACCACGAATAATATATAGAGTACATGATTCGTGAAACCCACTGCCCTCATCAAAACTGTGAAATAGTTCACCTTAATTGTGAGATTGAGGGAAAATGTTCTAGTGACAGTTTCCCTGAAAATTTGAACCCCCAAACATTTTAATCAAAGAAAAAGTAATTGTTTTACGCGCAATCGTATTTAGGAAACAGTCCTTTACACAGTCTATAGGTATGGAAAGCGTTTTCACATTAGAAAAGTATTGTTCAGTCTATTCTTTTCCTTAACAATGGGGTAAACAATACTATTCCAAAAAGTTTCTGAAAGCTGAGCAGAATTATATTTCAGAGTGTCACGGTTGACACTCCTCAAACAAAATGATTAGTGTTCTATAAATTTTAGACATAGAATAATAATGATTTATATAACAAAATTTTTAGAAGAATTGTTGTTACATACTTGATGCTGAAAATTTATGATCAAGAGGACCCTCAGCATGATAAAACAGGATTTTCCCTAAACACATAATGCCCGAATATAAATACATTACTTTAATTGAACTTATATGAGTTAAATTACAGCCATCCGAAATCACGGAATATCAGAAAAATAATGGTATGGTTACGGGAATCGGTGTCTAAGAAAATAATGCATGTACATATTCGAGGGAGCATTATTTTAACTGAAAACGTGCTTCAACTAATTTCAAAAGTAACTATTCATTATCTACTTGTGCACAGTCCCATTTATACCATACACACAGAAGAGACAAAATATTTTAACCAACTGCCTAATATGATGTTGCTCCTCTACGTGCTGCCAAAACAGTTTTTACACAGCGAGGAATTAACGCTACAAGATTTATAAAGGTGTCATGTGGTATCTGATACCAACATGTTACGAACATATTCTTTAACTCTTAAAAGTAACGTTGCTGAACCACCGCAGATAGGATTTCCTCTTTCAATACAATCCGCAGATGCTCTACTGGACTGATATCTGGGGAATTTGGAAGTCAGGAAAACACCTGGAAGTATTCCTCATGTTCCGCGAACCATTGCCGAACAACCCGGGGAGTGTGGCATCGTGCATTGTCTCGCTGAAAGAAGTCACTATTAGAGAGAAATACCGTTCCCATGAAAGGACGTACTGGTGTGCAATAATGTTTAGGTAAGTGGTAGACGTCATCTCTTTCTATCTCTCTCTCCGTTGCTCAGTTCAAGCGTCGTAACCCAATTCACATCCTGTAGGCAATCAAAGTTCGCCATTCCTGTCTGTCCTCCACAGTTCTCATGATTTCTACCACTGATAGATTTGAGAGAGTTTTTATTTGATCGATGAATCTGTCTGAGGGCGTTCTTTCGTTCTTTTGCTGTCGACTTTCTCCTGAATACAAAGATTTCTTAAACCGTCTCGCCGGATGATGTGGCCAAAGAAGGTTAGTGTATCTCTTTGAATTGTTGGAAGAAGTCGGTTGTGTGCGTCTATGCCGAGCTCTCTCAAGATTGATACACTAGTCCTATGCACAATCCAGGATATTCTTAGCATGCGCCTGTAGTACATAATTTCAAATGATTCAATTCTTCTACGACATGCAGCATTTAAGGTCCATGTTTCAGGAAAGTAAGTCGCGATGGGGAACATATGGGCCTTGACCAGCCTCTGCTTGGTGGTTTTGCTGATGTGATGATCCTTCCGGATTTTTGTAAGCCCTCCCAGGGCAGATTTGGACATTCCGATCCTCCTTTTGATCTCACCTTCGCAATTGCTATTGTTGCTTATGAGGGCCCGGATATAAATGACTTCTGATTTTCTGGGAATATCTGGTATCTGATCGAAGTTTTGAAGAAACACTCCGGCCTTGTCAACTACCATAAGGCAGCTCTTGGACTTATTTAGCCTGATATCAGCTTCGGCGCTGCAATCTTTGATGCGTTGAAGGAGCTTCACCATCTCTTCCTCTGAACCAGCTATTACAATGGTGTCACCCGCATTGCGTAGATTTGATATTTTCCTATCTCCATTGACGTCATGGTTTTCTACATATGAATAACTGGACCAGGGTTTCCCAGCGGTACATTGTTCATTACTCCTCCTTCAGTGACTTGTTTTCGTCCCACGGTGCATCATGGTGCCAACACTTCCTCAGATAAACGATGCACACGTACCCGGCCATCTATATAGGGTAATACGAAACGAGATTCATGGAGTCAAACGGCCTTCTTTCAATCATTGAAAGTCCAATCTTGATGCTCGCGTGGCTATTGTAGGCACTCTCGACGGTAAATCGGTGCAGTCGGAATGGCCTGCTGCTAATCAGGACCATTTTGTTTTGTTTTTTATTGCATGTTTAACGACCACCGTGAGCAACTCAATGGGTTATAAGCAGTCTCCCGTCCCTAATTTAGGGTCACTGGTTCCAGGGAAGGGAGAGAGCCAGTGCCGTAAAACAAACACAACATCCATGCCTCACCGGGATTCGAACCCGGACCCCGTTCGGACGAATGATCAGAGGCCATCGCTTAGACCACTGCGCCACCGGGGCGGCGCCCCATTTTCAGCAGGGTTCGGTGCAATGTGTGTTGTGGCACATTACTGTCGTCACCAGCATTCAAATTACCGATGAGCTGTGGTCGGCTTACACTTTGCTGACGGTTCGTGATTTTTCCTTCTCGGATTACTTTTTGAAGGTACTAATCATGGCGAACCGTTAGCACCCCAAGCCTTACCATATCGGAAATGCTCTGACTCAGTTTTCAGGCCATTAGAATTTGGCCTTTGCCAAATTCGCTTAAGTCTGCTGACTTTCCCATTTGAAGAGCAAAAATAACACTCCTTAATAGAGCTCAGTGTCAGGTGTTATTTATACCGTTTCATGACCTTCACATGCTCCTTCGTTTACCCGGAGTTGCTCGCATTTGCATAAATACGCGGTGGTCATAATATTTTGGCTCTTTGGGGAGTGTGCTGTAGCTTAGTTGGCACATTTATTCTGTCTTTTGAATAATTCAATGCATGAATTTCGGATTTACAAATATAATTGTTTATTATCCCCATCTCCAAGAAAAATTTGCGGATGAAAAATTACGGCTCTTTCCTGGCCATAGAGTTGAACCACCCCTTAGAACCCATTTAACGGAAAATCTTGAAACAAAGATTTCCGCAATATGTCCGAAAACAAAGCAGTTCGCCACCTTGTTGAAAAATGATGGAATTTGTGAGGGCATTCTTTCCGGACTGCTAAAAGAATAAGGTTTCTACCATATCCAATAAAGTTTTCCATATCATTTTCCCCTCGAAGAGAATTCTTCGGAAGGTACAACATGAGTAGCACTAAACAATAATTTGAAGATTTTTGCCGGGCACTTCCTGATGTTATCTGCTAGGGCGGAGCATGACTTTATCACTAAATGGTTATTTAAAAATTTTTCTTTATTATTGATGAGATTTAAAGTTCAATTAGCAAATTTCACACCTTTTGATTTGTTCTCTGTTTAGAATGCCGATACCTAACACACCAATAGACATAACCCCGACGAAAAAAATAATTAAAGGGACAAGATATTGACCAAATATGACATTGACAGAACGAAGACCTTAGGAGCAAATTTCTACTACACGAAACATCAAAATGTCTTTTGTTTTTCATTTATTAAAGTGCAAAATACTAGATTTCGTGTGTGGTATTTTGTTGTTGTGAAAACAGTCGGCGCCCTAGTAAAGAAACTTATGAAGTAGTGGATATTTTCGTGCTAAGTTCCATAAAAAAAAACAATTCTATTTATCGACGTAATAGCCCAGGCAAACTAACGCAATTATCCGCTTAATCTGGGCAAAATTGCTTCAGAAGCTTTTTAAACAATTTCTGACTCAGGAACCATTGCTAAATAACATATCCAAAATCAGACAAAATTGAACCAGGGAACAATGCTAAAAACCGATTTCAATATGGCTGACAGGGCTGTTGTGAATTTCATAACATTTTAAACGTCGCAACAGTTGATATTATTTAATATAGAAACTCCAGGAGCATGCTGATGGACATTTCGTTCTGCAAACTTACAGTACTACCCACTGTCTCGATAAGTAGACTTAGCCTTCTGAGGCAGGTCTGCACAGCAGAAAGATCAAGTCCAAGTTGGCCAGGAACAATGCAAGCAATTCACAGTAGATGAAGTATTTCATATCAGGGTGTGGCATTGATCACGTTTCTTCCCATCATAGATATGGCGGCCAGTGACATGACTTGCATACTCTCGACTCTACGGTATCTGAGCAAGAGAGCCGTCCCTTGTATCATTAACTTTTATCAGCCTTTATTTTGGAAAGCTTTCCAAATCATTAATGAACATAGTGACCTACAAGAGATTGTCTTAATGCTGAGAACATTTCACACTCTAATGAATCTTTTGGGCGCAATCGGCACTCTTCTGAATGGATCAGGATTATCTGAAATACTTCAATAAATTTATGGGCCAAATGCTGTGCTACATGTGATGGCTGGAAAAGCTGTTTCTAGAGCGATACGAGGTAATTTGATAGTAGATGCAGCTCTTGGTAGCTTACTGGTTTCAGATGTTTTTCCTCGCAATGAAGATGGATCCCCTCATGTCCTCATTAACGAAGCTTGTGACCTCCTCGACGAAGTAATAACCGACAAACAGAAGTTGAGAGAGTGGAATTTTCTAATATATTGTCCCAGATTGGTACTGTTTTAGAAGAGAAGAGAACCCACTTGCGATCTTCTTCAAGAACAAATCAGCTCTGGTTGGAATATCAGAAAATGATCAACGTTGCACGTGTCTTGATAACAGCAGGTAGGACAGGCTCGTGGAATTTGCACTTGCAAGCTATGCCGGATATTCTCCCTATAATTGTAGCAGCCGAGCATCACAATTACCTTAAGTCACTATATCCGTACTTGCAGGTAATGTTCAATTTGGTGTCTGAAAATCCAACCGCAGACAAAATGTTCCTGGAAGGTAAATCTATGGTAAGAAAAAGTGACAGATGATGGGCGGACTCGGATCAGATCTGGTAATAGAACAAGTACTAATGCTATCCCTAAAATGCAGAAGAGGACTTACACGCGGAAGCGGATTTACAGAAATCCAGAGGAAAACGTGGCTGTTTTCTATGCTCTTGTGTTCCCCTTATAATTTAGCAATGCATAAATACACCGGAGTTTTGATAAAAAGTAGTGAACAGCACAAAGAAATGTGGATAAGCAGACAAATGAGGGACAGTATCGACATTATAAAAGTTGTCGAACGACTGCAATCCATGTCCCCATTTCATTCTGGTTCAGATCTCTGCAACTTTATTACAGAAGAGACTACTAAACCTTTAGTTAAAGTTGACAAATTAAAGTCCATTGGTACGGATATCGTCTTGAAAATGATAGGTTAAGAAGCCTTCAAATACTCTGCTAAATGGTCAGACAAAGTGTAAATCATAGGAGCATCTGCTGCCGTTGTGAGTACTTTCGATGTTGATGCACAAACAGATCCAGCACTCATCTTTAAGAGAATGATGAGTATTGCCACTGGCGGTGATATAAATCTTGAAGATGTCATGTGTTATGAGATTTGTGCGTACCCTCCTGCATTATTCTAATCACAAAGTACGTTGAGGAAAGCCGACAAGTCTGAGTTAGTTCATACAATAATCAAATACGCTCACAATGCCCGCATGGAAGAAGCTGAAGAAATTCAGTATACCACCCAGTATGTTTTCGGTGGCGGATCTCTCCTACATCGCATTTCATGGCGCAACAATAACACATATGAACACATTGCTATGTCATATGTAAATTTCACCCTAAAAACATATGGAAAAGCTATCATTGTTTTCGATAGCTACAGTGGCTCCCCTACAATCAAGGACATGGCTCACAGAAGACGCTGCACTTCGACATGTACGAATGTTGATTTCAGCCCGGGCCTGAAGTTTGTCGGCAAGAAAGTGTACTTCTTGGCTAATGATAATAATAAGCAAGAATGATTTATCTAGTTGGTGAGATTTTGAAGAAACACGGATGTACTGTTAACAACACAGATGGGGATGTTGATGTGACTATAGTTCGTGCAGCTGTCTCATCATCAGAAAATGCAACTACGACGGTAATAGGAGAAGACACCTACTTGCTAATACTGCTTCTGCACCATGCTAAGGACAGGGGTTTCAAGCTGTACTATGGCAGTAACATAAGACAGGGATCATCTCTCAATCCTGTTTATGATATAATCAGCATTCAATCGCTGTTGCGTAGTACATTACTGTATTTGCAAGTAGCTCTTCTTTCTGCATGCTTTCGCGGGCTGTGATACCAGATCCAGAATTTTTTCCATTGGAAAGTTCACAGCATTTGACAAACTGATGAAGGGTGCTGAGCTCCGTTCAAATGTAAATATATTTTGCTTTGATTCTTGCCGACCTTCGGACATTGAGCCACTGGAAGAAAAACAATGCTTCTGTTGTTTGGCTGCAATTCATTGGAATCCACGAACGCCGAACGTCATCGAATGTTAGTTGAAAAGGTAGCTGCAGCTACATCATTTGTTATACCTGAGCGTTAGCCACCTACTGATTCGTCCACAAAGTACCACAGCTTTCGTACTTACTTCCAAGTAAGGACGTGGAAGTCCACAGAAGAGATTGGTCAAGGCAGTAGAGTGGGATTGGTACGTGAAAAATAATTCCTACTATCCTATACTCTGTGATATGCCACCAGCTCTAGATTACCTACTCAAAATGATTCGGCGTTCTTGCAAGATGAATTGTGCTACTTCGTGATGTGGATGCAGGCGTAATGGATTGTCCTGTTCAACATCTTGTGTCGAGTGTCAAGTCAGCGGCTGCGATAACACCACCATTGCAGACAACGAATGCGATTACAGTAATGGAAACGATTAATTAATGTCTGTGTTTCATTAACTTGACTACTTCTATAATCTAATGAACAGAACTCGAGAGTAAAGTAGATGAAATTGTTACTTCCTTAATTTTTAAATTCTGTAAAATATATTTCTGACAATCAAATTTGCATACGAAATGGCGTAATGTGGAATATTATTAAAAGAAATTTTCATTTGATATACACTGGCGTGCAAAAATTAGGGACGACACGGTTTTTCGAATGTAACGTCGTGCAGAAGTGCTCCACATCGACTCAAATCATACTATAAGATCCCCAAGATGTAAGAATATGGGACAAGTGAGCAAAACCGTCCAAACAAGGAATCCAAAGGATACAAAGGCACTTTATTGAAAAGGTAGCTTCGAGCACAACTGGACAGAAAATAGAAACGTCCATGTGACAGGCGGCTGCCAAGAAAAATCCAGTCTTTAGTAGGGGATATGATCACCTCTGACTGCGTTGCAGGATTTACAACGAATGTCCATGCTGAGGACGATGTTGTCAAGGAGCAGTTGAGGCATCGCGGCCCATTCCTCTTGCAGCGCCAAACGCAGCTGCGAAATCGTTGCTGGAGGCTGGTGACGTGTGCCAAGCATCTCCCGAGAAGGTCCCACACGTGTTCGATTGGATTAAGGTCCGGGGACCTTGCGGGCCTATCCATGCGTTGAATATCTTCACTCTCCAACAGCTCTGCGACAGCCACTGTACGATGACGTGTAGCGTTGTTGTCCATGAAGAGGAACTCAGGACCCACAGCACTTCTTAACAGACGCACGTGAGGCAGGAGATCCTCGGTACAATAGCGGACACCAGTGACTGAACCACCTTGGCAGATGTGGAGGTCAGTACGGCTACCAAGCATGATACCGCCCCAAACGAAAACTCCGCCACCTCCAAACCGGTCCCTTTCGATGATGTTGGAAGTGTAATTGCGTGTTCCCTGCTCTCTCTAGATGTGTATACGTCCAGAATCGCTCGTCAGACTAAATTGGCTATCATCCGTAAAGAGAACTAGACCCCATTGCTGATGTGTGCAGTTCTTGTGTTCCTGGCCCGACAGAAACCGCCGTATCCGATGAGCAGGCGTTAATGGCACATAGACCACCTTTGTGGAGCCTCCTGGCCACGGTAAAACGCGATAACGGACGTCCAGTTGTCTGTTGCGTATGACTTGCGATTTCTCCCGCTGTGTGCTGTCTGTCTCTTTTCGCCCGTAGGACAATATACCGGTCGTCCGCCGTCGTGGTTGCTCGTGGACGGCCACTGCTAAACTCTCTGACAGCTGCTCCTGTCGTTTGAAATGCTCTTCAGGCTCGTGAAACGATGCTGTGAGCGATCCCGAACTCCTCGGCCACACTAGTCACACTTCGACCTTCTTCCAACTTCCCAATGACGCGACCTCGGGTAACGTCATGTTGCATATATGCGCATGCCCTACCGTGCCGGACCCTAGTCTATCTCCTGAGTGGTCTTTCGGTCCTTTCTGCCTGCTCGTTTGGCTATGCTAATTTCTCCTCTTCGTCCTTAACGTTTGCACACCAGTGTATTTTTATACCCAAATAAAAGTTTATTCTCAATCTACAAAGCATACATTTCTTGCTTTTTGCGTGTAGTTGGAGTCAGCCAGTCCGCCATTTTGAAATCTCATTTTGGGGTGTTCCCGTTGTCCGATTTTGGATATGTTATTCAGCAATGGTTCCTGAGCTGGAACAGTTTAAAACGCTTCTGAAGGAATTTTTTCCAGGTAGAAATGCAAATTTCCTGGACTATAACTAAAAGAATGAATAAAAACAATAATCTAAATGACGTCGACACTTGCGAAGGAATTTGTAATGGAATACAAAGCTGAATATTTTTAAATCTTAAGTTTTTGTGCTCTGAAAAGTAACACATATCTCTTTTCTCGTTAAAATCTTGAGTCGTAATATAACATATTCCACTGATTGAATAAAACGGTAAATATAAGTATATAGTGAGTAAAAAAAATGAACAGGGGGAAAAACCCTGCTGATTTCAGAGTTACTAAGCCGCTACGAGCTTCGAAACTTTATGCAGATCCCAACCTTAGTTATTAGGTGCATGTAGTCCCATGGGGAAAGAGTCCCATGCCGTAAGACAAATACAACATCCATGCCTCACCAGGATTCGAACCGGATCCATTTCGGACGAATGATCATAAGCCAGCGCTCAGACCACTGTGCCACTAGAATAAAGTGTAACTGCGTAGTCAGCTGGCCTCATGCCGGAAAGCAAAAACAGAACCCACAGGCACCAAACCAACAGATCCTGCTGACAACGGGCAATATTTCAGGCACTAGCAACCACCGCCGCAGGCCTCGAGGAGCAACTGAAACATAAACAAGAGCTAGAGCTCGCCTCACGTATAACTGAATATAAACTTCTTCCTTTTCTTTTAAGCAAGCCATTGAACCCCCTTGAAACAAGCCATTCTGCTCGAGGCACAGTTCCTTTAGCAATATTCTTTATCCCTATCTTATTCTTCTCGCCGAAGTACCGAAGGAATTTCGTAGAATCCTAAGGGACAAGGTATCCGTTAGATCTGCTTCGGGACTGATTGGGGTGTCCGTTGACCTCTGTTAAAAGGTTTCGTTGTTCGGTGGTTGTCGTTAATGTTAATCCTATGGCAGCTATTCTATACCAACCAAAACTTGCAGTTGGTCGGAGGTTACCGTTGTTCGGAGATGTACATTAATGAAGGTTTCCCTGTATATGTCTTGTGGTGTGAATATATGCTACCATTCCTTTGATCATGTGATTTTTTCTTTTAAACCAGATGTTTGTTGTTTTTAGGTTCCATCGAGGCGTGTTCGACTCTTGGTGACGTTATGAACAAAAGCTCGTCATTTTAGTCTCTTCTCAGCAGACCTTGCAACTCTTTTGTGTTCATTCTACAAGTGTCTTAAATTTCATCCAACCATTTTGTTCTCCGCCTTTCCGTTCTTCTGCTTCCTCCAACCTTTTCAAGCATGAACTTTTTTTTTCAAACCCTTTATTGGTACGCATCACATGTCCAAATATGTGAGTTTTTTGTGGTTGTCGTTGGGAGCAGCTGGGCTAAGGGAGCAGTTGGACTTGATTTGGTCAAGTTCTTATTGCAGTCAATGGAATTCTAAGTAGCCGTCTTCCGACCCATAATTCAAAAGCATCTATCTTCTTACTCTCACTCTGCCTGAATGTTAAGCTTTCACAACCAACATTACCACAGGAAAGATCATTGCTTTAACAATTGTAATATTTGTTGTCATAGTGTCAGTTCTTTTAAATGTTAGTGAAATGCAAACCATCATGTCATTATGCCAGTTAAGCAGAATATCGGCCACTTTCTTCGAAAATGTCAGATAATGAAATGAGCGTGAAATTCTCAAAACGGTGAGCCCAGGGAAAATTAAAAAAAAAGGCAATTTGTAAATTAAACTGATACTACAAGCGACAAACGTTAACTCGTCATAATGGCTGTTAGACAAAATGGCACCTGCATCGCGCAATACTGCACATCAGTCTGGCTCCAGCGATGAACGTATAAAAATGGAAGATCCTCTTTCCGATTGAATGGCTGTTGAACAGCTTCCTGTAATAAGGTTTATTTGGACAGAAGGATCAAGCTTGCAGAAATTCACAGCAGAATGTTAGCGCAGTATGGCAATAAGTGTATGGGATAGAAAAAAGTTTACAAATGGGTAAACAAGTATCAATCTGGTACTGCCGAACAAGTGTGATTGGTGAAGTTGAAAGAGGGCACCCGTCGACCTCGCGAACACAAAACCATGCTGATCGTGTGAGTTCTCTCATTAAAGAAAACTGAGAAATGACTCTGTCTGTTGTGGATTATATGGCGGGCAAAATTTACGATTCTGTCTAAACAATAGTGTATGACGACTTAAAATACCGGAAAAAGTGTGTTAGGTGAGTTCTGAAACAGATGAACGATCAACACGAACAAACCCGTACAGGGATTTCAACACAGTTTTTGTATCATTACGAAGATCCATACACTTGAAAGGAATGTCAGTGGGAACTAGACCAGAGTGCAGCATTTTGATCCTCAAAGCATGAGACAAAGAATGGAATGGAAACACTCTCCACCCCTAGCAAAAATAAAAGTTCGAAACTGTCACCTCTGTCAAAAAAATCGTGCTAGTCTTGTTTTAGGATATGCATGGGCTTATTTTGGAATATTATTAGGAGCACGGACAAACTATTAACAGTGAACACGTTAAGCAGTGCGTTAAGACAAGCTGAAACCTATCACAACGAGAGAAGTTTTTGTCAAAAAATGTTCTTTTGAACCACGACAATGCTCAAATCTCAAGTTTGAGGTTCTACCACATTCACCTTACATCCCCGCTTAAAGAAAGATTGCGTACTTGGAGGTTTGGTGGTGGTGAAAAGTTAAAAGAGGTGTTGCATACACATGGATTCAGGGACGCCCGAAAATCTTCTACTTCGAAGGGATCAAGAAGCTGGTGGACCGCTACAAAAATACGTGAGACCGCAAGGAGACTACATTCAAAATTAATGCAGCAGTTATGTAACTTCCACTTTTTTTAACGCATCGAAATTACCTTTGCCTTTTGATTTACCCTGGTACATATACAGATTTCAGATTGCCAACTGCATTAAAAAGCAGGAGAAAATTCAAAATACAGGTATCCCCTGCTTTTCGAAAGTTCGCTTTTACGAAAGACCTACTGTACATTAGTACCTGTTTTCGCTAACCAAAAGAAATTCAAAGAGGATTTTCGCTTTCACGAAAAAAAACGACTTTAGGTGTCGCTTGCTTTTTGTTACTGCTTTAGCAATAAAATACAAGCAGCATGTCGGTGTTTTGCTCTATTGATGCTTTAGCTGTTGTTCTTTTAATAATTATGACTGCGAATGCAGGTGTTCTCTGCTACCTGTGTTTTGCCTCTGATATTCTAACCCGCGTAGTTTTGATTTGTCATTAGTCTTAATTTATGTCCAAATTGGATGTTGTGTGAGATCATTTGAAGTCGTTTAAGTATACAGTACGCAAAGATTTGCTGATGACTTTGTCATCATTGCAACTAGCAATAGAGAAATGCAGAATATGATGAAGGACTTATTAATGGAGAGTCTTAAAAAAGTTATGACAATGAACACAGCAAAACCTAAATGTATGAACAGTACAGAAAAAGATGTCGAAAAAATATTAATAGAAAGAAAAGAAATCGAAAAATTAGACGAATATACATTTATTTAGGCCAAATAATCAGTTTTAAAGAAAGACAAGAAAGAGAAATCAGTAGAAGAATTATCCAAGGCAATAGAGCCTTCTGCATACTTAACGACTATTTAACCGATGACCTTCATTGTGTTTAAAAAACATTCTTCAATGCATGTATAATCCCCGTGTTTACTTATGAAAGTGAAACATGGAGTACCACAGAGCGACAATGTAAAAAAATAGGAGTATCGGTAATATTAGTTGACGCCGCTCTGTCTTCACACGGTATTCTTCGATCTTCTTGCAGGATTTCCAAAACAGTGTTAACAATATGCTCCGTAACAACACTTTCAAGTCGATCAGGCCTAAGGGAGAGTTCTGCCGACAAACTCCCTTTTTTGAAATCACGGTGCCATTTAAAAATCGTTGACTCGCCGAAACACTTATCTTTGTAAGCATTTTTTATTAAGTCAGTTATTTCTGGAGCCGTCTTACCCAAACGATTGCAAACATTTATCGCACAGCGCATTTCACTTCTTAACTCTGAATCACTCACCTCCGTAGCTGTATGGCGAAATGCAGACGTACCTTAAGCAACTGCGCAATAACAAAACCAGAATCGTCTGCCACGGCTGATAACTGTTAACTGAGATAGTCGTCTGCGTGGTTATTTTTTCTCGTCATACTGTTGCCAACTCAAAAAAATACTCTCAGTTTTAATGGAACGGTCTTTGTATATTTTAACCCAACCGAAAGGTGGAAATTTTGTGTCGCTTCTGTTTGATTGTTAATTCACATTTTGGTGTTTCTTACTTAACTTTTGATAGATGGTGTATGATATGTGTGCGAAGAAGTGCGCACCAACTTTGTTGGTTGTATAAGAAACAAAAAATGTGAGGTCCCTCGACGGGTGCAATGAAAGGTCTATGCATAATGAGAAGGATTAACAATATACAAAACTTTGAAATCGCTTGATAAGAATAAGAATGATTCGAACGGAAAAGAAGTGATCAGTATTTGATAAACTTAACTTTTCTAAATATAAAAATTAATAAATTTTTTATCTGTTTTTCAGAGAAAGCATATTTCCGAACGTGCGGTATTTCACTTTTAAATAATGATACCTAATCATTTGAAACTTCTAGTAAATTAGCATGGTTGCATCTGTGTATGGAATTCCTAATTAATCGTATTTCGCGATACTCCACAAGAAGATTAGATACTCCTGCTTTATTTTTTATATCCCATAAACGAATTTTCAATGTTTCTAAATTATGTTACGAACTGGAAGAAGTGCTCCTATGACATCCTTGGTAATTTCCTATTTGTATGGCCTTCATATTTTGATAGAAACTCCTCTTCAATGTTTTTTATACTTACCAAAAGAAAATGGAAAAAAATTCTCGGATTTTGTAGATTTGTTATCGTTTGTACTTAAAAAGCGAGTAGCTTGAAATTCATCAGGATTTTCCCAGTACTCAGAGTTGTGATGAATATCCCATAAATTGGCTAAGATGATAGTTCCCTTTGGTATGTCATAGCCGCAAACAGAGGTATCAGCCAAAGCACTGCAAAAAGAGATAACAGTGTTAAAATAAATAGCACATTGGAATGCAAATACAGAAAGTGAATCGAAAGTTTTGTAATATTTGATTCACTTTATGTCTTAATACGTAATTTCACGACAAAAAGTGACTATTAATCAAAGTTTAGGCCATCGTGTTGCACCATCTTTAGCCATCTGTCCGCCAGTTCTTCGACTCCACGGCAGTGCCAGTTCTTGTCCTTCGAGGAGAAGAACTCCTTCACCCCAGCTGCTACATCCTCTAGGTTGTGTAAGTACCGCTCGCAAAGAAGTGGGCCATGGATCGGAACAAGTAATAATCCGATGGGACAAGATCCGGATTATATGCTGGGTATGGCATCAGTTCGATGCCCTCAAGTTCCTGGAGTTTTGCCCGGGTCGTTCGGGCGGTATGAGGCCGAGCGCTATCCTGTTGTAGGAGAGCGCGTTTTCAGTTCACCAGCGCAGGGTACTTCTCCTACAAAACGGCATACATCCGCTCCAGCTGTTCAGAGTAAAAGTTGGCGTTGATGGTCGGAACATCTGGAACAAATTCGTGATGGATTATCCCCTCGAAATTCCACCAGACTTAGAGCATCCCCTAGTGCTCGAAGGTCCCATGTTTGGCAACAGGTTCAAGAAGCTGGGCAGGGCCCAAACACTGCCGTTGTGTGTTAGGATTACGGGAAATCCTAACACACAACTTAAAGTTTCGTGCACACTTCCACAAGGAGTTTCGTGCACACTTCCACTCGGCGGTTTGCTTCAGCTTGCGTCAGTTCGTGAGGGACAATTCGGCAGCTCCTGTAGACCTTGCCGAGGTCTTCAATGTGACGAACCACAGTGGTCTGTGATATGCCCAGCTCGCCTGATAATCTTCGAGTGTTGGTTGTCGGATTTTCCTCTACGGCCTGGCGCATGACGTCCGAATCCACGGTTCGCGTCCTACCTGATCTTGACTGATCGTCGAGGTTACTGTCACCTGAGCGGAATTTCTCGAACTATCTGGTTGCGGTGCTGTAGTCCACGGAACCTTCCCCTTTCGCATGAAAAATGTTTCGTGTTGCTTGAGCAGCGTTATGGACGAGGTCAAACTCGTAAAGCAAAAGTTCCCTAATCAGCCGGTTGTGGCTGTTCATCTATTAGGCGTCCCAACCACAGACAGAACGACGACATGAAATGATGATGTTCACAGCAACGACTACCACTTAATATCCCTTTCGACTGACGTTTAAACACGTGACATATACCCTCCGCAGCACGCGTGTTTATGCAAATATTGCAAAACTTTCTATTCACCCTCTGTATTATCAGTCAGAGCTCTTCAACAAAAATAATCATGCAAAAATAAATTGCACGTTCGAGAGCAAAAGTTATCAGCCACAGCATTGCGGCATAAATATCTTTCTGAAAATAAATAGCATATTTGAGACCGAAAATTGGAACTCAATCGAAAAAAATATATTTCTGCCACACTTTGCTTCGGATACTATAAAAATTTACATTTGGTTTTTGCCTCGGGACTTAACGATCACCATTATCAACTTATAATACTATAAGCAGTATCCCGTCATCCCGTCACTAAGTTTGGATCATTGGTTCCAGGGAAGGAGCAGATCCCGATTCATCAGACAAAAACACCGCATCCATGCCTCATTCGGAACTCGATCCCGGACCTATATTGGATGAAGAGTTAGAATCCAGCACCTCAGACCACTCGGGTACCAGGACGACTAAACTTTACTTGAAGGTTACATGAATGCTACATCAGAATAAAGTACATTAATAATTATGATAATATTAGTTATTGTCATTATATTAGATACCATTATATTTATCAGAAATGACCGAGGACTGATATTGGCAAAGTATTTCATTAGTTTCGTTAAAAATACAAGAAACACAACAGCAGCTAACAGTCGCTTTGATTTTGAAGGTAGCAAACACCAGCTTTTTAAAATATACACTCATTGTCAAAAAAATAGTTGCATCCATGATGGCGTGTCGGATTGCAATACTATTCAGGAGGAAGGTAAAGGTTACCAAGAACAATAAATAATTAAACATTGAGACTGGTATGGGCAATATTTATTGAACTGCACGCCAATAAGTAATGTCTCTCAGTATGGCGTCGGGCCACCATGTTTGCTCACACAGCATGCCAGACGTCTCGGCATGGAGATGTACAGGTCCCTAATGGTGTCTTGCGATAAGCCATCCCATGCAGCTTGAATCTTCTCCCCCATTTCCTGCAAATTATGCGGAAGGGGTGGAGTGTGGATAACGCGCCCAATAGCATCCAGCACATTTTCAATCGGGGATAGATCTGCCAAGGCGGCTGGCCATGGCAGAGTGTCGGTACCTTGAAGGCAAGCTCTCCAGACAGCAGCAGTATGCGGACGAGCGTTGTCCAAATCGCACCGGAGTGAGCGTTCAGAAAAGGTACAGCCACTCGCTGCAGGGCCGCCTTAACGCAACGTTCTGCTGTCAAAGTGCCTGTAATGAACACCAAAGGTGATCTGGCATCGTAAGCAATTGCACCCCACACACCAGGTTTTCTGGACGTGTGACGCTCGACAACAAACAGTTCATCTTGGCGCTGACCACGGTGCCTCCACACACGGATTTGGTGGTGGTCTCCGCCAAGACAAAAGCGGGGCTCGTCGCTGAAGATCCATCTATGCTGATATCCACACGACAGCTATGGCGCGCAATACGGCGATAAGACCACCCGCTTCCCGGAGCATGACAATGCGGCCCATCTCGAACTCCTCCAACTGCTCGAATTGCTTCCCAACTTTTCTCCGAGGCATACTTCACTTGCATAGGATGCTACCAAAACAGCACGAGTCAAAATGGCAAGCAAGCCCAACGGGACGACCTTATATAGCCGGGCAGGCACAGCGGAACGACACCTCCTCTCTGGCGTCACATGCGCGACCGAGCGTGATACTTAAATCATTTGCATATCTCTCAATGTCAAACCTACCCACCAAGTTTCATTTCTGTCGGTTGCTTCCTTCTGGGTGCAACTATTTTTTTTGACGATGAGTGTATATACGAAGCTGATACCTCTGTCAGGCACGACAGTTCCCTCTGGCAACCTGTCACTGAAAGATATAAGGGGTATGTTCATGGGTTTACGTTTGAAAGATCCCATGGTTAGTCTGCACACGCACTTTAGAAATGCTTATATATTAGGTGGGTTCTGCGCAAGGCAGTTCTCTCGTATTCTTAAGAAAATTCTCGGCTGAAGGAATATACAGGGTGTGCATAAATGAAGTATACAACTTCAGTATGCTATTAATAAAAAACTGCAATAAATAACAACTTATGTTTAATGTCAAAACACATGATAACTGTGAAAGAGTTTTAAAAATGTCAGTAGGTCTCCACGTGTGCTCCGTTGATTGCTTGAAGGATGTCTAAACTATAGTCACGTTCCACCCACGTACGCTGCAGAATGTCAAGTGCAACAAAGAGGAAAGCTGCTGTAATGCGTCGTTTGAGCTCAGTGATAGATGCAACCTCTTTCCTGTACACAAAGTCCTTAATAAAGCCCCAAAGAAGAAAATTGCATTGGGTAAAATCAAGAGAACGGTGTGGCACGTCCATTACAACGCCATGGAAAATGGTAGTCTAAAGATCTGCGTACATCCAAAGATCAGTGCGGAGGTGCTCCAGCTTGCTGGAAAATGATGTCTTGAATATCCTGGAGTTGAGGAATTGCGAATTGTTCTTTCCTCTTTACTGTGACGAGGGCTTGAACATTCCTCTTTGCTGTGAAGAGGACTTGAACATTCATCTTTGCTGTGAAGAGGGCTTGAACATTCCTCTTTGCTGTGAAGAGGGCTTGAACATTCCTCTTTACTGTGAAGAGGGCTTGAACTTTCATCTTTGCTGTGAAGAGGACTTGAACATTCCTCTTTGCTGTGAAGAGGGCTTGAACATTCCTCTTTGCTGTGAAGAGGGCTTGAACATTCCTCTTTGCTGTGAAGAGGGCTTGAATATTCCTCTTTGCTGTGAAGAGGGCTTGAATATTCCTCTTTGCTGTGAAGAGGGCTTGAACATTCCTCTTTACTGTGAAGAGGGCTTGAACATTTCTCTTTATTGTGAAGAGGGCTTGAATATTCCTCTTTGCTGTGAAGAGGGCTTGAACATTTCTCTTTGCTGTGAAGAGGGCTTGAATATTCCTCTTTGCTGTAAAGAGGGCTTGAACATTCCTCTTTGCTGTGAAGAGGGCTTGAACATTTCTCTTTGCTGTGAAGAGGGCTTGAACATTCATCTTTGCTGTGAAGAGGGCTTGAATATTCCTGTCTGCTGTGAAGAGGGCTTGAACATTCCTCTTTGCTGTGAAGAGGGCTTGAACATTTCTCTTTGCTGTGAAGAGAGCTTAAATATTCCTCTTTGCTGTGAAAAGGACTTGAACGTTCACCTTTGCTGCGAAGAGGGCTTGAATATTCCTGTTTGCTGTGAAGAGTGCTTGAATATTCCTCTTTGCTGTGAAGAGGGCTTGAACATTTCTTTTTGTTGTGAAGAGGGCTTGAATATTCCTCTTTGCTGTGAAGAGGGCTTGAACATTCTTCTTTGCTGTGAAGAGGGCTTGAACATTCATCTTTGCTGTGAAGGGCTTGAATATTCATGTTTGCTGTGAAGAGGGCTTGAATATTCCTCTTTGCTGTGAAGAGGGCTTGAACATTTCTCTTTGCTGTAAAGAGGGCTTTAACATTCCTCTTTGCTGTGAAGAGGGCTTGAACATCCTTCTTTGCTGTGAAGAGGGCTTGAACATTCCTCTTTGCTGTAAAGAGGGCTTGAACATTCCTCTTTGCTGTGAAGAGGGCTTGAATATTCTTCTTTGCTGTTAAGAGGGCTTGAACATTCATCTTTGCTGTGAAGAAGGCTTGAACATTTCTCTTTGCTGTGAAGAGGGCTTGAACATTCATCTTTGCTGTGTGAACATTCCTCTTTACTATGAAGAGGGCTTGAACATTCATCTTTGCTGTGTGAACATTCCTCTTTACTATGAAGAGGGCTTGAACATTCCTCTTTGCTGTGAAGAAGGCTTGAACATTCCTCTTTGCTGTGAAGAGGGCTTGAACATTCCTCTTTACTGTGAAGAGGGCTTGAACATTCCTCTTTGCAGTGAAGAGGGCTTGAACATTCATCTTTGCTGTGAAGAGGGCTTGATCATTCCTCTTTGCTGTGAAGAGGGCTTGAACATTCCTCTTTGCTGTGAAGAGGGCTTGAACATTTCTCTTTGCTGTAAAGAGGGCTTTAACATTCCTCTTTGCTGTGAAGAGGGCTTGAACATCCTTCTTTGCTGTGAAGAGGGCTTGAACATTCCTCTTTGCTGTAAAGAGGGCTTGAACATTCCTCTTTGCTGTGAAGAGGGCTTGAATATTCTTCTTTGCTGTTAAGAGGGCTTGAACATTCATCTTTGCTGTGAAGAAGGCTTGAACATTTCTCTTTGCTGTGAAGAGGGCTTGAACATTCATCTTTGCTGTGTGAACATTCCTCTTTACTATGAAGAGGGCTTGAACATTCATCTTTGCTGTGTGAACATTCCTCTTTACTATGAAGAGGGCTTGAACATTCCTCTTTGCTGTGAAGAAGGCTTGAACATTCCTCTTTGCTGTGAAGAGGGCTTGAACATTCCTCTTTACTGTGAAGAGGGCTTGAACATTCCTCTTTGCAGTGAAGAGGGCTTGAACATTCATCTTTGCTGTGAAGAGGGCTTGATCATTCCTCTTTGCTGTGAAGAGGGCTTGAACATTCCTCTTTGCTGTGAAGAGGGCTTGAACATTCCTCTTTGCTGTAAAGAGGGCTTGAACATTCCTCTTTGCTGTGAAGAGGGCTTGAATATTCTTCTTTGCTGTTAAGAGGGCTTGAACATTCATCTTTGCTGTGAAGAAGGCTTGAACATTTCTCTTTGCTGTGAAGAGGGCTTGAACATTCATCTTTGCTGTGTGAACATTCCTCTTTACTATGAAGAGGGCTTGAACATTCATCTTTGCTGTGTGAACATTCCTCTTTACTATGAAGAGGGCTTGAACATTCCTCTTTGCTGTGAAGAAGGCTTGAACATTCCTCTTTGCTGTGAAGAGGGCTTGAACATTCCTCTTTACTGTGAAGAGGGCTTGAACATTCCTCTTTGCAGTGAAGAGGGCTTGAACATTCATCTTTGCTGTGAAGAGGGCTTGATCATTCCTCTTTGCTGTGAAGAGGGCTTGAACATTCCTCTTTGCTGTGAAGAGGGCTTGAACATTTCTCTTTGCTGTAAAGAGGGCTTTAACATTCCTCTTTGCTGTGAAGAGGGCTTGAACATCCTTCTTTGCTGTGAAGAGGGCTTGAACATTCCTCTTTGCTGTAAAGAGGGCTTGAACATTCCTCTTTGCTGTGAAGAGGGCTTGAATATTCTTCTTTGCTGTTAAGAGGGCTTGAACATTCATCTTTGCTGTGAAGAAGGCTTGAACATTTCTCTTTGCTGTGAAGAGGGCTTGAACATTCATCTTTGCTGTGTGAACATTCCTCTTTACTATGAAGAGGGCTTGAACATTCATCTTTGCTGTGTGAACATTCCTCTTTACTATGAAGAGGGCTCTTTACTATGAAGAGGGCTCTTTGCTGTGAAGAAGGCTTGAACATTCCTCTTTGCTGTGAAGAGGGCTTGAACATTCCTCTTTACTGTGAAGAGGGCTTGAACATCCTCTTTGCAGTGAAGAGGGCTTGAACATTCATCTTTGCTGTGAAGAGGGCTTGATCATTCCTCTTTGCTGTGAAGAGGGCTTGAACATTCCTCTTTGCTGTGAAGAAGGCTTGAACATCCCTCTTTGCTGTGAAGAGGGCTTGAAAATGAGGACGGGCGTTATCCTGTTCAAATATATCTCCAGGAGTGCTCTGAAGAAAGGGTATGACTTGTGCCAGTACAACTACCCTGATGTAGCGGTCGCTGTTGAGATTGCCCTCAAGTCGTAGCAGCCGAGATCGCGAATGGTACCCAATGGCACCCCACAGCATCACACTTGTCGTTCGGACAGTATGACGCTCAAATATACGTGCTGGAAGAAGGCTCCCAGCACTATATCGTCTAATGCGTATACGGCTATCATGGTAATCTAAGTTGAAATGGGACTCTTCCGAAAGCGCAAGATGTTGCCAATCAGCACGCCAATGTCTGTATTGAGAACCCCATTCCAGCCTGAGGCAGCGATGTCTCAGGGCCAAGGGAATCCGCAGAAAAGAGATTCATGCGACCAGTCCTCTGTGCTGCAGACGGCGTCGAACTGTGGAAGCTTACAACGCCACACTTGTTGCAGTGTTCCACTGTTGTGCTAACACTTGCGAAGATGCGAAACGGTTCGTCACTGCCATGCAGATGAGGTGTCGCTCATCCCGCGATGTCGTCAGATTTCTCCGTCCACTGCTGGATTATCGATGCACCTGTTCAGCTCGGTCAACTGCCGCCACCCGCGCATCACAGTCGTGGCGTTATGTCCCGTCCGAGCCGCAATGTCGCGGCACGAAAATGCACTTTTTGCAGACTAATCATTCGTCCCCGTTCAAACTCTGTTGTATGGTGATATTGCGCCCTTCGTAGTCACTGAGGCGCTATTGAATCCTGGAGACCCTTTTACAATTCGCTGTCCGCGATGCACTACTGGTGCACTCTAAACAGCCCTCTCTTTATACTCTCACTCGACTGTTCAGAGGGTACTGTCTGGCCCAGATATGCGCAATGACTCTGCAATTCTAATCATTTACATGTCCTACCTTGCTCTGCATATCCTATTAGCTTCACGTGATTACCATCACACTCTTTCATAGTGTTGCAATTTTCACAAACAGTAGTTTATTTAAAATGGGGCTGTTCCTAATGCAAAGTTAATTCAGTGTATATTCACAGAAAATGACATGTTAGGAATCTTACACGCAGATCTACATTAATAGTGTTCTAAATTAAAACATAACTCCCTTTCCTAGAACGAGTGGCCTTAAATCAGGAATAGGCTCCTAATTATAGCCATCGCGTTTCTCATGGTGGATGTCAACGTCATTATAGCCATCGCGTTTCTCATTTTCATGTCATATCTGTTTGCTCAGTAGAAAAAGGAACTGAAGCGTCAAAGAGATATTTTTCAGTTAATACATAAATTATTACTAAACATCAGCATATGTTATTTTTTGCACTTTTGATTTCAATTGTACAAACATACCATCTCTGTAAATTGATTGGGATAGGTGGACGCCATCTTAGTACCTCCGTGAGCACAGACTGAGTGTAGGGCATTTCTTTGTGGTCCAAATACGTAGGCCACCTGTCGAAGCCTATGACGTTATCAATTTCACTTTGGACTTTGGCTTGGATGGATGGAAAGGTTGCCAAGATGTAAGTGGCCCAGTCAACCGCAGTTCTCACGGTTTCACTGCCAGCGAGGAACAGCATCATCAAGTTGCCTTTCAACATCTCTTCTAGAAAGGTGAAATGGAGGTTTTATTTGTATAGAATGTGTGTGTGGTTTTGTTGATTTTTCCTTACAACTTATACACGTCGTAAAAAAGAAACATTCCCGAGATTGCTTCAAAATGTCTTAAAGTTCCTACTAAACGACAAGAATTTACAGAGGGGGGGCTCAACAAAACTGAAATTCCTCCTCAAATAGCACCCCACGTGCCACACCACTGTATGCGCTACCTGGTGGCCAGCCTGCATTTAGTTCGCAGTCGATCAACGAGAGCGGAGTGTGAAGGTTGCATTAGCAGAGCACAGCTGGGCGTCAAAACGTGCGATCCACACAACGAAATTTGAGACATATCCAAGTTTCAAAGAGGACAGATTGTTGGTGCACGTCTCGCCGCTGCATCTGTGTCCAAGACAGCATGTCCTTGTGGATCATGGTGAGCCATGGTATCAAGAGTCACGTCGGCATACCAGCAAGAGGGAAGAGCGACACCCAACAGGGGTAACTGTCGAGGTAAGAGAAAGCTATATGATAGAGATGTCCGGGTACTAACCCGGATGGTAACTAAACAAACATAAAACCACAGCTGCCCAACTCACCGCAGGGTTGAATGCGCATCGCGATTCACCAGTTTCCATCAAAACTGTTTGTCGGGTGCTTCACCGGGTCAACATTCACGGTCGCGTTGCTATCGCCATAACCTGGATCACCAGCGTAAATGCCAAACACCGGTTGCAATGGTACCAGTAGCGAAAATCGTGGACGTTGAGCAACGTGAAATGTGTGTTGTTCTCCGACGAATCGTCCTTCACTATTTTTCCCACAACTTGGAGAGTGTACGTGTGGATACATCCCTCACAGGTTACTGTTTGTTGCCCACAGTGAAGCACGGAGGTGGATCGGTGATGGTTTGGGCCGTAGTATCGTGGAAGCCTGTCGGCCCGCTGATTGTTCTTGACGGGCACATCCCTGCCAAGGACTGTCGGACAATTCTGGAGGACCAGGTGCAGCCAATGGTTAACATGTTTTGCCCTGATGGTGGTTCCAAGTATCGTGGAAGTCTGTCTGCCCGCTGATTGTTTTTGACGGGCACATCCCTGCCAAGGACTGTCGGACAATTCTGGAGGACCAGGTGCACCCAATGGTTCACATGTTTTGCCCTGATGGTGGTTCCGTGTATCAGGATGATAACGCACCGATACACAGAGCCAAACTGGTGAAAGAATGGTTTATTGAGCATGAAAGTGAGGTTGAATATCTGTCATGTTCTGTACAGTCACCCGACTTTAACAATATTGACCTACTCTGGGGTGTTCTGCAGGAGCGAGACAGGAAATGTTTTCCTCCACCAGCATGACGTCGTGAACTAGTCTCTTTTCCGCCAGAGGAATGGCTTCGAATTCCTCTGGCTACTGTACAGGACTTGTATAGGTCCTTCTCACGACGAATTGCAGCTGTATTGGCCTCCAAACGAGGTCCAAACACAATACTAATAAATTATTGTTGTCCTGAACCCAGGTGTCTCAGTTTCGTTGTTCATCCTCTTTATATACCATAACGAAACAGTTTCGTCAATTCGGTTAGAGTATTAGCATAACGTTTATAACGAAGTAAATTTCTCCGTCATTTTTATCCGCGCCGGGGTTCGAAGCCGAGTCCACTCATTCCGGAATAAGTTGCTCTACCAATTAAGCTACGCGGACGTTTTATTCTGATTCCTATCTGCCTTTATGTCGTATGCGTCCTTCTGGCAGGTACGTCACATCTCCTGGTACGTTACATCATCTCCCCCTTATTTTTTTTTTTTCGAAGTGCTGGAGAAAGGATTCTCTTATTTTTCCTATCTCGCGGTGTGGAAATAACATCACACCAATGCGAGATTTTGAACGGTCGGGTCATCCGGATAGTTCGGGCGCCATTATAACGAAGTGAATTTCTCCGTCATTTTTATCCGCGCCGGGGTTCGAACCCGGGTCCACTCATTCCGGAATAAGTTGCTCTACCAATTAAGCTACGCGGACGTTTTATTCTGATTCCTATCTGCCTTTATGTCGTGTGCGTCCTTCTGGCAGGTACGTCACATCTCCTGGTACGTTACACGTTGACTCTTGGCTTTTCGCAGTTAGTATTATAAAATAATACACCATGTTATAACTACACAAACGGGCCACTTAATTAGAAACCTATATGCAGGTGTATGTAAAAGTCACTTATGCAGCATATATGAAAAATACGTGGTCACGTATGACGCTACGTGATCTAGGCTACTATTTAAGAATGCTGCTCGTCAGTAGTGTTGTCACAATGGGAAAAACAAAAGGATCTTTCGGAGTTCTATCAAAGCTAATTGTGTCTGGCTGGAGCGACGATTTTGAAAACAGCACAGCTGACTTCTCAAAAGCTTAGGTATCCTATGTCTTCAAGGAGGGGGAAATACCGACATTACTTATCTAAGAGGCATAATTGTGGCCCAACGACAATCTGTCAGCAACGAGATCGCCGTCGTGAGAAGATTTGTATGGAAAGAAAGGATTTAAATTAAAAACGAGGAACTCTATACAAATTATGTAATAAATAGTAAAACTATACCAGTAATTCGATTTATTGGCGTAGGAATATGTAAGCATAAGAAGCCATCAGACCATTATCTGATTCAGCATTTTATACGCAGGAGTTATGCGTCAGCATCTTCAAGTTAATTGACTTGGTTTCAACTACTAGCTTCTACAGTTTCCAAGATCAAGTATATGTATAAACAGAATAATGCCCGCTGTGATGAGATCCTCTCATCGGTCCTTGCCGGACAATACTTCGCCCAACTGAGCAGCATCACCCAACGGCCTACCACCTGGCTGCGTTATGCGGACGATGTCATTTTTCGTGTGGCTTAACGGAAAGGACGCTCTTCCAATTTTCTTCAATAAAATCAGTGATATACTTCCTGCGATCAATTTCACGATGGTGTTTGAACGCAACAATGCTTTATCTTATCTGGATGTTTTATTGAGCAAATCGCCTGACAACAGCCTCTGTACACAAGTCTGCTATAAACTCACGTCGGTCCCCAACCTGATGCTCCGCAGCTCCTTTTCTCCCAAAGAATACAAAACAGCTATCTTTCGTTCACCAATTAGAATAGCCTTCGCCGTCTCCTCCGATACAAATTCTAGACAACACGAAATTGAGAGCTTAGTCGAGTTAGCCACTGATTCACAATATTCATTGAATCAGATACATAACTTTATCCAAAAAGCCAGGGTCAGACATTCTAATCTTCCAGTGCCGCAGCTTCGTTATTTAGGCTCAATTCAATACATACGAAGTGTGTTTTACGAACTCAAGAACGCCCTCAAGAAGATGAACTACGGTGTCGGCATAAGGTCTCCTGCATCTTTATATACGATGCTGAAGAAAAATACTGGAAAACCACCTTTTTCCCGTAAAGCAGGTGCTTATGCGATCCCCATACAATATCCGGACTGCTATAAACGTTACTACATTGAAATGACCAAGCATTCGTTTAGAATCAGAGTCAGCGAGTATATAATGGGCATAAGACACGGTAAAGTAACCACGGCCTCTCCAGGGAAGCTAAATTCAAGTCCGCTACTCCTATGTGGGATGATATAAAGAAATTAGCTACCTAGTCTTCCCTTAAATATACAGCCTTTCGGGAAGCCTTGGAGATCATTACCAACAGTGGTACTTGCAATTGTAGCGTCTCACTCGAGTTGCCACGAATTTGGAGCCAGTTTTTCAAGCAACGCTTTCTCCCTACCAGGATACGTGTGCACAACCAAAATAATACCTCGTACCTTTAAATTAATATTGCGTCGTATCTATTTATTGTCAAGTCATCCCGTTCAAATTGTTAAAGCGTTCTATTATTCAGATTGCAGTTTCTGTCTAAATTCCTAAAAAAAACCACTCTCGAACATTTCTAGCTGTATGACACGTCGCATTGTCGTCCTGGAAGATCCCATCCACCCCAGGGAAGGCAATCGGTATGTAAGAGTAAACATGGTCTGCAAGGATCGATTCATAACGAATTCGGTCCGTAGTGCCTTCCACAGGTATAAGTGGACCCAGGGAATGGCACGAAAACATTCCCCAGACCATAACGCTGCCCCCACTAGTTTGTTTTCGTCCAGCAATGCTTGAAGAGTGTTTGTTCTCCGATGTTTCTCTCCTTATACGTCAACGTCCATCCATTCGATGAAGCAGAAAACGTGACTCATCAGAGAAGGCAATCCTTTGCCAATCCGCGGAGATACAATTCCGATATTGCCGTGCAAATGTAAACCCTTGCTGCCGATGCACCTTCTTTAGCATAGGTGCAGTAACCATCCGTCTGCATTGGAGACCCATACACAGCAGCGTTCTCCGAACTATCGTTTTAGACACACTTCCGGTAGCCTCCTGGTTCATTCGGCCAGTGAGTTGCTCCATTGTAGCTTGTCGATCGGCCCTCACACACCTTAGAAGACGACGTTCACTTCTCACATCAATGGCACGTGGTGCTCCGCAGTTTCCACATCGCTTGTTCGCAATGGTGCCATTTCTACAATCACGATACATTTTAGCAACAGCAGCACGCTAACAATTCACAAACTGCGCCGTTTCAGAAATACTGCCACCCTTGGCCCGAAAGCCGATAATCATCCCTTTTTGCAAATCTGATGAATCTTTGCTTTTATCCATGACAGCAACGAATGATATGTTTTCAGATTGCCTACAGCACACCTTATATACTCTCCAAACTAGCTCACGACACGTTCCTTCTTTCTTTTAGCTACGCGCTGTTGACGTCAAAAGTAGGAGGTGGTCACAATAATATGACTCGACTGTGTGTATTCCTACGCCAATAAATCAGATTACTAGCATAGAGAAAGGATTTCCTGTGTGAATCAATCAGCCTAAGCATTCAATGGAGGTTGTTCCCAACCCATATCTCAGCGAACTGCAAGCAGGGAATTGAAGAGGATCGACATTAGTAATCGCATGCGTATACGGAAACCGGTGATTTTCAATCACTGAAGAGCCGAAATTGAGTCCAATGGGTGTTTCTTGTGTTTCACTATTCCCCGAAGCCGAAGAAGGTCCCATTATAAATACCTGAAGGATTTTGAGCGAGAAAAGATTGTTGGAATGGAATAAGCTGGATTTTCCTACTGTGAAATTGCCACTCGGATGGGACGAAATGCTAGTACGTTGATGCGATCTTAGCGTCATTGGACATATGAAGCTTGGAAGGACAGAAATCCGATAAATGGACAGAAAGATCGCTCGACTGCTAGGAATGAGAAACACCTCTACTGCATGGCAGTGACCGATGGCAGAGCGACATCCACAGTGTTAGCGATGCAGTGGAGCACTGTCATCGCTCAGGCTTTGTCCTCCAGCACAGTTCGACGTCCTCAGCTTAACAGAGAACTGGTTGCTAGCCGCCCAATGCTGCGCATTCATTTGACCGTCAACCACAGACGCCTCAGGTTGCAATGACTTCTCAAACCCAGACATTGTCGCGCTGATTGTCAACAGGTCATGTTTTCTGACGAGTCATGATTCAGCGTGATGCATCATGTGGTCGCATACGTATTCGAAACCATCATGGTAGACGAAAACTTGCAGCGTGCATTTTGCAGCGTCATACCAGCCAAATGCCAAGCGTCATTGGGTTCAATATGCAATTCGCCTGATACGAACTGAGGGAACTCTCAACAACCAGCGATGCATCAGAGATGTTTTAAAAGCAGAGGTGACACCCTTCCTTCAGAGTTGTCCTGACGCTATATTTCAGCAGGACATACCATGTGCCAGATGTGGCCCGAAATGTCCAAGACCTCATTCATGCACGGCAGATAGCACTACCGTTTCTTCCTTGGCCTGAACTTTCCCTGGATATATTCCCGAGCGAATATGCCTGGAACATGGTAGCTAAGCGACTGGCCCGTCAAGCACCTCCACCAGTCACCAGAAATGAACTCTGGTCTCGCATAGAAGCAGACTGGGAATCTATTCCCCAGGACTATATCGTAAACCTCTTCCATTCAATGTCATGCCGTGTAGAGCCTGTTATTGTTGCTCGAGGTGGCTTCACACGATACTGAGTTTTGAAGCGAAAAAATGGTGTATAGCTCTAAAAATGTAATCGGTTATCTCCTGTAACATGAAGAATCTGTGATATAAATTTCATTTGAACAGCATGATTTTTCTTGACGTTGCAATTTTCACAAAAAGTACTGTAAGTAAATAAGACACCACCTTAGCAGGGAACCCTAATAATATACCTATGGCAAGAAACACCTATTGAAACACCTGCAGAGCGGAATTCTGCAACCGATTTACTGAGCCACAGGAAATCAGGGTAAATCTCTAAAACGGTTGTCCTCTTATTTTTTTTCTATATCAAGCCTATGAGTAATTAAGCATGCCATATAATTTTTCTAAGTCTAAGATTCTCTTACTCAGTTTCATTGAAATGCAGAGAGATTGCCAAGACATTTGTAGTATGAACTCAGGTCATTTGTTAACATAAATGAATGATATTTGGAAACGTTTTGGCCTGACTGGAAACTGAAAGGAGTCGTTTGGAAACTGGTCTCAAAAGTTTGATCTCTCGCATTCATTAAATTTAAAAAATAGGGATGCCGTATTTTTTTTTTCAGATAAGTTATACAATTTTTTTTTCAGATAAGTTATTTTTTTTTCTGATCAATTTTCTTGAAATTTTACTGAAATAAAATAAAATCCTCGCTCCAGAACCATATTTTTCCTCTAGGGAGCTGCATGGGAGAATAGAGCCAATCTTTCATGCAGCTGACCCAAGCTAAATTTCATAAAAAAAAAAAAAAGGAGAAAGAGAAACAAAAGAAAATAATTGTGATAACTCCTTTCTTTTTCCCGAAAGGGGAAGAGAGATTTTCGTAATCTAAATCCTTAATACAAATTTTGAAGATGACAATCCGATTTTTGGCGTAAATGTGACAAGGATGGTAAGTCAGATAATATTTGAAAACTTGAAAATATCTTTCATGATCTAAATCCTTAACTTCATTTTGTTTCATTTGTAGCGGTCTTTCCTAACACTGAACGAGGGAATTTTATTTCGCATGTGGAAGGTGAATTTATTGTATGTGAACCTTTTTTTTTTTCGTGTGTGGATCTGCCATGTTGGGCGATCTCAGATTCTGCTCAAAACTGTCACCAATTTGGGTCTTCCGTGGCGCGAGTGGCGATGGAGAGTTCTATTTTCAGCACAAGGTCGTTTTGCGTTATGCGAGAGAGGGACATCTGCTTATTTTCACCCTCTTAGCGTGAAAATGTGAGTAACTGGATTGGATACGGCCTGTTACTAGGGTTAGTGATGAGCAATGAACGCGAAGGTGACCGGAAGATCAGGGGGTTGGGAGTCAAACAGTTGCGATTCCAAAGAACGTTCACTCTCTTCTGTTTCTGGCGTCAAAAGAGGAAGACCGCACGGGCTTTGGGCCCCGTGCTTGACCAAAAGAGGATTTTAAATCATGGCAGCAGAAAAACGATGTGGAAACCTGCTGACTGCTGAAACGCCGGAGCAAATGGAACATGACTCTGCTTGTCATTAATGAGAGCTTGGAGGAATCCGAGCTGCAGGGGAAAAAAATAAAGCAAGGAAAATTTTATCGCTCTCTGTTTGTTGCCTCTCGGCCATGGATGACCCGCCAGTTCCTGCTCAGAAGGAGCCTTTACTTAAGCCGATGGTGCACGAGGAACAGTTTAGTGGAGGAATGCCCGCAGATGTATAGCCGGGTATAAAGACTGCATAGCACATTTGACCTTCCTATAAACTGTCTGGGATGCTCATCGAATCATGAGGAAAAGTTCGACGAACGTCTGAATCAGAGGAACATTACCACTCAGAGACCCCGGGACCTGATGATATACCTATAAGACCTCTCACCGGACAGAGGAAAACGAAACATTTGTACAATGCTTATATGACAGGTTGAAGACCAACTCCAGGCAATGTGCTAGTTCATATTTTGATGTTAATTCAAGTCGACGTTGGCTCAGACTTTCGAGCTGACACTGATAATTATTTTACTTTTTTTTTATTTTTTGCTGAGGCTGTGTTGCCTTTTGAGAAAAATCTTCAGAGCGAGATGATCGAAAAAAAAACCAAAGAAGGGAAAATTGTGAACCAACGAAGACTTAGTTTCTTTTGTTGGCAGTTACATTGCTATGTGTGTACGCCTAGTCTTGGCTACATTCAGTTCTAAAAGTAGAATTTTTCGTTTGGGCATTTCAAATATCATGTAGTGACTTTGAAGATTCCTTAACGTTGGGCATGACAGGAGGACAGATCTAGTTTCAGTTGTAATTGGCTTCGGGTCAGTTAAAATTCAAAAGAAATGTAAATGTTTCCATCCAGTTTTTTTTTTTTGTTTGTTTGTTTGTTTGAGTGTATTGTAAGAATGAAACTTCAAGTGTGAGTGTTATATTTTGGTAAAGAAACCTCATGTCATCTTCTACAAGCAAAAGAAAAAAAAGTGTAACTTTACATGTGTTAAGGCATTGATATATGATTTCATAATTGTGGTATAAGCTGTCTGGAGTAAGCACAACCTCTCAGACCAGTATTTCTCAAATGTAATTTAACTTTCTATGTGTGTAGTGATTTTCTTTTACATTCGTAAGTTAGCATTTGTATTTATACGTATAAAGTACGTGCCATGCAGTTCAAATTTTCTTGGAGGCAGTTTTATTATGGTTTAGCTTTTTGGGGAATTTTGGTGTCATATTATTCTTTAAAATTTTGTAGAATGTAAGCTAGTTTCCAATATCAGCCAGTGGATTTGAGTAACAAATTTACATGAGAGAGGAGTCATTAAAATGGGCATGCATGCTGATTAGGGTGTTTATAGAGTGTTGGCCTGGATATTAGCCTTGTATATTATTTGAATTCTTCGAGAGGTGTGATTTCGGAAATAGATAGTTCTTCGATAGTTAGGTATAACTTTCTGGAGACAAATGGTTCTGCGATACAGTGTATTTTTTGGGGAATAATGATACGGAGTATGTTTTCTGGAAATGATGAGATAGTGTATTTCTGGGAAATAATGATATGGTGTATGTTTTCTGGAAATGATGAGATAGTGTATTCCTGAGAAATAATTATATGGATATAATTCCTGGGAATAAATAATGTAGTGGATTTTTCTGGGAAATGATGATGAGATAGTGTATTTCTGGGAAATAATGATATGGTGTATGTTTTCTGGAAATGATGAGATAGTGTATTCCTGAGAAATAATTATATGGATATAATTCCTGGGAATAAATAATGTAGTGGATTTTTCTGGGAAATGATGATGTTAGTGTATTTTTCTGGAAAATTGTGGCATTTCTATAGAAGCTGTGTGCCTAGGAAATGGCGAGGTAATGGCATTTCTTGACATAATGTGAGTCTTCGTATGGTGTTTCTCTGAAAACCGTGTGTCCGGGGGAAACAGTTTTGGGGACAAGTATTCGTGCAGGGTGCTTTTTATATGAGGAAATACTTTGTGTCTGAAAGGGTGTTTATGGAAACCATTGGGAAATTGTCTTCCACTCCCAGTAAGCCGAAGACTCGTAGGAAGCTACTCCGAGCAAGGTGAGTTCATGAGTGTTGTCCCAAAATGGTAAGTGAAGAAAACAATACAGGGTGATGTGTAACACTTATACTCCCATTTCGATGTATAGGCCGGATTTGATTTACTGCCAAATCTCACCTTCAGCTTTAATAATGTTGCTCCCTGAGAGTTAAATTTTGTTTTCAAAGAAATTGGAGTCTGATTAAATAAGGTGTTTGTCTAGCCAGATCCTGAGTTATTAACTACATGGATCTTTAAATTGGTGATAAATTGCCTAGAAACATTCTTGAGGTATAGACTAAGTTGTTTTAGGAGTTACTTGTCAGAAAAAGCTGTGTTGCTTGAAATTTTGATGAACGGTAAGGGTGCCTATTGATATTTGTTCAAAATCAGGAGTGTAGCGAGTGAGTATTTGCCTTTTTATTTGCATTGTAAGGTGTGGAGTAGATAGAGCAGGCTGGTGTTATTTAGGTTGTAGGAATTTCTTGTTGGTAGTGTAATATTTGTTGTCAGCGTGGCAAGTTAGTGCTAAATTTTTAGTTAACGTAATAAGATACTAAGTGCAGTGTGTTCTGTGTTGTAGCTAGAAGTTATTTTGTATCAGTTAATGCTAGTATTCAGTGCTATGAGATTCTAGGGCACATTTTTCTGTTAGTGTAGGATTGTTTACAGATGTAGGTTTTGGTTATTAAAAATTTTTTGCTCAGTTACTGTAATTTTAAAATTAATGTTGGCTAAGGAAACTGGTTTGAGGGGTTTGTCGAAAGGTTAAATGAAATCTGGATTGTTTACACATTAAGCTATAAATTTATAGCCAAGAGGGAGAAGAATTGCACTTCACCTGCCAAAACGTATCCAGAATGTTTATGTGAAGTTTCATAAGCCAAGTTTTTGTATTTGTTTTCGTAAATCATACCTTCAAGAAAATAATGTGTTTCTAACCACCCGAAAGGGATAAATTTGGTTTTTGCTTATGGAAGTGTGTACAAGCTAAATTTTATTGCATAATTTGTGAACTTCAAATATGTGAGATATTATTCTAATACAGTGTGGTTAAACTTTGTCAGTTCTGAAGGCCAAATTATTAGCCTATTACTGTTAAAGCTGTAATTATGCTTCGTTCAGTTTTCAGCCTGCCATACTAATTTAAAATTCTAATGCAACTACATGTTAGACATAAATTAAGAAATTTCACATTTTGTGCGCAGAATTGTTTGTTTCTTTCGAAGCATTAAACTGTGTGTCATCTCATATTTATAAGGCCAGTTGCCAAAGTTAAAAGAAATTTTTAAAATTTGAAAAGCTGATTGTGTCGAACAGAAAACATTTGTTGACATGGGTATTCCTCGACTTCTTGAAATACTTTGTTGTTGCTTTTTAAATGATGAAGTTTTACAAATAAATACAGGCCAAGTGACCTTTCAAAAATCCAAACTTTGTGCAGTGAAAATTATGTGTCCGGGTTGAATTCCATCCCTAGTTCTCATGTTATCCACCTTAGCGTGCCTAAGGAAAGGAAAGAACCCCGAGTTTAGAGTGATTTAACAATGCATTTTTGCCCTAACCACTTCTAAAAAGAAAAAATTAAATCCAAAAGTTATTTACACGAGTACAATGTCTACCATGAATATGTAGTGTCACACATTGGTACACATGTAACAATATATATCTTTTTTCACACTTGCAGGTTTTTCAACTCGACTAAACGCAAACGGCACCAATAGGCAGTAATAACTTTTGGATTTCAAAACTCAGTGTGGAATTTTATTTATCATGCTCTTGATAGAAAAATCTTTTGGCGTTTCCAAATGCATCCACCCATATCCCAAATTTAATATTTACCAAATTACAATATATATGGTTTCTACAAATGCCCATAGCTAAACAACAACATAATTTTTACCATAACAATACTAATTGTTTAATTAGAATGCAGTAAACACTAATTTCGTCAGAATGCAAGGTTAGATCTTTGACTTACCAGTAAATGAAGAAGATAAATTTTCACTCTGATTTCTTATTTCCAACAAATAGCTGTTCACAAAATCAGTTACGTCGTCTTCATTAAATTTCGCACGATGGCGTTGGACTTCTTTCCTAAGCAAACCAAAGAACATTTATTATTATTTAAATAGAAGATATTTTGTTTGAAAAAATCAGATTCTTGAAATGTCTTTCTTAACATGTGACAAGAAACACTGATCATCATGAAAAGCTGAGGGTTCCTATTTCAAGAGAAGAATTCATTTCCTCCATTACATAAAATAATTTATTATATTGTAATTTTAAATCAACAGTGACTTTCTTAATATTTTAAAAGGAAACTTTCAAGAAATCGCTGATTACTTTTAACACATGCCTTGTATGAATCTTACGAGCACGGAAATTCGAAATCTAAAAGCCACTGTTATTCAGTACGAAATGAGCTCTGCAACAAGGTATCCTTACCCAAAAGTAAACACCATTTCTTTTTAGGTATTTACAGACACTTTTTTCAGCGATGTATCTGAATGGTATCTGGGTCAGAATCCCGACAGACACTATTCCGACCAGCCAAAATCCCGACTGCCCAAAATCCCGACACTACCAAAATCCCGACAGCCGAAATCCCGACAATTTAAAATCCCGAAATTAAAACACCTGATGAGCTCATACCTTAATATAACGTTAAATTTTGAATCCCAGATAATCTTTCAAATTCTTTTTGACGTGATATTTTTTTTAGCTAATAGTATTATTTTTTTATTTTTTTTAAGCTAATAGCAATATTTTGCTTTTAGCTAATAGCATTATTTCGCTTTTAGCTAATAGCATTATTTTGTTTTTAGCTAATAATATTATTTTATTTCTGCTAATAGCATTATTTGATCAATATTTGTATAATAATGTATGATCAATTATTTGTTTGATTTATCATTATCAGAAATACTGAAATTTGGAAATACTGAAATCTTACTGAAATCTTTCAAATTCTTTTTGACGTGATATTTTATTTTTAGCTAATAGCATTATCTGATCAATATTTACATAATAATATTTGATCAATTATTTGATTTATTATTACAATAAGAAATACTGAAATTTGGAATTTGGGTTGTCGCGATTTTGGTGTTGTCTGGATTTTGGGTTGTCGGGATTTCGTCTGTCGGGATTTTGGCTTGTCGGGATTATGTCCGGATCCGATCTGAATGCTTCCAACTGCGGCTTGGGTGTTGAATTTAAATTCTTCGGGTGTGTTTGTCAAACATACTGGATGTTTCACAATGATGAGGACGATTAGAAGGATATTTTGAGGGAAAAGTACACTGCTGTCCAAACTTTAAGCACGACGTACATTTTCACCGGTCAAAATCGGAAATAGCGGTTCTGTTTACCACAGTGAGTTACGTCGATGGGAAAAGGAACAGTGAATTGGAACCCAACACATCAAAAATCATAAATAATACATAATAGAAATCGAAATAGAACAAAATGTTAGGAAAGAGACACAAGATCACCTGTCATCCAGTGATACTCTTCCATCAGCTCTGCAAAAAGAGACTACAGGTTAAAGTCCCCGGTAGGTAAGACGTCCACCCCGCATCGCAATGCCTGTTTGTCACCGGTGTGTCATGCTTATTAGCACCAAGTGGTTTAGGAGCTTCTTTGGTAAATTTTCTCACTCCTTCTTAGGAGCCCTGATAAATGCTGGAATGGTTTCTGCTGGTAGATTCCTTGGCGCAACAACTCTTCCCAGAATATCCCATGAATGTTTGATCGGTCTCAGATCAGAGTGACAGGATGGTCACTCCATAAGACGTACACCGAGTGATCACTAAATTATGACCAACTACTTAATGCTTCGCAGCTCCTCCTTTCGCTTTCAGTACAGCAGATATCCTACGTGGTATGGATTCAATAAAATGCCGGAAGCATTTGCCAGGTATGGCCGACCAAGATGTGTGTAATGCGGCATTCAATGCAAGTGTGGAGGTGATTGGTGTATTCAGATCCTGATATGCACCTCCCATCATGTTCCACAAGTGTCCTATGGGATTGATATCCGGGTATTTCAGAGGCGAATTGATATTCTAGATGTCTGAACTGTGTTCCCCAAGCCATTCCTGTACAACATTGGAACTGTGGCTCGGAGCGTTGTCATCTTGGAAGACACCATGTCGCAATTTTTTGCCATTCGGGAAAAAGTGCAGCATTGCAGAGTGTACAGAGTCAGCAAGCGGTTCATGGTAGTGGGCACCAATCATACGTTTTTCCACATGGACCTGGGGTCTAAGTTCCTGCCACGTAAATATGACTCACACCATACAACCACCGCCTGCTTGCAGTGTGAAGACCAGCCAGGATGGATCAAGTGCCTCATGTGTGCGCGAAATACTGTACGTACACGACCAACCACGGAGTGAGGTAAAATACGCGACTCGTCAGACCAGCACACATTTTTCCAGTCATTCGACGTCCAATTTGCATGATCTTTGAACCAGGCGAGTCTTTTGCACCGATGAACCGTGGTTACGAGAGGATGTCATCCGGGTCGTCTGCTGTTATAGCCCATACCTGCGAGTGTGCAACGCGTGGTCATGACAGATACTCTTCCGGGTTGACCTCTGTTGTACTGGGTAGTCAACTGTTGAAGAGTGCTGCGTCTGTTGGCCCGCACTTCTCGTCTCATCCAACCCGATGCTCACCTCTCACATCAATCTCTCGCTACCCTGTGCAGTTTTGCCTCGGAGTCGCATTTGACCATTTTCACGCCAGTTCTGATAGTCTTTAACTACGGCGGTTCGCGAACAACACACCAATTTAGCCGTTTGGGAAATCGAGGCACCCTCTTTCTGAGCTCACACGATTTGTACTTTCTCAAATTCCGATAAATTCTCCTGTTTACCAATTACGCTCCAAATTTTACTACCTATTGCTTTACTCACGCCTTATATTTGCTTCGTCAGTCGACTAATCAAGCCCTTTCAAAAACCAAGTGACCAACGGGTCCCATCCACTTTTTATAGAGATGGTCATAATTCAGTGATCACTCGGTGCATATTCTCACCAGTTTATAATTCATTCACAAGGTACTGTGCTGTGAGTATAAGGGTTATCTTCGATAAAAAAGAGATATGAGCCCACAACACCACGGAACAGAAGAACGTGTTGAAAAATCACACGACTGAAATGCCGCTGCTGGGTGATTAACCCGTTCATCTATCACCTGCAGTTCAGTAAGTTAATTGACCATGCTATCGGCGCAAACCATAATGCCACGATTGCCATATCTGTTCCGTTCAGCTATGTTCATGGCATCCTAATCAGTCCCACGTTCCTCTAGATCAATTTCCGTTTGGAATCCGACTAAAGAGTAAAGCGGTTTTTACATGTTAACATTTCCTTGGTAAATTCATTTCATTTCATTTATTATTTCTGCTGTTACACATTCATGATTTATTGTTACATTATTATTTATCTATCTGTATAATAACAGCAAGGAAGCTCCGGGAAAAGGCCTCACAGAGTCCTGACTTGGCCCGAGCTTTCTAAGTAAAGTCACCAATCCAAGACAGCAATGAAATTAGTTTACTATTGGTATAAAATGAAATCTCCGCGGCGCTACAATTAGATAGCACACTTGCCCTCCAATTTTCCGGTTACTCTCCCTTCCCATCTCTTTATTATTATTTTTGTAGTTAGTTTAATATATATGCTTTAAGTTTTTTTATATAAATTATAGTTATTGATTCTGTTAGTTCTCTAGGTAGTGAATTCCAAAATCTTTGTCCACAGTAATGTAGACTTTGTTTTATGATTATAGTTTTAGGTAAAACTGGTGTTAGTATATGCTGATTTCTAGTGCCATATTAATGTGTAAAAGTAGTTATTTTTATTAGAATATGTTCTATGCTATTTTTTATTCTTTTGTAGGTAATTTTCCCTAAGTTGAAATCGTATAATTGCTTAACAGTCGTTATATTATATTTATTAGGAAAAACTCTTGACATAAAGACCAGCCTACACGAGACACACACCACTGATGACGGGCTATATGACGTGCCATGGATACTGGTGCGTAGCACAGAGGTTTCCAGATATAAAGTCCTGCTGCATTTAAATTTCTTGACACGGTTTGGCACCAAATTCTCACACCTGTGCTTGCTTGAAAGCGATTAGCAAATAGGACCGTAGTACATTTCCGACTCCGTTTCGCCATTACGGATAGGTAACGGTTATCCCGATGGCTCGTACAAAAGAGGCGACTTCTAGAAAACTATCCTGCAGCTGTTCTGGGTGCCCTCAGCGTTGAGCAATGCCACAGCACTATGCTATGTGCTACTCTTAACTCTCTGGCGACATCGGTCATAGTTTAGTATTCTTCTAGGTTACCGATGAATTCATCATCATCATCATCATTGTCAACCATTATCAATCCACTGCTGGACGAAGGTCTCCCCAAGTTTCCTCCACAACGGTCTGTCTTGTGCCAGTCTCCTCCATGTCACTCCCGCATACTTTCGAATTTCATCCACCCATCTTCCATGTGGTCTTCTTCTGGGTCTTTTCCTGTCCCTTGGAATCCAATCTAAAATTTCAACTGTCCATCGATGGTCTGTTCTTCTGGCAGTATGTCCATCCCATTGCCATTTCAGGGATTTAACTCTGATCATGATGTCTTCCACTCTTGTCATTTTTCGGATCCACGTGTTCCTCTTCTTATCTCTCCTGGTTACACCAAGCATGCACCTCTCCATGCTGCTTTGAGTTGTCTGCAGCCTTTGTATGTCTCTTTTAGCTAAGGTCCACTTCTCTGCACCATACGTAAGCACTGGAAGGATGCATTGATCAAACACTTTTCTTTTAAGACATAATGGCATATTGCTCTTGAAAATTATGCTGTTTCTTCCAAAAGCTCTCCAGGCAAGTTTTGTACGCCGATTAATTTCTTCACCAATGTGACCCTCACTTGATATCTGCTGTCCAAGATAAACGTACGTGTCTGTTATCTCCAGCTTTTCTCCATCAATCGATAAATCTTCATTTCTTGTAAAAGTATTGTACATCCCTTTTGTCTTCTGAAAGTTCATTCTTAATCCCACTTCTTTACTCTTGTCAGCAAGTTCCTGGATCATACTCTGTAGCTCTGATGGGGTAGTTGCAAAAATGACTATATCATCAGCAAAACGAAGGTGGGTTAGATAATCTCCATTAATCTTTATCCCTTTGTTTTCCCAGTTCAGTGATTGAAAGACATTTTCCAATGTGGCATTAAAGAGCTTCGGAAATATGGTGTCACCTTGTCTCACTCCTTTTCCAATTTTTATGTGTGTTGTATTTTCAAACAGCCGAATCTTTGCACTTGCATTTTCATAGATGTTATTAATAATATTAATGTATGCATCTTCAATACCGCAGGATTTCAGAGCCATTGTAACTGCTGATGGTTTCACCGAATCAAAGGCTTTTTCATAATCGATAAAAGCCATGCACAATGGAAGTTCATATTCCCTCGCTCTTTCAATTAGTTCTCTCAGTACGTGGATATGATCTATTGTGCTGTAGCCACTCCTGAATCTAGCTTGTTCTCTCGGTTGAGCCATGTCCAGTGTCACCTTCAAGCGGTGTGAAAGAACTTTAGTGAAGATTTTATAAACCACTGATAGGAGGCTGATAGGTCTGTAGTTCCCGAGATCCTCAATGTCACCTTTTTTATGTAGCAAGATCATTGTAGCGTTGTTCCAATCCTCAGGAATTTTCCATTCATTAAGGCATCGAGTGAAAATTTGGGCGAGTACTGTTTGGATTTCTCCACTTGCTTCTTGTATGATGTCTACAGTAATTCCCTCTTCTCCTGGAGCTTTTCCCCGCTTCATGTTCTTGATTGCATGTGCAACTTCTGCTGGAAGGACTGGAAGAACTCTGGTACTGGTACCTTTCATGATGTCTGGAGTACATGTATCATCCCTTTCATATAATTTGGAGTAGAAATCTTTCACTCTTGTCATAATTTCGCCTCTATTTCTTGTTACAGAACCATCTTCTTTTCTCAGTGCCATAATCTGTTTTTCCCCTTACTGAGATGTCCCTTTGCTATCTTTAGGCTTTGGTTGTTTTCAATTGCTTTCCTTACTAGTTCACAGTTGAATTTCCTTACGTCTTCAGTGATACTTTTTCGTACTGTCTTGCATAGCTCTATATATTCCACTTTGGAAGTCACATCTTCTTTAGTTGTCCTCATCACTCTTCTTTTTTGCATCAACATTTTGGTTTTTCCTGATAATTTGTTCACATGCAATTTGTTCTTAGACCCAGCTAATTTTGTTGCCGTTTCCATAAGAGCTTTGGTTACTTTTCTGTTAACTTCAGAAATACCCACTTCTTCCGATGTAAGGCCTTCTAAAGCAGAGAATCTGCTCTTCAGTTCCAATTTGAATGTATTATGGTGTTTTTTAAGGTTGGTTATGTCAATACATTTTGTTTGTCTTATGAGCTTGCTACGTTCGAGTTTAGTGTTGAGGTGCATCTTACATCTCATCAATCTATGGTCACTGCCTGTGTTGAACTTGTTTAGCACACTGCAGTCTTCTATGACGAATTTTTTGTTACACATAATAAAATCAATTTCACTTGTCGTCCCATTTGGATGTCTCCATGTCCATTTCCTGTGTGGCTTTTTCTTGAAAAAGGAGTTCAAGATGAAAAACCCTTCTGCCTCTGCAAACTCTACGAGAGTATTTCCACGCTGGTTTCTGTTGCCGTGACCGAATTTACCTACTGAAGTTTCATTCTGTTGCCGTTGCCCTATTTTTGCATTGAAATCTCCCATAATTATCTTCAAGTGCTGCTTACCTTTATTATTTAGATCACGAATTTCCTCATAAAATTCTTCAATTTCTTCTTCAGCATGACTTGTGGTGGGTGCATAAGCTTGAATAATCTGAGCCTGGTATCTTCTCGAGAGTTGGATAACGAGTCGTGCAGCTCTGTCAGAGGAACTTTCAACTTCTACAACTTTATCCTTCAGTTTCTTGTTTATTATAAATCCAACACCACTAGTTCTGCCAGTATCTGTCCCACGATAGTAGAAGAGATGTCCACTTTTTAGTTCAATGAGATCTTCTCCTTTTCTCCTTACCTCACTTAGCCCGACGATGTCCCACTTGATCCTTTGTAGTTCCTCTTCCAATTCAAGAAGCCTTGAATCAGAAGATAGGGAGCATCCGTTATACGTCGCCAAGGTCAGCATCAGTTGGCAGCCTAGTCCGGTCCTCCGGGGATTCTTAGCACCCTTTGCCTTCATGTCGCACTGGCCGGTGCCTTGGCCAGGTACATTCCAGCTGCCGGAGACTGAGGGCCAAGATTTAAGTTGTGGAGTCATTTTGGAGGGGTTTGGCCATAACTCACCACGCTGGCCAAGCGGGTTGGTGAGTGTGGGGTAGCATTTCCTCTAATCCCGATGGTATAGTTATACCGCTATTGGCGGTCGTCAGAGCCCCTTTAGTGGGAACAGGATGTACCACGAGAAGGCGGGGTTGACATTTGTCAAGGAGAGGCTGTGATGTTACGCATCACCTGACCTTGGTAAATTCATCCATTTGGTTCTTACTTTAGACACGCAATATGAACCACAACTTGGCCTCCGGCCTACATACGCCCTCGGCAGCAAATTTGCACACAAGCTATCCATCATGGTGTGTCTTCATACGTCACACTTCAATTTGCATACAAGCTATCCATCATGGAGTGTCTTCATACGTCACACTTCAATTTGCATACAAGCTATCCGTCATGGAGTGTCTTCATACGTCACACTTCAATTTGCGTACAAGCTATCCATCGTGGAGTGTCTTCATACGTCACACTTCAATTTGCAAAAAACTATCCATCGTGGAGTGTCTTCATACGTATCCATCATGGGGCTAAAGAGTCATATTTAGCATATGACTCTTTAGCCCGATGACGCTCTGAAATCTCCAGATTTCATGTTCTTCCTTAGTTTTAAGACAGTAGTGTATTGAGCACAAAAATATGGAATTTTCACTATTCCGAACAATAACTAAAACAGTTTTTACCATGCTTACGAAAGTTCAATGTGCGCAACATCTGTCGTCCAGCACACACATCGAAATAATATTTCGTTTATTTTAAAACACAATAGAACATCTAACGCTGAATTTATGAAAAATCCCTGAATATGCGATTCTCGAGGTAAGTCACATCTTTTTCAATGAAACACTTTATTGAAAAGCACGTCTGGTCCTCTTGCATGCCAGCCATGAAGTCTGTGCTATACGGGTTTAAGGTCGATGACACTTAGAAACCTTTGCAAATGAGATGAATGCATTCATTCTATTTTCCATTTGGATCTCTAAATCCTTGACTGTCTGAATACCCAAAGCCTCTGAGTGCAATTCTTTAAAACTGTTTGCGCATTGTCTTAGTCTCAAGGAAAAGGTAAACTACTCGTGGTTTCCATCTTAATTAAGAGAGGAACATCAAGATATCCATGCTAAAACGCTTTCCAGTAATTTAGCATATGACAGGCTAAGAGAAACAGTGCTCAATAGTGAACCCTCGCATTCTGCGGTGAAAACATGTTAATCCATTAATTAAACAACTACTGTCGAAAGCATGGTGACGAGGCACTTCTGGCAGCGTGCTGGTGGTTTTGTCGAATGTATTCGAAACGACATCAGATATTCCACACTCTGATGTATGTTTCCACACGCTTAAGCGTAGATGATTCCCTTTCCGAATTCCTATGTACAAGTATGAAAACGGCATTTTAATTTGAATTATGATTTACTTTGTCCCACTGATTTAATTAAGCATTGTTAAAAAGTATCCCTCTCGGAGAAATTCTAAATCATCTGGATCACGTCACAACTTTTTCTCCAACTTCAAAAGATACGCGAATATGTTCAAACTTTCAACTATTTACTGGAAAATTATTAAAAGGACGTCTGCGCGCGAGCACGCAGACACACAAGCGTAGGTATAAGAAAAGGAATGAAGCACTTGTTCTTAAGCACACGCATAGGCACAAAAAGTGCAGTGACACTTTCACTGTGTAACGTATACTCTATATTCACTTTCCTTTTGATTTTACTATCTCTGGTTATTTTATTTTACCATGTAAATTATCTTCTTACTGAACGAAATATTATTTCACCCGATGAATGAGATCTGGCAATGAGTGTAAGTCATGACGTGGTGGTAGCCAGTATATATAGACGCGTTCATCGATAGCGAAAGAGAGATTTTGTTGTTATAAGGAGAGCGTTTGTTATTGAAGAGAGGTCGTTTGTTGTTATACTAGAGGAGCGTTGTTGTTGTGAAGGAGAGAGTTTCGTTCTATGTGATTAGTTTGATTCTTCATTATTGTGAAACAAGTTGTGTGTGTGTGCTTTGGATAACCAAGAGTTACATAATAAAAGAGCTTTGTAGTAAGTACGTCTTTCTCAATTAATAGTTTTTGTCAGACCTCTGTCTGGCTGTTAGGTTTATGTCATTAGTTTATTACCATTAACAACCAGCGTTAAGACTTTATTCATTCTAATTACTGCTACAACATTACTACCAGTTATAAGTTTGTTCAATACTATTACTACACTACTAGCAGGAGACTTTATTCATGTTCTTAATTAACTAGTAACAACAACCATTTGAATTCACTATTTGAAGCTTAGTACAAGCATATCATTCAGTAGCAGAAGCATTATACTTAGCTCAGTAGGAAAGCTTCATTATTATCATTAGCTAGCTGGTAGAAAGAGATTATTCATTATAATTAGCTTAGCGGAAGGCAAATAAAGCTAATTCATTATAATTGGTGCCCGAACTTTTCTCGAACACGAGATCTTGACAATTCTTACCCATGTCTTCACTACCTGAGACAACTTCAATTTTCCACCCCAAGGCAAGTTCCGAGGGTAATGGTGTTTTCTTTTGACAATTTGCAAGAAGCCTGTGGCTCTAACTTTGATATGAATGATCTACACGTACCCAGGCATTCTTCACAATTTCGTAATGCACCAGCTTCCTATTACTCTGAGTCGCGGGTCGTACCTGAGGGAGTTCAATCCTCTCAGTGAAGTAGAATGCTTGCCCATTTCGTGCCGCATGCAGGAACAATTCACTTCAATGGTTTGGAGGGGTCCTTAAAGTTCCTCGAAGATCTGGAAGATCATTTTGATCTATATAATATTCCTGAAGACTGCAAAGTCCAAATCGCCGGCACTTGCTTGAGGGATACCGCTAAGATCTGGTATCGGCAGTGGAGAGTGTTGAACCCAGATTCTCATTATGAGAATTTCCGTGCAGAATTCTTGGAGGTCTTTCCTTTCGGCCTCAGTCGAGCTAGCCATGCACAACAGCCTTTTTCGCGTCAGCAAGGTTCCAATGATAGCCCTGTTGCATTTGCGTTGGAAACTACACGCTTATATAACCTATGGGATCCACATGCCAGTCCTGTTGACATGTTGGATACCCTCGTGCAGCAGCTCGACCCATTCTTACAAGTTTTTTTTTTGAGGTTCGACACCCTGCCACAATTCATTAATGCCTTCGCCTCATACGCACGTATGAAGAGCGACATGGCAAACATAGTTCAACTCACCATGCTCGGGCACCCCGCGAGGCTTATTACGAAAACCCTCAGCGGCATAATAGGCATAATAACTTTCAGCGTGAACATACACAGGTGCACACCCAAGCTTCATACGTTCCACCACACAGAAGAGTGGCAAACCAACAGCGAGTTTCTGAACAAGCTTCGGGATATCGTCATAATGCACAGTATGCTCGACCCCGTTCCAATCCTCAGCATTCGGAACGTCTTCATGCTCAGGGCAATGATGATTTTTCTGCCCGTGCTGAGGGCAGACGTAATAGATATGAAAATGTCAACAGACACGCGGAGTTTCCGACGCAGGTTTCACGCAGGTTTCACGCAGTTTTCCTCATCGTGAAAGTTTTCCCGATACCCGGCAGGGTCGAGGTTTCAGACCGCATGATAATCCAACCAGGAATCCTTTAAACTTCCACAGGAAGTAGACCAAGGGTCGGTCCTGCTTCCTGATACCAAGCATTCTGACCCTAAAACAGTATTAGTGACTGTTCAAACTCCTCAGTTGCCTGATGTATTCTTGACAATTGAAGATATTATTGTCGAGACAAAGTTCGACACTGGTTCCGAAATATCAGCCCTAAATACAAAGTTTTGCACTGACAATTTTCCTGCAGTCCTCGTTCAGCCTGCGACGCAGTATATGCGAGGTGCAAATAACGAAATCTTCAGTATCACAGGAACTGTCACATTATCTTTAGGGCTGGGAAAAGCTCGTTTTACGCATTCTTTCCTGCTTATAGACGAGCTACCTGTGAAATGTCTAATGGGAATGGACTTTATTCATAAGTTTCAAATAACTTTGAATTTCGTACAAAATGTGATTTCCTTTCCGGAACCTGTCGAAATGATTCCTACGGTTCCTGTAGATATAACGAGTTTGTTATTGAGTAACCAATTGAATGAGAGGCAACGAGACCAGCTTTCTCTCCTTTTACAGGAAAGCCCTGGTTTATTTTCTGATCAACCTGGTTTCACACAGGTGATTTATCATGTCATTGACACTGATGGTTCGAAACCAATTGCGACGAAACCTTACCCTTGTGCTCCACATAAAAAACAGGAAATGCAACGTCAAATTTCTGAAATGATTAAGCAGGGCATAATCAGGGAATCAACAAGCGCCTGGGCTGCTCCTGCCTTTTTGGTTCCAAAGAAACAACCCAATGAATTTCGTTTTGTGACAGATTTCCGCAAGCTCAACCAATTCACAAAAACGATCAATTATCCACTACCTGTTATGTCGCATATTTTAAATGACCTCTCGTCAACCAAATGGATGTCAACCTTGGATTTGGCGAGTGGATATTGACGTATGCCCTTGGACTAGCTTCTGCACCTGCTACTTTCCAAAAGCTTATGGATACGGTTCTCAGACCTGTCCTGGGTCCTCATGTGCATGTATATTTGGATGATATTATTATTACATCCGAGACTTTTGACGAGCACCTTTCTGTGCTCAAACAGGTGTTCCAACTCATGTACAATGCTGGCTTGACGTTAAAACCTAGTAAATGCCAGATAGCGAGGGACGAGATTGTATATCTAATGTTGAAAATCACTCCCCACGGCTTATTTACAGATAATGAAAAAATTAGGCCTATTGTTGACTTTCCTCGGCCTAAAACAGCAAAAGAACTATCACGCTTTTTAGGAATGACCGGATGGTATCAGCAGTTCGTCCCCGCTTATGCTACAATCTGTGAGCCATTTTATGCTTTAAAACGTAAATACAAGAAGTTTGTTTGGACACCTGAGGCTAACGCTACATTCGAAACACTGAAGTCTGCGTTGACTCAGCCTCCGGTGTTGGCTTTCCCGGATCATACTAAAGAATTTGATATTTATACTGACGCATCCGGAGTTGGTCTTGGTTGCGTTTTGTCACAAGCTGGGCATCCAATAGCTTTTGCGTCTCGTACTTTAGCCAAAGCTGAACGCAATTATTCAGCTACGGAACGTGAATGTCTTGCTGTTGTGTATGCGCTGAATAAATTTCAATGTTATCTTAATGAATTGACAGTTAACATAATTACGGATCATTCTGCCCTTCAGTATTTGAATTCTGCTAAGCACCTATCTCAAAGACTTATGAAGTGGGCTCTGAAGTTACAAGAGAGCAATATCAAAATTTCGTATCAGCCAGGTCATAAGAATCAATTACCGGACGCATTGTCTCGCGTTCCGATTAGTGGGGTCCCCACAGAAACTACTTCCTGGATGTCAGCCTTTACTTCTCATAGCTGATATAACATCCAGAGAGCAGATAATGGCAGACTTAATAAATGATCCAGATTTTGGGGATATCTATAATTTTTTGCTTGCGGGTTCGCCCCTACAAAGTGATCCTTCTCTGGCTGGAAGGTCACAGCATTTTGAAGTAATAGAGGGTCTTCTTTACTATACAAAATCTAGGACTACTAGGGCAGAGTTTCGCCCATGTATTCCGCGAACCCTTAGACTGGCCCTTTTAAATGAATTTCATGACAAACCTCTTGCAGGCCATTTAGGTATTCGCAAGACCCGTTGTAAATTGCGGGATGTTGCCTATTGGCCTGGCATGTACCAAAGTGTGCTCGCATACGTTCAATCATGTCACTTGTGTCAGATTAATAATTACCGTAATGTAAGACCGGCCGGTCACTTGAAATCTAGTTCAAGTTCTCATGTTTTTGATATTATTTCAATAGATTTATTGGGACCTTATCCTTTATCTGTTAAAAACAAAGCTCGTTACGTTTTAGTACTAACTGATAATTTTTCTAAATGGGTTGAAGTTTTTCCCATTAAAGCCGCTACGGCAGAAGTTATTTGTAATGTCTTAGTTAATGAAGTATTCTCTAGATATGGTGCACCTAATAAAGTAGTTTCGGATAATGGTCCTCAATTTATTTCTGACATTTTTGAAAGAATGTGTGCGAGACTACACATTAAACATAAATTCATTTCCCCATATCATCCCCAGAGTAATCCTGCGGAACGCGTTAACCGTACGCTAGTGAAAATGATTGCTACATTTGTAATGGATCATCATGAAAGATGGGATGACCATTTGGAGCTTTTTGCGTTCGCCCTCCGCTCGTCTGTCCACGAATCTACTGAAATTACTCCTGCAGAACTTTTTCTGGGTCGCAAAATTAAAACCCCTTTTGAAAATTTAACGGGGATTATCGACGAACTAAACAAGCGACCAACTCCGCAATCAGTACGAATCATGGCAGAAAAAGCTCGTGTTGCAATGCTAGGAGCACAAGCGGCTCAAGCAAGATAATATAATACTAGGCGTAGGGAACCAGATCTTGTCGTTGGAGATCTCACTCTCGCGGAAACGCACTTCCAGTCTTCGGTTTCGCATACTTTAGTGAAGAAATTTGCACCCAGCTACGAAGGTCCATATCGGGTGGCAAATGTGTTTGAAAATAACATTGTTCTTGGAAAACCTGACAATCAATTTCAATACGTACACGTTGATCAATGTCGAAAGTATCATGAACGAAATATCGATTTCATAATCAATCCTACTCAACCTTCTGTTCCACAGACTCAAGAGTCTATATCTCACGATCAACCTCCAGAAATTTTGGACGAACCAACAAACATTTTTGAAGAATCTCCAGTGATTTTTTCTTCACCCTCCCCTCCTCCAGACGGGTTTCCAAACACGCAGCCTGATTCTCCCTTGAGACCAAGGCTTGACTCAATTTCTTCGAATACTAGTATCGTTCCTTTCCCTCCAACCATTGCCAAGACTATTGCTGCGCCGTTTCCTGATAACTCTGCACCAACGCAGGCTCCTACTTCTTTGAATACCTCGTCAGAAAGTATTCCTATAGGCAAATATAAACATCGCCCTGCACGACCACTGAATTACAGCAGCGACTCAGAGGCTTCGGACATTTCTGATTTATCAGTTATGAACAATAATTTCAATATTACAAACCGTCCAGAACCACCAAAAGCTGGGCGTAAACGTAACTTGTCTCCCCAATCTGCTTCGCCGCAACAGCGACGAAGGCAGAAATCCTTGCATCCGCCCGGGTTTCGCCCCTGGAACCTACGTTCAGGGTAAACAGGGCCGATGCCTGCTGCTACTCTTATGCCACGCGGGCGTAAGCGAAAGCAAACGATGTGGCCGGAGCCACGTCCGTCCAAAAGACTACTGGAAGGACACAACGGGCCCCAGCACAAAGGGACTCCATATCAAAAGCCTGGGGAGCCCGTTCCTATCAGCCGCAGGGATTTCCGGACCGCCAGACTTCGGCCGTTCCTGATCGACGGACTTCAGCCATTCCTGACCGTTCTTCTCAGCCGCAGGGATATGTGCTTAGGGGTAAAATAATAAAATTGTTACTGTTAGGCAGCTCCAGGTAATCTTCGCTGCTGATACAGTTGGTATGTATTCAACGAATAATGCGAACGTAATTTGAAATTAAAATAATAAAATTGTTACTGTTAGGCAGCTCCAGGTAATCTTCGCTGCTGATACAGTTGGTATGTATTCAACGAATAATGCGAACGTAATTTGAAATTAAAATAATAAAATTGTTAATGTTAGGCAGCTCCAGGCAATCTTCGCTGCTGATACAGTTGGCATGTATTCAGCGCATAATGAGAACGTCATTTCAAATTAAAAAAGTGATTCCTGCTAGGCAGAATAGAAGGAAGGTATGCCGATGCAGGTTTTTTTGTTCAACAATACAAGTTTCACAGACGAATACAGATTTCTTAATTTTGTCATGCCAAGTTTGATAATGTAAATACTGCTGCCACCAAACAACAAAACAAAAACGAGGTCGATAAACGTCAATCATCGAAGTGTAAGACTTACACTCCAAAATTGATAGGTTTTTCGGAAAAAAAAAAAAAAAAAGAAAAGAAAAAAAAAAATTAAGGGGGAGATGATGTAACGTATACTCTATATTCACTTTCCTTTTGATTTTACTATCTCTGGTTATTTTATTTTACTATGTAAATTATCTTCTTACTGAACGAAATATTATTTCACCCGATGAATGAGATCTGGCAATGAGTGTAAGTCATGACGTGGTGGTAGCCAGTATATATAGGCGCGTTCATCGATAGCGAAAGAGAGATTTTGTTGTTATAAGGAGAGCGTTTGTTATTGAAGAGAGATCGTTTGTTGTTATACTAGAAAAGCGTTGTTGTTGTGAAGGAGAGAGTTTCGTTCTATGTGATTAGTTTGATTCTTCATTATTGTGAAACAAGTTGTGTGTGTGTGCTTTGAATGACCAAGTGTTACATAATAAAAGAGCTTTGTAGTAAGTACGTCTTTCTCAATTAATAGTTTTTGTCAGACCTCTGTCTGGCTGTTAGGTTTATGTCATTAGTTTATTACCATTAACAACCAGCGTTAAGACTTTATTCATTCTAATTACTGCTACAACATTACTACCAGTTATAAGTTTGTTCAATACTATTACTACACTACTAGCAGGAGACTTTATTCATGTTCTTAATTAACTAGTAACAACAACCATTTGAATTCACTATTGAAGCTTAGTACAAGCATATCATTCAGTAGCAGAAGCATTATACTTAGCTCAGTAGGAAAGCTTCATTATTATCATTAGCTAGCTGGTAGAAAGAGCTTATTCATTATAATTAGCTTAGCGGAAGGCAAATAAAGCTAATTCATTATAACTGTTTGAGGGAATGAGTCGAGATGAATGTTTGCTCAGTCGTGTAGACGCGGGATAAACTTGTAATCGAGAGCATACTCACGGAAATAAAAGGAGAGTTAGGTACATACTTATACTATGTAAACTATAATGGTTTGCCAGAACGTAAAAAGCTAAGTCATCCAAAAAAACAGATTGTTTATGTAGAGTTGGGCTGCCTTAACAGCAGTCTGCAATTTAAAATATATTTGAAATACGTGGATATAACGTAAATAGGCGATGTCATCGCTCTGTTCAAGTTTTTTTATAAACAACGCATAACAACTGATAAATTGTATTTCGACACCGCTGGGATCAAACCCAGATCTCTCGATAAATAGCCGAATGCGTTCGCTTTATAAACCACGCATAGCGCTGTGAATTGTTGGCACTGTAGCGTAAAGCGAGCGCACTCGGCTAGTTATCGAGAGATCTGGGATTCGATCCCAGCGGTGACGAAATACAATTTTTCGGGTGTTATGCGTTGTTTATAAAATAACGTGAACAGAGCAATAACATCGTCTATCTGCAATTTATAGTGCCAGAACTGAAATTCTTCACAACAGGTAATTACAGGACTCAGTAGGTGGCTTTCTAGAGAACTTTAGTTTTGTTCTGCATATTGTGCATTTCTTTTTCGGGTATGACAAGCGCTATGAGCAATTCTAAGGACTAAAAGCGGTCGTTCGTCCCTAATATGAGACCACGAATTCCAGGGACTAAAATCAGCCAGAGTCGTAAGATACGCACACCACTCATGCGCCACTCGGTACTCGATCCCGAGGCCAGCTTCGGTGGACTAGCCACAAACCTCTGCTGCTGACCGCTCGAATACCGGGGCGGAGCGCGTCTTAAATCTTCACGATAAATATTATCCAGTCTAGTCGGTGTAATGCAGTAAAGATTAACGAAACACAAATCTAAGTGACTTTCTTTGCACTTCTTACTGCAAAGTCTTTTCTCACCAAGAAACCTTTATATTACCTATTTCATCAGTATGAAGTTTTCAAAGTTGAATTTAGTTCCTTTGGTGAATAATCAGTCGTTACGGGCATAGTGCGCGAGTGAGAGAGATAAAATTCTGGTTTGGTACACTAATACTGTATGATGAGATGCTGCTAAGCAGATGGCGTAAAAATGAGGTCAGCCACTGCGGTGCGACACGAGCCGCATATAGGGGATGTATTTCAAATGTGGCAAAAGTTTTCTGGTTCGACTTCGATGCCAAGAAAGCATGGTAACTTTTATTTGCTCAGCAGTGAAGTGATATAGGACTGTCGTCTAGAAAATACAAGGCCATGACGTTAGTGAGATGAGTTCAATCTTTACTCAGTAGTTCGTAGGCTGGAAAATGGCCTTGTATTCTGGTTGTCCAAAAAATACAAAGCCATGACGTTAGCGGGAAAATGGCAGTCTAGAAAATGGCCTTGTATTTATTCTGCTTGTCCTTGTATTTAGTCCGGTTGTCCTTGTATTTAGTCTGGCTGTAATCTAGAAAATGTATTTTCTAGATTGCAACCAGACTAAATATAGAAAATTAGAAATTTTCATTTAGAAAAGAAATTTAGAAAATGGCCTTGTATTTAGACTTTAGAACTTGTATTTAGTCTTTAGAACTTGTATTTATTCTTTAAAATTTGTATTTAGTCTGGTTGCAGTCTAGAAAATGGCCTCGTATTTTAGTCGGGTTATCTAGAAAATACAAGGCGATGACGTTAGTCTATAATATGGCGTTGTATTTTCTAGTCTGGTTTTCCAGAAATACAAGGCCATGACGTTAGCTAGATGAGTTTCCTCCTTGACTCAGTAGTAGAGAGATATAGGACGGTCTTCTAGAAAATAAACATGACGTTAGCGAGATGAGTTTCTTCTTTATTCAGCAGTTTTTTGTCGTCTAGAAAATACAAGGCCATGATGTTAGCGAGATGAGTTTCCTCTTTATTCAGTAGTTTTTTTTTTTTGCCGTCTAGAAAATACAAGGCCATGACGTTAGCGAGATGAGTTCCCTCTTTGACTCTGTAGTGGAGAGATATAGGACGGTCGTCTAGAAAATACAAGGCCATGATGTTAGCGAAATGGGTTCCCTCATTTGGTGAGGCCACGCGGATACCAAATCTTCTGATTGGTTTCCAACGCTGTCGTGTATGACGTCAAACACGACACCGACGTAGCAGGCCGTGTCACATGAGAGTGACGTCACAAACGGAGGGAACTCATCTCTCTCATATCATTGTCTTGTACTTTCTAGACAGCCTTGGATACGCTGGCTATAAACAATGATTCAATAACATAAACATATTATGTAATGCATTTCTTCTGACCGATTAAACTAATATGCAAGGTTTTGTTGTTTTGAAACGAATAGGTGTATTTGAATGGATTTCTTGCGCAGATTCCGAAAATGACCTTCAAAATTCCGTATCACGTCAAGTTTTTCCACAAATGACGGAAATGTGAAAATTAAAAAAAACGTTATTTTTTAATGACATTGTTATATGGCAACGTTTGTAACGTGTGAAAATGTTTTCTGGAGGGAGGAATGATTGTTTAAGGAATAGATAAACATAAATATATAGCTGATAATGGAAATGCAACTGTTTTATCTGTATGACGTCACGATTTGCGCCACTCACAAAGGCGGAACATGAGAGAATGTTATCTTGGCACGGCAGTATGACTCATACCTCACGCCACTGCTCCTTTCTTTCTATTGGTCACATGTGGCGCCATTCGGGGCAGATCGTGTTACACTAGTCAGTGCAAAGAAGGGACTGGTCCCGTTCGGTTGTTTTTTTGTGGCGTGCGCAATGGCTGCACGTGGTTGTGTAAATCATCCAGACATAATTTGCTACATATGTGGCTGTAATACGACAGGAAAAAAACAGAAGCAAAATATTACGCCTTTCGTGAAAAATGCTTATTTTCAATTCTTCGGCATTAAACTAGCAGATCAGGACAAAGTTTGGTCTCCTCACAATGTGTGCCGTGCATGTGTGGAGGGGTTGAGGAACTGGAAAACTGGAAAAAGGGCATCAATGCCGTTCGGTGTACCCATGGTGTGGCGTGAGCCAAAAAAATCACAGTGACGACTGCTACTTCTGCACAGTGAATATCGTGGGTCATACCAGAACCAGTAAGCGTAACATTGTTTATCGCAATATCCCATCTGCCATGAGACCAGTGCCCCATAGTGAATCCATCCCTGTGCCATTCCCGTCCAATATCAAGCCCCCAACAGACACCGATTCAGACGGTGATACAAGTGATGAGATGTACCAACCGGACAGCATGGAGGATGAAACCCCAGTGCCATTTACCCAGCATAAACTGAATGATTTTGTTCGTGATCTGAATTTACCTAAAGACGCAGCAGAGCTTTTAGGATCACGACTTCAGGAAAATAATTTACTATGTCCTAATACGAGATTCTTCTGGTACAGACACCGAGAAGCAGAATTGGTTCCGTTTTTTCCTGAAGAAGGCGGTTTGGTATATTGTCGAGACATTCCGGCAGTCATGAAATTCTTCAACATTAATTACAATTCAGGACAGTGGAGGTTGTTCGTAGATGCCAGCAAATCCAGTTTAAAAGGTGTTTTATTACACAATACTAACATCCATCCATCCAATCCAGTAGCACATTCTGTGACTTTGAAAGAGACATACGAGAACCTTAAATTACTGCTGGAAAGTGTGCAGTACGAGTTTCATGAATGGTCTTTGTGCGGGGATTTCAAGGTGATTGGAATATTGCTCGGCCAACAAGCAGGCTACACCAAATTTCCTTGCTTTTTGTGTGAATGGGACTCCATAGCAAGGACGGAACTTTGGGTTCGGCAGCAGTGTCCAGTCAGAAGTACATTCACACCTGGCGAAAAAATCATTGTTTAACTTCCACTGGTTGATCCCTCGAAAATACTGTTGCCACCTTTACACATCAAACTTGGCTTAATGAAGCAATTCGTGACAGCTTTAAGCATAGACAGTAAATGCTTTCAGTATATGGTGGTAAGCTTCCATCAATCACGTCTGAAAAAATTAAAGCTGGCATTTTCATAGGCCCTCAAATACGAAAATTAATAGCAGACAACATATTCGAGGAAACCATGAGTGAGTGCGAATTGCGAGCATGGACTGCATTCAGAAATGTGGTACACAACTTTTTGGGGAACACGAAATCTTCAAATTACATCACTTTAGTCGAAGACATGCTGGAATCCTATGAACTGCTTAGTTGCAACATGAGCGTCAAAGTTCACTTTCTTCATGCTCATCTAAATTACTTTCCTAACAATCTTGGTGATTTTTCGGAATAACATGGCGAGCGCTTCCATCAGGATATTAAAGTGATGGAAAAGAGATGACAAGGAAAGTGGACGGTACATATCATGGCCGACTATTGTTGGATGTTGAACAGAGACTGTATGGACGCACCAAAGAGAATCCAAAACGAGGAAGTTTGAAGGGGAGCCTAGTGGCGAATGTTAGGTATGTTTGCCTTTGAATATGGATTTATGTTTATCTATTCCTTAAACAATCATTCTGCGCGTCCAGAGAACGTTTTCACACGTTACAAACGTTGTCCTATAGCAATGTCATTAAAAAATAACGGTTTTTAAATTTTCACATTTCCGTCATTTGTGAAAAAACCTGACGTGATACGGAATTTTGAAGGTCATTTTCGGAATCTGCGCAAAAATTCCATTCAGATACACCTATTCATTTGAAAACAACAGAAAAAAGTTGAAAAATTGCAGATCAGTGTTATCAACTGAACCCTCAAACTTTTTTTTGTAAGTGCGATGTGCAACAGTACGTTCATCTCTTTGGAGCTGTTTTCTTTTTTCGGGTTTAGCGACCACCTTAAGCAACACTGAGAGCTATAAGCAGTCGTTCGTCCCTAGCTTGATGCCACTGATTCTAGGTGGGAGCCATCCCCCATGTGTCACCGTATTTCGAACCCGAGTCAGCTTGGACGAACGGTCAGATGTCAGATCTCAGACCACTGCGCAATCGAGACTACATTCAATGGTTCAAAAGCAGATCTACTTTTCAAGACTGTCTGCTGTTAAAGCAAAAACGTAAGAACTTCTTACTAGCTTCAGTTATGAAATATTTACCACAGTCTTGTTAGTTAGCCTATTAATACTGACCCGATGGCCGAGTGGTCTGAGGCGCTGGCATCTAACCATTCGTTCGAGATGGATCCGGGTTAGAGGCCTGAATTAGGAATGAATGGTGTGCTTGTCCGAGAGCGTTGGCTCTCTACCCTCCCTAAATTAGGGACGGGCGACCGCATATATCCCGAAGAGGTGCTCATGGTGATCCTTAAACCACGAAATAAAATAAAAATGTTATTTTTCATTAGTTTAAATGCTTTGTTTTTTAATGCGCTTGTTTAACAGTAGCATTATTAATATTTTTCATAGTTACTAGTTCGTTAACTGGATTAGGAAAAGAAAGTTACTCCTTTCTGAAATGTGTACAATTCGAAATTATGTAACTAAATAACAGGGATGCAAAAGACGCTAATAAAGAGTGATTGTAACGCATTGTTGTCCAGAAGACAGAGTTACATTTAGTCTTGAAAGATATAAGGCTTTTATCTAAGGCCAAGTTAAGTTTTCGTTCCTAATACAGTTCGGAATCAACCAACATACCTAATTCGGTTTGGAATCAACCAACATACCTAGAGAAGCATTGAAGATGTAGAAGAAATACATATTTGGTGTTTTTCTTGACATTATAAGCACTATCCCATCTAGGAAAGTTGACGCAGTAACGACATGACTGACAGGAGACATATCGTGCACAGATTTGGTATCAACTGGATTCACGTGACAGTGTAATATTCTTATACATTTAAGCGCTAAATATTCCGCGAATACACACACACACACACACACACACACACAAATAATTTGCATTTCTTTGACAAATTCCAAGAATGTTATTTAGAAGTACTTTGCTTTTACACTCACTTGATAAAATCCAGGGATCTTGCAGAACTACTTGTAAAATCTGTGTACCCAACGCTCTGCATTAGGCCTGGAATTTTCATGACAGAGGAGATGTAACTTTGAATTCCTGTTGGCGCCATAAATTCTGTTATCACCTCAAAATCCCTGTTTTGTACCTTCCGCACAGGGTCAGAATAATCAAGACGTCTTCCACAGGTGAGGGCTAGCATTACGTTGTTGGTAGAAGAAGCTAAGAGTTCCTTCACTTCCACAGCTTCACCTTTCAGTCTTCGTATTTCTTCGATAAGACACATTAATTCATCCTGAAAATAAAACATTTTTTTCAAGCTAATATAAAAATTTGTATTTATTTTTTTAAGCTTTTCACAAATGTTTTTAAAATTAGATGATTTTAAAATCGATTCAGCGGAAGCAATTCAATAGAAATCGGTTTAGCATCTCCCTTTTGCTTCATTTTTTTAAATACTTCGTTTGTTGATTGATATTCTCTTTTTGTTTTGTACACTCAATAGAAAAAACATTAGAGATACCTACCTAATAGCGTATTGGTCCTCCTCTAGCGCGAACAACAGACTCTACATGCCAAGGCATCGACTGCGGAGGGTTTTCGGAGGTAATGACAGCCTTGGCTGTTGCAGCATTGCCCACAACTCCTGTCGGACGTTCGTATAGGATCCATGAATCTGATGTTCCGCTTCACGATATCCCAGAGAGCTTCGGGAGGGTATAAATACTCGTATACACGCCTAGGCGTCGACTCTACCAGATACCGGAGGGTTTCCGGAGGTAATGCCAGCCGTACCTATTGCGTCATTGACCACAACTTCGTCCTGACGTTCGTCCAGTTGGGTGCCATTGGATAAATCCAAACTCAGATGAGTGTTAATCGGCCATGACTGAGTGGTTGCGGCCACGTGGGGTGGTGCATTGTCCTGATGAAACAGACCACCGGCCACAGGATTCGTGATGTGCTTGTTGGGAGCACCGGTAAAGGATCTTTCCATACACACAAAGGCATTATGTGTCCCATGAAAAGGCTCCCCGAGCCGAGGCATTGCCTTAAACAGAACCAACCTGGTACGAAGAGACCACGGCCTTCTGTTGTAAACGCCACACACACACACACACACACATCCTCCCATCAGCTCGGTACAGCGTAAAAGGGATTTATCTGACCGAACGACGCAGCACCACTCTTTAGAGGTCGCGTTTTGATGTTCACGGCACCAAACCAGGCGTAATGTCCGATGACGAGTAGACACACATGTAAAGGGTTGGCTTCCGTAGACCCAGGTGTGTAGTGTGAGCCGTACCACTCCCTGACGCTTCTTGGGCTTCCGACATTTTCCCTGGATATGATTTGCACCGCTGTTTCCAAGCGGTCGGTCTGTACGAGCCTGGATAATCTACGTTGATACCGGTCATCAATGGCGTGTGGTCGGCCATCGCTAATCTCTAGGAACTGGAACATCCGTCGATGGTATACTCGCGGTACACCCTTGATACGGTTGGCCTCAGGAACCCTTGGCTCTTGCCACTTGGGCGACAGAATTACCCATCTGTCTTGCGCCGACAATGCTTCCACGATCAAAGTCGCTCAGATCACCACGTTTACCCATGTTCTTTTATTGCGATGCACTGACAAGAAGCCCTGCTGTCTGCCTTTTTATCGCCTCGTTCGGTTTGGGTCTGTTCCTCTCTGTACGATTGAAGCCCATGCCAACTGTCCATCACCCCTATCTTTAATATTTTCTCTACTGAGTGCATCATCCAACTTTCCGTATACTTAAATAAAAGTTAAATCACTGTGGTTACTTTAAAGAACTACACTTTGCTTTCGTTAAACGCAGATTCGAATGAACGAAAGACATTATGACCCCCTACGCAGATTCGAATAACTGTTGACACTATGACCACCTATCTAATAAGCTGTATGACCGTCTTTAGCCCGCAAAACGGAAGCCACTCGGCGAAGCATCGATTTGATGTGGTGGAGATAGGTATCCTGTAGTATCTGGTACCATAATGCCAACAGCAGATCCTCCAATCCCAGTAAATTCCGGGGTACTGGTGATTTAGCGCGAACTAACTTTCCCAAGTCGAACCACAAATGTTCGATTGAGTTCATGTTAGGTAAATTTGAAGCCCATGGCATTAGCAGAAAGTCACTAGCTTGTTCCTCGAACCACGATTTTGGCAGTGTGGCATAACGCAATGTCAACAGTGTGTTCCTCGATGACGATTCTGGCAGTGTGGCATGGCGCAGTGTCACCAGCATGTTCCACGATGACGATTCTGGCAGTGTGGCATGGCGCACTGTCACCAGCGTGTTCCTCGATGACGATTCTGGCAGTGTGGCGTGGCGCAGTGTCACCAGTGTGTTCCTCGATGACGATTCTGGCAGTGTGGCATGGCGCAGTGTCACCAGTGTGTTCCTCGATGACAATTCTGGCAGTGTGGCGTGGCGCAGTGTCACCAGTGTGTTCCTCGATGATGATTCTGGCAGTGTGGCATGGCGCAGTGTCACCAGTGTGTTCCCCGATGACGATTCTGGTAGTGTGGCGTGGCGCAGTGTCACCAGTGTGTTCCTCGATAATGATTCTGGCAGTGTGGCGTGGCGCAGTATCACCAGTGTGTTCCTCGATGACGATTCTGGCAGTGTGGCATGGCGCAGTGTCACCAGTGTGTTCCTCGATGACGATTCTGGCAGTGTGGCATGGCGCAGTGTCACCAGTGTGTTCCTCGAACCACGATTCTGGCAGTGTGGCATGGCGCAGTGTCACCAGTGTGTTCCTCGATGACGATTCTGGCAGTGTGGCATTGCGCATTATCCTGTTGGTAATGGCCATGACCAGCAGGGAACACAGTTGTCATGAACTTAGTCCTCAACAATGTTCAGATGCCTGACAGCTGTCAGTGAACATGCAGGTGTGTGTCCCAAGAAAAACATCGCCCACAGCATAACACCGCCGCCGCCGGCCTGTTTCCGCACAATAGTGCACCCAGGTGCCATAGCCTCCGTTGGTAATCGACGTATCCGCGCTTGGCCGTCCACGTGATGCACTAGGGATATTGAATCGTCAGGCCCGGCCAGGCCACTTTCTTTCAATCATCCACGGTCCAATCTCGAAGATTTTGGGCTCATTTCATGCGTTGTTGGCGATGACGTGCAGTGTGCGTGAAGACCCGGCTGGGTCTTCTGGTACGCAGGCCCATGCGCAGAAAGCTGCGATAAACTGTATACTGTGACACCACTTGCGGGTTATTTGTCGCACTGTAGCCCTGCGGTTGCTGTGAACAGTGGGCGACAGCCTCCGCTCCCATTTGGCATGAATGAGCTGCGGACGACACAGGGCTAGACGACGGCACGTCGTTTGGCCATCTGTACACCTCCTTCATACGAACTCACTACAGCAGCACGTGAAAAACTCACAAGCCGCACCGTTTCCGAGATCGTAGTTCTGAGTCGCCGTACCATCACAATTTGTTCTTGGTCAAACTGCGATAAATCGGCAGCGTTTCGCATCCTGGCTCCGAAGACCCTACTAACCGAAAGCCGGTCCTCGGACTGTATATACATACTGCTCTGTGAACTTCACCTGCGCCGCCGTTCGGTCTCCAGGCCTCATTTTTCTACACTGAGAGTGGTCATAATGTAATGGCTCATCGCTGTAAGTGCAAAAGCGATTTCGTTGCCTGACCTGAACCTTCTCTGGGACTTATTGGATCGTTGGGTGCGTGGACGAAGAGATCGCCCAACAAATAATCTGATCTGATTACTGTTTTATAAGTCGAATAAAGTTTACATTCACAAAGAACTGGTGGAGAGTAGTCCAAGAAAATTAAAGGCCGTTCGTTATAAGTGGCAAAGGTTTCGACACACAATATTAAATCTTTTGCAAATAAAGATGATTTATAAACATGCAGGTGTTTGTATATTAATTGCAGGGTATTGTATACTGAGAACTCTGAAGAGCAGTGACCATGAAAGCATTTGCAAGAGATACGTAGAACCGTAGACAGGGATAAAAAAAAATTTGGAATGTTTACAGAAAATAGCAGTCTTATGGAATAATGCTCTGCACTCGCTCATTTTCTTTAGTCTCTGAGTCTTTAATAGAATTAAACGATCTGTTAACCAAGCGAACGAGTTTTAGAGCGAAAGAAGAAGAATCATTAGTAACTAGGCATGCGCAGATAAAAGCGCAACAAATCTGCAAAACACTATTACGGATTTATGGACGCACCTTTATCTGCGCAATCATGATAGTAATTATAATCAATTATACATGCCGTTATTTGGTCCTCCATGAGGGATTTACCCACACCTAAATCTTTCATGGAATGAAGAACAAAACGCCTTTGCTCAAACCATGGATTTCCACTAATTGAGGACATGCCTGAAACAAAGAAAGAGAAAAAGTTCTTCGATTTTAGTTTCAAAATTACAAAATACACTGCAATATCGTTAAGAGGGAGGAAACTACGACATTAGAAATACTATGAAAACGCAATACATCATTCCCCGAAGCTCTTAGAAAGCAGAGTTATAACAAGCAGAAAATTTGAGACCTATGGGAAATGTTGAGTAAAAGGTAATTCCGCCTGAAGAGATAATAAGTACGTAAGCTTTCAGTTGTTGATCTTTTTCTTCTGCTGTGTAAATACGAAATACCGTGAAAAGCTTTAAATAAAAAGTATTTCATTTTCTCAGAGAAACTGAGGCACACAATGATACTTATTCTTTCTCGGTTTCTGTGTTGTCTGAAGAACTGATGATTCTTGGCCTGAATTTTTTCCAGATTTGACTCTTCGTCTCTTAGAAAAGGCATGTATTTTTTTTCTTGGTATAGAGAGTTCCACGAGCAACTCTAACGCAGGGACATTGTCTCCAGAAAAGGGACAGAGTCAGCGTCATCAAGCAAATATAAGAATGCAAAATTTTATAAACCCAAATTTTATATTGAAAAGAGGGCTCGGAAACCCTGAATAATCTGTTTATACAGAAGAAAAATACCTCTTCTTCCAATCACTCCTTCCTCTGCACTCAACCGATGTGTTTCTCAACTCTGAATTAGAAAAGGGATGTTTGCTTTTATAGTATGTATTTATGATTTTATTTTAACACTCGTTTCCTTATGAAATGCTTCCAGCTGTTAGGGATTCGGCATGCCTGATGCCCGGTTGCCGGAAGAAACAACTGTCAGAAATATGAGATGCCCGGCAAAGGGTAGAAACAACGGTCATTAATACAGGATGTTCGGCAGCCGGAAGAACCAACGGTCAGAAATACAGGATGAAGGGCAGCCGGAAGAAACAACCGGCAGAAATACAGCACCGGAAGAAACAACGCTGCAAAATACAGGATGCCCGGCAACCGGAAGAAGAAACAAACAACGGTCATTAATACAGGATGTTCGGCAGCCGGAAGAAACAACGGTCAGAAATACAAGACGCACGGCAGCCGGAAAAAACAATGGTCTGAAACACAGGATGCCCGGCCGTCGGAAGATGCAACGGTCAGAAATGCAGGATGCCAGGCCACTGGAAAAAACAATTGTCAAAAACCAACGCTAAAACCACTGTGTCACCGAGGCACCTAAAATCATTTTTAAAGCACTTTGAAAAGGGAATAGATTTTTTAAACATCGTGCTCATTACGCAATAACCCTAGCAGAAAGCTGACGGATGAGGGAGGAAACGAAATTTCGACAACTTGGTATCTAGTGTCTACAGTTCTTAAAGGAACTTTTTCTAAATAATAAATAATAACGAGGAACTGTACACCAATCACACTTAAAATAGTATAACTTTATTAGTAATCCAAATTTCTTGGCGTAGATTATAAATCAAAGTTTCCAAGCTTTCGCACATCAACCAGATGGCTTTTTCAAGGAAGGTAGACAGCAAAATGTCTACCTTCCTTGAAAAAGCCATCTGGTTGATGTGCGAAAGCTTGGAAACTTTGATTTATAATCTACGCCAAGAAATTTGGATTACTAATAAAGTTGTACTATTTTAAGCTTTTTCTACTTCGCAGAAATCCACTAATGTTTACCTAATGGTACACAGTCGAGGCAAAACATTACGATCACCCCTTATGTAAGAAGGAACCGTTACCAGCAGCCAGATGGCGTGCGTAGCAACATATGCAAATCATACAAGTCATTTAAAAGGACACAAACTCGCGGGCGGTATGCAATGAAAATGGGAAAAGGACGTGACTTAACAGAGTTTGAAGAGAGAGTGATAGTTGGCTGCCGGCTGCCGAGTGGTAGCTTTACACAAATGGCCGATATTGCGGGCTGTTCACGTAGTGCAGTTGTTAAAGTGTCCAAGGAATGGTAGGGAACCGGCAAGACCTGCTGCAGTCGGGGTAATAGTGGAAGCCGACAGAGCATTGAAGGCCGTGGGTAACGACAGCTATCCCGACTACTACGATCCAACAGATGAGCCGCAGTGTAACAACTGGCCAGAGCATTTAATGCAGGCACATCGAGGAGTGTATCGCAGACCACAGTCCAACGAACTCTTCTCTCTATGGGTCTCCGGAGTCGCCGTCTAATCAAGGTACCCGTGCAAACGGCCAGATATCGACCATTACGACGTGAATTTGCATCTGAGAGGAGGCATTGAACCGTCGAACAGTGGAAGAAAGTTGCCTTTTCAGACGGATCACACTTTTTGCTTCACCGTGAGAAAAATCGATGAGTACGGCGAAGCACTACTGACAGAAATCATCCCGATAGCTCTTAATCAGAGGCGTATCTTGGGTCCAAGACATGGGTTATCTCACCCACCCCTACTACTGCTTTTTTTTTAAAATTGCGAAGTTTATTTTTCAATTGTTAACTAACAGAAGTAACTTTTTTCTTAACTTTAGGTACATGCTATTGCTATCATAATACCAAATTATTATGAGGATTAGGATTTTAATACTTATTTTGTACATGAATTCCATTCTTCTTCTGTACACTTTATTTGTACATGCACTCCATTTTTCTTTCCTTCGGTGAAGTTGAGTGCTACGTTTCCATAAAAAGTTTCTTCCGAGTACTTTATCACATCTAAAAAGAATGTTTTTCTCTATTGACAAAACAGCCAATTTGCTCAAGTGTACATGCCCTTGTGTTTCTCTAAAGTATAGTATGTCTTGATTCTTTTTAATGCAGAAAAACTGCTTTCGGCGGTTACAGTTGTTGCTGGAAATTTTAATGTTAGGTCTGCTAATTTTTACATCTCAATAAACACAATGTCCAATTTATTCAATTTTATGTAACTAGATAGTAATGTCTCTTACTAATTTCTTTTTGTATTCATCAAGGGAATAATAAAGACTTTCACGCACACACGCAGTTCATTTTTGAGTCGAACTGTGTCAAAATTTGAATCATAGTGTTCTTTAAATTCTGACAGAAGATGATCAGGAAAGTTTTCATTATTTTTTTCAAAACAATTCGAATCCGAAAGAAGCCACGAATTTAAGATATAATATCACTAATTTTAATTCATTAACACTTCACACAGCTGAAACAGCTCTCGCAAAACACAGACATTTACGGGCGGGAACATACAAGTGACGAAGGTAGTCAAAGCCTTCTCTTTTCCGATTGAATCGTTGCCTAAAGCAACGGCCCATTCACACTTCATCTGCTCCCTCCATGTTGTCATGGAAACCCTAGCCGGCGAACGTATTCAAAGTCTTCGAACTCTAGCCGGCGAACGTATTCAAAGTCTTCGAACTCTAGCCGGCGAACGTATTCAAGGTCTTCGAATCACACAGAGAAGACTGGTAAAGCGACTGGTTGCGTCACGATGACATCATATCTCCACTAGGATGCCCGTTGGTCTTTGATCACCAGACAGATTCTCTTCGTCAAAAGAAGTGAATCAGCAGATGGGTAGTTGTTGTTTTTTTTCGCAGCGGAACATCGACATAGCTTAATACCGTTGGTAATTGACTTATTTGTGTATATCTAAATGATTTTTATTTGTGTATTTTCCGGGCTTCGCAGCTAGACTAGCTAGCCTCGAATAAACGCCACTGCAGTCTTAATGAACAACCACCGGTGACTCTTGATCTTCGAGAAGCTCTGGAGTCCGCATGGTATATCATTCCTACAGAAACGTTCAAAGGTTTCATTAAATCAATTCCACGCAGTATATCTGCGGTATGGGCAGCAAGAGGAGGTCATACTAGTGTTAACAGGTGGTCATAATTTTTTGACTGGACTGGATATTTTCTCTCCAAACACGGAATTAATAGCCATCAACACACTCCACCCATACTCAGCTTCGAAGATTACTTTCGTTTTTATATTCTACTTACTTTTCACTTTTATGTAACTAAACCACTTTTATAAATGCAATTATTTATAATTTGATGTTTTATTTTTATTGGGTCTTTCTTTGCTTTGAGGTTTAACTGCCACAGTGACCGATTTGACGGTCTAAAGCAATCAGTCGTCCTTGATTTAGGGTCACTGGTCCCATGGAAGAAAGAGATAGAGAGCCAGTGCTGTAAAACAAACACAACACCCATGCCTCACCGGGATCTGAACGCAAACTCATCTTCGATGAAGGGTCAGATGCCAGCGCTTAGACCACTGCGCCACCGGAGCATCTTAACTTCCGTTATATTTTCTCATGGAACTTTGGTTCAGCTTCCTCAGTGTTGAGGAAGCTGGACCAGGGTATTGCTATATCCTCAGGATTGAGGAAGCTGGTCTCGGATTCCATGCGAAACTATAGTGGACGTTAAATAATAAATAACTGCATCTGCAAACGTTGTTTCTTTATAATAAAATGAAAATAATTTTATTGCAATGTTTGCAATTCATCTTTTAAAGTATCCCACTACGTTGGGGGCTCTTTTTGAAAAAATACAAGAATGGGTTTTTTTTTCAGGAACACATAAACGTTGGGAAAAAAATGATATCAATAGAAATTTAAAATTTTCAAGAAATTTGGAAATTTCTGAAAGAATTTAAGGAAATATGTCGTTTACAGTAAACGCTCTAAATAAAAACGTTAGAATCCATTATTTACCTAAAATGAAGAAGGGTTACTGTAGAGGAAAGGTTACTCTACCAACATGCGCAATTTGAATTTTTTCCTCTGTCAGTTAATAACAATGTTGTGCCCATTTTTGCATTACTTTCGATACAGCCCTCGAATGTTACAACGAATCTGAGCTGTTTTATGGCCCAACACGTTATTTGGTAGATGTTCCTGATAATTTCCTAATTCGGTGTGTATTATGACTTTTTAAGATTATGGTGAATTTAAGGTATTCTAAATTAGTTTTTTGTATCAGAGTTTCTTTTAATAAATCCAATTCGAATGTGTGGACCATAGTGAAGTCAATGGTGCTATGAATTTAGCAAACGTGAGAATGTGGTATAAATTTTTATCCGAAATAAGAATGGAAATTTCTTTTGGGTATAAACTGGTCACAAAGGTTTGAGCTTTCATATTCCAAAAATTTATTAAATGATGAACCTCGTGTTCAGTTCTTTAGGTAAATTATGTTAGGCACAGTTGGTCTCTAAATGGAAATGGAAACATTTTGTCCATTTTCTTGGCACTGGTCCATTCAAGTTAGGAATTACGTAACTGCATGACAAGAGCAAAATGCGATATTTCTAAACCAAAAATAACGTTCATGCAATTTCCTTTTAAACTTGAGGAACATTAAATCTTAAACTGAATGCTTATGTTCTACTACTGAAGTGTGCCAGAAACGCACCAAAATATTTTCATTTGCTCTACCATGTATTCTTTGTTGAGATATCTTTTTCACCCTTTAAGGAATCTTCCTGAAGTTTATTTCGTTTAGCAGTATTTTGGTTGAGTAACAGGTAAAAAGCGAATACTAAATTTTCAGCAATTCAGCAACCACATTAGTTATGCAATTTTGACGGTCGATCTGTGTCATTTCTAGTTGCCGACCTTTTTATCTCAGGTGACTGGTAGAACTCTATCACTGCCGAACCACCAAGATTGGCCAGATATGCACCACCGACATTTCCCCTACGAAGAACTATTACAGAGAGTGAGTGGAAAGTCTTGCAATATTTGGATCACTTTATGTCTTCATGCGTACCTTTACGACGAAATCTGACTAGCATTCAAAGTATGGGCCATCGTGTTGCACCGTCTTTAGCCATCTGTCTGCCAGTTCTCTGATTCTACAGAGGGTGAGTCGAACGTTTTGCAATATTTGGATAACTTTATGTCTTCATACGTACCTTTACGACGAAAGCGGACTAGCATTCAAAGTATAGGCCATCGTGTAGCACCGTCTTTAGCCATCTGTCTGCCAGTTCTTCGATTCCTCGGCGGTACCAATTCTTTTCCTTCGATGCGGAGAATTCTTTCAACCCAGCTGCCACCTCCTCCTGGCTGTTGAAATGCCACCCGTGAGGAAAGTGGGCCATGGACCGGAACAAGTAATAATCCGACGGGGCTAGATCCGGATTACATGCTGGGTGTGGCATCAGTTGGATGTCCGGAAGTTCCTGGAGTTTTCCCCTGGTCGTTCGCGCAGTATGAGGCCGAGCGTTCACCTACATTTGGTAAACACGCTTTCTTTTCACTAGTGCAGCGTACTTCTCCTCCAAAACGGTATACATCTGGTACAGCTGTTCTGAGTAGAGGTTGATGGTCTGACCGTCTGGAACAAATTCATTATCCCCACAAAATTCCACCAGACCCAGAGCATCACCTAGTGTTCGAAGCGCCCAGTTTTGGCAACAGGTTCAGGAATCTGGCCCGGGCTCAACCACTGCAGTTGTGTGTTAGGATTACGGAAATTGACCCATTTTTCATCGCGCGTAACCATTCTGTTGATGAAACGTTCATCGCGCGGGTTTTCTAGGAGTTTTGTGCACACTTTCACTCGGCGGTTTGTTTCAGATGGCGTCAGTTCATGAGAGACAAAGCGGCAGCTCCTGTAGACCTTGCCGAGGTCCTGAAGTTGACGAACCACGGTGGTCTGTGATATTCTCAGCTCGCCTGATAATCTCCGAGTGCTTGTTGTCGGATTTGTCTCTACAGCCTGCAGCACGACCTCCGAATCCACGGTTCGCGGCCTACCTGGCCTTGGCTAATCGTCGAGGTTTCTGTCACTTGAGCGAAATTTCTTGAACCATCTATTTGCGATGCTGTGGTCCACGCAATTTTACCCTTTCGCATAACAAATATTTCGTGTTGCTTGAGCAGCGTTATGGCCGAATTAAAACTCGTAAAGCAAAAGTTTCATAATTAGCCGGTTGTAGTTGTTCATCTTTTAGGCGTCCCAACCACAGACAGAACGACGACATGCAATGCTGTCCACAGCAACGACTACCACTTTATATCCCTTTCAACTGACTGCAGTGCGCGAATTGAACTAGTTTAAACACGTACCATACCCGCCGCATCACATGCGTTTATGCAAATATTGCAAAATTTTCGACTTACTCTCTGTAAAAGTCACAGTTCCCGAAGGCTTAGTCGAAAATGGTACTGTTTTATTAAGAGAAAGACTGCCTCGTGGCTTTTAAATCATTTGGGATATCATTTTCTCCATGTAGAGGTTTCCCGTAGCTGAACACAGACTGGGTGCTGTTGTCCTCTGATTTCATTTGACCAATAAATATCAATGACGCAGTGGTCATCTTCAAAAACTGGCATACTGTACATCCCAGAACAGGTTTCTGAATGCCTGCTCCACTTACTCAAACTTAGTTCCGTAGTCTAGGTATCAGAGTATGGTAAACACCTAAATATTGAATTAACTGTCTGATCAGGCAGACCTGAAACTTCCCATTGGTTCTCTATTCTGCGACGTGCCTACACCGCAGAACGCACATGAGATAAAGGCAGATAGCAGCGAGAGCATATTAGCTCAGTTGGGAGAGCGACTTATTCCGGAATGAGGGGACCCGGGTTCGATGCCCGGCGTGGACAAAAATGACGGAGAAATTTACGAGGAGAGGGCTATTCCCGGTTTACCCTGAAAAATTCCATGCTATACTAATAAAAATAGATGGAAAGCATTACTTATACCGTTCGTCCTGATTCGTACATTAGTCTCTGTGAGCCACATTAGTCTTTTCACGTTTCGATACAGCAGCATGATGAAAAAGTTTGCACAACTTTTCATTGTTATCCACACCTTTGTGTTTCGTACTCAATGTTTGCAGATTAGTGTGGAAATTTTAAAAATCTTAATCAGAGTTTTAAATACCAAGATCATTTAATAAGTAAGGTAACAAGAGAACCAGCAAAATCATTCATTATGCGCGACTGACGAGTTAAAGTGTTTGAGCACGTCCAGGGAGCCAAGAACATCACTTCTCTATCAGACTGCTATGCAGTCATCCGTCTGCTAGAAATGGCTGCTGAAATATGGCTGCGTTATTGTCACCATGGTAACAAAAGGAAAAGTAAAGAGTAATTCGTTTTCTCCATCAAAATAATGTTTCTCCGCTGAAAATCTATCGCTAGTTGGTGGAAGTGTATCGCAAAGGTGATATGTCACAGAGGTAAGTGTGAAAATGGGGCAAGGACTACGCAAAGTGCAGGACAGATGTTCACAACAAACTTCGATATGGGTGCCCAACGACCATCATTTGACAGGACATTGTCTTTCAGGAGATGTTCTCATTCTAGACAACTCACACATGACAATGAGAGAACTATCTCACGAACTACAAATTTCAGTGTGTACGGCCAGTGATGTGCATGACCAAGTGCATTATTAGAAAGCTTTCTCGAAATGGATGCCTAAGAATCTGACCGAGGAACATGAGGCGGGACGAATGTGTCTCTACCTCACACATTTGATACACTACCTTTAGCAGAGTTATTATTTCTTGCAGCGCACTCTCACGTAAGACGAAACTTGGGTACATCATCCCATCCCAGAAAGCCGACTAGTACCCGTGATGTGGAAGCACCCGTCATCTTCAACTGCCAGAAAAGTCAAGAGGTCGTCATCTAGGTGAACAATCATTGCAATTAATTCTGAGGATATTCTGATTGATATCTTGATCCGTAGTGTAAGAGCTGAGCGGTATTGTTAAGCCATGAAGTTCGCCGCAAAAGACCTGGACTTCTGAGAAGAAGTGCTGTGCAATTGCACGATGGCGACAGACTGCTTACTTCGTCATGCGGATAGCGATGACGAAGTAAGCAGTCTGTCGTAGAGCGACAGACTGAATAACTTCGTCATGCTGTCACGCATGACGAAGTTATTCCGTCCCGCCTACAACTCTGACCTCGTGCTCTACGATTTGCATCTGTTTGGCCCAGTCAAGAAATAATACTCTCGAAAATATTTTGCTACAGAAGCAGAAGAGGCACAGCCCGTAACGGCGTGGGTGCAAAAACATGACCTCTATTTCTTCTCTGACAACATACACGCCTTGCCATTACGATGGGACATTTGTTTAAATCTTTGTTGTGACATTGCAGAAGATTAAAGAGCACATGAAATTACCCTTGTGCGTTGTGTATTTCCTTCAACTCCAATATTTTGGAACGAGAAGATCTGTCACCTTATTTTTTAACCCTTTTAATTTGCTTTTCTATGTCTAAATCGCAAATTATTTTAAACTCTGTGGTCAAACTTTAAAAGTGCGTATTTGATACAAATGCATTTTTAACATCCAAATTTCAGTGAAGGTAAGAGAGTATTTTAAACATTACGAGCGCAGACTACTACTGAAATGGTGGTTTCATTTGCGCGAATGAATAGCCATGTTTCTTCTTTAACAAGATCTGCAAATTAAGAAAGTCAGCTATGCATAAATTCCTAGAAGTTTCCTAGTGAAATGAAACTTTTCCGCTCCTGTGGCAAAATGGTCAAAGACGCGATCTTCTGCCTAATGGCGCAAGATACTCTCTGGTTCCAGTCCAACATCAAGCATGGATGGCGCGTTTTTGTCCTATGGTGCACCTAGCTAACGATGGGCTTCTTTCCACTAAAGCTGTGAGAACAAAGGTTGAACCACGTGGATCTGGGTGGTTCCTGCAAGATTTGCGCTCGCTGTCCCTAAGTGATCAACCTAGCAATTCCTACTGGAATTCCTGCTGGTGATAGGTTAACCGTTCGTGAGAGCTATTCCTTTCTTCTGTGGAAATTTCCTAAACAATCCAGAAATTTACAAAAGCCATAAATTCATGGGAGAAAAAATATGTAGTGAAGGAATTCTGGAGTGCTTTATGAGATTACAAGAAGAAACAGAAGACGCGATGTACGGGGGTTGGACATAATAATGTGAACACCAGGGAAAAGAAGGTTTTACCAACCTAAAAGGGTGTAGGACCACTTTTAGCATTCAAAACCTCCTGAATCTTCATTGGAATAGAAGCATACAAATCCTGGTGGTTAGTGGGATGTTACACTATTTTTTATGCGGAAACTGCTCCAGATCCTTGAGACATGGAATCTTACTCTGCTTTTCTACACAGACCACAGTGGCTCGATGATGTTTAAGTCTGGTGATTGGGGAGACCAAGGAAGGTGTGAACGTACGTCTTTATGAAAGAAATACGGGATTACGCCATATAATACAAATTTTGAAGAATCCGATTTTTGGCGCAAATGTGACAAGGATGGTAAGTCAGATAATATCCGAAAACTTGTGAATAAATTGTCATCGTCCTGGAGCGGGACTCGAACCCGCGTCTCCCAGAAAGCGCCCGGGTATGCTAACCACTACACCACCCAGAACGACCAAGTTTCAAGTTTCCGATCAATTTGAATATAACCATCCCAGGATTCACTAGTCGAAGCAACCGGCATTCATGTTTAGCGAATCTGGAGGTTAAGAATCTTATCCCGTGTTTGCCCGGAGAAGCAGATAAATCATGGGAGACGCGGGTTCGAGTCCCGCTCCAGGACGATGAAAAATTTTCAAGTTTTCGGATATTATCTGACTTACCATCCTTGTCACATTTGCGCCAAAAATCGGATTGTAATCTTCAAAATTTGTATTATATGGCGTAATCCCGTATTTCTTTCATGATTTATCTGCTTCTCCGGGCAAACACGAGATAAGATTCTTAACCTCCAGATTCGCTAAACATGAATGCCGGTTGCTTCGACTAGCGAATCCTGTGATGGTTATATTCAAATTGATCGGAAACTTGAAACTTGGTCGTTCTGGGTGTTGCAGTGGTTAGCATACCCGGGCGCTTTCTGGAAGACGTGAGTTCGTGTCCTACTCCAGGACGATGAACTTTTTAAGTTTTTGGATATTATCTGACTTACCATCCTTGTCACATTTGCGCCAAAAATCGGATTGTCATCTTAAAAACTTGTATTATATGGCGTAATCCCGTATTTCTTTCATGATTTATCTGCTTCTCCGGGCAATCACGGGATAGGATTCTTAACCTCCAGATTCGCTAAACATGAATGCCGGTTGCTTCGACTAGCGAATCCTGGGATGGTTATATTCAAATTGATCGGAAACTTGAAACTTGGTCGTTCTGGGTGGTGCAGTGGTTAGCATACCCGGGCGCTTTCTGGAAGACGTGAGTTCGAGTCCTGCTCCAGGACGATGAAAATTTTTAAGTTTTTGGATATTATCTGACTTACCATCCTTGTCACATTTGCGCCAAAAATCGGATTGTCATCTTCAAAATTTGTACGCCTTTATGTTCCTCAAACCATGATTGGGCATTCCGAGCTTTGTGGATTGAGGCGTTATCATATTGATAGATGGCATCTCCTGCAGGAAACAATGCCTGAGCCATTGGATGGACGTGGTTGGCCAAAATGGTTTCATACGCCCTGCAAGTTATCCGTCCTTTCAAGGTGATTAGAAGACCTGCTGAAAACCACGATATGACTGCCCAGTGCGTGATAGAACCACCACCATGATGCAGTTTTGGGGCAGACAGTCTGGGTTGTACGCTTCTGAAGGTGTTCTCCACACGTAAACACGCCCTGCGCAGGTGAATAGTGTGAATGTGGATTCATCAGACCACATCACAGGCTTCCATGCATCGGTATTCGAAGTTGTATGCTCCTGGCACCACTGCCGGCGTCATTGTTCATTCACCCATGTCACCAAAGGTTTTGCAGAACAGAACATCTTGTTTATGCAGTTCCCTGCGCAATGTTTTCATTGATACTGGGGTCTGGAGACGCCGACTGAACTCAGCACCAATTTTCGGCGCCGCGGTTCCCTTATTACGAATAGCAATCCTCTTTAATTCTCTCCTGTCTCTATCAGTCAGGGTCGTTTTCCGGCCGCTCTTGTGTTTCTCAGACGAAGTTTTGCCACGAACACGGTCTACTGTCATGACGTTAGAGACAGTAGCTCTCGATACCCCCCCCAACCCTGGCGACTGTTGTCACGGAAGCACCAACTATCCGGCCACCAACAATTAGCTCTCTTTCGTAGTCCGTTAGGTAGCTCATTTCGTCGTTATCTTGAAAGAAATTTTGCAACAAGACGCTTTAAATGCATTTAAACAGGACCTTGAGGTTCTAAACAAAGCTATTACGACCAAAAACGTGGTCGATGCCTTTGTGTATTGGGAAGTACACAGCTTCATTAAAAGTCATGTCTCTGAGCGTGGTGTTCACATTATTCTGTCCAACCCCTGTATGCATTTGGAACTGGCTCTAAAGTGGAATAGGGAGATTCGGGGCGTGATGAATGATTGTCAATCGAAGATTTTAAAACTCTCATAGAAGATATTTATATAAACAGAGAAATTATTACATTATCTAATTTAACCCACTGGGACGTATTCAGTGCAGGTAACTCCAGAAATTCATTGATTTTATTTTTCATTGCTTTAATTGTTTTTCTGCTCAACAAGCTCTTGGACAACAGGTACTGGAAGAAATGAAAAAAGAAAAATTAAACATATTTTAGCACAACGCTGATGGATTCAGCCTTGAACTTCTATATGGTAAATTTGAAAATCTGTTTGAGAATGTTTGATTCCCAGCTGCACAACAGCTTTGGAATAAGAGAACGGCGGCGCAGTGAGGAAATTTAGAACAGTGCAAAATTGGTGCAGACTCAGAACAATTTAACAGAAGTACATAGACACCGGTTCGAAATTTACAATAGCAAAATAAAAGGAATGTTCAGTAAACTATGCTGTAGTTCTAAAGAAACATAAAGAACAATATAGTGGTGGCATGTAAAGTCATTCAAGTTAATTTAACGAAAATTTAGAAAGAGCACTATGGGAAAATACTGTAGATCTGCAATGTAAAGTATATAGAGCATTTAGATTAATAAAACTATGAAGAAACAATATTCATAACAATAAAAATGCACTGCAGGGAGGACATTCAAAAGAGTAGAACGGCACTCTATAAACGACAGTTTAAAAAATTCCAGAACAGACCTGTTATTCAGGGAAAGTCTTCAATTAATGTTCCGAAGCAAACATAGGAAATATGCATACAATCAGAAAACGAATGAGTGCGTTTGATGTGTGATCATGACAGATTTCACTTCATCAGTCTAGTTGAGATTTTGTCAGACGTCGCACAGAGCTCTGAAAGTCTACATGCCTGTGATAATTATGGCAACGTTACCTACACGTGATATCAACGGTTTATGGAACTAAGGCTGCGTAAAGAGACAGCTCATTTGTGGTCCATAGTTGCGGTTAAATTCATCTGAAGAATCTTTCAGCAGTACTTTATTCTAAAATTATATTCCCACTTCCTGAAGAAACGTTTAGTCTCACCACTGAGTGAAATTCTCGATTTTCTTTATTGTGACGTTTTGCCTTGGCTCAGTAACGTATTTTGTGCCAGGAACTTCACTGTTCAGATAATCTCAAAACTATTTTAATAATTTCACGTCAATACAAATGCCTTAACTATACGGGGTCCTTTTGTTAGGACCCCCGACATTTGTATTGGGGTGAAATTAACAAAAGTTCTGCACACTGTCCAATTTTAAGAAAATTATGAAGTAACGGAGAAACCTTACCTTATTGCCGTTCAATGTCCTCCCCTCCGCTGCTAATGACAGCTTGCCAGCGGTGAAGTAGGTCCTGGATGCCCCGTAGTACGCCATCTTTGTTCAACTGTCGTATTCCTCGAGTCACGTCCAATGAGAGTTCGTCCAGCGATTCGTAATGGATGCCACGGAGCCGATTTTTAAACTTTGAGAAAAATCAAAATCTGTGATCAGGGCTGAATGGTGGGTGGGATAAAGTTTCCCAGCCGTATTTCGACAACAGTCCCCGTACCGACGCGGCATCATGACACGATGCATTTTCATGCAGCAAGATCGCTCCCGCTTCCAACAAGTTGAGGCAATTTTGACGAATTTTCGGTTCCAAATTTGTCCTCAGAAAGTCACGATAATATTGTGCGTCGACATTTTCCCCTACCGGCACTCGATTAGGGACCACAACACCCTAGGCATTGTACACAAAAATCATCATTTGCTTCACGTTGGATTGTTGCCGACGACACTTTGAGGGCCGTGGGGAAATTGGATGTCTTCATTCCGCTGATTGTGATTTTAGTTCCGGCTCAGAATCACGGGTCCAAGTCTCATCAGTTGCGACAATTCTGTTCAGGAAGGTATCACCCTCCCTTTCGAACCTGTGTAGGTGATCCTGTGCAATGTGCACTCTGGCTACCTTCTGCTTGGGGGGGGGTTCATGGGGTAACCAGGGCGCGGCGATTTTTCTTTTTCCCAGTGAGTCGGTTAAAATCCGGTGAACATGGTGGACAAATTTGCCTGATGAGCAATCTCCTCGACTGTGAAACAACGATTCTCTTCGAGAAGCGTGGCAGCAATGGCGACAGTTGTTTTTTCTGTTGCCGTTTGAGGTCGGCCGAATCGGTGATCATTTTCGATGCTGTTTCGGTCCTCCCGGTAGCTCGATGGCCAGCGAGAAATTGTGCTTCAATCAAGAGTTTCTTCCTCACAAACTTCTTGTAAGGCAGTGTGGATCTGTGTCGGAGTTCTTTCCCGTAGAGTTTCTATTTTCACGTGCGAGCGCTGGTCTAACACCGTGACTCGACCTGAGGAGCTGCATGCTTCCATTTTCAAACCCAACCACGTTCACACAGCAAATGATTGTGCGTCGTTCTGACACTTCTGCGTAGCTGAGAGCGTGACCTACACATGAAGCAGTCATTTTCGTGATTGCCTGATCCGCTGCCTTTTCAGATTAACGTGTGCACAACTTTTGTTAAGACCCTCGTAATTTCACAAAACTTTTTGGGAAGTTCTGTGAGAAAACATGTAAAGAGAATAATTTTTACCTGCAATTGACTTATCAGGATTCAAAGTATTTCGTTCCGGGCGCCCTAAGAACTCAGGTCGATTAAATGCTTCCTTCACAGCAGCTGGATCACTGAGAACAACTGTATAGTGTGGTCCTAAATATAATCTGAAAGGAAAAACGAAATCAGAACTAAACTTTCTATGCTCTCGGAGTGAACAAAATTTTAGCAGTTGATGTACTTTGGTTTAAGCAAATTGCGCACTTGAAAGAGAATAAAAACGCAGCTGTTTCCAAGGAGAGTTAAATGCCTTTTCGTAAGAGGAAATTGCCATGCTTGAGGCAAATGTTAATTTTACAAATGGGAGGAGTTAATTTCCTATCATCCACTGCACTAAAAGACATGTAATTCGCCTTTGCCAAACCAAATACTACTACTAGACATGCTTAATCGCACTGACGGACAATCCACACTCCTCTCACTGATCTGTTTCAGCGATGGGTCGACATTCCGTGTTTCTGGCAAAGTGAATAAACATAACTGCTGAATCTGGGTCACGGAAAATCCCCATGTGATCGTAGCACACGAGAGAGTCAGCCCGAAGGTTAACCATGTCTGGACTGGCCTAGTAGAAGACAGAGTGATCGGACCCTTCTTCTTCACAGAACCAACCGTTACTGGCATAACGTACCTGGACATGTTAGAACAATTCGCAATTCCATAACTTCAGGATATTCAAGACATCATTTTCCAGCAAGATGGGGCGCCTCCGCACTGGTCTTTGTATGTACGCAGATGTTTAGACCACCGTTTTCCAGTGCATTGGATTAGGTGTGGGGTCCGATGGCTTGGCCACACCGTTCACCTGATATTGCCCCATGCGATTTTTTTCTTTGGGACTTTATTAAGGACATTATGTACAATAAAAAGATTATATCTATCACTGAGTTAAAAGAATGCATTCCTGAAGCCTTCCCCCTTGTTACATGACATTCTGCAACGTACGTGGGTGGAACTGGACTAACGTTTAGACATCCTGCGAGCAACCAACGGAGCACACGTGAAGACCTACTAAGATTAAAAAAAAACTTTCGCAGTTACCATGTGTTTTGACATTACAAATAAGTTGTTATTTATTGTAGTTTATTTTAATAGCATACTAGAATTGTATACAGTCAAAAACCTATATCACGGACTGCGACGTAACGAATTCCTTGATTTTACGTACATTTTTTATGGTCCCGACGGAACCACATTGAAATTAATGCTTGGCGTTTCCCGATTTAAAGAACACATTTCCTCAATTTAGCGAACATTTTTTTTAACCACAAAACCATGTTAACCAGCATTTTCACGTTAAACGTTAGTCCAAATGCAACCCTTGATGATGTTTTCGATGAACAGATCGAACTAAATGCATCCGATTCTGATGAAGAAGATGAAGCAGAACTGAATGTCAGCTGCTTTAGTGATGCTGGTAACAGTACAAAACGTGCTAAAAAGTACTTGATGCCCTTTGATATTAATGATGATGTTTTTCATGCACTTCATAAAATAGAAGCTGCAATTTATAAAGCTAAACGTTCAGAAAAAAATCTTCTCTAAAGCATTTATTTTCTACAATGTAAAAAGGAAATCAACACATATTCTGTTTTTACAAGTTAATTAGTATTAATTAATGTTCTGTTTCATGCAGTTTAGGATACTGAAATCATTATTTAAGAAGCTAAATGCTTGCAATTTTAAAGTACGCTTAAATTTTGATGCTACGTATTGAAGTCCAATATCTGCGAATTATGTATTTAATATACAAAGTAGATGTGTACGTATTATAACATTTTTGATAATAAATTTGTAATTAAAGGTACTGTACATAATTTAAATTTCGCTAAAACAAAGAGAACTTAGCTGCTCACGTATTTTGTTATGAACACTAGCTTAATTTGAATGTTTCATTGCGACTGCTTACAGCCCATTGAGTTGTTTCCAGTGGTCGTTAAACTTTCAATAAAAAAATGCTTCATTCGAATGACTTCCTTGATTTAAAGAATTCCGCGATTTTACGTAAAGACTATTGGTCCCTTTAAGTTCGTTAAATCGAGGTTTGACTGTACTTCATTTATGGACACCCTGCAGAGAGTCCGATCATTTGCCGAAGTGGTGAACTCCATGGTCCGTTGAGGTTTGTCTTGATATAGAGTCGTCTTGGAACTCCATAATGTATGCCTTGTTGGTGTTATGCCGCGTGGAGAGATTAGTTACAATCATTTTTCATGGTTGGTGCTGCCCAACGGAAATCTGACTACACACTACTACACTGACGGAAAAAAATCCCAACAACAAGAAGGGGTTGTGTTAGATAAACGACAGTTGGTAGGCGGTGAGAGTACATCTGTAAGATGACGTCTATGCAAATTTCGCGCTCGGCGCTTACATGTGGCGCTAGTAGCGCCCCTCGGAACATGCAAAGCAGGTTTGCAGTAAATACGCGCTGCAACGTTCGTGAGCGTTAGTTATCGTTGAGATTCGACGTAGTGTGTTGATGTTAGTCAAGAATGCCTTTAAGAAGACGAAGAAGCCATTTTCAACAGCTCACGGAGTTTGAACGAGGTCGTGTAATAGGGCTACGAGAAGGTGAATCTTCTTTCCGCAATATTGCAGAACGACTTGGCAGGAATGTAGCCACTGTGTATGATTCTTGGCAGCGGTGGTCAAGGGAAGGTACTGCCTCAAGAAGACCAGGTTCCGGCCGGCCACGTGGCACTACTGAGAGGGAAGACCGCCGTGTACGGCGTATGGCCGTGGCGCATCGTACCGCGTCTGCGGAAGCAATTCGAGCTGCAGTTGCCACCACAGTGACACAACGAACTGTTGCAAATCGGTTACTTGAAGAACAGCTCCAAACCAGACGCCCTGTAGCGTGCATTCCACTTACTCCGAACCACTGCCGTTTGCGACGTCAGTAGTGTCAAGCTAGAGCTCATTGGAGGATGGAGTGGAGATCTGTTGTGTTTTCTGATGAAAGACGGTTCTGCCTGGGTGCCAGTGATGGCCGTGTGTTGGTTAGAAGGAGGCCATATGAGCGCCTGCAACCAACCTGTCTGTGGCCGAGACACACTGGACCTACACCTGGAGTTATGGTCTGGAGAGCAATTTCCTATGACAGCAGGAGCACTCTCGTGGTTATCCCACGCACCCTGACAGCACAGTTGTACGTGGGTCTGGTGATTCAACCTGTTGTGCTGCCATTCATGAACAGCATTCCAGGGGGTGTTTTCCAACAGAATAACGCTCGCCCGCGTACCGCTGTTGTAACCCAACATGCTCTACAGAGTGTCGACATGTTGCCGTAGCCTGCTAGATCACCAGATCTTTCACCAATCGAGCACGTATGGGACATCATTGGACGACAACTCCAGCGTCACCCCCAAGCAGCATTAACTGTCCCTGTATTGGCCGACCAAGTGCAACAGGCATGGAACTCCATCCCACAAACTGACATCCAGCACCCGTACGACACAATGCATGAACGTTTGCGTGCTTGCATTCAACATTCTGGCGGTTACACCGGTTATTAATGTACCAGCATTTCACATTTAAAATGACTCTTCTCGCGCTTACATTAGGCAGTGATCTTGAAACCTTAATCGATTAAATATGTTACCTATACAAATGTATTGCCGCCATTTTATTCCTCTAAAACTATTTTTTTGTGGTGTTGGGATTTTTTTTCCGTCAGTGTATATTTCCAGGTCTCTGGAACGCTCTGCCTTTTCTTACTAGAGTTCCTGACGCCATTTTAACCATAATAACGCCTGCATACATAGACTAAGAGTAACACTCTCCTCTCCTTTCGAGCAAATGGCTACGTGGTATGGACGTACTGCCTTGGTCAGCCGGGTTACTAGATTTCTTCTGAGTTGAGCACGCGTAGGCCATGATTCAGCGTCATCTACAGACATCCACAGCCATCACAGATCACGGCTGTTCGTTCAACTAGGCCAGCTGCAAGAAGCTTTGTGGAAAATACCGCAGAATGTATTTGATATCTTTCCGTTTCTACGCCGGGGCACTTAATTCAAAATATCTGTAACCGAGATTGTTTTATATCTTATCTATCTTTCTACAGGAACAAGCATCTTTTTGTGTCATTAGCATTTGCAAATTTCATGATGCCTTTTTTTTTTCCTTTTTGACTTTCATTAATGCTAGAATGAATTCTTGTTCCTTCAGTAGGCTGCAATACAATATCTATGGCACAGAGAATATTTCGTCAAATTTCTGTTTATAAATGAGAATCAGTCTAGTATTCATATTTATACTTAGAAATCTAAGTCCACCAAAGAACAAAATATTTACTTTGTTTTGATTGTGTCCTATATTTTATTTTATAAATCTGTTAATTATATTAGCAGCGGATCAGAATATCATCACACAAATAAGCGACTGATGCAAGGATGTTGGATATGTTGCAAAAGGAAATTTATATAGCGAATTATTTTCAACCAAAGCTGCAAAACGCATGTCTCAGATAGAACGTAAGTTTTTTGACTGAGATGTACCTAAGATTCGTGTCGCCGATCTGAGAGCAGAGAGACTAGAATCAAATGTGGCCAGCTGATATGATATCTCACTGAGCTTTGCCCAATTTCGATATCGCCTGACCTTTAGGAGGAAATACCTCATGTTCTAGAAATAAGATTTTCCCGGACAATGTCATAAAAAATCATAAAATAAATCTACACTTATTTTCTCCATGACCAAAGATTCTGACTGCTTATAAAAATAATTCCATATTATAGAAAATAAAAAACATTCGACATGCTCTTAAGAAATTTGAAACAGTTTCAGCAGCTGACTAAATCCAAAACAAGCAGTTGTTTTTTCAGAGTAATAATCTTAAATTTGTGCCACTTCGTTTCATAAACCTGGGCTCTTTCAGGAAATTCTATATTTTTCGTGCTGATTTGTACAATCTGAACAAAACAACTTCCGTTTTTGCACGATATTCAACAAGACACTATTTAAAATCACTGACTTACTAAAATCTTCAATTTACAGTTAAAAGACATAATAATATCGTAGTTTAGAACCATAAGACGTTTCGAGCTCGCTACGAGCTCATCCTCAGATGGGGGGGGGATACAAACTAATGGAACAGGTGTTTAATTATCAAATTCTCCGTCACATGATTGAAAGATGCGCGACAAATATGCGTGTAAACAATCAATGAAAACTGCAAAAATGTTCTAGTGTGAGTTGTCACTTGAGTTCGAATGGTCACTCAAGAAAGCTGGTATCCACGGGTCTGGGATATAGCAAGGGGTTTCTTCACTGCAACAGGACAGGCCATATTCACGTATAAATAAACTTTCCAGTGAATTTCGTATTCGCAGTGGTGAGGACATAGGACTGTTCCCAAATTGGTACATGAGTTCCTTCGAAGTCAGTCTGGATGGTGCCGTTGTTTGCGCACCCAATTTGACATTGTATATATGTTCCTTAATCCTGGTTCCCAATGTGCGTAATGTCGATCCTATGTAGACTTTGTCTTCTAGGACGAATCTATAGCCCTTACAGGTATACGGTATACCCTAAATTTATGATCGTTATTAGTTGGATCTTTTTCAGTTCTGACCATGGATAGGATATTCCTTTTCCTAATTCCAGAGGATACGTTGTTGTGTCGGCAGTGATTCTTTAAGACGTTACTAACATCGGGGACACAGTCCATGGAGGACACAGTCGATGTTCGTAACGTCTTAAAGAATCACTGCCGACACAACAACGTATCCTCTGGAATTAGGAAAAGGAATATCCTATCCATGGTCAGAACTGAAAAAGATCCAACTAATAACGACCATAAATTTAGGGTATACCGTATACCTGTAAGGACTATAGATTCGTCCTAGAAGGCAAAGTCTACATAGGATCGACATTACGCACATTGGTAACCAGGATTAAGGAACATAGATCCAATGTCAAAATGGGTGCGCAAACAACGCCACTATCCAGACTGACTTCGAAAGGAACTCATGTACCAATTTGGGAAGAGTCCTATGTCCTCACCACTGCGAATACGAAATTCACCACACTCTTTACGGAAAGTTTACTTATCCATGAATATGTCCTGTCCTGTTGCAATGAAAAAAACCCTTGCTATATCCCAGACCCGTGGATACCAGCTTTCTTGAGTGACCATTCGAACTCAAGTGACAATTCACACTAGAACATTTTTGCAGTTTTCACTGATTGTTTACACGCATATTTGTCGCGCATCTTTCAATCATGTGACGGAGAATTTGATATTTAAACACCTGTTCCATAAGTTTGTAGTCCCCCATCTGAGGATGAGCTCGAAAATTCTTATGGTTTTAAACTACGATATTATTATGTCTTTTAATTGTAAATTGAATATTTTAGTAAATCAATGGTTTTAAATAGTGTCTTATTGAATATCGTGCAAAAACGGAAGTTGTTTTGTTCAGATTGTCTGGGCTCTTTCTCCGTAATTGAAACTCGCACGCTATACTTCACATGAATCTGTCATCGGTTTTGATCCTCCTAGTGGCAGCTGGTACAAATCCTGATTCGCACGTGTATGTTGTTGCAAAGGAGGAAATTATTTTCGTTACTGTCCATTTTAAATCCTCAGGTTTAACTTGGAGTGCAATTCAAACACAAGAAAATGGCATGGCCGTGAAATTTTATATTTGAACTACTGCTGTATTCGTAGTATCGCATTTGGAGTTTAGTATTTAACAGACTTACCATTTACAGGGTGATTCACTCGGAACGCAATACTTTTTTTTTAATTTACCCATGATTGCAAAGGCACATTTGAATGAAATTAATGTAAAACATACCTTGATCCATGACAAAATGGAATGTCTCGTAGAAGATGCTGGAAGTGCCCACCGCCAGCGTCCAGGCACATATTCACCCGACGCTCGGTATTGGCGAATGTGCGATGTAGCGCAGCGAAGTCAATGGTAGTAATTTCACTTGTGATGTTGTCTTTCAGTTCCTCAATCGACTTTAGCCTGTTGGCATAAACCTTGCTTTTTAAAAGTCCCCAGAGAAAGAAATTATCGTGGGGATGCCAATAACCGCTGCTTCGCATCCTTTATTGTGTCCTTCGCCATCTACGGTCATCCACACATACGCGGATCCACCAAGTTTCCAGTTTTCTCCAGCTTTTTCGCTAATTTCAAAATGGTCGCTCTGGTGAGTGGTCTACGCCCAACAAATGTTTTCAGAAACTCCTTCTGACATTGTCTGAACGAACCGGTTACCCAGTACTGACGCACAATGAACACACGCTCTTCAAATGAGTACCCCATCTGCATTCCACCTCCTCGCTTAAACTGGCTGCGGAGACGAGCTATTTCCCCACCACTACTAGACAGACGACGCGTCAGTGCGGCGTCACCCAGCTGCCGGGGAGACATTTTATTCACGAGTAATGCATGTCGACTGCTTCGTCAGAGAATAAAGAACCGCTCCGTTCTGGTTTCACGTTCATTGTATATTTCCCATCTCATATATTCCACATAATAAGTGTTCTGTCACAAATAAATCATCCTGTAATTTTTGTTTGTCATGATTATAAAATTCCAAGTCAAAACAAAATTTAAAGCAGTGCTTTCATGTAATGAAACTTTAGATGAAAATTTTGATTTTCGCAATAAATTTAATTTAATTTTTGTGAATTTTATGAATTTGTGATATCATGCTACTAGTTTTGTTCGAGGTTACAAAAGAATTTATTCGTCCAAAATCAGTACAAGCGAAACTATTTCTAGATAGTAGTAGCCCCATGTAGAGTTACAACTATTAAAAAAGTCGTTGGCTGCAAATAAGATTGATATTCTTTTAAATGATCTTCGCTACGACACGTAGTTCTGTCAAACTATTTTTGTTTGTAAACACGCACACACATAAACAAGAAAGCTGACACCGAATTTTAGGTATTAATGACATCGTGATTTACTACAGAGGTAAAGCACGGGTCAAGACGACAAATCTGCAGCGATACATTCCGTCCGTGTAGCTTAGTTGGAAGAGCAACTTACTCCGGAGTGAGGGGACGCTGGTTCGATAGGCGTCGCGGACAAACTTGTTTTCACATTGGAGCCCGAAAGTAAAAATGGGCGTCCTGGCCGTTGGGTTCTTCTAAAAATGAGTAATGTTTGTTCCACACTTCGTTTAGAATTAACGAAAGTTCGTTCTCCGCTACAAAAACAAAAAAAATTAAAAGGAGATGATGTCACGTACAAAGATAAAGCTCGTGTCAAGACGACAAATCTGCTGAGTTGCATTTCGTCCGTGTTGCTTAGTTGGGAGAGCAACATACTCCAGAGTAAGGGGCGCAAGTTCGATTCCCGTCTCGGACAAACCTGTGTTTTCACACTGAACGTAAAAATTAATGTACTGGCCGTTGGGTTCTTCGAAAAATGTGTGATTTGTGTTTCACACATCGTATGAAATCAATGAAAATTCGTTCTTCGCTTCACAGAAAAAAAAATAATAATAAGCGAGAGATGATGTTACGTACTGCAGAGGAAAAGCACGTGTCAAGATGACAAATTTGCAACGATACATTCCGTCCGTGTGGCTTAGTTGGGAGAGCAACTTACGAGGGAGTGAGGGGGCGCGCTTTCGATCTCGCCACGGATAGATTTGTATTTTTTCACACTTGACTTTTGAGTTTTTTCAGACACGCAAAAAATTTTATCATAGTTAATGCATAGTCAATGGAAACGGTTAGAAAAAAAAATGAACCGAATTTCTACAATCGATGAACATCTAGAAATAGAACAACTACTTACTCTCTCTAGCATCTGAAAAGTATGTTGCGGAAATTAAAAATAACAGAAGGAAGATATCAGAGACAAAGTGATTTTCAAATCGCGCACTTAAAAATTGAAATATAGAAAGAAACGTGGTATAAAGCAAAGTCTCCCAGCGGAAGAATTTTGCAAAATGGAAAAGGTGAAAACAGGCGAAAAGTATTCTTCATGGCAAACGCTATTTTTAAACAATTTAGTAAAATCATGCAATGCATTGATTATGATACGCTTTCCAATATACCAGAAATCATTACTCAAGTTATTACTCAAGCTATGAGGATAATAGCTGTGGAATAAACCTCGCTCGTGGGCACTGACCTTTGACCCCATTTCGGTGATATTAAACATAATTGGTTCAGTATACCTCCGGAACAACATACTAAAGTTTTGTCGCAATAGAAGCATTTCTAGTGAACTTATGAGGATAATGGCTGTGGAATAAATTTCGCTCTGTGTACTGACCTTTGACCCCATTTCGATGATATTCAACCGAATCGGTTCAGTGTATCTCCGGACATGATAAAATTTTGTCGCAATCGAAGCATCTTTACGTAAGTCATGACGCATAAGGGCAATGGATTGGATCCCGATCCTATGTCCTGACCTTTGACCCTATTTCACCCATTTTCAATAGGGTTCGTCCCCAGGTGATCCCCTATCGTTCTTTTACTGAAATTTCACCGAAATCGAACCATTTTTACGCGAGTTATCGTGCGGAGAGACGGACGGACGTACGGACAAAGCTGGGGCATATGGAAAGCGTAAAAAAAAAACTTTCAAATAGGCCTCCGTAAGCAGAAATAGCGAGTGCATGTCCTTGGTAAGGACACACATAATATGTGTTTATACTAATATCTGATGGATAAAGATTTTTTTTCAATCGGCCTTTTAGTCCCGTAGACATTGCTACAAACATGCTGTAAACGGAAACGTGAACATACGGCCTCCAATGGCACATTTAGTGGAAAAATGTGAAGTTATATTTAGAACATTTCGCTTCGGAGACTCTCCCAGGTAAAGAAAGAATTTTTCAAATCGGACTCTTAGAAAAAGAAATTAGATATGTATAATAAACTAAGATAAGATATGTATCAACCCATCCTAGAGGAAAAACGATGTATTATTTTAAGCACGAGGTATTTATTCTCAAGAGGTTTTCAGAGGTGGGCAGTACCGGTTCACGAAAACCCTTTTTACAATAGACTTGTTGGAATCTCAAATTCTTCTGCAAATACACTGCTGGCCACGCAAAATGCAACACCAAGAAGAACACGAGATAGCAAAGCCAGATTTACTGGACACATAACAACAGATACAAAGATGAAATGATTGAGCTTACAGGCCCGTGCGACTTGCGGAACACGCAGACATCAATAGTTCGTGTGGCCCCAATGGCTGGCAATAACGGCTGCTATACGCCACGACATCGAACGAAAGAGGCTTTGGATGCGGGCTTCGGGTATGTCGGTCCAGGCTGCTTCCACGCGTTGCCACAGTTCATCAGGCGTAGCCGCGGGTGATGCTTGTGGGGCCACTCGGTTGCCGATCAGCGACCAGCCGTGTTCGACGGGCGACATATCGGGAGAACAGACGGGCCACGGCAGCAGTGACACCTGGTGTGCCGTGAAGAATTGCTGCACGATGCGTGCCACGTGCGGGCGCGCATTGTCCTGTTGAAACGTGGACGCTGGCAGATCCTGCAGGTAAGGGAGGACTAAAGGCTCCAAAACGTCGGAGATGTAGTGGTGGCTGTTGAGTGTACCGGCGATGCGTACCAGAGGGGTGCGGGTGTCATATCCAATTGCGCCCTAAACCATAACGCCAGGCGACGGACCGGTATGGCGATGCATAATGCAGGCATGATACAGTCTCTCGCAGAGGTGCCGCAACACGCGGATCCGACCATCGTAGTGTTGCAGGCAGAAGCGGAATTCATCTGAGAAGACAAAGTCGTGCCATTCCGTAGTCCAGGTGCGGCGCTCAACGACCCACTGCCGCCGCACTCGTCGGTGGTGTTACGTCAATGGTAATTGCAGCAATGGGAGCCGTGCGACAAGTCCCCGCTCTTGCAGACGACGGCGAACAATACGTGCTGACACAGGTTGTTGCGCAACACCTGCGCTAACGTTCGAAAAAATCCTTCCTGCGCTAACGTTCGAAAAAATCATTCCTGCGCTAACGTTCGAAAAAATCCTTCCTGCGCTAACGTTCGAAAAAATCATTCCTGCGCTAACGTTCGAAAAAATCCTTCCTGCGCTAACGTTCATGATGTGGCGGTGCGAGCCGTCAATGCTCGCCGCACAACATGCCGGTTCTCTCGTTCAGTGGTGTGCCGCGGCTGCGGCAATCGCTCACGTCAGTGTGTCCGTCCCTCCTGCGCCCACCGAATCCATACTCGCTTCACTGTGGCTAGATGTCGTCCCACACGGGCGCCGATGTCTCGCTACGATAAACCGCTGTCGCGATAAGCCACTATTCGTCCTGAGTCGAACTCCGGAACGTGCTGGGATAACAGCCGTATTCTGCGACGAGGCATCAGGAAGCTTTCCACGCACAGGTCCGGCAGCACAACACACTTCCACTATTTACACCCCGCCTTCTGTGCACCCTTCTTATAGTGCTTCTCGGTGGCGTGCCTGGCGCAAATGATTTGCATATGCCCTGCAACGCTAATCGTTTGCATATCGTCTCGCGGGCAACGCATGCTGCGAATTTCAGGCCAATCGGATGCTTCCTTCTTTGTGTTGCATTTTGGTTGGCGAGCAGTGTACATCACAAACAATAAAAGACACTTATGCCTCCTGGTGGCCAAATTATCCCCCTACCAAAAAATGAATTTTTCAGATAGGGCTTTTAGAAGCCGAGATATCGGGGAATTCCAATTTACCTTCAATGGAAAATGTGTAATTACTTGAAAAAGGAACTGTATAAAAAATAGTATTCTTTATAAGTGGCATTGAAAGCAAGAAAACAAATTTTCAATCTGTTATTTAAAAGCAAATATACGGAATAAAATGTGGTTTGAATTCGATAGCATCTCACTCTACCGGTGAAGTCATGCATTGGAAAAACTGAAATACAAGTATCATCGTTTACACATATTAAGCTTTCCAATGCAAAAAGAAATGTTCAAGTCGTATTAATAGATGCACTCCGGATGGACTAAGTGATACTATAAGCATATGCGTTCACGCCTCCAACGGGTGAAATGTGTATTATTTGAAAAAGGAACTGCTCAGAATCGTTTTCGTTATAAAATATTTCAAAAGAAAAAGAATTATTTCAATCGGAAATTTCAAAGTAATGATATGGAACAAAATATATTTCTAATTCGATAGCATCTTCTTTTAAACCCCCTGGCGACAAAGCTATATGAAAAAGCTTTGTGGGTAAAAAGTTAAATCTGTGGAACGTTGCTCTCGCAGTTTAAGTTTCCAAGGGAAAATAATTTTTGAAATCGGGCTAACAGGTGCATAGATGTGATGCATAGAGACAGACGGACGAACAGTGATTACCTAAGCACGTTTTTTTAAAAGACTTACTGAAAAACCGGACTTCAGTAAAAAAACGTCAAAGAAAACAGTCTTCAGTGAAAAGAATAAAACCAATATAATGGGGGCTACGTCTGTCCCTAACGCTCTACTGTCAACGCTCTGATGCTATTCAGTACTTGCAACGCCATCTGTTTTTATCCGTTGGCCAAAATCGGAACTAAGCTCACCACTACCGCACGATACGTAAAATCAAGGAGAGATACCAGAAAATAAAATAAAGTTAGTAAGACAAATTACTTCATATATGGCAACAGCACGTGCTCGAACAACAGTTTGCCACGTTTGTTCTGTTACGTAGGTGTTATGCTGTGTTTTATTTCATTTTCTTTGCATTGCACAGTAATTTCATAAAAAGGAATAAAATTGCAGAATAATTTCATAAACAGGAATCAGTTATTTTATTTCATAAAAAGGAACAAGTAAAATTGTAAGAAAGTAACTGCAAGCGTAGTTTTGATTCATGGTTATGGAAATTTTAAAAAATATTGGTTCAGTGGAATTATTTCTTTATAGCATATAGTACGAGATGGAAGAAGATAAAACTGAAAGAAATCTTCGCTTAAATAGAGAACGACAACGGCGATGATGTGCAAACCAATCTTCATAAAACCTATGAAACTTTTGAAGAAACACAAGTCAGAAATATTACAGACGTAGCCTATTATATAGATTTTATATACACTATATTGACAAATATCACCGGACAGCTAGAAGAGAAACCCAACACAGCATTTATTGACATACATTAGTACGGTGTCGGTCCACTTTTGGCCTTAATGCATGCACTGACCCTCCGAGACATGCTTTCGAAGAGGCTTTGGAACACAGCAATAGGTATTCGCTTCCATTCAGTACATAACGCTGCCGCTAACTGTTGCTTAGTAGTAGGCCTTAGTTCCAAACTTCTTATGCGGCGCTCTAATTCATCCCGCAGGTGCTCTATGGAATTACGTTCAGGGCTCTGTTCTGGCCAGTCCACACACGATACGGAATTATCGTCAAACCACGCAGTAGCAGTCCTTGCTTTAAGGGACGTAAGTCGTGTCTGTTTTTAGCTCCGTGTTTCGCCGTCTACTGAGTGTGTTTTGTGTGCTCTGTCGTTTAACTTTTGTAGGTGCCTTCAAGACGAAGGTTGTATCTTTCATTTAAGACATCTCCCGAGTAGGTGAGTACTATTTTCAATTAGCTATCAGCACTTTATTTTCTCGAACAGTTGGTCGTTTTTACTAAATTAGGCCTCGCCGTCGGCGAGGGCGACTGCTGATAAGAGCAGCATTCCCGCTCTTGTCACAGCTTCTCCTACTACGTCGATCCTTATCTCTGACGGAGCAAACCAATCAGCGTCTGTCCTTGATGATAAGGAATATCGTCCTCCTCCTGATGCCTATTGCTCTTCTTCTTATACGCTTCGACTCTCTGACTCCACCACCCCTCTTGGTGGTGAGGCTACGTCGTTCGTTTCTGATGCTGCCGATGACGTAATGGATATCTCTGAGGGCGTTGCTTCTCTGCCCTCGGTAGCCTTGCCCAGCGTTGTGTTAGCTCCTTCATCCAGCGCTGCACCTCTGCCTTCCAGTGGAGGTTTACCTTCCCGCTCTTATTCTAGCGTTACCTCAGGTGCGTCCCTACCGACGCAAGCGATACGCCTTCCTCTTGCGGATGCCCATGTCCAGATACATGGTGACTCACTTCAATTGGACGTTCCGCACTTCTCACCCGCTGCGCAGGAACTTCACTCCACCCGCGAGTTGGGAGTGTGCCTAGATGCTCTTCCGAATACGCCGTTGAAGGTCTATTGTGATACGCTCCTTGCTTTTCTTCCAGCCGGAGCCATTACTCACCACACCCGCCGGCCGCGGACGGTGATAGTTTATTTCACATCCAAAGAGCATGCAGACACGCTTCTAAACTTTGGTCTTGACCTGGGAGACCACCACCTTGAAGCTGAACCGATCGCCAGGCGCCCTGTTCAGGTCTCCTTGCATCCGGTGCCCCCGAAATCTCGGATGCAATGATATGTACTGCACTTAGTAAGTGTGGTAAGATTGTTGGTCCTGTTATCACACATTCAGCTGCGCCCAAGGATCCTGCAAATAAGAATGTTCGTAGTTTTCGCCGGAGTGTTCGACTCATCTTTCCATCAGAGGAGCATCTCCGTAAGTTCCCACGGATCCTAAACGTCCGATGTGGGCAGCTCTCCTACAGAATTGACATGCTAACATCAGAACACTGTGCTAATTGCAAAGAACTTGAGCACCAGCGTGCTCGATGCCCCAACAACGAGTATCCAGCTCCCACGGCTTCTACAGTGCCTACCGCAGCCTCCTGCTACATCTCGCTCTTGACCTGCACTGTCTTCTGGTGTGCCAACTGCCCCTGGGCCGAGTTACACAAAAAGTATATCTAAAGCCTCTTGTGAACGAGCGTCTTTTGATGCTGACCTCACCTCCCACCTTCACTTTCCAGTGCTCGCCTCACCTATTACTCCTGATCACGTAGCAACATCGGGAGACCTCGCCGCTTGTTTCCCACCAGTCTTCACAGTTGGTGTCTCCGAGTGTGACGGCGGCGCCGATAACTCCTCTGACTCTGCGTCTGCTTCCCGAGCATCGTCGCTCCCTGGAAAACGCATTTCTGGCACTCGTACAGGTACCCGACGTAAGAAGAAGAAGAAGAAATCTTCTTCTGCGGATGGGCAACCGTTCCGTGCAACCAAATCTTCAGGAGATTTTTCTCCCTCTCCTGCGCCAACAGAAATTGAAAGGGACACTGATGGTGATGGGTCTCCGTCTTTTTTTTTTTTTTTTTTTTTGGTTGGAGGTTTAACGACCACCGTGAGCAACTCAATGGGCTATAAGCAGTCGCCCGTCCCTAATTTAGGGTCACTGGTTCCAGGGAAGGGAGAGAACCAGTGCCGTAAGACAAACACAACATCCATGCCTCACCGGGATTCGAACCCGGACCCCTTCCGGACGAATGATCAGAGACCATCGCTTAGACCACTGCGCCACCGGGGCGGCAGGTCTCCGACTTCGTTTGAGGTCTTTTCAAGTGTACTCTCCAAATGTGGTGCTCCTTCAGAACCTCTCAATCTTGGAGATTACTATCAGTTTTGCACCCACACCACGAACCTGGAGTCGCCGCCCCGGTGGCGCAGTGGTCTAAGCGATGACTTCTGATCATTCGTCTGAATGGGGTCCGGTTTCGAATCCCGGTGAGGCATGGATGTTGTGTTTGTCTTACGGCACTGACTCTCTCCTTCCCGGGAACCAGTGGCCCTAAATTAGGGACGGGCGACTGCTTATAGCCCATTGAGTTACTCACGATGGTCGTTAAATCTCCAATCAAAAAAAAAAAAAAAAAAAAAAAGAACCTGGATTCGACGTATGACTACCTCCGAGAGCGCGAAGACATTCTTCCCGCGCTGCTCCTGCAAGCCGGATGCATTGCTAAATACCTTCGTGGGTTTGTACATGACCCCCTTCAGCACTCATGGACCCTTGGCTGCGTAAACCGATTACAACAAGTCCTGAAAGTTGCTCCGCGACTCCTCCAATCAACGACTGACCAGTCCATTCCAGGTCACGACCCTTAATTGCAGAGGGTTCGCTAGCTCCCTAGCGAACGCTCTTGTAATGGAAGACCTCTCGCCCCTCAGGGCCGATCTGTTACTACTGCAAGAAACAAACTGCCATTCCTCCACTCTGTTTACTCGCTGGCTTGCTAGCGATTATGTTTTCCATCATGCATTTCGCTATTCATCTCATGGTGGGCTTGCTATCGGAATACATCAGCAGTTCCGATCCACCCTCACTGCACTCTCAGTGCAGAGCTTATGCCGGGATTTACTCCAGCAAATCTCCTTCACAGTTGGCGGAGCTCGATTTCACATCTTTAATGTGTATATTCCGTGCACCTCTCTTCATTTATCCATCTTGTTCACCAAACTCCGTCAAGCTCTTTCGAAAGTCTCGCCTTCGGATCGTGTGCTCTTGGGTGGAGACTTCAATTGCACCCTTGACCCGGCACTGGATCGCTCTCCTTCGTCTCGAGAGCGTCGGACGGATCTCGTCACACTACTCCGTGACCTTGTTGCGGATTTCTCCTTCACCGATGCATATAGGCGCCTACATCCACAAGAGACCTCACACACGTGGCGCTCGTCTGGGAGTCAGCTTCCATCGACTGCACGCTTGGATCGGGTTTACGTTTCCACACCGCTTCTTGCGTCTATTACCGAGTTGCGACATCAACCTACTGCTTCCTCAGACCACTGCACAGTCACCCTCACAGTGTTTGTTGCGGCGTCACTCCCTCGGACTGTACGTCCGTGGACGTTTGACTCCAATCTCCTCACTGATCCTGACTTTTGTGCCTCTGTCCGTTCTTTCCTCGCTGCTCGTCGCGCAGGGTTGCATTCCGCACCCTGTACCTTGACGTATTGGCTTCATGTCAAGCATCAGCTCCTCTTACATATCAAGCAACTTTCCTTCACCATGACGACTTCTAGTCAGATGCGCCTCGATCACGCCTAGCAGATGCTCGCACTGATGTCAGATCCGCTGTTTCCAGCATATCAGGCGGAGCTCCAGGCTTTGCTGAAACCTCTTGCACAGCAAGTACTTTTACGTCTGCGTATTAAACATCTCAATCCGGAGGAATGCATCTATGATTTTCTAACATCAATGGAATCTGCACGTAAGTCTTCTACCTCGCTTCGTCATCTTCGCCTCTCCTCTGGCGAAATCACATCCGATTCGGCAGCGATTTGCTCTCACGTTCGTCAGTTCTATACCACCAAGTTCAGTGAAACTCCTCCCTCTTCTCCCTCTGCTCTCCCCCATCTTCTCGATAACCTACCTCAAGTTCCGTCTCATCTTGCTCACACCCTGTCTCTCTCACCCACATCCACGGAGGTGTCCGACACCTTCTCTTCCCTTAAACCCCATGCCGCTCCGGATCCGGACGGCCTCTCTTTTCCTTTTTATCGTGCGTTCTTGCCTCTTCTGTTGCCTTTTCTCCTCTCCGCTTTTTCTGCTGCATTTAACTGCTCCCCCTCCCGAGGAGTTTCACGGACGCACATGTGGTCCTATTTCCCAAGAAGGGTGACCCTCTTGACTTGGGAAATTGGCGCCCCATTTCTCTTCTCAATCAAGATTATAAACTCTATACTAAGCTTCTTTCCCGTCGACTACCTTCCTCACATCCTTGCTGACTCTCAAACCTATACTGTTCCTGGCCGTTCTCTTTCCTCCAATGTTCAACTTCTTCGCGATCTCATTCATCTTGCCAAGACTCATTCAGAACCTCTTGCTCTTCTTTCCTTAGACCTCCGTTCCGCTTTCGATAATATCTCACACGCCTATTTAACACAAACCCTGCTACACTTTGACTTTCCTCCACAATTTGTCTCTGTTCTTCTCTCCCTCTACCGGGACGCCGTTTTCCATGTCAAGACGGCATCTTTTCTCACAGCACATGTTCTCTTCAAGCGGGGAGTTCGTCAGGGCTGAGCGCTTTCTGGTCAACTGTTTGCGATTGCCGTCGAGCCCTTTCTACGCTCTCTGCAAACATCTCTCCTAGCACAACTTCCACCCCCAGTTGCCAGCTCACGGCATCACTCAGTCATTTACTCTGCCTATGCAGATGACATTACCGTCTGCATTCGTAGCGACTCACATTTCCAACTGCTTCGTCGTTTGTTCTCCGCATATGCTTCATGTTCTGCAGCTGAACTGAATACGTCTAAGAGCACTGGATTGTGGTGCGGGTCGTGGTCCAATCGCATGGATGCTCCATGGGGTGCCACATGGTCATCCACTACCCAACGCTTCCTGGGTGTGCACTTAGGCGCACCACAAGCTACATCCAGTGCAATTCGCACGAAACTCCATCCTCGCCTCCTCCACACATCTGCGTTCTGGTGTCGTGCGCAGTTCTGTACGTCCTACTACCAGCGTGCAAATCTCACCAGGAAATACCTTCTGTCTATCTGCAAGCATTCTTGGATTGCATCTACGACCCCGCTTTTCTGTCTCCAGGAGGTTACACGCTGCCTTACTCGAGTAATGTGGGCGGGTCATCACTGGATTAATGTCCAAAAGCTCTGTGCTCCTCCCTCCTATGGTGGTGCTGGCCTACCTGATGTCCCGCTGTGCTACAAAGCAAGCCGAGTGATCAACTTCATTCACCTTTTCACAGCTCCAGTGGCTTCCGCAGTTCAGGTACGTGACGTTCTTGCCTCCTTGCGTAACCCACATTTTTCCTTTCTTTCTTTAGTTCTCATGGATTGCTGTCCTTCCCCCTCCAAACTCCCACCTGCATATTCTGAAGCCCTCACTCACCTTCGCTCTTTCCCCCTCATTCGCTCCCCTCCTTCTTCAACTCTAGAGCTTCTTTCTGAACCCCTCTTCTTCAACTCCCTTGTTCATCCCCTCCATCTCCCCTGCTTTTCATTCCCCTCTTGGCTCCGAGCAGGTGTAGTAACCGTACAAGACCTCACTAACTCGGATCTATCCTGGCGCCCTTTCTCTAGCTTCACCCCTGCTATTCTCTCGTCCCCATCCGCCCATTTGGTCTATGACTCTCTGCTAATTGCACTTCTTTCGCTTTTCCCTGATCTTGTCTCCCCCATCGGTCTCGTCTCTGTCTTTTCTGCCCCTCTTCCGCTGCAGTTTTTCCCCCGACTCTCAGACTCGGTTCTTCCTCTCTCCTCTCTCTCCTCTAAATCTCTTTATCGTTTCCTAGTGCACCTTGCCGCCCCTTCACCGCTTTCTATTCTCGAGGTTCCCCCTACTTCTCTTCCTCTTGTCTGGGCCGTTGCCCGCTCACCCTTATCCGCCCCTCTGGAAATTAATACCCACTGGCTCTTTTTGCATAATCGCTTCCCTGTTCCGTATTTTCTCTTTCGCATGTCCCTTCTCTCCTCCCCTCTCTGCTCCTTCTGCGCACAGGAGGCAGACGTTTTCTCACGCCTACCTTTACTGTCCCATCCTGATGCCTCTCCTCCACCAGGCTTTCCGGATTGCCAGTCGCTCTTGTTCTCAAGATCTTCCGTTCACTGCCTACAGACATCTTCTTCTGCGGGCTCATCCACCTACGCCTCTTCCGTCAGTATGTGCCTATCTTTTCGTGCTGGTTAAACACGTTATTTACGTATACCTTCAACAACTCCGCAGCGTTTCCTTGCCGGTCTCTTTACACCAGGCCAGCGCAGCACTTTTGTGCCATTTCCAAGATCGATTGCTTTCTCGACTCCGCCTGGAGTACCAGTCGGCTTCTTCCAGTCGTCGAGAAGCCACTTTCTATGCTACCTGGGCGCCAGTCGCTCCATGGTCTGCGGTTGATTCTGGACTGCTACACCTATCAGTACCCTAGGACATTCTACACCTCCTTTACTGAGTTCCGTGGCACCCTGGTGCCCCTCCTCCACTCTACGACTCGTCTCCATGTATATCATGTGATCGAGCTACAGCCTGTGTTTTAATACCCAAGTTTTTGTTTTCTCGTTTTCAGTGTGCATATCATTGTGATCTTGTCATTTGAATTGTTGTTCTTCGTGTCATACTATGCTTTACCATATTTACATTGTTATCAGTGTGCCCTCTGATTCCGTGATCTCCTGTCACTTTTATGTACTTGGGGCTGTACCCTGGTCACCTTAACTGCTTTCTGTCTATACACTTAGTGTATTACACCGTGTTCCTGTAGTGTGTTTTACTTTGAGATGTCATGTGGTATACGTCTCTATCTCTCATTTGTTATATTTGCCGCACTCACACACCTTCTTAGTGTTTAGCCATTTTCATTGCACCTGTTTGATTCTTGTACAGTTCTATACTTCCACATTGTGTACATACTATTTTCGTGCTTTCACATTGTGTTAATGCTTTGATCGTGCACGTACAAATTTATGATAAATTCTGTCATCTGTCAGAACCCATGGCTTGTCCTGTGCTTTCACTTTATGCATATACTCATAACATCATAGAGTGTACTCATGGTTTATCGTGTGATTTTTACTGTACTTGTAACATTTCTTGCGCTGTATCGTTCTTCACATTGTGTACTTTATTTGGTCATCCCTGTGTATAATATGGTTCATCATGTCTTGTTTATGTACCAGTTACATCTATTGCGTCGTACAGTGCTTTCATTTTGCGTTAATTCCTCTTGTCATCCCAGTGTGCATTCCTAGCTTTGCTCTGTGATCTTACTGTTCCTTCTGCATTTTTTTCGTGCAATCCACGCTACCGTTGAATTGTGAATGCTAATGTCATCTCAGTGTATTTTCATGCTTACTCGTGTACATTAATTACCTTCACCCCGCCTGTATTTATGTTGCTTTGGTGCCCCCGTTAAATAACTTGCACAATTGTGCACGCTGTGTTTTTATCTCATGTATGTAATGTTTTACCTTCACGGCGGAGTTTGTGCTGTTCATTTTCTAATTGTGTACTATTGTTTCGCCTGTGTTATCCTGTAAATCATGCCCAGCCAATGTCATGTGACACGATGTGTTTCTCTCTGTCACTTCTCCTGCAATTTTTATGTAATAAGCTTTGCTTGCAGCATTTGTTATTCATCCCATTGTCATTGCAGTGTATATACCATCATGTTTTAACAGTTTGTATTATTTCCCAGTGAGACGCCCAACACTGTTCGTCTCCCTCTTGTGTTTTCTTATGATGAATAATAATAAAGCGATTTTGAAACCTTCTTGCTTTTTCCTGTTCTCGATCCCTATCAAAATTTGATTTATCAACATTTGTGGGACGTTGCGATTTTCACTGTTTTCTGTTGCAAGGCTATTTCACTTTTTGAAAATGAAACAGATGTTGAAGAAACACATAAAATTAGTAAATAATCATTTTACTTTTATTTTTTATATTCAAAACTGTGAAAATAAATTTTAGAAGTTCCGAGTAAAATAGCATGTGTGGGGGTTACACCTGTTATATTAGCCGTACTTTCGAAGAATTTTTGCAGATAAATATGTTGTATTGCAGTATTTTTACTTTTAGAAACAAGATAGTAAAATCATGCAATGCATTGATTATGATACGCTTCACAACATACCAAAAATCATTACTCAAGTTATGAGGATAATGGCTGTAGAATAAATCTCGCTCCTATGCCCTGACCTTTGACCCCATTTCGATGATATTCAACAGAACCGGTTAAGTATACTTCCGGAACAACATGATAAAGTTTTGCCTCAATCGAAGCATTCTTTACGCTTTCCAACCAAAGGTTGAAGAAGCGTATATGCTCCAGCTTTGTCCGCCTATCTGTCTGTTAGTCCGCACGATAACTCGCGTAAAAATGGTTTGATTTCGATTAACATGGGAATGAACCCTATTAAAAATGAAAAAAATGGAGTCCATTCTACTGCCCTTATGCGTCATAACTTGTGTAAAAATGGTTCGATTTCGGTGAAATTTTAGTATGTGGTAGGAGACTACTTGGGGACGAGCCCTGTCGAAAATGGGCGAAATGGGGTCAAAGGTCAGGAGGTCAGGACATAAAGGTCAGGAGGTCAGGACAAATGGGTTCAAAGGTTAGGAGGTCAGAATGGGCGAAATGTGGTCAAAGGTAAGGAGGCCATTCCATTGCCCTTATGCATCGTAATTTATGTAAAAATGCTTCTACTGCGACAAAACTTTAGTATGTTGTTCCGGATGTACACTGAACCGGTTTTGTTGAGTATTAACGAAATGGGGTCAAAGGTCAATACACAGGAGCGAGATTATTCCACAGCTATTATCCTCAAAACTTGACTAAAAATATTTCGATTGCGACAAAACTTTTCTTTGTTGTTCCGGAAGTATACGGAACCGGTTCTGTTGAATATCATCGAAATGGGGTCAAAGTTCAGGACACAGGAACGAAATTTATTTCACAGCCATTATCCTCATAACTTGAGTAATAACTTGCGTAATGATTTCTGGTATGATGGAAAGCGTATCGTAATCAATGCATTGCATGATTTTACTAACTTGTTACGTAAGTTATAACGCGTAAGGGCAATGGAATGGATCCCGCTTATTTGTCCTGACCTTTGACTCTATTTCGCCCATTTTCAATGGGATTCGTTCCAGGTGTCCTTACTACATACTAAACTTTCATCGAAATCAAATCGAACCATTTTTACGCAAGTTATAACGCATAAGGGCAATGTAATGCATCCCGCTCCTATATCCTGACCTTTGAACCCATCTCGTTCATTTTCAATAGGGTTCGTTCCCAGGGTAGTCCCCTACCACATACTAAAATTTCATCGAAATCGAACCATTTTTACGCGAGTTATTATTCGGAACGACAGACAGACAGACAGACGGACAAAGCTGGAGTATATGCGCTTCTTCAGCCTACGGTTGGAAAGCGTAAAAAACAAATCCAAGAGCAAAACGAATAAGCAAAACTTGTAGTTCGTGCTGTGAAAACGCCAGTTCACAAGCAGTGGGCAGGCCAGATGATTTGCTGTGCGAATGCAAAGATTGTAGCAAATTCATTTGTGCCGCCCGGGTGGCGCAGTGGTCTAAGCTATGGCTTTTGATCATTCGTTCGAAAGGGGTCCGGGTTCGAATCCCGGTGAAGCATGGATGTTGTGTTTGTCTTACGGCACTGGCTCTCTCCCTTTCCTGGAACCAGTGACCCTAAATTAGGGACGGGCGACTGCTTACAGCCCATTGAGTTGCTCACGGTGTTCGTTAAACCTCCAATAAAAAGAAAAAAAAAATCATTTGCAGACTGGAGAGTAGTTTTATATGTTAATTAATTCAAATATTCCAAGCGCTGGATACCAAACAGCTGCACAAACTAATGAGTGATACTCGTATACCAGCGAGTACCAAATGTATGCGTCGTATATCGACACAAGACTTCCTGAAAATTTAAAAACTGCACTTACCCAAAAACGCCTCCATACTTTTTCCTAAGCTCAGAAAGTTTCAGATGCGGGTTTTTCGTAAGGAAAGGTAGGTATCCCACGAAAGGAAGTCCTATGGGTCCAGGTGCAAAATTTCGAGCCGGTTTCGTCTTCGAAAGGAACACAAACCCAATGCAGATCAACACTGCAAAGAGGATTGCTTCCTTAAAAAGAAAAACTGTGTCAATGTGGAAATCCATTTCTTCGGCGTGATTAATTTTCCATCTGATGGCAAGTATCCCAATTTTAAAATCAACCTGTTTGGAGTTTTCCTCTTTATATCTCGAATTGCATCACGTGATGAACAATGGGCTTTCTCCAGTACGTAACTGATACAAGAAAGACATCAAAATATCAGTGTATCATTGTCTTTTAGCAGATAATAGGGAGGAAAACATTTCTTTCGAAAAACACCTTTCGTATCCGTTATTAGTACTAAGGTTATTTTCAAAATAGCCGCCCCGGTGGTGCAGTGGTCTAAGCGATGGCTTCTGATCATTCGTCCGAAAGGGGGTCCGGGTTCGAATCCCGGTGAGGCATGGATGTTGTGTTTGTCTTACGCCACTGGCTCTCTCCCAGTGACCCTAAATTAGGAACGGGCGATGGATGTTGTGTTTGTCTTACGCCACTGGCTCTCTCCCAGTGACCCTAAATTAGGAACGGGCGATGGATGTTGTGTTTGTCTAACGCCCCTGGCTCTCTCCCAGGGACGATATCCCATTGTTTTGCTCACGGCGGTAGTTAAACCTCCAATAAAAAAAATCAAAATAACATGTCCATCTATGAATGCAAATTCAGGTATATCAACGCGATAGAGATAGGTAAGAAGCGCACTGATACAATCTGATAGGATTACCAGTAAGCTTTGTTCGGTTCTTTTTTCTACAGCCTCAGCACCACTTCTGTGTTACACTACTTCGCTCACATTCCACTATTATTTTCGCGTTTTCAAATCATCATTCTGAATATCTCTCTTGATCATCAAAAAAAATTATTCATAATAAAAAAGCTGTTTTATTTATAATATTTACAGGAAATACAGGCAATGCACATTTTTCGTAATTTTTCAAATATTTCTTATCGGCCTAGGGTCAAAGTACCAGTACCAAAATATTCGCCTGAAAACGACACTAACAGGCACAGAACCAACACCCATAAAGCTTGCAACAAAAGCCCCGTCAAAGCAAAAGTCTACGTGTTGTCTGCCTTGAACTTTTTGAATCCCCTTGAAAAACGTTTCAGCACGTCTTTTGTACAAAAAAGATAGTGCTTATGTCATCACTTTGTCCATCCGTCCGTCTGTTTACACTAAACTGTTAATATGCAAAGTTAGTGTTATTCAGCGAGCATTTGAGAAATAGTGTACTTAATGGTAATAAATGTATATTAGTGAAGTGTTCTCAATAGTAAGACTAATAGTCTTTTGAACTACATAGTTCCTGGAACTTCTCGTTTTTAATGTTTTTGTACTGCAATATTAAGATCGCTACAGACTTTTAGCATATGCATCGAAGGGAAGGCTGAACTACTCACATGAAGGAATGTGCATAGAGTTTAAGGTAATGAAAACTCTATTTGAGAAATGCACCTCATCAGATAAAATTTACATTGATGGTGGAAATACACTAATTGGATGTGCATATCTCCGGTGCATAAATGGCATTTGACACCGTACTTGTTAGGGTTCTGATACGGAATGTCCTTTAGCCATTACATGAAGATACACAGCCTTTACATCCGCAGAAACATAAAATGGTTCACTCTAAACCGCCACACAGTAAAACTGCCACACATCTTTCACTAACTTGGAAAGCTGCCACACATTGGAAAACTTCCTCACTGAAAAATTGCCACATAGGAACACTGCCACACAGGAAAATTGCTACATAGGAAAACTGCCACACAGGAAAATTGCCACATAGGAAAACTGCCACACAGGAAAATTGCCACATAGGAAAACTGCCACATGTTTTAAATTTAGGCGCCTGACACAAATTGCCGTTCCCTCGGAACACTTTGAATGTGTTGAAATTTTTCAAGTTTCCGAATTATGTGTGGTCGTTTTCCAAGGTGCCTAACGATGGGAAGGAGCTCTTTTGTTTGTCTGAATTTTCGTGCCCGTTCATACGAGTTTTGGGCAACTGGCTATAAAAGTTGAGCGGTGGGTTAAAGATTTCCGTTTCTTGGCCTATATTGAGAACTGAATTGGAAACATCAAACAAATTTCGAGAAAACGTTTTGTGTAAGCCAAGCGAGAATTTCACTTTAATTTGAAGAAATAAATTGCGGTGACTTAGTACATTTCTTAAAACTGACATACCCACGGCGAGGTGCTCCGAAACTTTTGGGAAGCCCTGAAAAGCGGTGCAGAAATACCATTGGTCGGATTTTTACCGCAGTGCCGGAATGGTCTCTTTTCTCCGTTTTTTCTCACATCAGTAAGACAGCTTCCACTTACAGAACCTAAATCACCTTTAGAAAGTTTGCGCGTACAGAACGTAATTTATCTGGAGCATTACTTGAAAAATATATCTTTGAGTTTTGGGAAATTATGATCTTCATTTGTCCTTCGGATAAATATTGAAGAGAAAGATCGTTAGAGGAAATGACAGAAATTCTAGCTGACAGATGTTTTAAGAACTATCACTTTATTTCAGTCAGGGCTGGATTCCGTGAAGACATCATGAGCATAGAAATGCAGTTTAAAAAAATGTGCATTTGCAGTCTTACTTTTGAAACCATTTATACAGTACGATACAGCATCAAGGATCAGAGAATTACAGTTGCTGAGCTGCTGAGTACAATATTAGATACCAAGCCAGATCGCAGAACAAACATTTGCATTTTACCTATTGCTCAAGCTGCGGAAGTGTGAGGCGAGTTTGAGTCATCATCTGGCAGCCATGGTTGACCATTGATTCCACCACAGTAAGTTCATATGACTCCGTTACTCTCTCTTTCTCTCTCTCTCTCTCTCTATGTTTATTTTCTGTTCCCGAGATATTTGTTTTTGTACTGAAAGGTGAAAGCATTATGTAATGACGCCAAGAAGCACGCTCTGTCTTATACGTACACAGTCTCTTCAGCTTTAACTCTGAACATGAGATTAGAATTATGTTCGATTTCTCTTAGTCTTTGAAGGCTGCTTTTCAATATTCAATATTTCAAATCCGCTTTCGTCGGGTAATTTGTTAAAGTAAGATGTCAGATATATTATATAATCTAGAAGCAAAAAATTAAACAAAATAACGGTTTTTACAAAAATAAAATTTCTTAAAGTAAGAGAGCGATACAAAACGATTGAAAACGAAATGCCAAACTCCGAACGTTTCTAGATCAGCTAAAGCCACACCCCAGGCGGATACAAGTTTTCCTCTCGCCTCTTGGCCTAGATGAGAATTGATAATTTAACTGAAGATACATCACTTTTAGGAAGTGCGAAAACATGTATCAGTTTGGGCTCAGGGCATCGGTCCAATGCATCAGAAAATGTGGTCCAACACTTCATAGCAACGGCTAGGTGTTTAAATGCCTAGACGACAACATTCTGCATCTCCACCCTAAGATAGAAGTGGTCTGACAACACTATGCATCTCCACTCTAAGATAGAAGTGGTCTCCATGATATGATAATCTGCAGCCAAATAAGAAAAGCAAAACATATTTGAGTTTTATAAGAAATGGCAGACCAGAACAGATATCTCGAGTTGTCATCACGCATGATGAGGGCACCTTGGTATTTGGGTACAAAAAGGGAAGACGTCTCGAACCCACAACAGTTGCATTGAGTTGTCATCACGGATGATGAGTGCATCTTGGTGCTTGGACACAGAAAAGAGAGAGGTCACAAAGTCATAACAGATGCCCGAGCTATCATCACGAGGGATGAGGGCATCTTGGTACTTGGATATTAACAAGGGAGAGATCCCAAAGCTAGAACAGGTGCATCGGGTTGTAATCACGGATGATGAGGACACCTTGGTGCCTAGACACAGAAAGGGAGATATCTCAAAGGCAGAACAGGAGCCTCGAGTTGTCTTCACGAATGGTGCGGGCATCTTGGTACTTGGACACAGATAAAGGAGAGGTCTCAAAGGTAGAACCGATGCCTAGAGTTGCCATCATGGGTGATGAAAGGTGCAAATAGAAAGAACAGCAAGCTTTGCAAATTATTTTCTGTGTACAGGTCCCAGGGTTCTCTTGGGACTTGTACACAGAAAAGGGAGAGTTCTCAAAGCCATAAAAGTTGACTCGAGTTGTCTTCTCGGGTGATGAGGGAACACTGGCACTTGGACGCAGAAAAGGGGGAAGGAACCAAAGACAGAACAGATGCCTTGAGTGGTCTTCACGGATGATGAAGGCACTTTGGTTACAGAAAAGGTAGATGTCTCAAAGCCGCTTTAAAGTGGTACGATGTGAACTTAAGAACAAAATCTTTTCAGCTAAATTTGTAAGGATTTTCTTTCGATTTCACTGAAACTTACTTATAAACCCTTTATGTACTCAAACGGGTCGAGATTACCGAAGAGTTTTGTCAGCTAGAGGAGAGCAGCGATAGGAGAAACCTACACTCCTTTGCCGGAGAAGATGACCGACAGAAAAAACTTACACTCCTTTGCTTCGCAGTTGTCCATAATTCACCATTCTTTTTCTTCCTTCTTTTCTTTTGTTACCTAAGCATGGCTCGCGTAAACTTGAAATCTGAATTCCAAAAGTTAGCCATTTTGCTACTAATGTTTGGAATGTGTTGACACGAAAGGTACACTTTTCTTTTTATTTGTTTTTAAGAACAAGGAGTCATTTCTAAGATATTCTATTTTTATCATGTTTTCGTGAAATCTTCAGGGAGAACTTCTTCTCAACAGAAAACAAACTAACAAAAATAGAGGGAATGGGCTAATGCTGTTTGTTTTCTTAAAGCTAGTGTTTTCCTTTTATTTATGACATGAATGTTCTGGCTTGGCTTGATCTGCAGTTGAACCCGCTTATAACGAACCCCTGTATTTGATCTGCAGTTGAACCCGCTTATAAAGAACCCCCGTATTTAGATCTGCAGTTGAACCCGCTTATAACGGACCCCTGTATTTAGATCTGCAGTTGAACCCGCTTATAACGAACCCCGGTATTTAGCGAGATCTCGGATTTAACGAGTGAAACAGAACACTTTGTTTGACGTGATCTTAATTCAAAGCTTAATCGCTTTTAACGAGTCCCCGGATTTAACGAAAAGCTAAGATGATCACTGTAAAAGCAAAATAAAAAAAAATAACGAAATTTCATGTTTAACCGGGCAGAGAAAATCTGCCGCGTGCTGTTCTGCAATGGAGGAATAGAAATTGTGGCATACAGGACAAAACTGCTACAGCGCACGGAAATCTTGGTGTGCTAGTGGAAGAATCACAATAGAAAAGCAATGAAGAAAGAGCATATCAAATGCTTAATAAGCGCACTGTTCAAGAGACTCTCGCTGACACTCACTCCAAGGTTCTATGGCTTGAGTTTATCACGTCAACAGAGATGAAAACATGCCCCCTACTTCTAAGGAAAAAGGGAGTGGGTGGTGCTCACGCATATTAAAATGGATTTCTGGGAGATAATTGCAGAGAACGACAGGAGAATAAGGGAATGGTGATGGCGCCGGAGGAGAAGCAAGAGAAACATTCCTGGAATTGTGTCCAGTTCCTCCTTTCACCCTCCAGGAAAATAATTCTTTCCAACTGTTTGCTGACCTCCGTCTTCGTATTGGTTACGTTTCCCTGTTATTAACGCATCTCTAACAGTTTTCGAAGTATGCGACGTCTCCTGACAATTACGACCCGGACCGTCTGAAATTCGAAGTGCCGCAAAAAGTTTTTCGTTTTTCTTTTGTTTTTGTTTTTAAAGAGGCGTATTATCCGCATCGGCCTTTAATCATCAGAATATAAATTAATATTTTTAATAGATGATTCGAGAATTATATGACGAAAAATACGGTAGTTCATTCGTAATGCGATGTTACTTGGTCCTCGGAATGTTTAAATGTGTACCAACATACCAGTCGTGCCATAAATGGGATAAGTACCCAGAGAACACATAAACTGCTATTTACTACCTAAATCGTATGACTGAAACTGACGCAAATTTTGCTCTGTATTGAAAATCATTTCATTATCATCATTGAACGATTCACATATATTTTGTAATAAGATATAATATTTCATTCTAAACGAAACCACCTTTCAAAGAAATAAGTTCTTTTACTCCAAAGACCCCGCAAATTTTATGATCGCGGTTATCGCTTTAGAATTCAACGATGTTAGCAACACACTGGCATCGCCTTATCAACTTCTATTCCACAGGCAGACACGATCACGTGGATATTTATTTCGCGATATGGCAGAACAATGGAAATAAACATTTTTTTATGCATTTAAAGTGGCGCAAGACAAGCAGTGTGTTTACAAATTAGTTCTAGTTGAATATCGGAAGCAAAGAAATTAGATCCAGCCATTTTCAATGAACCACTGCTCACTTCAAACACAAAATCTTTACATCTGCTAGGAAAGTAATCGTCACTGAAAAGGCGAAATGTTTCAGCTCATTGAAGAATATTTCGCTGTTTCTGACTTTTCTCCGACATTGTGTACCGTTGCTTTATTAATTTGCTTACTTTCAACGATTCTCGTGAGAAAGCGAAACTTACCACCAGGTCCGATGGGCCTCCCAGTTGTTGGATACTTACCGTTCCTCACGAAGATGCCGCACATAAAGCTGAACGAGTTAGCATCCAAGTACGGAAACATATTCAGGTAGGTGGTAAACATACGTGATAATTTGTAGTTTGTAAGTGAACTTAGATTCAGTCCACCAACTTTCTCTTACATTCGATTAAAGCATGATTGTTTATAAGTCATTGATTTCTATTAAAACCCAAATACATAAAACATTTGCATAAAATTTAAAGAAAAAATAAACGGTATCCAGAAAACAGTAAAACCATGCTAGTAATATGATTTATTGGCGTCAGAATATATAAATAAACGTTTCCAAGCTTTCGCGCGTCAACCAGATGGCTTTTTCAAGGAAGGTAGACAACAACTGTCTATCTTCCTTGAAAAAGCCACTTGGTTGAAGAAAACGTTTCTGTCCATCTTCCTAGAAAACTGCCTATCTTCTTTGAAAAAGCCATCTGGTTGAAAAATCAGTTTCATTTCATTTATTTCGTATTTCGGTTGTTACAAATATGCAGTAGACATTTAAATGTAAAACAAATGAATACAGCAACAACCAGGAAATAAGAGGGAAAAGGCCTCCACGAGGCCTGATGAGCCCTCTCATCCTGACGACTGACATAAAAAATTTCCAAAAACAAAGCAAGCCAGACACACCGTACAACCCGTTCAAGAGGTGAAAATGTTAATACTAAAGGAGTCACGAAACCGATTTCAAAATAATAAGTATTGCTTAAGTTTCCTTTTAAACAAATTATAATTATTAATAGCCAACAATTGTGGTGGAAGCGAATTACAAATCTGATGACCAGCATAATTAAAGCTCTAGAACGTTCATGTGAAGGGGAAAACAAGGATCAGTAACGTTTTATGTCTGGTTGAGTAAGAATGGCCAGGTAGAACTAAAGAAATTAAAGAAGAAAATAAGTCTTTCTTTACCGTTTTAAACATGAGTTTTGCTAAGTTAAAAACGGTATTATTGAGCAATATTTAATAACTGAACATAATTAGGCTGCAATTTGGAGATCAAATTAACATTTGGAAAGGTGGAACTTGAAAGTCTGAATTGCAACAGTCTCAAAAATCTGATTTTGTAATCTCTTAAGCTTAGTTAAGTTATAATTAGTAGTCAAGCCCCAGACCAAAGTACAATATGAAAAGTAGGGATTAATTAAAATGTAATAAAGTAAAATCATAATTTTCGGAGACAAATAAGCCATTACTCCCTCACTGATTCCAATATTTCGAGAAATCCTAGTTATATGGAATTGAATAAAGCATTTGGTGTAGTATGAGCCGAAAACTTATTTCCAAACACACGAGTTATACATATCCTGGTTTTGTTAACATAAAATATTAATCACCATTTTTACTAGGCGTATGTTTTTATATAATAAAATATGCGGAAGAATTTTACTGCACGTATCCACGGTAAAATGTCTAATATTAAATGTTTTATTGATGTAGGTATGTTTCCTTGGTTTACTTTCTTATAGCCTTCAGCTGGGAAGTACCTTTGTTGTAGTCCTAAACAACGCAAAAGTAATCAGAGAAGCTTTCAGCAAGCCAGAGTTTTTGGGAAGGCCGCCGAGGACGGTTTTAAGCGCATTAGAAAGTTTCGAAAGTAAGTATCCATTTCATGAGCAAAATTTTTATAATAGTAAAGTATTTTATCTTCTGGAAAGCAATTTAGAAAACTTACAATACAATATTGTGCTTGATGGTAAAATTCTGTGAAAGAAAGACAGCGGTTTTGCAGAAAAGATGCATATTTCGTGACGTAGGAAATTCCCCTTCCAGAACTGGCTAGAGTTTCATGAAAAATCGTGACGAGAGATGGACATAAAGGCAAAGGCTATGATCAAAATTTCAAAACAAAAGGAGCAAATTTATTTCATACAAGGTAGACTACACTGCGGTAGATAATACCTTGGAATTACTTTATGGTTCCTTCATGTACTCGTCGTCTTGATGAGTAAGATAGGCATCACAAACCTGCTGATGACATGCCCGCTTTGAGTGTTTAATCTGATCTCTCTGGCCAGGTACATACAATGTCGGTTACCAATAACTGCAGAAATAATGCATGTCACGAGTGGTACCCATCTCCTGGCCACGTTACGTTATGTTACCCAGGGTTACCTTACAAAAACAGAACACCTGGCACGGAAATCCCGTTAGTTCTAGGACTTTAGTGACATGGCACTTTCCTGTTAAATTGCATGCGACGCACTTTAGTGAACCTCAGAATGTAGTAACTTATTGCATCCTCAGGTTACACTATCTGCTGGTTGCTCAAGGATCAGGAATGAAACTGTGAAGAAAAAAGGTACCTTACCTGTGAAAGAAGCAGGTCAAAACCATGAGAAAAGCCAAGAATGCTTGCTTTCATATAGCAGGTACAACCATGCCGACAATTCGAAACCATACGTTTCAGGTCTTTTAACATCCATCTTAATGCCCGAGTTCCCACTGGGCATGAAGATGGATGTTTCCTTTCATCTCTTCGGTTCTCCTAAAGAAGCAATGCGTAGTCGACTGTTCGACACTGATAAAAAGGTGCAAGAAGCTGTGCGTAGCTTCAAGAACAGTGAAAAGCCTTCTTTTCCGATGGCATTAAGAAGTTTCTGGACCTTTTCAACATTCCTTAAACATGCAATCACATACCTCGTGCACCGTTTTTATGGTATGTACTTAACACGTCACCAGTAAAATTCTGGCACCATGTAACCATTTATAACTTATAAATTCTGTACGATGTGTGAGTGAGCAATAACAAAACTTTGATACGCGTCCTTTTTTTCGAGTCCAAGGATCGTAACCCTCTTAAAAACTCAGCTGTAATTAAAAAATGCTTTTGTCACTGATGACTTATCTGATCAGACCAGAAACATCTATTTATTCAAATAATGAAATATGTGACATGGCTTTTACGTTTCGTTAATAATTCACAAAATGGTTATTTTAATGAATTTTTGTACAAGTAGTAGCTCACGTGTTTTTATAACGTCATTGTGACGTGCATATGGCATATGATTTTTTCTGCCGGTAAATTTTTCATATTCTGAGAAAAGCAGTGTAATTGCAAAACAAGTGATCACACCATGTTTTGAAAGAAATATCTATCAGATAAAAACCATATCTCTGTGAGGAACATCAAAGAATATAGGGATATCAGTATTTTTTTTAGTTGGGGGTTTAACGACCACCGTGAGCAACTCGATGGGCAATAAGCAGTCGCCCGTCCCCTAATTTAAAGCCACTGGTTCCAGGGAAGGGAAAAAACCAGTGCCGTAAGAAAAACACAACATCCATGCCTCACCGGGATTCGAACCCGGACCCATCTCGGACGAATGACCAGAAGCCATCGCTTAGAGTAGACCACTGCGCCACCGGGACGACTATTCAGTAATTAAAAAGTCATGTTTAGGTAACCAACGAATCAAAGTCTGTTAAACATAACGTCGTTCTTCTCACAAAAAATATTGCTAATGCTTGGTTATTATACTACCGGGAATATGTCCGATGAAGGAAATTGGGCCAAATTTTGAATGTTTTTCACTATTCGGCAATCATGCTTATAGCATGTCATATCCATAGACGGGCGCCATTGGCGCACTCAGTTGCGCTATACGCAGTTCCGTCGTTGTTAATATGTTTAGCGCCTATAAGAAACTACAAAATTTTGCTCATGGTAGTTATAACAGGCAAATGGAGTCCTGGCTATACATCTTTTAAGAACTGTAATACGGTGACAAGTCTAGATACGCATGTATTTAACAGGAAAACCATACCATATTAATAGAACAGGCAAAAATATACTAAAAAAACATGAACGATTAACCGAAATGGAAAGACTTTTGCTATAGTCCTTTAAGAAAGGAAACGTTTACACACACTCGCACACAGACACAAAAATGAATGTGTATGCGGTCTGATGAAAAAAATGGCAACCTACAACGCAGAATCAAATTATTAGGAACACCCACAGTAACATTCAATTACGTGCCATCTTCACTAACGTACACAACTATGGTGTTTACATGGCTTTATAAGTAGCTCACTGCGAAAGATTCAGACTGCATAAAGCATAGATAGCGGCAATTGGGAAAACTCGTAATTTTCGCGACAAGTATCATAGTGGGTGCTGGGAGGACAGGTGCGAACACCTAGAAACTGAAAATCTCGGCTATACAAAAACAACTATATCGAGAGTGTATGGTGTGTGGTACACAAAGAACAAAACAAACACTAAGAAGATTTTATACGGGTAGAAAAGACTGGTCGATGCTCAAGGAAAACGGTGAGTGTACAGTATTGTTCAAAGAGCCAGACGAGCGAATTGCTTCAAGTAACCGCGCTGTACAATAGATGTATCGAGAGGAGAACTCAGCATATACAGCTCACTGAATATTGGAGCGCGTGGGCTAAACATCAATCGTCCGGTGTGTGTGTGTGTGTGTGTACCGGTTGTCACTGCTAAAACTCTACAAATTCGTTTCAGGTGGATACGAGAGCACCAAAAACAGACACTTGAAGAGGGCAACAAGGTCCTCTGGTCCAAAATAGTTTTCATATAATACATGGCTCTGACGACCGCCAATAGCGGTATAAGTATACCATCGGGATCAGAGGAAATGCTATCCCACACTCACCAACCCGCTTGGCCAGCGTGGTGAGTTATGGCCAAACACCTCCAAAATGACTCTACAACTTAAATCTTGGCCCTCAGTCTCCGGCAGCTGGAATGTACCTGGCCAAGGCAGCGGCCAGTGCGACATGAAGGCAGAGGGTGCTAAGAATCCCCGGAGGACCGGACTAGGCTGCCATTTGATGCTGACCTTGTCTACCTATAACGGACGCTCCCTATCTTCTGATTCAAGGCTCCTTGAATTGGAAGAGGAACTACAAAGGATCAAGTGGGACATCGTCGGGCTAAGTGAGGTAAGGAGAAAAGGAGAAGATCTCATTGAACTGAAAAGTGGACATCTCTTCTACTATCGTGGGACAGATACTGGCAGAACTAGTGGTGTTGGATTTATAATAAACAAGAAACTGAAGGATAAAGTTGTAGAAGTTGAAAGTTCCTCTGACAGAGCTGCACGACTCGTTATCCAACTCTCGAGAAGATACCAGGCTCAGATTATTCAAACTTATGCACCCACCACAAGTCATGCTGAAGAAGAAATTGAAGAATTTTATGAGGAAATTCGTAATCTAAACAATAAAGGTAAGCAGCACTTGAAGATAATTATGGGAGACTTCAATGCAAAAATAGGGCACCGGCAACAGAATGAAACTTCAGTAGGTAAATTCGGTCATGGCAACAGAAACCAGCGTGGAAAACTCTGGTTGAGTTTGCAGAGGCAGAAGGGTTTTTCATCTTGAACTCCTTTTTCAAGAAAAAGCCACACAGGAAATGGACATGGAGACATCCAATTGGGACGACAAGTGAAATTGATTTTATTATGTGTAACAAAAAATTCGTCATCGAAGACTGCAGTGTGCTGAACAAGTTCAACACAGGTAGTGACCATAGATTGGTGAGATGTAAGGTGCGCCTCAACACTAAACTGGAACGTGGCAAGCTCATAAGACAAACAAAATGTATTGACATAACCAACCTTAAAAAACACCATAATACTTTCAAGTTGGAACTGAAGAACAGATTCTCTGCTTTAGAAGGCCTAACATCAGAAGAAGTGGATATTTCGGAAGTTAACAGAAAAGTAACCAAAGCTCTTATGGAAACAGCAACAAAATTAGCTGGGTCTAAGAACAAGTTGCATGTGAACAAATTATCAGGAAAAACCAAAATGTTGATGCAAAAAAGAAGAGAGATGAGGACAACTAAAGAAGATGTGACTTCCAAAGTGGAATATATAGAGCTATGCAAGACAGCACGAAAAGGTATCACTGAAGACGTAAGGAAATTCAACTGTGAGCTAGTAAGGAAAGCAATTGAAAACACCCAAAGCCTAAAGATAGCAAAGGGACATCTCAGTAAGGGAAGAAAACAGATTATGGCTCTGAGAAAAGAAGATGGTTCTATAACAAGAAATAGAGGCGAAATTTTGACAAGAGTGAAAGATTTCTACTCCAAATTATATGAAAGGGATGATACATGTACTCCAGACATCATGAAAGATACCAGAGTTCTTCCAGTCCTCCCAGCAGAAGCTGCTCATGCAATCAAGAACATGAAGCGGGGGAAAGCTCCAGGAGAAGATGGAATTACTATAGACATCATACAAGAAGCAAGTGGAGAAATTGAAACAGTACTCGCCCAAATTTTCACTCGATGCCTTAATGAAGGGAAGATTCCTGAGGATTGGAACAATGCTACAATGATCCTGCTACATAAAAAAGGTGACATTGAGGATCTCAGGAAGTACAGACCTATCAGCCTCCTATCAGTGGTTTATAAAATCTTCACTAAAGTTCTTTCTCACCGCTTGAAGGTAACACTGGACATGGCTCAACCGAGAGAACAAGCTGGATTCAGGAGTGGCTACAGCACAATAGATCATATCCACGTACTGAGAGAACTAATTGAAAGAGCGAGGGAATATGAGCTTCCATTGTGCATGGCTTTTATCGATTATGAAAAAGCTTTTGATTCGGTGAAAATATCAGCAGTTGCAATGGCTCTGAAATCCTGCGGTATTGAAGATGCATACATTAATATTATTAATAACATCTATGAAAATGCAAGTGCAAAGATTCGGCTGTTTGAAAATACAACACACATAAAAATTGGAAAGGGAGTGAGACAAGGTGACACCATATCTCCGAAGCTCTTTAATGCCACATTGGAAAATGTCTTTCAATCACTGAACTGGGAAAACAAAGGGATAAAGATTAATGGAGATTATCTAACCCACCTTCGTTTTGCTAATGACGTAGTCATTTTTGCAACTACCCCATCAGAGCTGCAGAGTATGATCCAGGAACTTGCTGACAAGAGTAAAGAAGTGGGATTAAAAATGAACTTTCAGAAGACAAAAGTGATGTTCAATGCTTTTACAAGAAATGAAGATTTATCGATTGATGGAGAAAAACTGGAGATAACAGATACGTATGTTTATCTTGGACAGCAGATATCAAGTGAGGGTCACATTGATGAAGAAATTAATCGGCGTACAAAACTTGCGTGGAGAGCTTTTGGAAGAAACAGCATAATTTTCAAGAGCAATATGCCATTATGTCTTAAAAGAAAAGTGTTTGATCAATGCATCCTTCCAGTGCTTACGTATGGTGCAGACGTGGACCTTAACTAAAAGAGACATACAAAGGCTGCAGACAACTCAAAGCAGCATGGACAGGTGCATGCTTGGTATAACCAGGAGAGATAAGAAGAGGAACTCGTGGATCCGAAAAATGACGAGAGTAGAAGACATCATGATCAGAGTTAAATCACTGAAATGGCAATGGGCTGGACATACTGCCAGAAGGACAGACCATAGATGGACAGCCGAAATTTTAGATTGGATTCCAAGGGACAGGAAAAGACCCAGAAAAAGACCACATGGGAGATGGGTGGATGAAATTCGTAAATATGCGGGAGTGACATGGAGGAGACTGGCACAAGATAGACCGTTGTGGAGGAAACTTGGGGAGACCTTCGTCCAGCAGTGGATTGATAATGGTTGACAATGATGATGATGATGACATGCCAGCAGCACGAATTCGTGGATCTGAGTTGCCTATCATTAACTGTACATGCTGCCGGAAGGCGTGTAAGGGTTAAAGATATGTTTTGTGGCATGCATTGGGTTCTTTAATATCTCTGTAACAGCAAGCATTTGAATGCCAAGTGTGTAGATGCGATCCTTTTAGCATGACGCATTATCCTGTTGGATCTGCTACTCCCATCAGGATAATGCGCCATGCTACAAGGCTCTCCTCTGGACACACTTAGGTACTAGGAGCTCCACAGTGGGTTCAAAGTGTTAAAATGGCCTCCATATTCACCTGAGCTGAACTCAGTTGAACACCTGTAAGATGAGATTGATAGAGTCATTCGTGACACAAATCCTCTTGCAGCAAATATTTGGCAATAGATGGAACTCGTCACATTCTCTTGGCTGAACATACCTGTAAAATGGTATCAGAGCTTCGTGGAATTCATACCACATCTGATCAAGATTATTTCAAATGCCAAGAACGGCGAAACACGGTAATATGTATATGTTCTTGATAATTTGTTACTTCAATTCAAGCTTTCATATATATATATATAGAGAGAGAGAGAGAGAGAGAGAGAGAGAATATACCACCGAAAACCAACAAATGAGATGAATCACAGAGACAAAATTCAATACAAAACGTATTCAGATAAATTCAAACACAAAGCTTTCGATGATTATATTGTATTTAGTTCGGTATATGTGTATGTATATATATATATAGCAAAGGAAAGTTAAATTTTCACACATGTAATATAATATAAACCGCAACAAAACTGCGCAATGCTGCAAGTATTAGATGTAGTTAGTGTAAGTAAAAGAAAATTAACATACAAGCAATCTACCCTCATAAACAAACAAATAGGGCCAAAAACCTTTATAAAAAAAACAAACTAAAATGAATTACAAAATGACGAAACAATGTTAAGAAAATATATATAAAAAACGTTTACTCAGAACCTCTGGATCACTCTTCAGGGAAAGACATCCAGAGGCTCTGAGCACACAAGTTCAGTTCAGGTTTCATGAGAATGCAAAAATCTCAAAAAAGTAATAATGGATGTCCAATTTGAAATTTTGTGTTGTAAATTTTGATGAATTCTGTAGAACAGAATTTACAACACAAAATTTCAAATTGGATATCCATTATTGCTTTTTTGAGATTTTTGCATTCTCATGAAACCTGAACTGAACTTGTGTGCTCAGGGCCTCTGGATGTCTTTCCCTGAAAAATGATCCAGGGGTTCTGAGTAAACGTTTTTTTTATATATATTTTCTTAACAATGTTTCGTCATTTTGTTATTCACTTCAGTTTTTTTTTCTAAAGGGTTTTGGCCCTATTTGTTTGTTTATGAGGGTAGATTGCTTGTATGTTATATTTCTTTTACTTATATATATATATATATACACACACTATATTGAGAAAAGTTACCGGACACCCCTTAAAAAGCAAAGGAACGGATCCTCTGTGTTGTTAAGATGCGCGGTACAGCTGCAAACGGTATAAAAACAAGCCTGCAGCTGACCGCGATCATATCTCACTGTGAGGTTGAGTGAAAATGTCGTGGAGGGAGAGAACTGACATTGAGAAAGGAAAGATTGTTGGGTGATATATTAGTGGACTGTCTATAAGAGAAACCGAGTGGCGTTTGAACATAACCATGTCAAATGTTTTTGATGTACTGCATAAGCTTAAGACACATGGCGTGCCTGAAATAACAAAACGTACCGGCAGACCAAAGAAAATCAATGATAGAGGACGTCGAAACCTCAAGGGAACCGTTACAGCTATTCGACGGAGTACTGCACAAGATCTTAGTGTACAGGTTAGTAAAAATGCTGGAACCTCGGTTTGTAAAAGTACCATTCGAAGAGAACTTCATTCCGTGGGTCACCGTGGTCGTGCGGCTGCTCATAAGCCTTTCATTTCCATTCGGAACGCTACTCGTCGTTTATCATGGTGTAAAGAACATTTATTGTGGACCATAGATCAATGAAAATGGGTCCTATGGACTGATGAATCCAGATACACGATCCATCAGTTTGATGGCCGTGTGTGGGTAAGGCGGCAGCCGGGGGAACACTATTTACCACAGAGTACTGTTCCTGCGGTAATGTTTGGAGCTGGAAGTGTACTCGTGTGTTAGTATTTTTCGTGGTATGGTCCCGTTACATTGGTTATCGTGGACAAACTTGTTAACCAGCATGTTTACCTCGATATTTTGGACAATTATACCCTACCAACCCTGTGGCAATTCGCTGGAACCGAGCCTTGTTGGTACCAGCAGGATAATGCACCGAGCCATAAAGCAAGGACTGTTACGGCGTGGTTTGACGATTATTCCGTATCGTGTGTGGACTGGCCAGCACAGAGCACTGATGTTAATCCCATAGGGCACCTATGGAATGAATTAGAGCGCCGCATAAGAAGTTTCGAACCAAAGCCTACTACTAAGCAACAGTTAGCGGCAGAAATATCTACTGAATGGAAGCGCATACCTATCGCTGTGTTCCAAAACTTTATCGTAGGCATGTCTCGAAGGGTCAATGCATGCATTAAGGCCAAAAGTGGACCAACACCGTACTAATGTATGTGTGACGTACCTGCCAGCAGGACGGACACAACATAAAGACAGATAGTAATCAGATTGAACGTCTGCGTAGCTCAGTTGGTAGAGCGACTTGTTCCGGAATAAGCGGACTCGGGTTCGAATCCCGGCGTAGACCAAAAAATGACGGAGAAATTTACTTCGTTATAATGGCGCCCGAACTATCCGGATGACCCGACCGTTCAAAATCTCGCAATGGTGTGATGTTATTTCCACACCGCGAGATAGGAAAAATCAGAGAATCCCTTCTCCAGCGCTTCGAAAAATAAATGTGTGTGACGTTGCATTCCACACACCAGATTCACTGGGAGTTCTCAAGTGCACGTTCTACAGTGGATGGCTGCCTGAAACGATTCATGGTCACGGCTGACCCGTGGGCCACGCCCCCGGCCCTCTTGGGGGGGATGTGACGTACCTGCCAGCAGGACGCACACGACATAAAGGCAGATAGCAATCAGAATGAACCTCTGCGTAGCTCAGTTGTTAGAGCGACTTGTTCCGGAATAAGCGGACTCGGGTTCGAATCCCGGCGTAGACCAAAAATGACGGAGAAATTTACTTCGTTATACCCGGCAGACCCACAAAACTAAGAGTTAGAGACCGATGGGTGCTGGCCACAGAAATACGGAAGAACCACACCAAATCGATGGGCCACATCCGTTAGGAGTTTCAACAGGCATCCGGGAGTGTTCTTTCGATGAATACCATCCGTAAGGAAGCCCATCTGCTCGGTTATCATGGACGTGCTGCCGCCCACAAGCCTTTGATCACCAAGTCCAATAGCGCTGTTCAGCTAACGTGGTGCAAAGAACGTCGACAGTGGACCATTGAACAGTGGAAACAGGTTCTATGGAGCGACGAATCAAGGTTCACCCTCTACCGTTCGGATGGCAGGGTCTGGGTTTGGCGTCTACCTGGAGAACGCCTCCTGCCGGAATTTATTGTGCCGACTGTGAAGTTCGGCGGCGGTGGAATTATGCTATGGGGGTGTTTCTCCTGGTATGGCACGGGACCCTTGGTCGCAATTCCTGGTAGACTCAGCGCCGAGACGTACTACACCATTTTGGATGTCCATGCGCTTCCTACGTTGTGGCATGTTTTACGGGGTGGACCCATGTTGCTTTCAGGATGACAATGCCACCTGTCATGTTGTGAGGTCCACCATGGCTTGCTATGGTGACAATGGGGTTAATCGAATGGACTGACCTGCGCAGAGCCCGGACCTCAACCCTATTGAGCACCTCTGTGAGGAGTTGGAGCGTAGACTTAAGGGGTGCCCCCACCGTCCGAAATCGCTGAAGAAACTGACCTGTCTTCTCCAAGCCGAGTGGAAGAAAATACCGCTAGCCGTCGTACAACGCCTGGTTGAGAGTATGCCCCGGAGGGTCGCAGCTGTAGTCGCCGCTCGTGGTGGTTTCACCAACTATTGAAGGTGAATAAACTTCGTTTTCCTTTGCTATCACAGGTGTCCAATTACTTGTTGGTATATAGTGTATAAGCATTTTCTACCGATGCATCTTCGTTAGCATAGGTGCAGTGACCATCCGTCTGCATCGGAGCCCCATACGCAGCAGGGTTCGCTGAACTGCCGATTTAGACACACTTCTGGTTGATTCTTTCAATGAGTTGCTCTACTGCAGCCTGTCGATCGGCCCTCACGTACCTACGAAGCCGACGTTTACCTCTCACACCAATGGCACGTGGTGCTCCGCAGTTTTCACGTCGCTTATTCGCAATGGTGCCATTTCTCCAATCACGATACACTTTAACCAAAGCAGCACGCCAACAGTTTACAAACTGCGCTGTTTCAGAAATACTGCGACCCTCGGTCAGAAAGCCAATAATCATCCCTTTTTGGAAACCTGAAAAATCGCTCCTTTTATCCAGGACAGCAACGAGTGATAAGTTTTCTGATTAGGATAGTAGGATAGGATAATTTCCAAGGTTTACGGCCAATTCTCATTTAGTTATATGGATCGAAGATCGACGTCGTGGTAGAGCCCCATAATTGGAAAGTGTTTTATATTGGAAGAATAAAGAAATAGAGTTGTAGGTGTATGCTGAAAAGAGTGAACCGCGTAGAGAAATGCGCCCTTAACAGCTAAGGAAACGTAGCACCGCAAAAAGAGTAACCTAAAATACTACCCTGTGATAAATAAATAATTAAATTAACTGGGGCTTTATGCTGGCTGTGGATGTGGGTGTCAGGGTTATTAAGGGCCAAGTTTAGCCGGGAAAGATGAAGTAGTAAATATTTTATTCGGGTGTTAGTAAAAGATTTTGCAGTTATCTGCTTAAGATATGAGGGAGCAACGTGAAGTTGGGAGCTTGAGTGCTTAGGAGATGAGGGAGCTAAGGAAATGGTTTTCCTTTTGAGAGCCAAACAAGAGACTGAATGAGGTTTAACAAGGAAATTAAATAACTGTTTGTTAAACTAAGATTGTCCTGGAAATTAGGCGAAATGGAAAATTTTTAGCAGCCGGCTAGCGGCAACGATAGTGGATTGCGAACGTAATGGAGACGGTAAAAGTTGCTTAAGTACTTTTAGTATGGAGCGAAAGCACACCTGGAGTGCGGACTTGATGGAAAACTCATTTAACAATACATTTCAATGGGGAAGGAAATTTTTACTGTGGGATTTGAAATTTAATAATTATGAGACGAAAGGAGAAATTATCGTGGATCAAAAGATCGATCCCGGAACGATGGTGAGCAAAAGCATACTTGAGGTGCGAACGTAGTGGAGACGGGAGCATTCGTGTTAAGGCAGTGCAGAGAGTTCACCTTACTCTGGACTTGGAAAAATTTGGGAGATGTACAGAGTAAGTGTCCTAGGAGTGTATTAATTGAAAAAATGTGTTGTGAGTCTTTTCTTAGGAAATTGGGCAGCTTTAGGGCCTGCCTTTAGAGTTTATTAATTAACCACAATGGTGCAGGGGAACTTGGTTGAAGGCACAAACACGGCATCAAAGAATATGAGCTATTTTTTTTTCTTGACTTATAAACTGTTTTGTATTTCAGATATTTTAAAAATTTTATTTTGAGATTTTTGTATTTTCACAAGAGAGTGTGTAAGAAATAAAAGTATCAAGTACAGAAAAGGATAGAGGGGAGTTTAGAAAAGCTGGGGTACCCTGTCTTAGGAAGACCCATAGCTTGGAACGTTTTAAGGTATTCTAACCTATATTTGAGTTCAAGCTCTTTAAGCTTCCGGTTCTCCTGAGAATCAGAGCTGGGAAGGGACGAAGACGGGGTGGCAGAGGGACGCCTGCGTGGAGGAGACGTGATGGGGGGAGGGGGAAGTCCTGGCCCTCGGCCGAGGTGCTGGTCTCTTGAAAGTGGAATTTCAAGTGGGGGTTTCTCTAAATAATTCAATCGAAACATCAGTGCCAACCAGTTTTAATTTTGAGGGGATATTGGGGGATTCGGAGTGGAAAATTACCAGTGGGCGGGAGAGACCAGTATTTCTATCCTGAAGTCGTAAAATGGTTTCCGAATTTATGCCAATTGCAGCAAGAGACTCGTAAATTTTACGGTTGAAAATCTTGGTGGGAATACCCTTAATCAAGCATTTCCTGGACACGGAGTGAGAGGAGGATGAGGAAAGCCGAAATCGCCTAGAAGCGGAGGGAAAAGAAGATGAAGAGGTAGAAGAGGAAGAGGATTGCAGCTTAGTAAAAAAATGTGTGTCTTGGAGTTCTTCGTTTATGACTTCCTGAAATTTAATTTGGAGGTACAGATAATTTCTTTTAAGTCTTCTTTAATCTTGTGGAATTTTACTATGGCCTTGATGATTTTTCCGGTACTAGCTAAGGCAGTTTCATGAAATTTGTCCAGATTTGCTTTTAGTTGCTTGCTGAGAATTTCGAAGTGTGCATTTAGGGCGTGGTGTGGCCTTTAGCAGGACGGAGATTTCGGAGAAAGGTGGCCTTTAGCAGGACGGAGATTTCGGAGAAAGGTGGCCTTTAGCAGGACGGAGATTTCGGAGAAAGGTGGCTTTTAGCAGGACGCAAATTTTGGTTGATGGTTATCAGCAGAATAAAAAGATGGCTGATTGATTGGCAATAATTCCCTCCGGTAGGCTACTGGTTGCTTGTCCAAGCTAAATGTTTTCAGATGATCACATGTTCATGATCATATGTAGAGGATTTTAGGAAGGAAGGGTCTGACTCCAGGTCTTAAACAACCCTTAGAAATTGGAAGCTATTAGATTTGGGCTAGAGTGCCCGATAGGAAAGTCACGCGGAAACGAAGCAGAAACTGGGGAAAAGACGCCCTTATTTCTTACCGGGGGCCAGTACCCGGGGCCCGACGGCTTAACGTGCCCATCCGACGCACGGCGGATATTTAGTGGATCGAGCGTTCCTACCTGCCTGGGATCGAATCTGAGGTCCTTTCCGTGGCAGTCACAAACGTTGCCCACTAGGCTACCCGCGGCCCAAATGTTTTCAGATTACCTACAGCACACCTTGTATACCTCTCCAAGCCAGCTCACGACACGTGCCTTCTTTCATTAGCTACGCGCTGTTGACGTCAAAAGTAGGAGGTGGTCCCAATAATGTGACTTGACTGTATATACACTACTGTTTGTATATACAGTCGAGTCACATTATTGTAATAACGGGAGTCAAGCATTCCCGTTATTAGTACTATGCAAATTAAACAGCGGCATTCCTAAAAGAAAAATTTATTCATAAGTATTCCATTACTCTTCTTTATAGGTCCTTTTTTTCAAACGGTAAAGCATGGCAAGAACAGAGAAGATTTGCGCTACAAATAATGAGGGACCTAGGATTTGGAAAATCTCGAATGGAGAAACATATATTGGTGAGTACTACATATCCCAAATGTTTTTTCTCTCTGACCTTCTCCTCTACAATGTTTGCAGTCATATTCATCGTAATTTAGAAGTGGGGAAAAGTTTAGCCCTAGTAAATATGAGTCCACACAGAAAGACACGAAGTGTTGTACATTTTTAAATGGTAAAATCTCTATTTAAAATTGAGTCCCAGATTTTCTGAGTGTAAACTTAAGGGAAATCTGTTCACAATCCATTCTTCACGGATATTTCCTTATTTTTATGCCCTCTTTCTTTCATGTTTGGTAATACCTTTTGTATCTTCTTTATTGTTTATATGTTCCCCACTTTTAGCTGGACCACTTTTTCTTTGTATTTTTGTGCTGTTTTTTCAGACCGTTAGAAGTTTTGCTCAAATTTTAAATTACTCTAACTTTTCACTTTCATTTCTGATCGTGAACGCTTTCTTGTAAAACTTTCTTGAAGCTTTGAAACTTAAGATTGCACTAGCTTACTAGGTCACTGAAGTTGAAGTTATCAGTAGGGAATGGATTTTTCAGTGCCATAAAACAGAAAAACATTTATTTTTTATATGCCAATAATTTCAAAAATATTTGTTAACAGAAAAACATTTATTTTTTATATGCTAATAATTTCAAAAATATTTGTTAACAGAGAAACATTTATTTTTTATATGCTAATAATTTCAAAAATATTTGTTAACAGAAAAAAATTGCAAAAAAATTAAACTATTTGCTAAAAATAAAGTATTTTCTTTAACGACCAAGTAAATTTATTTTCTGTGATAAAAATATAATGTTAGTACTCAACTTGCAAATCACAGCTATGCATTTCACGGAAAAAGTTCTTTGGAGCTGTAGTGGACAGCACGTGTCATGTCTACATTTTCTATCGCAAATATATATGCCTATTTTCGCGTAACAACGATAAATGAACGGGACTACTGAAACTAAAGGAACGATATGACCGGACCTTATCAAAACTTGCAACTGGTGAACATTTTTATTAGGAAAAATGCATCCATAGACGCTGCTAATAAGTACGATAAATGCGAAATAAACCCGGAAATTGCTCAAAAGGTTTTTGTTTTGTGTTTGATCTTGACTTATTTTCCCTATGCACGATAATGTCACATGATGTCACACTTTTGTTACTTTTCTTTGACTTCGGATTCGAAGGATCTCTTCCCACTCATAAACTTGCAATGAAGTGGCAGAACACTCGTTAAAATTCAAGACAACAGTTTTTTCTCGGAGTTATACAGCTCTTAGAATAATCAATTTAGTGCACTTTAAAACCGTATTTTAGCACGCAATACAGAAATAGAATGATATTGCAAAAAAAAAAACTTGATGGCAGCAGCAATTCAACAGAACCGCATCAACATAAACGACTATAAGGCGAGCGGTTTACAGTATATATACTCTCCGACTCTCCGTGTTGGACTTTGATACCTATCGCTGTCTGCTACGCCGCCGCAGGTACCGGAAAACCTCCGATTCCGCTTTGCCGAGAGGGAAAAGAAGACATCATTCACCAACGCGGTGGGGCCGAAGAAACGAATATCGTGGAGAAGATGGGTGTAAATTCCATCCTATCATTACAATGCTGTTCGCTTATTTCTTTTTTTCTTTTTTTTTTTTTTTTTCGATGAGTTTTCCCTTTGGGTTTATTTGCACTAAAAAAAAATAGGAAACATGTAAATTTATGTACATTATATTGCCAAAACTCACAGAACACCACTTGAAAAACAAATGAACTGATCTACTGCCTTGTTAAGATGCGCGGTACAGCTGCAAGCTGTATAAAAACAAGCATGCAGCTAACCTCGATCACGTCGCACAGTGAGGTTGAGTGAAAACGTCGCGGCGGTAGAGAACTGACTTTGAGAAAGGAAAGATTGTTGGGTGTTATATTAGTGGGTTGTCCATAAGAGAAACCGAAAGGCGTTTGAACATACCCAAGTCAACTGTTTTGGATGTACTGAATAAGTGGAAGACACATGGCGTGCGAGAAGTAGCAAAACGTACGGGCAGACCAAAGAAAATCAGTGATAGAGGACGTCGAAGCCTCAGGAGAGTCGTTACAGCTAATCGACGGAGTAATGAAAAATACCTCAGTATACATGTGAGTAAAAATGCTGGAACCTCGGTATGTACACATACCATTCGCAGATAACTTCCTTCTATGGGTTACCGTGACCGTGCGGTTATTCATAAGCCTTTCATCTAAACTTGGAATGCTACTCGTCGTTTAGCATGGTGTAAAGAACATTTATCGTGGACCGTAGATCAATGGAAACGGGTCCTATGGACTGATGAATCCAGATACACGATCCATCAGTCAGATGGCCGTGTTTGAGTATGACGGCAGCCAAGGTAAAGTTATTTACCACAGTGTACTGTTATTACGGTCAAGTTTAGAGCTGGCAGTGTACTCGTGTGGGGGTGTTTTTCGTGGTATGGTCCCGTCCCATTGGTTATCCTGGACAAACTTGTTAACCAGCACGTCTACCTCGATATTCTGGACAATTATGCTTTACCCACTCTCTCGCAATATTATGGAACCGAGCCTTGTTGGTACCAGCAGATAATGCACCGAGCCATAAAGCAAGGACTGATACGGCGTGATTTGATGATAACTCCGTATCGTGTGTGGACTGGCCAGCACAGAGCACTGATTTTTTTCCCATAGAGCACCTATGGGATGAATTAGGGCGCCGCATAAGAAATTTGGAACTAAGGCCTACTACTAAGCAACAGTTAGCGGCAGCATTATGTACTGAATGGAAGCGCATACCTATCGCTGTGTTCCTAAACCTTGTCGAAAGCATTTCTCGAAGAGTCAGTGCATGCATTAAGGCCAAAGCTGTACCACCACCATACTAATATATGTCAATAAATGGTATGTTGTGTTGCTCTTCTATGTGTCCAGTGACTTTTGTCAATATAGTGTATTTTCTACAGAATCTTGGAAAATATTTATTTTCATACAACATTTTCGAAACTATGCGCTTTAATGCGAAAATATTTATCTCCATAAAAACCCGTTCCATTATCAGTATTTCCAATGCAGAACTTATCCTTGAATGCAAATCAAATTTCTCAGTGCAAAGCATTATATTCAGTTTTTCTTTTTACCATCTTTTGAAACATGGAACTTTCTAAGTAACTTTCCCTGACTGTTTTAATAAGTAAATACGGTAGTGCTGAGATGAAATCAAACCAGGTAAATAATTCCAAACTTTTTAGGTAGAAAAAAGAAATGAGCATTTTATTCTGTACTTATTTTGTTGAACGTAAACTGGATGTTCGGTTATCGAATTTCTTGCAGTGCGGATGAGAACTTTATCGGGTTGAACAACACTGCTAACTTGTGTGCAGTGCCCAGTGAAATAGATAGAATTCAATAGTATCTCCGAGTGACAGGAAACTAATATCCTGAGGAACTGCTCTTTTCAGCGCAGAATTAAGAATTTTTTATTGTGGGGGTTTAACAACCACCATGACCAACTCCTCAGGTGCCCGTCCCTAATTTTGGTTTACTTTTTCAAGGGAAGGCACCTGGCTAGATCTATCAATAAACATAACCTCCATGTCTCATCTCGGACCTCAGTCCAGCCCCATAAGATGCTACCCCTCAAGCCACTATGCAAATGAGACCCCTAAGGAGTTTTACGTTGAATTTCGATTCACTTCTCTAAATGTGAAAACAGTAGGAAATATTTGTTTCTTGTTCAATATGGCGCAAGATCCGTTAATTAAATGTTCAACCCTTACATCCTTCTTTGAAGCTGCATGGCTCAACATTTGAACAGCGTGCATGTACTGATTAAAGGCCTTTCTTCTACATTAATCGGAAAAGGACAATGCATGATCACTATAATCATTTCCCTCAAAAGTACCTGCTTTAGCGATCGCAACCGGATTTCATGAAGGTGAAAAAGCGGTTATTTACATGGAATTTAGCAGTGTAATGAGGTACAAAAATTTAGAAACAAAATAAAAATCTGAAGATAAGTAATAAATTTTTAAATAGAATGACTAAAGAGAAATTCTTAAAAACTAAAATACGGAATAAAAATGTAGCGGAGATAAATTTACTGATGAAAGAAAGTTCATTGCGAATATTTAAATTCACTCTGATGGACTAGAAATTTTTACTTTACAGAACATGGTAAATGTATTTCAATATAGCCCAAGCTGTTAAGCCTGTTACCAGACTACGTGGTAAAAATTGTTAATAGCAATTTTGAAGAATATATTTCGCTCTTCTTATATTTTCTGTTTCACACGGTAAAATTCTTCGTTTCTGACTATGGAAGGCACTGTGCACAATTATGTAAGGAAGTTTCCTAAAAAATCACTTGTTAATAATGCGAAAATGTTAACTCACCTTCGTTCTTCGTGAACTTCGTGCTAGCTGCCTGATGTTCACGTTACATATCGTTACGCTTTCACCCCTATACCAGGGTTGCGTCCCTGAGCATGAATTTGTTGCAATACAGCGATAATTAAAAACAGAGGCAATTTGGATTCCGCTGATTGGCCGGAAACCACGCAACACACACAATAATGATCAGAAGGACTTAGCTCAAACACAACATTTAATTACACTCTTAACAGCTTAGATAAGAATTAAAGAGAAGAAATACCCTGCAGAGGTGTTAATCTGAATCGTCATCACTCCTGACCAGATGAACATTCTGCAAAGGAGTTCACACCTCATGTATCTCGCGTTAGTTTTCAGAGATCCACTCACCGAGTTCTTACAATGAGAAACAAAAATGTACTTACATGCCCTCAAGGTAATCCTTTGTCATTTTTGCGCCAATTTAGCACTTTGGAGAAACACACTCACACACACACACGCACAAATAATCACGGGGGATGACGCACTCTCTGGGTATCACCTGTATGGGCCAATCTGTCTGATGGCCTATGAATATTTTCCCCCAGGAGATAACATCTATCGTACCCAGATTTTCTTCTTCTCACCGATTGCGAGGGGTAGAGGGTGGTGGAGCATAGGAGTGGTCCCCTCTGCACCCGTAAAGGCTGTTGGTCTCAAGAGCGTCTCCTCCGCGCTCTTCTTGACGACGTATCTTTTTGCCCTGATATCGGACGGCAGTGGTTTCACTTCTTAGTTTGTTCCTCAACAAGGTTGCGGAATAGCGCAGCTCGTTCCTGGTGCTCGAATTTAGCCGGTCATTTTGGACTTGGCGTCCGCTATTCGCCTTCGTTCCTTCTGTTTTCTGCTGCACGGCGATCCGAGCGAAAGTATCAGCGTCTCCGCTCCAGCGTATGTCCCCAGTCTCTCCGCGTTGCTAAGTGTACTCCTTTTCTTCTTCCCGAGCTCAGACTCGTAGAGCTGTCTGTCTCTACACAGCGTTGTTGAATGTCATCTGGTCTTTCTCATGATGTTCGCCCCCCCCCTTCATGCAAATGTTGATTTTTGGCAGGCCCCTCAACAAGCGCGCCGCCTTATCTGGTCAGCAGCTTTGCATCCCCAAAGAGCGTTCTCTGAAGTTTCCACACGGAAATTCGGTTAACGCTGAGAAAGCCAAGCCAATGAAATTTATTACCTTGTTTTTGCCACTTGTGACGTCGCTCCTCAGAGGCCCGAATGGAGAAATAAGGCATCCAAAACTCCTACAGGTCCTCTCAAAAATTGATGCTTCTCCCAGCTCATTTTTGACCCCGCGTAACAATATATTGCCTATTAGATGATATGGGCACAAGCTAGACGAACCTATATTCCTTATTCAATGAATTAGTACGAACTAGAATAAAGTAAAAATCCCTTAAAAATCAAATTAAAATCGGAATAAGATTACGATAAAAACCCGAACCAAAAATACGGCAATGACCAATCCTCCAAAAATCGTTCAGATATGCTTATGTTTCTCACACACTCCTTCCCAGTCATTCCATACGCGTTTCAACTGCCGAAGTCGCAGTCTTCGTCAGTGGTCGGCAATGTTCGTCACTCAACTGCCCAGTCATCTGTGCCACGTCGATTCCCTGCCAAGACATGCTCTGCTTCCACGTCGTAGTCGTCATTGCGCATGTCGCGTTGCGCGCCATCTGTTGGTGTTCTGTCGTATGAATCCATTTGGTCTTCCCTATTATATTTTGCTTTTGTCTTTCGTTGTTTTTCTTCCTGGTCAATTAGAAATTTCCATCCATGGTCATATGGACTTTTATTACGTATTACAATTGGATTTTTTCGTTTTTTCGATCATAATGGCCTCGGGAATAGGAGATGTGCGATGTTTTATATTAGAAACATCCAAAAACGGAGCCTGATTTGGTTAATATAAATCTCACATCCTATAAATATAAAAAGAAAACATAAATAATATTAAAACCATAACGTTTCATGAACTTTTTCCATCGCGAAAATATTCATGAAACGTTATGGTTTTAATTGCAGTTGTTTTAGTCAAAAGCATTTTTGCAGATCAGCTGGAGACTTTGTGCCAAAAGAGCATTATGTTTTCCCATACAAATATACATTTTTGGTAATATTGCGCATGATGTAAAGCAAGAAATGCATGGAATGCTGTACTCATTGTTCAAATTGCAGAATGCAAAACGAATTTTCCATACTGTCTACTAGAAGTGAATGTATAGCGTATATAATATACAAATATATTTACCGTACTTCCCATGGTGGAAACCTTGCACATCATATAAGTTCAAAGTTACGTGAATAATAACCATTCCCACAGTTAACTCTTATCAGCGCAGAAAGAATATTTCGAAAACCATTCATACATAGAGATTTTGTGTCTATAGACGGAGGGGAACTCGGGTTGATGTATAACAGGCATGTACTTCTTTTATATTTCAAAGCACGTGACAGATGAGCGGTCATTTATGCCAAGAAAAAATTTTGAATCAATGAAAAGAGAGCACTACTTGATCAAACTGATTCGCGGAAGTCCATGCACTAGATGTTAAAAGCAAAGCTTTAGCATTTTGTGCTAACAGATGCAGCAAAACCTCCATTAACGTACACCTCCAGACAACGGTAACCTTCTAGAAAATGCAAGTATAAGTTGGTACAGAACAGCTGATGTGGGATTAACATTAATGACAGCCTCAGAACAACGAAGCATCTTAACAGCGGTCAACGAACACCCCTGTTAGTCTCGAAGTAGGTATAACGGTCACCTCATCCATTTGAATTTTACGTAGCTTCTTCGGTACTTCTGCTAGAGGGGGTACTATAAGGACAAAAGACATTGGTAAAAGAAGTGAGTTCGGCCAAGACTGGCTGGATTGCCGAGGGTACAGTGGTTTGCTGAAGTGAAAAGAGTTAAAGTCTTCTTTTACATGAGACGAGTTCTAGCTCACATGTATATTTCAGCCGCCTCTCGGGGCCTGCGGGAATAGTTGTTAATGCCTGAAAAATTGAACATTGACTGCGGTATATTTTGGCTTGGTCCCTGTGGGTTCTGTTCCTGCTTCCCGAAGCGCGGCCACCTAACTATGCAGTTCCATCTCTCTGTCTAACGTTTCTCTTTTGTTCTTTTCTATAGCGTACTCTCACCCTAATGCTATTTTTAAGGGCTGGTTGAAGCTAAACATCAGACACCGTTCTCAAAAATCCTCTACACTATGTTTGATTTATTTTGTTATTACATTGAGATTTATTCAGCATTTGGAGAAAGTACTACAACGTTTTCTTTGTGCATAAGTTTCATACATTAATTCTGCTTTTGTGCAAACACAACGGACTAGCAATGTTAACTTAGGCCTAACTTCCGAACAACGGCCACCTTTGAAAAACGGCAATTTTTTTGCGGTCCAAGAGATGAAATCAAAGAAAATAATTATTTGAATAAATTTTAAGTTTTCAAGAATTACCTGAACAGCCGAAACAGCGAAAATTATGTAATGGTTCCATTTGAATAGAAAATTATGGATCTCCTGCAAGCAAGTGTGATTTTTCTGAAATCTAAGTGAGTAAAAATTGACATATGGATTTTGGAAAGATACTGATAGAGTTGTTATTTTCATTTAACAGAATGTAAACATCAACGCGCTTTAAGTGGTACTACTGGGTTAAAACAAATTTTGTCGACAAAATAAAATATTAAATATATTAATACAGCTGCATTCTTGTTAAATATTCGTTATATATTTGGGTTGGATGGTGGTGTAGTAAATTAATAGCGAAATTTCTTCCTTATGGATATGAACTTATTAGTAGCTGCCACAAGTCCAGAATGATAGTATGATCTGGATACCCTTATCTTCATTTTCTACTCACTCCAGAGGCGTAGCGAAGTATTACGCATTTTTGAAATACAGCTGACTCTTCAAACACACAACAACTTAATTCCTATATATAACGGCCATTCCATAAAAACTGAGAGTAAAATCACACAAAATGAAGAAATGTAGGTTCAGCAAAATATGTGTTATTCTTTCTCAAAGTATCTTTCCTCAGATGATATGCAACGGTCCCATCGTTCAGTCCGCTTTTCAAATGACGTGACGAAGGCATTTTATGGAAGCTGACTGAAATTTGTTCTCCGATGATTCCCGCCTTATATGCCAACGCTTCAAGACTGAAATGTAATACTGAGTATTGACAGTAATTTGTAGAATAACGGCATGCTAGTAGTCTGCACCTTTATGATCAAAGAAAATTATCATCATCGCCTTTCCAGTTGAATTGGTTTGGCTGACTATTCTCGGAGGAAGCGAGCCGGTGTGTTTCCAGACACTCCTTTCGCGCTTCGTGAGGAAGTCGAAATAGTGGGCCCATGTTTCATCGGCAGTTATTACTGTGCTTAAAAAGTCTGCGTCCCTTGCAATCATATGTTTCCACTCATGATACACCAGAACTCTAGCTAACAATTGTTCTCTCGTCAGGTGATGAGGTACCCATCTGGAACACACACGATGCAGCAGTAATTTGTCGCGTAGAATGTGGAATGCCGACGTTTTTGAAATATTAGTTGACGCAGCTATGTCTTCACACGTCATTCGTTGGTCTTCTTGCAGGTTTGCCCAAACAGTGTTAAGCTCCGTAACAACACTTACATGTCGACCAGGCCTAGGAGCGAGTTCTGCCGACAAACGCCCTTTTTTGAAATCATGATGCCATCTAAAAATCGTTGACTTACCCAAAAAATTTATCTTTGTATAATTTTTACATTAAATCAGCTGCTTCTGGAACCGGTTGAGCCAAATGATAGCAAAATTTTATCGCACAACGCATTTTACTTCTGAACTCTAAATCACTCACTTCTGTAGCTGTATGGCAAAATGCAGACGGACCTTGAACAACTGCACAATAACGAAGCCAGAATCATCTGCCAAGGCTAATAGCTGTTCCATAGATACTTCCTTAATTCAGTTAGTCGTCTACGTGGTTATTTTCCCACTTTCCACTGTTGCCAACTCAAAAAAATTATTCGAGTTTTTATGGAAAGGCCTTTGTACATGACGTGACAGTTGATGAAACATTTACAATGATGGTTAAGATATATCCAACTGGAGGCTTACTTTGTTAAGGTATTGAACATCCACAGTTCCTTATCAAATTTTTCAGTTCTTGCACAGCAGTTAGAGTTCCAACGAGATACACACACTGTCCAGTCATGGTACATGTATCATGATTATGATGCAGGTCTTTGGCTTTAGCAGATGGTACGAAATTTTAATATCAGGGCAATGACAATACTTCTACGAACAACACAGGAAGTGGCTACTCCTTACTCGCTATCTAACTTATTTCATATGCCTAGACCTCAAATAAGTGCTGATAATGATCAAGTTTAATCACTAAACTCGGCTAGTGAAAAATTACGCTGACGACCCAACCGCAGTTGAACACCCAAACGTTTAGATCTCCTGGTTCACATTCAGAAGAAACCAGAACTCCTTTCCAAGTGATCGCTACCTCCGAAGTAGAGATGTGTCGTTCGCGACTGACCTGTTCCAAGTGACCCGGTCGACAGCGTGAACGAAAAGATCTGTTCAGTTGTTCCAGCAGATGTCGTTCGCCGTTCGCATCGGTCCTGGAGTCGAGGATCCGAAAGATCCAAAATTTCCGAGGATCTAAATCGTTCGCCGTTCGCTTCGGTCGTCGGTCGGAGCTGGTATTTCATTGCACATTGATTAGCTACTGGATCGAAATTTTTTTCGCGTTACTAGAACCATTTTATAACCATTTTATCTTAGGTTTTATCTAATAGTTTTTTGGATTAGAGGTTTGACGACCACCGTGAGCAACTCAATGGGCTATAAGCAGTCGCCCGTCCCTAATTAAGGGTCACTGGTTCCAGGGAAAGGAGAGAGCCAGTGCCGTAAGACAAACACAACGTCCATGCCTCACCGGGATTCGAACCCGGACCCCGTTCGGACGAATGATCAGTGGCCATCGCTTAGACCACTGCGCCATCGGGGTGGCACTAATAGTTTGCAGTGAAATGAAGATATATCGCATTTCTTAGATTCTATGTTTTTTATATTTTGATTTTTTCCATTACGGTTTCACTCACAGGATGGGGATACCAGCTTAGAACTCTGACAGAACATATGTATATTAATAAATACGAAATTTGTATTGCCACAGAGGGAAAAAATTAATTATAAAATAGTCCTACATTCATTTCGTTCGTCGGTTTTCCACTGCGGGATGAGTAATGAGCTCGTGTTCAAAGCGCATCACATTTGCTCATGTTCGTCACTCCAGTTCAGTTCGTTGGTGAGTAAAGCGTGAAATGTGTAATTATCCGGTTTCATGACTATTTTATGTATCCTTTACACCGGTAGCACAGTAATATCGAATCGACGTTGGTTTTTGGTTACCAGTACGATATGACGTCCAGGCATAGTTTCCGACATAAAATCGATGAGACTAAACGTCAAGAAAAATCATTACATTGAATTTCAGTATACACGTAGACGGTTTTACGCAGTTTGTCCTTTTAGTTCCATTAGGTCGAATAATCGATGTTTTTATGCGATCTATAAGAACACGCGTTTGCGCCTTTGGAACCATTACGTCAAACAAAGTTTTTGGATGCTTGGGTGTTGGTCGGTTGTATCATTTCTGTTGTAAGATGAGATTCTTACCAGTCTCCTTTTTCGCCGGTAAGTTAAAAGTTTTTATATATATATATATATATATACGTAACATCACAGCCTCTCCTTGACAAATGTCAACCCCGCCTTCTCGTGGTGCATCCTGTTCCCACTAAAGGGGCTCTGACGACCGCCAATAGCGGTATAACTATACCATCGGGATCAGAGGAAATGCTATCCCACACTCACCAACCCGCTTGGCCAGCGTGGTGAGTTATGGCCAAACGGCTCCAAAATGACTCCACAACTTAAATCTTGGCCCTCAGTCTCCGGCAGCTGGAATGTACCTGGCCAAGGCAGCGGCCAGTGCGACATGAAGGCAGAGGGTGCTAAGAATCCCCGGAGGACCGGACTAGGCTGCCATCTGATGCTGACCTTGGCAACGTACAATGGACGCTCCCTATCTTCTGATTCAAGGCTTCTTGAATTGGAAGGGGAACTACAAAGGATCAAGTGGGACATCGTGGGGCTAAGTGAGGTAAGGAGAAAAGGAGAAGATCTCATCGAACTGAAAAGTGGACATCTCTTCTACTATCGTGGGACAGATACTGGCAGAACTAGTGGTGTTGGATTTATAATAAACAAGAAACTGAAGGATAAAGTGGTAGAAGTTGAAAGTTCCTCTGACAGAGCTGCACGACTCGTTATCCAACTATCGAGAAGATACCAGGCTCAGATTATTCAAACTTATGCACCCACCACAAGTCATCCTGAAGAAGAAATTGAAGAATTTTATGAGGAAATTTGTCATCTAAATAATAAAGGTAAGCAGCACTTGAAAATAATTATGGGAGATTTCAATGCAAAAATAGGGCAACGGCAACAAAATGAAACTTCAGTAGGTAAATTCGGTCACGGCAACAGAAACCAGCGTGGAAATACTCTCGTTGAGTTTGCAGAGGCAGAAGGGTTTTTCATTTTGAACTCCTTCTTCAAGAAAAAGCCACACAGGAAATGGACATGGAGACATCCAAATGGGACGACAAGTGAAATTGATTTTATTATGTGTAACAAAAAATTCTTCATAGAAGACTGCAGTGTGCTAAACAAGTTCAACACAGGTAGTGACCATAGATTGGTGAGATGTAAGATGCACCTCAACACTAAACTTGAACGTGGCAAGCTCATAAGACAAACAAAATCTATTGACATAATCAACCTTAAAAAACACCATAATACCTTCAAGTTGGAACTGAAGAACAGGTTCTCTGCTTTAGAAGGCCTAATATCGGAAGAAGTGGACATCTCTGAAGTTAACAGAAAAGTAACCAAAGCTCTTATGGAAACAGCAACAAAATTAGCTGGGTCTAAGAACAAGTTGCATGTAAATAAATTATCAGGAAAAACGAAAATGTTGATGCAAAAAAGAAGAGAGATGAGAACAACTAAAGAAGATGTGACTTCCAAAGTGGAATATATAGAGCTATGCAAGACAGTACGAAAAAGTATCACTGAAGACGTAAGAAAATTCAACTGTGAACTAGTGAGGAAAGCAATTGAAAACAACCAAAGCCTAAAGATAGCAAAGGGACATCTCAGTAAGGGAAGAAAACAGATTATGGCACTGAGAAAAGAAGATGGTTCTGTAACAAGAAATAGAGGCGAAATTTTGACAAGAGTGAAAGATTTCTACTCCAAATTATATGAAAGGGATGATACATGCACTCCAGACATCATGAAAGATACCAGTACTAGAGTTCCTCCAGTCCTTCCAGCAGAAGTTGCACATGCAATCAAGAACATGAAGCGGGGAAAAGCTCCAGGAGAAGATGGAATTACTGTAGACATCATACAAGAAGCAAGTGGAGAAATCGAAACAGTACTCGCCCAAATTTTCACTCGATGCCTTAATGAAGGAAAGATTCCTGAGGATTGGAACACCGCTACAATGATCCTGCTACATAAGAAAGGTGACATTGAGGATCTCGGAAACTACAGACCTATCAGCCTCCTATCAGTAGTTTATAAAATCTTCACTATAGTTCTTTCACACCGCTTGAAGGTAACACTGGACATGGCTCAACCGAGAGAACAAGCTGGATTCAGGAGTGGCTACAGCACAATAGATCATATCCATGTGCTGAGAGAACTAATTGAAAGAGCGAGGGAATATGAACTTCCATTGTGCATGGCTTTTATCGATTATGAAAAAGCCTTTGATTCGGTGAAACCATCAGCAGTTACAATGGCTCTGAAAACCTGCGGTATTGAAGATGCATACATTAATATTATTAATAACATCTATGAAAATGCAAGTGCAAAGATTAGGCTGTTTGAAAATACAACACACATAAAAATTGGAAAGGGAGTGAGACAAGGTGACACCATATCTCCGAAGCTCTTTAATGCCACATTGGAGGGTGTTTTTCAGTCGCTGAGCTGGGAAAACAAGGGGATAAAGATTAATGGAGATTATCTAACCCACCTTCGTTTTGCTGATGACATAGTCATTTTTGCAACTACCCCATCAGAGCTGCAGAGTATGATCCAGGAACTTGCTGACAAGAGTAAAGAAGTGGGATTAAAAATGAACTTTCAGAAGACAAAAGTGATGTTCAATGCTTTTACAAGAAATGAAGATTTATCGATTGATGGAGAAAAGGTGGAGATAACAGACACATACGTTTATCTTGGACGGCAGATATCAAGTGATGGTCACATTGATGAAGAAATTAATCGGCGTACAAAACTTGCCTGGAGAGCTTTTGGAAGAAACAGCATAATTTTCAAGAGCAATATGCCATTATGTCTTAAAAGAAAAGTGTTTGATCAATGCATCCTTCCAGTGCTTACGTATGGTGCAGAGACGTGGACCTTAACTAAAAGAGACATACAAAGGCTGCAGACAACTCAAAGGAGCATGGAGAGGTGCATACTTGGTGTAACCAGGAGAGATAAGAAGAGGAACTCGTGGATCCGAAAAATGACAAGAGTGGAAGACATCATGATCAGAGTTAAATCCCTGAAATGGCAATGGGCTGGACATACTGCCAGAAGGACAGATCATCGATGGACAGCCGAAATTTTAGATTGGATTCCAAGGGACAGGAAAAGACCCAGAAGACGACCACATGGGAGATGGGTGGATGAAATTCGAAAGTATGCAGGGGTGACATGGAGGAGACTGGCACAAGACAGACCGTTGTGGAGGAAACTTGGGGAGACCTTCGTCCAGCAGTGGATTGATAATGGTTGACGATGATGATGATGATGATATATATATATATATATATATATATATAAGAAGTTGAGTCTCGCATCTTTAAGTAGAATTACTTTTTAAGATATATAACTTGTACGCACGCATATCCCAATTAGGGATAGGTCTAGCGCAATGCTGACAGATTACCAAATATTCTGAGAAATTTTTGAGAATTATATGTGTCTTTTCGAATGCGTCAGAAAAGACTTGGATGTTGAAACAATAAAAAACAAGAAAGATGACACCGAATTTTCGGGTGTAATAAGCACGTCTTTTGAATCCGTTCTGACGCAAATTAAATGTATCAAAGCTATTCAAAGTCAATGGAACCGGTATGGGAACAATAAATCTGACGAAAGAAAAAATTTTCAATCGGGTTTTTAATCCATCAGATATTTCTGTAAACGGAATCGTGAGTTTACGAACTCTTAGAAGCAGAGATATCGGGGAAACCATGCTTTATTTTAGGAAGAAAGTATTCTCAAAAGGTTTATCCATATAAGCGGTATCGGTCCAAGAAAAAAAATTTGTCGAGTTTTCAGGAGCCCAGATTTTGCAACAAGCACTTCAGAAGCAGAAATTAACACTTATGACCCCTGGTGGCTAAACCGTTCTTTACCAAACATTAGAAATTATGTGAAAAATATTTTCCATCAGGTCTTGTATGCGATACAGGAAGAATATTTCAAATCAGAATTTTAGAAGCAGAAATATCGCAGAAAACGCAATTTTCCTTTGTGCCCCCTAGCAGAAAGTCTATGATTTACTTGAAAATTTTGGATTTACAGGAAAAACATTTCGCATCGGAAACACTATCCAACAAAGAAGGAATTTTTCAAATCGTACTCTTGGAAGCAGAGATATTGACAAAAATAAGATACACATCTACGCCCCCTGACGTAGAAACTATGCATTTTTCAAGAAGAAAATTTTCCTAAAAGGTTTGTCGACATGAGTAGTATCGGTCAACAAACGACTTTTTTTTTAATCGAGATTTTAGAAGCTCATATTTTGCTGCAAATTCAACAGAAGCGGCAATTAAGACTTACGCCACCTGGTGGCCAAACCATTTCTTACAAAAATTAGAAATTATGTGCAAACGATTTCCCTTCAGGAGCTTTATACGGTACAGAAAGAATTTTTCAAATCGGAGATTTAGAAGCAGAGATGTTGGGGGAAACGCAATTTACAGTTACGCCCATAAGCGGAAAGTCTATGAATTACTTGAAACTTTTCAAATTATATGAACCACGTGTCACACTAGAAACACTATCCAATAAAGAAGGAATTTTTCAAATCGGACTCCCAGAAGTAGAGATATTGACAAAAATAAGAGATACATCTACGCCCCCCAGCGTAGAAACCATGCACTATTTTAAGAAGGAAATGTTTCTAAAAGGTTTGTCGACATGACTAGTATCGGTCAACAAACGACGTTTTTTTTTTAATCGAGAATTTAGAAGCTCATATTTTGCTGCAAATACAACAGAAGCGGAAATTAGGATTTACGCCCCATGGTGGCCAAACTATTTTTTTTTACAAAAATTAGGATTTATGTGCAAACGGTTTCCCATCAGGAGATGTATCCGGTGCAGAAAGAATTTTTCAAATCGGAGATTTAGAAGCAGAGATTTAGGGTAAAACGCAATTTACCGCTACGCACCCTAGCGGAAAGTCTATGAATTACTTGAAAATTTTTGATTTATATGAAAACCATGTCACACTGGAAACACTATCCAACAAAGAAGGAATTTTTCAAATCGGACTCCTAGAAGTAGAGATATTGACAAAAATAAGATATATATCTACGCCCCCTGGCGGAGAAACTGTGGAATATTTTAAGAATAAAATGTTCCGAAAAGGTTTATCGATGTGAGTCGCATCAGTCCAAGAAAGAATTTTTTCAATCGATATTTTAGAAACTCAGATTTTATGGCAAATACATCAGAAGCAAAAATTAACACTCACGCCGCCTGGTGGCCAAAGTATTCTTTACCAAAAATTTGAAATTATATTCAAAATATTTTGCATCAGGAGATGTATCCGCTGAAGAAAAAAATTTCAAATCGGAGTTTTAGAAGAAGAGTTATCGGGAAAAATTTAATTTACTTTTACGCCCCCTAGCGAAAAATCTATGCGTAATTTGAAAAAGTAACTATATCTAAAATACTCTTCGACATAAATGGAATCGAAAGATATAAAAAAACAATTTAAATCGGATGTTTAGAAGCAAATATGGGGAATAAAACGTATTTTTGAATTCGACATCATCTGTATTTACGTCCTCTACCGGCGAAATCGTACATCGTAAAAAAAAAACGAAATGAAGGATCATCGTTTGCATATTTCAAGCTTCCGATTGCAAAAAGAATTTTTCAAGTCGAACAAATAGTTGCAGAGGTATCGTGGGCACAGACTGACGGACGGACGGACAAACCGATAACAGAAGCACGATCTTTTTTTACAAAGACTTGCTAAAAATTACATGTTATTTTAATCGTAGACAGCGTCGTAGAATCGTACTACAAGTACGAATACATTTTACGTTTTACGCCACGATTAAAAGTTGAGAATTTCATGTTTCAACATCTAAATTTTGGAGTAAACGTAGATTCGATGTTACAACAGTAGTAGAATCGATTACTAAACTGCGTAATAGCAACGAAGAATCGACGTCTACACTACGTAGGAACGATGCATATGTTTCTCTCGAAAGGTCGAATCTTCGTCTACAATTGACTTGTATCGACTTGATAGATTTAAAATTCGACGTAGAAAAGACGTAACAGAAGTGAACATGGATATCTATATTCGACGTTTCATATCGACCAAAAGTCGATCAAAAATTCGACGTCGAATCGATGTGATGTGCCACCGGAGTAGAAGTATACTTTTATGAATGCTGATTGTGTCCATACTCCGAAATATTTATTATAATGGAAACGTTTTGTTTCCTCGTGAATGGGAAGGTGTCTATCTAGCAGAATAAATCAATTGATTATGTGAATTTAAGATCAATTGACTACGTGCCAGGGAAGGACTGTCTGATGATGAGAAACAACATCTCAAAGAAGTGTTCTGAGTAAATACAATTCCGTTGGAATAAGTATTCTAGAATATGGTCTGCCAAATGATTTATTTTTTTTTATTTCCCTCTGCCAGTTTGCGCTTGAGGCGAAGCCAATTGCTTTCCACATCTTGAGCCACGGTAGCACATTAAATCGATTCGACGTCCAATTTTTGATCAATTTTTGGTCGATATGAAACGTCAAATATTGAACTTTGAACATCTTTGTTAGGTCCGAATTCGGACGACGCCATTGCATACTTTGCCGTTTTGTCTCCGGTTCGAACTGATGAATCCATGTTCCATCGCCTGTGACTATACACCCCGGAAATGCGTCACCCTCCTCATCGTAGCGCTGTACCAGTTCATTGCAAATGTCTAGCCTTAGGCGTTTATGCACCGATTTAAACATTCGGGGTACACATCTGTTACAGATCTTCCTATAGTTTAGATGTTCATGAATAATTCGTCCAACACAATCTTTACTGATATCCAATTCCATGGCAATATTATGAACATGAATGCGGCTATCACCTTTAATCAAATCGTCAAGCTGTTTAATCGTTTCATCAGTCATCGCAGTGTTAGGCCTACCTGACCGTGCTTCATCTTCAAGGCTCTAGTGGCCAGCTTTGAACTTCATAACTCATTCATAAACAGCTTTAAACTTCATAACTCATTCATAAACAGTTTAAACTTCATAACTCATTCATAAACAGTTTTAAATTTCATAACTCATTCATAAACAGCTTTAAATATCGAAACCCATTCATAAACAGCTTTAAACTTCATCTCATTCGTAAACAGCTTTAAACTTCGTAACCCATTCATAAACAGCTCTAAACTTCATAACTCATTCATAAACAGCTTTAAACTTTGTAACCCATTCATAAACAGTTCTAAACTTCATAACTCATTCATAAACAGCTTTAAACTTCGTAACCCATTCATAAACAGCTTTAAACTTCATAACTCATTTATAAACAGCTTTAAACTTCGTAACCCATTCATAAACAGCTTTAAACTTCATAACTCATTCATAAACAGCTTTAAACTTCGTAACTCATTCATAAACAGCTTTAAACTTCATAACCCATTCATAAACAGTTCTAAACTTCATAACTCATTCATAAACAGCTTTAAACTTCGTAACCCATTCATAAACAGTTCTAAACTTCATAACTCATTCATAAACAGCTTTAAACTTCGTAACTCATTCATAAACAGCTTTAAACTTCATAACCCATTCATAAACAGTTCTAAACTTCATAACTCATTCATAAACTTTAAACTTCGTAACCCATTCATAAACAGTTCTAAACTTCATAACTCATTCATAAACAGCTTTAAACTTCATAACTCATTCATAAACAGCTTTAAACTTCGTAACCCATTCATAAACAGCTTTAAACTTTATAACTCATTCATAAACAGTTTAAACTTCATAACTCATTCATAAACAGCTTTAAATTTCATAACTCATTCATAAACAGCTTTAAATATCGTAACCCATTCATAAACAGCTTTAAACTTCATAACTCATTCGTAAACAGCTTTAAACTTCGTAACCCATTCATAAACAGCTCTAAACTGCATAACTCATTCATAAACAGCTTTAAACTTCGTAACCCATTCATAAACAGTTCTAAACTTCATAACTCGTTCATAAACAGCTTTAAACTTCGTAACCCATTCATAAACAGCTTTAAACTTCATAACTCATTCATAAACAGCTTTAAACTTCGTAACCAATTCATAAACAGCTTTAAACTTCATAACTCATTCATAAACAGCTTTAAACTTCGTAACCCATTCATAAACAGCTTTAAACTTCATAACTCATTCATAAACAGCTTTAAACTTCGTAACCCATTCATAAACAGCTTTAAACTTCGTAACTCATTCATAAACAGCTTTAAACTTCATAACACATTCATAAACAGCTTTAATCTTCATAACTCATTCATGAACAGCTTTATACTTCGTAACCCATTCATAAACACTGGAAGCAGTCATGGCCGCATCACCATACATCGTCCGAAGTCTTCTCGTAATGTCCACGGCCTTTACACCTTCTTTCGTTAAAAATTCACTACTGCGCGCTGCTCAAACTGAACACTTAACGTAGCCGCCATTGATTTTGATCGACAACAAAGTAGTCGTAATAGTTTCACTCATACATACGCTCATGCACACGGTGTTGTATCGTTTGGAATAAAAAACAGGATACTTATTGGCACTCCTTGTACATGCAAAAATACAAAAAATACGATTAACACAAAGGAAAGAGTAAGTCTCATAACACTAATTTTTAATTTTAATATTTTATAGCTCTTCGTTTTGTTTTTCCTATATTTTTTGGCATTGTTTCTCCGCAATCGCTTCGTATATTATAATCATATTTTTCTACTACAAACAGGATGAGATTGAATGCCTCTTAGATGTGATCAAACAGAGCAACGCCAAGCCGATAGATATCAAAGAAAGGCTGACACCCAGTATGTCGAATAACATCTGTTCACTGGTTTACGGATCCAGATACGAATACGATAATCCCAAGCGAGTGTTTCTGGACGAGACTTTGGAAACAGCGACTCGCAAAGCTCAACAGCTCTCATTGTATGTGTTTTTTCCGTGGCTAAAGTACGTGCCTTTTATCCGCTCGATCATCAATAATGACGCTTTAACACAAGGGCTGGGAAAATTTACCGCATTCATGAAGTAAGTGTGTTTATTATTGTGTCTTTATTTTCTAAGCATTCATGAAGTAAGTGTGTTTATTATTGTGTCTTTATTTTCTAAGCATTCATGAAGTAAGTGTGTTTATTATTGTGCGTTTATTTTCTAAGCGTTCAATAAGTAAATGTTTGTTATTGTGCATTTATTATTTCGTACTGAATTGTTACAGATGATTCGCAAGGGTTTTATAAATGGTTATTGGATACACAAACAAATTTCAAAAGAACTTCTCTTATTCTCATATACACTACTGGCCACCCAAAATGCAACACCAAGAAGGACACGAGATAGCAAAGTCAGACTTACTGGACTCATAACAACAGATACAAAGCTGAAACGATTGAGCTTACAGGCCCGTGCGACTTGCGGAACACGCAGGCATCAATAGTTCATGTGGCCCACATGGCTGGTAATAACGGCCGCTACACGCTGCGGCATCGAACGAAAGAGGCTTTGGATGTGGGCCTGGAGTATGTCGGTCCAGGCTGCTTCCACACGTTGCCACAGTTCATCAGGCGTAGCCGCAGGTGGTGCATGCCGGGCCACTAGGTTGCCGATCAGCGACCAGACGTGTTCGATGTGCTACATATCGGGAGAACAGGTGGGCCACGGCAACAGTGACACCTGGTGGGCCTTGCAGAATTGTTGCACTATGCAAGCCACGTGCGGGTGCTCATTGTCCTGTTGAAACGTGGCCGCTGGCAGGTCCTGCAGGTAAGGGAGGACTACAGGCTCCAAAACGTCGGAGATGTAGTGGTGGCTGTTGAGTGTACCGGCGATACGTACCAGAGGGGTGCGGGTGTCATATCCAATTGCGCCCCAAACCATAACGCCAGGCGACGGACCGGTATAGCGATGCATAATGCAGGCGTGATATAGAGTCCCGCCGCGGTGCCGCCACACGCGGATCCGACCATCGTGGTGTTGCAGGCAGAAGCAGGGTTCGTCGGAGAAGACAATGTCGTGTCATTCCGTAGTCCAGGTCCGGCGTTCAACAGCCCAATGCCGCCGCACTCGCCGGTGGTGTAACGTTAATGGCAATCGGAGCAATGGGCGCCTTACCACAAGTCCCCGCTCCTGCAGACGACGTCGAACGACACGTGCTGACACAGGTTGTTGAGCAACACCCCTAATTCTTCCGTTAACGTTCGTGATGTGGCGGTGCGAGCCTTCAATGCCCGCCACACAACATGCTGGTCCTCTAGTTCGGTGGTGTGCCGCGGTTGCGACAATCGCTCACGTCAGTCCGTCCATCCCTCCTGCACCCACCGAATCCATACTCGTCTCACTGTGCCTGGATGTCGTCCCACACGGGCGCCGATGTCTCGGTACGATAAACCGCTGTCGCGATAAGCCACTATTCGTCCTCTGTCGAACTCAGAAACGTGCTGGAATGACTGCCGTATTCTGCAACGAAGCATCAGGAAGCTTCCTACGCACAGGTCCGGTAGCACAACACACTTCCACTACTTACACCCCGCTTTCTGTGCACCCTTCTTATAGTGCTTCTCGGTGGCGTGCCGGGTGCATATGCTTTGCATATGCCCTGCAATGCTAATCGTTTGCATGTTCTCTCGCGGGCGATGCATGCTGCGAATTTCAGGCCAATCGGATGCTTCCTTCTCGGTTGTTGCATTTTGGGTGGCCAGCAGTGTAGCTCGCTGAAAGTGCATCGTAGTCATAACAAAATGCTGAAGACTTTCGTGCTCTTTCGATCACATGCCACTCATCACGCCCTTCCATATACTCTCTGACATATTTAATTCCTTTTCTTGCGTTATTTACAACGGCCGTTCCATAAAAACTGGGACTAAAATCACACAAATGAAGAAATACAAAAAATACGTGCTATTCTTTCTCAAAGTATCTTCCCTATGATGATATACAACGGTCCCATCGTTCAGTCCACTTTTCAAAGAATGTGGCGAAGGCTTTTCGTGTAAGCTGCTTTAACGACCCCAGTGTAGCTTGAATAACGTCAGCATCTGTGTTGAATGTTGCGCCACGGAACTTCTCATCCATTGTTGGAAACAACCAGAAATCGCACGGCATGAGATCAGGACTGTAGGCAGGCTTCGGCATGATTTCAATACTGAATTTCGTAAAAAATTGTTGAACACAAGCAGCCACAAGTGTGCTGGCGTTATCATGGTGTAGGGTCCACTTGCGCACCAGTTACTGTCGCTTAACCGATATGTGTCGTCGCAGACCCTTCAAGACAAAAATGTAATACTCTGCATTGGCAGTAATTTGTGGAGGAACGGCATGCTGGTAGACTACACCTTTATGATCAAAGGAAATTATCACCACCATCTTTCGACTATAATTACTGTGAATTTAACTCGTGCCGATAATTGCATACATGAAAAACTACCGAAATGTCACGATAACTATTTTAACTCCAATGTTAAAATATTAAATATATACATTTAACAAGTAAATAAAATCATGCAATGCATTGATTATGATACGCTCTCCAGCATACTAGAAATCATTACTCAAGTTATGAGGAAAATGGCTGTGGAATAAATCTCACTCCTGTGCCCTGACCTTTGATCCCATTTCGATGATATTCAACAGAACTGGTTCAGTATACCTCCGAAATAACATGATAACGTTTTGTCGCAATCGAAGCGATTTTACGTAAGTTATGATGCATAAGGGCTATGAAATAGATCCCGCTTGTGTCCTAATCTTTAACCCCATTTCGCCCATTTTCTATAGAATTCGTCCCCAGGCAGGTCCCTACAATATACTGACATTTCATCCAAATCGAAACATTTTTACGTAAGTTATGATGCATAATGGCGATAGAAGTGATTTCGCTCCTATGTCCTGACCTTTGACCCCCATTTCGCCAATTTTCAATAGGGTTTGTCCCCAGGTGTGGTCCCCTACCACATACTAAAATTTAATGGAAATCGAACCTTTTTTACGTTAGTTATGACGCATAAGAGCAGTGGAATGGATCCCGCTCCTATGTCCTGACCTTTGACCCCCTTTCGTTCACTTTCAATAGGGTTCCTTCCCAGGTGTTCCCCTACCACATACTAAATTTTCATCGAAATCGAAAGATTTTTACCGGAATTATCGTGCGGACGAACATACGCACACAACGCGCGACGTAATGAGACAGATGGCGTGACCGCGCGCCAACATCTAATGGGACGACGCCCTGACACTTCACTAAAAGCGTGGTAATTCGGGTTGGTTATTTAACCCACTAAACGAATTTTCCTAAAGTCGGGATCAAGCTAAATCGATTTTTAGTACCAGAAAACGGTAGGTTAACGACTTTTATCAAAATTCTTAGAGCCGTTTTCAAAATAAAATTTACATACATACAAGAATTGCTCCTTTAAGGTGAACGACAAGTAATTTTTCTTCCTGTACTTCGAATGAAAAGATTTCTGTACACATTTTGTTCCAAATTAATGCGTTCCCAAGGATGAAAATTTGAACATCGATTAATATATCTTCATTTTATAACTTGCAATACTTAATATTTTCTAAAACATAACCATAATTATGCAATCCAGCATTTGTTTGTCTACTGACGTCATCAAAGTACAGGTCGCGCCATTCTTTTCTGGTTTCAACACCACCAAAGGAAAAGTTATTGATTTTTAATATAATTATGGTTATGTTTTAGAAAATATTAAGTATTCCAAGTTATGATATGAAGATATTTAACTCGACGTTCAAATTTTCATCCTTGGGAACACATTAATTGTGAAGGAAATGTGTACAAAAGTTTTTCCATTGGAAGTATAGGAAGCAAAATTGCATGACGTCCACCTTAATAATATGGGATAAGGGCGATGGAATGGATCGCAATCCTATGTCCTGACCTTTGACCCCATTTCATTCATTTTCAATAGGGTTCGTCCCCAGGTGATTCCCTACCACATACTGAAATTTCATCAAAATCGAACCATTTTTACGCACGTTATGACGCATAAGGGCAATGGAATGCATCCCGCTCTTATGACCTGACCTTTGACCCCAATTCACCTATTTTGAATAGGGTTAGTCCCCATGTGGTCCCCTACCACATAGTAAAATTTCATTGAAATCGAACCACATTTACGCAAGTTATGACGCATAAGTGCAATGGAATGGATCCCGCTCCTACGTCGTGACCTTTAACCCCATTTGTCCCATTTTCAATAGGGTTCGTCCCCAGGTGGTCCCCTACTACATACTAAAATGTCGTCGAAATCGAACCATTTTTACGTTAGTTATCGTGCGGACGGACGGACGGACAAAGCTAGAGCATATACGCTTCTTCAACCTACGGTTGGAAAGCGTAAAAAAGATTTATATAATAAAATATGTACGCACAGGAGATCTTTCGGTACCTAAAGTGGCTACCATCTTAAGATGCTGTTAAAATTCACCAAACGTACATGACAAAGTGTGTTATTTTAACCCTTTAACGACCATAACGCCCAAAGCGCCCGTACCTAAAAACAAGTTAGTAAAATCATGCAATGCATTGATTATAACACGCTTTCCAACATACCAGAAATCATTACTCAAGTTATCACTCAAGTTATGAGAATAATGGCTATGGAATAAATCTCGGTCCTGTGTCCTGGCCTTTGACTCCATCTCGATGATATTCAACAGAACCGGTTTGGTATACCTCCGAAATAACATGATAAAGTTTTGTCGCAATCAAAGCATTTTTACGTAAGATATGATGCATAAGGGCTATGGAATAGATCCCGCTCCTGTGTCCTAACCTTTGACCCCATTTCGCCCATTTTCAATAAAATTCGTCCCCTGGCAAGACCTTACAACATACTAACATTTCATCCAAATCGAAGCATTTTTACGTAAGTTATGACGCATAATGGCGATGGAAGTGATTCCGCTTCTATGTCCTGACCTTTGACCCCATTTCGCCCATTTTCAATAAGGTTTGTCGCCAGGTGGTTTTCTACCACATACTAAAATGTCATCGAAATCGAACCTTTTTTGCGTTAGTTATGACGCATAAGAGGGGTGGAATGGATCCCGCTCCTATGTACTGACCTTTGACCCCATTTCGTCCACTTTAAATAGGGTACCTTCCCTGGTGATCCCCTACCAGATACTAAAATTTCATCGAAATCGAACGATTGTTACGCGAGTTATTGTGCGGACGGACACAATCACACAACGCGTGACGTAATGAGGCAGATGGGAATCGCGACCATCGCTCGCCGCCAGAGTGTGACGTCATAAAACTTTAATAGGATCCACACACAACGCGTGACGTAATGAGACGGATGGCGTGATCGCGCGCCAACATTCTCAAACGCGGCGAGATCGTGACGTCATAAGATTTCTAAGCATTGGTAACATTAATGGAATAATGGAACAACGCCATCACTAAAAACATTATAATTCGTGGTGGTTATTTAACATACTGAACGAATTCTCCTAAAGTCAAGATCAAGCTAAATCGATTTCTAGTACCAGAAAACGACTTTAATCAAAATTCTTAGAGGTTAACGACTGTAATCAAAATTCTTGGAGCTGTTTTCAAAATAAAATGTACATACAAACATAGAAGAATTGCTACTTTAAGGTGGACGTCAAGTAATTTTGCTTCCTATACTTCCAATGGAAAAACGTCTGTACACATTTTCTTCACAATTAATGTGTTCCCAAGGATGAAAATTTGAAAATCGATTAAAATATCTTCATTTTATAACTTGCAATACTTAATATTTTCTAAAACATAACCATAATTATGCAATTCAACATTTGTTTGTCTACTGACGTCATGAAAACACAGGTCGCGCCATCTTTTTTCTGGGCAATTAATGCGTTCACAAGGATGAAAATTTGAACATGGATTAAAATAGCTTCATTTCATAACTTGGAATACTTAATATTTTTTAAACCATAACCGTAATTATGCAATCCAACATTTTTTTGCCCACTGACGTCATCAAAGTACAGGTCGCGCCATCTTTTCTCTGGTTTCAACACAACCAAAGGAAAAGTTATTGATTTTTAATATGATCATGGTTATGTTTTAGAACATATTAAGTTTTCCAAGTTATAATATGAAGTTATTTTAATCGATGTTCAAATTTTCATCCTTGGGAACACATTAATTGCGAAGGAAATGTGTACAAAACTTTTTCCATTGGAAGTGTAGGAAGCAAAATTAATTTACGTCCACCTTAATAATATGGGATAAGGGGATAAGGGCAATGGAAAAGATCGCAATCCTATGTCCTGACCTTTGACCACATTTCGTCCATTTTCAATAGGGTTCGTCCCCAGGTGGTCCCCTACTACATACTGAAATTTCATCGAAATCGAACCATTTTTACGCAAGTTATGACTCATAAGGGCAATGGAAAGCATCCCGATCTTATGTCCTGACCTTTGACCCCACTTCACCCATTTTGAATAGGGTTTGTCCCCAGGCGGTCTCCTACCACACAGCAAACTTTCATTGAAATCGAACCATATTTACGCAAGTTATGACGCATAAGGGCAATGGAATGATTCCGCTCCTACGTCGTGACCTTTGACCTCATTTGTCCCTTTTTCAATAGGGTTCTTCCCTAGGTGGTCCCCTACCACATACTAAAATTTCATCGAAATCGAACAATTTTTACGCCAGTTATCGTGCGGACGGACGGACAAAGCTGGAACATATACGCTTCTTCAACTTACGGTTGGAAAGCGTAAATGACCATACCACCCGAAAAGCCTGTCTAGAGAGAGTCAGATTTTGACCCTTCGCAGTGTTACCGACTCAAAAGAAAATTACTCTCAGTTTTTATGGGACGGCCTTTGTATTTAGTTCAGCTCCAAACAATACAAATCTTCCTTTCTGCGACATGCTCAATACCCAAGTCTTAGTCTTCTGAAGTACAGTTTTAGATATTGCATTTTTTTTTCATTTTTCTTTAAAACCCAGTCATTTGCTTCCGAAAGATTATCACCATTCCAGGTGAGATCTTACATGTCAGATCGGTAAACTTTTTTCTTGTCGCATTCTTCTTTTCAATCATAGCTAGTCCCGGAGAATGTAAACTAATTTAAAAGATTTTTTAATACTTTCAGTGTTAACGAAATAATCTTTTTTCTTCTTCTTCCTGGATAAATCAGCAACAAGGAATTCAGATTTCGATGGAAACTGAAGAAAATGCCAGTCTGACAGGCCCTTAATCCTAAACAGTAAAGTTCTTCCAACTCTTCAATTTCCTATATTCATACAGCATTGCAAATGTCAAAAAAGTCACATAGCTACTTAATTATTAACGTGCTATTTAGACAATCTACATTTTGAGGTTACTCACCTTTATCCCAAATATCCTTTAGGAGGTTTTCATCTCTTACACACATTTCCAACACGTAATTTTCAGTAGTCATATCGTGGTTCAATGCCCAAAAAATGCACATCACACTCACGCATAACTTCGGTTTTTTTTTTTGGTTTTTTTGGTGTTTTTCCCAATAACTAAATGCCGATTCGAAATAGTCAACTACAATGACACATAATTCAACTCCCTAAAAACGCCTATCTAATTAAAACCTCAATAAAAAAACTTATATTACATATTTCCTAAAACATCAGAGTTAAAACTGCAACCCATAATTATTTATAACTGCACACCGGTAACTAATTGAAACAAACCAAACCTGACACAAACACTATCCTCATTAATCTCGGACCTCTCTCCACTCAGCAATAAGCGTACTATATCCTAGCACTTTCAGCATCTGCCCAGACCATTTTCAAGAAGTTGACACAACAGATGAACCTCGGTCGCCGCCCTCAAACGTAACGAATCAGTGTTGCCAGGTGAAATTCTGAAAAATCAGTAAATTTCATCCCAAAAAATCAGCAGTTTTGTTTAAAAATCAGCAGTTTTGTTTAAAAATCAGCAGATTTTTTTTTCACTAAAATACACAACGTATTGTTATTGTAATGGCTTTAAAGAAGTTGATCACACATATTTTCCACTTAACTTCATTTCTTAAAAGTCAATCTTTAGCTTTTCTGCTGTGATGTGTAATACAAAATCTAATGGGGTGGATCAACTGAACTGTAAGACCTGCATGTCAGAATTTGGACATAAGTGTTCTAATCTTATCATCATCACTATCGCTATCACAGGTGCTGCTGTTAGTTTTTTCTATGAAACCATTTCACTTGTTAAAGCTGTGCCATGAAGAATTTGAAAGCATAAACTTTGTATGCGGCAAGCGACATATGATTTTTTGAAGAAAGTATGTTTCTCTTCTTGTCTTCAAAATGTTTATCACAGAAAAAATCATTCGTACTGCAGCACTTGAGTGTGTGAAGAATAACAAACATGCTACAAATTTCGACAATAGTGGAAACGATCTGCTTCCGTCACCATTGTATTTCCCGCACATGACCAAAATTAGTGCACACATATCATCATCATCATCATTGTCAACCATTATCGATCCACTGCTGGACGAAAGTCTTCCCAAGTTTCCTCCACAACGGTCTGTCTTGTGCCAGTCTCCTCCATGTCTCTCCCGCATACTTTCGAATTTCATCCACCCATCGCCCATGTGGTATTCTTCTGGGTCTTTTCCTGTCCCTTGGAATTTCGGCTGTCCATCGATGGTCTGTCCTTCTGGCAGTATGTCCAGCCCATTGCCATTTCAGGGATTTAACTCTGACCATGATGTCTTCCACTCTTGTCATTTTTCGGATCCACGAGTTCCTCTTCTTATCTCTCCTGGTTACACCAAGCATGCACCTCTCCATGCTACTTTGAGTTGTCTGCAGCCCTTGTATGTCTCTTTTAGTTAAGGTCCACGTCTCTGCACTATACGTAAGCACTGGAAGGATGCATTGATCAAACACTTTTATATCAGAATGTATTTCAAAATCGATGTCTCGATACTGGCGTTCTCAATTTCCTCGAACATGTGGCCCTAAATTAGGGACTACCGACTGCTTACAGTCCATCAAGTTGCTCAAAAAAAATCCCTTACATCTACATCGAGGCCGGAGAAGCTACGGTCAGTAAAGGCATTCAGCATTGTGGTGTATCAATTATGGCAATTATCCGTTTGTACACTAACAGTAACATAATATCTAGGCTGATCAATCATTTTAAACAGATTAGATCCTGTTTCAAATTTTTCGCAAAAAATTAAAGACGTTATGTAAAAGTGCTGTTAGATTTCATATAAGTTATTTAACAGTATAACTAAAAGCTTACAAAAACTCAGAATTTAATGGAACACAAAAAAATCAGTAGATAGAAGGCGTTTTTCCAAAAGAGTCACTAAATCACTAAAAGCGTTAAAAAATCAGCAGATCTGCTGATAAATAAGCGAATGTTCTAGGTCTTGCTCGGCATCGTCCCATCATTGTTATTCACTGCTCAGCGCAGTGGCGTCATCTATTAGCTGACCCATTAGTCTTCTTTTTCTCTTCGTGCTTGTAAATATCCGTTCGACAGCCAGCTGCATTTGATTTTTGAAAATTAATCTTATTATATTCAATCATTATTTTTTTAATATATTACATTACATCATTTTTTTTTCTATCCGTTCCTCCCCTCTGTTTTTCTCTATGGCTCTCCATTCTGATCAGATCCATAGAGAAAAGCAGAGGGGGTGGGGGTGGGAAAAAAATAAATGATGTAATGTAATATATTGAAAACAATTATGATTGAATATAAGAATTTATTTTCAAGAATCAAATGCAGCTGCCTGTCGAACGGATATTTTCAAGCACGAAGAGAAAAAGAAGAATAGTGGGTCAGCCAATAGATGGCGCCACTGCACTGAGCGGTGAATAACGATGATGAGACAATGCCGAGCGATGCCTAGAACATTCGCAACGTTTGAGGACGGCACTCAACCATTAGTACGCTAATGACTGAGTGGGGGGAGGTCCGAGGTTAATGAGGATAGTGTTTGTGTCAGGTTTGGTTTGTTTCAATTAGTTACCGGTGTGCAGTTGTAAATAATTATGGGTTGCAGTTTTAACTCTGATGTTTTAGGAAATATGTAATATAAGTTTTTTATTGAGGTTTTAATTAGATAGGCGTTTTTAGTTAGTTGAATTATGTGTCATTGTAGTTGATTATTTTGAATCGGCATTTAGTTATTGCTGGAAAAAAAAAAAAAAAAAACACGAAGTTTTGCGTGAGTGTGATGTGCGTGTTTTGGGCCTTGAACCACGATGTGACTACTGAAATTTACGTGTTGGAAATGTGTGTAAGAAATGAAAACCTCCTAAAGGATATTTGCGATAAAGGTGAGTAACCTCAAAATGAAGATTCTTCAATTTCCGTTCATTTCTACCTTAACTTTCTTATAATCAGCCATCAATATACAGTAGTTGCATATAATTACGTTAACATTTCATTTGTTGAACAAATTGTGATGAAAATTTCTGCTCCACTCAAAAGATTTATAGCTTTATTTTATATGCTTCTTAGAGACCACATTGCTAATCATCAAAAGACCCTAGATCCCGAAAACGTTAGAGATTATATTGACGGATATCTCATCGAAATGAAAAAACGGAAAGAGAAAGATCCTGAAACCACATTTTCTGGTAAGATTCAAATCTAGTTACCTAATTATTTTCTTCCCTTGTAAAATTGCATGCATTGTTTCATTTCTGAAAAAACATATACTGTATTTTAATGGTACAGTAGGAGATAACCCTGCGACAGGTTACCCTATTTTAAATCAGCTTGGCATGATGTTGCAAAAATGGAATAGGCAAATTCTCAGCTGATTGAGTCGCAGCATGTAAAGTACCCGAATGCAGTTGTGCGTCCCAAGGATTAGATATGGCAGCGAACGTCAAATAGTTAGTAGTTGTCTGAAATGGCCGAAATGTTACCATGAGATCCGTTACCCTACCAGCTATTTCTTGCAAGACAGCCTAGCGAACACATAAGACTTCCACAGAAGTATTAGTTTCTTCAGTTTCATTATTTAACTTTTGGTTCTTTTGTTTTTAAATTACCTAAATTAAACCTAGATATTTTAACGAAAATTGAGAAAGACCTCTTAGTCAAGATAAGTATAGAGTATCGTGAACTTTCTATAGTCTGACACCATCGAAACTTGAGTCATGCCGTATTTAGCGGACACTAGACTCGTAAGCCTATGCAATAATCCCAAAGAATTTCCTGACACTAACAAGTTTGAAAATTAAAGCAATTGATCATCACTTAAATAATTCATTCGAATGAAGTGTTTCTACTTAGACTACGCAATTATGAAGATATCCTGGCAGAAGGAGCAAAATAAGATGATAATCTTGTTCGTAACGAGAATTCTGTACTACGATCCTGATTTAAAGTCATAGAAGATGCATGATATGCAACGAAGAATCTCCCAGTCCAAGCCATGCGTTCAATGAGCTATATACTGTATATGCTGTATATAGTATACACTATATTGACAAAACTTACCGGACAACCAGAAGAGAAACACAACATAACATTTTTTGGCATACATTAGTACGGTGTCGGTCCACCTTTGGCTTTAATGCGTGCACTGACCCTTCGAGACATGCTTTCGACAAGGTTCTGGAACACAGCGATAGGTATGCGCTTTCATTCAGTACATAATGATGTCGCTAACTATTGCTTAGTAGTAGGCTTTGATTCCAAACTTCTTGTGCGGCGCTCTAATTCATCCCATAGGTGCTCTATGGGATTAAGATCAAGACTCTGTGCTGGTCAGTCCACACACGATGCGGATTTATCATCAAACCACGCCGTAACGGTCCTTGCTTTATGGCTCAGTGCCTTATCCTGCTGGTACCAACAAGGCTTGGTTCCATAGTATAGCCACAGAGTTGATAGGGCATAATTTTCCAGAATATCGAGGTAGACGTGCTGGTTAACAGGTCAGTCCACGATAATCAATGGACCGGGACCATACCACGAAAATAACCCATCCACAAATTCAGTGCCAGCTCCAAACTTGACCGTAGGAACAGCACACTGTGTTAAAGAGCGTTCCCCCGGCTGCCGCCATTCCCACATACGGCCATCAGACTGATGGATCGTGTATATGGATTAATCATTCCATAGGACCCGTTTCCATTGATCTACGGTCCACGGTAAATGTTCTTTACACCATGCTAAGCGACGAGTTGCATTCCGAGTAGAGATGACCACGGTAACCCATGAAATGAAGTTCCCTGGGAATGAAACGTGTATATACCGAGGCTCCAGCATTTTAACTCACCTGTACACTAAGGTCGTGTGCAGTACTCCGTCGATTAGCTGTAATGACTCTTCTGGGGCTTCGATGTCCTCTATCATTGATTTTCTTTGATCTGCTGGTACGTTTTGCTGCTTCAGTCGCGCCATGTGTGTTCCACTTATTCAGTACATCCAAAACAGTTGACTTTAAACGCCTCTCGGTTTCTCTTACGGTCAACCCGCTAATATAACACCCAACAATCTTTTTTCTCAAAGTCAGTTCTCTCCCGCCGCGACATTTTCACTGAACCTCACAGTGCGTTATGATCACGGTCAGCTGCAGGTTTGTTTTCATACCGTTTGCAGCTCCACCGCACATCTTAACAACGCAGCGGATCCATTCATTTGTTTTTGAAGGGGTGTCCGATGACTTTTGTCAATATAGTGATCATCATTATCAACCAATATCACTTCACTAATTGATGAAGGTCACGTGCGCCGCCAAGTTTCTTCCACAACTTTCAATCTTGTGCTAGTCTCCATGCCACTCCAACAAGTTTTTCGTTTCTTTTTTTAGGGATTTAACGACCACTGGGTGAACGAGTCAGTGGGCTATAAGCAGGCACCCGTCCCAAATTTAGGTCGACTGGTTCCAGGTAAGGGAGAGAGCCAGTGCCGTAAGACAAACACAACATACATTCTTCATCGGGATTCGAACCCGGACCCATCTCGGACGAATGATCAGAAGCCATCGCTTAGACCATTGCGCCACCGGGGCGATTCCAAAATGTTTACGAAATTGATTAGGAATTTGTGAGTTACATGGACGAGACTAATCTTCTCCATGTCACTCCAACATGTTTACGAATTTGATTTCCCCATCTTCCAAGTGGTCTTCTTCTGGACCTTTTCCTGTCCTTTGGAATCTAGTCTGATATTTCAGTTGCAACGGTGGTCAGCTTTTTTAGCAATATGTCCAGCTCGCTGTTGCTTCGGGGACTTAACCTTGATTATCATGTCATCAATAACCATCGATTTCTTAATGTATGTTCTGCATATTCAATTTGTATACACTGGTTTCCATAAATTAAGGGAAAAACAGAAAAAATTTGATTTATTTGCGGAATAAGAGTTAGAAATGCAAGAAACTTGGGTATATGGCATGAAATATAATGCGGAGTGTAAAGAAAAGATTTTGCTATAGCATATTTTCCGTAACAGCTGCTAGATATCATTTAACAGATGAAAAGAGGCGTTGAGCGATCGGCAGACCAGAGTCAGGTGGAAGTTGCAAGATGGCTGCATGTGAGTCCTTCTGTAGTCCAGGGACTGTGGAACAGATTTGTTGTAATGGCTGCGAGACATCATTTAACAGATGAACTGAAGTGGAGAGCCATCGGAACAGTAGACGCAGGCCAAAGACAGGTGGAAGTTACAAAATGGCTGCATGTGAGTCCTTCTCTGGTCCACTGACTGTGGAACAGATAGAGTATGTTGTAATGGCTACGAGACATCATTTAACAGATGAACTAAATTGGAGAGGCATTGGAAGACTAGAGGCAGGCCAAAGTCAGGTGGTGGTTGCAAGATGGCTATATGTGTGTTTTTCTGTGGTTCATGGACTGTGGAACCAATGTCGAAATATACAATCAGCTCCCTGAAGGTATAGGGAATGAAGGCCAAGGGTTACAACCAGGCCCGGTACGAAGTGAAATTAGTGGGGGATGATGAAGCAAAACGTGCTGACTAAAGAACAATGAAAATTGCTGACTAACTTTTCGTTTTATCCCATTGCCTAACACCTAGATGAATCCAAGCTGGATCTGCAAGTTCTCTGTTTTTAGCTTCAGGAAATAAACTACAAACAAAACAAAGGGCAGCATCTTTTTCAAAGCTATATTCGATATGAGGAAATTTCTTATACCAGAGCGTGTTGAAATGTGTTGGTTTGCGTTTCGGAATACTTTCATTTGCTGGAAATCTGACGACTTTAGGCTGATATGGTCCAAGAGATATTAGATAATTTTGTTGGTTAGCTGAGTAAATCATAAATCACTTTCCAGGATCATGATGTATTAAATCATCACTTCCGTTTGCACTACTTTTGTCACATGATTTAAGCAATCGTTCATTTGACATTTCTTCTAGAACCCCTGTAGTAATTTTTAAGAACAGCTTGCCTTCATACCGAATGATTTTCATAACTTGGATAGCTTCCATCAAGAACAAAAGTGGATTCGGAACTTGATCGTTTCTAACCTTAAGTAAAATTGATTTAAGTCTTCAAAATTAGTTACAAGAGTTGAAATCTATCGCGTACGTTACCCAGATGTTCTTCATACCGCCAGCATTGTCAGGATCATCAGTATTATTGTTACCTCAAAAATTTGTTACATTTATTTAGTTATCACTTTCTTCATCTTGTGCGCTTAAATTGCTTGGCTTAAAACTATCTCTAAGCGATGGCTTCTGATTATTCGCCCGAAAGGGGTCCGGGTTCGAATTCCTATGAGGCATGAATGTTGTGTTTGTCTTACGGCACTGGCTCTCTGCCTTCCCTGGAACCAGTGGCCCTAAATTAGGAACTGGCGACTGCTTGTAGCCCATTAAGTTGCTCAAGGTAATCATTAAACCTCCAATAAAAAAACTATCTCTACATCTTACCCCATCTACCGATGGTGTTGGTGCACTTGGAGCCTCATTGGACCATTTCGTGGATGACTGCTTTTACAGCAGTGCCAAAATACTTGATTTCACTGGCTTTGGCTGATACCAAAGATGAAGATAGCTGGAACTGCTATGAAGATTCGGCATCTTCCTAGAAATAAATGGAAAAGGTATGTCAGGTGTTTGCACAGGAGAAGTTTTTGTTTTGGATATCAGTAATTATACAATTTAGCAATTTTTACATTTCCTCAGGTCTGAAAATCAAGGAAGTTAGAATACGAGATCTGGAGATGTCCTAGTCTCTTAACCATGAAGCCACTGAGTGAGTGAATTTTGATTTGTTTGCATGATACCCATGCAGTTTCAGCTGTGTGTATTTTTGAATTGCGTGGTTTTGGGTTGCAGAAATCGTATTAATGTCAAACCGGAATGAATTATACTTCATACACGAGTGAAGTTTTCAATATTAACGTTATGTTTTGTTTTGAATGAGCGCTAACGCTCGCGAAATTCAATTTTTAATAAAAGTAGGAAAGAGCCTCAGAATAATAAAAATGTATGAATCCAGCATTTTCTCACACATCGGCAGCAAGTTACAATGCGAAATTAGAAACATTTGCGACGAAAGGAGGCGATTTCGCCAACACAAAATGCTTTGGAATAGCCTTGAAAGCCACCAGCTTTCCCACACTTTGGCGGCCGACGCCCGTGGTTATAGAATTCACGCAGAGTGGTATTGCTCCATTAACAAGGGCATCTCCAGATATCTTATTCTAGCACCCTTGTTGAAAATTAACTACAAGAGTTGCGATGGAAACCAATTGCGGCAGGTAGTGGAACAATGCCTAAAACAGTGGCACATAGCTGAGGAACGCAGTTCAGGTTTTTAAAATTCGCAAAATAATGGTGCCCATAGCCTTAATTCTGAGAAAAATCGAAATTCGAAAATACGACCCATAAAATTTTTGGAAGATATATTTTATTGGTCGTCTTTCAGTGAACGTAGTTCATTTTACGTGACTCTACACTGATCAACCAAAACATTAAAACCAAAACATTTAACGATCAACCAAAACATTAAAACCAAAACATTTAACGATCAACCAAAACATTTAACTATCAGCCAAAACGTTAAAACCAAAACATTTAATGATCAACCAAAACATTAAAACCAAAACATTTAACGATCAACTAAAACATTAAAACCAAAACATTTGACGATCAACCAAAACATTAAAACCAAAACATTTGACGATCAACCAAAACATTAAAACCAAAACATTTAACGATCAACCAAGACATTAAAACCAAAACATTTAACGATCAGCCAAAACGTTAAAACCAAAACATTTAATGATCAACCAAAACATTAAAACCAAAACATTTAACGATCAACCAAGACATTAAAACCAAAACATTTAACGATCAGCCAAAACGTTAAAACCAAAACATTTGACGATCAACCAAAACATTAAAACCAAAACATTTAACGATCAACCAAAACATTAAAACCAAAACATTTAACGATCAACCAAAACATTAAAACCAAAACATTTAACGATCAACCAAAACATTTAAACCCGGTTAGCATACCCGGGAGCTATCTGGGAGACGCAGGTTCGAGTGCCGCTCCAGGACTATGAAATTTTCAGTTTTCGGATGTTATATGACTTACCATCCATGTCACATTTACACCAAAATCGGATTGTCATCTTCAAAATTTGTATTATATGCTGTAATCCCGTATTTCTTTCGTGATTAAAACCACCTCTGCTCTATGCAAATAAGCGAGTGTGTAGCCAATCAGGGTGACGTGCCAAGGTCGCTTATGATATTACCTGGGTCGGAGCTCTCTCAATCAGTATTTTGTTTCGTCTCAACATAGGAAAAGCAAAGGATTTATCTGATTTCGACAAAAGCCAGATCGTTAAGCAAGACACCTTGGTAAGAAGATGTCAGAGACAGCGCCGCTGGTAGGCTGCTCACGCCATGCAGTAGTTAGTGGCTTATCAAAAACGGTCCAAAACAGGTCGACAATACGTGGGCTGCACACGCCCCATTGATTCCAGAGGTTAGCGCTGGCTATATCGTCTTCTCTGCAGCAACAGGAAAGCTGCCGTGGCTGATATTGCCCATACTTTCAACTGTGGTAAAGGGCCCAATGTGTCCGAGCACACGGTTCATCGAACGCTCTTGGTTGTGGGTTTCCACAACCGCAGACCTATTCGTATGCCTATGTCACAGCCGTTCACCGTCGCTAAAGCCTGCAGTGGGCCCGTAATCAACGACATTGGACCATATAAGACTGGAAGAGGGTCTCATGGTCAAACGAATCCCGTTTTCTGTTGCACCATGTTGACGGACGAGCTCGTGTGCGACGTTTACCCGAGGAAGCCTTCTCACCTGGATGTACTGTGGGACTGATATATGCGGTTGCAGAGAGTGTGATGGTCTGGGCAATATTTTCTTGGGAAACACTTGGATCCATTTTCCCTGTAGAGGGAACTTTGACCGCTGTCACGCACCTGAACATCGTGGCTGACTACGAATACCCCTTTATGGCGACTGTAATCCCTGGCGGAGATGACGTCTCTCAACAAAAGAATGCTCCGTGTCAAACTGCGAAGAAGCTTCAGGAATGGTTCCAAGAACACGAAGAGGAATTCAATTTATTGCCATGGCTCTCAAACTCGCCGGACGTTAATCCTATCGAGCATTGTGATTTGAGTTGTAGAAACGTGTACGAGAAGCATCACCCAACCACGTAATTTACGGGCACTACGGGGTCTTCTGTCCAAATATCCAGAGACACCTACCAACATCCTGTTGAATCCATGCCCCACCGGGTGAGAGCTCTTTTGGCGGCGAGGGTAGGACTTACTTCATATTAGGTAGGTGGTTTTAAAGTTTTGGATGATCGGTGTCATTATGTATTGGCAGCCTTAAAACATGTTTGAACATCTCCGCATCATTTTTACCTCTTCAATAGTTTGCCAATCATAAGATTATTTATTGAAGAAAGATAAATTTCCTTTGCTCTGTTACTCAGTGTAAAAATTTTAAACATTTACACTTGGTGGCGGCTGGTGCTACAGGACTGCAGCCCCTATTTCTAAAGCAGTTGCTTCTCGTTATACAGCACCAAAGTTTTCTTAACTCAGCTTGGTGTTTTTCCTGCAAAACGCGCAGTCTATTGTCTCGGAAAAATCCATGCAAAATCCACTGGGATCTGAACTGATAGCACCGTCTATTGAAACCAACTCATATGGGAATCTCAGCCTATCCACACATCAGGTGGCTGTTTGGTTTTTCACGGGGTAAAACCTCACTCGGGGATGTATTGGTGGCAGCGCTTATGACGCAGGGCTTATAAAAAAGGCCTGGTTCATGCAGCAGATTTAAATTGTTCCCGAAGTAACAGCCAGTGACGTATTTGGCATACATCATACCTGTGAGAATATACTTGTCACCTTTGCTTACTCTGTGCTGTGAACCCTGTTGGTAAAATACGATTTACTGTGATGCCGGACATGAAATAAATGGTGAAATCATTTTAAAAACCGAAGGAGTGATTGAGAATGTATTATTAGATAGTTTTGCATGGTTTCTTTTTTTCATTTTTGGTTTGATCCTGCTTTTATTGAGCGTAATATTTCTAACAGTGAATGCTGTAATTTTCATCAAACTGGTGAGAATTATCCGTCTTTCCTAATAACAACCTCAGCTGGGGAGATTTTTGTGAAATGTTTTAGGTATTTACTTCAAGCATGGTTTGCGGCGGACCTATAACCAGCGATTTCGTGACCCCGACTTTCTCAAGCAGGGTGATATACATTGTATTGACAAAAGTCACCGGACACCTAGAGGAGAAACATAACATAGCATTTATTGGCGCCCATTAGAACGGTGTCGGTCCACCTTTGGCCTTAACGCATGCACTGACCCTTCGAGACATGCTTTCGACAAGGTTTTGGAACACAGCGATAGGTATGCGCTTCCATTCAGTACATAATGCTGCCGCTAACTGTTGCTTAGTAGTAGGCCTTGGTTCCAAACTTCTTATATGGAGCTCTAATTCATCCCATAGGTGCTCTAAGGGATTAAGATTTGGGCTCTGTGCTGGCCAGTCCACAGACGATACGGAATTATCGTCTAACTACGCCGTAACAGTCCTTGCTTTATGGCTCGGTGGATTATCCTACGGGTACCAACAAGGCTCGGTTCCATAGTATTACCACAGAGTTGGTAAGGCATAATTGTCCAGAATATCGAGGTAGACGTGCTGGTTAACAGGTTTGTCCACGATAACCAATGGGCCGGGACCATACCACGAAAAACACATTAAACACGATTACACTGCCAGCTCCAAACTTGACCGTAGGAACAGTTCACTGTGGTAAATAGCGTTCCCTAGGCTGCCGCGATACCCAGACACGGCCATCAGACTGATGGGTCTTGTATCTGGATTCATCAGTCCATCGGACCCGTTTCCATTGATCTACTGTCCACGATAAATGTTCTTTACACCATGCTAAAGGACGAGTAGCATTCCGAGTGGAGATGAAACGCTTATGAGCAGCCGTACGACCACGGTAACTCATGGAATGAAGTTCTCTCCGAATGGTATTTGTACATACCGAGGTGCCAGCATTTTTACTCACCTGTGCGCTGAGGTCTTGTGTAGTAGTACTCCGTCGATTAGCTGTAACGACTCTCCTGAGACTTCGACTTCCTCTATCACTGATTTTCTTCGGTCTGCCGGTACGTTTTGCTGCTTCAGGCACGCCAAGTGTCTTCCAATTATTCAGTACATCCAAAACAGTTGACTTGGGTAAGTTTTAAAACCTCTCGGTTTCTCTTATGGACAACCCACTAATATAACACCCAACAATCTTTCCTTTCTCAAAGTCAGTTCTCTCCCTTCGCGACATTTTCACTCAACCTCTCAGTGCGATATGATCGCGGCCAGCTGTAGGCTTGATGTTATACCGTTTGCAGCTGTACCGCGCATCTGAACAACGTAGGGGATCCGTTCATTTGCTTTTGAAGGGGTGTCCAATAGCTTTTGTCAATATAATGTATGTGATGTACTTCAGAGGGGAAGCACATGTCAATACGGCAAAGTTGCAGCGTAAAATTCGTTGGTGTAGCTTAATTGGGAAAGCATTCGGCTCAGGAGCAGAAGAATGCGCTTTCGAGATCCGCCACCAGCAAGTTTGTGTTTCTCTGTAAAAGGACAGAGCCAACGCCATCAGACACGCATAACACTCATGACTCATTATGGACTCGAGCCAGGACTAATCTAGAACTACTGGTGAAAAGGCAACCTTTCAGACCACTCGGCCACCAGGGGGGTAATTTTTTTTTTCAAGAGCTGTGCGATTTCCATCTGCTCTTGAGATATTTTTATTCTTCACATCTCCATTTAATAATAGCCACCGTTTTAAAAAAGCAATTGCTTATATTTTAAAACTACAATATGATTTCAATGCTATTGGCTAGAACAACTTTCTTGTTAACAAAAAAGCGAAGAAAAGATGTATAGGTAATTATTAAAATTGTCAGTAAATGATTAGCGTCCTAAATTATTTCGTCGAAAAAATATTAGTACCTGGAAAAAGTGTGACGTACAGATTTTAGATTATGGAAATTAATTGCAAATGTTGCAGAAATTTCACGTTTCAGATCTTTTTTTAAGATTTTTATCGTAATGCGATGTAAGTGCGATGCTTTGAAGAGACGCTGCATTTATGCTTTGAAGAGACCTGAAAGTGCGATGCTTTGAAGAGACGCTGCGGTAGGCATAACGCATCGCTACCGCGACGATGTCTAGCTTTGTTCCGTTGAAAGGAAGATTCGCTGCTGCGTGTAATTCACGCGCGGATGACTACAAGTGCAGCCGCGTACTTTCTTCCCAGGGGAGCGAAGAATCATACGCTACAGAATATAGTTCGTTCATGTTTTGTCATTGTTTTTAACGCAAATGTTGAGAAATGTTTCGTTCTTTCACACATGATTCCCTGATTCCAAATAAAAAGTACGAATATGCCTTTCTATGTTGTACAGGAAACTGGGGAAGTATAACTTTCGGTTCTGCTTTGAACGGCTTCCATTCGTACCTGATTTGCTGTGCCACCGTACTTTTGGTTCTCATGTTAATACTTTCTTCGCAGGTCAGTTTCTATGTCACTGATACATATCTTTTGCAAATCGAAGAGGTTTTTTCCTGTTTTTCCTGCCGACAACGTACAGGATACAACAAAATATAGGGTAGATAATCTGGACCTATTTTCTGTAGCGTATCACTACAACATTTATCGCTGTCCTGCAAAAGATGTAACCACTTTCTCTTGTACTCTTCCGCCCGTCATTTCGGTACAGCAACAAATTTTCCTTTTAACGGAGCAAAGCTTGATGTCGTTGCGGTAGCGATGCGTTAGGCCTACCGCAAGGTCTCTTCACAGCATGGCACTTACAGGTGAATATTACGATAAAAGTCTTTAAAACACATTTAAAATATGAAATTTCTGTACCGTTTGCTATTAATTTCCATAATCTAAAATCTGTACGTCGCACTATTTCCAGGTGCTAACATTTTTCCGACGAAATTTTCTAAATAGCATAACCCTAAGCATATGCGCTAGGGCGATACAGCGTTAATGAAAAATTACTTTGGATGAAGTTGCAGAGTTTGAGAAACATTATCTAACTCTTCCAAATTTTACATCAGTTACTTATAAACTTACAAGAATATAGGGATTTAAATGTAAATAAGGTTTCGTCGCCATCGGGTAGGCGTGCCCTTCGTGGCGCATCCGGGACTCGGGCCATGGACCATCTTGGACGAAGGATTAGAAGGCACGCTTCAGATCACTCAGCCACTGGGACGGTTCTGCAGATTGTTCAACTGATTTATAAGGTGAAACCATTGTAAGGAAATAATACTCTCTTTTTCAGAATCAATACCTTCAGAATTAAGCATGAATCTATAAGATTCTCTTGGTGGCACCCTTATTTCGCAAAAATAAAAATAAAAGATGGCAGCTGCGGTAGTAAACAATCCAAAATTTTTATTATGTTTTATTTGGTTTTAGGGTTTGACCACCGCCAGGAGGAGCTCTAAGAGTTATACACAGCCGCCCGTCCCTAATCGGAGGCCCCTGGCCCCATAGAGATGGCGGAGGGCTCCACCTATGTCTCATCCGCGGCTCGAGCTTTTGCCCAACTCATACCACTGGTTCAAAACTACGCCTCTGACCACCAGGGTGGCACTTTATTTTTTAAACATTCCCACTTTTTAGATTTCGAAATTCGCAAACTGATGCTGCATTGGACTGAACAACGATGTTCAGTTCAATTTTTAACTAAAACGGAATTTGGCTAGTAATTGGACTTTGAAGGAGAATAAAATGGATGTATCCACAGTCATCTTTGACAGTATTGAGTTAGTCTTATGTAAGCACCCTACAAATGAACGTAAAATGCACGCATTCCAGTTTTAGCTTTTTGAGGAATAATTCCACACTTATGACTACACGTTTCTCTATGTAAATTCATTCGTATTTCCTGAGAGTGGGAATTTTTAAAACTAACTAACTTCCGCATCAAATAATTAATATCAAGTACAGAACAGCACTCAGAATCATCGAAAACATTTGACTGAAATAAATAATTTGCTTACCGAATTAGTTAGTTTTTTCTTTGGAACAGTAGGCGTGCGTCCACCAGAAACAGCTCGAACAGCTTCGAAATGATTTATTGGTGCATCGGCCTGCTTGACTCTAATCTTATCTTCTCTATGGATAGATATTTCATACCGACGTTTGTCATCATCGTTGAATCCATTCCATACACTCGAGTTTTATTCTTTTCCGTGGAATTTTTTACTACGATTTTTTGCCTGAATTTCTGCCATGATTGGAGTTCGTAAACTCTTCTAAACGCTTAAAAGCCTGTTGTTTCTTTAATGGCCATTTGAAGACTAATCTTGTTTCACTATTGCCCAGCAGGACGCACACGATGTAAAAGCAGATAGCAGCGATAATGAACGTCTGCGTAGCTCAATTGTTAGAGCGACTTATTCCGGAATGAGGGGACCCAGGTTCGAGCCCCGGTGTGGACAAAAATGACGGAGAAATTTACTTCGTTATAAAGTCCAATTAGAGAAAAGTCTTTCAAGTTGGGCTGAAGATGTTGGGATGTTGATTAACTTCAAAGCAACTGCTGACAACTCCTTATGGTGCCACCTGACGAAGTACCAGAATGTCCGTGGTGATTTAACACCCTTCTTCATAAGCGCTCCAAACTTTCCAGATTTTTCTCGATACTGTTGAAAACTGGTTATCCCCGAGGGCTTGAGGTTCTCTAAAATGAACTCCTCTACGTGTTCATGATGTTTCTCATTCATTTTCTGCCCCTGGTACACAGGATGGAGAACATTAGCTGCAAGGCTGTATACATTTATCGATTGGTTTCTCCTTTTTTCTACATGTGGCATAAGGTCCTCAGGTAGACGTAAGTCCATCCACAATTCAACTGCGTCTGCAACAGTTGCTTCTTTTTTTCTGGCATGTATTTATTAGCTACTTACTGGATTAAGCACTGCGATTGTATCGGCAACTTCCTTGCGAAAGGCACTAACATAGAGGAGGGACTTAATTTGAGAAGACAATTTCTCAGCTTCATCAGTGGCAGCAACTTTCCTCATTGCACTTAGATTGTTAGTCAAGGACAAACAAGCATCCCTTTGAGAGCACCAGCGAGTGTCTGCAGCGAGGCATACCTTAGAGCCACCATTCTCTGGCAGTTCATGTTCTCGATCAATGTGCATGAAAGACTTCAACACCATGTTCACACGCGATACAATGTTTTTCCAGAGAAGATCCTTAGCTAGAAGATTTCCAGTATGGGCATTGCAGGCAGAATGCCACAGACCGTGGTTTTTACCCATTTTAACCATGTTACTGGCGTTGTCGGAAACTGTACAATAAATATTCACATTGTATCGTTCTTTAGCTAGCTTTTGTGACTCACTGACCAAACCACAAAGTGCTTCACCTGTTTCTGGCGAACCAGACATGTCGACAGCATCAAGAAAAACACTTTCAGGTTTGCCACTACTTCCACAGGGATTGTGAAGAGGTGTTACAACATTTTTCGTGTTGTTCGATTCATTTTTTCAACAGTCTATGAGCAAAACGGAATCTGTGTCTGCAGTACTGATGGTGATCTTAGTAACTACATCATACACTTCGTCCAGAAGTTTATCAGAAAGGGCGTTTCCTGTTGGTGGTTTATAGGCAGGCCGCATTTTTTGACCGAATTGTTGAAAATGCACCGATTCTACCACACTAAATGTTATGTTGCAACCATAGAAAACCTTGGCAATAAGCAAGATTTATTTCCTGCTTTGTGGAGGCATTCATCCTGTCCAAAAAATCGGTTATCTGTCGTTTAACCATGGAAGGTTTAGAACTTACAGTGATGGGTGAAACTGTCTTTCTCTTTATGAGATGAGGAGGGTACGCTCGTCACCACGGACACGGTTGAGCAGGAACTGTGGCTGGGGCTTGCAACTGGAACCAGAGGATTGTCAATGTCTGTAAACATTTCCGAGCCCGATCGATGCAGGGTAGAACTGGAACTCGCCGGTGGTGGTGGTGGGGACAGTGGCAGCGGTTCAGAAGATTTGGTAGACGTCCGGGCGCAGACCTTCCTGTGGGCTTTCAGACGCTCCCTTGCTGTATTCTTGACAGTTAATCCACATTCACAACACTTGGCATAGTTCTTGTGTTCCACTTTAAGTGGAATAAATTCGAGTTCCTCGTACACATTATGAAGAGGTCGACCGCCGCGATTCATAGTGGGAAGAGTCTTAAATTAGAATGTTAAGCCTCTTTCAATGACTAGTGAGGATGGATAAAAACGGTGTTTATTAAGAACGCTCTCAGCTTTGAACTGAAGCCAACACTAAAACCTGCCGCATTTAAATAACAGAAAACATGTGTAGTTCGCATAGTTATAGTTTTACCGCCGAGTCAAGGAGAAATTGCCTACGATTTTTCGGCGGCCGGCGCTGTTGAACTTCTGCGTCTGCCTAGCAGTGAATCAATATAGAGACAGGAGCTGCTAGCCGGCAGCACGCGCATGGATATCAAAGGCGAGCCGCGAGGCAACGTCTCATTTTGATTGTTCCTATCATCTCGTTTCACTTTAAACTACACCGCGGCGTGGCTTCTGACTTCCTTTGCCGAACATAATATTTTAAAGTGGGCCCCACACTAATTATCATAAAGAAAAGGATTTACCCGTGTGAATATGAAGGCTAGGGAAAAAAAACAAAAAAAAAACAATAAGACGTTATACTGATGTGTATGTGGTATCCTGGTGGTATGTCACGTGGACGTCGCAGTTTGCACTGTTCCAATAAGATCATATAAAAGTACCGAAGGGTATGTTGGTTTTTAAAGGATCTCCATTTTTTGTGGTATTCGTACATAAAAAGTTAATTAACAGCACAAAGCCATGATTTTTTTAATTTTTTAAAAGTATTTTACGCGTTTTTTACGCATTTTACGTTTTCTACGTATTTTACGCGTAAATTACGTGTTACGTAGAAAGCCTTTTGTTACACGTAATTGCACAACCCTGGCTGTAGGCAATCTGGAAACATATCACTCTTTGCTGTCATGGATAAAAGGAGCGGTTTTATCAGATTTGCAAAAAGGGATGATTATCGGCTTTCTATCCAAGGGTGGCAGTATTTCTGAAACAGCGCAGTTTGTGAACTGTTTGCGTCCTGCTGTGGTTAAAGCATATCGTGAATGGAGAAATGGCACCATTGCGAATAAGCGATGTGGAAACTACGGAGCACCACGTGCCATTGATGTGAGAGGTGAACGTCGGGTTCCAAGGTGCGTGAGGGCCGATCGACACCCTACAGCGGAGCAACTGACCGGCCGAATGAACCAGTGGGCTACCGTAAGTGTGTCTAAAACGACAATTCAGCGAAGCCTGCTGTGTATGGGGCTCCGATGCAGACGGATGGTCACTGCACCTATGCTAACAATGGTGCATCGGCAGGAAAGGCTTACATTTGCACGGCAGTATCGGAATTGGACCTCCGCTGATTGGTAAAGAATTGCCTTCTCCGAGTCCCGTTTTCTGCTTCATCACGTATGAATCGCGTTTTCTGCGTCATCAAACGGATGGACGTTGGCGTATAAGGCGAGAAGCATCGGAGAACAAACAATCTTCAACCACTGCTGGCAGAACACAAGCTGATGGGGACAGCGTTATGGTCTGGGAATGTTTTCGTGGCATTCTCTGGGTCCACTCATACCTGTGGAAGACACTATGGACCGAATTCGTTATGAATCCATCCTTGCAGACCACGTACACCCATACATGCTGATTGTCTTCCCTGCGACGGATGGGATCTTCCAGCACGACAGTGCGACGTGTCACACAGCTAAAAATATCCGAGAGTGATTGAAAGAGCACGATGAAGACTTCAAAGTACTTCCCTGGTCCCCTAATTCCTCAGACTTAAACCCAAATGAGTATCTGTGGGATACATTTTATTCCATATATTTGCTTCTAAACATCCGATTTAAAAAACTATTTTACCTTTAGATTATATTTATGTCGAAGACAATTTTAGGCATAGTCACGCTTTCAAGTTACCTACGTATTTTCCTCTAGGGGGCGTAAAAGTAAATTGCGTTTTCTTCGATATCTCTGCTTCTAAATCTCCGATTTGAAAACTTCTTTCTGCACCGGATACAGCTTCTGATGGGAAATCGTTTGCATATAATTTCTAATATTTGTTAAAGAACGGTTTGGCCACCAGATGCATTTGCAGCAAAATCTGTGCTTCTAAATCCTCGATGGAAAAAAATTATTTCGTGGACCGATACCACTCATGTCTACAAACCTTTTCGGACTATTTTCTTCTTAAAGAAATGTATAGTTTCTCCGCCCAGGGTCGTAGATATATATCTTATTTTTGTCAATATCTCTGCTTCTAAGAGTCCGATTTGAAAAATTCTTTTTGTTGAATAGCTCTTCCGGTGCGAAACGTTTTTCATATAATTTCAAAATTTTCAAGTAATTCATACACTTTCCGCTAGAGGTCGTAAAGGTAAATTGCGTTTTCACTGATATCTCTCCTAAAACTCCGATTTGAAAGTTTCTCCCTGTATGACAACTCCTGGTGGGAGATATTCTGCATATAATTTCTTACATCTGGTAAAGAATGGTTCGGCCACTAGAGAACATAAGCGTTAATTTCTGCTGTTTTTGTATTTGTAGAAAAATCTGGTCTCCTAAAAACTCGACTGAAAATATTCTTTGGTGTATCGATACCGCTCACATCAAAAAACCTTTCGAGAATACTCTCTTCTTAAAATAATGCATGTTTTTTCCGCTAGAGGGCGTAGATGCATAGCATAGTTTCGTCCCGAGCTCTTTTTCTAAGAGTCCCATTTGAAATATTCCTTCTTTGTTGGAGAGCATTTCTGCTGAAAAATGTTTCTCATATGAATTCAATTTTTTCTTAACGCACACACCTGCCATCAGGGGGCGTAAGGCCACGTTTTAGTTCACAGCAATATTTTCTGGACTAAAAACCTGATTGAAAAACTTCGTTTTCAGATAGATACTACTAACTAAGCAAACTCTGTGTGAGTATTTCTTCCCAAAATGATGCATAATTTCGCCTCTAGGGGACACAAATGCTTAATCTGTTTTTCTCAATATCTCTCTACATGTCCGATTTAAAACATTCTTTCAACACCGATGTCATTTACATTGTAGGCTAGCATATGAGGAATTTTGTAGTTCACATTTCTGTCAGTAGGTGTTGTTTGTGTACTTCAGTTTGCAGCTGTATCCCATCTTCTAACAACACTATTCAGAATTTTTTTTTTACTTTATACCATTTCTACAATAGGGATGTGAAATATTATCCTCTTTAAATAATGCAAAGATTTCTCGGTAGATTCGTAAAAATGGAAACATTTTTTCGCTATCTCTGCTTCCGGGAGACGTATTTGAAAAATCATTTTTCGTTATCATAGCTTTTACCATGAAAAATACAATATTTTTCGCCTATTTTCAACTGTTCCTTCTAGCAGATGTAAACGTAAATCATGTTTCCTTTCTACATTTCTTCCTTTAACTGTTCGATTTGAAAATCTCTTTGTCTCGGATACCTTCCTTGTGCTATGAGAAACTCTTTGTGCGCCCTTTGTTAATTTCCATTACATACTTTTTAGCCGTTGAACTAAGTAGATGTCCCTATTTGTGGATGTTTTATTGATTATATACACCGGTTGATCGGTTTCCTAACCGGTTCCATTGAGTTTGAATAGCTTTGAAAAATTTAATACGCGTCAGATTGGATTAAAAAAAGATGTGCTCATTACAACCAAAAATTAGGTGTCATATTTCTTGTTTCTTATCAAAACATAAAGAATGAAAACATCACAAGTCTTTCGGGCCGGCAACAGGTGAAACAATGGTGCAATATGAGTTTGCAGCAGTGCGCAGGTGTATTCCGAAATCACCTCTTATTGGTTGAAAAAACCTGCTTCATCTGGTTCTGCTCCTGGTAGACAAAATGTGGGAGTTCACGAGCCAAAGGATAATTTTCTCAGGGATAGTCGACCCTTTGTGAACGGATATTTACTAATAGTTGCACCAATTTTCAGTTTCACGTTGGAATATGAACAACCGTATGCCATAACCATATGCATTTATTTAAAGCGTGTTGCACTACAAAATAAGGCATTTCCATACGTTTCTTGTACAAGATATTCGGAGCATGTCACAAATGTTCAACAGGAGCAAATGTTTTTTACACATCTTGTGGCTGACAATTTTTATTTAATATTAGTGCAAAATGTTAATTTAATGCACTTTTCTGCTTACAGAAAACATGCTCACTGGAAGCGCAATAAACTTCTTAGCAGCAGGAACTGAGACTTTGCGTACAACACTTGACTGGTGCCTTTATACGATGGCAGCGTTTCAAGACGTGCAAAAGAAAGTTCATGCTGAGATCGAAGAAGTAATTGGAGCAGAAAGAATGCCTTCGTGGGCAGATGAGAAGAAAATGCCTTTCACTCAGGCTGTACTCATGGAGATTCAAAGATGGCCTTCTCTGGTACCTGTGAATCTTCTACGATAGTAAGTAAATTTCACTATCATTTTCCATGTTAATCATTGCAGGAACATTTTTCATAAGCGGTATTTACCTTCATAGATTTGACTGTAATCTTTTCTAATGGACTTTACAAACTCTCACGCGTCTGCTCTTAGTAGCTCCCTGGAGTTCCTAACTTCTTACACTGCAAGAAACCAGAAGTCGGTTAACAACCCTATTTTGAATCAAAGTGTTTTGTTCCAGCGTGTTGCTCAGAAATGAAAAGTGATCGGAGGGAAGAGCTTTTACGGGTTATAATTCAATCTGCTAGAATCGTTTGTGCGATATATCAATTAATTATTCTTTGTGGGAAAGAACAATCGTATCAGCAAAAGTAGCTGTCCTCAGAATTCACTTACTTTGCGATTCAAGACGAAAGTAAACAAGAAAGATGACACCGAATTCTCGGGTATAATAAGCACGTCTTTTGAATCCGTTCTGACGCAAATTAAATTCATCAAAGCTATTCAAAGTCAAAGGAACCGGTATGGAAAACAATAGTATCTGACGGAAGAAAGAAGTTTTTCAATCGGGTTTTTAATCCCTCAGATATTGCTGTAAACGGAATCGTGAGCTTACACCCTTTGGTTGCAAACTTGTGCTTTAAGAGAAACATGAATTTATATGAAAAACATTTCGCACCGGAAACGCTCTCCAACGCCGAAATACTTTTTCAAATCGGGCTCTTAGAAGCAGAGATATCGACAAAAATAAGATGTGACTTTACGTTCCCTGGTGGGAAAACCATGCATTATTTTAGGAAGAAATTATTCTCAAAACGTTTTTCCATATGAGCGGTAGCTGTCCAAGAAAAAAATTAGTCGAGTTTCCAGGAGCCCAGATTTTGCTACAAATACATCAGAAGCAGTAATTAACACTTATGCCCCCTGGTGGCCAAACCATTCTTTACCAAACATTAGAAATTATGTGAAAAATATTTTCCATCAAGTCTTGTATGCGATGCAGGAAGAATGTTTCAAATCTTAGTTTTAGAAGCAAAATAACGCAGAAAACGCAATTTACCTTTGTGCCCCCTAGCGGAAAGTCTATGATTTACTTGAAATTTTTTCATCTATGTAGGGAAAACATTTCGCATCGGAAACACTATCCAACAAAGAAAGAATTTTTCAAAGCGGACACCTAGAAGTAGAGATATTGACGAAAATAAGATATCTACGCCCCCTGGCGTAGAAACCATGCATTATTTCAAAAAGAAAATGATCCTAAAAGGTTTGTCGACTTGAGTAGTATCGGTCAACAAACAACTTTTTTTTCAATCGAGATTTTAGAAGCTCATATTTTGCTGCAAATACATCAGAAGCGGAAATTAAGACTAACGCCATCTGGTGGCCAAACAACTTTTTTACAACAAAAATTGAAATTATGTGCAAAGGGTTTCCCATTAGGAGCTGTATTCGGTGCAGCAAGAATTTTTGAAATCGGAGATTTAGAAGCAGAGATATTGGGGGAAACCAATTTACTTTTAAGCCCCCTAGCGGAAAGTCTATGAATTGCTTGAAAATTTTGAAACTATATGAACCACATTTCACACTGGAAACACTATCCAACAAAGAAGGAATTTTTCTAATCGGACTCCTAGAAGTAGAGATATTGACCAAAATAATATATACATCTACGCCCTCTGGCGTAGAAACCATGCATTATTTCAAGAAGAAAATGTTTCTAAAAGATTTGTCAACATGAGTAGTATCGGTCTACAGACGACTTTTTTTAATCGAGAATTTAGAAGCTCATATTTTGCTGCAAATACATAAGAAGCAGAAATTAAGATTTAAGCCCCCTGGTGAACAAACCATTTTTTACAAAAATTAGAACTTATCTGCAAATGATTTCCCATCAGGAGCTGTATCCGGTGCAGAAAGAATTTTTCAAATCGGAGATTTAGAAGCAGAGATATAGGGGAAACGCAATTTACCGCTACGCCCCCTAACGGAAAGACTATGAATTACTTGAAAATTTTGAAATTATATGAAAAACATGTCACACTGAAAACACTATCCAACAAAGAAGAAATTTTTCACATCGGACTCCTAGAAGTAGCGATATTGACGAAAAAATGATATACATCTACGCCCTCTGGCGGAGAAACTGTGGAATATTTTAAGAAGAAAATGTTCCGAAAAGGTTTATCAATGTGAGTGGCATCAGTCCATGAAATAAGTTTTTCAATCGATATTTTAGAAGCTCAGATTTTATGGCAAATACATCTGAAGCAGAAATTAACGCTTACGCCCCCTGGTGGCCAAAGTATTATTTACCAAAAATTTGAAATTATATGTAAACGATTTTCCATCAGAAGTTGTACCCGCTGAAGAAAAAAGTTTTTTAGTAGTAGAGTTATTGGAGAAATTGTAATTTACTTTTACGCCCCCTAGCGGAAAATCTATGCGTAATTTGAAAAACTAACTATATCTAAAATACTCTTCGACATAAATGGAATCGAAAGATACAAGATTTTTTCAATCGGATGTTTAGAAGGAAATATGTGGAATAAAACGTATTTTTGAATTCGACATCATCTGCATTTACGCCCTCTAGCGGCTGAATTGTACATCGTAAAAATAAAACGAAATAAAGGAACACCATTCGCATATTTCAAGCTTCCCAACGCAAAAAGGATTTTTCAAATCGGACTAATAATTGCAGCGATATCGTGGGTACAGACGGACGGACGAACAACCCGGTAACATAAGCACGATCTTTTTTTACAAAAGACATGCTAATAATAATTGTCTGAAATTCACGAACCACTTTCCGCCATTACTTTCGTGAATTAACGAAGCATGTTTTTGATATAACCATTTTCGTCAAATGACGGGAAGAAACCTGAATTTTTCGGATTTTTCGCACAACGGAAAAATTCTGAATTTTCAGAAACCTTTCCGCAGTTTCTTTCTTATATTGACGGCAAATTACCGTTTTAGAGGTGTGTTAACGGAAAATTCTGACTTTTCAGAAACCTTTCAGCAATCCCTTTTGTATATTAACGGGAAAACTCCGTTCTCACTTTTTCCTTCTCCGTATGACGAGAAATTACAGGTAGTAGGAGCGATTTGTGAGAATACTTGACATTTCAATCGTTTGTCGAATTTTGAAGTTCCGTAGCGAGATCGGATATTGTAGATAGCATATGGCATGAATTTCCTTTATTGTGGCACAGCATATTCCTTCTCCTCGAATTATTTTGTGCACCAGCTACGTATCACATATTGTGTTATTGTAAGAAACCGGGTACTTAACTTATTGTACAGATGGTTATACGTTGTCTGTGTATCAGTCTTTGGACAACTTATGACAAAAGCTATTATAGCTATCAAGAGTAAATTTTATATTTATATAATATACAGGGTGTCCCAGGATTCATTGGACAGTGGAATATCTCGTGATCGGACGAAGCTATTGAGGTGAAACAAAAAGCAATGTAAATTAGTGAAGATGAGCTACCACGGAACGCAAATGTTGACCCCCTTCCCCGGGGTTTGGGGGAATACGTTACGTATGATTTTGTGTTTTCACGTTAATTTTGAACCCCATTGCACTTACATAATTTCCATCCTAAGTTTCCACTTTATTGCTTTTATTCTTTCAAGCTGCCTGGACGACACGGAATTGGGCGGATACAATATTCCCAAAGGTACAACAATTGTTGCCAACTTGTGGTCTGCGCACCACGATCCCGAGTATTGGGAAGACCCTTTCGACTTCAAGCCAGAGCGATTTTTGAGTAAGGATGGAAGAACGGTCGTGAAGCCCAACAGTTACATGCCTTTCTCTGTAGGTAAGAAAGTATCATCATTGTATTACAAATCAATGTACAATATGTTTTTTTCACAAAATTTTCCTGTATTGAAAGACAATTTAAAGCTTCCATTTTCGAATTTTGGAAATTTGTCACCGGTTACTCGAGAGAAAAAATGAACAAGATGAAATATAAATATATCGAAATCTTGCAGAGAGGGACTAAACGAATAGAATGAATTAAAAAGGTGAAATAAACTGTCATAACGTGGTTAAATTTAATCAGTGTTCAATAGGTTTAAGTCGGGAAAGACAAATAGGACGCAGAAAAAAATTGCCAAATCTGTTGTGCTAAGCATTACCTTAATCATTGGCCTAATTTAAAATGTTGAACTGCTAAAAAGTAGTTTCTTCACCTTTAATTTAAATAGCGCATAATTTTAGTACCTTGTAAAAATATGACCAGGAAAGGGATTTCAAAGTTCCTGTGCAACACGTATCAACGTGCTACTAAAGCGATCAGCACAGAACTCATTGAATTGGACTCACAAAAAGTATTGTGTGATTGTGCTTCTTTTATCACGAAGGACAACTGCTAAAGGTAAGGCAGGAGGTATTAGCTTTTGAGAACTTCCGGTACACTACCTGTAAAAATTATACGACCTCTCCAGGAGATCAAATTTCTTTGGGCACCTGCGGTACCTCTATCCCCTCCGTGAAGTCGATGCTATGAATAGTGTGTCCTAGGCGCTGGAAAGTGTAAAATTACTAACGCCAGTTAGGTCGTGTAAAAACCAAAAGACTTGACTCATTTTCTTGACTTGACTCAAAAAGACGACTCATTTCCTTGCACCTGGGATACCTCTATTCCCTCCTTGTAGTCCATGCTATGAGTGGTGTGTCCTAGGCGCTGGATAGTGAAAAACTACTAACGCTAGTTCGATCGTGTACAAACCAAAAGACTTGACTCATTTCCTTGACTTGATCTCAGAAGACGACTCAGTTCCTTGCACCTGGGATACCTCTATCCCCTCCGTGTAGTCGATGATCTGAATGGTGTGTCCTAGGCGCTGGATAGTGTAAAACTACTAACGCCAGTTAGATCGTGTACAAACCAAAAGACTTGACTCATAGACTTGACTCAAAAAGACGATTCATTTCCTTGCCCCTGGGATACCTCTATCCCCTCCGTGAAGTCGATGCTATGAATTGTGTGTCCTAGGCGCTGGATAATGTAAAACTACTAACACCAGTTAGATCGTGTACAAACCAAAAGACTTGACTCATTTCCTTGACTTGACTCATTGACTTTGCTCAAAAAGGCGACTCATTTCCTTGCACCTGGGATACGTCGATCCCCTCCATGTAGTCGATGCTACGAATGGTGTGTCCTAGGCGCTGGATAGTGTAAAACTACTAACGCCAGTTAGATCGTATACCAACCAAAAGACTTGACTCATAGACTTGACTCAAAAAGACTTGACTCATTTCCTTGCACCTGGGATACCTCTTTTTCCTCCGTGTAGTCGATGCTATGAATGGTGTGTCCTAAGCGCTGGGTAGTATAAAACTACTAACGCCAGTTCGATCGTATACTTGAACTCCTTCAAGTATTGAAGATGATGTATTGAGATGTAGCGATAACGAAACAAGCACAATGTTTGAGATGATATATTCAATGAATAATTTGGAAAGTTTTGAAACTGTCCGCAAAGAAAGCGTCTGTAAGAAACTGCGAAGTTATTACCCCGGCTTTGCTAGGTATCCGCGAACCATTAATGCGTCTTATTCGCCGTGGTGGGAATAATTTAAATACCCAAAACTTTTCATAATAAATTCACCCCCGAAGTTTTACCTAGTGGTGTCGACAAGGAAATTGGGCTCCCTACACAAGGGTCCCCAAACTCAGGGTCGACAAGTGCATCGGGTTGTGTTTCATATGGAACAACAAGGGTTTTCCATGCTCTTCCATAAGCCGCAAAAGAAATTAAATTAATGATCAAACACAGGTACTTAAAACTTTAAACACTGTTGTAAAACCTGTGCATGGACGTATGAGTAAGCACACATAACGATTGAACTTAGGAAATGTGCTCAAGGAGATATATGCTGATATGCTGGAATGAGAGAGGGAGATATTTGAAACATTAAACTATTTATTCTTAAAATTTCGCTGTAAAGTTAGGTACATGGAGTACCAGTGGAGTTATTATATCCTAAATTCAGGCTTCCTAAACGATAATTTGTTTATCAGACATTTTAACGATGTATTATGCAAACCCATCAGATGTTTCATAGACAACATTAGCAACTATTCACATATAAAATTACTTCGGCGCGCTAGAGAATCACTAATAATTGCTATGGCTGAGACCTCTGGGAAATTTGACCCTGCATAGCACATGCAAAGCTATGACGCACGATTTCAGAAATGTACGCGTAAAAAGGCATCTTACCCTCTCTTATGCGTCGTCAGCGCTGTAGCCTTGTGGACGGTGCCTTGAGATTAGATGACTTCTAGCTGAACTGTATATTGGTATGAAGCTCCTAACGTTTTATTTCTATCAATTCTACTTGATCTTCTGTCTCTCACTCTGAAAGAAAATCTATCCTAACTTTCATTACTCCCCGGTATACCCTTCTTCTGCCAGGAAATCTCACTGACTTACTCTGATCGCCCTACTTGGAAATCTGTCTATCTGGATGTTCTGACTAAGGCTTCTGGTTATGCCATTGGTCACCGTGAGTCCCTCCAGCCTGCGATTCGTGTATCGCTCTGAAATCCTCTCTTCTGATTCGTGGATGCTTTACTTTTCAGAGAACACGACGATCGGTAGTGATTCAGCAACTTCTCACAACAAATTTATTTCTAAAAGCTCTCTAACTTCTAGAATTATTTTTTAGATAGCAATTTTGTCTGATAAACTGTTGAGCAAACAAAAATGAGCAATAAATCTGATGCTTCTCGCTCTAAATGCTAGGGTCTTTTTTTCGTAGCGGAGGTAGCTGTTTAGTACCCTTCATAGTTGTTCACTCGTAGGTTGACTCGGAGTATAGTTTCCTGGACGCGGAAAAGTCACGTACGGAATTTTGCTACCTGCCTACTTCGAGTTTTCTGCCTTTTCAGCGAACCGACGAGGCGTCCTGCGCTGTGTGAGGTTTTGGGGACTTCATCATCATCATCATCATTGTCAACCATTATCAATCCACTGCTGGACAAAGGTCTCCCCAAGTTTCCTCCACAACGGTCTGTCTTGTGCCAGTCTCCTCCATGTCACCCCTGCATACTTTCGAATTTCATCCACCCATCTCCCATGTGGTCGTCTTCTGGGTCTTTTCCTGTCCCTTGGAATCCAATCTAAAATTTCGGCTGTCCATCGATGATCTGTCCTTCTGGCAGTAAGTCCAGCCCATTGCCATTTCAGGGATTTAACTCTGATCATGATGTCTTCCACTCTTATCATTTTTCGGATCCACGAGTTCCTCTTCTTATCTCTCCTGGTTACACCAAGCATGCACCTCTCCATGCTTCTTTGAGTTGTCTGCAGCCTTTGTATGTCTCTTTTAGTTAAGGTCCACGTCTCTGCACCATACGTAAGCACTGGAAGGATGCATTGATCAAACACTTTTCTTTTAAGACATAATGGCATATTGCTCTTGAAAATTATGCTGTTTCTTCCAAAAGCTCTCCAGGCAAGTTTTGTACGCCGATTAATTTCTTCATCAATGTGACCCTCACTTGATATCTGCTGTCCAAGATAAACGTACGTGTCTGTTATCTCCAGCTTTTCTCCATCAATCGATAAATCTTCATTTCTTGTAAAAGCATTGAACATCACTTTTGTCTTCTGAAAGTTCATTTTTAATCCCACTTCTTTACTCTTGTCAGCAAGTTCCTGGATCATACTCTGCAGCTCTGATGGGGTAGTTGCAAAAATGACTACGTCATCAGCAAAACGAAGGTGGGTTAGATAATCTCCATTAATCTTTATCCCCTTGTTTTCCCAGCTCAGCGACTGAAAAACACCCTCCAATGTGGCATTAAAGAGCTTCGGAGATATGGTGTCACCTTGTCTCACTCCCTTTCCAATTTTTACGTGTGTTTTATTTTCAAACAGCCTAATCTTTGCACTTGCATTTTCATAGATGTTATTAATAATATTAATGTATGCATCTTCAATACCGCAGGTTTTCAGAGCCATTGTAACTGCTGATGGTTTCACCGAATCAAAGGCTTTTTCATAATCGATAAAAGCCATGCACAATGGAAGTTCATATTCCCTCGCTCTTTCAATTAGTTCTCTCAGCATATGATCTATTGTGCTGTAGCCACTCCTGAATCCAGCTTGTTCTCTCGGTTGAGCCATGTCTAGTGCTACCTTCAAGCGGTGTGAAAGAACTTTAGTGAAGATTTTATAAACTACTGATAGGAGGCTGATAGGTCTGTAGTTTCCGAGATCCTCAATGTCACCTTTCTTATGTAGCAGGATCATTGTAGCGGTGTTCCAATCCTCAGGAATCTTCCCTTCATTAAGGCATCGAGTGAAAATTTGGGCGAGTACTGTTTCGATTTCTCCACTTGCTTCTTGTATGATGTCTACAGTAATTCCATCTTCTCCTGGAGCTTTTCCTCGCTTCATGTTCTTGATTGCATGTGCAACTTCTGCTGGAAGGACTGGAGGAACTCTGGTACTGGTATCTTTCATGATGTCTGGAGTGCATATATCATCCCTTTCATATAATTTGGAGTAGAAATCTTTCACTCTTGTCAAAATTTCGCCTCTATTTCTTGTTACAGAACCATCCTCTTTTCTCAGTGCCATAATCTGTTTTCTTCCCTTACTGAGATGTCCCTTTGCTATCTTTAGGCTTTGGTTGTTTTCAATTGCTTTCCTCACTAGTTCACAGTTGAATTTTCTTACGTCTTCAGTGATACTTTTTCTTACTGTCTTGCATAGCTCTATATATTCCACTTTGGAAGTCACATCTTCTTTAGTTGTCCTCATCTCTCTTCTTTTTTGCATCAACATTTTGGTTTTTCCTGATAATTTGTTCACATGCAACTTGTTCTTAGACCCAGCTAATTTTGTTGCTGTTTCCATAAGAGCTTTGGTTACTTTTCTGTTAACTTCAGAGATGTCCACTTCTTCCGATGTTAGGCCTTCTAAAGCAGAGAACCTGTTCTTCAGTTCTAACTTGAAGGTATTATGGTGTTTTTTAAGGTTGGTTATGTCAATAGATTTTGTTTGTCTTATGAGCTTGCCACGTTCAAGTTTAGTGTTGAGGTGCATCTTACATCTCACCAATCTATGGTCACTACCTGTGTTGAACTTGTTTAGCACACTGCAGTCTTCTATGACGAATTTTTTGTTACACATAATAAAATCAATTTCACTTGTCGTCCCATTTGGATGTCTCCATGTCCATTTCCTGTGTGGCTTTTTCTTGAAGAAGGAGTTCAAGATGAAAAACCCTTCTGCTTCTGCAAACTCAACGAGAGTATTTCCACGCTGGTTTCTGTTGCCATGACCGAATTTACCTACTGAAGTTTCATTCTGTTGCCCTTGCCCTATTTTTGCATTGAAATATCCCATAATTATTTTCAAGTGCTGCTTACCTTTATTATTTAGATGACAAATTTCCTCATAAAATTCTTCAATTTCTTCTTCAGGATGACTTGTGGTGGGTGCATAAGTTTGAATAATCTGAGCCTGGTATCTTTTCGAGAGTTGGATAACAAGTCGTGCAGCTCTGTCAGAGGAACTTTCAACTTCTACCACTTTATCCTTCAGTTTCTTGTTTATTTTAAATCCAACACCACTAGTTCTGCCAGTATCTGTCCCACGATAGTAGAAGAGATGTCCACTTTTCAGTTCGATGAGATCTTCTCCTTTTCTCCTTACCTCACTTAGCCCCACGATGTCCCACTTGATCCTTTGTAGTTCCTCTTCCAATTCAAGAAGCCTTGAATCAGAAGATAGGGAGCGTCCATTGTAAGTAGCCAAGGTCAGCATCAGATGGCAGCCTAGTCCGGTCCTCCGGGGATTCTTAGCACCCTCTGCCTTCATGTCGCACTGGCCGCTGCCTTGGCCAGGTACATTCCAGCTGCCGGAGACTGAGGGCCAAGATTTAAGTTGTGGAATCATTTTGGAGGGGTTTGGCCATAACTCACCACGCTGGCCAAGCGGGTTGGTGAGTGTGGGATAGAATTTCCTCTGATCCCGATGGTATAGTTATACCGCTATGGGCGGTCGCCAGAGCCCCTTTAGTGGGAACAGGATGCACCACGAGAAGGCGGGGTTGACATTTGTCAAGGAGAGGCTGTGATGTTACGCATCACCTGACCTTACATCCCTTTGGGGACTTACGCCCCCTTAAGTTACGACTTCCTTTCCTTAGGACTTTTACTAGAAACATGGAGAAGCTGCTGAACCCCACCTTCCTTTTGCGTGAGAATCTTTTACTATTTCAGGCCTCCTTCTCCATTTCCCGGATCTGGGTGGTGGCGCGCGTTCCCTGTAAATTGAGGGAGAAAAAGAAAACAGAAAGAAAGACGTTTTGTGGCCTAACATATCTGAAAGTCCGTTAATTATCGGGACGAAGGTTAATTAAAATAATTAAAAGTTCTTGCTCGACTTCGATGAAACTCATTTTTTATAAATGTTTTTTTTACTATCTCACTGGCAAATGTTCACTAAGGATGAATTGAAAAGTTGAAAATAAATAAAAAACTTAAAGAAATCTGAATGTTACTGGAATACGGAGGATTCCGCTGTAACAAAGTGATTCGCGAGAATCAGGATTCTCCTTCAGTTGCAATGTTCAGACGAGTACTTAGGCAATTCATCACGATGATCTGCGCACAGTTATGACGACGATGAACACTCTGCGGAATGGAGTTTACCGTGAGATGATTTCCCGTTTACATTCTCGTCAAGTGGCAATGAGCAACCCCAAAAAGCGGCTCAAAATTTCCAAAGCCAATTTTGGGGATTCAACTAAATCAAACACTCCTGTTACGTTCGAGAAAACTGTGGGAAACCACAACAGCACCGGGGGCCCACCTGTCTAAGTGCTGCCTTCTGACCATTCTTCCTAGATGGGTCCAGGTTCGAATGCCCAGTGAGTCATGCATATTGCGTTTTTCTTTCGGTACTTGCTCTCTCTTTCTCTCTCTCTCTCTCTCTCTGGGAACTAATGACCCTAAATTAGGGACGGACAACTAGTCAAGGAATGGACTAGAACCCTGAACAGTCACCTGCTCGTACACAATCAGAAAGCTGACGATAAGTCAACTGCGTCGCGCTGGGATTACTAAACTGCATGACTGATGCAAATATCATTATCGTTGCAGAGAATCAGCTGGAATCAGAAAAGTTTGAGATGAATCATCGTACAGCGAAGAATGAATCACAATGCAGCACTGCCCTGTGTGGACATGTTTTTAGGATGTATGAATCATGGATCTGATACGTCAGTTACGAGAAAATTTCCGACTGACATTAGGAACCATGTCAGGGATTCTCAAAAAATAAACAAAAATTGCAGATCACATATAAGCAAAAGTTAAAGTTAGCATTTGATTCGTACGATTCGTAAACTAAAGTTCAGCATTTGATTCGTACGGGTTCTATAGTCTTTATAGACGAGTGTTATCCAGTGCTAGGGGGACAGTGTTGTACGGTGGTCACTATTTACGAAACAATAATTATTTTGCAAGGTTCTGCTGCTGCCAGCCGTATGGGAAGACATCGAAAAAATAAGTTCGGAAGATTTTTTTGTTTAGAGGTTAAACAACCACCGTAAACTACTCAGTGGGCTATAAGCAGCCGCCAGTCCCTAATTAAGGGTCATTGGTTCCAAGGAAATGAAAGAGCCAGTGTCTTAAGACAAGCACAATATGCATGCTTCACCGGGATTTGAAGGCAGACCCACTCGGAAGAATGATCAGAACCAGTCGCATAGACCACTGCGCCACCTGGACGGCATGACTGCTACGTTTGCGTTTCTAATGTACAACGCCATAAAACTATAAATACTGGATAATGGTGGGGTGGGTTACTACTGATGAAGAACGCCACAAGGAATGCATAAACAAAAGTATAAGAAGTGTAATTTTGAAAGGAAGAGAAAGGCATTTTACAAATGAAATTTAGCAGATGTAAAAAGAGAAGTTATGCATAAATTATTTAAATGTCCAAAGTAATCGAGGTAGTTGCCTTCAATGCACGATCTTAATAACAAAGAATGATGCTTCCATCATCGTAACACCTAGTGCTGTCTCTTCATTGCTGTTCGCTGAGAGCCTTGTAATTGCTACTCAGAGACATTTATGCTGTAATGACAATGTTCCATATACCTACAATCTGGAAACTATTTACTGGTCCGAATACGAGGCAAACTGAGGACGAAATCACTTAATCTCAATTTCTGCTATAGTGCTCCTTGTTGTATCTCCAGATGAGAACAACACAATTAATTTAGTTACCTACTAACCTTCCTTTATTTTTACAATGCTGTATTGTATGTGTACCTGCATTCCATTTTCTTTATTTTCTTTATTTCATGATACATGCCACATTTTTTGACAATTTGATGCCACGTGACATTATGTCATATTAATATCTGATATCTATATTATGCCACGGTAGCACTCCATTTAAACTTATTCCTTCTTCTGTGTCTGATGATGGGTTCTAGGGAAACCTGACAGTTCTTATATTTGTATATACACTGGCGGAAAGTGAAAAAAGAACACCAAAAAGGAGACGTCTGATACCAACGAAATTTATACAGCATAATAACGGAATACAGAGGATAACGTGATCCAAACATTATCGCAAAATACAGCTGTATTTGCTGGTAAACTGAAAAATAACATTTCCATGTAACATGGTTAGTACGAGGTTGAACCGCCATGAACTGCGTCACACTGTGCAATTCTGGCATGGAGTCTGTCGTACAGATGTTGGATGTAAGTTTGGGGTATTGAGTTCCAAGTATCCTCAACCTGGACGCGTAAATCGGGAATGGTCGTGGCTGGCCCTGGAGACCGGATTAGTCGTTTTCCCATAAAATCCCACACGTGCTCAATGGGGGACAAATCCAGTGAAAGTGCAGGCCATGGAAGTTGTCTCACACCCTGAAGTGTATGTTGCGTTGCACGTGCCGTGTTTCGGCGTTCATCATCTTGCTGGAAAACACCACGATGGACCGACCTTACAAATGGCACAACAACGGGCTGAATGATGTTGTTGATGTAGGAGGTGCTGTTTAACGTATCCAGTATAAACACTAGTTGTGTACGGGAGTAATAGCTGATCGCTCCCCACACCAGGAGACCAGGTGTAGGCCCTGTGCGTCGCTGGCGGATGCAAGAACGATGGAGACGCTCCCCAGTGCGTCTGCGAACACGCATACGGCCATCGGAGGCTCCCAAGCAGAATCTGCTTTCATCGCTGAACACGACAGATTGCCATTGCGTTCTCCAGTGCAGACGTTGGCGACACCATTGCAGCCGTTCCTGACGGTAGGCTGGAATCAGAGGTACACATGCCAGAGGCACACGTGCACGTAGTCCTGCATTCAGTAGACGGTTGCGGATTGTTTGCGCAGTCACCTCAGGTGCAACGGCAGCTCGGATTTGCGTCGCAGTGGATGTTCTGCTTGACAACGCCGCTCTTCTTATGCGTCGATCAGTCCTTCTGTGACTCCCGGTTCTACGTCTTCTCGTGTGAGAATGTTCCTCGGACCATCTACGCCACCATCGTACCACCACCGATACTTCCGTCCAATTTGCTCCGCAATGCGACGATACAACCACCCGGCCTCGAGGAGTCTGACTAGACGAATTCGCTCAAAGTCCGATAACTGCTGAAATCGTACACGTCTTCCATGTCCAGGCATTGCAGCTTCTTCAGGGTCTTCGCACGTGTCCGTACGTTGACGACTGATTACATTCACTTCGCCGTACTCCTTAAATACCACCGACGATAATTTGCATATTATGCCGTGCTGTGGCGTAAGCGCTCACCGGTTGGTCCCAAAATTAACATCACACCTACGTAAACTCGACTTCATTAACATATGTAAATTTCATGATCGTCCGCCAATTCCTTCTTTGTGTTCTTTTTTTACTTTCCGCCAGTGTACAATAAAATCTTTAAATTCAGCCAACGAATTTAAATTTGTATTGTGAGTGACTCTTGTTATTAAGATCGTGCATTGAAGGCAACTACCTCGATTACTTTGGACTATTTCTGCAGGAATTTGAATTCTCCTTATTTAAATGTGATGAGTATACCTTCAGAAATTAAAACTACTTTTGTTCTACATTTTTTAATTTGATAACTTACACTACAACCTAGGTTATTTGTTTTTCTCTTTTATACTAAATTATGCGCTGGTCCCGATACTTTAGTGTAGTTTCCATCGCTTTTTCCATTCGGTTATGCGTAATTAATTAATATACTTTTTTGGGATTATATGTTAGATTTTGTATTTCAGATTACACCAATCAGCCCGAAACATGTTGTGAACTCAAAACTACTCAATGTTAACTAATTTTTGGGTGTTGAATACGAAACAGACTTTTGAAATTGCCGGTTGGCTCTCATTCTTAAATTAAACCCAAATTATGAGTGTTTCACATAATTGGTTACACCTTTCGATAAAAGTAAAGCAAAACTGCATCTTTAGTGGCAACAAGGTCTTATAATCTGACGTTCCAGCATGCTCCCTCTGCCCCACGTGTTCAGTAAGTGTGGCGTCCCGTGCTGATCACGTGATCCTTTCTGTTCGTTGCTTCTCTCAGGTTCAGGTAAGTGGTAGGTGTAGCGTGACATATGCTTTCAGCTGTTATGCAGTAGTCAGAATTTCAGTTCTTCAGTTGCATCTGTCTTGAATAACTTCAGGTAACTTCTTTTTGTTTCGTTTCTGCCGTGAAAGATTAAAAATGTCACGTAAATGTTTGAATAATCCAGATAACTTCTGTTGTGTATGCGGAGAAGTGGCATTTTTGTCAAGAAAGTATGCTTTAAGTGCAACTATAAGAAAAGCATATTTCTTGTATTTCGGTTGCAAAATCGGCGATCTTGACAAAAAATGGGCTTCAGATGTATGCTGCAATACCTGTGCTTCAACACTGAGTGCGTGGGTGAAAGGTAAGAAACGTTCTATGTCTTTTGAAATGCCAATGATTTGTGTGGAGGGAGCCAACAAACCACACCACAGACTTATTTCCCTATGGTGCTTCCTATAAAAAAGGTGTGACTAAGAAGAAGAGAAAGTTTCATATCTTAATATACCTTTAGCGATTCGTTCCGTGGGTCATGGCGAAGGACTACCTATTCCTGAACAGCTTGGTTTTTTCCTGGAGACTCTGATGAAGTAGACGACATTGGTGAACATGGTTTACACAGCAAATCAAGGCATCAACTTCAAGACAATCAACTTTTGTCCAAACCCAGGCTCCTTAAAGACACATATGATCACATAGTTTGAACTTAGCCACCTTATCAGAGATTTGGAACTGCCAAAGAGTAAGGCTCAGCTTTTGGCATGAAGGTTACACCAATGAAATATCCTGGATCGTTCTGTGAAAGTAACATTTCATACCAGAAATAAAGATTTGGAAAAATTCTATCAAACAAAAGGTGACTTCACTTCTTCTAACAATGTTGATGGACTGCTGGCAGCAATTAACATGAATGAGACACGTTACTGAAGAGTGGTGACTATTTATAGATGCCTCTAAGGTGAGTACACAATGGAAACCAATTTCCTTCAATTCCCATTGTATGTGCAGTCCACACAAAAGAAACGTGTGCAAACATGAAAAGTATCTTGTTAGGTGCATTATCAGAAGTATGAATGCCAAATATGTAGTAATTTAAAGGTGATCGTTATTTGTTAGGATTACAAAAGGGTTACACCAAGTATTGTTGCTTTCTCTGTGTGTAGGATAACCGTACGAAAGATTCCCATTACAGAACGAGAAATTTGCCTAAGCGAAAATCATAAACTCCCAGAATTAAGAATGTAGTATCTGAACCCTTAATAAAAACAAGTAAAGTTTTGTTACCCTCACTTCTGAGTGTAACGAAGAACTTCGCCATGGCTTTGGATACGATTGGTCCTGCATTCACATATTTGCGCGAGAAATTTCCAAGATTTAAACAGTGCAGAGAAGATTAAATAAAGTAGGCGTTTTCATTGGCTCACAAATAAGGCAAATTTTCAAAGATGATCATTTTGAATGTGCGCTCAGTGATATAGAGAAAACAGCGTGAGCATCATTTTCAAGTGTTTCAACTGGCCTTCTGAGAAATGCTAAAGCAGCAAACTTCAGGAAGCTTGTAGGAGATCTCATAATTTCTTATAAAGAAATGGGGTACAACATGTCCTTGAAAATGCATTTCTTTCATTCACACGCCGATTTTTTTTCCCACTAAACTGTGGCGCAGTTAGTAACGAGTATGGTGAGCGCTTCCATCAGGATATCTCGGCGATAGAGCGGAGGTATAATTGTAAATGGAGTTTCGCCATGTTGGCTGATTATTGTTGGATGTTAAAAACTGAATCCGCAGAAACTGAATATAGGTGAAAGTAAAAAAAGAGCCGTATTTAGGATAGGTAAGTTTGTATATATACCTTATTGCCATGTAAGTAACAAATGTCTTATTTGAATATAGGAAAGTTGCTTTTTTTTTCAAAAATAAAGTCCAGTAAGTCAATTTATTGATACAAAATCATGATTTTCAGGATCAGCTAACATTTAATAACCACAACAAAAAAAGTCAAAATGTGTCCAGTGTTATCAAAAACTCACGTTTTTTTATTCTTTTATGCATGACCAGGTAAGTCACAACTTTAATCGACACAACGTTTTTTCTTTTTTTGTCCCTGTTGTTTGTCTTCTGAAGGGATGAAATTGATGGTGCAGCTAAAACTTTATAAAATAAGGTTTGCGGTTCTCTTTTTTCTCTAAAATCAAGAAATTTTAAGCATGGAAAGTTAAGGTTACTCTGCACTAATGCTAAAACGACTATTGGATAAACTGCTTTGAAAGGAGCGATGTGAAGTATGTGCAATAGAGGTGTTGAATATAAACCAAAATTGTATTCGGATCCACTACGTAATATACCAAAGGTAAGGTTTCTTTTTTTCATATATTGAAAACATAAAATCTACAGAATTTCTTAATTTAGTGTTTATAGTAAAATTAGAATTAAAAAAAATAGTACAAAAGTCAAAATAGATATAAGCTTAAGGTAGCAAACAAAGTATTCATATACGTAAGTATGTCATACATTACAAATTAGCTTGAACTAAAATTATGTGTTTTTTGTGTTTGTTTTTCTTTTTGGAATTATTCAAGATTTCACAATAATATTTAACATTTTGAAATTTCTGTTATACGTTTCTCTTTCGTGCCTTGCCACCTTGACGTGTGTGTAAGACGGAAAACGATTAACCGAGATGCCATTGTATTTTAGCATATTCTGCCCAAAGTGCGACATAAGTTTTTGGAAAAATCTTACGTAATACAATGGAAGTAAAATTGTGTTTGAAATCGAAACCGCTAATAAATGTAGCAATAACTGCCAAAATAACTCAACTTTTAATATGTAATATGTTGTAGACCTGTGTTATCGATTAAATAATTAACAATTTGTTGTTAATGCTCGGAAAAAGCAATAAAATATATATTTCTTTCGAATTGTTAATGTTTTTCAGTTACCCGTGAATTCCCTTCATTCCATTGACCAGAATAATCGAAATACGTTTCATAGCCGTTGCCCTGGTTGTTTAACCCAGCCACAAAAGCAGCGAAATATTAAGCAATTCTATAGTTTTTTTTTTTTTTTTAATTTGTATTTAAACAAGCCAAACGAACAGGTGTTTAACGTGGCTGTTGTGGACACTACTTTTTAAAGCACCACATGATTTTGAAAAACAAGGTCCCTGCTAATAACCTTCGAAGTATTTTTGTTCGGGCTGAGTGAACTTGGATATGATATTTGGAATCACACACACACGCACACACACACTGTCCAAAATGAAATGATATCATCTGTCAAAAAATACAATAATACATTGAAACTTTATTCTCCAGTTGCATGTTCTAAATATTCACAGAAATACGGTATGTAAAAATAGAACGATACTGCAAATTGTTTCTCATCTTCAGTAATTTCAAATACTCTTCCCAAATCGATCTGTAAAAGTGTAGTAAGAGTAATAACATACATTCGAAGATCCGGCTGTTCATTTGTGGCAAAAGTTCATGTGATTTCTCAGCGAGAAGCTTATGACGCATTTCCTCATCTAGCGCAAGTTCGTTTACCGTGGATCTAAGCAAAAATACAACAAGTTAGTAAAATCATGCAATGCATTGATTATGATACGCTTTCCAACATACCAGAAATTATTACTCAAGTTATGTGGATAATGGCTGTGGAATAAATCTCGCTCCTGTGTCCTGACCTTTGACCCCATTTCGATGATATTCAACAGAACCGGTTCACTATACCTCCGGAATAACATGATAAAGTTTTGTTGCAATAAAAGCAGTTTTACGCAAGTTATGAGAATAATGGCTGTGGAACAAATCTGGCTTTTGTGCAATGACCTTTGACCCCATTTTGTTGATATTCAACAGAACCGGTTCACTATACCTCCGGAAGAACATGATAAAGTTTTGTCGCAATCCAAGCATTTTAAGTAAGTTATGATGCACAAGGGCAATGGAATGGATCCCACTCCAGTGTCTTGACCTTTGACCCCATTTCGCCCTTTTCAATAGGGTTCGTCCCCAGTGGCTCGCTACCACATACTAAAATTTCATCGAAATCGAACCATTTTTACGCAAGTTATGACGCATAAGGGCAATGTAATATATCCCGCTCTTATGCCCTGCCTGACCTTTGACCCCATTCCGCCCATTTTCAATAGGGCTCGTGCCCAGGTGGTTCCCTACCACATACTAATGTTTCATCGAAATCGAACCATTTTTACGCAAGTTATGACGCATAAAGGCCATGGAATGGATCCAGCTCCTTTGTCCTGACCTTTGACCCTATTTCACCCATTTTCAATAAGGATCGTCCCCAGGTGGTTTCCTACCACATACTAAAATTTCATCGAAATCGAACAATTCTTAAGCAAGTTTTGACGCATAAGAGCAATGGAATGGATCCCGCTCCTATGTCCTGACCTTTGACCCTGCTTCGCCCATTTTCAATACGGTTCCTCCCCAGGTGGTCCCCTACCACATACTAAATTTTCGTCGAAATCGAACCATTTTCACGTGAGTTGTCGTGCGGACGGACGGACAGAAGGAAGCAAAGCTGGAGCATATACGCTTCTTCAACCTACGGTTGGAAAGCGTAAAAATAAAAGTGAACAGTAGTTTACTGAATGGGGAAAATTTTGATTTTCCATTGACTGCCAAAGCAGCAGCATCATCTAATGTGTAATGTTTTATTCGAATATCCCCGAACACCCCTACTCTTTTGCTGTCCACTTATGACATTTCAGGTAGATACTAACGTTCGAAGGTGTACGTAGAAGGGATTAAAACGTGGCACCTGTCAGGAAGATAAATCAATACTGAATGTAAGTTTCAGAAATGTTTAATGCTCGTGCCACACTTGCTCTGAAAACGGTGAAACCCCATGAACATATGGCCCAAAATGTATCTACGTACTATATATACGCCAAATAAGCAAGTCTACACTTTGCCACAGGATGCACATTGCCTCCTTGGTCTATGTAAAATTCCCTTTGTCTCTTTCGAGCATGTAGGATGCACCTTACCTCCTTGGCGTATGTCAAATACGCTTTGCCTCTTTCGCACACGTAAATTACACCTTGCCTCCTTGGCATATATAAAATATATATCTCCTCCTTGGCGCATGTATGATGCCCTTTGTCTTTTTGGTGTATGGAAATTAAACTTTGCATCCTTGGCGTATGTATGATGCACCTTACTTCCTTGGCGTATGTATGATGCACCTTACCTCCTTGGCGTATGTATGATGTACCTTACCTCCTTGGCGTATGTATGATGTACCTTACCTCCTTGGCGTATGTATGATGCACCTTACCTCCTTGGCGTATGTATGATGTACCTTACCTCCTTGGCGTATGTATGATGCACCTTACCTCCTTGGCGTATGTATGATGCACCTTACTTCCTTGGCGTATGTATGATGCACCTTACCTCCTTGGCGTATGTATGATGTACCTTACCTCCTTGGCGTATGTATGATGCACCTTACCTCCTTGGCGTATGTATGATGCACCTTACTTCCTTGGCGTATCTAGGATTTACCTTGCTTCCATGGGGTATGTAGGATGTACCGTGCTTACCTGTGGTAAGTAGAATGATTGGGAAATGTAGGATGTATCTTGCCTCCTTAGAATATATAAAATGCACCTTACTTCTTTGACGTATGTAGGATACACCTAGCCTTTTTCTGGGTGTGTAAAATACATGTTGACTGCTTGGCGTGTGCAAAATGCACTTTGCCTCCTTGGCATATGTGGGACAGGCCTTGCCTCCTTGGCGTATGTAAGATGCATCTTGCCTCCTTGGTGTATGTAAAATGTACCTTGCCTCCTTGGCGAATGTTGGATGAGCCTTTCCTGTTTGGTGTATATACATGTTAACTGCTTGGTGTATGTAAAATACACCTTGCTCTTTGACGTATGTAGGATGTACCTTAACCTCCTTGGCGTATGTAAGATGCACCTTGCCTCCTTGGGGTATGTAAGATGTACCTTGCCTCCTTGGCGCATGTCAAATATACTTGCCTCCTTGGCAAATACAGGATGAGTCTTTCCTGCTTGATATACAGTATATATGATGCATATTGCCTCCTTGGCAAATACAGGATGAGTCTTTCCTGCTTGACATACAGTATATATGATGCATATTGCCTCCTTGGCTTTCGCAAAATACACCTTGCGTCCTTGGCGTTCGTAAAATACCTTGTGTGATAAGAAAACACCAAGGAGTCCAGAGATGTCAGTGAAAACCGATGGTTTGTCTTGCATTGATATTTAAATTTTCTATTTTCCTACATTATTTCAATGGAAAAAATTCTGATGAAGTTTGATATCATGTACCGTGCGTATTTCGTTTTTTGAAAGACAATTAGCACTTAAGGAGACTATTTAATTTAAGAGATGTTCCCAAAAGATGCATCAAGAATTTGGGAACTCGTTCTGCTGAGTATACTTATGCTGTTTTCATCTACTAGTCGTGTTTTCGCAATGGCTTCTTCAAAAGTGTACTACATCTGCTTTTTCCACTGTGCGATTTTCACCAATGAAACCAGAATCACAAGAGGTGACATTGTGTATTTTTATAATATTCATCACTGGGCACGCAAGAAACCTCTGGCTCCAATCCACTGTCGGCATCAAAGAGGTTTCATATGAATGTTCGGACTGGCGTTGTTGGTGACTTCCCGATTTGTTCACCTCTTGACAGCAACACCCAATGCCCAACAATTCACACATTTCTTTGAGGCGGGATGTAATATAGCTGAAGTAAAAACTTATTAACTTTCTAGGTTTTTCTTACTTGCACTTACAAATGGTGCTCCAATTGGAAAGAAAAACAATTCAGCCCAAAATTTCCATTGGAACTTATTCACCGCTATGCACAGCAAAGCAGGTCCCCAAACTTTTACTTTGCGCTTTCGGAAACACCCTACATTTGTTTGCAAATTCTGTGCTAGAATTAGCATATCCTGAACAGTTTCACAAAGCATTAAGACAGTCAAAAGTGATTTTATCATGTTTTAATATCCCAGTTCTACTATATAAAACATGTTCCAGTGTCATAACGCATATTCCACCATCGAGTGAAATGATCTGATTTTCCTAAAAATTAGTGTAATGTCTTTAACTGACAGTTTGCCTCTATGTTTTGCAGGAAAGCGTTCTTGTCCAGGAGAAATCCTTGCCTTGATAGAAATGTTCCTGTACTTTACTTCAATTCTTCAGAGATTTGCTGTGGAAATACCAGAAAAAACTCCAGTGAGCTTCGAAGGAGAACTTGGACTCACTTACCATCTGAAGCCACACAAGTTGTGTTTCAAAGCGAGGCACTGAGCGAAGCCGTTTCCCAAAGTACTTGACTACAACGGAAATAATGATAACCTATTTGATGTAAATAAATGAATTTAAAAATAACGTACATATTATCCTAAGAATTACCTGTTTTAAATGAACTTCTGATATTTAACCAAATTATTTAGGCTGTAAACATTTCGAAACTGAAAGTAAAAAAAAAAAGAAAGTGCTCCGTGCATGCATATATCTCACGAAAGTTTTTTAATCTCTTCTCTTTGTAGTCACAAAATATGGTTTGACTAAGACCCCCTAAAACTTCTTTAGTTTTCTTCAGTGTAAACTTACACCGGAGCTCTTCCGAGTTGATAAATGATATAGAAGGAAGAGGAATGTGAACTGATGCAAATGATTTTTGCTCTGTACAAAATAAGGAGTCCTTGAATTTGGATTTCGGGAAAACAAAATCAGTTCGGCTGCTTGAAACCGATATAAAAGCAATTTAGAGCCTTTGCGAAGTTTTTGTCTTTGATATGTTGCATTCTAAAAACATTTCAAAAAGGAAGACGAAAATGAATTATTTTTCCGTTTTCTATATTGTTTCCAGAAAGTGGAAACACAGGATTTGCTGTCATAGTTTTTTCCAGTTTTATCCGTCGAAGAAGGAAAACGAATCGTCGTCTTATATGACGTAGAAAGTATTTGTTATTTGTAAATGGCATTGGGATACGGTACCTCCTTGATAAAATCATACATTATGTACAACTCACGCTGCCCAATAACGACAAACTGCGCTCCCAGACCACCTATCAATAAATGTAGCATACAGTAATACTCTGGTGCTACAGAAAAATCATTAAGCACGTCATCGCTCCTCTGGTGCAAAAAATATAAGTTGTCACCTGCCGGACAAAATTATTAATAACACATTGGAAATCTGTTTTAAATTTGTGCATTCTGAAATATGTTTTATACTTCAATGTGTCAAATAAAATGGTATTGGTTAAGAATTCTTTATCTGCCCCTGTATACAATCTCTCCACTGCTTTATTTCTTGTTTGAAAGTTTAATGACGCCCTTAGTACATCTAACAAGGAACACCCTCGGGCTCGAACGAACAAAACCGCACCAAACTTCCGTTATAAGTCATTTACGTACCTCTGAATTCAATGGTGATATTTGTTTTTCTGTAAAACTCCGCAGTTGACCAGTAGAGGTCTCTGAAGTATGGTGCCACGTCGAAGCGTAAAGAGCGGATCTGCACGAAACTAATTATCGCGTACATAGGGCTGTTGACGTCCGTAACTTCATAACGAAGGGTCAGGGTGTGCAAGTGTCAAACGATTAATTCATGTGAGGGCTGTCTATAAAATGATCAAAGCAATAACCATTGCCGCAAAATGCACAGCAATTAATAAATACAACATCGGTACACCCACAGAATGCACAAGCACGAAGAACATTAGTGTTGAAAGTCACATCGATGGCACTTTTGAAGTTCTGCACTGGTTCGCCACAATGATAGCCAGCTTTCTGCCATGAGTAACGAAGCATCGGTTTATACACTAAAGAGCAATTGAATTAGAGATACCTGTCTAGTAACGTGTAGCACCACCTTTCGCCCTGATGACGGCGGCGATTCGTCTCGGCATGGACTCGACAAGACACCGAAGTGCTGGGAAGCCATACGGATCCACGACCCCTGAACAAGCCCCCACAGTTCACGAAGATTTGATGAAGGGTGGTCAGAGACTCGAACATCTCTCTCGATGGCATCCCAGATGTGATCGATGGGATTGAGGTCAGGTGACCTAGCTAGAAGCGAGGTCACGTCGGTGAAGTGTTCATCCAACCGTCCGGATACAGTTCTACAGTTCGGGAGCGACGGCATGGTTCATTGTCTTGTTGCAGGATGAGGTCCCCAGTGGGATGTTGAAGACGCACAAACGGGAACAAATGGTCGTCCAGGATATCTAGGTAACGTTGACCTGTGAGGGACGATGTCACACGTACCAGGGGTCCCATTTCAGTCCACGTAAACAGTACCCAGACGAGAATGCCACCTCCACCAGCTTGAAGAGTATCCTGCTGGCAAGAAGGATCCGTTGCTTCATGTGATTTGCGCCGTACTCGTATCCTGCCATCCGCATGTACCAACGTGAATGGCTTCTGAATCCCATAGCGAGGAGATGGTTCTGGATGGTGTATCTGCTTACACGTTTTTGTGTACCAGCGTTAAATTGCCGAGTGATTTCTTGCACTGTGGCCCGTCTATCCGCTGTTACAATGCGAGCTAGCCGACGATGACCCCGCTCATCCACACGCTGTTGTCCACGGCAGTTGGCCCTTGCAGGGATGGTTTTACCGGATTCGATATACTGACGGTGCACCCGTGACAGAGTGGCTCGTGAAAATCCCAGTGCCTGCACGACTTCCGAGATAGAGTGACCTAGTCGTCGGGCCCCGACAATTTGCCCACGATCAAATGCGCTTAGATCCTTCGTCTTACCCATACTGCGTCCGACTCTTACTAATCCCCGTCGCATCACTCCTTATATTGTCGGATCGCTGCATACGTCTGTCGTGTCCGTGTACAGGGCCGCCCACAGCGCCACATTTGCATAACGCCAGCTGTCTCTAATTCAATTGCTCTTCAATGTAGATCTCCTCAGACAGTTGATTGTAGATCACAGAATGCATCTTCAGAAGGAATATTCTGTCATGTAATTTTGGCTGCGGCGTGTTGGATCGTAGTTTTATATAGTCTGTAATCCTCTTTATGTAAATTTTATATTGTCTGGAAAAATGAGCATCGAGGGGTTGAACATATTTCGCAGTTTTTGGTGGAATGATTTTTAAATGAACTTGTTTTCCCCCTGAGGCCTCCTGAAGTATTTGTTCATCCTTGTTTCCATACGAGGAATCACAAAGTACAAGTGACTTGTCAGATAGATCTATATTAAAAACTAATGCAAAAAAGGTCGAACCATTTTGTCGTCTTACTACGTACACAGACGAACAAGGCATGTGATACAAGCATCGGCACACTCTCGACTGGCGTAGCACCTGGCGTAGCACCTGGCGTGAGACGGGTGACTCAACAGAGACCTCTAGTTAGCAACTGCAGAATTTTACGGAAAGACGAATATCACCATTGAATTCGGAGGTACGCAAATGACTTATAGCGGAAGTTTGGTGCGGTTTTGTTTGTTCGAACCCAGAGGTGTTCCCTGTAGGACTATATGGATTCCCTTGTCTCTAATTTAGAATCACTGGTTATAGAAAAGGAAGAGAACCAGCTCTATTGGGCTTAAATACCAGCCGTGCATTATCCAGACCCAAGCTCGGGCCAAATTCAGCATTTTACGAAGTAATTTTACACAAACTGTGGTCAAATTGCAAGTGAATTTAAGATAACGAATGTTCCAAACGTATTATGTGACTGAATCAAACAGAAGTTCTACAGTAAAATTGTTATATGCTCACTAAGTTTATTTATTTATCCTATTTAAAAAGAATAACGAAAGTTTGAGAAGAGATATTACTATTCACACTAGTCAGCGCATGACTCCAGCCACTGCTGCATCACTTAGACTATTAACACTACTCACTGCATGACTCCAGCCATTTCTGCATCACTTAGACTATTAACACTAATCACTGCATGACTCCAGCCACTGCTGCATCTTTTAGACTAATAACACTACTCACTGCATGACTCCAGGCACTGCTGCATCATTGAGACCGTTTATATTACTAACTACATGACTCCGGTCACTGATGCATCTTTGAGACTATTCACATTACTCACTGCATTACTCCACCGCTATTCACACTAATCACTACGTCTCTTCACACTAATCACTACATGACTAAGTCTCTTCACACTACTTACCGCATGACTGAGACTATTCACATTACTTTCTGCTATACTGAGACTATTAACACTACTCACTGCATCACTCCAGCCACTCCTGCATCGTTGAGGCCGTTTACATTACTAACTACATGGCTCCGGTCACTGATGCATCACTGAGACTATTCACATTACTCACTGCATGACTCCACCATTGCTGCATGACTGAGGCTGCTCACACTAGTCACTACATGACTAAAGCTCTTCACACTACTTACTGCATGACTGAGACTATTCACATTACTTTCTGCATATATATATATTTTTTTTTTGATTGGAGGTTTAACGACCACCGTGAGCAACTCAATGGGCTATAAGCAGTCGCCCGTCCCTAATTTAGGGTCACTGGTTCCACGGAAGGGAGAGAGCCACTGCCGTAAGACAAACACAACATCCATGCCTCACCGGGATTCGAACCCGGACCCCTTTTGGACGAATGATCAGAGGCCATTGCCTTAGACCACTGCGCCACCGGGGCGGCACTTTCTGCATTATTGAGACTATTCATACTACTCACTGCATGAATCCAGTCGCTGCTGAATGACGGAGACTGTTCACACTACTCACTGCATGACTGAGACTATTCACACTACTCACTGCTTGATTGAGACTATTCACACTACTCACTGCTTGACAGAGACTTTTCGCACTACTATACAGTTCTCTACAAAGTAGGAAGCTATTTTGAGACACTGACTGGAATTGCGAGGATTACTTATTTCGTCAGGAATCTTTCTATGCCCGTCTGTAAAAAGGTTTTTATTATTAAAACATTGTAGCTCGGCACACTGCTTCTGCCCTGTACGCATTCTGTAACGTTCGTAGCTGATCCTGACTGCGATTTCACATACAATTCCATGATACAACTTTGCCAAATAGCGTAATAGGGCGATATACTCCTCCATTGCGAGACAGACTTGCTTTTCACGAGCTCTTCTTGCTTTCAGGCACTTTTCGCATGGAAACGACTTTTGTTCGAGTAGCACTAAAAACTTCAGAAAGTGATGTAGTGCGCGCATAGTCTCGATCAGCAGCCCTGGTTCCAATCTCATAAACTTCAAATTACCCCTTGTAGTTAGCCAACTAATACATTCTTAAATTTGTGTGCTTGATGACATACTTTCTCATATTATGTCGGAAATAGCTCATTCAGAGAAAAAGGAACTCAAAGTAAATGGCGAACAAATGGCAAACGCAGTGTGGGTTTCCGCTTCACTAGCAAACACATGCTGCAATAGCAGCTGTCAGTTATTAAAATTCAAGGAGGATCTATATTTCTAGTTAAATGATGTTTTGGCGAATAAACTTTGAAATTTGCAGCTCAAAGAGAAATTAGCATTTCAATTTGCCTTTTAAAGTTTCTGAGAAGAAATTTTGAAAGGCAATTTTCGGAAGTTTGATATAAAGTACTCACATAAAAAAAGAACTATTTGCGTGAAAGGGCGTACCCTTTTAAACAAAGACATCGCGCTTTCCACGTTTTATCAACACATAGCTACCAAAAAATTGCTATCTGGTCACCGCTCAGATTGCATCCCAGATGTCTCGATATCTAGCCAACAAACTGGAAAGTGGAAAGAGCGATGTCTTTGTTTATTCACTAACGCCACGTATTCAGAGGATTTCCACTACAGTTCTCGCCCTTCGGATTTATTTGCCATAATTAATAGCTTGTGCCGTTAATGCCCACCATGTGAAAACGTCTCAGTTGCCAAGCCCATCTTACGGATTTGTGATGTCAGAAGCTGACAGATAAACGCACATAGCGCCCTTGATTGTTGGTCATTGTAGCGTAAGGCGAACGCACTCGGCTAGATATCGAGATATCTGGGGTACGATCTCAGCATTGGCTGGATAACAATTTTCCGGTTGCTATGTGCTGATAAACGTGGAAAGAGCGATATCTTTGTTTATTAACTGACGCCACGTATTTAGAGGATTTTCATGTACCCTTTTGCTGTAGAATGAGAGTTGTATAATTGCATGAAAAAGAGCTAGTAAAGGATCCTAGCGAACTATGAAATTATTTCCGCGACCAGTCATAAATGAAGGGGTAATAACAAAAATTAAAAAATTTAAATTCAGCTTCTGAAAATTTTCATCTAGAAAACAAAGGAAATGAAAAACCTTCTTTCTTCTAAACTGTTTTCTTTTATACCGAGTTGTCATTTTGTAATTTTTATCACCAAGAAACATTACAAAAAATGGTTGATAAAGTAAAAATAAAGTTTGCATCAGGACACAAAGAACATTTGCCGTAGGAAGCCGGTGTCGGAGTTTTCCATAGAACATGACCACTGCATTTTGCCTTAAACTTAAAACATTCGAACGTGTATGAGTACTTCGACCTAAGGACATACTATTTACCTGTGCTATTTCATTTTCAATTTTACATTTTTTTTTTCACAAAAGGCAAAATATGTGTTCACCATTCGCCAATGTACGTGTGTGTCAATAAGATTTGACATATACAACCTCTTTAACCTTTCATTTTTGTTGACTTTTACTGATATGAATGCTGGGTGCCTCTCGTTTTGTTTTCCAAATTGAAAGTCACGTCCGAACTACCAAAAGTTTCTACCCTGGGTTGTGGCTGGCAGTCAGTCAAGTCAAGGATATTGAGATAAACATACATGTAGGAATCGAGCACTTTGTAAAAGAACTAACTACAAACTTTAAATTCTGCTACAGCAGTATCTACTCGTCTACATGATGGTTCCGTTGCGTCAGTGTCACTGTCGTCTACGTTAACACTCTGTAACATGGTGACAGTGTAAATTTCGAATGTGTTGGAGCTACGTCTACTTCAAGTTACAACGGAGTTAAGATTCTCCGAGGAATGGATCGTAAGGAATTTATTTTTAGCACGTCTTTTGTAAAAAAAGATCGTGCTTCTGTTATCGGTTTGTCCGTCCGTCTGTACCCACGATATCTCAACAACTATTAGTCCGATTTGAAAAATTATTTTTGCTGGGAAGCTTGAAATATGCAAATGCTGATCCTTTATTTGGTTTTTTTACGATGTACAATTTCGCCGGTAGAGGGCGTAAATGCAGATGATGTCGAATTTAAAAATGCGTTTTGTTCCACATATTTGCCTCTAAACATCCGATTGAAAAAAATCTGTTATCTTTCGATTCCATTTATATCGAAGAGTATTTTAGATATAGTTACTTTTCCAAATTACTAATAGATTTTCCGCTAGGGGGCGTAAAAGTAAATTACATTTTCCTCGATAACTCTTCTTCTAAAACTCCGACTTGAAAACTTTTTCTTCAACGATACATCTCCTGATGGAAAATCTTTTGCATATAATTTCAAATTTTTGGTAAAGAATACTTTGGCCACCAGGGGGCGTAAGTGTTAATTTTTGCTTCTGATGTATTTGCCATAAAATCGTAGCTTCTAAAATATCGATTAAAAAACTCTTTCGTGGACTGATGACACTCACATCAATAAACCTTTTCGGAATATTTTCTTCTTAAAATATTTCACAGTTTCTCCGCCAGGGGGCGTAGATGTACATCTTATTTTTTGTCAATATCTCTACTTCTAGGAGTCCGATTTGAAAAATTCCTTCTTTGTTGGAATTTTGACGTGTGAGATGTTTTTCATATAATTTCAAAATTTTCAAGTAATTCATAGACTTTCCGCTAGGGGGCGTAGCGGTAAATTGCGTTTCCCCCTATATCTCTGCTTCTAAATCTCCGATTTGAAAAACTCTTTCTGCACCGGATACAGCTCCAGATGGGACACCGTTTGCACATAATTTCTAATTTTGATAAAAAATAGTTTGGCCACCAGTGGCATAAATCTTAATTTCCGCTTCTGTTCTATTTGCAGCAAAATATGAGCTTCTAAATTCTCGATTGGAAAAAACGTCGTTTTTTGACCGATACTACTCCTGTCGGCAAACCTTTTAGAAACATTTTCTTCTTAAAGTAGTCCATGGTTTCTACGCCAGGGGGCGTAAATGTACATCTTATTTTTGTCAATATCTCTACTTCTAGGAGTCCGATTTGAAAAAATATTTCTTTGTTGGATAGTGTTTTCCGTGTTACATGTTTTTCATATAATTTCAAAATGCTCAAGTAATTCATATACTTTCCGCTAGGGGGCGTAGTGGTAAATTGCGTTTTCCTCTATATCTCTGCTTCTAAATCTCCGATTAGAAAATTTCTTTCTGCACCGGATACAGCTCCTGATGGGAAACCGTTTGCACATAATTTCTAATTTCTGTAAAAAATAGTTTGGCCACCAGGGTGCGTAAATCTTAATTACCGCTTCTGTTGTATTTGCAGCAAAATATGAGCTTCTAAATTCTCGATTGAAAAAAACGTCGTTTGTTGACCGATACTACTCATGTCGACAAACCTTTTAGGAAAATTTTCTTCTTGAAAAACTGCATGCTTTCTACGCCATGGGGCGTAGATGCATATCTTATTTTTGTCAATATCTCTACTTCTAAGAGTACGATTTGAAAAATTCCTTCTTTGTTGGATAGTGTTTCCGATGCGAAATGTTTTCCCTATAAATTCAGAATTTTCAAGTAAATCATACACTTTCCGCCAGGGGGCAAAAAGGTAAATTGCGTTTTCTGCGTTATTTCTGCTCCTAAAGCTCTGATTTGAAACATTCTTCCTGTATCGCATACAAGACCTGATGGAAAATATTTTTCACATGATTTCTAATGTTTGGTAAAGGATGGTTTAGCCACCAGGGGTCATATGTGTTAATTTCTGCTTCTGAAGTATTTGTTGCAACATCTGAGCTCCTGAAAACTCGACTAATTTTTCTTTCTTCGACCGATACCGCTTATACGGATAAACCTTTTGAGAATATTTTCTTCCTAAAATAATGCATGGTTTTCCTTCCAGGGGACGTAAAAACACATCTTATTTTTGTCGATATATCTGTTTCTAAGAGTTCGTAAGCTCACGATTCCGTTTACAGCAATATCTTAGGGATTAAAAACCCGATTTAAAATCTTCTTTCTTTGGTCAGATCTATTGTTTTCCATACCGGTTCCATTGACTTTGAATAGCTTTGATAAATTTTATTTGCGTCAGAACGGATTTAAAAGACGTGCTTATTACGCCCGAAAATTCGGTGTCAACTTTCTTGCTATTTTTATGTTTAATAAACTCTTACGCGGACCCTAGAAAACATTACAAGTGACATCCTCATGTAAGAGGCCATTAGTACACCCTTACTCGAGATAGAGTCAGACATTGAATCCTTAATTTATGTCGCCGTTCACCGTGCATATTTATTACCTTCAACCATGAATTCTTCACGATATCCATTATTGAGTCAATTTTAACCTCAAGGTGAAACGATACAATATAATGGGGTGGGTTGTCCACTAAAATTTTGTGAGGACATCGAAAATTATTTTGATTTGTATGATGTGCCTGACGATTATAATGTCCAAATCAGTCACCTTGTTGTTGTTTTTTTGTTGTTTTTTATTGGATTTTTAACGACCACCGTGAGCAACTCAATGGGCTATAAGCAGTCGCCCGTCCCTAATTTAGGGTCACTGGTTCCAGGGAAGGGAGAGAGCCAGTGCCGTAAGACAAACACAACATCCATGCCTCACCGGGATTCGAACCCAGACCCCGTTCGGACGAATGATCAGAGGCCATCGCTGAGACCACTGCGCCACCGGGGCGGCAACACCTTGTTGAAGGTGGCTGCAAAAACGTGACTTCGCAAATGACAAGATACCAACTCGGGGCTTCACGTCAAGCCTTGTGCGGCCTCGGGAACAATGGTCAAAGCGCTGGCTTGTGACCGTTCGTTCGGGTCTGAATCCCGATGAGGCATGGATGCTGTGCTTGTCTTACGGCAGTGGCTCTCTCCCTTCGCCGGAACCAATGGTCCTAAATTAGGGTCGGACGATTGCTTATAGCCCATTGAGTTGTTCACGGTGCTTGCTATACCCCCAAACAAAAAACAAGCCTTCCGAACTTATTGTTTCGATGCCTTTCCATACGGCTGACAGCAGCAGAACTTTGCCAAACAATAATTTGTTTGCAAATAGCGACCACCGGACAACACTGTACCTTTAGCCCTGGAAATTTTTTGTCTATAAAGAATATGGAATCCATAAGAATCAAACGCTGAATTTTAGACAAACTTCTTGCACATTTAGATCCTTTCCTACAATTTTTTTGCAAAACCAGACCATAGCAGAAGGTGCATGAGAGTCTCAAATTAAAATATATGTTACATATATAAAACATTATGCACCTGCAAGATCTCCTACTCCCCGAACTACGAACTTTAACGCTATGTGCCAAAGAGTCGTATAGCGTTTCGTTCCGCGGCACAGAAAGACTTTCAGAAAAGAGAAAACGAAGCGTTCTGCCGTCAATGGCCTGCCCGACGGTACCTGGTCCGGATGTCGAAAAAAGATTGATTCCATTCTCGTAAAAATAATTTTTAAGCTCGCTGCAAATACAATGCTATGTCTCAGAATAATGATTACAGACCTAGAAATAATTGCTATAATAGTAATATATCAGAGGTTCACGAAAAACGTGAATTTAAGCTGCCGATTGGAAGGATCAAAAGGTCTAGCTAACCACCTTCACCGACCTAAAAACTCTTCTTATTACGGTAAAATCCTGAAAACCTGTAGATATGCTGGTTGAGAAATAACAAAGTCTATTCCATTTCTATTAACTTATTCGACATTTTTGAAACTAATGATAATTTGTACGGATTCATTTTCCCATGTGCCAGTAGCAAGTATGTCGCACAACTTACGAAGTGCCGTTTTGTGACGCACGAAGTTTCTGATAAAGTAATCCTACCTATCACGTTTTCTAAGTAATTGTTACATTCGTTTCTGGTAATTAATAGTCTTCCTATCAAGTGTGTGTGTGTGTTGTGGATTTTATCGAAAACATACTGTTAACAATTTTTTTAAAGAAAATTTGCTTAATATGCATGAATCTTTCTCGCTGCCTCCATCAGTGTATTGCCGTTAGTATTGATAGTAAACGAATATCGACTGAACAGAAAGAGGCTTTTGTCCTTGTTACGTTCACAAAATTATACTGTCATCAATCATTTGAAATGGACCTTAAAGTTGTAGAAACAACTTATTATTATTATTTGGTTGGGGGTTAAACGACCACCGTGAACAACTTAAGCCGCCCTGGTGGCACAGTGATCTGAGCTATGGCCTCTGATCATTCGTTCGAAAGGGGTCCAGATTCGAATCCCGGTGAGGCATGGATGTTGTGTTTGTCTTAGGGCACTGGCTCTCTCCCTTCCCTGGAGCCAGTAACTCTAAATTAGGGAAGGGTGACTGCTTATAGCCCATTGAGTTGCTCACGGTGGTCGTTAAACCACCAAACAAAAAAAAACAATAGGCTGTAAGCAGTCGCCCGTCCCTAATTTAGACCACTGGTTCCGGAGAAGGGAGAGAGCCAGTGTCGTAAGACAAACACAACATCCATGCCTCACCGAGATATAAACCCGACCCTTCACGGACGAATGGTCATAAGCCATCGCTTAGACCACTGCAACACATTATTATTTCTGATCAACATATAAAGCTGAACTAAAAGTCAAGTATAACTAGCTATCTTAAGCACGATAATTAATATATTTAATAGATAGAATATTACAAGTTAAAATACGAAACACAAGATCTTTTACAAGGGCCGCCCTTGTGAAAGATCTTGCGTTTGTTATTTTAACTTGTAAATATTTTATCTATTAAATATTTTAATTATCCTGCTAAAGACAGCTAGTTATACTCGATTTTTAATTACTCCTTGCACGTAGAAATATGCCGCTTATATGAAGATGAAGCTTTACCAAGACGTATTATCTCATCAGAAATGCAAATAGGAGGAATATGAACATCTCAATGATAAACCACAACCTTTATTTCAAATACCGGAAGTATCTTCAAGAGAGCAAATCAATGTAGATTTATCGGATCCATATTTTGGAACATGTAACTCTACATTTTAGACATGACTGAAGACAAAGATGATTTTGTTCTGAATTTGGAAATTATTGATAGGCTGCTATACTGCATTAAGAATCATACCAGCCTTTGGTAATTTCCACTTGCCATTCCGCTTTCCTTGCGCCTTGTACTGTACTATTAAATAAATTTCATGACAAGTCTATTGCTGGCCATTATGGCTTACGTTAAACGAAACCTTAATCACGAAACGTAGCATATTGGCGTGTTCTATGGAACAGCTTTGTCAAGTACGTCCGTTCATATAATATTTGCTAACCCTATAACTATAATAGTAGACTGGACGACTACCTTATTTTAATCTCAGTTGCTTGGCTGCAAGGCCACTTTATCTTGTCCATCAATTAGCTTTGATCTTCTTTTTCTCTCCCAAGGTGGTTCCACCTGAACTCTCTGCCTTATGTTTCCAATGGTAAAATTTCTTTACATATTTTCTTTGCAATTAATGTATTCCCAAGGACAAACATTTGCACATCGATAAAACTAACTTTAAGTTCTAGCATGGGACACTTAATACTTGCTAAAACATAACCGTAATTAAGCAATGTAACATTTGTTTGTCTACTGACGTCATCAATGTACAGATCGCGCCATCTATGAACAGGTCTGAACATTATTCAAAGAAAAATGATTGATTTTTGATGTAATTATGGTTATGTTTTGGCAATCATTAAGTACCCCATGCTACAACAGAAAGTTAGTTTTATCGATGAGGAAATTTTGATCCTTGGGAATATATTAATTGCGAAGAAAATATGTAAAGAAATTTTACCTTTGGAAACATAAGGCAGAGATTTTAGGTGGAACCACTCCAAGAGTCGTAGTCGTTACATTTTAATAATTACGGATATCTAGCCTAAGTGGGTTCAATGTTTCCTGTTAAAATTAGCCACTGCTGAGAATATTTGAATCGCTCCATGAAGAAAGGGCTTCAGTTCATTTATTTTTTTTCAAAATATAGATATTACCCATATCTTATATAATAACACTCTCTATAAGCAAGTGAACGGTATTCCCATGGGAACATCAACGTCCACGAATATCGCTAATCTATTCCTGTTCTTTAAGGAATATAAATTCATTAAAAATCACCCCACCTGCTCAGATAACTACCTTTACACTTTTAGATATATTGATGATCTGCTGTGTATCAATAATTCAGAAGTTATAGAGAGTGATTTTGATAATATCTATCCTAGCTCTCTTAACTTATGTAAAACCAACCACAGTAATCAGGAACTTGAGTTCCTAGACTTAAGCATTAAGCTCAACAGAGGTAACCCATCTATTAGCCTCTTTGATAAAAGAGTTAATTTTCCTTTCAAAGTAATTAAATATCTACACTGGAATAATAACATTTCAACCAAAGTAATTGAGAATGTACTAATTTCTCAGGTCCTAAGAATTTCAAGAATTTGCAGCAACAATTTGGACTTCAATTACCACATTAATATACTATTAGAAAGTTTTCTAGAGAACGAAATTCCTTCTTCTTTCATCAAAAGAACTTTAAGAAAAATTATTCTGAATAATAGAGTAAGGTTGGCAGATCTGCTTTAATTTTCTACACAGTTAATAATATGATTCTGACCAATCAAAGCCGTAAGGAAGTTGGCTAGAGGATGCCTATTAACTACCTAAAGGAACCTTAGTGCTATGGATATGACGGTCCTATTAAAACAACAAATTAAATAATATAAACAAAATCACAAAAAAAGCTTAAAAATCTGTTTATAAAAGAAAATAAAAACAAATAAAAAAGAAAACTAGTTATTCATCACTAGGATAGCTATACTAAAAATAGTAAAACCAACATTAAAATTAATAAGATTCTGATTAATCTATAGAAGCTCACTAAGGTGATTTAATACATGCAAAGATTATTAAATACACTGCTCGTGTATTTTATAATATTTCTCATGTATTCTGGAGAGTTAATTCTGCTCTTTCTGATCATACAGATCCACAGTCTTAAGTTTATATATTTTTACTCTGGTTAAAATCTCCGCGCGTTGGTTTCTTGCTGCATGAGGAGGCCATCAGCCCCACCCTAACTGCCCCCCAGCGTCTAGGGAGTGGCGGAAGAGGTCAGCCATGTTCTTCTCTTGTGAGGAGAAAAGTTTTTGTCACACAAGAGGTAAGCTCTCTTCCTTGTTTTTGGGTTCTAGGTTTTATAAGTTCAATGTTTGTACTTCATGTACTTTTTCTCTGTCGTTTTTTAGCTTTTCAGCTTTTAGGCATTGGTTTGTCTGTTAACATTTTTGCGGGTTTTAACTCTTTCTTTTCTCTGTAACTTTGAGCGTCTTTTGGGGTACCTAGGAACAGAAGATGGCTAAGCTTGTTCCTTTTCTATGCGCTGTCTATGCGCTGTTTTTTCAAAGTAGTTAAGTTCTTAATAACTAATTAATTATGCACTTAAAGCACTGCTGAAATACTTTGTACATATTGCAACTAACTGTTTAAGGTATATAACTTTCACAAAGTTTTCTTTAGTTAATTATTATCTTTAACTTATTCTCGTTTTTGTGCTGTCATAAGTTGTAGAGTAGGGGGTTTTAGACTCAAGTTTTCTTTCAAAAATCTGTTCGTTAAAAATTAATATTTCCTTTTTTAATTGCAATGTAAAAATTTGGATTTCTTTTGCATTGATTTTCAGGTTTAAATTCTCTCTCAAACGAACTTGGAATTTCGTTATGGCTGAAAATCATTTCTAATTATTATGTCACTCTCACAGCTTGAGTTCTCTTTAATCTTCTTCTCTCTGTTTAATAGTAACAGATGAAGAGCATGGGTCGGGCCAGGAAGGTTAATGGATGCAAGCGAAATTGTTAACTAGTGCTAGGTCATGCAACTCTACGTAGGACATGACATATATATATTTGTTAAACTATTTTAGGTGGGAATGTTACTTGCATCTATGGCCTTGCAGAAACCCATTTCCAACTGGGTCTTTGTGGAAGTGAGAAAATGCAGAGTTTTTGCTGGTCCTTGATAAAGCCAAGGCTCAGTATTCTCGACACCTTCTACATTCAGTTGTTTTATTTTATTTTTTTATCTTTTCTCCTTTTACTCACACAGGTAGATACATAACCTTTTCTATGTTGTACTAGTTGTGAGTCAAAATTATATATGTATTTTTTTGCTTAGGTATCTTCTTTATAGAATGTGAATTCTGAATTTTCAAAACTGCTGCGTTGCGCGTTTTGATTTTCAGGTTATTTTGCAACCTTCGTTTTAAATTCTAAAGTTTTTCCTTAGTCTTCAGTTTTGCTCTTAAGTATCAAAATAACCTGAAAATCAAAACGCGCAATGCAGCAGTTTTGAAAATTCAGAATTCACATTCTATAAAGAAGATACCTAAGCAAAAAAATACATATATAATTTTGACTCACACCTAGTACAACATAGAAAAGGTTATGTATCTACCTGTGTGAGTAAAAGGAGAAAAGATAAAAAAATAAAATAAAACAACTGAATGTAGAAGGTGTCGAGAATACTGAGCCTTGGCTTTATCAAGGACCAGCAAAAACTCTGCATTTTCTCACTTCCACAAAGACCTAGTTGGAAATGGGTTTCTGCAAGGCCATAGATGCAAGTAACATTCCCACCTAAAATAGTTTAAAAATATATATATATAAGTCATGTCCTCCGTAGAGTAGCATGACCTAGCACTAGTTAACAATTTCGCTTGCATCCATTAACCTTCATGCCCGACCCATGCTCTTCATCTGTTACTATTAAACAGAGAGAAGAAGATTAAAGAGAACTCAAGCTGTGAGAGTGACATAATAATTAGAAATGATTTTCAGCTATAACGAAATTCCAAGTTCGTTTGAGAGAATTTAAACCTGAAAACAATGCAAAAGAAATCCAAATTTTACATTGCAATTAAAAAGGAAATGTTAATTTATAACGAACAGATTTTTGAAAGAAAACTTGAGTCTAAAACCCCTACTCTACAACTTATGACAGCATGAAAACGAGAATAAGTTAAAGATAATAATTAACTAAAGAAAACTTTGTGAAAGTTATATACCTTAAACAGTTAGTTGCAATATGTACAAAGTATTTCAGCAGTGCTTTAAGTGCATAATTAATTAGTTATTAAGAACTTAACTACTTTGAAAAACAGCGCATAGACAGCGCATAGAAAAGGAACAAGCTTAGCCATCTTCTGTTCCTAGGTACCCCAAAGACGCTCAAAGTTACAAAGAAAAGTAAGAGTTAAAACCCGCAAAAATGTTAACAGACAAACCAATGCTTAAAAGCTGAAAAGCTAAAAACGACAGAGAAAAGGTACATGAAGTACAAACATTGAACTTATAAAACCTAGAACCCTAAAACAAGGAGAAGCTTACTCTTGTGTGACAAAACTTTTCTCCTCACAAGAGAAGAACATGGCTGACCTCTTCCGCCACTCCTAGATGCTCAGTGAGTGGGGCTGATGGCCTCCTCATACAGCAAAGAACCAACGCGCAGAGATTTTAACCAGAGAAAAAATATATAAACTTAAGACTGTGGATCTGAATGATCAGAAGAGCAGAATTAACTCTCCAGAATACATGAGAAATATTATAAAATACACGAGCAGTTTATTTAATAATCTTTGCATGTATTAAATCACCTTAGTGAGCTTCTATAGATTAATCAGAATCTTATTAATTTTAATGTTAGGTTTTACTATTTTTAGTATAGCTATCCTAGTGATGAATAACTAGTTTTCTTTTTTATTTGTTTTTATTTTCTTTATAAACAGATTTTTAAGTTTTTTTTTGTGATTTTGTTTATATTATTTAATTTTTTGTTTTAATAGGACCGTCATATCCATAGCACTAAGGTTCCTTTAGGTAGTTAATAGGCATCCTCTAGCCAACTTCCTTACGGCTTTGATTGGTCAGAATCATATTATTAACTGTGTAGAAAATTAAAGCAGATCTGCCAACCTTACTCTATTATTCAGAATAATTTTTCTTAAAGTTCTTTTGATGAAAGAAGAAGGAATTTCGTTCTCTAGAAAACTTTCTAATAGTATATTAATGTGGTAATTGAAGTCCAAATTGTTGCTGCAAATTCTTGAAATTCTTAGGACCTGAGAAATTAGTACATTCTCAATTACTTTGGTTGAAATGTTATTATTCCAGTGTAGATATTTAATTACTTTGAAAGGAAAATTAACTCTTTTATCAAAGAGGCTAATAGATGGGTTACCTCTGTTGAGCTTAATGCTTAAGTCTAGGAACTCAAGTTCCTGATTACTGTGGTTGGTTTTACATAAGTTAAGAGAGCTAGGATAGATATTATCAAAATCACTCTCTATAACTTCTGAATTATTGATACACAGCAGATCATCAATATATCTAAAAGTGTAAAGGTAGTTATCTGAGCAGGTGGGGTGATTTTTAATGAATTTATATTCCTTAAAGAACAGGAATAGATTAGCGATATTCGTGGACGTTGATGTTCCCATTGGAATACCGTTCACTTGCTTATAGAGGGTATTATTATATAAGATATGGTTATTTTTTATGCAGCAATTGAGATAAGAGTTCCAAGTTCCTACATCAACAAATCGGTTAAGTTTAAATTCTGCATACAGCTCTTTAAAGGTAGTGATTATATCTGATAGAGGCAGATTAGTATATAGGTTTTCAAAATCATAACTATTAATATCTAGGGGACAAACTTTGAGTATAGTAGAAATTACTTCTCATTATTATTAATTATCCAAAAATCTCTGTACATCAAGTTAGAACAGTTTCTAATGTGTTTCAAAAGAAACACATTAGAAACTTGAAACACATTAGAAACTGTTCTAACTTGATGTACAGAGATTTTTGGATAATTAATAATAATGCAGAAGTAATTTCTACTATACTCAAAGTTTGTCCCCTAGATATTAATAGTTATGATTTTGAAAACCTATATACTAATCTGCCTCTATCAGATATAATCACTACCTTTAAAGAGCTGTATGCAGAATTTAAACTTAACCGATTTGTTGATGTAGGAACTTGGAACTCTTATCTCAATTGCTGCATAAAAAATAACCATATCTTATATAATAATACCCTCTATAAGCAAGTGAACGGTATTCCAATGGGAACATCAACGTCCACGAATATCGCTAATCTATTCCTGTTCTTTAAGGAATATAAATTCATTAAAAATCACCCCACCTGCTCAGATAACTACCTTTACACTTTTAGATATATTGATGATCTGCTGTGTATCAATAATTCAGAAGTTATAGAGAGTGATTTTGATAATATCTATCCTAGCTCTCTTAACTTATGTAAAACCAACCACAGTAATCAGGAACTTGAGTTCCTAGACTTAAGCATTAAGCTCAACAGAGGTAACCCATCTATTAGCCTCTTTGATAAAAGAGTTAATTTTCCTTTCAAAGTAATTAAATATCTACACTGGAATAATAACATTTCAACCAAAGTAATTGAGAATGTACTAATTTCTCAGGTCCTAAGAATTTCAAGAATTTGCAGCAACAATTTGGACTTCAATTACCACATTAATATACTATTAGAAAGTTTTCTAGAGAACGAAATTCCTTCTTCTTTCATCAAAAGAACTTTAAGAAAAATTATTCTGAATAATAGAGTAAGGTTGGCAGATCTGCTTTAATTTTCTACACAGTTAATAATATGATTCTGACCAATCAAAGCCGTAAGGAAGTTGGCTAGAGGATGCCTATTAACTACCTAAAGGAACCTTAGTGCTATGGATATGACGGTCCTATTAAAACAAAAAATTAAATAATATAAACAAAATCACAAAAAAAAAAACTTAAAAATCTGTTTATAAAAGAAAATAAAAACAAATAAAAAAGAAAACTAGTTATTCATCACTAGGATAGCTATACTAAAAATAGTAAAACCAACATTAAAATTAATAAGATTCTGATTAATCTATAGAAGCTCACTAAGGTGATTTAATACATGCAAAGATTATTAAATAAACTGCTCGTGTATTTTATAATATTTCTCATGTATTCTGGAGAGTTAATTCTGCTCTTTCTGATCATTCAGATCCACAGTCTTAAGTTTATATATTTTTTTCTCTGGTTAAAATCTCTGCGCGTTGGTTTCTTGCTGTATGAGGAGGCCATCAGCCCCACCCTCACTGCCCCCAGCATCTAGGGAGTGGCGGAAGAGGTCAGCCATGTTCTTCTCTTGTGAGGAGAAAAGTTTTTGTCACACAAGAGGTAAGCTCTCTTCCTTGTTTTAGGGTTCTAGGTTTTATAAGTTCAATGTTTGTACTTCATGTACCTTTTCTCTGTCGTTTTTTAGCTTTTCAGCTTTTAAGCATTGGTTTGTCTGTTAACATTTTTGCGGGTTTTAACTCTTACTTTTCTTTGTAACTTTGAGCGTCTTTTGGGGTACCTAGGAACAGAAGATGGCTAAGCTTGTTCCTTTTCTATGCGCTGTCTATGCGCTGTTTTTTCAAAGTAGTTAAGTTCTTAATAACTAATTAATTATGCACTTAAAGCACTGCTGAAATACTTTGTACATATTGCAACTAACTGTTTAAGGTATATAACTTTCACAAAGTTTTCTTTAGTTAATTATTATCTTTAACTTATTCTCGTTTTCGTGCTGTCATAAGTTGTAGAGTAGGGGGTTTTAGACTCAAGTTTTCTTTCAAAAATCTGTTCGTTATAAATTAACATTTCCTTTTTTAATTGCAATGTAAAATTTGGATTTCTTTTGCATTGTTTTTCAGGTTTAAATTCTCTCTCAAACGAACTTGGAATTTCGTTATAGCTGAAAATCATTTCTAATTATTATGTCACTCTCACAGCTTGAGTTCTCTTTAATCTTCTTCTCTCTGTTTAATAGTAACAGATGAAGAGCATGGGTCGGGCCATGAAGGTTAATGGATGCAAGCGAAATTGTTAACTAGTGCTAGGTCATGCTACTCTACGGAGGACATGACTTATATATATATTTTTTAAACTATTTTAGGTGGGAATGTTACTTGCATCTATGGCCTTGCAGAAACCCATTTCCAACTAGGTCTTTGTGGAAGTGAGAAAATGCAGAGTTTTTGCTGGTCCTTGATAAAGCCAAGGCTCAGTATTCTCGACACCTTCTACATTCAGTTGTTTTATTTTATTTTTTTATCTTTTCTCCTTTTACTCACACAGGTAGATACATAACCTTTTCTATGTTGTACTAGGTGTGAGTCAAAATTATATATGTATTTTTTTGCTTAGGTATCTTCTTTATAGAATATATATATATATATATATATATATATATATACATTTGCGTTCATGTTAGGCGAACGTGGTAGCCACACCATCCCTCGGAACTGTCCAGAATGCTCTTCGAATCAATTTTGGACACCTTGGGTCCGATGACATGGTGCATTTGTCCGCCTGGAAAATCTCATCCTTGTTGAGGTACATGAAGTCCATGAAGGGCTGCAAATAGTCACCCAGCACAGCAACGAAGCGATTACCGGTTAATGGTGTTTACGAGGACCAGAGTACCCAAACCGTGTCAGGTAAAGGCACCCACACACATATAACATATATATGGAACCACCAGCAGCTTTCACAGTGCCTTGTTCACAGCTTGGGTCCATAGCCTCATGGGGTCTGCGCCACTGGTAGTGTGACTGATAGGACCACCCACATGTTTCCAGTCTTCCATGGTCTAATTACCGTGTTCACGAGCCCAGGTGAGAAGCTGTATCCGATGTCGTGGTGTTAACAAAGGCACTCTAGTGGGTCTTCTGCTCTCATATCTCATGGACGATAAATTACCCTCCACTGACCTGATGGATATGTCTCTGGTACCTCCTGCATTAAATGTGGATGTTGTTTGAGCCAGTGTCGCTTCTCTGTTAGCATGGACAATCCTGGTCAGACGCCGCTGGTCACTGTCATTCAACACCCGTAGTCGGCCACTGCGTTGTCCACGGTAGGTGATAATGCCTTCCATTAGGTATTTTCGATACACACGTGACACCGTGGATCCAGGAATGTTCAGTGTTCGCAAAACTTCGGAAACTGAATGTCCCATCCAGCTGGCTCCCACTACCGAGGCTCGTTCAAAGTCCAATAATTCATGTCGGCTTGTTATAATCCTGCTGGCGATTATTCAAGCGGACTCACGAGATTACACCTCGCAACTCATGAAACTCGTGGCGTACGTGGAAGCCTTTATACGACGGCAGCACCAGTTAAAAGTTTGCATACTGCTATTCTATGACTTTTAGCACTTATGTGTAGAAACAGGAGATACAGTTGCAAATAGAAATAAATGTTTACTACACTGAAAATTGTGCACCAATGAAGTTGGAAAATGTGTGAGAAATCCTGAAGTATTTATTCCCATTCGATCAGCAAATTTTTCAATCTAGAAGAAAAATACTGTGACAAATACAAATCAAAATTTATTATACCTAGCCGGCAAATTGGGAGCATGGAATAAAGAGAGGCATGTGCAAAAATTTGGATAAGTTTAGCTCTACGAAATGCAAAAATATTCTCATCCCAGCTTCTTAGAAACGGAAGCAATAGCAAAATCTCGCCTTTTCTTGGCCTACAATTCTACCTCAAAGACTTCCTGATAAAAGAAATTATGAATAAATGTTAAGTATCTGGGTTTCTTATCTGTTTCACTTCTCGCAGGAAACAGAAACGCCGAATCTAGCTTGTTCTACTGCTATTCCAGATTCCACATTTTGTTTTTAATCCTAAAGAAAACTGATGCTGCTTGAATTTGTGTATAAGATTTTGTGACTGAGGAATCTTCATAGTGTGACTTAATGATAGTTGATTCTTATTCACGTTTGAATTCTTACGTCCTGTTACACGTATAGAGCAAAGAGAGCAAAAAACCCATTATCTGAGCCTCATCAATAATCAAATCCTTCCCACTTTTCCTGTTAGCTTTGTTACTCAAGGTTTCCGTGATACTACGGGTACGAGCATAAAAAACACACTTTCCACTATTCAAATACTTCCTCACCTAATAATCCTCAGTCTTGAAGGTCATGGTCCACTCAAAGCATTACCTCTGCATAACACAAGAAATTTGAGTGACAACCCAAGGACAAGTTTCTTTCAAATAACGTTTCGGAAAAAAATCAATGAAAATTAAGTACAATCTTTCCCCTTAAGAAAAACAAAGAAAAAAACTCATTTCATCGTTGAAAACATTTTTTTTTTAGTTTAAAGTTTGGTAATTGTTTGAACACAAATTATTATTATTAAGAAGAAAATGTACTATATTCTCTTTGTATCATTTTAGGCGTGTTAATATTTTAATAAACAGAAAATAATATTGCTTCTAGGAAATATTTTCTGTTAAAAGATCTAGATTATTTTAATTTACTCCAGTGAAACTAATTTTATAAGAATCGTTATCACAGCCAAATCTGTGAGCCTCATGCCAAGCTTCTGAGCGCAAAAAAGATTTATTTCACACTGTTAAGAACAACGTTACAGGTTTAGAGATGATGGCTTTGACAGAACGAGATAGGCTACCACCAAAGAGCTACAAAACTTACAAAAGTTAAGAAAAAGAACCATACATTTTTACTCAAATCCACAACATTAACAATTTCCGATATTACAATGAACCTTCCAGGAAATGTTAAGGCAACAAAGATAAACAGTACAATGTGTGTGTTTTGCTTTTGTTCAGAACTAAATAACCCACTCTAACATAGAGATATAATTTTGTATACAAAAAAAGCTAGGAAATCTTGTTTATGAATATTTAAATCCTATCTCAAAAGAAAATTCTAATTGTGACAAAACAAAATCTGCATTTTCTCCACTTCTAATGGTTGTATATTCTATAAAACTGGAAACTGGAAAACATGTTCAAATTTTTAAGTAAGCTTGTCTCTATATGGTTAGAAAATAACTTTATTGCGACTTTTAAAACCAAAAATATCGTGTCAAATGCAGTTATATGCATTCATAACAATATCCGTGTTAGCTAGTATGAATATACTACGTGATGTCGTTGATTACTCAGCTGACGTATGAATAAAATCGGCAACGTTGCAGTGATAAACCTGCCGGCGTAGTTTAGTTGGAAGAGCAGCCGCTCCGGAGTAGGAAGACGTGAGTTCGAAATTACCACCGGCAAAAGTTATACACTGGTGTCCAAACCTAAGGACGGACTACATTTCTGTATAAGAAAGAAAGTACATGACCACAGCCGAATGGGGCAGCAATTATGTTGCCAGCATATGAACATATTAAAAGACACAAAACAATTGTATATAAATAAAGTAAAAATTACACTGTAATCAGTGTTAACGCAAAACTTACAAATTTCGGATGGACATAGTTGGAGAGTGGATGTACAGTGTTTACCGATAACCAGGCAGAGAGACATTTCAGAGTGGAATACACAGTGCGTCAAATAATTTTTAAGACTGGCGCTAGATTTCAGCCTACGGTGGAGCCACCAGTGTAATCGCGAATGCGTTATAAACCGTGACCATCTGCTTGCTTTCTGCCAAAAGTACTGCGCAGTTGTTAAAGTAACTCAAACGAAACGGGCGTTCATTAGAGAAGTAAAAATTTTTCATGTTGAATTATTAAGATGGAATAAAGGGTTGTTATTAAATTTAACGCAAAACTTGGTAAAAGTGCCTCGGACACGTACCAAATGATGAAACACGTTTACGGTGAGTTTTGTTAAGTAGATCAAATGTTTTCCGGTGGCACAAACGGTTTTTGGACAGAAGAGGGACGCTAGAAGATGATAAGCATACCGGAAGACCAAGTTCATCTAGGAAACCTGAGATTATTGAAAAAGTGTGGGATTTCGTGGAAAACAATCGATATGTGTCACTAAGAATGATGGAAGAGTCTTTAAGCATCAACAATGAAACGATTCGAACCATCCTGCATGAAGATTTGGGCAAAACAAAAGTGCCGCCCCGGTGGCGCAGTGGTCCAAGGCGTTGGCCTCTGATCATTCGTCTGTAAGGGGTCCGGGTTCGAATCCCGGTCAGGCATGGATGTTGTGTTTGTCTTACGGCACTGGCTCTCTCCCTTCCCTGGAACCAGTGACCCTAAATTAGGGACGGGCGACTGCTTATAGCCCATTGAGTTGCTCACGGTGGTCGGTAAACCTCCAATAAAAAAAAAAAAAAAAAAAAAAGTCTGTGCTAAATTTGTTCCACACACGTTAACCAATGAACAAAAATCAAGGAGAAGTGCACATTGCAGAAACATCATTTCAGCCGCTGAAAATGATCCGAACTTCTGAAAATGGATTGTTACTGGTAATGAAACATGGTGTTTTCAATATGATCCTAAAATAAAGTGACAAAGTGTGGAATGGAAGTCAAAAAACTCGCCACAAGCCAAAACAACAAGAAAAGTTTAATCGAAAATCAAAACAATGCTCATTACATTCTTCGATAGTAAGGGTATTATCCACAAAGAATTTGTTCCAAGTGGACAAATATTACTGGTGAGTTTTATTTAACTGTTTTGAAGAGTTTGATGGGCAGAATTTGTTGCATTCGTCCAGAATATCGAGATGAAAACAGTTAGTGTATAACAAAGTAAATTTCAACGTCATTTCTGGTCTACGCCGGGATTCGAACCCGAGGCCGCTTATTCCGGAACAAGTCGCTCTACCAACTGAGCTACGCAGACGATTATTCTGATTCCTATCTGCCTTTATGTCGTGTGCGTCCTGCTGGCAGGTACGTCACATCTCTCCGCCCCCCGAAAGAGGGCCGGGGGCATGGCCACGGGGTCAGCCGTGACCATGAATCGTTGCAGGCAGCCATCCACTGTAGAACATGCACTTGAGAACTCCCAGTCAATCTGCTGTGTGGAATGCAACATCACACATTTTTATTTTTCGAAGCGCTGGAGGAGGAATTGTCTGATTTTTCCTGTCTCGCGGTGTGGAAGTAACATCACACCAATGCGAGATTTTGAACGGCCGGGTCATCCGGATAGTTCGGGCGCCATTATAACGAAGTAAATTTCTCCGTCATTTCTGGTCTACGCCGGGATTCGAACCCGAGGCCGCTTATTCCGGAACAAGTCGCTCTACCAACTGAGCTACGCAGACGATTATTCTGATTCCTATCTGCCTTTATGTCGTGTGCGTCCTGCTGGCAGGTACGTCACAAGTGTTTGTTGCACGATAATGCACTCAGTCACACCTCACTTATTGTTTGTAGATTTTTGGCGAAAAATGACGTCTGTGTGGTGAATCATCCACCGTATTTTCCTGATTTAGCACCCTGCGACTTTTCTTTGTTCCCAAAACTTAAAATGACGTTAAAGGGTTGTTATTTTGATGATATTTTGACCATACAAACAGCTTCGACGCGTGCTTTGGAGGCAATTTCGCAAAGTGAACTGGAACAGGCATTCGAATCATTATTAAATCGCTGTAACAAGTGTATTGAAGCCGGAGGGACTTATTTTGAATAATAAACCAAAACAAATTATAATTTCTTGTTTCTATTTCATTTTACAGACCCAGTCTTAAAAATTCTTTGACGTACTGTGTATGTCCACCCTGAACGGCGATGCAGTCATAATGTCGTGGCAGGCTGAGGATCAAGTGATCCGGGAATTCTTGAGGCTAATTGGCCCACACTTCCTTCAGAGCACGGATGAGGCCTTGCAAGTTTCTTGGATGGGAGGCTCCCCCTTCGAAGAAACATGCAATCCTCATTGCATCCCAGACATGTTCGATCGAGTTGAGGTCAGGGGAGAGTGCTGGCCAGTCTCGATGCATATTCCTCGGTCTCCAGAAGTTTCTGTACTACTCTCGTACGATGAGGTGTCGCGTTGACATCCATGAACAGAACGTCTTCGCCTACAGCCCCACGGAATAATCAAACATGACGCAGAAGAACTTCGTTTCAATACAGTTCGCCTGTCATAGTCTCATTTTCCAACACCTGTAGCTCTGTGCGTCCATTAATCATGATGCTGCCCTACACCATAGCCCCGGAACCTCTGTATCTGTCCGTTTCCTGCACATTCTCGCATTGTTACGCAGTACCACTTTCACACCAGATCAACTGACGACTAGATCTGATGGCAGACTAAAACGACTCTGATCTGTGAAGAGTACATTGACCCATTGATTACGTGCTCAATTTCTGTGAATACGATACTACTGAAAACGTGTGCTACGTTGAGCTCTGGATAGAGAGACGCAGACTACAGTCCTTTCGGCATATAGCCTTATACACCGCAGACGTCTTGCCACAGTTTGTCGGGATATCCGCGTTCCTATGCTGGAATACACTGTTCAAACTTTTGGGGTAGGTTGCACCAAAACGTGGTGCTACACCAGCTGCACCACTTTCTGAGAAAAGATACGCCATTGGGTGGTGCAAACAAATCCCAACAACATGGTGCAACTTTGTACTACTTTATGGTGCAAGGCAGCACTACACTATGTTCAAGGTTTCACCATGTTGTTGGGTTTCGTTTGCACCACACACTGGAGTATTTTTTCTCAGAAAGTGGTACAGCTTGTGTAGCATCACTTTTTGGTGCAATTACCACAGCATTTTTAACAGTGTAGAGACGACTCGTGAGCTGACCACCCGTGGTACGACAATTACGTTTTTCTGTTACAACTACAAATCTGTGCATACTGTGTGGACGATCTTAGTAAGAGATGGGTTTACCTCATCGGGGCGCTCGCTGGGAACGATGGCACACAGAACAGCAACAAGGGCATCTGTGAATCTTGGAGAGGTGCCAGCTAGTTCTGTGTGACATTGGCGAAAAGACCCCAACTCACTGGGTTTTGTTCCAGAATCCTTAGGTTGAATGACCAACTGGAACCGTCAGCTGTGGGCTAATCCCCCACACTGATGTACTTACCTGATTAAAAAGACACAAAGATACAATTATCGGAAATCTAGTGTGGGATATGGTGGACCTACCACACTGGAGAAAGATGGTCTATCACGAAATCGACATGGAACTGGAAAAAGGAAAATCAGATAGAGATCTCGGCTGAGTTCTGTTTGTGTGGGGAATGAAGATGTGTTGCAGTTATGTAATGTGAAGCAAAATGTTGTTAGCAAGGTGGAGACTAATATGCTTCGGTGGTTTGGCTATGTTAAAAGAATGAGTGATGAGATGCTTACTAAGAAAATCGTTTTAGCCCAAGTGGCAGCAAGGAAAGGCAGGGGAAGGCCAAGGAAGTCATGGGAGGATCAGATTCAGAAGTGTGCATGAGAAAAAAATTATGAGTACGTCATACAGAAAATCTTGTGTACGGCGTGTGATAGATGTCAGTGAAGCCCGAGTTGTATGTCAAGATCGCTGTAAATGGAGAAGTTTGATACGGCAACGTAAGTACAGATTATCTGGGTAGTTTGTATTTCTTTGTGGAGCTAAACTCTGAATCTCAGAGAACCGCTTATTGATGATGATGATCATGACAAAAAATATGTCTTTACGCGTCGTAGCAGATCAAGGGCACCCTCCTAGCACGCGTCTGGAACATATTCAATCGAATTGAAACGCTGCTCAGAGTCTGGATGCCACACCATGCACGATTCCGGACTGCCTGGCAGCATCACTTAGTCGGCGGCAGACATAATGTAAATTACATTTTCATACCTTTATGCCTTTACGTCCAGATTTTTCTTAAACACATGTCGCTTACCGCGTCGATTTCTCTTTTATCCGTTTAAGTGATACCGCGTGATCCTTATGCGTACGATTCGACATATTGCATGTGCGCCGGCTTTCTGCTGAAAGTCCCCAATTATGTAAATTGCCACAAGCTGTTTTGTCTGATTTTGTTGCTGTAACCTACTGAAATAGTGTTCGTCCTTAGATTTTGGACACCAGTGCATGTTACATTTGAACTGTAAAGGGAATGTGTCTCCTAGCTGTTAGGTTTGACAGATTTGGGTGATGAGTCTTCCACACAACGCACGCTATTAATAACGTAGAAGAATTAATAAATGATTCTTCTACAATGAGATGGTCCTTCGCGCATGGTGGTCAGATAACCCGAAACCTGCAATATTGTGCCTCTTCCTTTCACAAGAGGGGAATGATGTAAAGTATTACGTGACAAGACTACTACGGTGAAATCGGCAATGTCGCACCCATAAGTCTGCGCGTGTATCAGGAAGACGAGAATTCGAATCCCACCATCGGACAAATGTTACGTGTTATGAATAAGCTCGTCCTAATTCAATTTCTGGCCACTGGTTCCGGAGAAGGGGGAAAGGCAAGACAAATACACCATCCTAGCCTGATCGGGGACTCGAACTCTGGCTACTCGGACGAACGGTCAGAAGCCAGCGCTTATACCACTGTACCTCCGGGACGATCGGTCCCAGGACAACATACGGCGTCTCTTTGACTCCATGCCGGACCGTACCACCGCATGTATCCGAGCACGAGACGGTCCGACGCGGTACTGACGCTGACCGGAATGTGTACCGTATGTCCGCCGGAAATCGTCCTACTGCTGTGATATTGTAATCACTTCTGTCTTTGGTACGTACCATCTCACTACTAAAATCTCATTTCAATCCAACGCTTCCTTCTTGGTGCGCGGATTTTTATGACAATGAGTGTAAATACTTGTATCTAACAGCACCTCTAGCACTTTCCTAACTGCAAAATGTCCGATGTGCCTCGAAGATACATTAAGCCGCAATTATGGGGTAAGGAACTCCCAAGTGACATACTGGATAATCATCTCCTCCCATTCTCCCTACCGTCCCTGTCCACGGAGCACCTTCTAACCGGACTTTCTTGTAAGGATCCAGCGACAAGTCCCTTCGTCACTTCCTGCTGTACTATCTAAGCCGAACGCCTCTTCAAGCTGAGATAACTAGTTCTGAACCTATCATTTAGAGGAATCTCAACGAGAAAATCAGTCTTTTAAGAAAGGACACTTCATAAATAAAATAACTTTACATTGTAAGCAGGTTAACATAAACAAACAGATTATATTGGGTTGTCGGAAAAGTCATGATGTGTTTTGGCACCCGATGGCGGTTGGGCGGTTTTGGAAGTACTAGAGGCATGCGCAGCTCTGTTATCGCTATGGCATTCGATAGGTGCTAGTTCTAGCTGCAGTCGAAAAGGAATAGTGAGCGATTTGGTTGATTTGCGGAGATTTGACATCAAGTGAAGATGGAAGGCCGAACTGGGCATTTTCGCCATATTTTACTGTTTTACTTCCATAAAAGGAAGAACGCGCGTCAAGCTTGTGAAAAGTTGCGTAAAGTGTACGGTGATAATGCTCTATAAGAACGTCAGTGCCAGCGGTGGTTCGCAAAATTCCGTGCTGGTGATTTTGACCTCAACGATGCTCCTCGGTCCGGGAGGCCAACCGAGGTTGATGACGACCAAATCAAGGCATTTATCGAGTCAAACCCAAGTTACACGACACGAGATATTGCAGACACATTGTACATTCATCATTCAAGCGTTCACGACCACCTGAAGAAGCTGGGATACGTAAGCAAGCTCGATGTGTGAGTTCCTCATGAACTCAAAGAAGTTCAATTGACGGTGCGTATAAACATCTGCGATATTCTCATTAAACTCGAGGAAAACGAACCTTTTTTGAAGCGACTGATAACTGGTGACGAAAAGTGGATTGTGTACAACAATGTGCTGCGCAAGCGGTCTTAGTCCCGACGTGCTGCTTCGCATCAAACTTCGCTCCAAAAGCAGACATTCATCAGCGGAAGGTTCTGGTCTCAGTGTGGTGGAATTTTAAAGGTGTCGTGTTTTTCGAGCTCCTACCACGAAACCAAACAATCAATTCGAATGTGTACTGTCGGCAATTGGATAGCTTGAACGAATCCATCATCCAGAAACGTCCAGAGCTCGTTCATCGTAAAGGTTTTGCATTCCATCGCGACAGCGCGAGACCACACACAAGTTTTATCACCCGCCAAAAATTATTGGAGCTTGGGTGTGATGTGTTGGCCCACCCAGCATACTCGCCTGACCTTGCGCCGTCAGACTTCCACTTGTTTCGCTCTCTTCAACAGTCCTTGCATGGTATAACGTTCAATTCAGATGAGGCTGTAAATCAGCACCTTGTACAGTTTTTCGCCCCGAAAGACAGGTCCTTTTATGAACGAGGCATTCTGCAGCTCACTGAAAGATGGCAAAAGGTTATCAAACAAAACGGGTATTATATCATTGATTGATCTTTGTTCTTTCTATCAATAAATGACCTTTGCAAAACATGGCTAAAATACGTTATGACTTTTCCGACAACCCAATAATTAGTTTATTGGATTTTTTATGAGTGTTGTAAAAGGAAATGACATCCCTGGTGGCTGGGCGATCAGAAACACGGGCTTCTGACTATTCGTTCAAGTACGGCCCGAGTTCGAGTCCCGGATGAGGCACAGGTGGTGTATTTGTCCGCTAGCTCAAGATCCATCCCTTTCCTGGAATTCATGACCCTAAATTAGAACGGACGACTGCTTGTAGACCTATGATTTTCTCATGGTGGTAGTTAAAATACGAAGCAAAAAATAAAAGAGAAACTGAATTTTATTGTCGCCTAAGTCTTCGCTTTCAACATCATTAAATTGTATTTGTTGATTCATTTTTAGCATCGCACAAGAAAGATGTAGAACTTAACAGGTCGAATGCAAGAAACCGTTAATAGAAAAAGGAAACACCTCTAAGTAACACAATTAATTTATCTGGTGATGGGCGTTAACCAGTTGTTTATTTTAATCCTGTAGTTCTTCCTTCTGTATTGTTAGTGAAATCCGCATCGAAGAAAGCGATAATCTGTGTTATCTGTGCATATTGGTTTGAATAGATATGGTTGAGTGTGGCCTGCTCCGGGTGTTGATTTGATTTTAATCTCTCTGAACTTCTAACCCTTTTTGTTCATATTTTTTCTGTACGATAAGCTTCTAACGTTTCGTCAGAAAGTTGGAAGCTTCGCGTGTGCAGTTGTTGTGGCCTGAGTGTGCTCATAGGTTAAAATTTTTGAATGTGTGTCGTGACATTCTCTATGCATGTTTGCCTTTAGAATGTATTTGTACTGATGTAGCATAAAGCCCTATAATGTTTCTAAAAATGTTGTTGAAACATGAGCACTTAGTTGGTTGCAAAAGAACTCATGAGAAAACCAACTTTTATCGCCGAGATCCGAGACTTGCATTCTAAAACCTTAAAGCTTTAAATATACACAGGTCTACAAAATGTTGCATATCAAAAATTGTATTAGTTATTTTGGTAATTGTTGCTGCATATATTAGAGATGATGTTTGCAAATAAGATTTCCATTTAACTCTATCACATAAGCTTTTTTTCAAAAATTGATTATGAAGTAGGAAGAATTAGAAAATAAAATAATTATTGGAATTTCACCAAACACATTCAAAGCATTTGCACGTATCTTTTGATTGTTTATTTTTACTCTTAATGAGTTTTAGAACCATCTTTGTAAAATAGACGTCTTTTCTTTTAAACCTGCTCTTCTTATACTCCCGTTTACGTGTTATTTGTGGCGTTTCTCCGTGCAGCTTTCATCAGTAGTCTTCCATAATTATTTCCAGTATTATATTCTTGTACATTACAGCCGCAGAAGTAGCTCTCATCACTGTGATATTTTGGATCGGTCCAGATCATAGGCACACCTAAAAGAATGAGTTTTTTCTTACCTTTTGCCCACTGCTTCAATTGTGCACCACAAACATCACAAATTTTGCCCAAAGCCATAATTTGCCTGGTCCAAGTTTTAACCCAAAGTATGCGTAGTAAGATCTTTTTACAAAGTCAGTAATGTTCCCGTGTTGCTTCTTAATGATAAATTCCCCATATGTATAACAAGAAACTGTTTCAACTGTTAACAGACCTTCATGTAGCCATTGTCACAAAAACTGCCATTCACTTTGCTAAAACCAAACGCACATAACAACATGATACCGTAGATGTCTTGAACTGCTTTTAAGACAAGTTCTACAGTATCTTCAATGAATGCATTCCAAAGTTCTTCAAAGCTTCCATTAATAAGTCCCCCTAATGGTTCAATGGGTATATAATAAAAACTCTAGCTCTGAAAAACCACTACAGAAGACAATTCATAAACATAATAATATTCAAACAGAGGTCATCGCTCTTTCCACGTGTATAAGTGAGTCACGGAAAAGTTCTCATTGGCCGCCACCGGGAATCGAACCCAGGGTCTTCTAGTTACATGCCGGATATGCTTCCACTGCACCACAGCGGCTTCGAATTCCCAGACTCACATACACTAACCGCCAAGCCAATTTGGCAGGTTGCTTCTTTAACGTGGAAAAAGCGATGATCTGTGTTTGATGTTCCTAGTCCACGTCAAAGGTCTGTATTATTCATAATAATATTGATGACTACAGATAGTATAAAGATATCCAGGTCGAAGTCAGAAAAGCGGTAAAAGCAGCGCATATTTCGTTTACGAGAGAAACTGAAGAACTAATCCCTCGTGACCCATCCAAATTCTGGGAATTTACAATTTTTAAGAAGAAGCGATGCGTCCCACTCAGTATACTTAATCGCAATAATAGGGTGGGCAGTACATCGCTAATGGCTTTGCAGATTTTTTTCGTTCTGTCTTCGTTACAGAGAATTCTTTTCCTCACCAACCTGATATTTTCCCTGTAACTGCCGAAGGTCAATACGAACAGCTTGACATTCCTGAAATTGACCACTTTACTGTGAATGAGATCTTGCACGCTATCAAGAAACTAAAAGGAAGTAGAGCTGTTGGCCCTGATATGATTCCTTCGTACATAGCCAAAGGATGTGGTGAGGCGCTTAGTAAGTCGCTGCTTCATATTTATTAATATAATCTAATTGTTATTACTGGGATTTTTCCTCCAGATCTGAAAAAAAGCGAAAAATATTGCTGTTTTCAAGAAAGGCAGCCCCGACTCTATTGAGAATTATCGACCTATAATAATTATTTCTGTGCTAGCGAAAATATTTGAGTCTCTTATTTTCCTAAGATCACTTCAAACGTGTCCTCAGCTCTGCACAGCATGGTTTTGCAAAGAAACGCTTAATGCTTACCAGTCTATTCCACATCACAGAGACATTTTGTCATCTATTGACAGAGGATCACAAGTTGATGTTATCTACACTGACTTTGCTGAAGCTTTTGACAAAGTTCAGCACGGAATTTTACTCAAGAAATTAAACTATCTTGGTCTCAGTGATAATCTGATGTCCTTGTTTAAGTCCTGTCTTTTCAACCGATCCCAGTCTGTTATTTATAACAACTGTAACGTATACTCTATATTCACTTTCGTTTTGATTTTACTATCTCTGGTTATTTTATTTTACTATGTAAATTATCTTCTTACTGAACGAAATATTATTTCACCCGATGAATGAGATCTGGCAATGAGTGTAAGTCATGACGTGGTGGTAGCTAGTATATAGGCGCGTTCATCGAGACTTAAGGAGAGCTTTTGTTGTTGTATGAGAGAGCGTTGTTGTTTACGGAGAGCGTTTATAATACGAGGAGAGATTCTTCATTAGTGTAAAACAAGTTGTGTGTGTGCTTTAGATGACCAAGAGTCTTATAATAAAGAAGTTTGTGTAAGTTAGTTTTTCTCAATTCATAGTTTTTGTCAGACCTCTGTCTGGCTGTTAGGTTTATAACATTTATTTACCATAAATAACCAGCGTTAAGACTTTGTTTACGTTCGTAATTAACTAGTAACAACACCCTTTTGAATTCACTATTTTGAAGCTTAGTACAAGTATATCATTAGCTAGCTGGTAGGAAGAGAATCATTCATATGAATTAGCTTAGTGAAAAGAAAACAAAGCTAATTCATTATACAACCATGTTTCTGATCCCTATGTTGCCACATCTGGAATACCTCAAGGCTCTAATTTAGAACCACTGTACATTAATGACCTTCCTTTTTGCATTGATGGTCCTTCTGTCTTGTTTGCTGATGATCTCAAGCTTTATCGCAATGTACAGACTCCTGATAACTGTCTTGCTCTTCAAACGGACGTCAATAACCTGCTTCATTGGTGTACATTAAACCACCTCCACCGCAACATCTCCAAGAGTTATGTCGTTTCCTTTTCGCGGAAGAGAAACCCAATTCTTTTTTATTACGAAGCTGGCGACTATACTCTTAGCCGGACAAACGAAGTTCAGGACTTGGGAGTCACGTTTGATTCGAACTTGGACTTTAAAAGTCATATAAAAGGAATTGTACGTACAGCGTACAGAAATCTTGGATTTAGCATGCGACATTCCAAGTATTTCTGGAATACTCAGACACTTATTCGCATTTTGAGACTACGGTAAGATCCTCATTGGAATATGCGGCGATCATTTGGAGCCCTAGCCTCGTAACTCTAGTAAATGAAATCGAGAAAGTTCAAAAATAAAAAATTCTTAGACACCTTTTTTACAAATCGACTGGTGTTTATATAGCGGACATCCCGACGGCTGACCTTCTGACATTTTTCAAGATGGCCTCTTTGCAATCGAGAAGGAAGGCTCTCCAACTCAAGTTCCTGTACAGTATCATCAATGGAGAGATTGATGGTACTCAAATTGTAAACCAATTAAGTTTCCGTACCCCACGTTTATCGAGAACAAAAAAGTGAACTATTTGCAGTACCATTTTGCAGAACTTATGCTGGAAAACGTTCTCCGTTATGTAAAATGCATAGGCTTCACAACTCACTTGAAGAATGTTCGGATCCTTTAATGTAAGTAATAATTTTTTTTTCATAAAGCATGTTTTGCAAGACTGTAAATATCACTTTGTAATTATCACTGCAAATATAACTGTAGCAATTCCTGTAACAAGATATACCATCTGTAGAGATGTGCTTACAAATAAATAGATAAATAAATAAAATAAATAAATAAATAAATAAGTAAGAGAGCAAAATATTAAATGCAGAAACGTGATTATAATTGGCAAATTTCAGCCACATAAGGAGATGAAGATGATCACAAGTGTAAGTTCAGACACGTTCAAACCCTATTTCCACATGGTTCTTCACGGAGTTACCCCATAGCTTCCAAAGTACCACCCTGCCCCTTCCCAAGAGTTACTAGATTACTAGTCTTACTACACAAGTTTGAGTGGCAACAGTAAGTCGAAGACAATCGGACAAAATCACTGACTCGTAAATCTTCAGTTTTTGCTTTATTTGACTATTTAAAAAATATATTTTGTGGAAACAATGCACGTGATGGACTAATTGAGCATCATTTTAGAAATCAACACATCGATATTAAGGAGAAACAGGCAACAAATCTCTAATGATAAAACTGTCATAGATCTGTGATATCAATCCTTTTTATTCGCGTGCCGGAGAAGACTAGCTCAGTGCTTTGGTGTTTTTCCCTCTCGCAATGTTTATGTAATTACCTTGCTTGCTTTCGTGTACTGTGCTACTTCATAGGAATGGTTTATTATACAGTTTCATTCTTGTTCTTGCAGGAAAGCAAAGGATCTAAGAACCACTTACCATGGAGCTTTATAATATGGTGACATCTTATGGCACTACTGAGGTGCTCATAGCAACTGCTGTCATAGCAGTGGCCATGTTTATTATGATGCTTTATAAGAAAAACAAAGATCTTCCTCCTGGTCCAAGTGGACTTCCTATCGTTGGATACTTGCCATATTTAGGGAAGACTCCTCATGTAAAACTCCATGAACTCGCTTCCGAATATGGGAATGTTTTCAGGTCAGTATGATTTAAAGAAAATTTAGATTTATTTTTCTTCGCCGTAGTCCGCATCCTGAGAACTTCTGAACTTCTAAGATAGTATCTATTCAAGTTGAAAATACTCCAAATACGTGGCTACAGTAAATAAATAAATACATCGCTCTTAACCACGTTCTAGAAACACACAGCAACCGAAAAATTGTTTTTCAGCCGCAGCTGTGGAATTGAATCAACAGAACTCTCGATATCTAGCCGAGTGCGTTACATTTACGTAAATGTAACGCACTCGGCTAGATATCGAGAGTTCTGTTGATTTATGGGAACTGCTTGCGTATCAACTGCTTACGAACGACCTAAGAAAGTAATTGATATTCAGTTCCAGATCCTTTCTTATACTAACGCGAAAATCTTTCCGTGTTTTTGTTCTTCAAGCAGCTTTGGGAACACCCCGATATCTTGGGAAGAAGGTGCAAAAAATACCCCCTCTATACAGTACAAAATCGATCTGAAAAATTAATGAGCGAAATGTTTTATAGAGAAATTTTGATCGAAAGTACTTTATACGCAAAGAAGCTATACAATATTACTAAAGTAAGAAATTCGTTCAATGCAAATATTTCACCAAGAAGATCCAACTTGCTTATAATGAGCATGACGGAACTAGTCGGATGTAATAACTTAAACCTAAAATAAAAAATACATAATAATAAACAGATGCCAATAACTGTGGGCTAGTAAAGGAAATCAGCGCATCTTAATTAACACAAATTTGCAACCCTGCCTTACGGAGACAGTTTCTAACACTGAACACTTTAGTTTCACATTTTCCCAGGCATCGGCGATCCAACAAATTGCTCCGAGTACATTCGAATTTGCATCTGATGTTGTTCTTCTCTCCCTTCTGTCCGAGGGTATGAAGATTAATTTTTTCTGAAAGTTACTCTTAAAGCTTCTTATGACCCCCTGACCCATGGACTGTATGTAGAACGTCGAATTTTTTGGCAAAAACTCAAACTGAATGTTTGTAATTCTTGCGATTTGGAGGTGTACAAAACAGTTGTCTATAAGAAGTAGAATTTTGCTTTTTTGTTTCCGAAGGTTCTATTTCAATTTATAAATGTGACTTGTAAAGACGCTCAAACTTATCCACTATCTTTTATTGTTGTCACAGTCAACAAGGAGTTTTTTGCATTTTTAAATCGTCGTAGATGTTTTGAATCTCTGATAGTTTAAAAGCTTTCACATGACGGAGAAAAAATGTCTAACACGTTTATCTATTTTTCGAAAGCTTCTCTCCGGCGGATTTTTCGCCTTTAAACTTCAAAATTTGTTGAGGAATCGTTATAAAAATACCTGTTTCATCAACATTATAGATAGTGTCTGCGGTATATCTCTCTTTTTTATTCGGACCATCTTTCATCAAACCATACTTAAATATTTTTCATGCTTGCAGATTCTGCTTCCCCGCAGATTTTTCCAAAGGAAAATCTATTCCTGTTCTTAAAGAGATGAAGCCACCCGTTTGTACTTGCAAAGTCTAAATATCCCAGTTGTATAGCAAATTTCTCTGTTAGATTTTTTTAACAACGGCCACTAACAAGGAAATCTGCTTTATGTTGCACAGTATATCAAAGCTTCATCTGAATTTTCTTTTTTCAAGTTGCTTACTTGCAATGTTGTCAGTGTTGTGTGTGTGAGAGAGAGAGAGAGAGAAAGAGAGCGAGTGTCCTTTACAGAGAGTCTCTGGTTTTCCCCTTTTCACAGCATGGAAACAATATATGATGAATGTGTGAGAATGCCTTTTTCTCTTTGTGTTTTCACAACTTGGAAACAGTAGATGACCAAAGCTCAATTTTTTTGCATATTTCCATAACTACAATTTTTTTCTTTCTTCTAGCTTACGAATAACCTCAACTTTGCCTTTTACACATAAGACCCTTCGCTTTGACATTGCGAAAGAAAAAAGAAGCTCGAACTGATACCAATTTAAGATGTTTCGTTTACGCCGTGATATGATGAAAAGTGCACACTGACACAGAAATGACCTATCTGAAAATAAGCGAGCTCTCATTCCCTCTTTCTTTCTTTCTTTCTTCAATATGATGTTTGATAGATGTGTGATTGATAACGATCTTAATTTTCCAGTATGATGTCTCTACCTAGGATGTCTGATAGATAATGGTCTTAATTCTCCAGTATGATGTCTCTAGCTAGTATGTCTGATAGATAACGGTCTTAATTCTCCAGTATGATGTATCTAGCTAGTATGTCTGATAGATAACGGTCTTAATTCTCCAGTGTGATGACTCTAGCTACGATGGCTGATAGATAACGGTCTTAACCCTTCCCTTCTTCTTCCAATCCAGCCTCAATGTGAGATGTAACAGGGCAAAAGATAACGTTATCGCGCCTTTCCCAATCCATTTGGTTATACGCTGATCATCTTAAAATCAGTCTCATATTAAAGGTCATCGCTGACAGAATGTACAATCCGAGAGAGCGGGGAGAGCGGGTTACAATCTATATACAATCCGAGAGAGCGGGTTCATGGAAAACTGAAGAGCGAGATATCCGAAAATTTCTCGTTTAATTCGGGAAGTGGCCGTAATAAACGGATTCAACGATAGAAATTTAGTATAGAACCAAACAAATCTTAAAAATGACCTGGCTAGTTGCGAATTCTTTATAAACAAGTTGGACCTATAATATGGTAAAAGGTACTTAAGCATTAACGCAGCATTATAAGTAATCATTTATGGTGTAACATAATGACAGTCACATCCTGTTAGTGAACGTACCGTGGTGTGCTGCAGTTTAGACATTATAAGACCTAAATAACAGTGAAGTAGATATCAAAAGAAAATAATGTAAATATTTCAATCTCCTCGCTATCATATCTAGTATTTGGGTGGCGAGTGTTAATTCCACTTTTACTGTATAGGGTTTGTAAAAGCAACAGAGGCCTTTGTGCAATATCTCCGATCCGCAATGCTGAAGATGTTAACAAGTAAACTTCATACGAGGTACACTAGTTATGATGGAAACAATGACGTGAATGCATTGAAGAGTGCTATCGGTAAAAGCGTAAAGTGCTTGATTTTTTCCTTTCTCTCTCTCTCTCTCTCTCGCTCGCTCGCTCGTTGTCCATCAACTGTATGGTAGCTTCAGATAGCCTTCAGGACTAAAAGCGTAACGGGGCCTGGTGGACGGTGCTATGGGACTTTAGGGCTGCATCCCTCTACCCAAAGCAGGTTGTTTTTCTTCGTGCTGCACTGAAGTTTTTTTTTTTAACTCAACTTGGAATTTTCCTGTATAACGCAAAATCTATTCGTTCTGTAGACACCTGTCTACTCAGAGCTGAACTGGTCGCAGGCCTGAAGTCTTTTGAAACCAGATCATGTGGAAATCTCATGATCTGTTTGTCTGGCAATAAAGCATCAATGGAAGCTGTTTTGCCGCAGCCAGTGACGTAGCTGGATGATATTGCTGCTTTACTCTATGCCGTTACTGTGCTGCAGAATATGAAATAAAATAGTAAGTGAACAAACGCAATGGTGTCAAATGCGTTTTTTATATTATAGTTTCGCCTTGTTTTATATTTGGTTTGATCCTGCTTTTATTGAACGTAATGTTTCTAAAAGCGACGGAGGGACTCCCATCAAACTGGAGGAAATTATGTGTTTGCTAATAACAAAATCTCACATGCCATAATTTTTGGTAAAAGTTCCGTTTGTTTTCCTTCTAGTCAAAATGGGTATGTGAATAAATTACGATAAAGCAGAAAGTTCGGTAATGAACTGAATTGCAAACAGAACAAAATATAATTAATTTTTGCAGCAAAATACTTGAATAAAATTGTTATTTTCCCACGTACTTAGCTGAGCAAAATTGTCGCATAGTAGCACATGCAAATTTTTATTCATTAAAAGTCATTGAAGATACTGGATTGGGTGCAGGTTGTCTTAAACATTTTTTTCTTTCATTTCCTGAAGCATCTCTTTTTTCTGTTTTGAAATCGAGCTGGGCATTGCGTGCGTATCAGTTCAAGTAGTGAACTAGAATTAATTCCTTAATGAACAACATTTAATCACAGAGGTAGTCATTAACGGACAATTAGCCTTTTTTTCGTATTATCACGGAAAAACTTCGAATAAAAAGGACGTTTTGTTCCTAACAAAGACTTAAAAATGTAGCTTTTATTGCTTAGAAAATTTCCAAAGTGTGTATTATATTTTCAAAACGAAATTTTTTACTGTAAATTGTAGTCATGGCTTCAAACTTAAAACTGAATGTGCTTTGCTTCCGTAATAATTAAAAAGAATGCCTCTGTGTGGTAGACGCTCCAAACTTTGTCTCAATGTTTTTCATTGCCGTCTGAGTTGCAGTGGCAGCTTTCAAGTCGAAGTTCCAAAAGGGAGAAAATTAGAAGCAAAAATATTTATCAAGCATATTTCTAGGAAACCCAAAGTAATACCTGAGAATGCGTATGTGACCTTGAACGTGTGTGCGCTGCCATTGGCACGAGCACTAAAATGGTTCTGTCACGTCTGCATCGCAAGAAGCAAAACGGGTTACTTTAATTGGGTGTAACTATTGAATCGGAAAACGTCACTCTCACAAAGCATGCAGTGTTTCATTGCCGGCATCAGGTTGGGGTTAACTATTCGTTAAACTAATTTCTTTGGCGGTTCCTTTCAGAAAGAGAAAACTCGTGGTTGAAAAAAGGGTCTATGGAAAGAGAAGAAATAAAAAAGCCAAAAAAAGGTAACAATTCCGCAAATAATGGAAAGACGATTAAAGTAGTTTTTTAAGAAGATATTGCGAACTGATATGTTTTCTTCTTTATTCATGTATTTTAAAGAAATTATTGAACTGCTAACAACATTTTCACATATAGAGTGCATACGAAGCGAATATTTTTCGTGGTTAAGGTGCTCTCCGAAGAGGCTGAGATAGACATAACACAATCATTCACTCCAGTAAAAATCCGAATATACATACCTGAGCTGCGACTGATACAATTCAGCAAGTTAAAAATAAGTCAAAAAATTAATTCTGTTGATGGAAGGGTAGGGAATAAAAGAAAAAAATAGGTCAGTGGAATAAAGCAATGCCTGTACTTTTCAAATGGCTTGAAATTTATATCTCATGATTTCGTTTTTTCAACGCTTTTATATCTTAAATCTATTGGAACACTTTTTTGTATAGAGTAGACATTATTTCAGCAATAAAAATCCCTAGAGCACTGACAGACTCACAATAATTTAGCTTTAGAATTGGGTTACATCCCCCATTCCCATCTCATCTTACCACGATCCGTTATTGGTGACGTGTATGATAGAAACCACTTTAATTGCTAGCTTGGAAACGGCGAATACTAATTCCGTACAAAGAAAATGTGAAACAAATATTAAAGTCTCATAGAGTTGAAACCATATAAAGCGATTACTCGTAAATTTCCTTCACCACAATTACAATATGTATATACGCAGTCGAGTCACATTATTATTGCCACTTCCTACTTTTGACGTCAACAGCGCGTAGCCAATGAAAGAAAGCACGTGTCGTAAGATGGCTCGGAGGGTATATAAGATGTGCTGTAGGCATTCTGAAAACATATCACTAGTTGCTGTCATGGATAAAAGCAGCGATTCATCAGATTTGCAAAAAGGGATGATTACCGACTTTCGGGCCAAGGGGGGGGGGGTAGTGTTCCTGAAATAGCGCAGTTTGTGAACTGTTCACGTGCTGCTGGGGTTAAAGTGTATCGTGATTGGAGAAATAGCACCATTGCGAATAAGCGACGTGTAAACTGTGGAGCACCACGTGCCGTTGATGCGAAAGGTGAACGTCGGCTGGGAAGCTGCGTGAGGGCCGATCGACACGCTACAGTAGAGCAACTCACTGGCCGAATGAACCAATGGGCTACCGGAAGTGTATCTAAAACGACAGTTCAGCAAACCCTGCTGCGTATGGGGCTTCGATGCAAACTGATGGTCACTGTACCTAAGCTAACGAAGGTGCATCGGCAGAAAAGGCTTATATTGCACTGAAGTATCGGAATTGGACCTCCGCTAATTGGCAAAGGATTGCCTCCTCCGATGAGTCACATTTTCTGCTTCATCGACCTGATGGACGTTGGTGTATAAGGCGAGAAACATCGGAGAACAAACACTTTTCAACTATTGCTAGAAGAACACAAGTTGGTGGGGGCAGCGTTATGGTCTGGAGAATGTTTTCGTGGTATTCCCTGGGTCCACCCATATCTGTGAAATGCACTATGGACCGAATTCTTTATGAATCCATCCTTGCAGACCACGTACACCCATACATGCTGATTGTCTTCCCTGAGGCGGATTAGGTCTTCTAGCACGACAATGCGACGTGTCACATATCTAGAAATGTCCGAGAGTGGTTGGAAGAGCACGATAAAGATTTCAAAGTAATTCCCTGGCCCCCTAATTCCCCAGACTTAAACCCAATTGAGCATCTGTGGGACCCCCACGATCGTGTTGTTTGCTCTATGGATCCTCCACCACGCTCCCTTCAGCAGCTATCAGATGCACTGCTGTCAGTATGGCTTCATGTACGTACCTGTGAACATCTTCCAGCACCTTATTGAGTCACTTCCAGCCCGTCTAGCTGCTGTCCGCGCTGCACACGGCGGTTACTCTGGATATTAGCTGTTGGTCACAATAATGTGACTCAACCGTGTATCATAATTATATCTCTTTAATTTTACAGCTGTGTGGCGAAGTATTTACCGTTCTGAAATTCCTCCTCGGAATTTCGGCGGATGTATATTATTAGCGCATTCTAATAAAATGTAGTTTCTCTGTTATGCCTGGTACTTTATTTATTGTTACCTTATCCTTTTTTTCTATAACTCCAACCACTTTTGACCTTTCTTTTGTCTTTCTCAAACATTCCAGTAATCAGAAAGTGATATCCTTTATAAAATTTGAATCGTTAAAAAACCGTGTAAAATTAGCATGTTACTGTAAACAAATAACTTCCGCCATTTTTTCTATAACCACTTTATTCTTTCTGTGCAGTTTGTACTTAGGTAGCCGTTTGGTAATAATTCTGGATGGAGCGGATACGGTCAAGGAAGGTATGAATAAACCTGAATTTTTGGGACGCCCTCCGGAAGGTGCCTTCAATTTGATTGCTAATATACCCAGTAAGTAATTTATTTATTTTTCAAATTGGAACTTACTGAATAAATTCCAAGCAGACATTTTAGTTATGCAACAGAATGAAGAAAGATAGCTGAAGTTTTCGTACGCGGTATGGGTCATCTACGTACGGTATGGTCCTAGAAATCTAAACTCATTGAAACGGAGTTCCAAATATTTGATTATTTGCCGTGCTAACTGTCGACGACACTATTTTACCTTTTCACTTTCTGGGTATTCATCTATTCCGAGTTACTGCAAAATATCAGAAAGAGCAATTTGTTTATAGTTTTACCATTTACCTTTGTGCGAAGTGATAATGAACCCTCTGCTTCTCTTCAGTCGTTATCTGAACTACCCATGAAGTCAGATGTTAAAACCAAAAGTATACGGAGAAGCTATATGCATTTTCTTCATCACTTGGGCTCGGAGAGTGCAAAGTGCTAAAAGCTGCAAAACATTTAGTTATGATCAAATTTTTACTCAGAAAGGTTTTGCAACTTCGTACATCATCTCTGAAAGGTCTGTCGGCTTGAGATGTTTTGCGCAAACGCTCCATAGGTGTGACGTAGCTAACTACCTTTTCTTCCCAGCTTTACACAAAGAGATAGTAGCTAATACAATGGCTAATTTTTCGTGGAGTTCCCTCTCAAAAATGGAAACTGTGTATTAACTCCTCAATTTAGAGTGCAAAAACATTGGGTTATCAATAGAAAATACGTATAACATTATAAAAAAAATGCCTGGTGGCCGATTGGTCAATGCTAGTCGTCTGAGGTGGGCCCATGTTAGAGTTCCTGCTTAACGCACAGGAGGGGCGTTTGTGTCAAAGCCCTGGCTCTTCTCCTTCTCTAAATATGGCTGTAAGATTTGCTCACGGTGGTCATTAACCTCTTCCTATCGCCCACTCCCTCAATAAAAAAAGGGGGGGGATATGGATTTCAGAGCTTTAGGAGAGAGCCCATTAAGTTTAATGGAAATTTTCCAGAAAAAATAACTGGTACGGATATGTTAAGTTTACGATTTGGGGAATATTGCCTGAAATGCTTACACAGTGGACCCCTGAGGGAGGAAGGGCGAGAGAGGAACACCTTGGACGAAGAGTATAAAGATTGAGATGGAGCAACAGTTTCTTTGCTGTTGTTTATTGAATATTTATGAATCTTTTTGACCGAAACAACATATTTCACATACACAGCGGTCAACCAGGGCTTAGCAAATCCCAACCACTCAAGCAATTGGAGTACCAACTGAGCCTTTTATTTTTCATCGAGATTTGGAAGATGAAGACTGGGAATATGGTAGAAAATACACTGGTGGTGAGCAAAAGTACTGCATCACTTACAAAACCCGTAAATTTTTAAGTTTAACTCTTTTTCTAACTAACTAATTTTCATAGTTATTTCATCATTTATGTGTCATTAGACGCGACATTTTATGGATATTTCAAAAATGTCTTAGCTTTTCCTGTAGCCACTTCTGTTCTCAAGATACATTACAAAACTCATGACCAAGTCTAAATTATTTTGAAAAAGATCATTTATCCAATACTTAGGTTTACAGCAATAAATAGTTTTTGTAGTTCATAAGGAATGAAACAGCATTTAAATACAGAAATATAATGAAGCAAAATTATAAAATGTACCTAATATTTTGTTGCCCAGCCATTTATTACAGTTTTGTGTCTTGATGGCATATTGTGAACAAGGCTGATTGAAAATTTTGGTTGAACAATACGATTCTTGATTTGAATTACATCTTCAATGAGTTGAATTTTGGTTGCTGGTTTCTTTTTTTAATAGTTCATACGACACTCTGAACCACAAATTTTTGATCGGGTTTAAGTCCGGTGACTGTGGTGACCAATCAAGATGCTGAACTTACCTGAAACCACTTTCTCGCTACTTTAGTACGATGACAGGGAGTATAGTCACCTTGAAAAATACAGTTGTCGTCATAAAGTCTTCTAGATAATGGTATTATCTTGTTTTCTAATATCTAAATGTATTTCTGGGCATTTACCAAACCATCGGCAATATGGAGGCTCCCAACGCCATGTGTGCACATGCTGCTCCAAACCATGACCTTCATCGGATGCTTTACAGCAGTTACTAAGCAACTTGAATGGAATTATTCATGCCTGAATCTCCTTACATAGGCACTACTCTGATTCCCATTAAGCTAAAATTCTTATTCATCACTGAAAAGAACATTTTCCGATTGCTTGTTTGTTCATGAGGCATGCTGTTTTTCCCAATTAAGTATACGCTGTCTTTGATTTGCGGTTAACAATGGTTTACTCCTGCCTTTTCAGCCGTGTAAGTCACAGTAAAGCAGCCTCCTCCTAACAGTAGATGTACTAACAGTAACATCAGTCACTTCAGACCATCTCTGATGCAAGTCAGGGGAATTGAGCCATCTGTCTGCTAAGCTTAGCTTCCTGAGCACTCTGCCCTGTTTGGTTATAGTGGATCTTAGCCTTTCACTGCGAAGCATATTTTTAATACCTCCAGTGTCTTTTACTTTCTTCAGTAGCCTGATAACTGCAGATTGATTACAGTATACTCTTTCAGCGATTTGCTTTGAAGCATATCCTTCTTCATGCAGAACAACTACACTGAAGAGCAATTGAATTAGAGACAGCTGGTGTTATGCAAATGTGACACTGTGGGCGGCCCTGTAAACGGAAACGACACAACGTATGCAGCGATCCGACAATATAAGGAGTGATACGACGAGAATCAGTAAGAGTCGGACGGAGTATGAGTAAGACGAAGGATCTAAGCGCATTTGATCATGGGGAAATTGTCGGGGCCCGATGAATGGGTCACTCCATCTCGAAGGTCGTGCAGGCACTGGGATTTTCACGCGCCACTTTGTCACGGGCGCACCGTGAGTACATCGAATCCGGTAAAACCATCCCTGCAAGGGCCAACTGCCGTGGACAACAGCGTGTGGATGAGCGGGGTCATCGTCGGCTGGATCGCATTGTAACAGCGGATAGACGGGCCACAGTGCAAGAAATCACTCGGCAATTTAACGATGGTGCACAAAAACGTGTAAGCAGCCACACCATCCAGACATCCAGAACCATCTCCGTGCTATGGGGTACAAAAGCCATCGTCCCACGAGGGTACCGCTGCTAACTGCACATCACAGGGTGCAAAGATTAGCATGGGCGCGGGAACATCGCCACTGGACCCTAAATATGTGGTAAAATGTTGCCTGGACTGATGGGTCGAGATTCACGTTGGTACATGCGGATTGCAGAATGCGAGTGCGGCGCAAACCACATGAAGCAATGGATTCCTCTTGCCAGCAGGGTACTCTTAAAGCTGGTGGGGGTGGCATTCTCGTCTGGGGACTGTTTACGTGGACTGAAATGGGACCCCTGGTATGTGTGACATCGTCCCTCATAGGTCAATGTTACCGGGATATGCTGTACAACCATTTGCTCCCGTTTGTGCGTCTTCAACATCCCACTGGGGACCTCATCCTGCAACAAGACAATGCAGCTCCCGAATTGTATCCGAATGGTTGGATGAACACTCCACCGACGTGACCTCGCTTTCTTGGCCCTCTAGGTCACCTGACCTCAATCCCATCGAGCACATCTGGGATGCCATCGAGAGAGATTTTAGAGGCTCTGAACCCCTCCATCAAATCTTCATGAACTGTGGGAGCTTGTTCAGGAGTCGTGGATCCGTATGACTTCCCAACACTTCCGGTGTTTTGTCGAGTCCATGCCGAGACGAATCGCCGCCGTCATCAGGGCGAAAACTGGTGCTACACGTTACTAGAGAGATATCTCAAATTCAATTGCTCTTCAGTGTATTTTTACTCTGTCCGCTGTGAACAATTCCGCAGTTTTAACCATTACTGAGAACGTACACAAATTGCACCCTAATAACAATAAGAAACGACCACTACAATGCCCTAGTAGCTTTGCGTCAACCTTTATAAAAGTTGGAGTAGAATTAAGATAGCATTAGGAAGCAGCCAATCAGGTAAAAGAATGTCTACAATTGACTGTAACAACTGATACGCAGGAACGTGAATTTCAATGTGTTTATCAAACCCCTTATTTTATGTCATATCTTAAGAACACGAGTAAGTACAGGAAAAACTAAAACCTTTTTGAAATCTCCATTAAATTTCACATCTAATTATACACTGAGTGGCCACTTTATTATGACCACCCCCTCAGTACTTCGTTGAGCCACCTTTTGCTTTTAATACTGCGTCGATTCTTCGTGGCATGGACTCCACGAGATGTTGATAGGTGGTTTGTGGAATCTCAGAAAATGCTTGATAAACAGCACTTTCCAGTAGTGTGAGATTGCAGGGTTGTGGATCCAGCTGTCTGATGGCTCGTTCAATTTCATCCCATAAATTTTCAATGGGGTTGATATCTGGAGATTGTGGGGGGCACCCAAGCAAAGTAAACTCCCCAGCATGTTCCTGAAACCAATCCTGTGCAATATGAGCACTCTGGCAGGACACATTATCTTGTTGAAAGTAGCCATCGCCATTAGGATAAACCATCCACATGACAGGATGCACTTGGTCCGCAACGATGTTTAGATATGATGTGCTAGGCAGACGTTGATAAACACGAATTAAAGGGCCCAATGCATACCAGGAAAACATTCCCCAAACCATAACGTTGCCTCCACCAGCTTGAAGGGTTGTAGCAATGCATTTGGGGTCCATGCTTTCATGCTGTTTCCCTCAAATTCTCACTCGGCCATCGGCATGGTGCAACTGAAAACGTCACTCATCGGACCGCATAATTTGTCTCCAATTATCGATTGTCCAATCCGTGTGCTCCTGTGCGAACTGGAGACGTTTTCTCTTGTTAACTGCAGACAGCAAAGGTGTTCGAACAGGCCTTCGGCTGCCATATCTCATCCTATGCAGTGTACGGCGAACAGTACGTGCAGAGATCATTTGAGGGGATCCTTGATTAAGATGGTCTGTAATTTGCTGTACTGTTGCCCTTCTGTTGTCTGTTACCAGTCTGGACACTCTCTGTTCCGCCCGAGCAGTCACTAGTCGATGACGACCACACGTTGCACGTAGAGACCCAGTTTTTGGATGACAATCCAGTCTTTAAACACTTTAACAACAGCTGCTCTGGAACATGTGCTACAGAAAATTCCGAAAGAGAGCGAATTACAGCTGACACGTCAATAAGACATACACGCACTCATCACTAATGCACTCGAGTTTTATAGAGTATGTTTTGTAAAAATTCCCCTCTTTACTTGCTGTGTTTCTTTTCACCGCGACAGAAATCAGTCATTTCGTAAATGTAGCTTGTAAATACCACGTGACGTGACCTAGATGACGTACTACTGCGGTGACGTATGAGCCAAATCGAAAATGTTGTAACGTTAAGCCTGCCGCCGTAGTGCAGTTCAGAGAACAGCCGCACCGGAGGAGAAAGACGTAGGTTCGAAAACCACCTCTAGCAAAAAGTTATATGTCATAGGCTTTCCCTCAAAACTTCACGGTATGTGACATTAGTCACTAACAATGAAATATACAACATAAAAACTACTACTAAAAAAATGGGATAATCGCAGTTTCTTTCCATTTGTATGTTACAGAACTGCCAACTTTCAAGAATTGAAATCCATAAAATGATTTCAGTGAACTGTTACAGATATTTTATACGGGGTTTTAGGATTTCACATAAAATCTCAAAATGCAACTTTTATTCCATCTCGTGCTCCACTTCCTCCGTCTCCACAAAGCGTGAAAGGAATTTCTCAGTGTCAGTTCCCCAATAGACACCAGATGCACGGTTACTTACTAAGACGACATTTTACTAAGCTTAGTATTTGCACTTTGTATGTTGAATGGAGATTAACTCTATCACGCCTCTTTTGATGCTTTACAGATTTCTATTTCAAAGCTGCCGACCAATGAACTAACCCCTCACATTTTACTTTGAGGTTTGAGTTTTACAGAAAGCGGTGTGGTTCTTTCTCACGGGGAATTTTCTGATATGCTTAAGGGCATTTTCAGGAGACAGTGGGAATAGGAGGCAAGAAGAGGGTTGTCTCTAGGTTTAGGAAGCGAGCGGTCACGAAAAGTACGACGACGTAATTGCCCCAGGCGAGGCCGGGAATGTCCCAGGTGGACCGACAGGTTAAGGGATTTGACGACAGCGCGAGAGATGATCGAAAGCGGGAGAGTTAGCAAATATAGCACAACTAACAGACAACCTTCGCAGGCAATTAAATGAAGGAAAGAATGAAAGTTTCTTAGACATTCACTGACGGAAAAAAAAATCCCAACACCACGAAAACATAGTTGTAGAGTAAGGAAATGGCGGCAATACATTTGTATAGGTAATATATTTAATCGATTAAGGTTTCAAGATCACAGCTTATTGTAAGCGCGTGAGGAGCCATTTTAAATGTGAAATGCTGCTACATTAATAACCGGTGTAACCGCCAGAATGTTGAATACAAGCACGCAAACGTTCATGCATTGTGTCGTACAGGTGCTGCATGTCAGTTTGTGTGATGGAGTTCCATGCCTGTTGCACTTGGTCGGTCAATACAGGGACGGTTAATGCTGGTTGGGGATGACGCTGGAGTTGTCGTGCAATGATGTCCCATACGTGCTCGATTGGTGAAAGATCTGGTGATCTAGCAGGCCACGGCAACATGTCGACACTCTGTAAAGCATGTTGGGTTACAACAGCGGTGTGCGATCAAGCGATATCCTGTTGGAAAACAGCCCCTGGAATGCTGTTCATGAATGGCAGCACAACAGGTTGGATCACCAGACATACGTACAACTGTGCCGTCAGGGTGCGTGGGATAACCACGAAAGTGCTCCTGCTGTCATAGGAAATTGCTCCCCAGACCATAACTCCAGGTGTAGGTCCAGTGTGTCTCGGCCGCAGACAGGTTGGTTGCAGGCGCTGACCTGGCCTCCTTCTAACCAACACACGGCCATCACTGGCACCCAGGCAGAACCGGCTTTCATCAGAAAACACAACAGATCTCCACTCCGTCCTCCAATGAGCTCTAGCTTGACACCACTGACGTTGCAAACGGCAGTGGTTTGGTGTAAGTGGAATGCACGCTACAGGACGTCTGGCTCGGAGCTGTCCTTCAAGTAACCGATTTGTAACAGTTCGTTGTGTCAATGTGGTGGCACCTGCAGCTTGAATTGCTGCCGCAGACGCGGTACGATGCGCCACGGCCATACGCCGTACACGGCGGTCTTCCCTCTCAGTAGTGCCACGTGGCCGGCCGGAACCCGGTCTTCTTGAGGCAGTACTTTCCCTTGACCACCGCTACCAACAATTATGCACAGTGGCTACATTCCTGCCAAGTCGTTCTGCAATATTGCGGAACAAAAATCCATCTTCTCGTAGCCCTATTACGCGACCTCGTTCAAACTCCGTGAGCTGTTGATAATGGCTTCTTCGTATTCTTAAAGGCATTCTTGACTGACATCAACACACTACGTCGAATCTCAACGATAACTAACGCTCACGAACGTTACAGCGCGTATTTACAGCAAACCTGCTTTGCATGTTCCAAGCGGCGCTACTAGCGCCACACGTATGCGCCGAGCGCGAAATTTGCATAGACGTCATCTTACAGATGTACTCTCACCGCCTACCAACTGTCGTTTATCTAACACAACCCCTTCTTGACGTTGGGATTTTTTTCCGTCAGTGTATTTACGAATCGCAAGAATTATTTCCATACAATTATTATCATTTGGTTATTACGTGTTAATTACTATCATCATCAACCACTACGGAGTTATTAGCAATTACTAGTTAACAACTATTATAAAGATAAGAACGAAATCGTTAACAGAACGTTTAATCGACATGTTCGAATAAATCATGTATCAACGGAACTGTTTAAATGTATCGAACGTATCGATTAAAAACGGATTTATCGTATAAGTAATTTGCCGATTCGTATGGTATAAGCAAGATGTCTGGCACTATTTCATGGTTACAGCGACCAAAATGCAGTCGATGCGTAATTACCTCATTAGTACGTTATCATAAAGCTGCACACACAGGGAAAACATTTCCCCTGTAACTGAAATATTTTCTAGATATTACAGTGTTTTTGTTTTAACTTTACTGAGGTTTTGACCTTAAATTTTTGGGCCACCATGTTAAAATAAAATACTTTTAAATAACGCGATTTTAAGTTTCTGCAGCCAGTAGCTTCCATCTCTCTCTTCTCTAAACGAGTGATTTGAACAACTTTGAACGTGGCATAATAGTCAGTTCCAGGCGTGCTGGTTCGAGCATCTCCCAAACGGGCATTTCACGCACAATCGTAGCTGAGTATTCCGGATAGCGTGACGCGTAAATAAAGCTCCAGAAATCGGCGATCGTGGGGATGAAGACAGCTGGTGGATCAGAGGGGTTAAAGCAGACTAGAGGGTATCGCGCAACTGAACAGACGGACAACAACCCGGCAAATCACTGTATAATTATTCAATTGTGATATGCCGTGGCTACCTCCGAACGCACCGCATATTAAATCATGTCGCAGAATGGTTCCAACAGACGACGACCATGTTTCCGGTCTCCTTAGTATCCTTTACAACCTCTGACGACCATATCTCCGGCCCCTTTTGTTTCCTTTACAACAGCTAAAGACCATGTCTCTGGCCTCCTTAGTTTCCTTTCCAAACGCTGACGTCCATGTCTCCGGTCTCCTTAATTTTCTTAGCAAAAGATAACGACCATGTCTCCGGTATCCTTAGTTTCCTTTACAACAGCTAACGATCATGTCTCCATTCTCTTTAGTTTCCTCTACAACAGCTAACGTCCATGTCTCCAGTCTCCTTAGTTTCCACTACAACAGCTGACGACTATGTCTCTGGTCCTCTTAGTTTCCTTTACAACAGCTGACGTCCATGTCTCCTGTCTCCTTGGTTTTCTTTACAACAACTGACGACCATGTTTCCGGTCTCCTTAGTTTCCTTTACAACAACTGACGCCCATGTCTCCGGTCTCTTTAGTTTCCTCTACAACAGCTAACGATAATGTCTCTGGTCTCAGTTTCCTTTTCAACAGCTGACGACCACGTCCTCTTAGTTTCCTCTACAACAACTGACGATTATGTCTCTGGTCTTCTTAGTTTCATTTACAAAGCTGATGACCATGTCTCCTGTTTTCTTTACAACAGCTGACGACCCTGTCTTCGTTCTCCTTAGATTCCCTTACAACAGCTGACGATCATGTCTGCAGTCTCCTTAGTTTCCTTTAAAACAGCTGACAACCATATTTCTAATCCTTTTGTTTCCTTTAAGACAGATAACGATCATGTCATATCACCGACCTCATTTAATCTCCCTTCGTTGTAAGTGGTATCGAAGGAAAGAAGACTTTTTTCAATCAGATTTTTAGAGGCAACAACATGGATTAAAATATATTTTGAATTCGATAGTATCTATATTTGCGCCCTGTAGGGGCGAAGTAATGCGTCGGAAAACAACTAGAAAGAAAGGATCATCGTTCACACATTTCAGTCTTCCAAATACGGAAAGAAAATTTCAAATCAAACTATTTGGTGAAGAGATATGTTGTCCATGAAGAAAGGACGGATGGACATAGTGATAATATGAGCACATCTTTTTTTTATTCTTTTAAAGGCTATGCCAAAAACAACACGGGCCTCACAATGCAAGTTCTCGGTATGTCGCTTGAAATGAAAATTCTTTATATTTTTGGAAGTAAATCGCTCTTAAACTTACTGACTGTTGTTTTGTTCTATCGAGAAATTTCGAAGATGTTCTTATCATGCTTTCAAACTTAATTAATTGTTCACCTAACTTTGTTTAGGATCATAAGTGCAAGCTTGTCGTTATTTTAGCTGTATTGTCATACATATTGCAGGTATTGTCACAATCAGTGGAAAAGCTTTTCACGAACAGAGGAAGTTTATGCTGAATTCCATGAGAGATTTGGGAATTGGAAAAACTGTAGTAGAAGAATGTATGAAGGTAATATTACACGTTCAACTACTTTTACATGTCCTTTTTCGTGAAAAATAGTTCATACTTAGAAATAGCGTTGTCTAATGAAACATAATGGGGAATACTATAACCACGTAGAGCTCAAAAAAAAAACAGTTTTACAATTGTTCCTCAGAACTTCTTCAGAACCGATTTACTTATTTTTGTACTTAAACTCTGTCTGTCCGTCCTACAGACGAAACACGCATCCTATTTTGCTCAATTTAACTTTTTATGCGTGAAATAACCATCGTAAATTTCATTAGTTAGACATCTTGCATGTTAATATGCTTCTACCAAGTTTCCCAGTTTTCAAATGATAACAAAGATAGATTTGATACGAAAGTTCTAAATATTATTATATTATTAGGTGCTTGAATTAATTCCCGCTGTTGCCCAATAGAGCGCAGCAGTGGTGCGCTGTGACTCGGTCCACATGTGACCTCCCTTGCGCACGCACGTACCGTCCGTAGTCTGGGCGCAGCAGTGTGTGACACGCGATCGGAGGGCACAGAACACGAGTTTGTATCGCATTCACGATGTCGAGTTTCGTACCAAAAAAGGAGCATTTGCGGGAAGCATTACTCTTCTGCTTTCATCTCAAGAAATTTGCCGCAGAAAGTTGTCGTTTGCTAGTGCAGGCCTATGGGGAATATGCCCTATCGGAAACAACATGCAGAGAGTGGTTTCGACGCTTCAAAGCCAACGAATATGTCGTGAAGGATAAAGGGCGCTATGGGCAGCCGAAAACGTTCGAAGATGGCGCATTGGAGGCCTTATTGGACTAGGGTTCATGTCAGACGTTCACGAGTTGTCTGAAACCCTACAGGTTGATGAGTCAACGGCTAGAAAACGTTTAAAGGCAATGTGAATGATTCAGAAGCTCGGAAACTGGATCCCACATGACAAGGTTATTCTTCTCCACGACAACGCTAGACCTCATGTCGCCAAATCCGTGAAGGAACTCTTGGAGGCACTTGGCTGGGACTTCTTACTCCACCCGCCTTATTCCCCGGACATTGCTCCTTCTGACTTCCATTTGTTCCGGTCACTACAACACAGCCTGTCAGAGCAGCACTTCCTTTCCGTCACGGATATCAAAAAATGGCTCGATGAATGGTTCGCTTCGAAAGAACCAGCATTTTTCTACTGCGGAATCCATTTGTTACCCCAACGGTGGGAAAAGGCCGTAGCTGCCAACGGACACTACTTTGAATAGACTGTCCTGTACCGTTCTGTGGCAACACACAGGTGTTTGTGTGGCAAAAAACAGCGGAAATTAATTCAAGCACCTAATACCAACATAACCTGACAACATTCAGTTCGCGGTTAAGCATGTGTAAATAGCGATATTTAAACCAACAAGTTAGTAAAATCATGCAATGCATTGATTATGATACGATTTCCAACATACCAGAAATCATTACTCAAGTTATGAGGATAATGGCTGCAAAATACATCTCGCTCCTGTGACCTGACCTTTGACCCCATTGCGATGATATTCAACGGAACCGGTTCAGTATATTTCCGAAACAACATGATAAAGTTTTGTCTCAATCGAAGCATTTTTTCGTACGTTATGACGCATAAGGGCGATGGAATAGATCCCGCTCCTATGTCCTGATCTTTGACTCCATTTCGCCCATTTTCAATAGGGATCGTCCCCAGGTTGTTCCCTACTACGAACTAAGATTTCATCTAAATCGAATCATATTTACGCGAGTTATCGTGCGGACAGACAGACGGACATAGTTGGAGCCTGTACCCTTCTTCAACCTACGGTTGGAGAGCGTAAAATATGAGGTCAGGGGAATTGTGAAATGTCGTGCTTTGCGTTTTATCAGAGGACGTCTTATATGATTGACCTTCCAATCTATTAATTTTTTTAAATAATAGCTCTTACCTTTCAATGCTTCAAAGTTTTTTCGAATACTGCTGGTGTTCCGTGGTACAGATTTCCACAAAATCTGTATTTCGGAAACGTCAGCATGTTTTTTTCTTGTCTATTAAGCAAGAAATGCTACCGATAATGTAAGATACACTGTTCAGTATGGAATGCGCAACGCTGAGGTCGTGATGTAGAAACATACAAATCGCTCAATGGCGTATGCAAATGATCAAAGTTTCGTGGCAATTGGTCACGTGCAAATCGACTGAGTAGGGTTTCAACACTGCGCATGTATTGGCCAGCGCCATAGTAAGGCATGCGTTTAAACAAAGTATGTTCATCGAAAGCGCTTCGAATATTACGGGGATACCATAGCTTGGAAAGCGAGAGCAGGGTGGAACAGTACGTTGATTATCAAGCTACATCACATGGCAAAGATTGATGTAACGCCAAACAGAAATCAACGCTCTTTCCACGTAAAATCAAAGAGATGTGTAAAACAACTCTTTCCACATAAATCAATGAAACCAACGCTCTTTCTACGTGTTTGAATTAATTATTGATGTGAAGAATAGGTGGTGGATCAAACTGCCAGCACGAAAAAATTGCCTTCTCCGTACAGATGCTGTTCGTGACCCGTTCCTCATAGCGACTCGGCACAGATGCTGCTCGTTTTCATAAGGTTGAACTGTCTGTGAGATTCCCAAGTCAGAACCTTCTGTTATCGCTGTATCACTTGCCGCGTGGTCGGGAACGATGCAGAGGGACTGTGAAATCGAGCAGTGTCTTATTCATTGATGAGTTCAGGTTTTGTCGCCCTGTGCCATACGGGCGAACATCTGCTTGACGCCATCGTTATGAACGACATGAGAAAAGTTTAAAATTGGCTACCATACAGCGCCCCAACTACTGTACTGTGTAGGGTGGCAATCGATACGGTAGCGAGACATCTGGCATTGTGACGTTGAGATGCTATGTTGATGTCTTCGTCTGCCCCGTCATTAGACCATTCCTTGTCAGCATCCGGGAACTGCAGCAAGATTTCAAGGGGCAACCTACAGGAGGACGTGAACACTATCTCATGGCCACCAAATAAACTCACAGCTCATCCTGCAAGTGTGGAACATTATGGGTAGCTATCTCTCCCAGCTCTCACCCGCAACGGACCTGCAATAGCCTCATTCCCAGTTTGTTGTTGCATGTAATGGTACACACAGCATTCATTGATGATATCACTGTGCTGGCATGCTTCTTTGTCTTCAGACTTGTATAACTACCTGAAGTGCGCCAACACAGTGCTGAACTCATCAATGAATATTCTTGTCCCTTTTATTCCTCTTGCTTTCTACCTCTCCTTTTCGAAACTCTTGACATTTTTACTTTCAGAAATGATAGAGGAAAATAAGAAAGTAAAAGCGAATATTCCTCTCCTTTTATTCCTTTCCCTTTCTACCTTGCTTCCGTTCTCAGGTCTTTACAAGGTCTTTATGAATATTCCTCTCCATTTATTCATACTTGTACATCTAGGTTTCAGGTCTTTATGAATATTCCTCTCCATTTTATTCCTCTCCCTTTCTACCTCGCTTCCATTCTCAGGTCTTTACAAGGTCTTTATGAATATTCCTCTCTATTTATTCTGTAACGTATACTCTAGATTCAGTTTCTTTTTGATTTTACTATCTCTTGTTATTTTATTTTCCTATGCAAATTATCTTCTCACTTAACGAGATGTTGTTTCTCAGCTGAATTATATGTGGCAACGAGTGTAAGTCATGACGTGGTGGTATGCAGCATATATAGGCGCGCTCAAGTATACCAAAGAGGTTCGTTTTATATGTGATAGGCTCTTCCTGATTATTGATTTGGGATTTACCTACGTTTCTACGATATTACGATAGTACGAAAGTTCGGGCTATCAGTAGTTGTGTTATTTTGGAGTGTGTATTTGAGTAATACCAGGAGCTCCCCAATAAAAGGTTAAAAGTGAGTACGTTTTCTTAGTTCATTTTATTGTCAGACCTCTGTCTGGCCGTTAAGTCTATTTCATTGAGTGTTTTCGTTAAGTTCAGGGTATATTGTGTTTACCGCTTTAATAAGGAGCCTTCAATGTACTAATGTACTAAAACCGAAGTTATATTACTGATATTCAAGATAATGAGGAACGCTGAGTAAAAATAAATTCCATATTCTTGAAATTTATTGCACGTGCGTGTCTTACCTAAACAAACTCTAGCACTTTGAAGATTAAGCACACTTTAGCTACGTCAAGTAACCTTTCAATAACCCTAACGTGATTTAACGTAAGCTTTCCTGCACTACACGTCCAGCCGGAGAATTTTATTCATTATAATTCATACTTGTACATCTAGGTGTCAGGTCTTTATAAATAGTCCTCTCCATTTTATTCCTCTCCCTTTCTTCCTCGCTTCCGTTCTCAGGTCTTTACAATGTCTTTATGAATATTCCTCTCCATTTATTCATACTTGTACATCTAGGTGTCAGGTCTTTATGAATATTCCTCTCCATTTTATTAATCTCCCTTTCTACCTAGCTTCCATTCTCAGGTCTTTACAAGGTCTTTATGAATATTCCTCTCCATTTTATTCCTCTCCCTTTCTACCTAGCTTCTGTTCTCAGGTCTTTACAAGGTCTTTATGAATATTCCTCTCCATTTTATTCCTCTCCCTTCATACCTCGCTTCCGTTCTCAGGTGTTTACAAGGTCTTTATGAATATTCATCTCCATTTATTCATACTTGTACATCTAGGTATCAGGTCTTTATAAATAGTCCTCTCCATTTTATTCCTCTCCCTTTCTTCCTCGCTTCTGTTCTTAGGTCTTTACAAGGTCTTTATGAATATTCCTCTCCATTTATTCATACTTGTACATCTAGGTGTCAGGTCTTTGTGAATGCTCCTCTCCATTTTATTCCTCTCCCTTTCTACCTAGCTTCCGTTCTCGGTCTTTACAAGGTCTTTATGAATATTCCTCTCCATTTATTCATACTTGTACATCTAGGTGTCAGGTCTTTATGAATATCAGGTCTTTATGAATGTTCCTCTCCATTTTATTCCTCTCCCTTTCTACCTAGTTTCCGTTCTCGGGTCTTTACAAGGTCTTTATGAATATTCCTCTCCATTTTATTCCTCTCCCTTTCTACCTCGCTTCCGTTCTCAGTTCTTTACAAGGCACCTATAGGCAGCGGGCCTTTTTAGTAGTGCGTCAATACAGTGTTGAACTAGGGCGAATGAAAACAGATATGCTATTCTCCACATTTCGGTTTTTTGATCGTTTATATGTCTTCGCCAACTCTCTCAGTTCTTTCGCAACTGTACGTCTTGGTGTTGAATTTCCATGTTGAGCGGAGTATATACGTCCTTGTGACATATATTGAGAGAAAGGATTTTTTCGGCGAAATGCAAGTACATCTTAAAGGGTGGCATGCTTCCTTTGTAAAAAGAAGTATAGCATACTCCTAACCTTTCACAATAAATAGAGCACTGTGTTTACAAATTGTCATCTGTTACATGAAAACTGCAGTTTCGGGAAGTAAGCTGGAAGCATTCCTTCATAAATATACACCGTCTGACAATAAAGTTCCAAGACAGCTGCTGCTACGGGGGAAATTTAAGGCACTGAGACCAACTGTGGTTATGGTTCTTCAAAGTAGTCCCCTTCTTATGGATGCACCATTTTGATCGCTCCACCAGATGTGTGAAACACATTTTGAATTCATTTACCGGAACACTGTTGATTTCCACGGTAGCAGTTTTCTTGATGTCCTGAACAATCGTGAAGCGTCGTCTTTTCAATGCCAGTTTGACTTTGGGGAACAGGGAGTAGTCGGGGAAGTTATGTCCGGGGAGTAGGGTGAATGGTTGAGCCTGGGAACTCCGAACTTGACAAGGAACTGTGTCACCAACAGTACCGTGAGGGCAGGTGCTTTGTCATCCAGAAGGAACGAGAGAACTAACTTCCACGGGCTCGCAGCTGCAGCCTCACACCATGAATTCTCTTCCGTAGGCGATCAAGAACTTGCAGGTAGAATGCACAGGTGATTGTTCTGCCTTCAGGAAGCCATTCCGTGTGAATGATGCTGCTACTGTAAAAAAAACGTGATCAGCATTGCCTTAATTTTCGCCTTCTCATCTGGTGACCTTGGTGCCCTCCACTCCATTCTTTGCCTTTTTGATGCTGGATCGTGTTAAAAGCTCCACGTCTCATCACCTGTCACACAGCGGTCCAGCATCGAAGGGTCCAATTCCACGGCCGCAATGAACGCCTTGCAGCTTTTGACTGTTTGCACTTTCTGTTCTTCAGTCAAACTGTGCGGCACAAACCGTGCGCAAATCTTCCTTTTCCGGAGATCTTCCTTTAGAATCAGCCGGATTGTTTCACGGTTGATATGGAGTTCGTCTTTTATCATCCGTACAGTCATTCGATGGTCTGATTGCCACAGAGCGCGAACTTTCTCCACCATTTCCTCAGAACGGCTGGTTGATGGTCTTCCAATCCTTGGGTCATCTCCAACATCTTCCCTTCCCTCGCGAAAGCGAGCATACCATTCAAAAACGCAACCAAGGGATAGGTCCCCGTAAACAATTTTGATCGTTTCAAATGTCTCCGTTGCTGACTTCCCGGACTTGCAGCAAAACTTGATGTTTACTTTCTGTTCAAATCCATAGCAACGGTCTTTCGAGTACCTTCTATTAACAGTCTTCAGAATCGGACAGTCTGCACTTTCTTAGATCTTCATGTGTCCTGGAAGAGAGGGAAAACACAGTTACAATTTGACCCATAGAACATATTTTTACCACTATCATTAACAGAGTAATACCCACTGTCCTGGAACTCTATTGTCAGACGGTGTATAATGAAAATAAAAAGTAATATCTGCGTGTTGGCTTCGTAATTACAAAAACTCAAGGCTGCTGAAATGTCACGTATAAAGCCATTGCTTATGTGGTATCCTATTAGCAATCCGTACTAGAAATCAGTTTGTCAATTTAGGCATCTTATATTGTGCTGTTTTGTCTTCCTAACCTACGAGCGTATTAACAGTATGGCATCCGTTTTCTGGGATTCCTTGAGTGTGCTTTTGGTGAACTTCTTAGAGCATGACGTACTGTCAACGCTCATCGGTGCTATTCCATGTTAAAAAATTGCACGAGAGCATTCCATGAATACGACCAGATCTGCTGACCAATGATGTCATTTTTCTTCACGATAAGCCGAGGCCACTCACCGGCAACACCACGCAGCACTTGTTCCACAAATTGCTGTGGGAGGTGTGGAAGCACCAGCCCGGACATGGCTCCTAGTGACTTTTATTTCTTTCCTGCCCTGAAGCGGCACCTCTCTGGTACTTGCTTCACGTGTAATGATGACGTGAAAACAGCTTCAACAAACTGCCTACATTAGCAGGGACATAAATTTTTCCTGTCCTGGATGGACAAGCTGGTTGTGCGCACCGACAAATGGCTGAATCGTCATGGTGACTTCGTCGAGGAATAATGCTTCATATCCTTTGTCGCATCGGGCAAACACTTCTTGTTGGTAAATTTTCCTTCCTCCTACTTGAACGTGTAACCTTTTTTTCAGATCGACCCTTGTAGTATAAATAAGATTGCAAAAGATCAGGAGAAGAAAGAACATACGCTTTCCACACACACACACACACACACACACACACACACACACCTACGTGCAGGACATGTAGTGTACGTCGTTTATACGTATCTATATTACTTCTCTGTCTCGATGTATTACCATACTTTTTGAAAAAATGCATTATTATAAGTGACAATTCTGTTGACATTATGTCTGTTAAGATGATGTATTGATCTTTTAATTCTGACTATATGACTTCAATTGATAGCAATATCCACACAAAAAAAATCAGAGCAGGAAAATCGAAGCAGGACTCGGGTAATCAGTCTTTCTGTACATACAACAATTGCTATTTGTGTTATTCGTGCATCCTTGTTGAAACTTTCACCTCATTATTTGCACTGTTAATGGATTTATTGTAATCTATTTCTTATTATCATTTTAGGATGAAATAGAATATTTCCTTCAAAAACTGGATGAGTGGAAAGGACAGCCAAACGAGGTGACAAGCATCTTGGCACCAAGCATGTCCAATAATATCCCAGCGCTTGTTTATGGAACGAGATATGACTACAAAGACTCCCGCAGAAAATTACTCGACGATACTCGAAGAATTATAACACAGTTTTTCGGACAGACTGCTCTTCATGTTTTCTTCCCGTGGATCAAAAGACTACCCTTCATCAATGGTCTCTTGGGGTATCACCGCGTTGAGGAAGCCTCTGAGATCACTCTTCAGTTTAACAAGTAATTCAAATTTCCTTTAAGTTCCAGTTTTTCCTTTAACATCCTACAAAATAAATGTCTACAACGTTGCAACAACGTTTACTTTGCCTAACATCAAAGCAAATATCTACAACGTTTGCTTTGCCTAACATCAAAGCAAATATCTACAACGTTTGCTTTGCCTAACATCATGCAAAGCAAAAGTTGTGGAGTAACATCGTTTAAAGTAAATATTCTAGCCTAACATCGTGTAAAACAAATGTTCTTGTCTAACCTTTAACGTCATACAAAGCAAATGTTTCAGTTTCACCATTACTATCGTACAAAGCAAAACGTTCCAGTCCTATATTTAACATTGTACACAGCAGAAAGTTCCGGTTCTACATTTAACATCGTACAAGTTCCAGTTCAATATTTAACATCGTACAAGTTCCAGTTCTATATTTAACATCGTACAAGCAAAAAGTTCCTGTCTTATGTTTAACATCATACGAAGCAAAATGTTTCAGTCCTATACTTAACATTGTACAAACCAAGGAGTTCCATTCCAATCTTTAACGCCGTGCAAGAAAAAGGTCCCAGTCCTATATTTAACATCGTACAAGCAAAAAGTTCCAGTCTTATACTTAACATTGTACAAAGCAAGGAGTTCCATTCCAAACTTTAACATCGTGCAAAACAAAAATTTATTGAGAATTATGATCAACGTCGGATTGATGAAACTGTTTGTCGAACAAAAATGATTTTTCACGTATGCATTATCTTATATGTATTTTCTACTCTTTCATGTCGCGCAAATTCTGAGCTCACAACTATACACGTTTCTATTTTTTGCGATATCTTTGTTTCTTGAAGACCGGCAAAAATATAATTAAGAACTGCGGATGGTATAGAAACTAGCATAACTAAGATTTTCTAGAGTTAGAATGTTTGCTACTAAGGAGCGTAAATGTGAACTATAGACTAAAGCAACACACGATATCTCCATTACCTTCGTATTTTACAGAAGATCCCACACTTTATTTTCATGAAGCCTTGTAAATTTAAGCTTTAAACTTTCTTCTAAATTTTCTAAATAGATGAGCTACTTACGAAGAGGTTGTCAATAGTGAACACTATGCTCAAACCAATTTTAATGTAAGAAAAATCACAACTCATAAACACACTATGAGGTAATTTCGTCATTACATGTTTTTTATGCCTTAACACAACGATAATCATATTTTTTTCGCTTTTATAATAAAAGTGAAAACGAAAGCAAATAACACATCTGCTCGCGGAACAAAAAGAATGCATTTTGTACCTCATTGTTCGTCATCGTAATTACACCAAGCGGTTGATATTAGAACTTCTCATACAAAAGTCAATCACAAATGCATGCAGAACATTTCTATTGACTTAGGCTCAAATTCAATTTTTTTTTTTGATTGGAGGTTTAACGACCACCGTGAGCAACTCAATGGGCTATAAGCAGTCGCCCGTCCCTAATTTAGGGTCACTGGTTCCAGGGAAGGAGAGAACCAGTGCCGTAAGACAAACGCAACATCCATGCCTCACCGGGATTCGAACCCGGACCCTTCACGAACGAATGATCAGAGGCCATCGCTCAGACCACTGCGCCACCGGGGTGGGAAAATTCAATTTGCAAAAATGTTCTATGATATAAAAATCACGACACCCGCTATAAACGCATTTTTGCAAATTAAATTTACAAACATACGCTATTATACATATAAAAATCACTAAGTACAGCTATCATATTAAAGACGCAATCCTCTAAAGCAGAAAGGAACAACAGAGCCTTCAAAATAACCCTGAATATTCTGATATTACGGATGTTCACTCTTTTGATAAATCATTTTTACTGTGTTCGTAAAACTTTTACCTCTAAAACTTGTGAAAACAAGAATTTGTAGGTGACGGAGATCGGAATCCGTTTCTCCTCACTCCGGAGTGAGTTGCTCTAATCGACTAAGCTACACCGACGGAATGTATCGCTGCAGATTTGTCGTCTTAACACGTGTTCACCTCTCTAGTACGTCACAAACTCTGCATTTTATAATTTTATTTGAGGTTATAAATTAACAGACAAATATCGCCTGAAGACGAAAGAAGACACAGTTTTAACTTCTCTTTTAATACACGTATGGATGTCAGAAAAAATATTAATGTTGTTTTTATTTAACCATTCTTTCCAGTTGGTAGACACAGTATCTCCAACTCTAGAAGATGAACTAAAACAATATTTTTATATCGAATAGATGAACCACAATCAAAGTTATCCACATATCTTCCGTTTTCTCAAATACACAGTTGTAAAAGCGCATTTATATTTATTCTTACATCTTTGTTGCCTGAAGGTGAATCTATTAATAATTTGCCTAAACCCAACTAAGATTTTCCAGATGCTTTCAAATTCTTCTAGTAAACGATTTTCCGGTAGATTCAAAAGAATATGTTGGTGTGTCCCTTTTTCAGATCTTCCTAAAAAACAGTCTTCCTGAAAAGTGAAAATCCTCCAAATACGTGGCGTTAGTGAATAAACAAAGACATCGCTCTTTCCACGTTTTAGCAACACACAGCAACCGAAAAATTGTTATTCGGTCACCTCTGGGGAATCGAATCCCAGATCTCTCGATATCTAACCGAGCGCGTTAGCCCTACACCACAGTGGCCAACAATCCAATTATTATTATAAACAGTCTTCCAATTGGGCGACGACAGAAATTATGGAGAAATGTTTGGAAGTCTGCTTTGAAATGCTTTAAGTAGGATCATTTTCGGCTTAAATTATACGTTACCGAAATCGTATTTCTAATAAAATAATAAATAAGAATCATAACCGTCTCCCTGTATATATCTCTTTTGCATGATGCAGGATTCGTAAACTCCGTTTGTGTTGGATGACTGTAAATTATACAAAAAAAAATGAAAAAAAGAAAAGATGTACGATTTTTTCTAATTGTGTTTTGAAACCAAGTGAAACATATTGGGCTTTCGTACACTGATCGGAATGGGCAACTTAAATACAAATTAACCGTTTAAGATACGTACATGAATCTGGCGGGAAGAATGTGAAAATAATGCACTGGCTGTTGAGTTAAATACGTGTCTCAATGCTTTCATAACTCTCGGAAGAACACATTTTTTTTATTACTGGGCATTAAACGACTACCGTGAGCAACTCAATTAGTTATAAGCAGTCGCCTGTTCCTAATTTAGGGCCAGTAGTTATAGGGAAGGAAGGGAGCCAGTGCCGTGAGACAAACACAACATCAACGCTTCACCGGAATTTGAACCCGGACCTATCTCGGACGAATTGACAGAAACCAAAGATATAACCACTGCGTCGCTGGGGAGTCCACGTAATTTTGAAAATCATAGAAGATGAAGATCCTATTAGGACGAACTCACCCTTTGTTTACTACACTGCCAGAAATTTACAGCAACGTCGGTAACTTTTTGCTACAAAGCCCTAAATCGCACTCGGAAAGTAGAACCACAGCTAGGTAAGAACGTTACTTATGGCTTGGCCCTCATTCAAGAAGTTGAGAAGCTACTTTTCTGAGGGGAAACTCAGTGACAGTGTTGTCATTTTACTGATTTATCAGTAGATCTGTTGATTTTGACTCCTGTCTACTGATAGATTTTTGTAATCTACTAAATTTTCACTAATTCCACTTCTTGATTATTCTACTATTGGGCCTAATTTTTTGGCTAGAGAAGAATGAATGCTGTTGGAGAGGACTAGCTCTAGATATTTAACAACTCTTAGAAATAGGAAGCCAGGAAATTTGGGCTCAGGTGTCAGATAGGAAAAACACTTGGAAGTACCATAAGTGTTTATCAATCAATTCTGACTTCCACCCAGATTCCAAGTGGTGTAAAGGTCTTGTTACTATTCGCTAGATGACCTGCAGGATATTCTGCAGGCAATGAGGCAGTCAAAGAGAGTACACCAATACTTATGCGTCTTATGTAACACACTCAGGGGCATCCTGTCAGTACTCACCATCTGATGACCCGACAGACCAGACTCTCCTCAAAACTGGTCTGAAAGAAAAAAGCAGATGAAGACTAAAATTATGAAACACTTGCTACCTACATAGTATTTGACAAAAATTCATTCACGGTTTTTTATGAAATATTTTTTAATCTACATCACTAATTAGTCTGATATACAATGATTTTCCCTAGTAGTATGTTAAAACCCAGAATATTAGGAAAACACCTGTAGTAAAACTGTGTTAATGGTATTTTTTTAGCACAGCACTTAATTTACGTTCTTTGGGAACAACTGCGTATCCCTAAGTAAGAAGTGTGAGTATACAACTGTTTGGCTTTAGGAAGACTATAAGTAGGACTAATACAACTGTGACTACATTAAAAGACTTATGCCACGTTATTTACATAAATATTAATTTTAATGGTGAGCATTATTTTCATTATTTTATAACGCTGATCATCAGTAATATCTTGTAAAAAAGTGACTCAGCATTTATTTGTTTGAATTTTCATTCCAGTGTTTGATAGCACAGGGTGATTCACTCGGGACTGGCTTATTTTTTAATTTTTCATATTTTTTTGATAATCAGCGTTATAAAATAATGAAAATAATGCTCACGACTGCAAAATCACATTTGAATGAAATTAATGTAAAACATTTCTCGATCCATGACAAAACGTAATGTCTCATAGAAGATGCTGGAAGTGTCCACCGCCAGCGTCCAGACACATATTCACCCGACGCCTAATATTGGCGAATGTGCGATGTAGCGTAGCGACGTTGATGGCAGCAATTTCATGTGTGATGTTGTCTTTCAGTTCCTCAATCGCCCTTGGCTTGGCATGAACTTGCTTTTTAAAAGTCCCCAAAGAAAGAAATATAGGGATGCCAGGTCGGGAGACCTAGGCGGTCACAGGTCTTTGGAGATAACCCTGTCCTAGAAGAAGGTGTGAATTTCTGCCATGCTCTTATTGGAGGTGTGTCACGTTGCACCGTCCTGTTGAAAGTAACCATCTGCAAGTTCGCAAACTCATTGAAGATTTCCAAGTATCGGTCGGTATTCACCGTATCTTTAAAAAGATTGGCCCAATGATACGGCGTCGAGACACCACACACCAGACACAGATTTTCACTGGATGCAATGACTCTTCATGGATGGCGTAAAGATTATAATTGGCCCACACCCGTGTATTTTGCGTGTTTACAAAGCCGAATAAATGGAACTATGCTTCGTCAGCAAACCATGTTTTGTCCTACAGGGAGGGGTTTTCGGAGAAACACTCAGGAAACCATTGACAATATGCCAATCACTTTGCAAAATCCGGTGGCTGTAATTCTTTCACAGCCATGATACAGTACGGCTTAATCTTCGCCTGTTTGGCTGCTTTTTGGCATGTCGATTATGATCGTCTAGTCTCTTGATATAGCCGCCGAATAGATGTTCGTGTGGATGCCAATAACCGCTGCTTCACATCCTCTATTGTGTCCTCCGCTCTCTTCTCTGGGGTCGTCCGCCCGTATGCAGATCCACCAAGCTTCCCGCTCTCTCCATCTTCTTCGCCAATTTCGAAATAGTGGCTCTATTGGGTGGTTTTCACCCACCAAATTTCTTCAGAAACTCCTTCTCACATTGTTTGAAGGAGCCGGTTACCGAGTACTGACGCACTCTGAACACACGCTATTCAATTCAGTACACCATCTTCATTCGACTTCCTCTCTTAAACTGTCTGCGGAGACACGCTATTCCCCCACTACTACTTTACAGGTGGCACGTCAGTGCGACGGTACCCAACTGCCGGGGAGACATTTTATTCACAGGTAATGCATGTCGACTGCTTCGTCAGGGAATAAAGAACCGCTCCGTTCGGGTTTCACGCTCATCGTATATTCCCCATCTCATATATTCCACATAATATGTGTTCAGTCCCAAGTGAATCACCCTGTAGTTTGTGGAAAACTGGTGTTTGAAATACCAGTAGATTCAAGTGTTCCTCCGTATTGAGATTACAACCAATGCTACATTACATTTGTCAGGTAGTGCATATTTCCAGCAAAAACTCTTATCTACTGATTTTTTGAGCTATGGCCTACTAATTTCAGGTAAAAGGCTCTGGCAACATTGCTCAGAGATAACGTTCAGTAAACGAGTGGTGCAAAAAATGCCTTGGTGGCCCAACGCTTTTTGTACGAGGCATACAAACTCACACATAGATCATTTCAACGCTCACAGCTGCAGTTGCAGAATAGGTGCCGAGCACAAGAATAGAAGAGGGAAAGGAACTGTTCCCCATAAAAAAGCGAACTGTGCTGATCTATTATGAATTCTAGTTCTGTCAACCTGTACGTGATCGTTATGATGAACTGGATTGTACTGCATATATACAAATGGTTGTCATAGCGCAGATTCCGGCTGAGTTTCAGCCCAGAATCGGAAATAATTATCAAAGAACTCACATCTGGAGGCTTCCACTGGATTGTACTGCATATATACAAATGGTTGTCATAGCGCAGATTCCGGCTGAGTTTCAGCCCAGAATCGGAAATAATTATCAAAGAACTCACATCTGGAGGCTTCCACAGCCATAGCACAGCTGCAAACCATTTGAAGAATGAATAACTATAATACAGAATTATAGTACCATTTTGAGACTTGTGGTATTCATTGATTCGTCCCACTTCTTTGCCAAACAGAATAATGGGAAAATAAATCGCGCATCTAAGGATTTCTGAAAAGAACATTCGTTAAAAATATCTGTTGTCACCATTCAATTACAGAGAAAAGTTTATTTCAAATTATATGTAATGATCATAATTTCGGATGGGTATTGTATGAGTTAATTACGCAAAAAATGCTCAACCGAAGAGCAAAAAATCACAACATGTTGCATTAAATAAAAGTTTTGCGGGAACATTATCGGCATTTTTTTTATATTTAATGAAATATAAGTATTTTTTCCTGTGTGTTATTAACTTAAGAAAATTTACTCTTAAGAAAATTTACAGTTTTCTATCTATGAAGATTTCTTTGTTTATAAAGGAATTTGCAATTCATTGCAGTATTTACTTTTGGCTCAAATTGCAAATCTTAATTACACCTGGCATCCTCTACTGTTGCCCGCGCGGTACTGTATTTCGGCTTTTTGATTTTGACAACGACATTAGGTGCTTACATCTTGAACGTGCAGTACCGGAAAATTTCCGTTAAACAAGTTCCCCAAGTTATTACGACAGAAAATTATGTTCCTTGAAAAAGGATGAATATCAGCAATCTCTGAATAAACACTTGATGTTCACAAATATATATTATTTTTTCCTGTAAGAAACAAAACAAAGGAGCAAAGACTTGAAATAAAAGCATCAACACAAGTGAATTAGATACATTGGGCCGCGGGTGGCCTAGTGGGTAACGTTCGTGACTGCCACGGAAAGGACCTCAGGCTCGATCCGAGGCAGGTACGAACGCTCGATCCACTAAATATCCGTCATGCTTCGGATGGGCACGTTAAGCCGTCGGACCCCGGGTACTGGCCCCCGGTAATAAATAGGGGCGTCTTCCTTCCCCTTTCTATTTCGCTTCCGTGTCACTTTCATACCGGGCACTCTAACCCAAATCTCCTAGCTTCCTATTTCTAAGGGTTGTTTAAGACCTGGGGTCAGACACTCCCTTCCTAAAATTCTCTGCATATGATCATTTGATCATGATCAATTAGATACATTTTGCACGCCTCATTAAAAAAACAGTTCTTTTTGAACTGATTTGAAAGATAAATAAAGCATCATATCGAGGTCAAAGAAGTAATCTTTTGAAGTGGAGTAGCACAAATGATGAAACTTCGTCGTAGAATTTCGAACCGCAACTGTGAGTTACATCTCGTATCTGAAACATGCAAATTTCTTCGAAATAGGAAATCTTGCCCACAGCTGTCCACTGTACTAACAATCTGACTGTAAGAACAATTACTTCGGTTTTCCGTTCGAGTAAAAATGAAGATTTTTGTTTACAATCGTTTTCCTGCTTCTAAGAGCCATTTAGAAAGACTTTTCGGACTGTCTGCTGTGTGAGGAACAGACTGTTACTCAACAGAAGCTCTTAGTTTCAAACTTTTAGCTGTCAATACATATCCAACAGTATTTTACGTATTAGCACTCGTTTGATTCGAATGACATTACATCACACCAAATAATTCGCATGAACTCCTTTTCTCGATTTCGTAGATAAGTTTCACACCGTGCTTTGTAATAACGGCAAAGTATGAAAAACATTTGAAATGACTTCTGCATAATAGATTTGAAAATGTTTTTCAGTAAAATTATTGAAACTAATGGTGTTTTCAGTTCTCCTCAGATCTTTTATTCTAGCAACAGATACTTTCCCATCTACAGAAGTTGAGTGACATGTGAAAATAACTTTTTTTGTTTTGTTTTTTTGTTAATTTCACTTTAGGGATCAGATTAAGGAGCATACCAAGACATTGGATCCAAACCACACAAGAGATTATATAGACAAGTTCCTTTTGGAGATGCAGCAAGATGAAAAGAAAAAAGTGGAAGACAGTTCTTTTACAGGTTTTTTTATTACTTTATTACTTCATATACACCGGTAAGCCATTACATTATGACCACCCCTCCCTAGAGAAATGAGAGCGCCTGTAGACCAACTGTGCTGCTGGTGAAGTTCACAGAGTAGTATATATACAACCTGAGGATCGGCTTTCGGTTAGTAGAGTGTTCGGAGTCAGAATGTAAAAACCTGATAAATTTATCGGAGTTGCAAAAAGGACAAATTGCGATTGCACGGCGCCTCGGAACTACGATCTCGGAAACGGCGATGCTTGTGGGATGATCACGTGCTGCTGTAGTGAGTACGTATCAAAAGTGGTGCACAAATGGCCGAGAGGGGATTGTTCACAGTGACCGTAGGGCTACAGTGCGACAAATCACCCTCAGCAACAGTGGGGATCAGGACAATGTGTAACAGCACACAGTTCATTGCAGTTTTCTGCGCATGGGGCGTTATCGCCAACATCGCATGAAATGGGCCCAAGATCATCGAGATTGGACTCTGGATGATTGGAAGAAAGTGTCCTGGTCTGACGAATCAAGATTCCCACTGATTCACGTAGACGGCCGAGCGCGGATACGCCGATTACTAACGGAGGCTATGGCACACTGGATGAACTGTTGGGTGGAAACCGGCTTACGACGGCGGTGTTATGCTGTGAACGACGTTTTCTTGGGACACTTTAGGCCCCATTATCCCAAAAGCACAATCTCTGACAGCTGTCAGGTATCTGAACATCGTTGCGAACCAAGTTCACCCATTCATGGCAACTGTGTTACCTGCTGGTGATGGCCATTACCATCACGATAATGCGCCATACCACACTGCCATAATCGTCAAGGAGTGGTTCGAGGAACATGCTGGTGACTTTTTGTTAATGCTTTGGTATCCAAATTCACCGGACGTGAACCCAATCCAACATTTGTGGTCCAACTTGGAAACTCGGGTTCGCCCTAAATCCCCACTACCCCGAAATGTTCGGGAACTGGAGGACCTGGTGTTGACATTATGGTACCAGACACCCCAGGATACCTAACGTCACCTCATCTAATCGATGCCTCGCCTTGTGGTCGCTGTTTTGCGTGTTAAAGGGGGTCCTACGGCTTATTAGTTGTGCGGTCATAATGTAATGCGTCATCGTTGTAAATCAGTTTGAATGAATCATTTCGCAAAAATATTACTTCTTACGAATGCTATTAAATTTTGACTAGGAGTTTTCCTTTTTCTGCTGAACACATCGCGAATTTTTCAAGTTTCTGCTTACTAATTTCTCATTTTTCTTCTTTTATAAATAATATCCACGAACGCGAATATCATTTACCCAGAACGACACCTGTTGAAATTAGAAGGTAGGTAAGTTACTGAAAAACTTCATTCGTGTAAGGTGGCAACAAGCGTTAGCCGTTCACGTGATGTATGATCAGTTATTTACACTGCTGTTTGTGAAAATTGCAACACCATGAAGGATCGCTGTTATTAGCTTGAAACTTACGGGATATGTACAGCAGGTTGGGACATGCAAATCTCAGGGAAAATGAGCATGCGGTTTTGGAACAGGGCACTCCGAACTGTTCCGTCTTGGGTATAAAGAGCTGGCTTAAACGACATTTGGTAATCAGGGCCGCGGGTGGCCTAGTGGTTAACGTTCCTGACTGCCGCGCAGAAGACCTCAGGTTCGATCCCAGGCAGGTACGAACGCTCGAACCATTAATTATCCGCCGTGCGTCGGATGGGCACGTTAAGCCGTCGGACCCAGGTAGTAAATAAGTGTGTCTTCTACCTCGCTTCCGTGTGACTTTCGTATCGGGCACTCCAGCCCAAATCTCCTAGCTTCCTATTTCTAAGGGTTCTTTAAGTCCTGGGGTCAGGCACTCCCTTCCTAAAAGCCTCTACATATGATCTGATCTGATCTGATTTGGTAATCACCGAAGAGTCGACATTGAGTCAAAAGGGTGTTTTTTGTATCTCACTTTGCACCGTCGCCGAAGGAGGTCGCATAGTTTGAGCAAGGAAAGATTGTTCGGATGAGAGAAACGGGATCTTTGTCCGCGATATTGCCAACCGTTTGGGACGAAACGGAAATACATTGATGCAAACGTGGCGTCAGGGGACAAATGAGACTCTAAGGCACAGAAATACGGGAAATGGATCTCTAAATAGCACGACTGCGTCGGATTACAGACACCTGTACCGCGGGGCAGTGACGGACCTCACAGCGACATCCACTCTGTTAGTGCAGCAGTGAAGCACTGTCACAACCCAAGCTCTGTTCTCCGGCACGGTTCGACGTCATCTACTTAACAAAAGATTGGTCGCTAGCAGCCTATTGCCGCGCATTTCTTTGACCCTCAACCACAGGTGCCTCAGGTTGCAATAGGATCTCGAACAAAGACATTGGCGCACTAATTGGCAACATTTCGGGTTTTCTGACGAGTCACGATTCAACTTGATGCACCGTATGGTCGCATACGTGTTCGAAGATCATCGTGGTGAACAGAGCCTTGCGGAATGCGTTTTGCAGCGTCATACCGGCCCAACGACATGCTTCATGGTTTGGGGCATCATCTATATATTAATTTTTTAAGGTCTTTTACTGTGAGTCCTATTTTGAGAGAACGGCTGAACGTAAACATGTGGTTGAGGTATCAGAATAAAGGTCTTACCATGTTGATGTGCCAGTCGAAGAGAAAAATGATATTGGGGCGAAGGTTCGGGCTCTGTGGGGCGGCAAAGTTCCCATGTAAAGTCTATGGGAGAAGCGTGCGGTTCACATTCGATCGCCCGCGGTTGACCCTCGTGCTGTTGAAGGCGGATGCATGGTGGGACTGAGATAGTCCAAAGTCCGAAGTCTTCTCTTTTCTGAGCGACCGTTGTGCAAAGCAACTCTAGCAGGCATTCGTATCAAAGTTTTTTTCATCGGAACAGCGAACACTTTCGAAGACCTGATTGCGTTATGCGGTTGGACTGTGATTAATGAATATTAAATTGTACATAGCCTACATGTGTACATGTATATACAATTTAATATTCATTCGATCCAGTTTACTCACGTAGGTAAGACGTTTCCCATTATGTAAAGATGTAAAAAAACATTCCGTTGACCATTGTTAGTGAAAATATTACAGGCAACTGCTTATAGCCCATTGAGTTGCTCACGGTGGTCGTAAACTTTCAGTCAAAAAAAAATTCATGAACCAGGACTATTGTCTTTACTGAAGTGGTTGAATGAATTTGTCAATAAAATAAAATTTACATTTGTTGTTTCATATGAGTTTATTCTTTTCAAAAAAAAAAAGAAAAACTAACGGTCGATTCCGACGGTTGAAGAGTATTCGAAATGTGAATCTCATTCCAACAACATTTAAAAACACAGTTGTAACTGAAGCTGAGAGTGAAAGAGTGCGCTATCCAGTTGAATTTTTGTACACGATCGAGATGAGTGGACTTCCGCCTCACATTTTACGACTGAAAAAGGGTGCAGTCGTGATGCTCATCACGAACCTGGCCGCCCCTGTGGCACAGTGGTCTAAACGCTGCCTTATGAAGATTCGTTCGTGAAGGGTCCGGGTTCGAATCCCAGTGAGGCATGGATGTTCTCTTTGTCTTACGGCACTGGCTCTCTTTCTTCCCTGGAACCAGTGACCCTAAATTAGGGACGGGCGACTGCTTATATCCCATTGAGTTGCTCACGGTAGTGGTTAAACCTTCAACCAAAAAAAAGACGCTAACTTGGACTGCTGTCTTTACTGAAGTGGTTGGATGAATTTGTCAATCAAACAAAGTTTACATTTGTTGTTTCATATGAGTTTATTCTTTAAAGAAAAAGAAACTAACTGTTGATTTCGACAGGTTTCGTCTAGCTGGTTTCAATTCTCGATCTCGTCTGATACGAATTGAGGGAACCTTAACAGGCATCGGTGCATCAGGAATGTTTTAAAGGCAGAGATGATACCTTTCCTTTAAATTTTTTCTGGCGCTTTATTCCAGCAGGACAATTCTGGGCCACATGTGGCCCGGAATGTCCAAGACCTCTTCCATGAACGGAATGTCCAAGACCTCTTCCATGAACGGATAGTCCAAGACTTCTTCCATGAACGGAATGTCCAAGACCTCTTCCATGAACGGAATGTCCAAGACCTCTTCCATGAACGGAATATCCAAGACCTCTTCCATGAACGGAATGTCCAAGACCTCTTCCATGAATGTCCAAGACCTCTTGAATGAATGTCCAAGACCTCTTCCATGAACGTCCAAGATCTCTTCTATGAGCGTAAGATACCGCTTCTTCCCTGAACTGCAAGTTCGCCGGATATGTCCCCGATCGGACATATCTGGCACATGGTAGCTAAGCGACTGGCCAGTCAAACACCTCCGCCAATCATCACAAATGAACTCCGGTCTCGCATAGGAACAGCCTGACAGACTATTCCCCAGGGCGATATAAAAAACCTCTTCCATCCAATGTCACGCCGTGCAGAGACTTATTGTCGCTCGAGGTGGCTTCACACGATACTGAGTTCTGAAGCGAAAAACTGTTGTGTAGCTCTAAAAATATAATCAGTTATCTCCTGTGACATGAGGAATCTGTTACATAAGTTTCATTTATAAAGCGCGATTCTTTCTTGGTGTCGCAATTTGCACAAATAGTATTGTATCACCTTTGACAAATATGGGATCTTATAAAAGATTATTTCCATTTAGTTGAGCAAAAAGGGATTTCAATTACTTGTTGACAGAAAAAAAAACTGAGTTTTGATGATGCAACATGACCCCAAGTTTTAACCGCAAATGTTCCATTTGGCTTTTTCTCGTTACTGGAGAAACTTGGTTGTATGAGAACTCGCCACAAATCCGCAGCAGGATATCTGTATTTCATTTTGCGACCGCATTCACGATTCGTAGGCGTAAATGGTCTGAGATGGCAAGAAATGGGGAAAGTTTCGTTGTTGTCGGGTAAACGGTGTTGCATTCGCAATAGAGGAGACAGGAAGGACATGGCTCTGGAGCTATAAGCTTCGAAAAACTAGAAGTTTCGATCCGTAAACTTATTGGTGTAAAAAATAAATATACAAACGACACCGAGCTTTCGCACGTCTACCGGACGTCTATCACGTACGACGGCGTCTTAACGGCATTGGCAACCCTTGTCCGTTCATCCAGACACTGTTACAGCAGAACCACTCACTTCTCGCGGTCGTGACGACGTCTCGATTAATGGCCTTACGGACTGGTTGTCCGCTTATATCCCGCGCGCCGTTCGTGCGATTGACCTGCAAATACAATCCTTTGAAAAACTTCTGCGTGTGCACCCACCCTGCAATTTGCACGGCGCTTCGTTCCCGTCTTCGTGTTGTAGCATTTTCTCTGTCAGTCAGTGTATGTGCTAATCCCATCTTACGCTCCTAAAGCTTTCTGCCATTAAAATGAAAATTGGTGGAAAACAGAAGTCACACCAATAAGAGTGAAAGTCTGAAGCCAAGCAAAGAAGAAGAAGAGAATATGAACCCTGTTGTTGAAGTTCGGTAAGAAGGCTGGGTAGTTTAAATCCGTATGGCTGAGTACTCGCTGTTGGCTGAACAGAGGGCGGACAAGTGTTGGGAGGAAATGATTTACCTGTGGATTTTAGGTATCTGTAAGATGGTGACGTGTGAGTGACCCAAGCCACCCTCTCGAGGCCAAAGAAAGTATGTAGCCTGTGACTACATTGATAGGCAGCAATATCTTGCTCTGAAATGGCGACTAGTGTGCTCCTCGAGTTGTGAAGGAAAGTCATGTTCCTTGCCGCTTGCAACCCTGCCTAACTTCATAATTCGCAAATGTCAGTGTGCTGAGAAATTAAGGTAGCCCACGAGTGTCGGCGATCGGCAGACTGGTGATGCAGCAAGAAGAGATGGAAACCTTCGGAAAGCACTGACATTTTCGAAAGCTATGGGGGCTGAATGTTCCCTTCGTTGGATTATTATCGACTTTAACTCACCTGAGGATAGAAAGTGAAAGTGTGATAAGTGTTCTCTGCCGACCATCCCGTGTAGCTGTCAACGAAGGCGGCAGCCCAGTGAATCAGGAAGTGTACATGTTGTGTATTTTCAGCAAGTCTACCCATACCTGCAGTTGCAAAATCAATATGTGTTTCAAATAAAAGGCTAATCATACAAGTGCTGCCCTAGTGACAAAGCCTACAAAAAATGGATTAAATAGAGGAACAAAAACTTGTATGTAAAACTTTTCGTTATTGGCATCGTATCATTTTAACTACTAAGATAATGGCCTTGTAACTTTAGGCTGAGAAGAAGTAAACTATCCTGCGTGAAACGGACCTAATAAAAATTAACTCAGGCAAATGATATAGGACTGAAGATTTCAAAGAAAGATATCTCACTAAATTGAGTCTGCGATGAAGAATATGGATAAAAGAGTTAAAACATCCACCTTTGCTTATTTGTTGTGCTTCCGCAAAGTGACGTCTTCGTCATTTTTATTTTATGTTAATTAAATTTATGTTGCTTTTGCTAATCCTGAGTTATCCTGTATCTGAGTGCCACATGTTATACTTTTGTATGGGCTAAATTTTCAGGACAAGCTATCTTGCTCAATCAACGAGTTTTCCTTGGTTTAAGAACCTCGACACCCTTATAATGAATTGGAATGCTTACCTCTGAGCTGTCAGCCAATTAACGTCCAGCTACCAAATTAGTCCTTAAAATTTTATTTCGTTTTTGTTTGTCACGGTGTAACAATAACTTCCATTCGTCAATTAAGGAAATCAGTGCTGCATTTCTATATGCAAGATCTTAGTCATCATACTGTGTGTCGCTGGAACAAATCGTTTCGTTACACTGCGTCATCATTGCTCTGGTAACTCAGCGACCTCTAGTAGAAAAACTATCAAACTTCATAAGAAAACTAAATGAGCACCGTACGTATGGTTACGTTATTCCGATTCTTAGAAAAAGTTCATCTCATTCCTTTTCAGCGTGTTTATGATAACATATACATACATACATTTTATTGGGGATCCTTCTGTGCCAAGAAAGGGTGTGTGTTGTGTTTTAGTAATGAGGGATCATATGCTGTGTGTGTGTGTCTGTGTGTGTGATGTGTTAATTTATTGAACAGTCAAATAAGAGCTGTCATTTTTAAAGGCATTTTATAAATTTTAACTGTTGAAAACTGTAACTGTAACAGTTAAAATGAAAAGGAAAAGAATGCTTTAAATCATGCGTTTCGAACAAAAAGTCGCCAGTACTTTTATTTTACTTATAATCCAACATTTGAGTAGTACGACAGAGAATGGCATGATGTATATATGTAATTCATATAAACCAACATTAGTAACTAATAAGTGCATATGCAAATGTCTTGAAAACTTGACCCAAGGACCGATAGCAACTGTAAAACGTGCCAGAGCAGTTGTGCCGGCTGTTCCTATTTTCTCCTGTGATGCCACAAGGCGAGTTTTGTGCTAAAGTTCAAAGTTCGCTACACTCTGCAATAGGGTTGGTTCTGCTGCTTCTTGACAGGTTAGAAGATGGTCCATTATTTTCTCACGAGAACGACTCCGGCCTGAGTAAACTTTATTAACTTTCGCAAGGTTGCCAACACCCTCGAAATTAATAGTACTTGTGGGGGTGTGTACCAAAAATACATTATGAAAACATCGTTTTATTTCTATTCACTGTTTATTATTTTCATCAGCTTCTTCTAATAAAACTCATGCGTAATGTGTCTATTCTTTTTGCTCAGAGGATATGATGATAGGTAATGCTGCAGCACTGATGGGCGCTGGCAGTGAAACAGTGCAAGTTACAATTGACTGGTTGCTTTACGTTATGGCTGTGTATCCCGATGTGCAGAAGAAGGTTCAGCAAGAGATCGACTCCTTTGTTGGCTCAGAAAGACTGCCTTCCTTTGCTGACCACAAATTCATGCCCTACTCTAATGCTGTGATCATGGAAGTTTTACGGTGGAAAACCATTGCTCCTCTCAATCTTCTCCGATAGTAAGTTTCACAAGAATTTTAATTACAGACATCGCATTGTGTTTGTCGCTCAGACACATCAACTGTTGATAAATATTAATATTATGTCGCGCAGTCAAGTGTAGTTACCTTATTGTTACGAATATCAAGTGTATTTAACGTATTGTTACGAATATCAAGTGTAGTTAATTTATTTTTGTTACGAATATCGAGTGTAGTTAATTTATTTTTGTTACGAATATCAAGTGTAGTTAACGTATTATTACGAATATCAAGTGTGGTTAACTTGTTCTTATGAATATCAGGTGTAATTAACTTATTGTTATGAATATTATTTCTGGGAAATGGCATTTTTGGAAGAGATATAATAGGCTAGAGTTCAACACAGAAACGCATCCAGTGAAACGGATTCCCAGAAACGCCAGAGTGAATAGCCTAGACAGGCACGTGATGGCCAGACGGTCATAATTTAATTGTCAAGAGTTTGTTGTGACGGATCAGGCCGGAGACAAAGACAGAAAGCCGGGTTCAAATACCGGTGAGGTATAGATATTGTGCTTATCTTACGACGCTGACTCTCTCCCTTCCCTGGAAGAACCAGTGGCCCTAAATTAAGGGCGAGCGACTGCTTATAGCCCATTGAGTTGCTCCTGGTGGTCGTTAAATCTCCAATAAAAAAAAAGGCAGAAAGATTCAGTTGGTTGTGTTAGGTACATACATACATACATATCACTAAGCTGTTCTCTGAGATTCAGAGGTTAGCTCCAAAAAGAAATACAAACTTCCAGATATTTTTACCTATTGTTGTCGTATCAAACTTCTCCATTTACAGCGATCTTGGCATACAACTCGTGTTTCACTGATATCCATTACACGCCGTATTACTTCATACTCATAATTTTCACTGATATCCATTACACGCCTTTTATACTTCATACTCATAATCTTTTTCTCATGCAGACACTCCTGAATCTGATCCACCCATGTCTCCCTTGGCCTTCCTCTGCCTTTCCTTCCTGCCACTTGGGCTGAAAATATTTTCTTAGTAAGCATTTCATCACTCATTCTTGCAACATGGCCAAACCACCGAAGCATATTGGTCTCCACCTTGCTAACAACATTTTGCTTTACATCACACAACTGCAATACATCTTCATTCCTCACAGAATCAGATCGTGTCTTGCCACAAACCCCACGTAAGTAACGCATTTCTCCAGCACACAAACGACTCCTATGTTTCTTCTGCAGTACCCAGGTTTCACTGCCATACATCAGAGTAGGAACAATTACAGTTTCATACACAGCCATGCGGAACTCTCTAGCGAACCCATCATTCCTGTGAAAACCTCCCAGAGCAGCTATGACTTTCAAAGAAGAATTCACTCGCCTACTGATTTCACCATCCAACTGTTCTCTCTGTCAAACATGCTTCCTAAATACACAAACTCACTCACCTGGTCAATCACAGTGCCATTTATACTTACATTACAATCAGTGCTACCCATTCCTCTCTCAAACACCATAACTTTGGTTTTTCCCTTATTTATACTCAGTTTGAATTTCATGCAAACTTCGTGCATCCGAGTCAACATACTCTGCAACTCACTTTTGCTCTCTGCCAACAGGACAGTGTTATCAGCATACAGCAATCTGCACACACGGATATCACCAAGACATAAACCACTATTATCTATTTTGGCCTCACGCATGCATGCGTCCAGAAATATATTAAACAGCCATGGTGACATTACACAACTTTGTCTAACTACTGCACCAAAGAAAAACCATTTTGATAAAACACCATTCACTCGTACACAAGCTCTACTACCAGCATACATGGCTTTTACACTATTAAGTAGATTCCCAGTAACACCATATCCATTCAATACCTTCCACAAAAGTGTCATATTCACTCGGTCGTAAGCTTTCTCTAAATCTATGAAGGTAGTAAAAACTTTCTTCCCAACAGCCAGATACTTTTCAATCATCATGCGTAATGCAAAAATCTGGTTAGTGCAGCCTCTACCAGGCATATAACCTCTCTGAAGATCCCACACTTTCTCTGATGTAAGACCCCGTACTTTTTCAATAACAACCTTACCAAACACTTTCCCGGGCACACTCAGTAGGCTAATACCACGATAGTTCTTGCATTCAGTCTGATCACCTTTTCCCTTATACAAGGGAACAATGATAGCATCCTTCCAATCCCGAGGGACCATTCCTAACTCCCAGCACAACTGGTAAATTTCAGTTAACCAGTCAATTATAGTCACCACCATACTTCAACATCTCTGCAGTTATGCCATCAACTCCTGGAGCCTTACCATTCTGAAGAGATTTTAGAGCTTTACACACTTCTTCTCTTGAGATCCCTCCTGTGCTTTCATCCCTCATTGTGACATCATCTGCATCTGTCTCAGAATCAGTTTTGCTCTCCTGATCTAATAACTCACAGAAGTATTCGCCCCATCTGTCACTTAACTCATTCGGCTCCCATATCATTTCCCCAATCTCATTCTTCACACAACTTACAACTTTGTTTCCCCTATTTTTCCTGAGTCTCATGTACTTCCAGAAGGACTTTCTATCTTTCCAAAAAGCCAGTTCATGCCTTTCCATTTTCTCTTTCCTATCTTTTGCCTTACTGTGGCGAACCAGCTTAGCATCTGCACGCTTCTCACAGCGATATTCATCCACAGAGACTCTACCTTGCAACATCCCCAAATATTCTTCCTTCTTTTTCTTTACTGCCTCTTCAATCTCACTATTCCACCAAGCATCACCTCTATTGTTACCCACTATTGTGGTGCCACAGACCTCTTTAGCAGCAGTAACAACACAGTTCGAAAAACATTCCCACTTCTTTTCTACATCCCTCTCACAAGATTTGAGATCCTTCAGTCGTTCGCTGAGTAAGTCAGAATACCGCTGATGATCTTCAAGGAGCCTATCAACCTTTATTCTTTCTATCCTGGGTCTCTTCCTATTCCTTTTCCTCCAACCAACATTACGTTTCACTCGTGACACTACCAAGTAATGATCAGAACCAACATCCGCACCTCTCATCACAACTGTGTCAACAACTAAGTGTTTCAAACGCTGATCGTAAACAACAGAATCTATCACACTCTTTTGACCAAGAGTACGATTTTCCCAAGTATATGTGTGTATATACTTGTGGTTGAAAAATGTATTAGATACGCACAAATCATTCTCAATGCAGAGTTCAATTAATCTTTCACCATTATCATTCACACAAGGATCATTAAACTTATCCAGAATATTGTCAGAAATTGCATTCTGCACACCTACTCTAGCATTGAAATCCCCTGCTATTATAACTTTTTCTTTAGCACCAAACTGGCACAAAACAGCTTTTAGCTCATTCCAGAAATCTTCTTTCTTATCAGAAGGTTCCGAGTCACAAGGAGCATACACTACAACAATTACAATTCTCTGAAGTTTCACTTTCAAACGAATCCAGAGAATTCTCTCACTTATGCAACTATAGTGAATCAAGTTGTTCTTCATCTTTTCACTTAAAATCACACCTACACCAGCCTGTCATCTCATATTATCCAATACTCCAGACCACACACTCACCGTGCCATTCGCTTCTTCTACCCCAATTTCTTTCTTTTTGGTTTCACTTACACACAGCACATCCAGTCTATACTTATTCATCTCCTCAATCACCTCACTCATCTTACCATTTATACCTCTAGTATTCCGCAATCTTACATACCCTCAGCCAAGATCGCTTTCTCATACGCCGTTTAGAAAGTCCAGGTCGATTCCGTGGTGGACCGTCCTTCTCAAGTGTGGTAGGTCCACCATATCCCACACTTGAGTCATTCTTAATGTTTCTTTTTGTCTTTTTAATCAGGTAAGTACATCAGTGTGGGGGATTAGCCCACAGCTGAGGGTTCCAGTTGGTCATTCAACCTAAGGATTCTGGAACAAAACCCAGTGAGTTGGAGTCTTTTCGCCAATGTCACACAGAACTAGCTTGCACCTCTCCAAAATTCACAGAGGCCCTAGTTGCTGTTGTGTGTGCCATTGTTACCACGGAGCGTCCCGAAACCCATCGCTCACTACGACCGCTGTGTTACGTACAGTACCAAACTAAGGATATACGTGAAAGAGGATCACGCAAAGTAAGAGGGCACTGGGATAGACTTCGGGTGCCTGCGAAAGGTAGACTAAATGACCAAAGACTGCATTTTCTGGCCTGAGATATTTAATGAGCTGAGTGGTGCAATCGTAGCAAAAAGGGGACAGGAGATTTTCCAGTGGGTTTTGGAAACGAAAGCAATACTGGGTGCCCTGCATGAGAGCTGTTTTCTATATGCGAATCTTGGTGACACCATAGAATTCTCAGAATGAGTCTGGGAGCCTTTCAACTTCTTCTCACGTGCTCGAGGAGCAACGGGCAAGCTGGATACTGCTGCATGAGGAAGAATAATGCAGAGCGAAGAGAGAGAAGATTGGATTCAACTCTTTCAATACCCAGGGACGGACAACATCAGTTCGCGATCCTGCAGGAGAGTTGGAGAAAGGGAGGTACAGCCGCCATCTGTTTGTCTGAGTGCGTGGCCAAGACGCACTGGACGCAAGCATCGACAGGCTATGTAATTTTAATGACAGAAACTGACAGGGTATGTGTGCAACATTTCGAATGCTCACCAAAAGCCTGTTAGGACTACTTTTCACCAATAAGGGATGCTTACCGGCATCGCCAAATGTCAAATGTGTGTAGATGAACGTGCGTGAAAAATCAAACTTAATATGGATTACCTGTGGCTCAGGAGACCCCGTGTAAGTAGAACAATTCGAACATATAATTGGTTCTATATTTCTTTTCGTCACTTTTCGAAAAGAAACCTAGAGCCAATTATAAAGTCATTCCTATTTGTAGGACCATTTTAATATGACTTATGGCTACAGCGAAACTGTAATTAGCAAGCAATTGTTATTGGCTGGTGATTCAGAACGAATGTTAATCGCACATAAGTCTAGCTCACATTACTTTTATGAAATCTATGCTATCCAATAATAGTAAGCGTGAATTCCTTTATGTTGATTGCCTTTAAAGTTTGTGATTATATGCTTTAAATCTATGCTACCTTTTATTTGGCTTTGTAAATTATGACACCTGATTGGTCGTTCTGAAAGGTCAAGATCTCTTTCACCTGCAATATCTTAAAGAACCCGGGGTGCAATCAATCAGCATCCCCTATTGTAACAATATTACCAAATTAAGTTATTTATGCATATGCATTCGGTGTCATAATGAAATCGCAGCACCCACAAGGAGAGATTTGATGTGCACGCCAATCTCCTGGTGGATTAGGTGTACCGAAATATGCAGGTGATTAAAATACGAGACCAATCAAGAGGAAGTTTGAACTGATATAGACACAGACGCTGAGTGAGTGGAATTCAAACCAACGCTTGTGTGAGGCAGTTAACGGACTTCTGTCTCGCAGCGACATATTTCACTATGCAAGGAGATTATTGGTGATGTCAATACGCCTCGTTTGACGCCGATATTAGCAACTCATCGACTTTTACACAAAACGAATTATAGGTCTCCGAGAAGTGGAATTGTTTTTTCGCGGTGTAGCTGAACGCATGAGCCCTGACAGGGTAGCATTATGCACCAATGATAGCAAGACTTACTGTATGTAAGTCAAAGTTCTCATCTAATTGAAAGAGGAGCACGATAGATGACTATAGACTGAGAAGATTATCTTTTCCATCTACAGTTTCTTACAACAACTATAGCCCTATTTGCAAAATCCAACTAATTGTGACTTCTGTTAGATGTCACCCTATCTCCCGTCGAATCGTTGCATGCTTACTGGTGGAAGACGAACTCCGTGTATACTTCCTTAGGTCGATCGTCACTGATCTCTGTCCATTATACGCAGCGTCTATAATGGTGACACGCACGGACCGCCTGGGTTACAGAATCGTGTGAAGCGGTGTTCAGTGATAAATCCCACTTTCCTTAAGGAGTCCCAATGACGTATACAGTGTGGCCACGGCGTGGTGAACTCAATGGACCTAGAGACATTGTGGAAAGCCATACTACTCACCCTTCTGGTGTTATGGTGTGGGGAACAATCAGTTACGATCGTCGTTTAACACTGGTGTTCGTCAGCGGTAATAGTTCTTCTCTTTCTTACTGGGGTCCTTCATGCCATTTATCACATGACACCGCCCGCATATATACCTCCGAGGTTTCCAACGAATGTCTTCGTAGTATAGACCTGCTGCAACATTGGCTTCTCAGGTGCCAGATTTCTATCCAATCGAGATTCGACGGTAGACACGGGCACACAAGTAGCAGCACGGACAACGTCTGTTCTGGACAAGAGGCCTAGTAGGGCATACTAAAAGAGGCTGTTCGACAGCTGTAGGATTCGATGTCAATGATGCATTCTTAACTGAGGTGGTTTCACCTCATATTGATCTTTCCATAGTAAGTCTCGTTTTGTGTCAATAAATATATTCATTAGCATCTACAAATTTTATTACGTGTTTCGTACCTCTTTGACTGTCATTACCCAAAGCATCCTATCCTGGTTCCTGTTGCTTCAGGAGGATACAATAACTGCGTCATGGAGTGTACATCTATGCGTGAATAAATGAAAAATGAATGAAAGAAGAATCAAAAACTCATGTCGGACATGTAAATGTTGCCAAAGAACAGATACTCGCGCAGATAAAAATTTTGTTCAGCACCTTATTAAAAAGTTTCAATTATACATGTTGACATACATTACACACTCTCGGCATTGAGAGGAGGAAAATTTAATCTATACAAAGCAAAAAGCTAATATCATGGAAAGAAAGAGAAAAGGTATGCTATTATCAAGTACTGCACAACTTGAGTATACCTACCATTATAATTCCGCAGAAGTTGTTAAACCGACCCTATGAGAGAAGGAAACGTCAGCGTGGCACATGGCTGGTGGATTAGATTGCTCTTGCAATTCGCTCTCGGTTGCGAACATAGAGGCAACAGGCCGACTCTTAGAAATCAAGGGTTATTAAACGGTGGTAATAAGAATAATTCGTGAGAGCCATTGGAAAAGAATTTGATCACGACATCATAACTACTCTCATGTGCGAAAGTTAAGCTACAAACACAACTACCACCATTATGAGAAAACTGTTAGAGACTTTACACCGAAACGCGACAGAGCAATAGCAGGAACAACGACACGTAATATGTATACTCCAAAATGAAGATAAAGCACTGAATGCATTTCAAATAAACCGTGTTATTCAAAACAAACATACAGGAAATACACAAATTAATTAACATACCAGGGCATACTTTGCTTTAATATGGTGTTTAATCACCTCTCATGGTGACACATGACTGACAGTATCGTGGAATGCTGTCCAAAAAGGAATCAATAAGTTATGAGGGAAGTTTGTCGTACTGCTGTACAAGAGCACTTCGCAGCATCTGTACGTTCCTTGGAGAGAAGTCTCAGAGCAACAACCCATCTCCCTAAAGCGCCCCACAGGCATTCTCTGGAATTAAGGTCCGAAGACCTTGTTGGCCTATCCATGACCGCAACACCTTCACTTTCAAGGTTTTCCAGCACCAGTCGAGAGGTACTGTCTTGCATTAAAACAAATTCTGGGCTGGCAGCAGCTGCGAACAAGCGAACATAAGATGATAGGAACTCATCTAGATAGCGGATAGCGTTGATCGAACCACTGGAAAACAAGTGCAAGTCAGTTCTTCCGTTGCGCATTATGCCTGCACACACCATACAACCACCGCCTCCATATGTATTTCTCTATCGGATGTTAGATGGATGGTAACACATGCCGCATTTTCTCAAGATGAATACGCGTCGGGAATCCGTTTGCAATGAGAAACGTGACTCATCCGTGAAAAGAATGTTAAGTCACTGTTAACGTGGTCAACGTGTCCAGTGCACATGTTTTGGAGCGCAACGTAATCGTTCTCTCCTGTAGAAAGATTTTAGTGGCACGCACACGACATGTCTTCTGGCATAAAGGCCTTTTCCTGAAGCCATCTAGTCATTTTCCAGTGGGTTACTGATCGACCAGTTGCTGTTGTCAGCTCTGTAGCCAACTGACGAAATGTTGTGCTTTTGTTGGTGTTAAAGCAAGAAAGTGGTCATCAGGGACTGAAGCTGATAAAAAGGTCGTCCACGAAAACTTCCTAAATTTTGGAACTGTCTTCAGATCCTCTTGACAGCCATTCGAGACACATCAAGCCAACTTACCACTTCTGTTTGAGATTGCCCGGCCTCTAGTCTTCCAATCGCCCGCCAAGGCATATCATTGCTTAAACGGTGTCTGTGTGACAATTTCAAGATATCCTTTACTTGCAGTTTGACAACATCAAAGATCTTTTATACCTTTGTACGCCCTTCACTATTATTGGCTCCTCGAGTCTATGTGCAACGCCCTCTAGAACGTCATACACGTATCATCACGCAGTCATGCTTTACTTTGCATACCCGTCAAAGTCTGTTATACTCCCTGTAAAAGTCTCAGACCATGTGTTTCATTCCTTTTCTTACTACGATGAAAAACCTTTTGTAACTTAACTTTTTCGCATGAGTGCACAAAGTGTTGTTGCCCTTCTCTCCTAGATTACAACACGTAAAAACGCGAACAGGCCAGAGACTGAGCCACAAACACAAAACAACCGGATCTGCTGAAACTTCATGAACTATGGCTTTGTATTTTAGTAGAACTAATGTGATTTCGAAAAAACAAGTTTGAGCAAGGCCATCTAAAAAACACAAAGCCATGACATTAGAAAGATGATATCCCACTTTTAGTGACTTCACGCGGAAACCAAGACTTCGGGTTGGTTTCCAACGCTGTCCTGTGTGACGTCAAACACGACACCGACGTATTAGTTTGTGTAACATGAGCGTGACGTCACCGACGTATTAGTTTGTTTAACATGAGAGTGACGCCACCGACGTATTAGTTTGTGTAACCTGAGATTGACGTCACCGACGTATTAGTTTGTGTAACATGTGAGTGACGTCACCGACGTATTAGTTTGTGTAACATGAGCGTGACGTCACCGACGTATTAGTTTGTGTAACATGTGAGTGACGTCACCGACGTATTAGTTTGTGTAACATGAGAGTGACGTCACCGACGTATTAGTTTGTGTAACCTGAGATTGACGCCACCGACGGAGGGAACTCATCTCTCTAATGTGAAGGCTTTGTGTTTTCTAGACGGCCTTGGTTTGGACAACGATATTTTCTTAAGCAATCCGAAGCTTTTTGTACAACACAGACTGTTTTGTGCTCTTACCACCACTAATGATCATTTTCGAAGCCACAGCAACACAAAACAATCTGATAAAATGTTAAATGTTGCGGTGCATGAATACATGAATAGATGTTGATGATATGCACCGGCATGTCCTGATCCCGTCTCTAAAAAAGATGTAACACATTGCACTTATGAAGATGAGCATTAGGTACTTAAAAACGTGCACCGCGTGTCAATATGTTGTTTCAGTCTTAAATGTAATTGTGAATGTTGTTATCACGTACTATAGATAGGTACTGTTGTTTGAAACTTTAGTCATTCACATTTTCATTTTCTTACTGTTAACACATACTCCAACACTTTTCTTTTACCTTAGAAACAACGCGGGACGCTGAATAAATCACAATTTCACCCAACCTTGGAAAGTTTTTCCATATCAATCCTAGAACTTTCAAAAACCAGAAGAGTTCGTCGCATATGAGCACTTTTTCGTTTTTTCTTCACACTCATTTTGTTTAGTCAATAAATTATTTGGGCCTTTAAAATTAGGGAGAATTTTCATTGTCTAATTTTCAGTCATTACTCATAGCTCTACGGAAAAGAAGGAACCACAAGCCTTTACAAAAATCCAGATACTTAGATCATTTGTCAGCTAAGTGACATCATACTGATGACAGCAGATCTCTGTATCTTTTACATGTACCAAAGAGCTGTCAATAATTCCATTATTTAATTAAGAATAAAGGATAATGTTTTTTGAAAATTCCTTTGTTCAACTTGAAACAAAAAGATCAACTCGAAACAATTTACTGTTTAGCTTATTCGTTAACTTCGAAAATTTATTAGTCGTGACAGTCACAAAAATGCATTGTATTCAGACTGTTGATTGCTGTGTTACGTGCTGCTACACGGTCGATTATTCACGGTCACATTATTGTGACCACCAGCTAATATCCAGGTTAACCGCCGTGTGCAGCGCGGACAGTAGCTAGACGGGCTGGGAGTGACTCAATAAGGTGCTGGAAGATGTTCACAGGTATGTGGAGCCATGCTGACTGCAGTGCATCTGGCAGCTGCTGGAGGGTGCGTGGTGGAGGATCCATAGAGCGAACAACACGATCGAGGTGGTCCCACAGATGCTCAATTGGGTTTAAGTCTGGGGAATTAGGGGGACAGGGAAGTACTTTGAAGTCTTCATCGTGCTTTTCCAACCGCTTTCGGACATTTCTTGCTGTGTAACACGTCGCATTGTCGTTCTGGGAGATTCCATCCACCCCAAAAAAGACAATCAGCATGTATGGGAGTACGTTTTCTGCCAGGATGGATTTATAATTAATTCAGTCCATAGTGCCTTCCACAGGTATGAGTGGACCCAAAGAATGCCACGAAAACATTCCCCAGACCATAACGCTGCCACTACCAGCTTGGGTTTTTCCAGCAATGGCTGAAGAGTATTTGTTCTCCAATGTTTCTCGCCTTATACGCCAATGTCTATCCGTTCGATGAAACAGAAAACGTGACTCATCGGAGAAGGCAATCCTTTGCCAATCAGCGGAGGTCCAATTCTGATACTATCGTGCAAATGTAGCCTTTTCTGCCGGTGCACTTTCGTTAGCATAGGTGCAGTGAACATCCGTCTGCACCGGAGCCACATACGCAGCAGGCTTCTCTGAACTGTCGTTTTAGACACACTTTCGGTAGCCCCTGGTTCATTCGGCCAGTGAGTTGCTCCACCGGTAGCTTGTCGATCTGCCCTCACGCATCTTCGAAGCCGACGTTCACCTCTCACATCAATGGCGCGTGGTTCTCCGCAGTTTCGACGTCGCTTATTCGCAATGCTGCCATTTCTCCAATCACAATACACTTTAACCACAGGAGGACGTGAACTGTTCGCAAACTGCGCTGTTACAGAAATACTGCCACCTTTGTAACGAAAGCCGATAATCATCCCTTTTTGCAAATCTGATACATCGCTCCTTTTATCCATGACAGCAACGAGTGATATGTTTTCAGAGTGTCTACAGCACATCTTGTATACCCTCTACGCCAGCTCACGACACGTGCCTTCTTTCATTGGCTACGTGATGTTGACTTCAAAAGTAGGAGATGGTAACAATCGGATCACAATAATGTGATTCTACTGTGTAAAAGCCATTCATTGTATAAATGTAAATATGTAACCACATTCTCGTGGTATATTTTTGTTTATAGGAACCACTCATTTATTTCAATTCACGTAAACGATTCTATCTTTTTCAGCACGTTTGAAGATACGACTTTTAGAGGCTATCACATTCCTAAAGAAGCAATCATACTGGCGAACCTGTGGTCTGTTCATTTTGATACCAAGTATTGGAAAGAACCTGAAGTCTTCAATCCTGAACGTTTTTTAAGCCCTGATAAGAAAAGTGTTATAAAGCCGGAAGGTTATATGCCATTTTCAGTGGGTAAGCAAAAATATTTTTGTACCAAGGGAAACATGACGTAGAATGAAATTATCTTGTTTTACTCTTTATTATAATATGAATGAACATACCGGTTGCACTGAGATGTGAAATATATCTGTATAATAAGGAAGCCAAGAATAGAATGAAATGATGCTATTTAAAACTCTCTATTGTAAATATGATCGTCGTCCAGATGGAGCAGTGGTCTAAGCGCTGGCTTAGCATTCGTCCGAGTTGGACCCGGGTTCGAATCCCGGTAAAGCATGGATGTTGTGTTTGTCTTACGGCACTGGCTCTCTCCCTTTCTTGGAGCCAGTGGCCCTAAATTAGGGACGGGCAACTACTTATAAGCTATTGAGTTGCTCAAGGCGGTCGTTAAACTCCAATAATTAAATATTACCTGTAAAATCTCTCTCACTCTCTCTTGGAAATTTAAAAGTTTTACCCACCGGTGAAAAATCTATGTTCACGTTCAAAGGAAATACTTTGGTACTGGAAAGGTGAGAGGGTGCTAAAAGCGCAAAAGAAATGCCTCGAAAATTAACGTGGCTGCCAGAAGCCGAGAGAAAAGGTAATGAAATTTTTCACACTTGCTCCAACATACTGAGTCTGCTTTTCTTTTTGCTTCGGCATCGGCTATTGCTCGTACCCTGTATGTGTTTGTCGTTCGGGCTTTGGGGGATTACTGCCAAATATATAAAAACTTTTTCATGCTATAGGTACAACTCAACAAATTCTCGGCAGCCGTTTACTACAACCGGTAGCTTGGAAGTGGGTTTAATCCTAAAATTATAATGAATATCTAGTCTAATCAAGCCGAAGTCAGCAGAGAATTTGTGGAGATGTAGCTATATTTTGGGATTAGTTTAGGATTAAGCCCCCTCCCAAGGTTCCAGTTCCAGATGTAGCAGATGGCTACCCAGAATTTGCTGAATCGTAATTTATAAGCACTACATCTGTGCTCCCTATTGCACTAGAAATAATTTTATATTTTCGGGATTAAACCCCCCTCCCCCCCACACACACACATACACACACAAGAGACATATTGGGTTCCAGCGATAGGATATGCCAAGCAGAGATAGGTGCAGTTTTTAAAGCCATAAAATATTTTCCCAGTAGAACAATCGGACTCATAATTCTGGATATTTCGTACTTTTTGAATTAACCCCCTCCCCCCTTAATATTCGGATTCGGCGGTAGGCAATGATAATTTGAAAACCCAGAAAAAATTTGAAAGGCATGAAAATTGTCGTTTACATGGAACCTTTTGAGTATACAAGCCCCCTCCCCCTCCTCAGACGTCACGTCACTTATACAGAGTCACAGAAATATTCCTAATTAACGTTTATTATAATACAATAGAATACGTGTAGCAATTAAGAAAACGAAAACTCTTCAGGAGTCAAATGACCGAGTGCACCGGGTGTCAAATTCGTGTTTTAATAATTGTTGAATTTTTACGGGCTGGCCCGGGCCTTGGAAGCAGGAGAAATATATGAGCCGGGCCGGGCTTTAATTAAAAAATTTGAAACGGGCCGGGCCGGGCTTTCCAAATTAAGGCCCGTGCAGATATCTAGTTTGCAGTCGTCAAGTAATAACATCGACGTGTGTGTGTGTGTGTGTGTGTGTGTGTGTGTGTGTGTGTGTGCGTGTGTGTGCGTGCGTGAGCGCGCGCGCCTGTACTTGGGCTACTGCTTATAGCTCTAAGATTTTGTCGCGACTGCTTATAGCCCATTGAGTTGCTCACAGTAGTCGTTAAAACTCCAATCAAAAAAAAAATTTGTCATGATGGTCGTTAAAAACTTAATAATAAAAAAAGAACTCTCTACCCAGGAAGGTGAGCGAACCCTGTGAGAGTTATTCTGTGCTAGATCACTGGTAAGATAGGAGAGGTGTTCAATAAGTAATGCCTTCGCGCAAGTGTCTCGCGCACGACTTGTTGCCTAGCAACCAGTCAGACGGCAAACGATTCTTTGTGCCATTAGCTTCGTTTTACTGCGTAATAGAACTCCGTACAGCTATTCGTTCATATTTAATTGTGTTTAAGTGGACGATTCTTTCTCAACTGTGTCGAAGGGTGTCAAACAACGATCAGTTATAGAGGGTCTTCTTAATTTCTGCTGGTAAGTGCATGCTCATGAAAATGTACCTTGCAAAGAAATTCATTATAGATTAGCGACAGTTTATGGTTCTGGAACTTTGGACATAAACAGTGTTCATCGTTGGGTAAAAGAAATAAAAGGACAGGGGAGAATTGTTGATGGTAAAGCATGAGCTGCGGGGTGGGAGGTCCGTAATCTCAACTTGCGCTTTGAGCAAGCAAAAGCTCGATGTACTCATCAGGAAAATCGAAGAATAACTCAGAGAACCGTAGCATGTGAGCTGAACATTAGTTTAGGTAGTGTCATTGACACTATTAACAATTTAGGATACAACAAAGTGTGTGCTCGTTGGGTACCGCGCCATCTAACGACCGAAATGAAGAAATCAAGACTTAAAACATGCCAAAAGTTGCTCGCTTGCTATGAAAAATATGGAAGTGATTTACGCCAAAGCATTGTGACTAATGATGAGAGTTGGGTTCACCATTTTGAATCTGAAATGAAAAATCAATCGCTGGATTACCGACACCCATCTTCTCCTCAAGCGAAAATATTCAAAACGCAAATTTCTGCTGGTAAGTGCATTCTCACGGTGTTGTAGGATTACAGAGGCAGTATACATCAGGAGAATATGATCAAATGTACGACTGACAACTCTGAGAACTACATACATACCTTACAAATCTTAAAGCAAAGAATAAACCGCGTCCGTGTGGGGGGGGGCAATGATTCTGCAACACGACAACGCTAAACCCCACACTCGCCAGTGCTTTCACTTCAGAGGCCATACAGAAAAAAATCGGGTTTGAAGTTCTTGAACACACTACCTTTATAGCCCAGGTCTAGCACCGTCCTACTTTTGGTTTTTCTGCTTTAGAGAGACATCTGGAAGGAATTCAGTTCAGAAAGATGTTGAAGCCTCTATGAGGAAATGGTTGCGAAAAAAACCGGAAGATTTTTACAGGGACGAGTTTAAAAAATCTTGTTAAACCTCGGCGCATCTATATCGAGCGTTATGGGGACTATGAAGGAAAATAAAATATGTGAATTAAAGTAGAAAATCTGAGCTTTGTTCTTTTTTTTTTAATTTGATACTTTTCCACTGAGCTTGTATATAAATATGGAGGCATTACTTTCTGAACATCCTCTGTATTTAAAACCGAGAACTCGAGAAGACGGAAAGTTTAGCGAGCTACATTGCCGTTTATTTTGCAACATCATCGGTGAAGTCCTGGGTATTCAAATCACTCGAAAGTAACAAGCATTTTATTTTTCTCTTTTACGCAATAAAATAGTCTCCAGGAACTATCAAGTACTTCCATGACGTTGCTTCAAAATATTAAGAATGAAACTCACGAGCAAGGTATTAAAAAAAAAAAAAACTGATACCGCTGTTTTAGAAATTTTGCGACATTCGCGCTTTCCTAGCTCGCAGCGCAAAAAGTACTGAACACAAAAATATGAAATTTACATCCTTTGTATAGAATTGTTTGGAGAACACGCTGAAATAAACCGTTTTCCGATTCTGGGATACTTCAAGAGCTATTATATTTCAAAGTTAAGGTAAGCAAAAACGTGCTATCAGTTGGCGTTCCGGACACAATAACACCAACAGAATCACGAAACTTTGTAGGCATTTAGGGCCATGGCCGAATTTTTGCACCTCGTGCCATTTTTTTGAATTTCGATTTAGTTTACGAGAAATTTAATTTTTAAATTTCACAAAATTCTCTATTTCGGGATGGGATCGATTTTAAGAAACGCATATATGGCAAACTATAAATCATAACGCATTGCAATTTTTACAGCATAAACTCACAACTCTCATCCCTCTTTTACAAAAAACAAAATTTAAGGAAAAGTCATTTTCTGATTTTTAAGAGTTTTTTAAAGACGCAAAGGAAAGGAACGAACTGCTTCGTCTGTCTTCAGCGATAAAACGCACAGGGAAATTCTGGTCCCATGAGCTGCTGCCATGGTGACGCAAAGAATTTGTTATGCATATGTTTTGTTGGTAAAGCTGTCTCAGACGTTTAACGGTTTAGAATTTCCGTAAGATGTATACATCTTACGGAAATGTTTTTTGCACAGCTTTTGCTTTCCTTAGTGGTAGATTTACTGCTATAAGTTTAAACGACAAATGTCGGCCCTTCCAAAAAATAATGTCAGTAAAAAAAAAACTCAGAAAATATGTTCAAGTTACAAGTCATTTTCCGTAAGTAATCCATGAATAAGGAACACACTGACACCGTACATCGGTAATGTTAGCAATACAGATATAGGCCAGAACCAAAAATACCAAAACCGGAAATTCCGGAATGGCGGCGGAACAAAGCCCTTCAATAAAAACAGAAAGAAATTGAAAAAAGTTCCACAGGAATCCAACAGGGAGTTCACCAGGAGCAAAACAAAAAATTGTAAACAAGCCGCTATCTTGGAATCGATGTAGACATCCAATATGCCATCAAAAACATTAAAATGTTTGCATTTCGTGCCACAACATCTTACGTAAACCGCATACTGGTAATGTTAACATTTCGGATACAGACTAGAACCAAAAATACCGATGAATGGGGAAAAGGTTTAGAATATAGTGTACAAAGAAATATTAATCTTAAAATGGTTTTAATACTTTAATTTCAGGTACAGGTTTAAATTAAGTGTTCATGTTTCTATCAGTTTTTTCACACTTATTTGCTTAGACATGCAATAAAAATTGAAATTTATATGAATTTTCCAGTTTTTATTTCATGTGATATTCTTGAAGATCGGGCTGCAGGGCCCGAGCGCTACTTTCGAAACGAATGTACCACCCCTAGTTAATAGTAAAAATAAACATTAGCCTTGCTTCTAATTTTCTTAATTTAAATTTTTCTAATTAAAAATAAAAAAAATCATGAATTTTCTGAAATTTTAGGAGGGAAGGGTATGGGTACGAGGAAGGGGCACACACACACGTACGCACGCACTACGAAATCATGCAAAAACTTATGACTTATGCGCAGTTCAGTGTTTCATCTCAAAATGTTATTTGTATCAGTATCTAATTTTCTTCCGTCTATGAGGAGGTTTTTCTCATGCTTAATAAAATATATAATAGTACCAACAGATTCATTTTTCAAACACGCAGCGAACTAGGGCAGTATCGTTTCCTACCCTTTTAATTGTCACTTTGTTACCAGAATTTAATTGTAGTAGAAACAAGTTTTACGAGACCAAAGCGATAGGCCATCGCTAAAACGTTTTATGTAAGTTCTCTTTCTTGATCATCAACGATTGCTTATGACATCCCTACTAATCAAGAAGAGCACACTGAGTAAGTTCAGAGCGTAACTTGACCAAAAATCTCTACCCCTCCTACTTCTGTGGCTTTAGGCCACATACTTTGCGTTGTGAACCAATTTCTTCACCGTGTCTTTGCTCCCATCACTTGAAAAAGCATACAAATCAGGTGACATCGCTCACCATTCCTTAGTTAGGGACGTAAGGTTAGATAATAGGTGAAGTTAGTACCTCCCCTTCATTCGTGAGTGACAAACAGCTCTCGGTTTATTGAAGCATATCCGGAGGATCCTAACCGAAGGACCTTTTCTGCTGGATTCTCATTTATTCTGAAGTTGAGGGAAATAGGGCGGCTTCGAAGTCCATTTCGTTTTTTGAAGGCACAGTTTTGATACATCACCAGGACCATCGATCTGTCCGTTATTTGATTGAATAGCAAACCTTAGTGGCGGACTCTGTGCAGTCAACTGATAGGAAATAAATTATTTTCTATCGAAACAGCTCTTGGACATAGGCTATGGTTCCAGTTTACACTGAAGAGCAATTGAATTAGAGATACCTGTCTAGTAACGTGTAGCACCACCTTTCGCCCTGATGACGGCGGCGATTCGTCTCGGCATGGACTCGACAAGACACCGGAAGCGTTAGAAAGCCATACGGATCCACAACCCCTGAACAAGCTCCCACAGTTCACGAAGATTTGATGGAGGGGGATCAGAGCCTTGACATCTCTCTCGATGGCAAGCCAGATGTGCCCGATGGGATTGAGGTCAGGTGACCTAGCTGGCCAAGGAAGCGATGTCACGTCGGTGGAGTGTACATCCAACCATTCGGATACAATTCGGGAGCGAAGGCACGGTGCATTGTCTTGTTGCAGGACGAGATCCCCAGTGGGATGCTGAAGACGCACAAACGGGAGCAAATGGTCGTCCAGGATATCCCTGTAACATTGACTTGTGACGGACGATGTCACACGTACCAGGGGTCCCATTTTAGCCCACATAAGCAGTCCCCAGACGAGAATACCACCCCCACTAGTTTGAAAAGTACCCTACTGGCAAGAAGGATACATCGCTTCATGTGGTTTGCGCTGTACTCGTATCCTGCCATCCGCATGTACCAACGTGAATCTCGACTCATCAGTCCAGGCAACATTTTCCACATGTCTAGGGTCCAGTGGCGTTGTTTCCGCGCCCATGCTAATCTTTGCATCCTGTGATGTGCGGTCAGCAGCGGTACCCTCGTGGGACGACGGCTTCTGTACCCCATAGCGAGGAGATGGTTCTGGATGGTGTGGCTGCTTACACGTTTTTGTGCGCCAGCGTTAAATTGCCGAGTGATTTCTTGCACTGTTGCTCGTCTATCAGCTGTTACAATGCGAGCTAGCCGACGATAACCCCGCTCATCCACACGCTGTTGTCCACGGCAGTTGGCCCTTGCAGGAATGGTTTTATCGGATTCGATGTACTCACGGTGCTCCCGTGACACAGTGGCTCTTGAAAATCGCAGTGCCTGCACGACTTCCGAGATGGAGTGACCCATTCGTCGGGCCCCGACGATTTGCCCACGATCAAATGCGCTTACATCCTTCGTCTTACCCATACTGCGTCAAACTCTTACTGATTCCCGTCGCATCACTCCTTATATTGTCGGATCGCTGCATACTTTGTGTCGTTTCCGTTTATAGGGCCGCCCACAGCGCCACATTTGCATAACGCCAGCTGTCTCTAATTCAATTGCTCTTCAATGTATAGCTACCTGGTGGACATTGTACAATGGTTTTACTTGCCTCTGTTCGCTATGCTGTAATCACGCCTAAGTGTGTGAGATGTGCAATGCACCACTGACGGTTGTTTGTGTCCTTTGTGCATGCCACAGCTTTTGTCTTGAACAGGCTCGGGGTTATTGGTTTTTTTTTTTTTTTCGTTTTGTCTACTTTTACAGACGACTCAGTGAAAACGTTTTACTTTTTAAGCGATAAATATTCCTTATCCGTTGTACAGAGCCGTTCAAAATTGTTTAGATTTTGTTTTTTTCCTTCTGCTGCTCTTTTTTAAGGTACTTTGTAACACTTTTGTATATACCACTATCCCTCATTTATTTTTAACCACTGTTTTCAATTAATCTTTGATGTTTCACATTTTATACCTTTTCATTTTTAATGCTGTGGTTGGCGTAGTATGACCTTCTCAGGCTTCTGTCCCAAAAAATGTAAACAACCACTCAACGAACTCTTCTTTTTTTCCCATTAGGTAAAAGAGCTTGCCCAGGAGAATTCATGGCGAACATAGAAGTGTTCATCTACTTCACTTCAATACTGCAAAGATTTTCTGCCAGCTTGCCAAAAGGTGCTGTCCCGGACCTCGAGGGAGTACTCACAATCAGCTATAAACCGAAACCTCACAAACTGTGCATTACGAAAAGATCTTAAATTTAAGTGGAATTATAAGGTTTCGGATTCCTTTCCTGTGCTGAAAAATTCGTATTCACTCATACTAGTATAGCGCATCTGTATTTTTTTCCAATAAAAAACCAAATCCTTGTATTCTGATTAATGCGTCTTTCTTTACAATAACAGCGCATGTAAAAATTAAAACTTGAATTACTTCTATTTTAAATTGTATAAACTAAAAGTCATGTACTAAATTATTTACGAGAAATGAGTACACATTTCAAAATGCTCGAAACAAAGACGAACCTTTAACTTCATTTCAAAAATTCCAATATTTTTTTTACTTTTCCCTGGCCGGTAGTGCCACTATGATTAAGGTTTTGGTATTCTAAACATGACATGCGGCATTTACCTATTCCGTTCAATTCTTGAGGACCTAGAACACAAAGCTAACTTATATCAATGGCAAATGGTCCAAAATTCGATTTCTGCTGCAGTAAGAAATCGTATACACTCAAGTTTATAGCATTTGTTGTGTCATTGTGCCTTCTGAGACCACAGAACTCTCCAAATTTGTCCAACTCTTTAAAGTTCTTTTAGCTTTAATACCGAAACAGCAGATCTCATGTATGCTGTAAAAAAAATGCGATGCATTCATCCGCCAGAAATGTAGTTTTAATATATATTTAAGGCTTTTATTTCGTTTATGCTGTGAGACATACAAAATTTAGGAAGATTTTTCTTTCTGTTTGAGGGTTTAACAATCACCGTGAGCAACCCAATGGGATATAACTAGTCACTCATCCCTAATTTACGGCCTCTGGTTCCAGGGAAGGTCGAGATCCGGTGCCGTAAGATGAATACAGCATCCATGCCTCGGCTAGGATTTTATCCAGGACCCACAGCGGCGAACACTCGGAGGCCAGAGCTTAATCCACTGCGGCGAACACTCGGAGGCCAGAGCTTAATCCACTGCGGCGAACACTCGTAGGCCAAAGCTTAATCCACTGCGTCGAACACTCGGAGGACAGAGCTTAATCCACTGCAACATCGGGGAGGCAAACGATTTTTTTATTTGCTCTCCTGAGACATAACACTAGACTACTACAAAGCTTTTCTTAACACGTCTGTGTACGCCTTTCTGTGGTCAAGATATCGCCGATTCTAGCTTTCATGGTAAAAAATATTTTTTTTACATACTTTCAATGTTTTCGCGGTGAGTAGCCTTCACACCAGGTGACAGATATCTATTTGTATTTTCATGCCTCTTCCATTTTCAGTAAAAGAGTGCGGCAAATTTTTTTTTTGTTATTTTGTTTCGGGTTTAGCGACCACCATAAGCAACTGCTACGGCTAAAAGCAGTTGCCTGTCCCTAATTGAGGGCCACTAATTCCAGGGAAATGGGAGAGCCAGTGTCGTAAAATAAGCATACCACCTATGCCTTCTGGCTTCTCGGACGGCATATTGATCTTTGATCGAAGATATGTAAGTACGGCAGTTACCTGTTTATTAACATAATTTTTTCATAGGTTGACGTAAATGTACATGGTCATTTTTTATATTTTTTCCTAAAAGGTTAACTGGAAAAATTCTTTAACACCCGCACACATACATATGTGATTAAACCAAACCTCTTATATTCAAATGACTTCTCAGCTATCCACTTTTTGAGATGCCCACATGACTGTAAATTTCAGCAGAGATTCGCCCATTTTAAGGACAGGAGCTCTGATGCTTTAATTAATCATATGAAAAATGTTGTCTTAATATGAAAGTCAGGATCTCAGCTTGTAGATGAAATATATGACTGGGTATCAATTACGACTGGGAACTTGATTGTGTGAAACATATCCTACCGCTGTTCACGTGCTGTCTTATACACATGCAATGAATTCCGAAGCCTCAGCTGCATTTAACAGTACAGCGCATTTTTTGCCATCTTAAATGGAATTGCAACCTTTCCATAACACAAAACAAAATGAAACTTATGTTTTAATGCATTATCTCAAAAGAAGGTCTGTTTGTCAGAAAGAACCGAAAAACACACTTCTCTGTACATGTAGAAAAAAGTTATATAGCATCACAACTTCATGAGGAAAATTTCAGAGTCATGTTAGTAACGAATCTTTTCTTATCGGAGTAAAAACAACCAACACATTTAAAATTATTCAATTTTCCATCATCAAATTTTGGCAATAGTAATGGGTGTAGATTGTACAAATGTAGCATAAGCGGATACGTATTCATAACTGACACGTGTTAAAAAATGTTCATTAATATTATATTATTGAGATAGTCGCCTTTTTATCCTTTTGATGGTACTCTCGTAAAATTCTCAAGTACACTGTCGATGCGGGGAAATTTCGGGGTAAAATGGGAAATTTCAGCAAAGTATATGGGAATTTTTACTTTAAATTATTGGCATCATTGGTTGCATTAACCATGTCTCGGAAAGTTGGAAACGTGTTTGCGTCAAATTTTGTCAGAAACAACTTGGGGATTCCTGCAAAGAAACTTATGACAAACAAGTTACTTAGAGTGTATGGTGAAGACCGCAGTTACTGAGAGTGTATGGTGAGGACCTCAGATACTGAGAATGTATGATGAGGATCGCATGAGTCATTCACGAGTGTACCACTGGTACAAACATTTCGAAAATGGACGTCAAAGTGTTGATCGTTTCGGAGGGCACTCCACAAGCAGGAATGAGAGAAACGTTTAAAATGTTCGTTCATCTGTGAGAGAAAATCGCAGAATTACTGTCAGAGAACTTGCTAACGACTTCGGCCTTAGTTTTGGATCAGTACAGGAAATGCTCACTGAAGAGAGTTGTATCCGCAAAATTTGTTCCAAAAGTCCTTTCAGGTGAGCAAAAGGAAACTCCATTGTCTGCAGCAACTGACTCATTGTAATTGGCCAGAAATGACAACAACTTTATGAAAAAAATTGTTACTGGGGGCGAAGCATGAGTTTATGGATATGACCCAGAAACAAAGGCTCAATCCTCACAGTACAAGACCCCCGGCTCACGAAGACCCAAGAAAGCTTGCCAGACATCGTTAATGCGATATGCCGATTAGAGTAGACTCCAAACAACTGGCCAGAGCACAAAAGGCTCTGTGCCGAAAGCGTTCTCTCGGCAGGCGCATGTACAGTAGGTTCCCAGGTCACAGCCTGCAAACTGCATTCTTCTCCGCTACTCCATTTAACAGTTACGCTCGTAGTCTCGATACTTTTTGATCACTCCTCGTATTTACTCATTTTCCTATACTAAACAGTAACGTCGAAATTTAATTAGTGATATCCGTGATATGACAGGTAATAAGACGAAAGAAAGGGAGTGGTAATAAAATGTGAATTACCATTCATTTGAATGATAAAAATTACTATTTCCAATCAGCGAATATTCAACGTATATGGCTCCTGACGTCCTGCTGTTTAGTGTTGGTCACCAATTTCCACTCTCACCATGCAGGCCCTTTATCATTAAGTGAGTCTTTGATTGATGTCACTCATTTCCTGTTAACATCGTTCGCTCTTTGTGACAATAGTGACGTTTGCCAACTCATTTGTGTTTTGTGCTGCAACATTACATACTCGTTTACTCAAGAAATGTTTCCCAGCTAATTCCGAATTTTGTATGTGTTCTCCATTCTTCGCGTTTGATCACAAACCCTTAAGTTTTTTAAATACAAATATGGCTTTGACATCAAAGGGGAAAATGAGCCAAGCTTCAGTGTATTTTAAAGACGAAGAATCATGCAGGGTGAAAGGCAATTTTTGTATATAAAGCTTCACTTCAAACACCAAAATTGCCTTCTAATTTTTGTAGTTAAATTTAACGCGACACCTGCTCATCCAACTGTTCTGTTTTCTGCAAGAAAAATTTCGCCAAAGAACTGTTTGGAAAAAGAAGTTGATGTGAATGAACATCAAACAACAATAACCGCAATAATTCCATTCGACATTTTTCATAAAAATGTAACATCTCTTAATTCGGTGCACTGAACTGCAAAGGGCCCACGGAACCATAGGTTTCGTAATTCATTACGGAAGTTATGCAGTAGCACCAGTTGATGTAGAGTCGATGTGGACACAAACTCATGACGCGTCGTGAGTTTGTATAATCCATGGAGAAGTTTCAAACCTGCCACAGGAATTGAGTATGGTACAAAGCATTCACGATTACAATGACAAAAAGAATTACTTTCTATCCTTCTTCTCTCTAAACTAGCAAAGTGACCAGTGTTTTGCTTGGATGTGGACGCCCAAAAAGTTGATGTCACAGTGCATCTCAGCTCTTTTTTTCAACTGGAAAAAATCTCTGAGAGGTTGGCCAAAGAAATCTACTAGTATCACCTAAGTATTGTAAGGCAAAATGAACCAACCACATGGACACACTTGTTATGTTGTTGGAAAATATCATTAGGGATGCCTTGTGGGAAATGTAAGCTTTCATGTTCCAGAATGCAATGCACGTACGAGGGTTGTACCGGAAGTAACGCAAAAGAGGGCATAACTTTTCTTTTAACACACAGAGGTCGTTCAATTTGTACATGTTGATAGAGTAACTCTTCCTCTATAGTAACACTTCTTCTTCATTGCAAGTAAATAATGGATTCCAAGCAGAAGCAACGTGCCTTCATTGAGTTCTTGACGAAGAAATGCTACAGGCTGTCCGACATCCGCAAAAGCCTACAGAATGTTTACGGAAATGACACCATTGACAAGAGCAATCTGCACAGATGGTTGAAGAAGTTTAAAGAAGGGGAAACTAGCATTGAATACAAGCCATGCAGTGGGAGACCATCATCTGCGACCACTGACACGAATCGTCAGCAAGTGGACGAAGTGTATTCACACGGAGAAACGAGTCACAATCCGTGAGCTTTTCGCACAACTGGACTGTGGTTACAATGCCATACAGAAAGAAGATTGTGCAAGACTTAGGGTATCGGAAAGTGTATGCAAAGCGGGTACCTCGGCAGTTGTCACCCGATGTGAAGCAGAGAAGGGTGAAAATCTGCTCTGATCTGCTGGAAGCGTTTGAAGCCAATGAAGACACACTTGTTTTTCGATCTGGTGACAGAGGATGAAATGTGGGCATATTTTTACGATCAGGAAACGAAGAATCAATAATTGAAATGACGTTACTCCTCCTCACCAAGGCCTAAGAATTTCAAGAGCCAGCAGTCCGCACAGAAAGTCATGGTAACTGATTTTCGGGATATCAGGGGTGTCATTCTTGATTTTCTTGAACGTGGTCGTACTGTGACCAGCGAGTGGTACATTGAGGCACTCAAGAAGCTTAGTGAAGCCATAAGGAGGAAGAGACTAAACAAAAATCTGAAAAGGATCCACTTTCACCGTGACAATGAGAGACCACGCACACCTTCGGCAACAAATCAGGTGATCAGCAAATTAGGCTATTCGGTGGTTCCCCATCCACCGTACAGTCCAGATCTTGCGCCCTCCGACTTCCACCTGTTCGGTCCGATGAAAGGGAGTCTCCGCAGACAACGATTTGCTGACACAAACGAGGTGAAAGTGGCTGGGAAGAAGTGGATACAACAGTCCAAACCTGAATTTTTCAAACAGCATTCAAGAGTTGGGTTCAACGATGGCATTAATGCATCGCTTGTGATGGAGATTATGCTGAGTAGTTTGCATAGGGGAAGGGCTGCTCTACAACATGTGCAATTTGAAAGACATCTCTCAGTTAATAAAAAAGTTATGCCGACTTTAGCATTACTTTCGGAACAACCCTCGCATCATTGCGTTTTCAACATTCCTCTGATGAACCAAAGTCGATTAAATATCGTGTTTTATGTTAAATATCATATTTTTATTTTCCACACTAAAACTCTGATGTGTAGGACAGTGTGACATGTATCTGAATGTACACTCATTTTCCTAAAAATCCATGCACCAATAAAACAAACGTGTGATTAACGCGAAACTCGGAGAATAGCTACGGGGATGGCACACATGCAAATGATTAAAGTTTCGTGCGATGTCGCATGCCCGCGTGTCCAGGACCGGCGCTGCAATCGCCATCCTTTGGGGCTTATATAGCGCCGCGCAGGAGACCCCACATGCTTGCCGAAGTGCACGCTAAGTCAGGTGAGATCCCTGAGTGATATACATGCCCAGGAGCCGTCGTAGATTGCGCAACTGACGAAGTTTGAACGAGGTCGTATTGTCGGGCTGAAAGAGGCAGGGTGGCCGGAGCGCCGAGTCGGCCGCCATTTGCGCCGGTCGGACTGTACGGTGCGATCGTTTTAAGAGCAATGGACGCGAAAAAGCAACCAGACACGGCGGATTGGCTCTGGACGACCCAGACACACAACCAGCAGGTCGTGAGAGCGGAGAGCACAGATTTAACGTCTTCTTGTCCACTATTCAGAGACATGTGGCGGCTGTACGAGGGACTCCTGTGTCCGGCAGAACCATTTCCAGACGCTTGGCAGAGGCGAATCTGCACTCTCGACGGCCCTTATGGTTTCTACCATTGACACCGATACATCGTCGGCGTCCATTGCAGTAGTGTCAGCAGCAAGCAACGTGGAATGCTACGGACTGCCGACGTATAATGTTCAGCGACGAATACCGGTTCTGTACGGGAACGGACGACCACCATGTCAGAGTGTGGAGGACCGCAGGTGAACACTACACTTCCAATCTCACTGTACAGCGGCACATGTCCCGAACTGCAGGCGTGATGGCCTGGGGAGCAATCGCGTATGACAGCCGTACTACCCTAGCAGTGATCCGAGGGGCGTTTACAGCACAGCGCTACGTATAGGAAATCCTGATGCCCCACGTGCTGCCTTTCCTAGCGGGGCGGCCTGGAGCCATTTTCCAACAAGATAACGCCCGTCCGCACACGGCTTGGTTTTCCTCAGGACTGCCTATGTCATGCTTCGAAGCTTCCGTTGCCAGCCAGATCACCTGATCACTCGCACATCGAGCACGTGTGGGACCAGATGAGACGCCAGTTTTCTCCATGTACCAGTGTTCGTGATTTAGAGCATCAGTTGCAAGACGTGCGGGCCAATCTGTCCCAGGATAACATACTGCGTCTCTTTGACTCCATGCCGGATCGTATCATCGCATATATCGAGCACGAGGCTGTCCAACACGGTGCTAACGTTGTCCGGAATGTTTACCGTATGCCCGCAGGAAATCGTCCTGCTGTTGTGATATCGTCATCACTTCTGTCCTTGGTATGCACCATCTCACTACTAAAATCTCATTTCAAACTAACGCCTCCTTCTTGGTGCGCGTATTTTTATGACAATGAGTGTATTTTGATGGAGGTTTAACGACCACCGTGTGCTACACAATTGGCTATAAGTAGGCACCCGTCGCTAATGTAGGGCCACTAGTTTTAGGGAAGAGAGTCAGGGTCGTAAGACAAACACAACATCCATACCTCACCAGGATTCGAAGCTGTAAGCCATCGCTTAGACTACGGCGCCACCGGGACAGCAGCTAAATGTATGTTGAATTCTTTGTGTTTCTTCAGCAGGAGTGGGACAAATCAAAGAAGACAGCTTGGTATCAGTTCTTAACCCAAGCAGTTTGCTCGCTTTCAACATATACCAGATGCTCCTGATAGTGTCACAACCACTGGACATCTGCGTTAATCTAGATTTTGCCAAACGGCGTTGGATGATCCTTGTAAAGAGAGGAGTATGGAACAACGAAGTCTCATTCCATTAAATAGGATCTAATGCGGCAGAAACGTTTTTGCAGCTGCTCCTCTCAGGATGAGACGATCACTTCGTTCTAGTTGCGCCTTTGACAATCAGATACAAGGGATGGGTATAAGTACTTGCTCAGTCCACTGTTGTAAACATCGTGTCACTCAGCTTCCAGTACGACAGACTTGGAATACATTAAGTGAGCTAACTAACTGTATCCACACTTTACAACCCCACTCAAATAGCCCACTTGTTGATATCTGTGTCATCTGCACTGTCTTGGTTTACTTACACTATATCACCCCAAAGATAAACATCAGATATTTTTTTAGCAGCGTAATCAGGATTTCACTAGTAAGGCCACTACATATATCTATCTCTAGTCGTAGAGCTTCTAGAACCTACATATTGTGAAGAAAGGTACAGATACTGTTCGTCCCACTAATCATGGTGTCGAAAAGTTCATCTGCAATGGGTTTGCAATTTTCGATACATGAGTGCATCTAATATTATTTACTGAGTGAAAATTAGGTAATGAACGTGTAAATCTAATTTTAGATATTGTTAAACAATACACGGTCATGTCAGAATAATATGACCACCTACTTAATAATTCTACTAGCTTGTTTAAATAATTTTAACCTTTTTAAAAGAAAACTAAAAAACTTCATAATAAATTGCAGCTCCTCAAATTAATTATTACAGTTGATGGAAACTATGAATAATACTATGACTTGTATATCGTGGTGTAAATTGTTTTTTCAATGGTATTATTTGTAATGTTAATGTTTATTATCTTTTCATATATAATTATCCTTTTTTTTATTGTTACTACGAAACTTTGGTTTTTAACTGCAACTACCGATCTCAATGTAAAACTAGCCAAGGAAACATGGGACCTTGTCAGGCCTGGCTGGCCTTTTCCCCTGCTTCCTTGCTGTGCAGTGTTTTAATAGATATTTATGTAACACTAGTTCTTAGCTCAGCAAAATAAATGAATTGGATTGAATTGAGTTTGAATAACAACTCTTATCACGGATGACAGCTGGAAGACAGCATGGCATGGACGCAATGGGTCCTTAGAAGGTTGCACGAGACACACGTTCCCATTCGGACAGCAGCAGAGAACGGAGGCGACAGAGATGACGTGATTGTGGGTCGGTACGTCAAACCTGTCAATCCAAATAGTCCAACAAGTGTTCTATGCGATAGAGGTCGGGCGATTTTGCCGGCCAAGGGAGAACGGAGACATCGCTGTCGTCTTCCTGGAACCAGTCACGTAACCCCTTAGTGACGTGGCAGGGCGTATTGTTCTGTTGGTAGACGCCATCACCACCAGGCTAAACGTACAACATGAAAGGATGCATGTGGTCAGCGAGGATGGACAGGTAGCCATTGGCGTTCAGGGACCCATTCAGTGGTACCAGCGGTCCCAGACCATACCTGGAAAACATCCCCCATGCATGTACACTGCCACCGCCGGCCTGTACTTGACTAACAAGCGGTTTGGTGTTAGTTCTCGTGTGTCTGACGTCGTATCCGCCACCGCCCGTCACTTCTGCGGAGTAGAAACCTCAATTTGTCGGAGAACGCAACCTTTTTCCTTTTTCCACTCTTCTACTATCCAATGGTGGTAGTCCCATGTAAACTGCAGGCGTTGTTGCCGACGGGCCTCGGTTAACACGGGCGGCTTGACGCAACGTCGACTCCGAAGACCCATGCGTAACATAACAGGTATCGCTCTGTTCTCGGGGACACGTACCTGGGTGTCCTAGCGTTCATTTGCGTGGTTAATAGCTGCCGCGTTGCGCGTCGATTGCCCTTTACCAGTCGACGGAGGCGACGTTCTCCTCTCTGGTAGATAGCTTTTGGGACTCCACAGTTATGACATCGAGAGGTACTCGGTGCGCCAGCGGTCCATTATTGGTACACTCTTACTACAGCACTTAGCGAACAGCCCACGAAGTCTGCTTTTTCTGAGATGCTTCCACCCTTGGAGCGGCACCCGATGATCATTCCTTTTTGCACGTCCGTCAAATCACTACCTCTGCCCATTGTGCTCACGTAACGCACCATGGCTCATTTGTCCAGGTGGCCGCTGATATCTCAGTGTGGTCGACCTTGTCAAGTGCACTCTGTGACGCGCCCTTGCGGGTACACTGTGATTTCAGGGTGGTCATATTATTCTGATACGACTGTGTATATTCAACTGTCTACATCCGAAATCGTTAACAAGTGGAATCGGTTAATGTCAATAAATTTTGAACTCTACATTTCATATTGGCCGTCCCCGTGGCGCAGTGGTGTAAGGGCTGACTTATGGCCATTCGTCCGTCATGAGTCCGGGTTCGATTACCGGTGAGGCATCGATGTTGTTTGTGTTTGTCTTGCAGCACTGGCTCTCTACCTCCTCTGGAGTCCGTGGTACTAAATTAGGGACGGGCGACTGCTTATTGCCGATTGAGTTGCTCATGGTGGTCGTTAAACACCTAATAAAAAAATTATATGACAGTTAATTCAATTAAATCAGACAATCGTAATACTATGTTCTTCTGGAGTATAGGCCAATTTCTGAGTTCTTGCTCGACTGATTTCTTATCAGAGAAAGTTCGCACGCTCTCACTTTTCTGTTGAAAAGAGAGGTAGTCGGTGCTGTTAAATGGAATTCATCAACTGCAATATTAAGATACTTGTAGATATTCGCATTCCTCAAGGCAACTAACTGCACACATCAGGCAGCTCTATGTAGATATGCGTAAATGTCACTTCCGCAGGATATGTGCAAAATTCTTAAACATGTGAATCACCACGTCACCTAGTAAACTATCTAATACTGCTGCTCGTCAGTAGCGTTGATAACAATGGGAAAATCAAAGAACCTTTCAGAATTCGAGGAAGGGCTTATTGAGGGTAGCCGACTGGGTGGTTTGATTTTGAAAACAGCAGAGGAGACAGATTTCTCAAATGGTGAGATATCCCGGACCTTTAATCAGTGGAAAAACAACCCACATTTCTTGTCAAAGAGGCGTAACTGTGTCGCGACGGCAATCTGTCAGAAACGAGATTGCCGTTGTCTGAAAAGGCTTCAATGGCGGAACAGGATTTCTTGTGTGCAGCAAAGGACCGAAGCGTTCAATGAAGGCTGTTCCCTTCCGATATCTCAGCGAACTATGCTCAGGGAATTGAAGAGAGTCGGAACTGACAGTCCCTTCTATACGGAAACCACTGATTTCGTGAAGAACCGGAAGGTTCGTTTCTCAGTGGTGTCAGAAGCACTGAACGCTAGAAGACTGGGGGAAAGTCGTGTCACTTTTTTCAGTCTTCAACAAGGTGTACCGATGAGTTGCGGTTCACCTTGTTCAGTACCGACAGTAGTCAGAGAATCTTCCCGGTGCCGCAGCGGTCTGAGCGCTGGCTTCTGACCTTTCGCCAGAGATGGGGTCCGGGTTCGAATTCCAGTGAGGAATGGATGTTGTGTTTGTCTTACGCCACTGGTTTTCTCCCTTCCTTGGAACCAATGTCCCAAACTTAAGGATAGGCGACTGCTTACAGCACATCGAGTAGCACACGGTGGTTGTGAAACTCCCGAACAAAACAAAGCAAAAGTAGTCAGAGTTTCGCGGGATCCCTATGAAGCAACGGACCCAGCTTGCCTTGTAAACACATCAAGGTCCTGAAAGTGACGTCATGGTGTGAGGATACATTGTGTTGGTAGGAACGGATCCCGTGATATTGGTAGAAGGTTGCGTGTCCTGAACATTGTTGCCGCTCAAGTCCGTCCTTCAATGTTGACTTTGTACCCAGGAGGTAATATCTGTTTCGTGTACGGCAATGTAATTGTCCATCGTGCAAGATGTGTTCAGCAATGGTTCATCGAGCATGACAGCTCCATCCACCACTTTTCCTGTCCACCACAAAACCCAGATCTGAACCTCATTAAGAATGTGCGGGACATGTTAGAAAAACAGATCCGGTAACACTGTCCTCTTCCGTCAAAACTGAGCCAGTTAAAGGAGTTTCTGGTGAACGTCTGGTGTGCTGTAGACTAGAGCTGAGTTTGGGCTCAATTTTCGGAGCACGAGCCCGTGGTATGTCAGCCCGAGTCCACCCGAGCCCGAATTTTATATTGAAAGATAGAGCCCGGGCCCGAACGAGCCCGAAAACTGGCTAACCTGTTCAACCATTAATAAAAAACATCTTCTTTCCCACACTTCCATTCTCTCCTCCTCCTGCAATTAACCAATGTATTTCTCAAATAGGGAGTGGGGAAGGGACCTCTATCTATTTTTACAGTGTAACTGTACGATTTTCTTTGACTGTTCGTTTCCATCTGAGTGCTTCGGGCGGCCGGCCATCCAAAATGATTATGCGGTGCTGCAATTGTATGTTGCTCAAATAATTCTAATGTTATCGCGCCATAATGCGCTGAAATATGTACGTTGCTAAGTAGAATTAGCAGGGAGCTACTGCGTGGAGATACGGGGTAAATTATCGTCGGCAAGCTATCAACTATCCAATATCTATAGTTCTTGGAAAAGCTTTTTCTTCTTTGCAGAAACACACTAATGCGCGGCCTATGGCATTTTCTACTCAAGCCCGGAATAAATAGCCATCTCGAATGCGTGCTCCCCAATCAGAACCAGTTGCCGAAAAATTCCTTTTACCTCATATAAAATCCCATTTATACATTAAAAAAAATTCTCTCTGTCTAAGAGCCCGAGCCCGCCCGAGCCCGAACCGCAGTAAATATTCTACAGCCCGAGCCAGATTCGGGCCCGGGCTCTGCTTCGGGCTTTCGAGCTCGGGCTCAGCCCGTCTCAGCTCTAATGTAGACGTAGATGCACCCCAGCAAATTGTGGAATCTATGCGAAACCACATACGTGTGATTTGGGCTAAAGGAAGTTCAACCTAGCGTTGAATAAAAGTTTCTAATTCAGTGGTCAGTATATGTGTGTAGTACAGTAGACTCGCTAATCCGGCCATTCCTTGCACAGAGGGGTGCCGGATTACTGAGAGTCCATAAAATTCCGTTTAACTCTTCATTAAATTTAAGGGCCGTGGGTGGCCTAGTGGTCAGCGTTCGTGACTGCCATGGAGATAACCTCAGGTTCGATCCTGGGCAGGTACGAACGTTCGAACCACTAAATACCCGCCGTGCTTCGGATGGGCACGTTATGCCGTCGTACCCCGTGTACTGCCCCCCCCCCCCGGTAATAAATAAGGGCGTCTTCCTCCCTCTTTCTACCTCGCTTCCGTGTCACTTTCCTATATAGTCTACTGTACTTTCAAGTACGTATTGGCAAACGATCGAACTCTTTATCTCTGGAGTGTTTCTTGACATCAGAATTACAGTGCGAGTTTTTCTTGGTTTCCCTGAATAAGTGGTTTCGACGGAAGGCCTTTAAAATAATATTAAAAGTATTATCAAACAGAGGTCAACGCTCTTTCCACGTGACCTCTGTTTGATGTTCCTAGTCCAAGTCAAATGTCTGTATTAATTAAAAGTATCATTACAGGAAAGCTCGATTTTTTTAGAATAATTATCACGCTTGCTGAGAAAAAGACTAGAGACACATTTATTAGAAATTCTGATTTTACTGATGCCATACTTCGTCCTGCTGTGACTTTAGGACCCAAAATTTGCAGCTTGTTGGAGATTCCTTGCACCATTCATGGGCTGAGTTTATCTGAATTACTATCCTTATTTGTGGTAGCATTTTCGTAGTTAATTAAAAAATGATTAACAATAATTACAGACACATAATTGAATTCGGACCATTTATATAGACATATACATACTGTATATAGGGGATAGTATTAATAATTTTCATAAAATATTTTTTTATATTGTGTTACAAATGGCTGCATAGTCATATAATATTGTTAAATCGTTTTTTGTTTTTGTTTTTTGTTTCTTACAGCAGAATCTCTTGGACAAATTTGAACGGTCTTGCGCCTTATGATGCAACAAGCTTGATATCTCATAAAATAAAAAGCAAGGAAAAAAATAAAGAATGGCATGAGTTCAACCGTTGCCGTCAGATTCAGTCTTTTCCTGAGTTCACTTGATTGGCCCATTTGACTGACAAGGCTTCTCTTCTACGATAAGAATCTCGACCTTGGGGAGGTACTGGGTTTACTGCTTTTGGAGAGTAAAAAATATGTTCGCGAGTTCTCCCGATTGCTTGCTTTCGAATGAGGCAGTATATTTTGTTCGGGGTTCTTTTCTCAACATTTTGAGCAATAAAGACCTTATGAAGACACGTTGAGCCTTGCACTTCACTAAGCTGCGGTTTTAAGGTAAATTAGTTTACGCACAAAAAAGCAAGATTTCTTGATACTATTTGTAACTACGAAAATCGTTTCTGCCTTCAAGGTAGGAATATTTCTTTAATTTTCCAAAAATAACTATTTCAAGTCTTTGCCCGTCGGCAACGACTAAAGGTTAAAATAGCTTTGGGTGATTTGAGTGGCTTTAATATTTCTTTTGACTCTTATTCAAGGTATATTCTTTCCTCCTGTTCATTTGTTAATATGAAGGGCAATTTTGTCAGTATCGTACTGTAAAATCTGAATTCAAAGTGCTGAAACAGTTGAAACATGAATTTCCTCCACGCGATAAAGGTATATTAAAAATTGTGGAAATTTGTCCAAACCACACGGGCCGCGGGTGGACTTGTGGGCAACGTTCGTGACTGCCGCAGAAAGGACCTCAGATTCGATCCACTAAATATCCGCCGTGCGTCGGATGGGCACGTTAAGACGTCGGACCCCGGGTACTGGCCCCCCGGTAATAAATAAGGGCGTCTTCCTCCCCCTTTCTACTTCGCTTTCGTGTCACTTTCCTATCGGGCACTCTAGCCCAAATCTCCTAGCTTCCTATTTCTAAGGGTTGTTTAAGACCTGGGGTCAGACACTTCCTTCCTAAAATCCTCTACATTTGATCATTTGTCCAAACCACATAAATCCAATATAAGTTATTCGTTGTATTACATCTTTTAACAAATATATGCCCACATAGAATAATGATTTATTTTTAATATACCAATGAAGGTATATTAAAAATTGTGCAAATTTGTCCAAACTACATGATTCCAATATAAGTTATTCGTTGCATTACATCTTATGGCAAATATATACTTCACATAGAATAATATTACAGAAGTGTTTTGGTGGAAAAAAAAGAGATTTGAATTTACTTTGAGTATATTGAATTGATTGTTATTTATTAAAAGGGCGTTATATTTATGCTGGTGTTGCAACTTAATATGGAGATTATAGAAAAATTTTAAATTTGGGAGATGGGTGGATGCATTTCGAAACAAAAATATTTTCTAAGTACTAGAAAAGGCCATGAACATCCTAAACAAAAATGCATCTGAAAATTTACATTCCACAAGAAGTGTTTGGAAAGTTTGCGTTGTTTGTGTTCAAGCAGAGTTGAGTCACCTGAAAGTGCAAAAATAAGTGGATATTGTTGCATGTGTATGAAAATGTGTCACTATAAGTCATACGATAAAATGTACTCGTTCAATAACAACTTGTGGAGGCGGTGAAAGTCAATTTAAAAAGGTTAGGACAAAAATTGCAGTTATGAAAAACCTTATAATACCAGGATTCGGATCGATAGCCTTTAGTCAAGCTAAGGGGGAGTACATGGGACCAAGTCATGGAAGACAACAGCACACAAAAATTTTTCACACTGCACTCATTTTGAACTTTTTTTGAAAGGCTACTGCCTGTATTTATTATTTTTCTTTAAAAACTTAACCAGTTAATTTTAATGGACAAACAGATGGTATTTCCTTTTTTTCTTGTTTGCTTAAACACAGCAGTATAAAACAGAATCTCAATTTACTTTCTATTTCTATTTGGCCACTGGCTTTATGAACAGCACAACTTTACATATTTCAACACAGTTGGTTTGAACACTAGGCATGCATCCAAAATTATACCATGATTCACATAGCTTAAAAAAAAATACTGGATTATTTTTAATTCTACAAGGTGGACAAATTCTGTTCTTTTGAAACGTACTCTCTTCTCTCTCACCCAGTTAGCTCAATGACCAATTTACAATTTTACACTTATTGATTTAAATTTAAACACTCTTAGCAAACTCCGCAATCTCCCAGACCAGATTCAAAGACTTCAATTAAATTTACAGTTATTTTAAGAGCCACAAATTATACTTTAACAAATCTACTATCAGCAAGTAAACAAACCAAGTAAATTATCCTCAAAACAGAATTTACACTGAGCACAAGCATTAATTAACATTACATAACCCATAGAACTATCCTGAATGAACCTACTTCACTTATAAAGAAACCTCACTAACTAATCTTAAAAATTATCACTATTCATAACATCAACATAATTCAGAAATTCAAACAATCTTCTTGCACTAGCTTGCTCATAAAAATCACCTCACTCTGCACTTCACATAATAGCTCAGGATACTTAATAACTCTATACTGTAAACAAAAGCTCAAAATACCAATTAACTAAATTTCCAAACTAAATATCAAGTTCACTAACACCAACAACCAGAATTTAGAATTTTCATCCCTAGCACTACAGCAAATCATAAACAAATAAATTTAGATACTTTAAATCACCAAACAAACTTGAATTTAACACCTGCAGTGAATTACTGAGGTAGCGGTGAGGCAAATACTCTCAGTTCAGACACTACCCTGGGTTTTTGAGAACCAACACAGGAAGAAAATACCAAGTCAGGCTGAGGGCGTGAAATTGGGTCGTGAATCCACTTTCAGCCTATGCAAAGGGAAAGGAAAAAAATCCTCAAGTGTGACACATCATCATCAGGCACAGAATTTCCTCTAACATGATCTCACCACATTTCTTGAAGCAACGCTCGACCGACCCTCGCTGGCAGTACATATCTCCGTGAGCAACGAAACTACTGGGGGGTTTGAAGACAAGTTTTCCCCCAAAAACCACGTCTTCAAGGATCTCCCCCTTTTCGAACCAATGCATGATCCCACCTTGATCAACCACGCCTGCAAGAGCCTGTCGTACTTCAACCCTAAATACTCCAGGCACATCTGGCCCAGAACTAACACAACTATATCTCAGGAAAAATTCACTTATCTCTGTATATATCCCAAGAAATTCTAAATCACAATATCCACATATATCCCAGGAAAATTCACTTATCTCTATATCCACATATATCCCAGGAAAATCCACTTATCTCTATATCCACATATATCCCAGGAAAAATTCACTTATCTCTCTATATCCCAAGAAATCCTAAATCACTATATCCACATATATCCCAGGAAAATCACTAGCAAGGAAATTCTTCTGCACCATGGCAATGCGCAGGTCCACTTCAGACAATAACACTGACCATTTACATAACCCACTAAATATTTTCACCTTATTGAAAATTAAAATTACATTTAGACTTTTAACCTTATAGTAAAAACAAGAAAATTTAGGCCAAAGAAAAGAACAATTAATACTGGAACTGGTGAGCAAAAGTGTGTCTTCTCAACCCATGATGTTCATTCTTTTTGTGAAAATACTAGACTTGAGAACAAAAAATACTTTAACTTCTATTCTGCACATATCGCATCCTGGTGAAAATTCCCTACTCAGAGCCCTCTGCCCTAGGACAAGTTCCCTGCTTGCCCTAAGATCACCCCTTTCCAATGGGAGATTAACACTCATCTGGAGCATGTAAAATACTGGTCCTCAATTAACACTCCTACCATCTCAATTTCGACACTCAACACTCCAAGAATGTAAACAGCACTTTAGGTTTCCAATTTCATCACACTATAATATGTTCCCAAAATTCCAATATAAATCATCCCATAATTTATCTTCACTCAAAAAAAAAATAACTCAACGCTGTAAAAAGGCTAGAGAAAAAATGTTTACAATTATTTTATCACCCACGACATCACAATAACACTGCTTTTCAATTATCACATGCCCAACTAAACTATTATCGATGCACCAAAATTCACTGTGCCCAACTATTAAAGTAAATTTTTCCGATACATCAAAATTTACTGGCCTGGGAAGTTGCTAAAATACCAGACATGACAGCACAAAACAAAAAAAAAACATAAATGAAAGCATTTTCAACTCCCCTCTCTTTTTTTTTCTTTCCCTTTTTTTTCTGAATTCGTACCTGAGTAACCAATACATTTTAATTTTGAAAGCTGAACGACGACACAGCCAAAATCAGAGGGAAAAAAAAACTTGCTCTTTTTCTTTTTGTTTCTTATGCTCAGCTCGAAGTTAAGGTACCCTGCGTGGGATGTTATATATCAATACAAAAAGATATGAACTAAAACATTACCTTCGAGCTGGCGTTCTTTTTTTTTTTTTCTTCTTCTTTTTCCTTTTCACCATAGTTTACAGTCCTGGCAGAACCACATTCTCGTTAGAATTGCTTTCTTTGTTGTCTTCCTCCCAGTTCCCTTCCTTAAACGGTTAATGGCCGAGGTAACCATTTTCGAAACCTCGGGATGAGATGGAACCTTTGAGGCAGGCCTCCTTTTCGGAGTATCAGCCGAGGGTGAAGCTGTAGAGGCTGGGCCCATTCTTTCCGGAATTTCCATAAGGGAGAAGGCATGTCCCCCTTCTTTTCCTTAGCGACATTGTGCCAGCCTGCCGCCATTTTGTTCCTCAGGGCGAGGTTCCCGGCCGGCGGAATGCCGCTTTAACTGCGTTCTACATCGACAAAATTTGTCAATAGCCAGCCCAGATCCAGAGTGTCCCCTTGTGGTGGACTGGTGGTCAGCAAAATGCCGCCATGGAAAAAACTATTTTTTTTTCTCTGTGGTTCTCTCCCGCCAAAAGGCGAGGAGGAAAAAAAAAACTCCGCCGTCCCCTCTTTCTCTGACGTCCAGCAACAAGACAAGAGCAAAAGTGACTCTCAACGGATAAAAACTCTGGGGGTGCTTGAAACCGCTGACCCCTCTCATTGGTCGAAACTTCAGCCTAGCAACTCACGACTCTCCAACGGAATCTTCACTCCCACGCCTCGAGTGACCTCTGACCTTCACACGTGCAGACCCAGGCTCTTCTTGACCCTGGGGTCTAAAAATAGATTTCGTTGCTGAATTCCCTACCCCAAAAGACGAAAAGATGTTACTTTTGTGCGACTTTGGAAACAGGAACGCAAAAAAAAAATGGCGAATTCTTGCTTTGCAGAAAATCACTAGTTTTAATTTTCTTTTTCTCTCGTTCCGTGATGTTAAACTAAAATTAATTTTGATTCTCTGAGCTGCACACCTACTCGCCTTTTCCTATCGCGATAAAAGAACAGATAAAATAATTATTTTCAAAACCCCAAAGTCAGTTAAATCAAATATTATTCTTTTTTTTTTTTTCCAACATGAAATTTTGTTTTCCTGGTTGTGATTAAGACAAGCGAATTTTGCGCATGAATTCCCCTGCCTTTCAACCAGGAATTTTCTTCTAACGTATGTCATGGAAGAAAATTTTTGCCTTAATTAATCTCTGATAAACCAACAGAAAGATTGATCAGGTCTCTCTGAAATTCACCAGAGGTTAAAATTTTCGCCATGACAGAAGTACATTTATGCACATCTTATTTTCGTGTAAGCACAGCATCCTGAACTATGAGAGAGACAGAATGATCAGCAACATGAAGTAGAAAAGAATTAATTCTGCCCACATCTGCACCTCTGAGGAAAAGGACAAGAAAAGACAGGTACACTTCGAGCGCGTGCGTTCTCCCACATATTCCTTTGAACAAGAATGATGGCTTTAGTGCCCCTTAATGTGCGAATTTTTGTGCCACGACATGATCTTTTTGTGCCTGATTTTCTTTGATTCTGATTCACTCCATTCTGTAGAGACAGTAACTCCAAAGTGAATTTAAAGCATGTCTGGAAGCATTTTTTTCTTGGAAATTTACAGTGCTGATAAAAGTCAATGTCAGAGAGATGTGCCTGTCTGAAATATCAACGTTCTTGGCCAGATGGGAGTATGCAGTGTGTTTCGAAAATGTTTGGGCAAACTTTGAGTACTTGTTCTACCTTCGATTCTGATGGAAAAAGTCATATGAACGTAGGAACAGAAGCGCTATCCTACAGAGATATTCTGAAGTACGTATTAAACCGCAAGTCATGCACACTGAGATGGTAATAAGATTGTATTCCAGATATACAGGAAATGGTCTCTACTTATGACTACACCACATCAGAAGTTCGAAGTGTCCTCCGTGAGTAGCAATTCGCTAGTCGGTAAGTGGAATGTATGTCAGCCCATTCGGCGTTTGCAAACGCAGTTCGCATGCTCACGATTGCTAAACCTAATCGACAATAACAAGAACGCTACTTTTTCACTTGCGCGTAACGTCGTCTAATACGAGTGCTTAGCGAAATGACTGATGATTCACTTTAAGTGGCTTTATCGCTCACAGGAGTTGTAAGAATGTGCCACAGATATGCATTCATGCCCAACGCCAGGTGACTTGCAAATGATGCCAATTTCCATAGCATCATGGCCTACTGCACAGTCTTCCGTGCAAAGGGAAAACAGTTAGCCTCGCATCTCCGGTCGGACTCCAACAACGTGCTATATCTCTGTAGAAAAGTCTTTCGAGCCCTATGGATATGATGTTTTTTCATCATAATCGGTGGTAGGACAAGTTCCCTAAGTTTGGCAAAATAGTTAAGAAACGTTGTATATATGAATCAGTAAATTGATCAAATGCGTTCTTACTACGTTTATTTTTATTTCAAATCCTTGTGTACTAAAACATTAAAACTAAAACTAACTTTAGTGAAAATTGAATTTAAATAAATCGTTGGTGGACATTCTCAGTACAATATCTGAAATTCCCCCCCCCCGACTTGGTAAATATTTTGTTGTGACTTTAGAATCATGAATTGGGTCTTTATCTCAGAAATTCTTCATGCAAACTTTCTAATTATTGTTTCGAAATGGTATTTTATAATATCATTTAAGAATATGAATAGTGCAGATTAAAGAGTGACGATTAATACCTAAATGAATACCAAATGAGCAGTATGTAAAATTTATACTTCAAAAATTTAACTAGTGACATGAGATAATCTCACGTCAATCGGAACTCAATAAAAGAACAAGAAACTTACAGCAAATCGCATCTGGTATCTTTATAAAAATAGATCGAATTGGCTAATAGACTTCACTAAGACATAGCGAATGTTTTACGTAAATAAATTTTGTTGCGTTCCGTTTTCGAAGTTGTTGCCAAATTGCATTTTATTTTATTTGCAGTAGGGTCAATGTCCATTCAAGGCTACTTGATCGGTCAAATTTTCAAATACGCTGAATGGTTTTCCTTGGTCGATCCAAGTAAACTTTGTCCGTATTACGGAAATCGTTGGCACCAAGTCGCATTTAGTTTTATGTTGAGTTCCACAAAACACTACAGCACTTGTAAACGACGAAAACATTCAAAATTTGAAAAGTAAATAGGTCTTAAATAGTGCACATGTCGACCAAAGATTTCAGTGAAAGTACATCAGCAGATTTTAATGGAATAAAATCAGATCAGAAAATTTGAAGCAAAATTTCTAAATTTACTTAGCCATCAAACGAGTTTATAAATTAAAAATGATAAAGGGTTGTTTTTTACTGAAAAATTGTTCATAGTAAGGATCATTTAGCGTTTCACGTTTACAGGAAACCAGCTTTCAAGTCTGTCCTCACATTCACAATCACGTAAAATTTCAACAGTACTCACACATATAAATAGTTTTTACCTATTGTTGCAATACTTTCATAAAGGACAAGAAATAAAGTGTTTTTTGGAATTGCCGAAATTTTGAATATGCCAGATCTCTTATCAAAAAAACTAGATACTGCTGTAAACATCCCATGTAAAAAAAATTAATTCCTGAAAAATCTTACTCTGGGAAATTTTCTTACATTCCAGAATTTAAAATGACCTCTAGAAAAGAATTATTGAGAATTTTACATTAATACAACTACTTGCAAAGGCTTAATTTTGAACAATAATGGAAAGACAAAACTTTAGCTTAGGAGTTTATAAATTGTCAATTAAAAGTATTGATAATCAATAACATAATAAAATACATAACAAAAATACAAACAATAGATTGAAAAATAAATTCAACCTACATGTCAGAAAGTGGAACAAGGAAGTATTTAAATCGTCACTTCTTGAATATTTCTTTACAAACTGAGCTGCACTTGATGTTAAAATATTAATATAATTTGCAAACATCATGATGAAAACTTTCTACATTTTTCAGAGGCAATGCAAATCGAAGAAAACATATCTGAATGGAAATAATGGCATTGAAACTCCGTCATCATGGAAACTATTAATTCAAGAAGACATTCGATTTTAAAATAGTTGATTTATTTGGATAGTTGTTTTCATCCCTTACTTGTGACATCTCGCATAATATCCATCCCACAGCAACCAACAATAGATGGTGCTCGTATATCAAGATGTAGAGAACGTAAAATATCTTCCTAACCAATAAATAAGCGATTACTGCAAGGCCATGAGTACTTGTTGGAACAACGATGAATGATTAGCAGTATTTTGTTTTCCGTCGTAACTTGCTGAGGAGTTTCCCCTGAGCCCGAGTGCTCTGAAGCGCTGGCTTCTGATCATTTGTTCTCGGTGGGCCGGTTTCGTGTCCCGGATGAGACATGGTTAGTGTGTCTGTCCCGCATCCCTGGTTGTCTTAATTTCCTAAAACCAGTGGCCCTAAATCAGGGACAACGGACTGCTTGTAACCCAAAGAGTTGTCTGTGATGGTCGCTAAATCTCGAAAAAATAAGTGCTTTATTATAGCGTAAGCATTTACCGAAACGCATAAATCAGCTAAATACCTGTTGATTTAATTTTATTGAAGTTCTCGATCGGAATATATTCTTTTAAGACCAATTTTTGAATGTTCAGGCTTTTTTCAAGATCTACGATGTTTTGTGAACTTCCCCAAGAAATTAAATGAAACGATTTCCGCAGATCGGACGAAGTATCTATCAATCGGCGGCGAATAGTGTGACCTTGCTTGAACTGACAAACATATCCGTTCAGTAAGTTTGACCTATCAAATTAATTATGAATCGACATTAACCCCAAATTCTGAAGATGACAATCCGATTTTTGGCGTAAATGTGACAAGGATGGACGCCAATACGCCAAAAATTGGATTGTCATCTTCAAAATTTGTATTATATGGCGTAATCCCGTATTTCTTTCATGATTGACCACAAAGCTAGTAAAATGCAAGTCAACAGCACCTTCATAACACAAACGTGAAAAACGTTCTTTACAAAAAAAAAAACTCTTTGTGACTTAAATGAAGAATGTTAGTGGATTTAATCTATTTTGTATTATTTCACATTTAAATCCCAAAAAACCTGACCAACTGTAAATAGTTGGTTTCATCGCATGATATCTTTATATTCCATACTTAAAAAGATGCAAATTTCGGGATAGATCTTCCTTGTTCCTTACAATGGAATTCCTCTTAAAAATATATCCACGACTGAAAGATCTTTTTCCGCTTAATTATCGATAGCAAAACTACATAAACTGATGTCGAAAAAGACGCTGTCAATAAACTGGAGAGAAGTACTATCATCACTTGCCTATTTCCACATCTGAAGAATCTATCACCCAAATAAAGACTGACCAAAAGACTGGGAGTTCACCGCAAAACTGAGCGCTATACGAACGAATATAATTAGTGCCCTAATTGGCTGCGTTTGTTTTCTTCGAGGTTACTCGAACAGGTCATCTCTCCATGAAAGTAGGGAGATCCTGTCCAACACCACTAGCAGTAAAAGAGAGATAAACATGAATTTCCACAGACATTGAAAAACAACTTATAATGAATGAGTTCTTAAAAAACCCAGTTGAAGTCATTTAGTTAAATAGCCTCGAAAAGAACAATTCCACATTTATTGGAATTTGGTGTTTAATTCCCTTGTTGGTGTTTTAACGTCAGTAAATGAGATAAACCAGAATATTTGCTACCAATGTTCACTTTCCCCACTTAGCAGGAAAATCGAGCACCACGAAAAGAAGGCAAAAATTTCGAAAACCTTGAATGCGGCCAATACTATAAACCTGCATTTTACATTCAAGTGACAGGAGCATTAGGATATATACAAATACGCAGTAGAATTATGTAGTCAGAAAATGTGTCATAAAAAAGAACCAAAACTACACTGCTGGCCACCCAAAATGCTACACCAAGAAGGACACGAGATAGCAAAGTCAGATTTACTGGACACATAACAACAGATACAAAGATGAAACGATTGAGCTTACAGGCCCGTGCAACTTGCGGAACACGCAGACATCAATAGTTCGTGTGGCGCCCATGCCTGGCAATAACGGCCGCTACACGCAGCGGCATCGAAAGAAAGAGGCTTTGGATGTGGGCTTGGGGTATGTCGGTCCAGGCTGCTTCCACACGTTGCCACAGTTCTTCAGGCGTAGCCGCGAGTGGGGCTTGCCGGGCCACTCGGTTGCCAATCAGCGACCAGACGTGTTCGATGGGCGACATATCGGGAGAACAGGTGGGCCACAGCAACAATGACACCTGGTGGGCCGTGAAGAATTGTTGCACGATGCGTGCCACGTGCGGGCACGCAATGTCCTGTTGAAACGTGGCCGCTGGCAGGTCCTGCAGGTAAGGGAGGACTACAGGTTCCAGAACGTCGGAGATGTAGCTGTGGCTGTTGAATGTACCGGCGATGCGTACCAGATGCGTACATCCAGTGCAACTCGCACGAAACTCCATCCTCGCCTCCTCCGCACATCTGCGTTCTGGTGTCGTGCGCAGTTCTGTACGTCCTACTACCAGTGTGCAAATCTCACCAGGAAATACCTTCTGTCCATCTGCAAGCATTCTTGGATTGCATCTACGACCCCGCTTTTCTGTCTCCAGGAGGTTACACGCTGCCTTACTCGAGTAATGTGGGCGGGTCATCACTGGATTAACGTCCAAAAGCTCTGTGCTCCTCCCTCCTATGGTGGTGCTGGCCTACCTGATGTCCTGCTGTGCTACAAAGCAAGCCGAGTGATCAACTTCATTCACCTTTTCACAGCTCCAGTGGCTTCCGCAGTTCAGGTACGTGACGTTCTTGCCTCCTTGCGTAACCCACATTTTTCCTTTCTTTCTTTAGTTCTCATGGATTGCTGTCCTTCCCCCCCCCTCCAAACTCCCACCTGCATATTCTGAAGCCCTCACACACCTTCGCTCTTTCCCCCTCATTCGCTCCCCTCCTTCTTCAACTCTAGAGCTTCTTTCTGAACCCCTCTTCTTCAATTCCCTTGTTCATCCCCTCCATCTCCCCTGCTATTCATTCCCCTCTTGGCTCCGAGCAGGTGTAGTAACCGTACAAGACCTCATTAACTCGGATCTATCCTGGCGCCCTTTCTCTAGCCTCACCCCTGCTATTCTCTCGTCCCCATCCGCCCATTTGGTCTATGACTCTCTGCTAATTGCACTTCTTTCGCTTTTCCCTGATCTTGTCTCCCCCATCGGTCTCGTCTCTGTCTTTTCTGCCCCTCTTCCGCTGCCGTTTTTCCTCCGACTCTCCAGACTCGGTTCTTCCTCTCTCCTCTCTCTCCTCTAAATCTCTTTATCGTTTTCTAGTGCACCTTGCCGCCCCTTCACCGCTTTCTATTCTCGAGGTTCCCCCTACTTCTCTTCCTCTTGTCTGGGCCGCTGCCCGCTCACCCTTATCCGCCCCTCTTGAAATTAATACCCACTGGCTCTTTTTGCATAATCGCTTCCCTGTTCCGTATTTTCTCTTTCGCATGTCCCTTCTCTCCTCCCCTCTCTGCTCCTTCTGCGCACAGGAGGCAGACGTTTTCTCACGTCTACCTTTACTGTCCCATCCTGATGCCTCTCCTCCACCAGGCTTCCCGGATTGCCAGTCGCTCTTGTTCTCAAGATCTTCCGTTCACTGCCTACAGACATCTTCTTCTGCGGGCTCATCCACCTACGCCTCTTCCGTCAGTATGTGCCTATCTTTTCGTGCTGGTTAAACACGTTATTTACGTATACCTTCAACAACTCCGCAGCGTTTCCTCGCCGGTCTCTTTACACCAGGCCAGCGCAGCACTTTTGTGCCATTTCCAAGATCGATTGCTTTCTCGACTCCGCCTGGAGTACCAGTCGGCTTCTTCCAGTCGTCGAGAAGCCACTTTCTATGCTACCTGGGCGCCGGTCGCTCCATGGTTTGCGGTTGATTCTGGACTGCTACACCTATCAGTACCCTAGGACATTCTACACCTCCTTTACTGAGTTCCGTGGCACCCTGGTGCCCCTCCTCCACTCTACGACTCGTCTCCATGTATATCATGTGATCGAGCTACAGCCTGTGTTTTAATACCCAAGTTTTTGTTTTCTCGTTTTCAGTGTGCATATCATTGTTATCTTGTCATTTGAATTGTTGTTCTTCGTGTCATACTATGCTTTACCATATTTACATTGTTATCAGTGTGCCCTCTGATTCCGTGACCTCCTGTCACTTTTATGTACTTGGGGCTGTACCCTGGTCACCTTAACTGCTTTCTGTCTATACACTTAGTGTATTACACCGTGTTCCTGTAGTGTGTTTTACTTTGAGATGTCATGTGGTATACGTCTCTATTTCTCATTTGTTACATTTGCCACACTCACACACCTTCTTAGTGTTTAGCCATTTTCATTGCACCTGTTTGATTTTTGTACAGTTCTATACTTCCACATTGTGTACATACTATTTTCGTGCTTTCACATTGTGTTAATGCTTTGATCGTGCACGTACAAATTTATGATAAATTCTGTCATCTGTCAGAACCCATGGCTTGTCCTGTGCTTTCACTTTATGCATATACTCATAACATCCCTGAGTGCACTCATAGTTTATCGTGTGCTTTTTACTGTATTTGTAACATTTCTTGCGCTGTATCGTGTCTTCACATTGTGTACTTTATTTGGTCATCCCTGTGTATAATATGGTTCATCATGTTTTGTTAATGTACCAGTTACATCTATTGCGTCGTACAGTGCTTTCATTTTGCGTTAATTCCTCTTGTCATCCAAGTGTGCATTCCTAGTTTTGCTCTGTGATCTTACTGTTCCTTCTGCATTTTTTTCGTGCAATCCACGCTACCGTTGAATTGTGAATGCTAATGTCATCTCAGTATATTTTCATGCTTACTCGTGTACATTAATTACCTTCACCCCGCCTGTATTATGTTGCTTTGGTGCCCTGGTTAAATAACTTGCACAATTGTGCACGCTGTGTTTTTATCTCATGTATGTAATGTTTTACCTTCACGGTGGTGTTTGTGCTGTTCTTTTTCTAATTGTGTACTATTGTTTCGCCTGTGTTATCCTGTAAATCATGCCCAGCCAATGTCATGTGACACGATGTGTTTCTCTCTGTCACTTCTCCTGCAATTTTTATGCAATAAGCTTTGCTTGCAGCATTTGTTATTCATCCCCATTGTCATTGCAGTGTATATACCATCATGTTTTAACAGTTTGTATTATTTCCCAGTGAGACGCCCAACACTGTACGTCTCCCTCTTATGTTTTCTTATGATGAATAATAATAAAGCGATTTTGAAACCTTCTTGCTTTTTCCTGTTCTCGATCCCTATCAAAATTTGATTTATCAACATTTGTGGGACGTTGCGATTTTCACTGTTTTCTGATGCAAGGCTATTTCACTTTTTGAAAATGAAACAGATATTGAAGAAACACATAAAATTAGTAAATAATCATTTTCTTTTTATTTTTCATATTCAAAACTGTGAAAATAAATTTTAGAAGTTCCGAGTAAAATAGCATGTGTGGGGGTTACACCTGTTATATTAGCCGTACTTTCGAAGAATTTTTGCAGATAAATATGTTGTATTGCAGTATTTTTACTTTTAGAAACAAGATAGTAAAATCATGCAATGCATTGATTATGATACGCTTCACAACATACCAAAAATCATTACTCAAGTTATTACTCAAGTTATGAGGATAATGGCTGTAGAATAAATCTCGCTCCTATGCCCTGACCTTTGACCGCCTTTCGATGATATTCAACAGAACCGATTAAGTATACTTCCTGAACAACATGATAAAGTTTTGCCTCAATCGAAGCATTCTTTACGCTTTCCAACCAAAGGTTGAAGAAGCGTATATGCTCCAGCTTTGTCCGCCTATCTGTCTGTTAGTCCGCACGATAACTCGCGTAAAAATGGTTTGATTTCGATTAACATGGGAATGAACCCTATTAAAAATGAAAGAAATGGAGTCCATTCTACTGCCCTTATGCGTCATAACTTGTGTAAAAATGGTTCGATTTCGGTGAAATTTTAGTATGTGGTAGGAGACTACTTGGGGACGAGCCCTGTCGAAAATGGGCGAAATGGGTTTAAAGGTCAAAAGGTCAGAAGGTCAGGACATAAAGGTCATGAGGTCAGGACAAATGGGTTCAAAGGTTAGGAGGTCAGAATGGGCGAAATGTGGTCAAAGGTAAGGAGGCCATTCCATTGCCCTTATGCATCGTAATTTATGTAAAAATGCTTCGACTGCGACAAAACTTTAGTATGTTGTTCCGGATGTACACTGAACCGGTTCTGTTGAGTATTATCGAAATGGGGTCAAAGGTCAATACACAGGAGCGAGATTATTCCACAGCTATTATCCTCAAAACTTGACTAAAAATATTTCGATTGCGACAAAACTTTTCTTTGTTGTTCCGGAAGTATACGGAACCGGTTCTGTTGAATATCATCGAAATGGGGTCAAAGGTCAGGACACAGGAACGAAATTTATTTCACAGCCATTATCCTCATAACTTGAGTAATAACTTGCGTAATGATTTTTGGTATGTTGGAAAGCGTATCGTAATCAATGCATTGCATGATTTTACTAACTTGTTACGTAAGTTATAACGCGTAAGGGCAATGGAATGGATCCCGCTCCTTTGTCCTGACCTTTGACTCTATTTCGCCCATTTTCAATGGGATTCGTTCCAGGTGTCCTTACCACATACTAAACTTTCATCGGAATCAAATCGAACAATTTTTACGCAAGTTATGACGCATAAGGGCAATGTAATGCATCCCGCTCCTATATCCTGACCTTTGAACCCATCTCGTTCATTTTCAATAGGGTTCGTTCCCAGGGTAGTCCCCTACCACATACTAAAATTTCATCGAAATCGAACCATTTTTACGCGAGTTATTATTCGGAACGACAGACAGACAGACGGACAAAGCTGGAGTATATACGCTTCTTCAGCCTACGGTTGGAAAGCGTAAAAAACAAATCCAAGAGCAAAACGAATAAGCAAAACTTGTAGTTCGTGCTGTGAAAACGCCAGTTCACAAGCAGTGGGCAGGCCAGATGATTTGCTGTGCGAATGCAAAGATTGTAGCAAATTCATTTGTGCCGCCCGGGTGGCGCAGTGGTCTAAGCGATGGCTTTTGATCATTCGTTCGAAAGGGGTCCGGGTTCGAATCCCGGTGAAGCATGGATGTTGAGTTTGTCTTACGGCACTGGCTCTCTCCCTTTCCTGGAACCAGTAACCCTAAATTAGGGACGGGCGACTGCTTATAGCCCATTGAGTTGCTCACGGTGTTCGTTAAACCTCCAATAAAAAGAAAAAAATCATTTGCAGACTGGAGAGTAGTTTTATATGTTAATTAATTCAAATATTCCAAGTGCTGGATACCAAACAGCTGCACAAACTAATGAGTCATACTCGTATACCAGCGAGTACCAAATGTATGCGTCGTATATCGACACAAGACTTCCTGAAAATTTAAAAACTGCACTTACCCAAAAACGCCGCCATACTTTTTCCTAAGCTCAGAAAGTTTCAGATGCGGGTTTTTCGTAAGGAAAGGTAGGTATCCCACGAAAGGAAGTCCTATGGGTCCAGGTGCAAAATTTCGAGCCGGTTTCGTCTTCGAAAGGAACACAAACCCAATGCAGATCAACACTGCAAAGAGGATTGCTTCCTTAAAAAGAAAAACTGTGTCAATGTGGAAATCCATTTCTTCGGCGTGATTAATTTTCCATCTGATGGCAAGTATCCCAATTTTAAAATCAACCTGTTTGGAGTTTTCCTCTTTATATCTCGAATTGCATCACGTGATGAACAATGGGCTTTCTCCAGTACGTAACTGATACAGGAAAGACATCAAAATATCAGTGTATCATTGTCTTTTAGCAGATAATAGGGAGGAAAACATTTCTTTCGAAAAACACCTTTCGTATCCGTTACTAGTACTAAGGTTATTTTCAAAATAGCCGCCCCGGTGGTGCAGTGGTCTAAGCGATGGCTTCTGATCATTCGTCCGAAAGGGGGTCCGGGTTCGAATCCCGGTGAGGCATGGATGTTGTGTTTGTCTTACGCCACTGGCTCTCTCCCAGTGACCCTAAATTAGGAACGGGCGATGGATGTTGTGTTTGTCTAACGCCCCTGGCTCTCTCCCAGGGACGATATCCCATTGTTTTGCTCACGGCGGTAGTTAAACCTCCAATAAAAAAAATCAAAATAACATGTCCATCTATGAATGCAAATTCAGGTATATCAACGCGATAGAGATAGGTAAGAAGCGCACTGATACAATCTGATAGGATTACCAGTAAGCTTTGTTCGGTTCTTTTTTTCTACAGCCTCAGCACCACTTCTGTGTTACACTACTTCGCTCACATTCCACTATTATTTTCGCGTTTTCAAATCATCATTCTGAATATCTCTCTTGATCATCAAAAAAAATTATTCATAATAAAAAAGCTGTTTTATTTATAATATTTACAGGAAATACAGGCAATGCACATTTTTCGTAATTTTTCAAATATTTCTTATCGGGCTAGGGTCAAAGTACCAGTACCAAAATATTCGCCTGAAAACGACACTAACAGGCACAGAACCAACACCCATAAAGCTTGCAACAAAAGCCCCGTCAAAGCAAAAGTCTACGTGTTGTCTGCCTTGAACTTTTTGAATCCCCTTGAAAAAAGTTTCAGCACGTCTTTTGTACAAAAAAGATAGTGCTTATGTCATCACTTTGTCCATCCGTCCGTCTGTGGACACTAAACTGTTAATATGCAAAGTTAGTGTTATTCAGCGAGCATTTGAGAAATAGTGTACTTAATGGTAATAAATGTATATTAGTGAAGTGTTCTCAATAGTAAGACTAATAGTCTTTTGAACTACATAGTTCCTGGAACTTCTCGTTTTTAATGTTTTTGTACTGCAATATTAAGATCGCTACAGACTTTTAGCATATGCATCGAAGGGAAGGCTGAACTACTCACATGAAGGAATGTGCATAGAGTTTAAGGTAATGAAAACTCTATTTGAGAAATACACCTCATCAGATAAAATTTACATTGATGGTGGAAATACACTAATTGGATGTGCATATCTCCGGTGCATAAATGGCATTTGACACCGTACTTGTTAGGGTTCTGATACGGAATGTCCTTTAGCCATTACATGAAGATACACAGCCTTTACATCCGCAGAAGCATAAAACGGTTCACTCTAAACCGCCACACAGTAAAACTGCCACACATCTTTCACTAACTTGGAAAGCTACCACACATTGGAAAACTTCCTCACTGAAAAATTGCCACATGGGAACACTGCCACACAGGAAAATTGCTACATAGGAAAACTGCCACACAGGAAAATTGCCACATAGGAAAACTGCCACACAGGAAAATTGCCACATAGGAAAACTGCCACATGTTTTAAATTTAGGCGCCTGACACAAATTGCCGTTCCCTCGGAACACTTTGAATGTGTTGAAATTTTTCAAGTTTCCGAATTATGTGTGGTCGTTTTCCAAGGTGCCTAACGATGGGAAGGAGCTCTTTTGTTTGTCTGAATTTTCGTGCCCGTTCATACGAGTTTTGGGCAACTGGCTATAAAAGTTGAGCGGTGGGTTAAAGATTTCCGTTTCTTGGACTATATTGAGAACTGAATTGGAAACATCAAACAAATTTCGAGAAAACGTTTTGTGTAAGCCAAGCGAGAATTTCACTTTAATTTGAAGAAATAAATTGCGGTGACTTAGTACATTTCTTAAAACTGACATACCCACGGCGAGGTGCTCCGAAACTTTTGGGAAGCCCTGAAAAGCGGTGCAGAAATACCATTGGTCGGATTTTTACCGCAGTGCCGGAATGGTCTCTTTTCTCCGTTTTTTCTCACATCAGTAAGACAGCTTCCACTTACAGAACCTAAATCACCTTTAGAAAGTTTGCGCGTACAGAACGTAATTTATCTGGAGCATTACTTGAAAAATATATCTTTGAGTTTTGGGAAATTATGATCTTCATTTGTCCTTCGGATAAATATTGAAGAGAAAGATCGTTAGAGGAAATGACAGAAATTCTAGCTGACAGATGTTTTAAGAACTATCACTTTATTTCAGTCAGGGCTGGATTCCGTGAAGACATCATGAGCATAGAAATACAGTTTAAAAAAATGTGCATTTGCAGTCTTACTTTTGAAACCATTTATACAGTACGATACAGCATCAAGGGTCAGAGAATTACAGTTGCTGAGCTGCTGAGTACAATATTAGATACCAAGCCAGATCATTACAGCCAGATCGCAGAACAAACATTTGCATTTTACCTATTGCTCAAGCTGCGGAAGTGTGAGGCGAGTTTGAGTCATCATCTGGCAGCCATGGTTGACCATTGATTCCACCACAGTAAGTTCATATGACTCCGTTACTCTCTCTTTCTCTCTCTCTCTCTCTCTATGTTTATTTTCTGTTCCCGAGATATTTATTTTTGTACTGAAAGGTGAAAGCATTATGTAATGACGCCAAGAAGCACGCTCTGTCTTATACGTACACAGTCTCTTCAGCTTTAACTCTGAACATGAGATTAGAATTATGTTCGATTTCTCTTAGTCTTTGAAGGCTGCTTTTCAATATTCAATATTTCAAATCCGCTTTCGTCGGGTAATTTGTTAAAGTAAGATGTCAGATATATTATATAATCTAGAAGCAAAAAATTAAACAAAATAACGGTTTTTACAAAAATAAAATTTCTTAAAGTAAGAGAGCGATACAAAACGATTGAAAACGAAATGCCAAACTCCGAACGTTTTTAGATCAGCTAAAGCCACACCCCAGGCGGATACAAGTTTTCCTCTCGCCTCTTGGCCTAGATGAGAATTGATAATTTAACTGAAGATACATCACTTTTAGGAAGTGCGAAAACATGTATCAGTTTGGGCTCAGGGCATCGGTCCAATGCATCAGAAAATGTGGTCCAACACTTCATAGCAACGGCTAGGTGTTTAAATGCCTAGACGACAACATTCTGCATCTCCACCCTAAGATAGAAGTGGTCTGACAACACTATGCATCTCCACTCTAAGATAGAAGTGGTCTCCATGATATGATGATCTGCAGCCAAATAAGAAAAGCAAAACATATTTGAGTTTTATAAGAAATGGCAGACCAGAACAGATATCTCGAGTTGTCATCACGCATGATGAGGGCACCTTGGTATTTGGGTACAAAAAGGGAAGACGTCTCGAACCCACAACAGTTGCATTGAGTTGTCATCACGGATGATGAGTGCATCTTGGTGCTTGGACACAGAAAAGAGAGAGGTCACAAAGTCATAACAGATGCCCGAGCTATCATCACGAGTGATGAGGGCATCTTGGTACTTGGATATTAACAAGGGAGAGATCCCAAAGCTAGAACAGGTGCATCGGGTTGTAATCACGGATGATGAGGACACCTTGGTGCCTAGACACAGAAAGGGAGATATCTCAAAGCCAGAACAGGAGCCTCGAGTTGTCTTCACGAATGGTGCGGGCATCTTGGTACTTGGACACAGATAAAGGAGAGGTCTCAAAGGTAGAACCGATGCCTAGAGTTGCCATCATGGGTGATGAAAGGTGCAAATAGAAAGAACAGCAAGCTTTGCAAATTATTTTCTGTGTACAGGTCCCAGGGTTCTCTTGGGACTTGTACACAGAAAAGGGAGAGTTCTCAAAGCCATAAAAGTTGACTCGAGTTGTCTTCTCGGGTGATGAGGGAACACTGGCACTTGGACACAGAAAAGGGGGAAGGAACCAAAGACAGAACAGATGCCTTGAGTGGTCTTCACGGATGATGAAGGCACTTTGATTACAGAAAAGGTAGATGTCTCAAAGCCGCTTTAAAGTGGTACGATGTGAACTTAAGAACAAAATCTTTTCAGCTAAATTTGTAAGGATTTTCTTTCGATTTCACTGAAACTTACTTATAAACCCTTTATGTACTCAAACGGGTCGAGATTACCGAAGAGTTTTGTCAGCTAGAGGAGAGCAGCGATAGGAGAAACCTACACTCCTTTGCCGGAGAAGATGACCGACAGAAAAAACTTACACTCCTTTGCTTCGCAGTTGTCCATAATTCACCATTCTTTTTCTTCCTTCTTTTCTTTTGTTACCTAAGCATGGCTCGCGTAAACTTGAAATCTGAATTCCAAAAGTTAGCCATTTTGCTACTAATGTTTGGAATGTGTTGACACGAAAGGTACACTTTTCTTTTTATTTGTTATTAAGAACAAGGAGTCATTTCTAAGATATTCTCTTTTTATCATGTTTTCGTGAAATCTTCAGGGAGAACTTCTTCTCAACAGAAAACAAACTAACAAAAATAGAGGGAATGGGCTAATGCTGTTTGTTTTCTTAAAGCTAGTGTTTTCCTTTTATTTATGACATGAATGTTCTGGCTTGGCTTGATCTGCAGTTGAACCCGCTTATAAAGAACCCCCGTATTTAGATCTACAGTTGAACCCGCTTATAACGAACCCCGGTATTTAGCGAGATCTCGGATTTAACGAGTGAAACAGAACACTTTGTTTGACGTGATCTTAATTCAAAGCTTAATCGCTTTTAACGAGTCCCCGGATTTAACGAAAAGCTAAGATGATCACTGTAAAAGCAAAATAAAAAAAAAATAACGAAATTTCATGTTTAACCGGGCAGAGAAAATCTGCCGCGTGCTGTTCTGCAATGGAGGAATAGAAATTGTGGCATACAGGACAAAACTGCTACAGCGCACGGAAATCTTGGTGTGCTAGTGGAAGAATCACAATAGAAAAGCAATGAAGAAAGAGCATATCAAATGCTTAATAAGCGCACTGTTCAAGAGACTCTCGCTGACACTCACTCCAAGGTTCTATGGCTTGAGTTTATCACGTCAACAGAGATGAAAACATGCCCCCTACTTCTAAGGAAAAAGGGAGTGGGTGGTGCTCACGCATATTCACGCATATTAAAATGGATTTCTGGGAGATAATTGCAGAGAACGACAGGAGAATAAGGGAATGGTGATGGCGCCGGAGGAGAAGCAAGAGAAACATTCCTGGAATTGTGTCCAGTTCCTCCTTTCACCCTCCAGGAAAATAATTCTTTCCAACTGTTTGCTGACCTCCGTCTTCGTATTGGTTACGTTTCCCTGTTATTAACGCATCTCTAACAGTTTTCGAAGTATGCGACGTCTCCTGACAATTACGACCCGGACCGTCTGAAATTCGAAGTGCCGCAAAAAGTTTTTCGTTTTTCTTTTGTTTGTTTTTTTAAAGAGGCGTATTATCCGCATCGGCCTTTAATCATCAGAATATAAATTAATATTTTTAATAGATGATTCGAGAATTATATGACGAAAAATACGGTAGTTCATTCGTAATGCGATGTTACTTGGTCCTCGGAATGTTTAAATGTGTACCAACATACCAGTCGTGCCATAAATGGGATAAGTACCCAGAGAACACATAAACTGCTATTTACTACCTAAATCGTATGACTGAAACTGACGCAAATTTTGCTCTGTATTGAAAATAATTTCATTATCATCATTGAACGATTCACATATATTTTGTAATAAGATATAATATTTCATTCTAAACGAAACCACCTTTCAAAGAAATAAGTTCTTTTACTCCAAAGACCCCGCAAATCTTATGATCGCGGTTATCGCTTTAGAATTCAACGATGTTAGCAACACACTGGCATCGCCTTATCAACTTCTATTAAACAGACAGAAACGATCACGTGGATATTTATTTCGCGATATGGCAGAACAATGGAAATAAACATTTTTTATGCATTTAAAGTGGCGCAAGACAAGCAGTGTGTTTACAAATTAGTTCTAGTTGAATATCAGAAGCAAAGAAATTAGATCCAGCCATTTTCAATGAACCACTGCTCACTTCAAACACAAAATCTTTACATCTGCTAGGAAAGTAATCGTCACTGAAAAGGCGAAATGTTTCAGCTCATTGAAGAATATTTCGCTGTTTCTGACTTTTCTCCGACATTGTGTATCGTTGCTTTATTAATTTGCTTACTTTCAACGATTCTCGTGAGAAAGCGAAACTTACCACCAGGTCCGATGGGCCTCCCAGTTGTTGGATACTTACCGTTCCTCACGAAGATGCCGCACATAAAGCTGAACGAGTTAGCATCCAAGTACGGAAACATATTCAGGTAGGTGGTAAACATAGGTGATAATTTGTAGTTTGTAAGTGAACTTAGATTCAGTCCACCAACTTTCTCTTACATTCGATTAAAGCATGGTTGTTTATAAGTCATTGATTTCTATTAAAACCCAAATACATAAAAAATTTGCATAAAATTTAAAGAAAAAAAAACGGTATCCAGAAAACAGTAAAACCATGCTAGTAATCTGATTTATTGGCGTCAGAATATATAAATAAACGTTTCCAAGCTTTCGCGCGTCAACCAGATGGCTTTTTCAAGGAAGGTAGACAACAACTGTCTATCTTCCTTGAAAAAGCCACTTGATTGAAGAAAACGTTTCTGTCCATCTTCCTAGAAAACTGCCTATCTTCTTTGAAAAAGCCATCTGGTTGAAAAATCAGTTTCATTTCATTTATTTCGTATTTCGGTTGTTACAAATATGCAGTAGACATTTAAATGTAAAACAAATGAATACAGCAACAACCAGGAAATAAGAGGGAAAAGGCCTCCACGAGGCCTGATGAGCCCTCTCATCCTGACGACTGACATAAAAAATTTCCAAAAACAAAGCAAGCCAGACACACCGTACAACCCCTTCAAGAGGTGAAAATGTTAATACTAAAGGAGTCACGAAACCGATTTCAAAATAATAAGTATTGCTTAAGTTTCCTTTTAAACAAATTATAATTATTAATAGCCAACAATTGTGGTGGAAGCGAATTACAAATCTGATGACCAGCATAATTAAAGCTCTAGAACGTTCATGTGAAGGGGAAAACAAGGATCAGTAACGTTTTATGTCTAGTTGAGTAAGAATGGCCAGGTAGAACTAAAGAAATTAAAGAAGAAAATAAGTCTTTCTTTACCGTTTTAAACATGAGTTTTGCTAAGTTAAAAACGGTATTATTGAGCAATATTTAATAACTGAACATAATTAGGCTGCAATTTGGAGATCAAATTAACATTTGGAAAGGTGGAACTTGAAAGTCTGAACTGCAACAGTCTCAAAAATCTGATTTTGTAATCTCTTAAGCTTAGTTAAGTTATAATTAGTAGTCAAGCCCCAGACCAAAGTACAATATGAAAAGTAGGGATTAATTAAAATGTAATAAAGTAAAATCATAATTTTCAGAGACAAATAAGCCATTACTCCCTCACTGATTCCAATATTTCGAGAAATCCTAGTTATATGGAATTGAATAAAGCATTTGGTGTAGTATGAGCCGAAAACTTATTTTCAAACACACGAGTTATACATATCCTGGTTTTGTTTAACATAAAATATTAATCACCACTTTTACTAGGCGTATGTTTTTATATAATAAAATATGCGGAAGAATTTTACTGCACGTATCCACGGTAAAATGTCTAATATTAAATGTTTTATTGATGTAGGTATGTTTCCTTGGTTTACTTTCTTATAGCCTTCAGCTGGGAAGTACCTTTGTTGTAGTCCTAAACAACGCAAAAGTAATCAGAGAAGCTTTCAGCAAGCCAGAGTTTTTGGGAAGGCCGCCGAGGACGGTTTTAAGCGCATTAGAAAGTTTCGAAAGTAAGTATCCATTTCATGAGCAAAATTTTTATAACAGTAAAGTATTTTATCTTCTGGAAAGCAATTTAGAAAACTTACAATACAATATTGTGCTTGATGGTAAAATTCTGTGAAAGAAAGACAGCGGTTTTGCAGAAAAGATGCATATTTCGTGACGTAGGAAATTCCCCTTCCAGAACTGGCTAGAGTTTCATGAAAAATCGTGACGAGAGATGGACACAAAGGCAAAGGCTATGATCAAAATTTCAAAACAAAAGGAGCAAATTTATTTCATACAAGGTAGACTACACTGCGGTAGATAATACCTTGGAATTACTTTATGGTTCCTTCATGTACTCGTCGTCTTGATGAGTAAGATAGGCATCACAAACCTGCTGATGACATGCCCGCTTTGAGTGTTTAATCTGATCTCTCTGGCCAGCTACATACAATGTCGGTTACCAATAACTGCAGAAATAATGCGTGTCACGAATGGTACCCATCTCCTGGCCACGTTACGTTATGTTACCCAGGGTTACCTTACAAAAACAGAACACCTGGCACGGAAATCCCGTTAGTTCTAGGACTTTAGTGACATGGCACTTTCCTGTTAAATTGCATGCGACGCACTTTAGTGAACCTCAGAATGTAGTAACTTATTGCATCCTCAGGTTACACTATCTGCTGGTTGCTCAAGGATCAGGAATGAAACTGTGAAGAAAAAAGGTACCTGTGAAAGAAGCAGGTCAAAACCATGAGAAAAGCCAAGAATGCTTGCTTTCATATAGCAGGTGCAACCATGCCGACAATTCGAAACCATACGTTTCAGGTCTTTTAACATCCATCTTAATGCCCGAGTTCCCACTGGGCATGAAGATGGATGTTTCCTTTCATCTCTTCGGTTCTCCTAAAGAAGCAATGCGTAGTCGACTGTTCGACACTGATAAAAAGGTGCAAGAAGCTGTGCGTAGCTTCAAGAACAGTGAAAAGCCTTCTTTTCCGATGGCATTAAGAAGTTTCTGGACCTTTTCAACATTCCTTAAACATGCAATCACATACCTCGTACACCGTTTTTATGGCATGTACTTAACACGTCACCAGTAAAGTTCTGGCACCATGTAACCATTTATAACTTATAAATTCTGTACGATGTGTGAATGAGCAATAACAAAACTTTGATACGCGTCCTTTTTTTCGAGTCCAAGGATCGTAGCCCTCTTAAAAACTCAGCTGTAATTAAAAAAATGCTTTTGTCACTGATGACTTATCTGATCTGACCAACCAGAAACATCTATTTATTCAAATAATGAAATATGTCACATGGCTTTTACGTTTCGTTAATAATTCACAAAATGGTTATTTTAATGAATTTTTGTACAAGTAGTAGCTCACGTGTTTTTATAACGTCATTGTGACGTGCATATGGTATATGATTTTTTCCGCCGGTAAATTTTTCATATTCTGAGAAAAGCAGTGTAATTGCAAAACAAGTGATCACACCATGTTTTGAAAGAAATATCTATCAGATAAAAACCATATCTCTGTGAGGAACATCAAAGAATATAGGGATATCAGTATTTTTTTAGTTGGGGGTTTAACGACCACCGTGAGCAACTCGATGGGCTATAAGCAGTCGCCCGTCCCCTAATTTAAAGCCACTGGTTCCAGGGAAGGGAAAAAACCAGTGCCGTAAGAAAAACACAACATCCATGCCTCACCGGGATTCGAACCCGGACCCATCTCGGACGAATGACCAGAAGCCATCGCTTAGAGTAGACCACTGCGCCACCGGGACGACTATTCAGTAATTAAAAAGTCATGTTTAGGTAACCAACGAATCAAAGTCTGTTAAACATAACGTCGTTCTTCTCACAAAAAATATTGCTAATGCTTGGTTATTATACTACCGGGAATATTTCCGATGAAGGAAATTGGGCCAAATTTTGAATGTTTTTCACTATTCGGCAATCATGCTTATAGCATGTCATATCCATAGACGGGCGCCATTGGCGCACTCAGTTGCGCTATACGCAGTTCCGTCGTTGTTAATATGTTTAGCGCCTATAAGAAACTACAAAATTTTGCTCATGGTAGTTATAACAGGCAAATGGAGTCCTGGCTATACATCTTTTAAGAACTGTAATACGGTGACAAGTCTAGATACGCATGTATTTAACAGGAAAACCATACCATATTAATAGAACAGACAAAAATATACTAAAAAAACATGAACGATTAACCGAAATGGAAAGACTTTTGCTATAGTCCTTTAAGTAAGGAAACGTTTACACACATTCGCACACATGCACAAAAATGAATGTGCATGCGGTCTGATGAAAAAAATGGCAACCTACAACGCAGAATCAAATTATTAGGAACACCCACAGTAACATTCAATTACGTGCCATCTTCACTAACGTACACAACTATGGTGTTTACATGGCTTTATAAGTAGCTCACTGCGAAAGATTCAGACTGCATAAAGCATAGATAGCGGCAATTGGGAAAACTCGTAATTTTCGCGACAAGTATCATAGTGGGTGCTGGGAGGACAGGTGCGAACACCTAGAAACTGAAAATCTCGGCTATACAAAAACAACTATATCGAGAGTGTATGGTGTGTGGTACACAAAGAACAAAACAAACACTAAGAAGATTTTATACGGGTAGAAAAGACTGGTCGATGCTCAAGGAAAACGGTGAGTGTACAGTATTGTTCAAAGAGCCAGACGAGCGAATTGCTTCAAGTAACCGCGCTGTACAATAGATGCATCGAGAGGAGAACTCAGCATATACAGCTCACTGAATATTGGAGCGCGTGGGCTAAACATCAATCGTCCGGTGTGTGTGTGTGTGTGTGTACCGGTTGTCACTGCTAAAACTCTACAAATTCGTTTCAGGTGGATACGAGAGCACCAAAAACAGACACTTGAAGAGGGCAACAAGGTCCTCTGGTCCAAAATAGTTTTCATATAATACATGGCTCTGACGACCGCCAATAGCGGTATAAGTATACCATCGGGATCAGAGGAAATGCTATCCCACACTCACCAACCCGCTTGGCCAGCGTGGTGAGTTATGGCCAAACACCTCCAAAATGACTCTACAACTTAAATCTTGGCCCTCAGTCTCCGGCAGCTGGAATGTACCTGGCCAAGGCAGCGGCCAGTGCGACATGAAGGCAGAGGGTGCTAAGAATCCCCGGAGGACCGGACTAGGCTGCCATTTGATGCTGACCTTGGCTACCTATAACGGACGCTCCCTATCTTCTGATTAAAGGCTCCTTGAATTGGAAGAGGAACTACAAAGGATCAAGTGGGACATCGTCGGGCTAAGTGAGGTAAGGAGAAAAGGAGAAGATCTCATTGAACTGAAAAGTGGACATCTCTTCTACTATCGTGGGACAGATACTGGCAGAACTAGTGGTGTTGGATTTATAATAAACAAGAAACTGAAGGATAAAGTTGTAGAAGTTGAAAGTTCCTCTGACAGAGCTGCACGACTCGTTATCCAACTCTCGAGAAGATACCAGGCTCAGATTATTCAAACTTATGCACCCACCACAAGTCATGCTGAAGAAGAAATTGAAGAATTTTATGAGGAAATTCGTGATCTAAATAATAAAGGTAAGCAGCACTTGGAGATAATTATGGGAGATTTCAATGCAAAAATAGGGCACCGGCAACAGAATGAAACTTCAGTAGGTAAATTCGGTCACGGCAACAGAAACCAGCGTGGAAATACTCTCGTTGAGTTTGCAGAGGCAGAAGGATTTTTCATCTTGAACTCCTTTTTCAAGAAAAAGCCACACAGGAAATGGACATGGAGACATCCAATTGGGACGACAAGTGAAATTGATTTTATTATGTGTAACAAAAAATTCGTCGTCGAAGACTGCAGTGTGCTGAACAAGTTCAACACAGGTAGTGACCATAGATTGGTGAGATGTAAGATGCACCTCAACACTAAACTGGAACGTGGCAAGCTCATAAGACAAACAAAATGTATTGACATAACCAACCTTAAAAAACACCATAATACTTTCAAGTTGGAACTGAAGAACAGATTCTCTGCTTTAGAAGGCCTAACATCAGAAGAAGTGGATATTTCGGAAGTTAACAGAAAAGTAACCAAAGCTCTTATGGAAACAGCAACAAAATTAGCTGGGTCTAAGAACAAGTTGCATGTGAACAAATTATCAGGAAAAACCAAAATGTTGATGCAAAAAAGAAGAGAGATGAGGACAACTAAAGAAGATGTGACTTCCAAAGTGGAATATATAGAGCTATGCAAGACAGCACGAAAAAGTATCACTGAAGACGTAAGGAAATTCAACTGTGAGCTAGTAAGGAAAGCAATTGAAAACACCCAAAGCCTAAAGATAGCAAAGGGACATCTCAGTAAGGGAAGAAAACAGATTATGGCTCTGAGAAAAGAAGATGGTTCTATAACAAGAAATAGAGGCGAAATTTTGACAAGAGTGAAAGATTTCTACTCCAAATTATATGAAAGGGATGATACATGTACTCCAGACATCATGAAAGATACCAGAGTTCTTCCAGTCCTCCCAGCAGAAGTTGCTCATGCAATCAAGAACATGAAGCGGGGGAAAGCTCCAGGAGAAGATGGAATTACTATAGACATCATACAAGAAGCAAGTGGAGAAATTGAAACAGTACTCGCCCAAATTTTCACTCGATGCCTTAATGAAGGGAAGATTCCTGAGGATTGGAACAATGCTACAATGATCCTGCTACATAAAAAAGGTGACATTGAGGATCTCAGGAACTACAGACCTATCAGCCTCCTATCAGTGGTTTATAAAATCTTCACTAAAGTTCTTTCTCACCGCTTGAAGGTAACACTGGACATGGCTCAACCGAGAGAACAAGCTGGATTCAGGAGTGGCTACAGCACAATAGATCATATCCACGTACTGAGAGAACTAATTGAAAGAGCGAGGGAATATGAGCTTCCATTGTGCATGGCTTTTATCGATTATGAAAAAGCTTTTGATTCGGTGAAACCATCAGCAGTTGCAATGGCTCTGAAATCCTGCGGTATTGAAGATGCATACATTAATATTATTAATAACATCTATGAAAATGCAAGTGCAAAGATTCGGCTGTTTGAAAATACAACACACATAAAAATTGGAAAGGGAGTGAGACAAGGTGACACCATATCTCCGAAGCTCTTTAATGCCACATTGGAAAATGTCTTTCAATCACTGAACTGGGAAAACAAAGGGATAAAGATTAATGGAGATTATCTAACCCACCTTCGTTTTGCTGATGACGTAGTCATTTTTGCAACTACCCCATCAGAGCTGCAGAGTATGATCCAGGAACTTGCTGACAAGAGTAAAGAAGCGGGATTAAAAATGAACTTTCAGAAGACAAAAGTGATGTTCAATGCTTTTACAAGAAATGAAGATTTATCGATTGATGGAGAAAAACTGGAGATAACAGATACGTATGTTTATCTTGGACAGCAGATATCAAGTGAGGGTCACATTGATGAAGAAATTAATCGGCGTACAAAACTTGCCTGGAGAGCTTTTGGAAGAAACAGCATAATTTTCAAGAGCAATATGCCATTATGTCTTAAAAGAAAAGTGTTTGATCAATGCATCCTTCCAGTGCTTACGTATGGTGCAGAGACGTGGACCTTAACTAAAAGAGACATACAAAGGCTGCAGACAACTCAAAGAAGCATGGAGAGGTGCATGCTTGGTATAACCAGGAGAGATAAGAAGAGGAACTCGTGGATCCGAAAAATGACGAGAGTAGAAGACATCATGATCAGAGTCAAATCACTGAAATGGCAATGGGCTGGACATACTGCCAGAAGGACAGACCATAGATGGACAGCCGAAATTTTAGATTGGATTCCAAGGGACAGGAAAAGACCCAGAAAAAGACCACATGGGAGATGGGTGGATGAAATTCGTAAATATGCGGGAGTGACATGGAGGAGACTGGCACAAGATAGACCGTTGTGGAGGAAACTTGGGGAGACCTTCGTCCAGCAGTGGATTGATAATGGCTGACAATGATGATGATGATGACATGCCAGCAGCACGAATTCGTGGATCTGAGTTGCCTATCATTAACTGTACATGCTGCCGGAAGGCGTGTAAGGGTTAAAGGTATGTTTTGTGGCATGCATTGGGTTCTTTAATATCTCTGTAACAGCAAGCATTTGAATGCCAAGTGTGTAGATGCGATCCTTTTAGCATGACGCATTATCCTGTTGGATCTGCTACTCCCATCAGGATAATGCGCCATGCTACAAGGCTCTCCTCTGGACACACTTAGGTACTAGAAGCTCCACAGTGGGTTCAAAGTGTTAAAATGGCCTCCATATTCACCTGAGCTGAACTCAGTTGAACACCTGTAAGATGAGATTGATAGAGTCATTCGTGACACAAATCCTCTTGCAGCAAATATTTGGCAATAGATGGAACTCGTCACATTCTCTTGGCTGAACATACCTGTAAAATGGTATCAGAGCTTCGTGGAATTCATGCCACATCTGATCAAGATTATTTCAAATGCCAAGAACGGCGAAACACGGTAATATGTATATGTTCTTGATAATTTGTTACTTCAATTTAAGCTTTCATATATATATATATATATAGAGAGAGAGAGAGAGAGAGAGAGAATATACCACCGAAAACCAACAAATGAGATGAATCACAGAGACAAAATTCAATACAAAACGTATTCAGATAAATTCAAACACAAAGCTTTTGATGATTATATTGTATTTAGTTCGGTATATGTGTATGTATATATATATATAGCAAAGGAAAGTTAAATTTTCATACATGTAATATAATATAAACCGCAACAAAACTGCGCAATGCTGCAAGTATTAGATGTAGTTAGTGTAAGTAAAAGAAAATTAACATACAAGCAATCTACCCTCATAAACAAACAAATAGGGCCAAAAACCTTTATAAAAAAAAAAAACTAAAATGAATTACAAAATGACGAAACAATGTTAAGAAAATATATATAAAAAAACGTTTACTCAGAACCTCTGGATCACTCTTCAGGGAAAGACATCCAGAGGCTCTGAGCACACAAGTTCAGTTCAGGTTTCATGAGAATGCAAAAATCTCAAAAAAGTAATAATGGATGTCCAATTTGAAATTTTGTGTTGTAAATTTTGATGAATTCTGTAGAACAGAATTTACAACACAAAATTTCAAATTGGATATCCATTATTGCTTTTTTGAGATTTTTGCATTCTCATGAAACCTGAACTGAACTTGTGTGCTCAGGGCCTCTGGATGTCTTTCCCTGAAAAATGATCCAGGGGTTCTGAGTAAACGTTTTTTTATATATATTTTCTTAACAATGTTTCGTCATTTTGTTATTCACTTCAGTTTTTTTTTCTAAAGGGTTTTGGCAGTATTTGTTTGTTTATGAGGGTAGATTGCTTGTATGTTATATTTCTTTTACTTATATATATATATATATATATATATACACACACTATATTGAGAAAAGTTACCGGACACCCCTTAAAAAGCAAAGGAACGGATCCTCTGTGTTGTTAAGATGCGCGGTACAGCTGCAAACGGTATAAAAACAAGCCTGCAGCTGACCGCGATCATATCTCATTGTGAGGTTGAGTGAAAATGTCGTGGAGGGAGAGAACTGACTTTGAGAAAGGAAAGATTGTTGGGTGATATATTAGTGGACTGTCTATAAGAGAAACCGAGTGGCGTTTGAACATAACCATGTCAAATGTTTTTGATGTACTGCATAAGCTTAAGACACATGGCGTGCCTGAAATAACAAAACGTACCGGCAGACCAAAGAAAATCAATGATAGAGGACGTCGAAACCTCAAGGGAACCGTTACAGCTATTCGACGGAGTACTGCACAAGATCTTAGTGTACAGGTTAGTAAAAATGCTGGAACCTCGGTTTGTAAAAGTACCATTCGAAGAGAACTTCATTCCGTGGGTCACCGTGGTCGTGCGGCTGCTCATAAGCCTTTCATTTCCATTCGGAACGCTACTCGTCGTTTATCATGGTGTAAAGAACATTTATTGTGGACCGTAGATCAATGAAAATGGGTCCTATGGACTGATGAATCCAGATACACGATCCATCAGTTTGATGGCCGTGTGTGGGTAAGGCGGCAGCCGGGGGAACACTATTTACCACAGAGTACTGTTCCTGCGGTAATGTTTGGAGCTGGAAAAGTACTCGTGTGTTAGTATTTTTCGTGGTATGGTCCCGTTACATTGGTTATCGTGGACAAACTTGCTAACCAGCATGTCTACCTCGATATTTTGGACAATTATGCCCTACCAACCCTGTGGCAATTCGATGGAACCGAGCCTTGTTGGTACCAGCAGGATAATGCACCGAGCCATAAAGCAAGGACTGTTACAGCGTGGTTTGACGATTATTCCGTATCGTGTGTGGAATGGCCAGCACAGAGCACTGATGTTAATCCCATAGGGCACCTATGGAATGAATTAGAGCGCCGCATAAGAAGTTTCGAACCAAAGCCTACTACTAAGCAACAGTTAGCGGCAGAAATATCTACTGAATGGAAGCGCATACCTATCGCTGTGTTCCAAAACTTTATCGTAGGCATGTCTCGAAGGGTCAATGCATGCATTAAGGCCAAAAGTGGACCAACACCGTACTAATGTATGTGTGACGTACCTGCCAGCAGGACGCACACAACATAAAGACAGATAGTAATCAGATTGAACGTCTGCGTAGCTCAGTTGGTAGAGCGACTTGTTCCGGAATAAGCGGACTCGGGTTCGAATCCCGGCGTAGACCAAAAAATGACGGAGAAATTTACTTCGTTATAATGGCGCCCGAACTATCCGGATGACCCGACCGTTCAAAATCTCGCAATGGTGTGATGTTATTTCCACACCGCGAGATAGGAAAAATCAGAGAATCCCTTCTCCAGCGCTTCGAAAAATAAACGTGTGTGACGTTGCATTCCACACACTAGATTCACTGGGAGTTCTCAAGTGCACGTTCTACAGTGGATGGCTGCCTGCAACGATTCATGGTGACGGCTGACCCGTGGGCCACGCCCCCGGCCCTCTTGGGGGGGGATGTGACGTACCTGCCAGCAGGACGCACACGACATAAAGGCAGATAGCAATCAGAATGAACCACTGCGTAGCTCAGTTGTTAGAGCGACTTGTTCCGGAATAAGCGGACTCGGGTTCGAATCCCGGCGTAGACCAAAAATGACGGAGAAATTTACTTCGTTATATATGTAAAAAAAAAAACTATGTTTTGTTTCTCTTTTAGGTGCCCGGCGACTTTTGTCAGTATAGTGTGTATATACACACGGTCGAGTCATATTTTTGTGACCACCAGCTAAAATCCAAAATACCCGCAGTGTGCAGAGCGGACAGCAGCTAAACGGGCTGGGAGGGACTCAGTAATGTGCTGGAAGGTGTTCACAGCTGTATGAAGCCGTGCGACTGCAGTGCATCTGACAGTTGCTGAAGGGTGCGTTGTGGAGTATCCATAGAGCGAACAACACGATCGAGGTTGTCCCACAGATGCGCAACTGGGTTTACGTCTGAAGAATTGGGGAGCCAAGAAAGTACTTTGAAGTTTTCATCATGCTCTTCCAGCCACTCTCGGACATTTCTAGCTATGTGACACGTCGCATTGTCGTTCTTGAAAATACCATCCGCCCCAGAGAAGACAATCAGCATGTATGGGTGTACGTGGTCTGCAAGAATGGATTCACAACGAATTCGGTCCATAGTGCCTTCCACAGGAATGAGTAGACCCAGGGAATCCCAGGAAAACATTCCCCAGATCATAACTCTGCTCTCACCAGCTTGTGTTTTTCAAGCAATGGTTGAAGAGTGTTTGTTCTCCGATGTTTCTCGCCTTATACGCCAACGTCCATCCATTCGATGAAACAGAAAACGTGACTCATCGGAGAAGGCAGTCCTTTGACAATCAGCGAAGGTCCAATTCCGATACTGCCGTGCAAATACACTATCTACCAACAAGTAATTGGACACCTCTGCAATCGACGATATCTGCGGTCCTGATACACGTCACGGCCGCCGCCGTTAAATATCGTGTGGGAAACAACAGCGCAACCAGTCGCATGCAAGATGCCACGCAGTTCGGAGCTCTCTGATTTCGAGAAAGGTGTAATCGTCGGGAATCACAGAAATGGCCGATCCATACGTGACATATCCAGCGAGTTGAAGTACCCAAAATCGGCAGTGGCCTACGTGATTGTCAAGTGGAAAATGAGAGGTGACTGTCGGAATGTACCCCGACCCGTGTGACGTACCTGCTAGCAGGACGCACACGACATAAAGGCAGATAGCAATCAGAATGAACGTCTGCGTAGCTCAGTTGGTAGAGCGACTTGTTCCGGAATAAGCGGACTCGGGTTTGAATCCCGGCGTAGACCAAAAATGACGGAGAAATTTACTTCGTTATAATGGAGCCCGAACTATCCGGATGACCCGGCAGTTCAAAATCTCGCAATGGTGTGATATTATTTCCACACCGCGAGATAGGAAACATCAGAGAATCTCTTCTCCAGCGATTCGAAAAATAAATGTGTGTGACGTTGCATTCCACACACCGGATTCACTGGGAGTTCTCAAGTGCACGTTCTACAGTGGATAACTGCCTGCAACGATTCATGGTCACGGCTGACCCGTGGGCCATGCCCCGGCCCACTTTCGGGGGGCAGATGTGACGTACCTGCCAGCAGGACGCACACGACATAAAGGCAGATAGCAATCAGAATGAACGTCTGCGTAGCTCAGTTGGTAGAGCCACTTGTTCCAGAATAAGCGGACTCGGGTTCGAATCCCGGCGTAGACCAAAAAATGACGGAGAAATTTACTTCGTTATACCCGGCAGACCCACAAAACTAAGAGTTAGAGACCGATGGGTGCTGGCCACAGAAATACGGAAGAACCACACCAAATCGATGGGCCACATCCGTTAGGAGTTTCAACAGGCATCCGGGAGTGTTCTTTCGATGAATACCATCCGTAAGGAAGCCCATCTGCTCGGTTATCATGGACGTGCTGCCGCCCACAAGCCTTTGATCACCAAGTCCAATAGCGCTGTTCAGCTAACGTGGTGCAAAGAACGTCGACAGTGGACCATTGAACAGTGGAAACAGGTTCTATGGAGCGACGAATCAAGGTTCACCCTCTACCGTTCGGATGGCAGGGTCTGGGTTTGGCGTCTGCCTGGAGAACGCCTCCTGCCGGAATTTATTGTGCCGACTGTGAAGTTCGGCGGCGGTGGAATTATGCTATGGGGGTGTTTCTCCTGGTATGGCACGGGACCCTTGGTCGCAATTCCTGGTAGACTCAGCGCCGAGACGTACTACACCATTTTGGATGTCCATGCGCTTCCTACGTTGTGGCATGTTTTACGGGGTGGACCCATGTTGCTTTCAGGATGACAATGCCACCTGTCATGTTGTGAGGTCCACCATGGCTTGCTATGGTGACAATGGGGTTAATCGAATGGACTGACCTGCGCAGAGCCCGGACCTTAACCCTATTGAGCACCTCTGTGAGGAGTTGGAGCGTAGACTTAAGGGGTGCCCCCACCGTCCGAAATCGCTGAAGAAACTGACCTGTCTTCTCCAAGCCGAGTGGAAGAAAATACCGCTAGCCGTCGTACAACGCCTGGTTGAGAGTATGCCCCGGAGGGTCGCAGCTGTAGTCGCCGCTCGTGGTGGTTTCACCAACTATTGAAGGTGAATAAACTTCGTTTTCCTTTGCTATCACAGGTGTCCAATTACTTGTTGGTATATAGTGTATAAGCATTTTCTACCGATGCATCTTCGTTAGCATAGGTGCAGTGACCATCCGTCTGCATCGGAGCCCCATACGCAGCAGGGTTCGCTGAACTGTCGATTTAGACACACTTCTGGTTGATTCTTTCAATGAGTTGCTCTACTGCAGCCTGTCGATCGGCCCTCACGTACCTAAGAAGCCGACGTTTACCTCTCACACCAATGGCACGTGGTGCTCCGCAGTTTTCACGTCGCTTATTCGCAATGGTGCCATTTCTCCAATCACGATACACTTTAACCAAAGCAGCACGCCAACAGTTTACAAACTGCGCTGTTTCAGTAATACTGCGACCCTCGGTCAGAAAGCCAATAATCCTCCCTTTTTGGAAACCTGAAAAATCGCTCCTTTTATCCAGGACAGCAACGAGTGATAAGTTTTCTGATTAGGATAGTAGGATAGGATAATTTCCAAGGTTTACGGCCAATTCTCATTTAGTTATATGGATCGAAGATCGACGTCGTGGTAGAGCCCCATAATTGGAAAGTGTTTTATATTGGAAGAATAAAGAAATAGAGTTGTAGGTGTATGCTGAAAAGAGTGAACCGCGTAGAGAAATGCGCCCTTAACAGCTAAGGAAACGTAGCACCGCAAAAAGAGTAACCTAAAATACTACCCTGTGATAAATAAATAATTAAATTAACTGGGGCTTTATGCTGGCTGTGGATGTGGGTGTCAGGGTTATTAAGGGCCAAGTTTAGCCGGGAAAGATGAAGTAGTAAATATTTTATTCGGGTGTTAGTAAAAGATTTTGCAGTTATCTGCTTAAGAGATGAGGGAGCAACGTGAAGTTGGGAGCTTGAGTGCTTAGGAGATGAGGGAGCTAAGGAAATGGTTTTCCTTTTGAGAGCCAAACAAGAGACTGAATGAGGTTTAACAAGGAAATTAAATAACTGTTTGTTAAACTAAGATTGTCCTGGAAATTAGGCGAATTGGAAAATTTTTAGCAGCCGGCTAGCGGCAACGATAGTGGATTGCGAACGTAATGGAGAGAGAGATATTTCCTATCTGAGGTTGAGAGACCCGAACCCTCAGCGCTCTGCGCCTTTTGTCAGGTGAAAAAGAGAAATATTAGATGTTTGGGAACAGATTTCCCTGATAGAATAGTACGAAAGAAAAGTATGGAAATATTAGAGGAGAGGGAGTAGACGGTTACCCGTTAAGAAGTGAAGTTGTAAGCTGCCCTACATACTTACCTGTAACAACAAGCCATTTCAAGTGCTATTTCTCTCCGCAGAAAAATGCCCGGTACATCTGTGCCACAGAAGAGCACAGGGGGAAAGGAAGGAAAGGACACGGGAGAGGGGAACCTGAAAAAAAAATCATCACACACAGAGCATCTTTTCCAGAGAAGAATCGTCTTTGAACTCCGGGTAAGACAAAACTGGCCATTTGCTCAGTGTTGCTCGCCAGCCAATGAGAGAAAAGATTTTTCCCCATTGGTTTACCGAATTTTTTCACTGGTTTACTTTTGTTGATTCTTGACAGGCATGTCAGATTAACCATAGCTGAGGTGGTGTGATCACAAAGTTACACCGATCGAGGTTTCAGATGCAACATTTTGCTCGGCTCTTAAAAGGGCCCTTTTTTTTTTTTTTTTTTTTTTTTGTTTTGTTTTTTTAAACAAGGAAAAACAACAACAAATTTTAACATAAAAGGCATGGAGACGGTAAAAGTTGCTTAAGTACTTTTAGTATGGAGCGAAAGCACACCTGGAGTGCGGACTTGATGGAAAACTCATTTAACAATACATTTCAATGGGGAAGGAAATTAAACAAGGAAAAACAACAACAAATTTTAACATAAAACGTAATGGAGACGGTAAAAGTTGCTTAAGTACTTTTAGTATGGAGCGAAAGCACACCTGGAGTGCGGACTTGATGGAAAACTCATTTAACAATACATTTCAATGGGGAAGGAAATTTTTACTGTGGGATTTGAAATTTAATAATTATGAGACGAAAGGAGAAATTATCGTGGATCAAAAGATCGATCCCGGAACGATGGTGAGCAAAAGCATACTTGAGGTGCGAACGTAATGGAGACGGGAGCATTCGTGTTAAGGCAGTGCAGAGAGTTCACCTTACTCTGGACTTGGAAAAATTTGGGAGATGTACAGAGTAAGTGTCCTAGGAGTGTATTAATTGAAAAAATGTGTTGTGAGTCTTTTCTTAGGAAATTGGGCAGCTTTAGGGCCTGCCTTTAGAGTTTATTAATTAACCACAATGGTGCAGGGGAACTTGGTTAAAGGCACAAACACGGCATCAAAGAATATGAGCTATTTTTTTTTCTTGACTTATAAACTGTTTTGTATTTCAGATATTTTAAAAATTTTATTTTGAGATTTTTGTATTTTCACAAGAGAGTGTGTAAGAAATAAAAGTATCAAGTACAGAAAAGGATAGAGGGGAGTTTAGAAAAGCTGGGGGTACCCTGTCTTAGGAAGACCCATAGCTTGGAACGTTTTAAGGTATTCTAACCTATATTTGAGTTCAAGCTCTTTAAGCTTCCGGTTCTCCTGAGAATCAGAGCTGGGAAGGGACGAAGACGGGGTGGCAGAGGGACGCCTGCGTGGAGGAGACGTGATGGGGGAGGGGGAAGTCCTGGCCCTCGGCCGAGGTGCTGGTCTCTTGAAAGTGGAATTTCAAGTGGGGGTTTCTCTAAATAATTCAATCGAAACATCAGTGCCAACCAGTTTTAATTTTGAGGGGATATTGGGGGATTCGGAGTGGAAAATTACCAGTGGGCGGGAGAGACCAGTATTTCTATCCTGAAGTCGTAAAATGGTTTCCGAATTTATGCCAATTGCAGCAAGAGACTCGTAAATTTTACGGTTGAAAATCTTGGTGGGAATACCCTTAATCAAGCATTTCCTGGACACGGAGTGAGAGGAGGATGAGGAAGGCCGAAATCGCCTAGGAGCGGAGGGAAAAGAAGATGAAGAGGTAGAAGAGGAAGAGGATTGCAGCTTAGTAAAAAAATGTGTGTCTTGGAGTTCTTCGTTTATGACTTCCTGAAATTTAATTTGGAGGTACAGATAATTTCTTTTAAGTCTTCTTTAATCTTGTGGAATTTTACCATGGCCTTGATGATTTTTCCGGTACTAGCTAAGGCAGTTTCATGAAATTTGTCCAGATTTGCTTTTAGTTGCTTGCTGAGAATTTCGAAGTGTGCATTTAGGGCGTGGTGTGGCCTTTAGCAGGACGGAGATTTCGGAGAAAGGTGGCCTTTAGCAGGACGGAGATTTCGGAGAAAGGTGGCCTTTAGCAGGACGGAGATTTCGGAGAAAGGTGGCCTTTAGCAGGACGGAGATTTTGGAGAAAGGTGGCTTTTAGCAGGACGCAAATTTTGGTTGATGGTTATCAGCAGAATAAAAAGATGGCTGATTGATTGGCAATAATTCCCTCCGGTAGGCTACTGGTTGCTTGTCCAAGCTAAATGTTTTCAGATGATCACATGTTCATGATCATATGTAGAGGATTTTAGGAAGGAAGGGTCTGACTCCAGGTCTTAAACAACCCTTAGAAATTGGAAGCTAGGAGATTTGGGCTAGAGTGCCCGATAGGAAAGTCACGCGGAAACGAAGCAGAAACTGGGGAAAAGACGCCCTTATTTCTTACCGGGGGCCAGTACCCGGGGCCCGACGGCTTAACGTGCCCATCCAACGCACGGCGGATATTTAGTGGATCGAGCGTTCCTACCTGCCTGGGATCGAATCTGAGGTCCTTTCCGTGGCAGTCACAAACGTTGCCCACTAGGCTACCCGCGGCCCAAATGTTTTCAGATTACCTACAGCACACCTTGTATACCTCTCCAAGCCAGCTAACGACACGTGCCTTCTTTCATTAGCTACGCGCTGTTGACGTCAAAAGTAGGAGGTGGTCACAATAATGTGACTTGACTGTATATACACTACTGTTTGTATATACAGTCGAGTCACATTATTGTAATAACGGGAATCAAGCATTCCCGTTATTAGTACTATGCAAATTAAACAGCGGCATTCCTAAAAGAAAAATTTATTCATAAGTATTCCATTACTCTTCTTTATAGGTCCTTTTTTTCAAACGGTAAAGCATGGCAAGAACAGAGAAGATTTGCGCTACAAATAATGAGGGACCTAGGATTTGGAAAATCTCGAATGGAGAAACATATATTGGTGAGTACTACATATCCCAAATGTTTTTTCTCTCTGACCTTCTCCTCTACAATGTTTGCAGTCATATTCATCGTAATTTAGAAGTGGGGAAAAGTTTAGCCCTAGTAAATATGAGTCCACACAGAAAGACACGAAGTGTTGTACATTTTTAAATGGTAAAATCTCTATTTAAAATTGAGTCCCAGATTTTCTGAGTGTAAACTTAAATGAAATCTGTTCACAATCCATTCTTCACGGATATTTCCTTATTTTTATGCCCTCTTTCTTTCATGTTTGGTAATACCTTTTGTATCTTCTTTATTGTTTATATGTTCCCCACTTTTAGCTGGACCACTTTTTCTTTGTATTTTTGTGCTGTTTTTTCAGACCGTTAGAAGTTTTGCTCAAATTTTAAATTACTCTAACTTTTCACTTTCATTTCTGATCGTGAAAGCTTTCTTGTAAAACTTTCTTGAAGCTTTGAAACTTAAGATTGCACTAGCTTACTAGGTCACTGAAGTTGAAGTTATCAGTAGGGAATGGATTTTTCAGTGCCATAAAACAGAAAAACATTTATTTTTTATATGCCAATAATTTCAAAAATATTTGTTAACAGAAAAACATTTATTTTTTATATGCTAATAATTTCAAAAATATTTGTTAACAGAGAAACATTTATTTTTTATATGCTAATAATTTCAAAAATATTTGTTAACAGAAAAAAATTGCAAAAAAATTAAACTATTTGCTAAAAATAAAGTATTTTCTTTAACGACCAAGTAAATTTATTTTCTGTGATAAAAATATAATGTTAGTACTCAACTTGCAAATCACAGCTATGCATTTCACGGAAAAAGTTCTTTGGAGCTGTAGTGGACAGCACGTGTCATGTCTACATTTTCTATCGCAAATATATATGCCTATTTTCGCGTAACAACGATAAATGAACGGGACTACTGAAACTAAAGGAACGATATGACCGGACCTTATCAAAACTTGCAACTGGTGAACATTTTTATTAGGAAAAAATGCATCCATAGACGCTGCTAATAAGTACGATAAATGCGAAATAAACCCGGAAATTGCTCAAAAGGTTTTTGTTTTGTGTTTGATCTTGACTTATTTTCCCTATGCACGATAATGTCACATGATGTCACACTTTTGTTACTTTTCTTTGACTTCGGATTCGAAGGATCTCTTCCCACTCATAAACTTGCAATGAAGTGGCAGAACACTCGTTAAAATTCAAGACAACAGTTTTTTCTCGGAGTTATACAGCTCTTAGAATAATCAATTTAGTGCACTTTAAAACCGTATTTTAGCACGCAATACAGAAATAGAATGATATTGCAAAAAAAAACTTGATGGCAGCAGCAATTCAACAGAACCGCATCAACATAAACGACTATAAGGCGAGCGGTTTACAGTATATATACTCTCCGACTCTCCGTGTTGGACTTTGATACCTATCACTGTCTGCTACGCCGCCGCAGGTACCGGAAAACCTCCGATTCCGCTTTGCCGAGAGGGAAAAGAAGACATTATTCACCAACGCGGTGGGGCCGAAGAAACGAATATCGTGGAGAAGATGGGTGTAAATTCCATCCATTCGTTACAATGCTGTTCGCTTATTTCTTTTTTTCTTTTTTTTTTTTTCGATGAGTTTTCCCTTTGGGTTTATTTGCACTAAAAAAAATAGGAAACATGTAAATTTATGTACATTATATTGCCAAAACTCACAGAACACCACTTGAAAAACAAATGAACTGATCTACTGCCTTGTTAAGATGCGCGGTACAGCTGCAAGCTGTATAAAAACAAGCATGCAGCTAACCTCGATCACGTCTCACAGTGAGGTTGAGTGAAAATGTCGCGGCGGTAGAGAACTGACTTTGAGAAAGGAAAGATTGTTGGGTGTTATATTAGTGGGTTGTCCATAAGAGAAACCGAAAGGCGTTTAAACATACCCAAGTCAACTGTTTTGGATGTACTGAATAAGTGGAAGACACATGGCGTGCGAGAAGTAGCAAAACGTACGGGCAGACCAAAGAAAATCAGTGATAGAGGACGTCGAAGCCTCAGGAGAGTCGTTACAGCTAATCGACGGAGTAATGAAAAATACCTCAGTATACATGTGAGTAAAAATGCTGGAACCTCGGTATGTACACATACCATTCGCAGATAACTTCCTTCTATGGGTTACCGTGACCGTGCGGTTATTCATAAGCCTTTCATCTAAACTTGGAATGCTACTCGTCGTTTAGCATGGTGTAAAGAACATTTATCGTGGACCGTAGATCAATGGAAACGGGTCCTATGGACTGATGAATCCAGATACACGATCCATCAGTCAGATGGCCGTGTTTGAGTATGACGGCAGCCAAGGTAAAGTTATTTACCACAGTGTACTGTTATTACGGTCAAGTTTGGAGCTAGCAGTGTACTCGTGTGGGGGTGTTTTTCGTGGTATGGTCCCGGCCCATTGGTTATCCTGGACAAACTTGTTAACCAGCACGTCTACCTCGATATTCTGGACAATTATGCTTTACCCACTCTCTCGCAATATTATGGAACCGAGCCTTGTTGGTACCAGCAGGATAATGCACCGAGCCATAAAGCAAGGACTGATACGGCGTGATTTGAACTCCGTATCGTGTGTGGACTGGCCAGCACAGAGCACTGATTTTTTTCCCATAGAGCACCTATGGGATGAATTAGGGCGCCGCATAAGAAATTTGGAACTAAGGCCTACTACTAAGCAACAGTTAGCGGCAGCATTATGTACTGAATGGAAGCGCATACCTATCGCTGTGTTCCTAAACCTTGTCGAAAGCATTTCTCGAAGAGTCAGTGCATGCATTAAGGCCAAAGCTGTACCACCACCATACTAATATATGTCAATAAATGGTATGTTGTGTTGCTCTTCTATGTGTCCAGTGACTTTTGTCAATATAGTGTATTTTCTACAGAATCTTGGAAAATATTTATTTTCATACAACATTTTCGAAACTATGCGCTTTAATGCGAAAATATTTATCTCCATAAAAACCCGTTCCATTATCAGTATTTCCAATGCAGAACTTATCCTTGAATGCAAATCAAATTTCTCAGTGCAAAGCATTATATTCAGTTTTTCTTTTTACCATCTTTTGAAACATGGAACTTTCTAAGTAACTTTCCCTGACTGTTTTAATAAGTAAATACGGTAGTGCTGAGATGAAATCAAACCAGGTAAATAATTCCAAACTTTTTATTTAGAAAAACGAAATGAGCATTTTATTCTGTACTTATTTTGTTGAACGTAAACTGGATGTTCGGTTATCGAATTTCTTGCAGTGCGGATGAGAACTTTATCGGGTTGAACAACACTGCTAACTTGTGTGCAGTGCCCAGTGAAATAGATAGAATTCAATAGTATCTCCGAGTGACAGGAAACTAATATCCTGAGGAACTGCTCTTTTCAGCGCAGAATTAAGAATTTTTTATTGTGGGGGTTTAACAACCACCATGACCAACTCCTCAGGTGCCCGTCCCTAATTTTGGTTTACTTTTTCAAGGGAAGGCACCTGGCTAGATCTATCAATAAACATAACCTCCATGTCTCGTCTCGGACCTCAGTCCAGCCCCATAAGATGCTACCCCTCAAGCCACTATGCAAATGAGACCCCTAAGGAGTTTTACGTTGAATTTCGATTCACTTCTCTAAATGTGAAAACAGTAGGAAATACTTGTTTCTTGTTCAATATGGCGCAAGATCCGTTAATTAAATGTTCAACCCTTACATCCTTCTTTGAAGCTGCATGGCTCAACATTTGAACAGCGTGCATGTACTGATTAAATTCCTTTCTTCTACATTAATCGGAAAAGGACAATGCATGATCACTATAATCATTTCCCTCAAAAGTACCTGCTTTAGCGATCGCAACCGGATTTCATGAAGGTGAAAAAGCGGTTATTTACATGGAATTTAGCAGTGTAATGAGGTACAAAAATTTAGAAACAAAATAAAAATCTGAAGATAAGTAATACATTTTTAAATAGAATGACTAAAGAAAAATTCTTAAAAACTAAAATACGGAATAAAAATGTAGCGGAGATAAATTTACTGATGAAAGAAAGTTCATTGAGAATATTTAAACTCACTCTGATGGACTAGAAATTTTTACTTTACAGAACATGGTAAATGTATTTCAATATAGCCCAAGCTGTTAAGCCTGTTGCTGGACTACGTGGTAAAAATTGTTAATAGCAATTTTGAAGAATATATTTCGCTCTTCTTATATTTTCTGTTTCACACGGTAAAATTCTTCGTTTCTGACTATGGAAGGCACTGTGCACAATTATGTAAGGAAGTTTCCTAAAAAATCACTTATGTTAATAATGCGAAAATGTTAACTCACCTTCGTTCTTCGTGAACTTCGTGCTAGCTGCCTGATGTTCACGTTACATATTGTTACGCTTTCACCCCTATGCCAGGGTTGCGTCCCTGAGCATGAATTTGTTGCAATACAGCGATAATTAAAAACAGAGGCAATTTGGATTCCGCTGATTGGCCGGAAACCACGCAACACACACTCACAATAATGATCAGAAGGACTTAGCTCAAACACAACATTTAATTACACTCTTAACAGCTTAGATAAGAATTAAAGAGAAGAAATACCCTGCAGAGGTGTTAATCTGAATCGTCATCACTCCTGACCAGATGAACATTCTGCAAAGAAACATTCACACCTCATGTATCTGGCGTTAGTTTTCGGAGATCCACTCACCGAGTTCTTACAATGAGAAACAAAAAATGTACTTACATGCCCTCAAGGTAATCCTTTGGCATTTTTGCGCCAATTTAGCACTTTGGAGAAACACACTCACACACACACGCACAAATAATCACGGGGGATGACGCACTCTCTGGGTATCACCTGTATGGGTCAATCTGTCTGATGGCCTATGAATATTTTCCCCCAGGAGATAACATCTATCGTACCCAGATTTTCTTCTTCTCACCGATTGCGAGGGGTAGAGGGTGGTGGAGCATAGGAGTGGTCCCCTCTGCACCCGTAAAGGCTGTTGGTCTCAAGAGCGTCTCCTCCGCGCTCTTCTTGACGACGTATCTTTTTGCCCTGATATCGGACGACAGTGGTTTCACTTCTTAGTTTGTTCCTCAACAAGGTTGCGGAATAGCGCAGCTCGTTCCTGGTGCTCGAATTTAGCCGGTCATTTTGGACTTGGCGTCCGCTATTCGCCTTCGTTCCTTCTGTTTTCTGCTGCACGGCGATCCGAGCGAAAGTATCAGCGTCTCCGCTCCAGCGTATGTCCCCGATCTCTCCGCATTGCTAAGTGTACTCCTTTTCTTCTTCCCGAGCTCAGACTCGTAGAGCTGTCTGTCTCTGAACAGCGTTGCTGAATGTCATCTGGTCTTTCTCATGATGTTCGCCCCCCCCCCTTCATGCAACTGTAGATTTTTGGCCGGCCCCTCAACAAGCGCGCCGCCTTATCTGGTCAGCAGCTTCGCATCCCCAAAGAGCGTTCTCTGAAGTTTCCACACGGGAATTCGGTTAACGCTGAGAAAGCCAAGCCAATGAAATTTATTACCTTGTTTTTGCCACTTGTGACGTCGCTCCTCAGAGGCCCGAATGGGGAAATAAGGCATCCAAAACTCCTACAGGTCCTCTCAAAAATTGATGCTTCTCCCAGCTCATTTTTGACCCCGCGTAACAATATATTGCGTATTAGATGATATGGGCATAAGCTAGACGAACCTATATTCCTTATTCAATGAATTAGTACGAACTAGAATGAAGTAAAAATCCCTTAAAATTCAAAATAAAATCGGAATAAGATTACGATAAAAACCCGAACCAAAAATACGGCAATGACCAATCCTCCAAAAAATCGTTCAGATATGCTTATGATGTTCACACACACCTTCCCAGTCATTCCATACGCGTTTCAACTGCCGAAGTCGCAGTCTTCGTCAGTGGTCGGCAATGTTCGTCACTCAACTGCCCAGTCATCTATGCCACGTCGATTCCCTGCCAAGACATGCTCTGCTTCCACGTCGTAGTCGTCATTGCGCATGTCGCGTTGCGCGCCATCTGTTGGTGTTCTGTCGTATGAATCCATTTGGTCTTCCCTATTATATTTTGCTATTATATTTTGTCTTTCGTTGTTTTTCTTCCTGGTCAATTAGAAATTTCCATCCATGGTCATATGGACTTTTATTACGTATTACAATTGGATTTTTTCGTTTTTTCGATCATAATGGCCTCGGGAATAGGAGATGTGCGATGTTTTATATTAGAAACATCCAAAAAGAACGGAGCCTGATTTGGTTAATATAAATCTCACATCCCATAAATATAAAAAGAAAACATAAATAATATTAAAACCATAACGTTTCATGAACTTTTTCCATCGCGAAAATATTCATGAAACGTTATGGTTTTAATTGCAGTTGTTTTAGTCAAAAGCATTTTTGCAGATCAGCTGGAGACTTTGTGCCAAAAGAGCATTATGTTTTCCCATACAAATATACATTTTTGGTAATATTGCGCATGATGTAAAGCAAGAAATGCATGGAATGCTGTACTCATTGTTCAAATTGCAGAATGCAAAACGAATTTTCCATACTGTCTACTAGAAGTGAATGTATAGCGTATATAATATACAAATATATTTACCGTACTTCCTATGGTGGAAACCTTGCACATCATATAAGTTCAAAGTTACGTGAATAATAACCATTCCCACAGTTAACTCTACTCAGCGCAGAAAGAATATTTCGAAAACCATTCATACATAGAGATTTTGTGTCTATAGACGGATGGGAACACGGGTTTATGTATGACAGGCATGTACTTCTTTTATATTTCAAAGCACGTGACAGATGAGCGGTCATTTATGCCAAGAAAAAAATTTTGAATCAATGAAAAGAGAACACTACTTGATCAAACTGATTCGCAGAAGTCCATGCACTAGATGTTAAAAGCAAAGCTTTAGCATTTTGTGCAAACAGATGCAGCAAAACCTCCATTAACGGACACCTCCATTAACGGACACCTCCAGACAACGGTAACCTTCGAGAAAATGCAAGTATAAGTTGGTACAGAACAGCTGATGTAGGATTAACAGTAATGACAGCCTCAGAACAACGAAGTATCTTAACAGCGGTCAACGAACACCCCTGTTAGTCTCGAAGTAGGTATAACGGTCACCTCCTCCATTGGAATTTTACGTACCTTCTTCGTTACTTCGGCTAGAGGGGGTACTATAAGGACAAAAGACACTGGTAAAAGAAGAGAGTTCGGCCAAGACTGGCTGGAATGCAGAGGGTACAGTGGTTTGCTGAAGTGAAAAGAGTTAAAGTCTTGTTTTGCATGAGACGAGTTCTAGCTCACATGTATATTTCAGCCGCCTCTCGGGGCCTGCGGGAATAGTTGTTAGTGCCTGAAAAATTGAGCATTGGCTGCGGTATATCTTGGCTTGGTCCCTGTGGGTTCTGTTCCTGCTTCCCGAAGCGCGGCCACCTAACTATGCAGTTCCATCTCTCTGTCTAACCTTTATCTTTTGTTCTTTTCTATAGCGTACTCTCACCCTAATGCTATTTTTAAGGGCTGGTTGAACAGCCGAAACAGCGAAAGGATTTTTGAGAGCGGTGTCATCAGACACCGCTCTCAAAAATCCTCTGCACCATGTTTGATTTATTTTGTTATTACATTGAGATTTATTCCGCATTTGGAGAAAGTACTGCAACGTTTCCTTTGTGCATAAGTTTTATACATTAATTCTGCTTTTGTGCAAACACAACGGACTAGCAATGTTAACTTAGGCCTAACTTCCGAACAACGGCCACCTCTGAAAAACGGCAATTTTTTTGCGGTCCAAGAGATGAAATCAAAGAAAATAATTATTTGAATAAATTTTAAGTTTTCAAGAATTACCTGAACAGCCGAAACAGCGAAAATTATGTAATGGTTCCATTTGAATAGAAAATTATGGATCTCCTGCAAGCAAGTGTGATTTTTCTGAAATCTAAGTGAGTAAAAATTGACATATGGATTTTGGAAAGATACTGATAGAGTTGTTATTTTCATTTAACAGAATGTAAACATCAACGCGCTTTAGGTGGTACTGCTGGGTTAAAACAAATTTTGTCGACAAAATAAAATATTAAATATATTAATACAGCTGCATCGTTCTTAGTTATTCGCTATATATTTGGGTTGGATCGTGGTGTAGTAAATTAATAGCGAAATTTCTTTTTTATGGATATGAACTTATTAGTAGCTGCCAACAGTCCAGAATGATAGTATGATCTGGATACCCTTATCTTCATTTTCTACTCACTCCAGAGGCGTAGCGAAGGATCACGCACTTTTGAAATACAGCTGACTCTTCAAACACACAACAACTTAATTCCTATATATAACGGCCATTCCATAAAAACTGAGAGTAAAATCACACAAAATGAAGAAATGTAGGTTCAGCAAAATATGTGTTATTCTTTCTCAAAGTATCTTTCCTCAGATGATATGCAACGGTCCCATCGTTCAGTCCGCTTTTCAAATGACGTGGCGAAGCCATTTTATGGAAGCTAACTGAAATTTGTTCTCCGATGATTCTCGCCTTATATGCCAACGCTTGAAGACTGAAATGTAATACTGAGTATTGACAGTAATTTGTGGAAGAACGGCATGCTAGTAGTCTGCACCTTTATGATCAAAGAAAATTATCATCATCGCCTTTCCAGTTGAATTGGTTTGGCTGACTATTCTCGGAGGAAGCGAGCCGGTGTGTTTCCAGACACTCCTTTCGCGCTTCGTGAGGTAGTCGAAATAGTGGGCCCATGTTTCATCGGCAGTTATCACTGTGCTTAGAAAGTCTGCGTCCCTTGCAATCACATGTTACCACTCATGATACACCAGAACTCTAGCTAACAATTGTTCTCTCTTCAGGTGATGAGGTACCCATCTGGAACACACACGATGCAACAGTAATTTGTCTAGTAGAATGTGGAATGCCGACGTTTTTGAAATATTAGTTGACGCAGCTATGTCTTCACACGTCATTCGTCGGTCTTCTTGCTGGATTGCCCAAACAATGTTAACAATACACTCCGTAACAACACTTTGAGGTCGACCAGGCCTAGGAGCGAGTTCTGCCGACAAACGCCCTTTTTTGAAATCATGATGCCATCTAAAAATCGTTGACTTACCCAAAAAATTTATCTTTGTATAATTTTTACATTAAATCAGCTGCTTCTGGAACCGGTTGAGCCAAATGATAGCAAACTTTTATAGCACAACGCATTTTACTTCTGAACTCTAAATCACTCACTTCTGTAGCTGTATGGCAAAATGCAGACGGACCTTGAACAACTGCACAATAACGAAACCAGAATCATCTGCCAAGGCTAATAGCTGTTCCATAGATACTTCCTTAATTCAGTTAGTCGTCTACGTGGTTATTTTCCCCCTTTTTACTGTTGCCAACTCAAAACAATTATTCGAATTTTTATGGAAAGGTCTTTGTACATGACGGGACAGTTGATGAAACATTTACAATGATGTTTAAGATATATCCAACTGGAGGCTTACTTTGTTAAGGTATTGAACATCCACAGTTCCTTATCAAATTTTTCAGTTCTTGCACAGCAGTTAGAGTTCCAACGAGATACACACACTGTCCAGTCATGGTACATGTATCATGATTATGATGCAGGTCTTTGGCTTTAGCAGATGGTACGAAATTTTCCTATTAGGGCAATGACAATACTTCTACGAACAAAACAGGAAGTGGCTACTCCTTACTCGCTATCTAACTTATTTTATATGCCTAGACCTCAACCAAGTGCTGATAATGATCAAGTTTAATCACTAAACTCGGCTAGTGAAAAATTACGCTGACGACCCAATCGCAGTTGAACACCCAAACGTTTAGATATCCTGGTTCACCCTCAGAAGAAACCAGAACTCCTTTCCAAGTGATCGCTACCTCCGAAGTAGAGATGTGTCGTTCGCGACTGACCCGTTCCAAGTGACCCGGTCGACAGCGTGAACGAAAAGATCTGTTCAGTTGTTCCAGCAGATGTCGTTCGCCGTTCGCATAGGTCCTGGAGTCGAGGATCCGAAAGATCCAAAATTTCCGAGGATCCAAATCGTTCGCCGTTCGCTTCGGTCGTCGGTCGGAGCTGGTATTTCATTGCACATTGATTAGCTACTGGATCGAAATTTTTTTCGTGTTACTAGAACCAGTTTATAACCATTTTATCTTAGGTTTTATCTAATAGTTTTTTGGATTGGAGGTTTGACGACCACCGTGAGCAACTCAATGGGCTATAAGCAGTCGCCCGTCCCTAATTTAGGGTCACTGGTTCCAGGGAAACAGCTTTAAATTTCATAACTCATTCATAAACAGCTTTAAATATCGTAACCCATTCATAAACAGCTTTAAACTTCATAACTCATTCATAAACAGCTTTAAACTTCGTAACCCATTCATAAACAGCTTTAAACTTCATAACTCATTCATAAGCAGCTTTAAACTTCGTAAACCATTCATAAACAGCTCTGAACTTCATAACTCATTCATAAACAGCTTTAAACTTCGTAACCCATTCATAAACAGCTTTAAACTTCATAACTCATTCATAAACAGCTTTAAACTTCGTAACCCATTCATAAACAGCTTTAAACTTCATAACTCATTCATAAACAGCTTTAAACTTCATAACTCATTCATAAACAGCTTTAAACTTCGTAAACCATTCATAAACAGCTTTAAACTTCGTAACCCATTCATAAACAGCTTTAAACTTCGTAACCCATTCATAAACAGCTTTAAACTTCGTAACCCATTCATAAACAGCTTTAAACTTCCTAACTCATTCATAAACAGCTTTAAACTTCGTAACCCATTCATAAACAGCTTTAAACTTCATAACTCATTCATAAACAGCTTTAAACTTCATAACTCATTCATAAACAGCTTTAAACTTCATAACTCATTCATAAACAGCTTTAAACTTCGTAAACCATTCATAAACAGCTCTGAACTTCATAACTCATTCATAAACAGCTTTAAACTTCGTAACCCATTCATAAACACTGGAAGGAGACATGGCCGCATCACCATACATCGTCCGAAGTCTTCTCGCAATGTCCACGGCCTTTACACCTTCTTTCGTTAAAAATTCACTACTGCGCGCTGCTCAAACTGAACACTTCACGTAGCCGCCATTGATTTTGATCGACAGCAAAGTAGTCGTAATAGTTTCACTCATACATACGCTCATGCACACGGTGTTGTAACGTTTGGAATAAAAAACAGGATACTTATTGGCACTCCTTGTACATGCAAAAATACAAAAAATACGATTAACACAAAGGAAAGAGTAAGTCTCATAACACTAATTTTTAATTTTAATATTTTATAGCTCTTCGTTTTGTTTTTCCTATATTTTTTGGCATTGTTTCTCCGCAATCGCTTCGTATATTATAATCATATTTTTCTACTACAAACAGGATGAGATTGAATGCCTCTTAGATGTGATCAAACAGAGCAACGCCAAGCCGATAGATATCAAAGAAAGGCTGACACCCAGTATGTCGAATAACATCTGTTCACTGGTTTACGGATCCAGGTACGAATACGATAATCCCAAGCGAGTGTTTTTGGACGAGACTTTGGAAACAGCGACTCGCAAAGCTCAACAGCTCTCATTGTATGTGTTTTTTCCGTGGCTAAAGTACGTGCCTTTTATCCGCTCGATCATCAACAATGACGCTTTAACACAAGGGCTAGGAAAATTTACCGCATTCATGAAGTAAGTGTGTTTATTATTGTGTCTTTATTTTCTAAGCATTCATGAAGTAAGTGTGTTTATTATTGTGTCTTTATTTTCTAAGCATTCATGAAGTAAGTGTGTTTATTATTGTGCGTTTATTTTCTAAGCGTTCAATAAGTAAATGTTTGTTATTGTGCATTTATTTTTTCGTACTGAATTGTTACAGATGATTCGCAAGGGTTTTATAAATGGTTATTGGATACACAAATAAATATCAAAAAAACTTCTCTTATTCTCATATACACTACTGGCCACCCAAAATGCAACACCAAGAAGGACACGAGATAGCAAAGTCAGACTTACTGGACTCATAACAACAGATACAAAGCTGAAACGATTGAGCTTACATGCCCGTGCGACTTGCGGAACACGCAGACATCAATAGTTCATGTGGCCCACATGGCTGGTAATAACGGCCGCTACACGCCGCGGCATCGAACGAAAGAATCTTTGGATGTGGGCCTGGAGTATGTCGGTCCAGGCTGCTTCCACACGTTGCCACAGTTCATCAGGCGTAGCCGCAGGTGGTGCATGCCGGGCCACTCGGTTGCCGATCAGCGACCAGACGTGTTCGATGGGCTACATATCGGGAGAACAGGTGGGCCACGGCAGCAGTGACACCTGGTGGGCCTTGCAGAATTGTTGCACGATGCATGCCACGTGCGGGTGCCCATTGTCCTGTTGAAACGTGGCCGCTGGCAGGTCCTGCAGGTAAGGGAGGACTACAGGCTCCAAAACGTCGGAGATGTAGCGGTGACTGTTGACTGTACCGGCGCTGCGTACCAGAGGAGTGCGAGTGTCATATCCAATTGCGCCCAAAACCATAACGCCAGGCGACGGACCGGTATGGCGATGCATAATGCAGGCGTCATACAGTCTCCCGCCGCGGTGCCGCCACACGCGGATCCGACCATCGTGGTGTTGCAGGCAGAAGCAGGATTCGTCGGAGAAGACAATGTCGTGTCATTCCGTAGTCCAGGTCCGGCGTTCAACGGCCCAATGCCGCCGCACTCGCCGGTGGTGTAACGTTAATGGCAATCGGAGCAATGGGCGCCGTGCCACAAGTCCCCGCTCCTGCAGATGACGTCGAACGACACGTGCTGACACAGGTTGTTGAGCAACACCCCCTAATTCTTCCGTTAACGTTCGTGATGTGGCGGTGCGAGCCTTCAATGCCCGCCGCACAACATGTTGGTCCTCTAGTTCGGTGGTGTGCCGCGGTTGCGACAATCGCTCATGTCAGTCCGTCCATTCCTCCTGCACCCACCGAATCCATACTCGTCTCACTGTGGCTGGATGTCGTCCCACACGGGCGCCGATGTCTCGGTACGATAAACCGCTGTCGCGATAAGCCACTATTCGTCCTCTGTCGAACTCAGAAACGTGCTGGAATGACTGCCGTATTCTGCAACTAAGCATCAGGAAGCTTCCCACGCACAGGTCCGGTAGCACAACACACTTCCACTACTTACACCCCGCCTTCTGTGCACCCTTCTTATAGTGCTTCTCGGTGGCGTGCAGGGCGCATATGCTTTGCATATGCCCTGCAATGCTAATCGTTTGCATGTTCTCTCGCGGGCGATGCATGCTGCGAATTTCAGGCCAATCGGATGCTTCCTTCTTGGTTGTCGCATTTTGGGTGGCCAGCAGTGTAGCTCGCTGAAAGTGCATCGTAGTCATAACAAAATGCTGAAGACTTTCGTGCTCTTTCGATCACATGCCACTCATCACGCCCTTCCATATACTCTCTGACATATTTAATTCCTTTTCTTGCGTTATTTACAACGGCCGTTCCATAAAAACTGGGACTAAAATCACACAAATGAAGAAATACAAAAAATACGTGCTATTCTTTCTCAAAGTATCTTTCCTGGGATGATATACAACGGCCCCATCGTTCAGTCCACTTTTCAAAGAATGTGGCGAAGGCTTTTCGTGTAAGCTGCTTTAACGACCCCAGTATAGCTTGAATAACGTCAGCATCTGTGTTGAATGTTGCGCCACGGAACTTCTCATCCATTGTTGAAAACAACCAGAAATCGCACGGCACGAGATCAGGACTGTAGGCAGGCTTCGGCATGATTTCAATACTGCATTTCGTAGGAAATTGTTGAACACAAGCAGCCACAAGTGTGCGGGCGTTATCATGGTGTAGGGTCCACTTGCGCACCAGTTCCTGTCGCTTAACCGACATGTGTCCTCGCAGACCCTTCAAGACAGAAATGTAATACTCTGCATTGGCAGTAATTTGTGGAGGAACGGCATGCTGGTAGACTACACCTTTATGATCAAAGGAAATTATCACCACCATCTTCCGACTACAATTACTGTGAATTTAACTCGTGCCGATAATTGCATACATGAAAAACTACCGAAATGTCACGATAACTATTTTAACTCCATTGTTAAAATATTAAATATATACATTTAACAAGTAAATAAAATCATGCAATGCATTGATTATGATACGCTCTCCAGCATATTAGAAATCATTACTCAAGTTATGAGGAAAATGGCTGTGGAATAAATCTCACTCCTGTGCCCTGAACTTTGATCCCATTTCGATGATATTCAACAGAACTGGTTCAGTATACCTCCGAAATAACATGATAAAGTTTTGTCGCAATCGAAGCGATTTTACGTAAGTTATGATGCATAAGGGCTATGGAATAGATCCCGCTTCTGTGTCCTAATCTTTAACCCCATTTCGCCCATTTTCTGTAGAATTCGTCCCCAGGCAGGTCCCTACAATATGCTGACATTTCATCCAAATCGAAACATTTTTACGTAAGTTATGATGCATAATGGCGATAGAAGTGATTTCGCTCCTATGTCCTGACCTTTGACACCCATTTCGCCAATTTTCAATAGGGTTTGTCCCCAGGTGGTCCCCTACCACATACTAAAATTTAATGGAAATCGAACCTTTTTTACGTTAGTTATGACGCATAAGAGCAGTGGAATGGATCCCGCTCCTATGTCCTGACCTTTGACCCCATTTCGTTCACTTTCAATAGGGTTCCTTCCCAGGTGTTCACCTACCACATACTAAATTTTCATCGAAATCGAACGATTTTTACCGGAATTATCGTGCGGACGAACATACTCACACAACGCGCGACGTAATGAGACAGATGGCGTGACCGCGCGCCAACATCTAATGGGACGACGCCCTGACACTTCACTAAAAGCGTGGTAATTCGGGTTGGTTATTTAACCCACTAAACGAATTTTCCTAAAGTCGGGATCAAGCTAAATCGATTTTTAGTACCAGAAAACGGTAGGTTAACGACTTTTATCAAAATTCTTAGAGCCGTTTTCAAAATAAAATTTACATACATACAAGAATTGCTCCTTTAAGGTGAACGACAAGTAATTTTACTTCCTGTACTTCGAATGAAAAGATTTCTATACATATTTTGTTCCCAATTAATGCGTTCCCAAGGATGAAAATTTGAACATCGATTAAAATACCTTCATTTTATAACTTGCAATACTTAATATTTTCTAAAACATAACCATAATTATGCAATCCAGCATTTGTTTGTCTACTGACGTCATCAAAGTACAGGTCGCGCCATTCTTTTTCTGGTTTCAACACCACCAAAGGAAAAGTTATTGATTTTTAATATAATTATGGTTATGTTTTAGAAAATATTAAGTATTCCAAGTTATGATATGAAGATATTTAACTCGACGTTCAAATTTTCATCCTTGGGAACACATTAATTGTGAAGGAAATGTGTACAAAAGTTTTTCCATTGGAAGTATAGGAAGCAAAATTGCATGACGTCCACCTTAATAATATGGGATAAGGGCGATGGAATGGATCGCAATCCTATGTCCTGACCTTTGACCCCATTTCATTCATTTTCAATAGGGTTCGTCCCCAGGTGATTCCCTACCACATACTGAAATTTCATCAAAATCGAACCATTTTTACGCACGTTATGACGCATAAGGGCAATGGAATGCATCCCGCTCTTATGACCTGACCTTTGACCCCAATTCACCTATTTTGAATTGGGTTAGTCCCCATGTGGTCCCCTACCACATAGTAAAAAATCATTGAAATCGAACCACATTTACGCAAGTTATGACGCATAAGTGCAATGGAATGGATCCCGCTCCTACGTCGTGACCTTTAACCCCATTTGTTCCATTTTCAATAGGGTTCGTCCCCAGGTGGTCCCCTACTACATACTAAAATTTCGTCGAAATCGAACCATTTTTACGTTAGTTATCGTGCGGACGGACGGACGGACAAAGCTAGAGCATATACGCTTCTTCAACCTACGGTTGGAAAGCGTAAAAAAGATTTATATAATAAACTATGTACGCACAGGAGATCTTTCGGTACCTAAAGTGGCTACCATCTTCAGATGCTGTTAAAATTCACCAAACGTACATGACAAAGTGTGTTATTTTAACCCTTTAACGACCATAACGCCCAAAGCGCCCGTACCTAAAAACAAGTTAGTAAAATCATGCAATGCATTGATTATAATACGCTTTCCAACATACCAGAAATCATTACTCAAGTTATCACTCAAGTTATGAGAATAATGGCTATGGAATAAATCTCGGTCCTGTGTTCTGGCCTTTGACTCCATCTCGATGATATTCAACAGAACCGGTTTGGTATACCTCCGAAATAACATGATAAAGTTTTGTCGCAATCAAAGCATTTTTACGTAAGATATGATGCATAAGGGCTATGGAATAGATCCCGCTCCTGTGTCCTAACCTTTGACCCCATTTCGCCCATTTTCAATAAAATTCGTCCCCTGGCAAGACCTTACAACATACTAACATTTCATCCAAATCGAAGCATTTTTACGTAAGTTATGACGCATAATGGCGATGGAAGTGATTCCGCTTCTATGTCCTGACCTTTGACCCCATTTCGCCCATTTTCAATAAGGTTTGTCGCCAGGTGGTTTTCTACCACATACTAAAATGTCATCGAAATCGAACCTTTTTTGCGTTAGTTATGACGCATAAGAGGGGTGGAATGGATCCCGCTCCTATGTACTGACCTTTGACCCCATTTCGTTCACTTTAAATAGGGTACCTTCCCTGGTGATCCCCTACCAGATACTAAAATTTCATCGAAATTGAACGATTGTTACGCGAGTTATTGTGCGGACGGACACAATCACACAACGCGTGACGTAATGAGGCAGATGGGAATCGCGACCATCGCTCGCCGCCAGAGTGTGACGTCATAAAACTTTAATAGGATCCACACACAACGCGTGACGTAATGAGACGGATGGCGTGACCGCGCGCCAACATTCTCAAACGCGGCGAGATCGTGACGTCATAAGATTTCTAAGCATTGGTAACATTAATGGAATAATGGAACAACGCCATCACTAAAAACATTATAATTCGGGGTGGTTATTTAACCCACTGAACGAATTCTCCTAAAGTCAAGATCAAGCTAAATCGATTTCTAGTACCAGAAAACGACTTTAATCAAAATTCTTAGAGGTTAACGACTTTAATCAAAATCTTGGAGCTGTTTTCAAAATAAAATGTACATACAAACATAGAAGAATTGCCACTTTAAGGTGGACGTCAAGTAATTTTGCTTCCTATACTTCCAATGGAAAAACTTCTGTACACATTTTCTTCACAATTAATGTGTTCCCAAGGATGAAAATTTGAAAATCGATTAAAATATCTTCATTTTATAACTTGCAATACTTAATATTTTCTAAAACATAACCATAATTATGCAATTCAACATTTGTTTGTCTACTGACGTCATGAAAACACAGGTCGCGCCATCTTTTTTCTGGGCAATTAATGCGTTCACAAGGATGAAAATTTGAACATGGATTAAAATAGCTTCATTTCATAACTTGGAATACTTAATATTTTTAAACCATAACCGTAATTATGCAATCCAACATTTTTTTGCCCACTGACGTCATCAAAGTACAGGTCGCGCCATCTTTTCTCTGGTTTCAACACAACCAAAGGAAAAGTTATTGATTTTTAATATGATCATGGTTATGTTTTAGAACATATTAAGTTTTCCAAGTTATAATATGAAGTTATTTTAATCGATGTTCAAATTTTCATCCTTGGGAACACATTAATTGCGAAGGAAATGTGTACAAAACTTTTTCCATTGGAAGTGTAGGAAGCAAAATTAATTTACGTCCACCTTAATAATATGGGATAAGGGGATAAGGGCAATGGAAAAGATCGCAATCCTATGTCCTGACCTTTGACCACATTTCGTCCATTTTCTATAGGGTTCGTCCCCAGGTGGTCCCCTACTACATACTGAAATTTCATCGAAATCGAACTATTTTTACGCAAGTTATGACGCATAAGGGCAATGGAAAGCATCCCGATCTTATGTACTGACCTTTGACCCCACTTCACCCATTTTGAATAGGGTTTGTCCCCAGGCGGTCTCCTACCACACAGCAAACTTTCATTGAAATCGAACCATATTTACGCAAGTTATGACGCATAAGGGCAATGGAATGATTCCGCTCCTACGTCGTGACCTTTGACCTCATTTGTCCCTTTTTCAATAGGGTTCGTCCCTAGGTGGTCCCCTAATACATACTAAAATTTCATCGAAATCGGACAATTTTTACGCCAGTTATCGTGCGGACGGACGGACAAAGCTGGAACATATACGCTTCTTCAACTTACGGTTGGAAAGCGTAAATGACCATACCACCCAAAAAGCCTGTCTAGAGAGAGTCAGATTTTGACCCTTCGCGGTGTTACCGACTCAAAAGAAAATTACTCTCAGTTTTTATGGGACGGCCTTTGTATTTAGTTCAGCTCCAAACAATACAAATCTTCCTTTCTGCGACATGCTCAATACCCAAGTCTTAGTCTTCTGAAGTACAGTTTTAGATATTACATTTTTTTTTTTTCATTTTTCTTTAAAACCCAGTCATTTGCTTCCGAAAGATTATCACCATTCCAGGTGAGATCTTACATGTCAGATCGGTAAACTTTTTTCTTGTCGCATTCTTCTTTTCAATCATAGCTAGTCCCGGAGAAAGTAAACTAATTTAAAAGATTTTTTAATACTTTCAGTGTTAACGAAAGAATCTTTTTTCTTCTTCTTCCTGGATAAATCAGCAACAAGGAATTCAGATTTCGATGGAAACTGAAGAAAATGTCAGTCTGACAGGCCCTTAATCCTAAACAGTAAAGTTCTTCCAACTCTTCAATTTCCTATATTCATACAGCATTGCAAATGTCAAAAAAGTCACATAGCTACTTAATTATTAACGTGCTATTTAGACAATCTACATTTTGAGGTTACTCACCTTTATCCCAAATATCCTTTAGGAGGTTTTCATCTCTTACACACATTTCCAACACGTAATTTTCAGTAGTCATATCGTGGTTCAATGCCCAAAAAATGCACATCACACTCACGCATAACTTCGTTTTTTTTTTTTTTTTGTTTTTTTTTTTTGGTGTTTTTCCCAATAACTAAATGCCGATTCGAAATAATCAACTACAATGACACATAATTCAACTCCCTAAAAACGCCTATCTAATTAAAACCTCAGTAAAAAAACTTATATTACATATTTCCTAAAACATCAGAGTTAAAACTGCAACCCATAATTATTTATAACTGCACACCGGTAACTAATTGAAACAAACCAAACCTGACACAAACACTATCCTCATTAATCTCGGACCTCTCTCCACTCAGCAATAAGCGTACTATATCCTAGCACTTTCAGCATCTGCCCAGACCATTTTCAAGAAGTTGACACAACAGATGAACCTCGGTCGCCGCCCTCAAACGTAACGAATCAGTGTTGCCAGGTGAAATTCTGAAAAATCAGTAAATTTCATCCCAAAAAATCAGCAGTTTTGTTTAAAAATCAGCAGATTTTTTTTTCACTAAAATACACAACGTATTGTTATTGTAATGGCTTTAAAGAAGTTGATCACACATATTTTCCACTTAACTTCATTTCTTAAAAGTCAATCTTTAGCTTTTCTGCTGTGATGTGTAATACAAAATCTAATGGGGTGGATCAACTGAACTGTAAGACCTGCATGTCAGAATTTGGACATAAGTGTTCTAATCTTATCATCATCACTATCGCTATCACAGATGCTGCTGTTAGTTTTTTCTATTAAACCATTTCACTTGTTAAAGCTGTGCCATGAAGAATTTGAAAGCATAAACTTTGTATGCGGCAAGCGACATATGATTTTTGAAGAAAGTATGTTTCTCTTCTTGTCTTCAAAATGTTTATCACAGAAAAAATCATTCGTACTGCAGCACTTGAGTGTGTGAAGAATAACAAACATGCTACAAATTTCGACAATAGTGGAAACGATCTGCTTCCGTCACCATTGTATTTCCCGCACATGACCAAAATTAGTGCACACATATCATCATCCTCATCATCATTGTCAACCATTATCGATCCACTGCTGGACGAAAGTCTCCCCAAGTTTCTTCCACAACGGTCTGTCTTGTGCCAGTCTCCTCCATGTCTCTCCCGCATACTTTCGAATTTCATCCACCCATCGCCCATGTGGTATTCTTCTGGGTCTTTTCCTGTCCCTTGGAATTTCGGCTGTCCATCGATGGTCTGTCCTTCTGGCAGTATGTCCAGCCCATTGCCATTTCAGGGATTTAACTCTGACCATGACGTCTTCCACTCTTGTCATTTTTCGGATCCACGAGTTCCTCTTCTTATCTCTCCTGGTTACACCAAGCATGCACCTCTCCATGCTGCTTTGAGTTGTCTGCAGCCTTTGTATGTCTCTTTTAGTTAAGGTCCACGTCTCTGCACCATACGTAAGCACTGGAAAGATGCATTGATCAAACACTTTTATATCAGAATGTATTTCAAAATCGATGTCTCGATACTGGCGTTCTCAATTTCCTCGAACATGTGGCCCTAAATTAGGGACTACCGACTGCTTACAGTCCATCAAGTTGCTCAAAAAAAAATCCCTTACATCTACATCGAGGCCGGAGAAGCTACGGTCAGTAAAGGCATTCAGCATTGTGGTGTATCAATTATGGCAATTATCCGTTTGTACACTAACAGTAACATAATATCTAGGCTGATCAATCATTTTAAACAGATTAGATCCTGTTTCAAATTTTTCGAAAAAATTAAAGACGTTATGTAAAAGTGCTGTTAGATTTCATATACGTTATTTAACAGTATAACTAAAAGCTTTCAAAAACTCAGAATTTAATGGAACACGAAAAAAATCAGTAGATAGAAGGCGTTTTTCCAAAAGAGTCACTAAATCACTAAAAGCGTTAAAAAATCAGCAGATCTGCTGATAAATAAGCGAATGTTCTAGGTCTTGCTCGGCATCGTCCCATCATTGTTATTCACTGCTCAGCGCAGTGGCGCCATCTATTAGCTGACCCATTAGTCTTCTTTTTCTCTTCGTGCTTGTAAATATCCGTTCGACAGCCAGCTGCATTTGATTCTTGAAAATTAATCTTATTATATTCAATCATTATTTTTTTAATTAATTACATTACATCATTTTTGCTTTCCGTTCCTCCCCTCTGTTTTTCTCTATGGCTCTCCATTCTGATCAGATCCATAGAGAAAAGCAGAGGGGGTGGGGGCGGAAAAAAATAAATGATGTAATGTAATATATTAAAAAAAATTACGATTGAATATAAGAATATTACTTTTCAAGAATCAAATGCAGCTGGCTGTCTAACGGATATTTACAAGCACGAAGAGAAAAAGAAGACTAGTAGGTCAGCTAATAGATGGCGCCACTGCGCTGAGCGGTGAATACCGAGCAAGACCAAGAACATTCGCTGTTTGAGGGCGGCAACACGACGGAGGTCCATCTGTTGCGTCGACTCATTGAAAATGGTCTGGGCAAAGGCTGAAAGTGCTAGTAGGCAAAGGCTGAAAGTGTACGTTAATGGCTGAGTAGAAACACTTCATTCGAATGAATGGGGGGAAGTCCGAGATTAATGAGGATAGTGTTTGTGTCAGGTTTGGTTTGTTTCAATTAGTTACCGGTGTGCAGTTGTAAATAATTATGGGTTGCAGTTTTAACTCTGATGTTTTAGGAAATATGTAATATAAGTTTTTTATTGAGGTTTTAATTAGATAGGCATTTTTAGGGAGTTGAATTATGTGTCATTGTAGTTCATTATTTTGAATCGGCATTTAGTTATTGCGGAAAAAAAACAAAACAAAAAACGAAGTTTTGCGTGCGTGTTTTGGGCCTTGAACCACGATGTTACTACTGAAATTTACGTGTTGGGAATGTGTGTAAGAAATGAAAACCTCCTAAAGGATATTTGCGATTAAGGTGAGTAACCTCAAAATGAAGATTCTTCAATTTCCGTTCATTTCTACCTTAACTTTCTTATAATCAGCCATCAATATACAGTAGTTGCATATAATTACGTTAACATTTCATTTGTTGAACAAATTGTGATTAAAATTTCTGCTCCACTCAAAAGATTTATAGCTTTATTTTATATGCTTCTTAGAGACCACATTGCTAATCATCAAAAGACCCTAGATCCCGAAAACGTTAGAGATTATATTGACGGATATCTCATCGAAATGAAAAAACGGAAAGAGAAAGATCCTGAAACCACATTTTCTGGTAAGATTCTAATCTAGTTACCTAACTATTTTCTTCCCTTGTAAAATTGCATGCATTGTTTCATTTCTGAAAAATCATATACTGTATTTTAATGGTACAGTAGGAGATAACCCAGCGACAGGTTACCCTATTTTAAATCAGCTTGGCATGATGTTGCAAAAATGGAATAGGCAAATTCTCAGCTGATTGAGTCGCAGCATGTAAAGTACCCGAATGCAGTTGTAAGTCCCAAGGATTAGATTTGGCGGCGAACGTCAAATAGTTAGTAGTTGTCTGAAATGGCCGAAATGTTACCATGAGATCCGTTACCCTACCAGCTATTTCTTGCAAGACAGCCTAGCGAACACATAAGACTTCCACAGAAGTATTAGTTTCTTCAGTTTCATTATTTAACTTTTGGTTCTTTTGTTTTTGAATTACCTAAATTAAACCTAGATATTTTAACGAAAATTGAGAAAGACCTCTTAGTCAAGATAAGTATAGAGTATCGTGAACTTTCTATAGTCTGACACCATCGAAACTTGAGTCATGCCGTATTTAGCGGACACTAGACTCGTAAGCCTATGCAATAATCCCAAAGAATTTCCTAACACTAACAAGTTTGAAAATTAAAGCAATTGATCATCACTTAAATAATTCATTCGAATGAAGTGTTTCTACTTAGACTACGCAATTATGAAGATATCCTGGCAGAAGGAGCAAAATAAGATGATAATCTTGTTCGTAACGAGAATTCTGTACTACGACCCTAATGTAAAGTTATAGAAGATGCATGGTATGCAACGAAGAATCTCCCAGTCCAAGCCATGCGTTCAATGAGCTATATACTGTATATGCTGTATATAGTATACACTATATTGACAAAACTTACCGGACAACCAGAAGAGAAACACAACATTACATTTTTTGGCATACATTAGTACGGTGTCGGTCCACCTTTGGCTTTAATGCGTGCACTGACCCTTCGAGACATGCTTTCGACAAGGTTCTGGAACACAGCGATAGGTATGCGCTTTCATTCAGTACATAATGATGTCGCTAACTATTGCTTAGTAGTAGGCTTTGATTCCAAACTTCTTGTGCGGCGCTCTAATTCATCCCATAGGTGCTCTATGGGATTAAGATCAAGGCTTTGTGCTGGTCAGTCCACACACGATACGGATTTATCGTCAAACCACGCCGTAACGGTCCTTGCTTTATGGCTCAGTGCCTTATCCTGCTGGTACCAACAAGGCTTGGTTCCATAGTATTGCCACAGAGTTAATAAGGCATAATTTTCCAGAATATCGAGGTAGATGTGCTGGTTAACAGGTCAGTCCACGATAATCAATGGACCGGGACCATACCACGAAAATAACCCATCCACAAATTCAGTGCCAGCTCCAAACTTGACCGTAGGAACAGCACACTGTGTTAAAGAGCGTTCCCCCGGCTGCCGCCATTCCCACATACGCCATCAGACTGATGGATCGTGTATCTGGATTCATCATTCCATATGATTCGTTTCCATTGATCTACGGTCCACGGTAAATGTTCTTTACATCATGCTAAACGACGAGTTGCATTCCGAGTAGAGATGACCACGGTAACCCATGAAATGAAGTTCCCTGCGAATGAAACGTGTATATACCGAGGCTCCAGCATTTTAACTCACCTGTACACTAAGGTCGTGTGCAGTACTCCGTCGATTAGCTGTAAAAAACTGCTTTTTTTTTTTTTTTGGTTGGAGGTTTAACGACCACCGTGAGCAACGAGCAACTCAATGGGCTATAAGCAGTCGCCCGTCCCTAATTTAGGGTCACTGGTTCCAGGGAAGGGAAAGAGCCAGTGCCGTAAGACAAACACAACATCCATGCCTCACCGGGATTCGAACCCGGACCCCTTTCGGACGAATGATCAGAGGCCATCGCCTTAGACCACTGCGCCACCGAGGCGGCGTTTTGCTGCTTCAGTCGCGCCATGTATGTTCCACTTATTCAGTACATCCAAAACAGTTGACTTGGGTATGTTTAAACGCCTCTCGGTTTCTCTTATGGTCAACCCGCTAATATAACACCCAACAATCTTTTTTCTCAAAGTCAGTTCTCTCCCGCCGCGACATTTTCACTGAACCTCACGGTGCGTTATGATCACGGTCAGCTGCAGGTTTGTTTTCATACCGCTTGCAGCTCCACCGCACATCTTAACAACGCAGCGGATCCATTCATTTGCTTTTGAAGGGGTGTCCGATGACTTTTGTCAATATAGTGATCATCATTATCAACCAATATCACTTCACTAATTGATGAAGGTCACGTGCGCCGCCAAGTTTCTTCCACAACTTTCAATCTTGTGCTAGTCTCCTCCATGTCACTCCAACAAGTTTTTCGTTTCTTTTTTATTGGGGATTTAACGACCACTGGGTGAACGAGTCAGTGAGCTATAAGCAGGCACCCGTCCCAAATTTAGGGCGACTGGTTCCAGGTAAGGGAGAGAGCCAGTGCCGTAAGACAAACACAACATTCATTCTTCATCGGGATTCGAACCCGGACCCATCTCGGACGAATGATCAGAAGCCATCGCTTAGACCATTGCGCCACCGGGGCGACTCCAAAATGTTTACGAAATTGATTAGGAATTTGTGAGTTACATGGACGAGACTAATCTTCTCCATGTCACTCCAACATGTTTACGAATTTGATTTCCCCATCTTCCAAGTGGTCTTCTTCTGGACCTTTTCCTGTCCTTTGGAATCTAGTCTGATATTTCAGTTGTACAACGGTGGTCAGCTTTTTTTAGCAATATGTCCAGCTCGCTGTTGCTTCGGGGACTTAACCTTGATTATCATGTCATCATTAACCATCGATTTCTTAATGTATGTTCTGCATATACAATTTGTATACACTGGCTTCCATAAATTAAGGGAAAAACAGAAAAAAATTGATTTATTTGCGGAATAAGAGTTAGAAATGCAAGAAACTTGGGTATATGGCATGAAATATAATGCGGAGTGTAAAGAAAAGATTTTGCTATAGCAAATTTTCTGTAACAGCTGCGAGATATTATTTAACAGATGAAAAGAGGCGTTGAGCGATCTGCAGACCAGAGTCAGGTGGAAGTTGCAAGATGGCTGCATGTGAGTCCTTCTGTAGTCCAGGGACTGTGGAACAGATTTGTTGTAATAGCTGCGAGACATCATTTAACAGATGAACTGAAGTGGAGAGCCATCGGAACAGTAGACGCAGGCCAAAGACAGGTGGAAGTTACAAAATGGCTGCATGTGAGTCCTTCTGTGGTTCACTGACTGTTGAACAGATAGAGTATGTTGTAATGGCTACGAGACATCATTTAACAGATGGACTAAATTGGAGAGGCATTGGAAGACTAGAGGCAGGCCAAAGTCAGGTGGTGGTTGCAAGATGGCTATATGTGTGTTTTTCTGTGGTTCATGGACTGTGGAACCAATGTCGAAATATACAATCAGCTCCCTGAAGGTATAGCGAATGAAGGCCAAGGGTTACAACCAGGCCCGGTACGAAGTGAAATTAGTGGGGGATGATGAAACGAAACGTGCTGACTAAAGAACAATGAAAATTGCTGACTAACTTTTCGTTTTATCCCATTGCCTTACACCTAGATGAATCCAAGCTGGATCTGCAAGTTCTCTGTTTTTACCTTCAGGAAATAAACTGCAAACAAAACAAAGAGCAGCATCTTTTTCAAAGTTATATTCGATATGAGGAAATTTCTTATACCAGAGCGTGTTGAAATGTGTTGGTTTGCGTTTCGGAATACTTTCATTTGCTGGAAATCTGACGACTTTAGGCTGATAAGGTCCAAGAGATATTAGATAATTTTGTTGGTTAGCTGAGTAAATCATGAATCACTTTCCAGGATCATGATGTATTAAATCATCACTTCCGTTTTCACTACTTTTGTCACATGATTTAAGCAATCGTTCATTTGACATTTCTTCTAGAACCCCTCTAGTAATTTTTAAGAACAGCTTGCCTTCATACCGAATGATTTTCATAACTTGGATAGCTTCCATCAAGAACAAAAGTAGATTCGGAACTTGATCGTTTCTAACCTTAAGTAAAATTGATTTAAGTTTTCAAAATTAGTTACAAGAGTTGAAATCTATCCAGCGTACGTTAACCCGATGTTCTTCATACCGCCAGCATTGTCAGGATCATCAGTATTATTGTTACCTCAAAAATTTGTTACATTTATTTAGTTATCACTTTCTTCATCTTGTGCGCTTAAATTGCTTGGCTTAAAACTATCTCTAAGCGATGGCTTCTGATTATTCGCCCGAAAGGGGTCCGGGTTCGAATTCCGATGAGGCATGAATGTTGTGTTTGTCTTACGGCACTGGCTCTCTGCCTTCCCTGGAACCAGTGGCCCTAAATTAGGAACGGGCGACTGCTTGTAGCCCATTAAGTTGCTCACGGTAATCATTAAACCTCCAATAAAAAAAAACTATCTCTACATCTTACCCCATCTACCGATGGTGTTGGTGCACTTGGAGCCTCATTGGACCATATTTCGTTAGTTTCACATATTTCGTGGATGACTGCTTTTACAGCAGTGCCAAAATACTTGATTTCACTGGCTTTGGCTGATACCAAAGATGAAGATAGCTGGAACTGCTATGAAGATTCGGCATCTTCCTAGAAATAAATGGAAAAGGTATGTCAGGTGTTTGCACAGGAGAAGTTTTTGTTTTGGATATCAGTAATTATACAATTTAGCAATTTTTACATTTCCTCAGGTCTGAAAATCAAGGAAGTTAGAATACGAGATCTGGAGATGTCCTAGTCTCTTAACCATAAAGCCACAAAGTGTGGGAATTTTTATTTGTTTGCATGATACCCATGCAGTTTCAGCTGTGTGTATTTTTGAATTGCGTGGTTTTGGGTTGCAGAAATCGTATTAATGTCAAACCGGAATGAATTATACTTCATACACGAGTGAAGTTTTCAATATTAACGTTATGTTTTGTTTTGAATGAGCGCTAACGCTCGCGTAATTCAATTTTTAATAAAAGTAGGAAAGAGCCTCAGAATAATAAAAATTTATGAATACAGCATTTTCTCACACATCGGCAGCAAGTTACAATGCGAAATTAGAAACATTTGCTACGAAAGGTGGCGATTTCGCCAACACAAAATGCTTTGGAATAGCCTTGAAAGCCACCAGCTTTCCCACACTTTGGCGGCCGACACCCGTGGTTATAGGATTCACGCAAAGTGGTATTGTTCCATTAACAAGGGCATCTCCAGATATCTTTTTCTAGCACCCTTGTTGAAAATTAACTACAAGAGTTGCGATGGAAACCAATTGCGACAGGTAGTGGAACAATGCCTAAAACAGTGGCACATAACTGAGGAACGCAGTTCAGGTTTTTAAAATTCGCAAAATAATGGTGCCCATAGCCTTAATTCTGAGAAAAATCGAAATTCGAAAATACGACCCATAAAATTTTTGGAAGAAATATTTTATTGGTCGTCTTTCAGTGAACGTAGTTCATTTGACGTGACTCTACACCGATCAACCAAAACATTAAAACCAAAACATTTAACGATCAACCAAAACATTTAACGATCAACCAAGACATTAAAACCAAAACATTTAACGATCAACCAAAACGTTAAAACCAAAACATTTAACGATCAACCAAAACATTTAACGAGATACCAAAACATTAAAACCAAAACATTTAACGATCAGCCAAAACATTAAAACCAAAACATTTAACGATCAACCAAAACATGAAAACCAAAACATTTAACGATCAACCAAAACATTAAAACCAAAACATTCAACGATCAACCAAAACATTAAAACCAAAACATTTAACGATCAACCAAAACATTTAAACCCGGTTAGCATACCCGGGAGCTATCTGGGAGACGCAGGTTCGAGTGCCGCTCCAGGACTATGAAATTTTCAGTTTTCGGATGTTATATGACTTACCATCCATGTTACATTTACACCAAAAATCGGATTGTCATCTTCAAAATTTGTATTATATGCTGTAATCCCGTATTTCTTTCGTGATTAAAACCACCTCTGCGGTATGCAAATAAGCGAGCGTGTAGCCAATCAGGTTGACGTGCCTAGGTCGCTTATGATATTACCTGGGTCGGAGCTCTCTCAATCAGTATTTTGTTTCGTCTCAACATAAGAAAAGCAAGGGATTTATCTGATTTCGACAAAAGCCAGATCGTTAAGCAAGACACCTTGGTAAGAAGATGTCAGAGACAGCGCCGCTGGTAAGCTGCTCACGCCATGCAGTAGTTAGTGGCTTATCAAAAATGGTCCAAAACAGGTCGACAAGACGTGGGCTGCCCACGCCCCATTGATTCCAGAGATTAGCGCAGGCTATCTCGTCTTCTCTGCAGCAACAGGAAAGCTACCGTGGCTGATATTGCCCATACTTTCAACTGTCGTAAAGGGCCCTATGTGTCCGAGCACACGGTTCATCGAACGCTCTTGGTTGTGGGTTTCCGCAACCGCAGACCCATTCGTATGCCTATGTCACAGCCGTTCACCGTCGCCAAAGCCTGCAGTGGGCCCCGTAATCATCGACATTACACCATAGAAGACTGGAAGAGGGTCTCATGGTCAAACGAATTCCGTTTTCTGTTACACCATGTTGACGGACGAGCTCGTGTGCGACGTTTACCAGAGGAAGCCTTCTCACCTGGATGTACTGTGGGACTGATATATGCGGTTGCAGAGAGTGTGATGGTCTGGGCAATATTTTCTTGGGAAACACTTGGATCCATTTTCCCTGTAGAGGGGACTTTGACCTCTGTCACGCACCTGAACATCGTGGCTGACTACGTATACCCCTTTATGGCGACTGTAATCCCTGGCGGAGATGACGTCTCTCAACAAGACAATGCTCCGTGTCAAACTGCGAAGAAGCTTCAGGAATGGTTCCAAGAACACGAAGAGGAATTCAATTTATTGCCATGGCTCTCAAACTCGCCGGACTTTAATCCTATCGAGCATTGTGAATTGAGTTGTAGAAACGGGTACGAGAAGCATCACCCAACCACGTAATTTACGGGCACTACGGGGTCTTCTGTCCAAATATCCAGAGACACCTACCAACATCCTGTTGAATCTATACCCCACCGGGTGAGAGCTCTTTTGGCGGCGAGGGTAGGACCTACTTCATATTAGGTAGGTGGTTTTAAAGTTTTGGATGATCGGTGTCATTATGCATTGGCAGCCGTAAAACATGTTTGAACATCTCTGCATCATTTTTACCTCTTCAATAGTTTGCCAATCATAAGATTATTTATTGAAGAAAGATAAATTTCCTTTGCTCTGTTACTCAGTGTAAAAATTTTAAACATTTACACTTGGTGGCGGCTGGTGCTACAGGACTGCAGCCCCTATTTCTAAAGCAGTTCCTTCTCGTTATGCAGCACCAAAGTTTTCTTAACTCAGCTTGGTGTTTTTCCTGCAAAACGCGCAGTCTATTGTCTCGGAAAAATCCATGCAAAATCCACTGGGATCTGAACTGATAGCACTGTCTATTGAAACCAACTCATATGAGAATCTCAGCCTATCCCCACATCAGGTGGCTGTTTGGTTTTACGGGGTAAAACCTCACTCGGGGCTGTATTTGTGGCAGCGCTTATGACGCAGGGCTTATCAAAAAGGCCTGGTTCATGCAGCAGATTTAAATTGTCCCCGAAGTAACAGCCAGTGACGTATCTGGCATACATCATACCTGTGAGAATATACTTGTCACCTTTGCTTACTCTGTGCTGTGAACCCTGTTAGTAAAATACGATTTACCGTGATGCCGGATATGAAATAAATGGTGAAATCATTTTAAAAACCGAAGGAGTGTTTGAGAATGTATTATTTGATAGTTTTGCAGGGTTTTTTTTTTTTTTTTTTCATTTTTGGTTTGATCCTGCTTTTATTGAGCGTAATTTTTCTAACAGTGGATACTGTAATTTTCATCAAACTGGTGAGAATTATCCGTGTTTCCTAATAACAACCTCGGCTGGAGTGATTTTTGTGAAACATTTTGGATATTTACTTCAAGCATGGTTTGCGGCGGACCTATAACCAGCGATTTCGTGACCCCGACTTTCTCAAGGAGGGTGACATACATTGTATTGACAAAAGTCACCGGACACCTAGAGGAGAAACACAACATAGCATTTATTGGCGCATTAGAATGGTGTCGGTCCACCTTTGGCCTTAATGCATGTACTGACCCTTCCAGATATGCTTTCGACATTGTTTTGTAACACAGCGAAAGGTATGCGCTTCCATTCAGTACATAATGCTGTCGCTAACTATTGCTTAGTAGTATGCTTTGATTCCAAACTTCTTATGCGGCGCTCTAATTCATCCCATAGGTGCTCTATGGGATGAAGATAAGGGCTCTGAGCTGGCTAGTCCACACATGATACAGAATTATCATCAAACCACGCCGTAACAGTCCTTCCTTTATGGCTCGGTGCATTATCTTACTGGTATCAACAAGGCTCGGTTCCATAGTATTGCGAGAGAGTGGGTAAAGCATAATTGTCCAGAATATCGAGGTACACGTGCTGGTTAACACGTTTGTCCACGATAACCGATGGGCCGGGACCATACCACGAAAAACACCCTAAACACGATTACACTGCCAGCTCCAAACTTGACCGTAGGAACAGTACACTGTGGTAAATAGCGTTCCCTAGGCTGCCGCGATACCCACACACAGCCATCAGACTGATGGGTCTTGTATCTGGATTCATCAGTCCATCGGACCCGTTTCCATTGATCTACTGTCCACGATAAATGTTCTTTACACCATGCTAAAGGACGAGTAGCATTCGGAGTGGAGATGAAACGCTTATGAGCAGCCGCAGGACCACGGTAACTCATGGAATGAAGTTATCTACGAATGGTATTTGTACATACCGAGGTGCCAGCATTTTTACTCACTTGTGCGCTGAGGTCTTGTGTAGTAGTACTCCGTCGATTAGCTGTAACGACTCTCCTGAGACTTCGACTTCCTCTATCACTGATTTTCTTCGGTCTGCCAGTACGTTTTGCTGCTTCTCGCACGCCATGTGTCTTCCAATTATTCAGTACATCCATAACAGTTGACTTGGGTAAGTTTTAAAACCTCTCGGTTTCTCTTATGGACAACCCACTAATATAACACCCAACAATCTTTCCTTTCTCAAAGTCAGTTCTCTCCCTCCGCGACATTTTCACTCAACCTCTCAGTGCGATATGATCGCGGCCAGCTGTAGGCTTGATGTTATACCGTTTGCAGCTGTACCGCGCATCTGAACAACGTAGCGGATCCGTTCATTTGCTTTTGAAGGGGTGTCCAATAGCTTTTGTCAATATAATATATGTGATGTACTTCAGAGGGGAAGCACATGTCAATACGGCAAAGTTGCAGCGTAAACTTCGTTGGTGTAGCTTAATTGGGAAAGCATTCGGCTCAGGAGCAGAAGAATGCGCTTTCGAGATCCGCCACCAGCAAGTTTGTGTTTCACTGTAAAAGGACAGAGCCAACGCCATCAGACACGCATAACACTCATGACTCATTATTGACTCGAGCCAGGACTAATCTAGAACTACTGGTGAAAAGGCAACCTTTCAGACCACTCGGCCACCAAGGGGGTAATATTTTTTTCAAGAGCTGTGCGATTTGCATCTGCTCTTGAGATATTTTTATTCTTCACATCTCCATTTAATAATAGCCACCGTTTTAAAAAAGCAATTGCTCATATTTTAAAACTACAATATGATTTCAATGCTATTGGCTAGAACAACTTTCTTGTTAACAAAAAACCGAAGAAAAGATGTATAGGTAATTATTAAAATTGTCAGTAAATGATTAGCGTCCTAAATTATTTCGTCGAAAAAATATTAGTACCTGGAAAAAGTCCGACGTACAGATTTTAGATTATGGAAATTAATTGCAAATGTTGCAGAAATTTCACGTTTTAGATCTTTTATTAAGATTTTTATCGTAATGCGATGTAAGTGCAATGCTTTGAAGAGACGCTGCGGTAGGCATAACGCATCGCTACCGCGACGATGTCTAGCTTTGTTCTGTTGAAAGGAAGATTCGCTGCTGCGTGTAATTCACGCGCGGATGACTACAAGTGCAGCCGCGTACTTTCTTCCCAGGGGAGCGAAGAATCATACGCTACAGAATATAGTTCGTTCATGTTTTGTCATTGTTTTTAACGCAAATGTTGAGAAATGTTTCGTTCTTTCACACATGATTCCCTGATTCCAAATAAAAAGTACGAATATGCCTTTCTATGTTGTACAGGAAACTGGGGAAGTATAACTTTCGGTTCTGCTTTGAACGGCTTCCATTCGTACCTGATTTGCTGTGCCACTGTACTTTTGGTTCTCATGTTAATACTTTCTTCGCAGGTCAGCTTCTATGTCACTGATACATATCTTTTGCAAATCGAAGAGGTTTTTTCCGGTTTTTCCTGCCGACAACGTACGGGATACAACAAAATATAGGGTAGATAATCTGGACCTATTTTTTGTAGCGTATCACTACAACATTTATCGCTGTCCTGCAAAAGACGTAACCACTTTCTCTTGTACTCTTCCGCCCGTCATTTCGGTACAGCAACGAATTTTCCTTTTAACGGAGCAAAGCTTAACATCGTTGCGGTAGCGATGCGTTAGGCCTACCGCAAGGTCTCTTCACAGCATGGCACTTACAGGTAAATATTACGATAAAAGTCTTTAAAACACATTTAAAATATGAAATTTCTGTACCGTTTGCTATTAATTTCCATAATCTAAAATCTGTACGTCGCACTATTTCCAGGTGCTAACATTTTTCCGACGAAATTTTCTAAATAGCATAACCCTAAGCATATGCGCTAGGGCGATACAGCGTTAATGAAAAATTACTTTGGATGAAGTTGCAGAGTTTGAGAAACATTATCTAACTCTTCCAAATTTTACATCAGTTACTTATAAACTTACAAGAATATAGGGATTTAAATGTAAATAAGGTTTCGTCGCCATCGGGTAGGCGTGCCGTTCGTGGCGCATCCGGGACTCGGGCCATGGACCATCTTGGACGAAGGATTAGAAGGCACGCTTCAGATCACTCAGCCACTGGGACGGTTCTGCAGATTGTTCAACTGATTTATAAGGTGAAACCATTGTAAGGAAATAATACTCTCTTTTTCAGAATCAATACCTTCAGAATTAAGCATGAATCTATAAGATTCTCTGAGTGGCACTCTTATTTCGCAAAAATAAAAATAAAAGATGGCAGCTGCGGTAGTAAACAATCCAAAATTTGTATTATGTTTTATTTGGTTTTAGGGTTTGACCACCGCCAGGAGGAGCTCTAAGAGTTATGCACAGCATCCCGTCCCTAATCGGAGGCCCCTGGCCCCATAGAGATGGCGGAGGGCTCCACCTATGTCTCATCCGCGGCTCGAGCTTTTGCCCAACTCAAACCACTGGTTCAAAACTACGCCTCTGACCACCAGGGTGGCACTTTATTTTTTAGACATTCCCACTTTTTAGATTTCGAAATTCGCAAACTGATGCTGCATTGGACTGAACAACGATGTTCAGTTCAATTTTTAACTAAAACGGAATTTGGCTAGTAATTGGACTTTGAAGGAGAATAAAATGGATGTATCCACAGTCATCTTTGACAGTATTGAGTTAGTCTTATGTAAGCACCCTACAAATGAACGTAAAATGCACGTATTCCAGTTTTAGCCTTTTGATGAATAATTCCACACCTATGACTACACGTTTCTCTATGTAAATTCATTCGTATTTCCTGAGAGTGGGAATTTTTAAAACTAACTAACTTCCGCATCAAATAATTAATATCAAGTACAGAACAGCACTCAGAATCATCGAAAACATTTGACTGAAATAAATAATTTGCTTACCGAATTAGTTAGTTTTTCTTTGGAACAGTAGGCGTGCGTCCACCAGAAACAGCTCGAACAGCTTCGAAATGATTTATTGGTGCATCGGCCTGCTTGACTCTAATCTTGTCTTCTCTATGGATAGATATTTCATACCGACGTTTGTCATCATCGTTGAATCCATTCCATACACTCGAGTTTTATTCTTTTCCGTGGAATTTTTTACCACGATTTTTTGCCTGAATTTCTGCCATGATTGGAGTTCGTAAACTCTTCTAAACGCTTAAAAGCCTGTTGTTTCTTTAATGGCCATTTGAAGACTAATCTTGTTTCACTATTGCCCAGCAGGACGCACACAATATAAAAGCAGATAGCAGCGATAATGAACGTCTGCGTAGCTCAATTGTTAGAGCGACTTATTCCGGAATGAGGGGACCCAGGTTCGAGCCCCGGTGTGGACAAAAATGACGGAGAAATTTACTTCGTTATAAAGTCCAATTAGAGAAAAGTCTTTCAAGTTGGGCTGAAGATGTTGGGATGTTGATTAACTTCAAAGCAACTGCTGACAGCTCCTTATGGTGCCACCTGACGAAGTACCAGAATGTCCGTGGTGATTTAACTCCCTTCTTCATAAGCGCTCCAAACTTTCCAGATTTTTCTCGATACTGTTGAAAACTGGTTATCCCCGAGGGCTTGAGGTTCTCTAAAATGAACTCCTCTACGTGTTCATGATGTTTCTCATTCATTTTCTGCCCCTGGTACACAGGATGGAGAACATTAGCTGCAAGGCTGTATACATTTATCGATTGGTTTCTCCTTTTTTCTACATGTGGCATAAGGTCCTCAGGTAGACGTAAGTCCATCCACAATTCAACTGCGTCTGCAACAGTTGCTTCTTTTTTCTGGCATGTATTTATTAGCTACTTACTGGATTAAGCACTGCGATTGTATCGGCAACTTCCTTGCGAAAGGCACTAACATAGAGGAGGGACTTAATTTGAGAAGACAATTTCTCAGCTTCATCAGTGGCAGCAATTTTCCTCATTGCACTTAGATTGTTAGTCAAGGACAAACAAGCATCCCTTTGAGAGCACCAGCGAGTGTCTGCAGCGAGGCATACCTTAGAGCCACCATTCTCTGGCAGTTCATGTTCTCGATCAGGGTGCATGAAAGACTTCAACACCATGTTCACACGCGATACAATGTTTTTCCAGAGAAGATCCTTAGCTAGAAGATTTCCAGTATGGGCATTGCAGGCAGAATGCCACAGGCCGTGGTTTTTACCCATTTTAACCATGTTACTGGCGTTGTCGGAAACTGTACAATAAATATTCACATTGTATCGTTCTTTAGCTAGCTTTTGTGACTCACTGACCAAACCACAAAGTGCTTCACCTGTTTCTGGCGAACCAGACATGTCGACAGCATCAAGAAAAACACTTTCAGGTTTGCCACTACTTCCACAGGGATTGTGAAGGGGTGTTACAACATTTTTCGTGTTGTTCGATTCATTTTTTCAACAGTCTATGAGCAAAACGGAATCTGTGTCTGCAGTACTGATGGTGATCTTAGTAACTACATCATACACTTCGTCCAGAAGTTTATCAGAAAGGGCTTTTCCTGTTGGTGGTTTATAGGCAGGCCGCATTTTTTGACCGAATTGTTGAAAATGCACCGATTCTACCACACTAAATGGGATGTTGCAACCATAGAAAACCTTGGCAATAATCAAGATTTATTTCCTGCTTTGTGGAGGCATTCATCCTGTCCAAAAAATCGGTTATCTGTCGTTTAACCGTGGAAGGGTTAGAACTTACAGTGATGGGTGAAACTGTCTTTCTCTTCATGAGATGAGGAGGGTACGCTCGTCACCACGGACACGGTTGAGCAGGAACTGTGGCTGGAGCTTGCAACTGGAACCAGAGGATTGTCAATGTCTGTAGACATTTCCGAGCCTGATCGATGCAGGGTAGAACTGGAACTCGCCGGTGGTGGTGGTGGGGACAGTGGCAGCGGTTCAGAAGATTTGGTAGACGTCCGGCGCAGACCTTCCTGTGGGCTTTCAGACGCTCCCTTGCTGTATTCTTGACAGTTAATCCACATTCACAACACTTGGCACAGTTCTTGTGTTCCACTTTAAGTGGAATAAATTCGAGTTCCTCGTACACATTATGAAGAGGTCGACCGCCGCGATTCATAGTGGGAAGAGTCTTAAATTAGAATGTTAAGCCTCTTTCAATGACTAGTGAGGATGGAAAAAAACGGTGTTTATTAAGAACGCTCTCAGCTTTGAACTGAATGAAGCCAACACTAAAACCTGCCGCATTTAAATAACAGAAAACATGTGTAGTTCGCATAGTTATAGTTTTACCGCCGAGTCAAGGAGAAATTGCCTACGATTTTTCGGCGGCCGGCGCTGTTGAACTTCTGCGTCTGCCTAGCAGTGAATCAATATAGAGACAGGAGCTGCTAGCCGGCAGCACGCGCATGGATATCAAAGGCGAGCCGCGAGGCAACGTCTCATTTTGATTGTTCCTATCATCTCGTTTCACTTTAAACTACACCGCGGCGTGGCTTCTGACTTCCTTTGCCGAACATAATATTTTAAAGTGGGCCCCACACTAATTATCATAAAGAAAAGGATTTACCCGTGTGAATATGAAGGCTAGGAAAAAAACAACAACAAAAAAAAAACAATATGACGTTATACTGATGTGTATGTGGTATCCTGGTGGTATGTCACGTGGGCGTCGCAGTTTGCACTGTTCCTATAAGATCATATAAAAATACCGAAGGGTATGTTGGTTTTTAAAGGATCTCCATTTTTTTGTGGTATTCGTACATAGAAAGTTAATTAACAGCACAAAGCCATGTTTTTTTGTTGTTGTTTTTAAGTATTTTACGCGTTTTTTACGTATTTTACGTTTTCTACGTATTTTACGCGTTTTTAACGCGTAATTTACGTGTTACGTAGAAAGTGTTTTGTTACACGTAATTGCACAACCCTGGCTGTAGGCAATCTGGAAACATATCAGTCTTTGCTGTCATGGATAAAAGGAGTGGATTTATCAGATTTTAAAAAAGGGATGATTATCGGCTTTCAGACCAAGGGTGGCAGTATTTCTGAAGCAGCGTAGTTTGTGAACTGTTCGCGTCCTGCTGTGGTTAAAGCCTATCGTGATTAGAGAAATGGCACCATTGCAAATAAGCGACGTGGAAACTACGGAGCACCACGTGCCATTGATGTGAAAGGTGAACGTCGGCTTCCAAGGTGCGTGAGGGCCGATCGACACCCTACAGCGGAGCAACTGACCGGCCGAATGAACCAGGAAGTGTGTCTAAAACGACAATTCAGCGAAGCCTGCTGTGTATGGGGCTCCGATGCAGACGGATGGTCACTGCACCTATGCTAACGATGGTGCATCGGCAGGAAAGGCTTACATTTGCACGGCAGTATCGGAATTGGACCTCCGCTGATTGGTAAAGAATTGCCTTCTCCGAGTCACGTTTTCTGCTTCATCACGTATGAATCACGTTTTCTGCGTCATCAAACGGATGGACGTTGGCGTATAAGGCGAGAAGCATCGGAGAACAAACAATCTTCAACCACTGCTGGCAGAACACAAGCTGATGGGGACAGCGTTATGGTCTGGGAATGTTTTCGTGGCATTCTCTGGGTCCACTCATACCTGTGGAAGACACTATGGTCCGAATTCGTTATGAATCCATCCTTGCAGACTACGTACACCCATACATGCTGCTTGTCTTCCCTGCGACGGATGGGATCTTCCAGTACGACAGTGCGACGTGTCACACAGCTAAAAATGTCCGAGAGTGATTGAAAGAGCACGATGAAGACTTCAAAGTACTTCCCTGGTCCCCTAATTCCTCAGACTTAAACCCAATTGAGTATCTGTGGGATACATTTTATTCCATATATTTGCTTCTAAAATCCGATTGAAAAAACTGTTTACCTTTAGATTATATTTATGTCGAAGACAATTTTAGGCATAGTCACGCTTTCAAGTTACCCACGTATTTTCCTCTAGGGGGCGTAAAAGTAAATTGCGTTTTCTTCGATATCTCTGCTCCTAAATCTCCGATTTGAAAACTTCTTTCTGCACCGGATACAGCTTCTGATGGGAAATCGTTTGCATATAATTTCTAATATTTGTTAAAGAACGGTTTGGCCACCAGATGCATTTGCAGCAAAATCTGCGCTTCTAAATCCTCGATGGAAAAAAATTCTTTCGTGGACCGATACCCCTCATGTCTACAAACCTTTTCGGACTATTTTCTTCTTAAAGAAATGTATAGTTTCTCCGCCCAGGGTCGTAGATATATATCTTATTTGTGTCAATATCTCTGCTTCTAAGAGTCCGATTTGAAAAAAAAAATTTGTTGAATATCTCTTCCGGTGCGAAACGTTTTTTATATAATTTCAAAATTTTCAAATAATTCATACACTTTCCGCTAGAGGTCGTAAAGGTAAATTGCGTTTTCACTGATATCTCTCCTTCAAAAACTCCGATTTGAAAGTTTCTTCCTTTATGGCATACAACTCCTGATGGGAGATAATCTGCTTTTATTTTCTTACATCCGGTAAAGAATGGTTCGGCCACTAGGGAACATAAGCGTTAATTTCTACTTTTGTTGTATTTGTAGCAAAATCTGGGCTCCTAAAAACTCGACTGAAAAAATTATTTGGTGTATCGATACCGCTCACATCAAAACACCTTTCGAGAATACTCTCTTCTTAAAATAATGCATGGTTTTTCCGCTAGTGGGCGTAGATGCATAGTCTATTTTTGTCCAGAGCTCTGTTTCTAAGAGTCCGATTTGAAATATTCCTTTTTTGTTGGCGAGCGTTTCTGCTGAAAAATGTTTCTCATATGAATTCAATTTTTTCTTAACGCACAAACCTGCCATCAGGGGGCTTAAGGCTACGTTTTAGTTCACAGCAATATTTTCTGGACTAAAAACCTGATTGAAAAACTTCTTTTTCAGATAGATACTACTAACTAAGCAAACTCTGTGTGAGTATTTCTTCCCAAAATATGCACAATTTCGCCGCTAGGGGGCACAAATGCTTAATCTGTTTTTCTCAATATCTCTCTACATGTCCAATTTAAAACATTCTTTCAACACCGATGTCATTTACATTGTAGGCTAGCATATGAGGAATTTTGTAGTTCACATTTCTGTCAGTAGGTGGTGTTTGTGTACTTGAGTTTGCAGCTGTATCCCATCTTCTAACAACACTGTTCAGAATTTTTTTACTATATACCATTTACTACAATAGGAATGTGAAACATTATCCTCTTTAAATAATGCAAAGATTTCTCGGTAGATTCGTAAAAATGGAAACATTTTTTCGCTATCTCTGCTTCCGGGAGACGTATTTGAAAAATCATTTTTCGTTATCATGGCTTTTTCCATGAAAAATACAATATTTTTCGCCTATTTTCAACTTTTCCATTTTGCAAAATTCTTCTAGCAGATGTAGACGTAAATCATGTTTCCTTTTCTACATTTCTTCCTTTAACTGTTCGATTTGAAAATCTCTTTGTCTCGGATACCTTCCTTGTGCTATGAGAAACTCTTTGTGCGCCCTTTGTTAATTTCCATTACATATTTTTTAGCCGTTGAACTAAGTAGATGTTCCTATTTGTGGATGTTTATCGATTATATACACCGGTTGATCGGTTTCCTAACCCGTTCCATTGAGTTTGAATAGCTTTGAAAAATTTATTTCGCGTCAGATCGGATTCAAAAAAGACGTGCTCATTACAACCGAAAATTAGGTGTCATATTTCTTGTTTCTTATCAAAACATAAAGAATGAAAACATCACAAGTCTTTCGGGCCGGCAACAGGTGAAACAATGGTGCAATATGAGTTTGCAGCAGTGCGCAGGTGTATTCCGAAATCACCTCTTATTGGTTGAAAAAAACCTGCTTCATCTGGTTCTGCTCCTGGTAGACAAAATTTGGGAGTTCACGAGCCAAAGGATAATTTTCTCAGGGATAGTCGACCCTTTGTGAACGGATATTTACCAATAGTTGCACCAATTTTCAGTTTCACGTTGGAATATGAACAGCCGTATGCCATAACCATATGCATTTATTTAAAGCGTGTTTCACTACAAAATAAGGCATTTCCATACGTTTCTTGTACAACATATTCGGAGCATGTCACAAAGGTTCAACAGGAGCAAATGTTTTTTACACATCTTGTGGCGGACAATTTTTATTTAATATTAGTGCAAAATGTTAATTTAACGCACTTTTTTGCTTACAGAAAACATGCTCACTGGAAGCGCAATAAACTTCTTCGCAGCAGGAACTGAGACTTTGCGTACAACACTTGACTGGTGCCTTTATACGATGGCAGCGTTTCAAGACTTGCAAAAGAAAGTTCATGCTGAGATCGAAGAAGTAATTGGAGCAGAAAGAATGCCTTCGTGGGCAGATGAGAAGAAAATGCCTTTCACTCAGGCTGTACTCATGGAGATTCAAAGATGGCCTTCTCTGGTACCTGTGAATCTTCTACGATAGTAAGTAAATTTCACTATCATTTTCCATGTTAATAATTGCAGGAACATTTTTCATAAGCGGTATTTACTTTCATAGATTTGACTGTAGTCTTTTCTAATGGACTTTACAAACTCTCACGCGTCTGCTCTTAGTAGCTCCCTGGAGTTCCTAACTTCTTACACTGTAAGAAACCAGAAGTCGGTTAACAACACTATTTTGAATCAAAGTGTTTTGTTCCAGCGTGTTGCTCAGAAATGAAAAGTGATCGGAGGGAAGAGCTTTTACGGGTTATAATTCAATCTGCTAGAATCGTTTGTGCGATATATCAATTAATTATTCTTTGTGGGAAAGAACAATCGTATCAGCAAAAGTAGCTGTCCTCAGAATTCACATACTTTGCGATTCAAGATGAAAGTAAACAAGAAAGATGACACCGAATTCTCGGGTGTAATAAGCACGTCTTTTGAATCCGTTCTGACGCAAATTAAATTTATCAAAGCTATTCAAAGTCAATGAAACCGGTATGGAAAACAATAGTATCTGACTGAAGAAAGAAGTTTTTCAATCGGGTTTTTAATCCCTCAGATATTGCTGTAAATGGAATCGTGAGCTTACACCCTTTGGTTGCAAACTTGTGGGTTAAGAAAAACATGAATTTATATGAAAAACATTTCGCACCGGAAACGCTCTCCAACGCCGAAATACTTTTTCAAATCGGGCTCTTAGAAGCAGAGATATCGACAAAAATAAGATGTGACTTTATGTTCCCTGGTGGGGAAACCATGCATTATTTAGGAAGAAATTATTCTCAAAACGTTTTTCCATATGAGCGGTAGCTGTCCAAGAAAAAAAAATTATTCGAGTTTCCAGGAGCCCAGATTTTGCTACAAATACATCAGAAGCAGAAATTAACACTTATGCCCCCTGGTGGCCAAACCATTCTTTACCAAACATTAGAAATTATGTGAAAAATATTTTCCATCAAGTCTTGTATGCGATGCAGGAAGAATTTTTCAAATCTTAGTTTTAGAAGCAAAATAACGCAGAAAACGCAATTTACCTTTGTGCCCCCTAGCGGAAAGTCTATGATTTACTTGAAATTTTTAAATTTATGTAGGGAAAACATTTCGCATCGGAAACACTATCCAACAAAGAAAGAATTTTTCAAAGCGGACACCTAGAAGTAGAGATATTGACAAAAATAAGATATCTACGCCCCCTGGCGTAGAAACCATGCATTATTTCAAAAAGAAAATGATCCTAAAAGGTTTGTCGACTTGAGTAGTATCGGTCAACAAACGACTTTTTTTTTAATCGAGATTTTAGAAGCTCATATTTTGCTGCAAATACATCAGAAGCGGAAATTAAGACTAACGCCATCTGGTGGCCAAACAACTTTTTTACAAAAAAAATTGAAATTATGTGCAAAGGGTTTCCCATCAGGAGCTGTATCCGGTGCAGCAAGAATTTTTGAAATCGGAGATTTAGAAGCAGAGATATTGGGGGAAACCAATTTACTTTTAAGCCCTCTAGCGGAAAGTCTATGAACTACTTGAAAATTTTGAAAGTATATGAACCACATTTCACACTGGAAACACTATCCAACAAGAAAGGAATTTTTCAAATCGGACTTCTAGAAGTAGAGATATTGACCAAAATAGGATATACATCTACGACCCCTGGCGTAGAAACCATGCATTATTTCAAGAAGAAAATGTTTCTAAAAGATTTGTCGACATGAGTAGTATCGGTCTACAAACGACGTTTTTTTTTAATCGAGAACTTAAAAGCTCATATTTTGCTGCAAATACATAAGAAGCAGAAATTAAGATTTAAGCCCCCTGGTTACCAAACCATTTTTTACAAAAATTAGAACTTATCTGCAAATGATTTCCCATCAGGAGCTGTATCCGGTGCAGAAAGAATTTTTCAAATCAGAGATTTAGAAGCAGAGATATAGGGGTAACGCAATTTACCTCTACGCCCCCTAACGGAAAGACTATGAATTACTTGAAAATTTTGAAATTATATGAAAAACATGTCACACTGAAAACACTATCCAACAAAGAAGAAATTTTTCAAATCGGACTCCTAGAAGTAGCGATATTGACGAAAAAAAGATATACATCTACGCCCCCTGGCGGAGAAACTGTGAAATATTTTAAGAAGAAAATGTTCCGAAAAGGTTTATCAATGTGAGTGGCATCAGTCCATGAAAGAATTTTTTCAATCGATATTTTAGAAGCTCAGATTTTATGGCAAATACATCAGAAGCAGAAATTAACGCTTACGCCCCCTGGTGACCAAAGAATTATTTACCAAAAATTTGAAATTATATGTAAACGATTTTCCATCAGAAGGTGTACCCGCTGCAGAAAAAAGTTTTCAAATCGGAGTTTTAGTAGTAGAGTTATTGGGGAAAATGTAATTTACTTTTACGCGAGTCCTAGCGGAAAATCTATGCGTTATTTGAAAAACTAACTATATCTAAAATACTCTTCGACATAAATGGAATCGAAAGATACAAGATTTTTTTCAATCGGATGTTTAGAAGGAAATATGTGGAATAAAACGTATTTTTGAATTCGACATCATCTGCATTTACGCCCTCTAGCGGCGAAATTGTACATCGTAAAAATAAAACGAAATAAAGGAACATCATTCGCATATTTCAAGCTTCCCAACGCAAAAAGGATTTTTCAAATCGGACTAATAGTTGCAGCGATATCGTGGGTACAGACGGACGGACGAACAACCCGGTAACATAAGCACGATCTTTTTTTACGAAAGACATGCTAATAATAATTGTCTGAAATTCACGAACCACTTTCCGCCATTACTTTCGTGAATTAACGAAGCATGTTTTTGATATAACCATTTTCGTCAAATGACGGGAAGAAACCTGGATTTTACGGATTTTTCGCACAACGGAAAAATTCTGAATTTTCAGAAACCTTTCAGCAATCCCTTTTGTATATTAACGGGAAAACTCCGTTCTCAATTTTTCAATCTCCGTATGAAGAGAAATTACAGGTAGTAGGAGCGATTTGTGAGAATACTTGAAATTTCAATCGTTTGTCGAATTTTGAAGTTCCGTAGCGAGATCGGATATTGTAGATAGCATATCGCATGAATTTCCTTTATTGTGGCACAGCATATTCCTTCTCCTCGCCTTATTTTGTGCACCAGCTACGTATCACATATTGTGTTATTGTAAGAAACCGGGTACTTAACTTATTGTACAGATGGTTATACGTTGTCTGTGTATCAGTCTTTGGACAACTTATGACAAAATCTATTATAGCTATCAAGAGTAAATTTTATATTTATATAATATACAGGGTGTCCCAGGATTCATTGGACAGTGGAATATCTCGTGATCGGACGAAGCTATTGAGGTGAAACAAAAAGCAATGTAAATTAGTGAAGATGAGCTACCACGGAATGCAAATGTTGACCCCCTTCCCCGGGGTTTGGGGGAATACGTTACGTATGATTTTGTGTTTTTCACGTTAATTTTGAACCCCATTGCACTTACATAATTTCCATCATAAGTTTCCACTTTATTGCTTTTATTCTTTCAAGCTGCCTGGACGACACGGAATTGGGCGGATACAATATTCCCAAAGGTACAACAATTGTTGCCAACTTGTGGTCTGCGCACCACGATCCCGAGTATTGGGAAGACCCTTTCGACTTCAAGCCAGAGCGATTTTTGAGTAAGGATGGAAGAACGGTCGTTAAGCCCGACAGTTACATGCCTTTCTCTGTAGGTAAGAAAGTATCATCATTGTATTACAAATCAATGTACAATATGTTTTTTTCACAAAATTTTCCTGTATTGAAAGACAATTTAAAGCTTCCATTTTCGAATTTTGGAAATTTGTCACCGGTTACTCGAGAGAAAAAATGAACAAGATGAAATATAAATATATCGAAATCTTGCAGAGAGGGACTAAACGAATAGAATGAATTAAAAAGGTGAAAAAAACTGTCACAACGTGGTTGAATTTAATCAGTGTTCAATAGGTTTAAGTCGGGAAAGACAAATAGGATCGCAGAAAAAAACTGATAAATCTGTTGTGCTAAGCATTACCTTAATCATTGGCCTAATTTAAAATGTTGAACTGCTAAAAAGTAGTTTCTTCACCTTTAATTTAAATAGCGCATAATTTTAGTACCTTGTAAAAATATGACCAGGAAAGGGATTTCAAAGTTCCTATGCAACACGTATCAACGTGCTACTAAACCGATCAGCACAGAACTCATTGAATTGGACTCACAAAAAGTATTGTGTGAGGACAACTGCTAAAGGTAAGGCAGGAGGTATTAGCTTTTGAGAGCTTCCGGTACACTACCTGTAAAAATTCTACGACCTTTCCAGGAGATCAAATTTCTTTGGGCACCTGCGGTACCTCTATCCCCTCCGTGTAGTCGATGCTATGAATAGTGTGTCCTAGGCGCTGGGAAGTGTAAAATTACTAACGCCAGTTAGGTCGTGTACAAACCAAAAGACTTGACTCATTTTCTTGACTTGACTCAAAAAGACGACTCATTTCCTTGCACCTGGGATACCTCTATTCCCTCCGTGTAATCCATGCTATGAATGGTGTGTCCTAGGCGCTGGATAGTGAAAAACTACTAACGCTAGTTCGATCGTGTACAAACCAAAAGACTTGACTCATTTCCTTGACTTGACTCAAAAAGACGATTCATTTCCTTGCACCTGGGATACCTCTATCCCCTCCGTGAAGTCGATGCTATGAATTGTGTGTCCTAGGCGCTGGATAATGTAGAACTACTAACACCAGTTAGATCGTGTACATACCAAAAGACTTGACTCATTTCCTTGACTTGACTCATTGACTTTGCTCAAAAAGGCGACTCATTTCCTTTCACCTGGGATACGTCGATCCCCTCCGTGTAGTCGATGCTACGAATGGTGTGTCCTAGGCGCTGGTTAGTGTAAAACTACTAACGCCAGTTAGATTGTGTACAAACCAAAAGACTTGACTTATTTTCTTGACTTGACTCAGAAAGACGACTCATTTCTTTGACTTGACTCAGAAAGACGACTCATTTCTTTGACTTGACTCAGAAAGACGACTCATTTCTTTGACTTGACTCAGAAAGACGACTCAGTTCCTTGCACCTGGGATACCTCTATCCCCTCCGTGTAGTCGATGATCTGAATGGTGTGTCCTAGGCGCTGGATAGTGTAAAACTACTAACGCCAGTTAGATCGTGTACAAACCAAAAGACTTTACTCATAGACTTGACTCAAAAAAACGTTTCATTTCCTTGCCCCTGGGATACCTCTATCCCCTCCGTGAAGTCGATGCTATGAATGGTGTGTCCTAGGCGCTGGATAATGTAAAACTACTAACACCAGTTAGATCGTGTACAAACCAAAAGACTTGACTCATTTCCTTGACTTGACTGATTGACTTTGCTCAAAAAGGCGACTCATTTCCTTGACTTGACTGATTGACTTTGCTCAAAAAGGCGACTCATTTCCTTGCAAGTGGGATACGTCGATCTCATCCATGTAGTCGATGCTACGAATGGTGTGTCCTAGGCGCTGGATAGTGTAAAACTACTAACGCCAGTTAGATCGTGTACCAACCAAAAGACTTGACTCAAAAAGACTTGACTCATTTCCTTGCACCTGGGATACCTCTTTTTCCTCCGTGTAGTCGATGCTATGAATGGTGTGTCCTAAGCGCTGGGTAGTGTAAAACTACTAACGCCAGTTCGATCGTATACTTGAACTCCTTCAAGTATTGAAGATGATGTATTGAGATGTAGCGATAACGAAACAAGCACAATGTTTGAGATGATATATTCAATGAATAATTTGGAAAGTTTTGAAACTGTCCGCAAGGAAAGCGTCTGTAAGAAACTGCGAAGTTATTACCTCGCCTTTGCTAATTATCCGCGAACCACTAATGCGTCTTATTCGCCGTGGTGGGAATAATTTAAATGCCCAAAAATTTTCATAATAAATTCACCCCCGAAGTTTTACCTAGTGGTGTCGACAAGGAAATTGGGTTCCCTACACAAGGGTCCCCAAACTCAGGGCGACAAGTGCATCGGGTTGTGTTTCACATGGAACAACAAGGGTTTTCCATGCTCTTCCATAAGCCGCAAAAAAAATTAAATTAATGATCAAACACAGGTACTTAAAACTTTAAACACTGTTGTAAAACCTGTGCATGGACGTATGAGTAAGCACACATAACGATTGAACTTAGGAAATGTGCTCAAGGAGATATATGCTGATATGCTGGAATGAGAGAGGGAGATATTTGAAACATTAAACTATTTATTCTTAAAATTTCGCTGTAAAGTTAGGCACATGGAGTACCGATGGAGTTATTATTTCCTAAATTCAGGCTTCCTAAACGATAATTTGTTTATCAGACATTTTAACGATGTATTATGCAAACCCATCAGATGTTTCATAAACAACATTAGCAACTATTCACATATAAAATTACTTCGGCGCGCTAGAGAATCACTAATAATTGCTATGGCTGAGACCTCTCGGAAATTTGACCCTGCATAGCACATGCAAAGCTATGACGCATGATTTCAGAAATGTACGCGTAAAAAGGCATCTTACCCTCTCTTATGCGTCGTCAGCGCTGTAGCCTTGTGGACGGTGCCATGAGATTAGATGACTTCTAGCTGAACTGTATATTGGTATGAAGCTCCTAACGTTTTATTTCTATCAATCCTACTTGATCTTCTCTCTCTCACTCTGAAAGAAAATCTATCCTAACTTTCATTACTCCCCGGTATACCCTTCTTCTGCCAGGAAATCTCACTGACTTACTCTGATCGCCCTACTTGGAAATCTGTCTATCTGGATGTTCTGACTAAGGCTTCTGGTTATGCCATTGGTCACCGTGAGTCCCTCCAGCCTGCGATTCGTGTATCGCTCTGAAACCCTCTCTTCCGATTCGTGGATGCTTTACTTTTCAGAGAACACGACGATCGGTAGTGATTCAGCAACTTCTCACAACAAATTTATTTCTAAAAGCTCTCTAACTTCTAGAATTATTTTTTAGATAGCAATTTTGTCTGATAAACTGTTGAGCAAACAAAAATGAGCAATAAATCTGATGCTTCTCGCTCTAAATGCTAGGGTCATTTTTTCGTAGCGGAGGTAGCTGTTTAGTACCCTTCATAGTTGTTCACTCGTAGGTTGACTTGGAGTATAGTTTCCTGGACGCGGAAAAGTCACGTACGGAATTTTCCTGCGTGCCTACTTCGAGTTTTCTGCCTTTTCAGCGAACCGACGAGGTATCTTGCGCTGTGTGAGGTTTTGGAAGGACTTACGCCCCCTTAAGTTACGACTTCCTTTCCTTAGGACTTTTACTAGAAACATGGAGAAGCTGCTGAACCCCACCTTCCTTTTGCGTGAGAATCTTTTACTATTTCAGGCCTCCTTCTCCCTTTCCCGGATCTGGGTGGTGGCGCGCGTTCCCTGTAAATTGAGGGAGAAAAAGAAAAAAGAAAGAAAGACGTTTTGTGGCCTAACATATCTGAAAGTCCGTTAGTTATCGAGACGAAGGTTAATTAAAATAATTAAAAGTTCTTGCTTGACTTCGATGAAACTCATTTTTTATAAATGTGTTTTTACTATCTCACTGGTAAATGTTCACTAAGGATGAATCGAAAAGTTGAAAATAAATAAAAAACTTAAAGAAATCTGAATGTTACTGGAATACGGAGGATTCCGCTGTAACAAAGTTATTCGCGAGAATCAGGATTCTCCTTCAGTTGCAATGTTCAGACGAGTACTTAGGCGATTCATCACGATGATTTGCGCACAGTTATGACGACGATGAACACTCTGCGGAATGGAGTTTACCGTGAGATGATTTCCCGTTTACATTCTCGTCAAATGGCAATGAGCAACCCCAAAAAGCGGCTCAAAATTTCCAGAGCAAATTTTGGGGATTCAACTAAATCAAACACTCCTGTTACGTTCGAGAAAACTGTGGGAAACCACAACAGCACCGGGGGCCCACCTGTCTAAGTGCTGCCTTCTGACCATTCTTCCTAGATGGGTCCAGGTTCGAATGCCCGGTGAGTCCATATTGCGTTTTTCTTTCGGTACTTGCTCTCTCTTTCTCTCTCTCTCTCTCTCTCTCTTTCTGGGAACTAATGACCATAAATTAGGGACGGACAACTAGTCAAGGAATGGATTAGAACCCTGAACAGTCACCTGCTCGTGCACAATCAGAAAGCTGACGATAAGTCAACTGCGTCGCGCTGGGATTACTAAACTGCATGACTGATGCAAATATCATTATCGTTGCAGAGAATCAGCTGGAATCAGAAAAGTTTGAGATGAATCATCGTACAGCGAAGAATGAATCACAATGCAGCACTGCCCTGTGTGGATATGTTTTTAGGATGTATGAATCATGGATCTGATACGTCAGTTACGAGAAAAATTCCGACTGACATTAGGAACCATGTCAGGGATTCTCAAAAAATAAACAAAAAATGCAGATCACATATAAAGTTAAAGTTAGCATTTGATTCGTACGATTCGTAAACTAAAGTTCAGCATTTGATTCGTACAGGTTCTATAGTCTTTGTAGACGAGTGTTATCCAGTGCTAGGTGGACAGTGTTGTACGGTGGTCACTATTTACGAAACAATAATTATCTTGCAAGGTTCTGCTGCTGCCAGCCGTATGGGAAGACATCGAAAAAATAAGTTCGGAAGATTTTTTTTGTTTAGAGGTTAAACAACCACCGTAAACTACTCAGTGGGCTATAAGCAGCCGCCAGTCCCTAATTAAGGGTCATTGGTTCCAAGGAAATGAAAGAGCCAGTGCTTTAAGACAAGCACAATATGCATGCTTCACCGGGATTTGAAGGCAGACCCACTCGGAAGAATGATCAGAACCAGTCGCATAGACCACTGCGCCACCTGGACGGCATGACTGCTACTTTTGCATTTCAATGTACAACGCCATAAAACTATAAATACTGGATAATGGTGGGGTATGTTACTACTGATGAAGAACGCCACAAGGAATGCATATGCATAAACAAAAGTATAAGAAGTGTAATTTTGAAAGGAAGAGAAAGGCATTTTACAAATGAAATTTACCAGATGTAAAAAGAGAAGTTATGCATAAATTATTTAAATGTCCAAAGTAATCGAGGTAGTTGCCTTCAATGCACGATCTTAATAACAAAGAATGATGCTTCCATCATCGTAACACCTAGTGCTGTCTCTTCATTGCTGTTCGCTGAGAGCCTTGTAATTGCTACTCAGAGACATTTATGCTGTAATGACAATGTTCCATATACCTACAATCTGGAAACTATTTACTGGTCCGAATACGAGGCAAACTGAGGACGAAATCACTTAATCTCAATTTCTGCTATAGTGCTCCTTGTTGTATCTCCAGATGAGAACAACACAATTAATTTAGTTACCTACTAACCTTGCTTTATTTTTACAATGCAGTATTGTATGTGTACCTGCATTCCATTTTCTTTATTTTCTGTATTTCATGATACATGCCACATTTTTTGACAATTTGATGCCACGTGACATTATGTCATATTAATATCTGATATCTATATTATGCCACGGTAGCACTCCATTTAAACTTATTCCTTCTTCTGTGTCTGATAATGGGTTCTAGGGAAACCTGACAGTTCTTATATTTGTATATACACTGGCGGAAAGTGAAAAAAGAACACCAAAAAGGAGACGACTGATACCAACGACATTTATACAGCATAATAACGGAATACAGAGGAAAACGTGTTCCAAACATTATGGCAAAGTACAGCTGTATTTGCTGGTAAACTGAAAAATAACATTTCCATGTAACATGGTTAGTACGAGGTTGAACCGCCATGAACTGCGTCACACTGAGCAATTCTGGCATGGAGTTTGTCGTACAGATGTTGGATGTAAGTTTGGGGTATTGAGTTCCAAGTATCCTCAACCTGGACGCGTAAATCGGGAATGATCGTGGCTGGCCCTGGAGACCGGATAAGTCGTTGTCCCATAAAATCCCACACGTGCTCAATGGGGGACAAATCCGGTGAACGTGCAGGCCATGGAAGTTGTCTCACACCCTGAAGTGCATGTTGCGTTGCACGTGCCGTGTGTCGGCGTGCGTTATCTTGCTGGAAAACACCACGATGGACCGACCTTACAAATGGCACAACAACGGGCTGAATGATGTTGTTGATGTAGGAGGTGCTGTTTAACGTATCCAGTATAAACACTAGTTGTGTACGGGAGTAATAGCTGATCGCTCCCCACAGCAGGAGACCAGGTGTACGCCCTGTGCGTCGCTGGCGGATGCAAGAACGGTGGAGACGATCCCCAGTGCGTCTACGAACACGCATACGGCTATCGGAGGCTCCCAAGCAGAATCTGCTTTCATCGCTGAACACGACATATCGCCATTGCGTTCTCCAGTGCAGACGTTGGTGACACCATTGCAGCCGTTCCTGACGGTGGGTTGGAATCAGAGGTACACATGCCAGAGGCACACGTGCACGTAGTCCTGCATTCAGTAGACGGTTGCGGATTGTTCGCACAGTCACCTCAGGTGCAACGGCTGCTCGGATTTGCGTCGCAGTGGATGCTCTGCTTGACAACGCCGCTCTTCTTATGCGTCGATCGGTCCGCTCATCAGTCCGTCTGTGACTCCCGGTTCTACGTCTTCTCGTGTGAGAATGTTCCTCGGACCATCTACGCCACCATCGTACCACCACCGATACTTCCATCCAATTCGCTCCGCAATACGATGATACAACCACCCGGGCTCGCGGTGTCCGACTAGACGACCTCGCTCAAAGTCCGATAACTGCTGAAATCGTACACGTCTTCCATGTCCAGGCATTGCAGCTTCTTCAGGGTCTTCGCACGTGTCCGTACGCCGACGACTGATTACATTCACTTCGCCGTACTCCTTAAATACCACCGACGATAATTTGCATATTACGCCGTGCTGTGGCGTAAGCGCTCACCGGTTTGTCCCGAAATTAACATCACACCTACGTAAACTCGACCCCATTAACATATGTAAATTTCATGATCGTCCGCCAATTCCTTCTTTGTGTTCTTTTTTTACTTTCCGCCAGTGTACAATAAAATCTTTAAATTCAGCCAACTAATTTAAATTTGTATTGTGAGTGACTTTTGTTATTAAGATCGTGCATTGAAGGCAACTACCTCGATTACTTTGGACTATTTCTGCACGAATTTGAATTCTCCTTATTTAAATGTGATGAGTATACCTTCAGAAATTAAAACTACTTTTGTTCTAAATTTTTCAATTTGATAACTTACAACACTACAACCTAGGTTATATGTTTTTCTCTTTTATACTAAATTATGTGCTGGTCCCGATACTTTAGGGTAGCTTCTATCGCTTTTTCCATTCGGTTATAAGTAATTAATTAATATACTTTTTTGGGATTATATGTTAGATTTTGTATTTCAGATTACACCAATCAGCCCGAAACATGTTGTGAACTCAAAACTACTCAATGTTAACTAATTTTTGGGTGTTGAATACGAAACAGACTTTTGAAATTGCCGGTTGGCTCTCATTCTTAAATTAAACCCAAATTATGAGTGTTTCACATAATTGGTTACACCTTTCGATAAAAGTATAGCAAAACTGCATCTTTAGTGGCAACAAGGTCTTATAATCTGACGTTCCAGCATGCTCGCTCTGCCCCACGTGTTCAGTAAGTGTGGCGTCCCGTGCTGATCACGTGATCCTTTCTGTTCGTTGTTTCTCTCAGGTTCAGGTAAGTGGTAGGTGTAGCGTGACATATGCTTTCAGTTGTTATGCAGTAGTCAGAATTTCAGTTCTTCAGTTGCATCCGTCTTGAATAACTTCAGGTAACTTCTTTTTGTTTCGTTTCTGCCGTGAAAGATTAAAAATGTCACGTAAATGTTTGAATAATCCAGATAACTTCTGTTGTGTATGCGGAGAAGTGGCATTTTTGTCAAGAAAGTGTGCTTTAAGTGCAACTATAAGAAAAGCATATTTCTTGTATTTCGGTTGCAAAATCGGCGATCTTGACAAAAAATGGGCTTCAGATGTATGCTGCAATACCTGTGCTTCAAAACTGAGTGCGTGGGTGAAAGGTAAGAAACGTTCTATGCCTTTTGAAATGCCAATGATTTGTGTGGCCAACAAACCACACCACAGACTTATTTCCCTATGGTGTTTCCTATAAAAAAAGGTGTGACTAAGAAGAAGAGAAAGTTTCATATCTTAATATACCTTTAGCGATTCGTTCCGTGGTTCATGGCGAAGGACTACCTATTCCTGAACCGCCTGGTTTTTTCCTGGAGACTGATGAAGTAGACGACATTGGTGAACATGGTTTACACAGCAAATCAAGGCATCAACTTCAAGACAACCGACTTTTGTCCAAACCCAGGCTCCTTAAAGACACATATGATCACATAGTTTGAACTTAACCACCTTATCAGAGATTTGGAACTGCCAAAGAGTAAGGCTCAGCTTTTGGCATGAAGGTTACAACAATGAAATATCCTGGATCGTTCTGTGAAAGCAACATTTCATACCAGAAATAAAGATTTGGAAAGATTCTATCAAACAAAAGGTGACTTCATTTCTTCTAACAATGTTGATGGACTGCTGGCAGCAATTAACATGAATGAGACTCGTTACTGAAGAGTGGTGACTATTTATAGATGCCTCTAAGGTGAGTACACAATGGAAATCAATTTCCTTCAATTCCCATTGTATGTGCAATCCACACAAAAGAAACGTGTGCAAACATGAAAAGTATCTTGTTAGGTGCATTATCAGAAGTATGAAGGCCGAATATGTAGTAATTTAAAGGTGATCGTTATTTGTTAGGATTACAAAAGGGTTACACCAAGTATTGTTGTTTTCTCTGTGTGTAGGATAACCGTACGAAAGATTCCCATTACAAAACGAGAAATTTGCCTAAGCGAAAATCATAAACTCCCAGAATTAAGAATGTAGTATCTGAACCCTTAATAAAAACAAGTAAAGTTTTGTTACCCTCACTTCTGAGTGTAACGAAGAACTTCGCCATGGCTTTGGATACGATTGGTCCTGCATTCACATATTTGCGCGAGAAATTTCCAAGATTTAAACAGTGCAGAGAAGATTAAATAAAGAAGGCGTTTTCATTGGCTCACAAATAAGGCAAATTTTCAAAGATGATCATTTTGAATGTGCGCTCAGTGATATAGAGAAAACAGCATGAGCATCATTTTCAAGTGTTTCAACTGGCCTTCTGAGAAATGCTAAAGCAGCAAACTTCAGGAAGCTTAAGGAGATCTCATAAATTCTTATAAAGAAATGGGGTACAACATGTCCTTGAAAATGCATTTCTTTCATTCACACGCCGATTTTTTCCCCACTAAACTGTGGCGCAGTTAGTTACGAGTATGGTGAGCGCTTCCATCAGGATATCTCGGCGATAGAGCGGAGGTATAATTGTAAATGGAGTTTCGCCATGTTGGCTGATTATTGTTCGATGTTAAAAACTGAATCCACAGAAACTGAATATAGGTGAAAGTAAAAAAAGAGCCGTATTTAGGATAGGTAAGTTTGTATATATACCTTATTGCCATGTAAGTAACAAATGTCTTATTTGAATATAGGAAAGTTGCTTTTTTTTTCAAAAATAAAGTCCAGTAAGTCAATTTATTGATACAAAATCATGATTTTCATGATCAGCTAACATTTAATAACCACAACAAAAAAAAGTCAAAATGTGTCCAGTGTTGTCAAAAACTCACGTTTTTTTTATTCTTTTGTGCATGACCAGGTATGTCACAACTTTAATCGACACAACTTTTTTTTCTTTTTTTGTTCCTGTTGTTGGTCTTCTGAAGGGATGAAATAGATGGTGCAACTAAAACTTTATAAAATAAGGTTTGCGGTTCTCTTTTCTTCTCTAAAATCAAGAAATTTTAAGCATGGAAGTTATGGTTACTCTGCACTGATGCTAAAACGACTATTGGATAAACTGCTTTGAAAGGAGCGATGTGAAGTATGTGCAATAGAGGTGTTGAATATAAACCAAAATCGTATTCGGATCCACTACGTAATATACAAAAGGTAAGGTTTCTTTTTTTCATATATTGAAAACACAAAATCTACAGAATTTCTTAATCTAGTGTTTATAGTAAAATTAGAATTAAAAAAAAATAGTACAAAAGTCAAAATAGATATAAGCTTAAGGTAGCAAACAAAGTATTCATATACGTAAGTATGTCATACATTACAAATTAGCTTGAACTATAATTATGTGTTTTTGTGTTTGTTTTTCTTTTTGGAATTATTCAAGATTTCACGGTTAATCCTTGCCACCTTGACGTGTGTAAGATGGAAAACGATTAACCGGGATGCCATTGTATTTTAACATATTCTGCCCAAAGTGCGACATAAGTTTTTGGAAAAATCTTACGTAATAGAATGGAAGTAAAATTGTGTTTGAAATCGAAACCGCTAATAAATGTAGCAATAACTGCCAAAATAACTCAACTTTTAATATCTAATATGTTGTAGACCTGTGTTATCGATTAAATAATTAACAATTTGTTGTTAATGCTCGGAAAAAGCAATAAAATATATATTTCTTTCGAATTGTTAATGTTTTTCAGTTACCCGTGAATTCCCTTCGTTCCATTGACCAGAATAATCGAAATACGTTTCATAGCCGTTGCCCTGGTTGTTTAACCCAGCCACAAAAGCAGCGAAATATAAAGCAATTCTATAGTTGTTTTTTTTAATTTGTATTTAAACAAGCCAAACGAACAAGTGTTTAACGTGGCTGTTGTGGATACTACTTTTTAAAGCACCACATGCCTTTGAAAAACAAGGTCCCTGCTAATAACCTTCAAAGTATTTTTGTTCGGGCTGAGTGAACTTGGATATGATATTTGGAATCACACACACACGCACACACACACTGTCCAAAATGAAATGATATCATCTGCCAAAAAATACAATAATATATTGAAACTTTATTCTCCAGTTGCATGTTCTAAATATTTACAGAAATACGGTATGTAAAAATAGAACGATACTGCAAATTGTTTTTCATCTTCAGTAATGTCAACTACTCTTCCTAAATCGATCTGTAAAAGTGTCGTAAGAGTAATAACAGTTATACATTCGAAGACCCGGCTGTTCATTTGTGGCAAAAGTTCATGTGATTTCTCAGCGAGAAGCTTATGACGCATTTCCTCATCTAGCGCAAGTTCGTTTACCGCGGATCTAAGCAAAAATACAAGTTAGTAAAATCATGCAATGCATTGATTATGATACGCTTTCCAACATACCAGAAATTATTACTCAAGTTATGTGGATAATGGCTGTGGAATAAATCTTGCTCCTGTGTCCTGACCTTTGACCCCATTTCGATGATATTCAACAGAACCGGTTCACTATACCTCCGGAATAACATGATAAAGTTTTGTTGCAATAAAAGCAGTTTTACGCAAGTTATGAAAATAATGGCTGTGGAACAAATCTGGCTTTTGTGCAATGACCTTTGACCCCATTTTGTTGATATTCAACAGAAGCGGTTCACTATACCTCCGGAAGAACATGATAAAGTTTTTTCGCAATCCAAGCATTTTAAGTAAGTTATGATGCACAAGGGCAATGGAATGGATCCCACTCCAGTGTCCTGACCTTTGACCCCATTTCCCCCGTTTTCAATAGGATTCGTCCCCAGTGGCTCCCTACCACATACTAAAATTTCATCGAAATCGAACCATTTTTACGCAAGTTATGACGCATAAGGGCAATGTAATATATCCCGCTCTTATGCCCTGCCTCACCTTTGACCTCATTTTGTCCATTTTCAATAGGGTTCGTGCCCAGGTGATTCCCTACCATATACTAAAATTTCATCGAAATCGAACCATATTTGCGCATGTTATGACTCATAAAGGCAATGGAATGGATCCCGCTTTTATGTCCTGACCTTCGACCCCATTCCGCCCATTTTCAATAGGGCTCGTGCCCAGATGGTTCCCTACCACATACTAATGTTTCATCGAAATCCAACCATTTTTACGCAAGTTATGACGCATAAAGGCAGTGGAATGGATCCAGCTCCTTTGTCCTGACCTTTGACCCTATTTCGCCCATTTTCAATAAGGATCGTCCCCATGTGGTTTCCTACCACATACTAAAATTTCATCGAAATCGAACAATTCTTAAGCAAGTTTTGACGCATAAGAGCAATGGAATGAATCCCGCTCCTATGTCCTGATCTTTGACCCTGCTTCGCCCATTTTCAATACGGTTCCTCCCCAGGTGGTTCCCTACCACATACTAAAATTTCGTCGAAATCGAACCATTTTCACGTGAGTTAACGTGCGGACGGACGGACAGAAGGAAGCAAAGCTGGAGCATATACGCTTCTTCAACCTACGGTTGGAAAGCGTAAAAATAAAAGTGAACAGTAGTTTACTGAATGGGGAAAATTTTGATTTTCCATTGACTGCCAAAGCAGCAGCATCATCTAATGTGTAATGTTTTATTCGAATATCCCCGAACACCCCTACTCTTTTGCTGTCCACTTATGACATTTCAGGTAGATACTAACGTTCGAAGGTGTACGTAGAAGGGATTAAAACGTGGCACCTGTCAGGAAGATAAATCAATACTGAATGTAAGTTTCAGAAATGTTTAATGCTCGTGCCACACTTGCTCTGAAAACGGTGAAACCCCATGAACATATGGCCCAAAATGTATCTACGTACTATATATACGCCAAATAAGCAAGTCTACACTTTGCCACAGGATGCACATTGCCTCCTTGGTCTATGTAAAATTCCCTTTGTCTCTTTCGAGCATGTAGGATGCACCTTACCTCCTTGGCGTATGTCAAATACGCTTTGCCTCTTTCGCACACGTAAATTACACCTTGCCTCCTTGGCATATATAAAATATATATCTCCTCCTTGGCGCATGTATGATGCCCTTTGTCTTTTTGGTGTATGGAAATTAAACTTTGCATCCTTGGCGTATGTATGATGCACCTTACTTCCTTGGCGTATGTATGATGCACCTTACCTCCTTGGCGTATGTATGATGTACCTTACCTCCTTGGCGTATGTATGATGTACCTTACCTCCTTGGGGTATGTAAGATGTACCTTGACTCCTTTGGGTATGTAAGATGTACCTTGCCTCCTTGGCGCATGTCAAATATACTTGCCTCCTTGGCAAATACAGGATGAGTCTTTCCTGCTTGACATACAGTATATATGATGCATATTGCCTCCTTGACTTTCGCAAAATACACCTTGCGTCCTTGGCGTTCGTAAAATACTTTGTGTGATAAGAAAACACCAAGGAGTCCAGAGATGTCAGTGAAAACCGATGGTTTGCCTTGCATTGATATTTAAATTTTCTATTTTCCTACATTATTTCAATGGCAAAAATTCTGATGAAGTTTGATATCATGTACCGTGCGTATTTCGTTTTTTGAGAGGCAATTAGCACTACAGGAGACTATTTAATTTAAGAGATGTTCCCAAAAGATGCATCAAGAATTTGGGAACTCGTTCTGCTGAGTATACTTATGCTGTTTTCATCTACTAGTCGTGTTTTCGCAATGGCTTCTTCAAAAGTGTACTACATCTGCTTTTTCCACTGTGCGATTTTCACCAATGAAGCCAGAATCACAAGAGGTGACATTGTGTATTTTTATAATATTCATCACTGGGCACGCAAGAAACCTCTGGCTCCAATCCACTGTCGGCATCAAAGAGGTTTCATATGAATGTTCGGACTGGCGTTGTTGGTGACTTCCCGATTTGTTCACCTCTTGACAGCAACACCCAATGCCCAACAATTCACACATTTCTTTGAGGCGGGATGTAATATAGCTGAAGTAAAAACTTATTAACTTTCTAGGTTTTTCTTACTTGCACTTACAAATGGTGCTCCAATTGGAAAGAAAAACAATTCAGCCCAAAATTTCCATTGGAACTTATTCACCGCTATGCACAGCAAAGCAGGTCCCCAAACTTTTACTTTGCGCTTTCGGAAACACCCTACATTTGTTTGCAAATTCTGTGCTAGAATTAGCATATCCTTAACAGTTTCACAAAGCATTAAGACAGTCAAAAGTGATTTTATCATGTTTTAATATCCCAGTTCTACTATGTAAAACAAGTTCCAGTGTCATAACGCATATTCCACCATCGAGTGAAATGATCTGATTTTCCTAAAAATTAGTGTAATGTCTTTAACTGACAGTTTGCCTCTATGTTTTGCAGGAAAGCGTTCTTGTCCCGGAGAAATCCTTGCCTTGATAGAAATGTTCCTGTACTTTACTTCAATTCTTCAGAGATTTGCTGTGGAAATACCAGAAAAAACTCCAGTGAGCTTCGAAGGAGAACTTGGACGCACTTACCATCTGAAGCCACACAAGTTGTGTTTCAAAGCGAGGCACTGAGCAAAGCCGTTTTCCCAAAGTACTTGACTACAACGGAAATAATGATAAATTATTTGATGTAAATAAATGAATTTAAAAATAACGTACATATTATCCTAAGAATTACCTGTTTTAAATGAACTTCTGATATTTAACCAAATTATTTAGGCTGTAAACATTTCGAAACTGAAAGTAAAAAAAAAGAAAGTGCTCCGTGCATGCATATATCTCACAAAAGTTTTTTAATCTCTTCTCTTTGTAGTCACAAAATATGGTTTGACTAAGACCCCTAAAACTTCTTTAGTTCTCTTCAGTGTAAACTTACACCGGAGCTCTTCCGAGTTGATAAATGATATAGAAGGAAGAGGAATGTGAACTGATGCAAATGATTTTTGCTCTGTACAAAATAAGGAGTCCTTGAATTTGGATTTCGGGAAAACAAAATCAGTTCGGCTGCTTGAAACCGATATAAAAGCAATTTAGAGCCTTCGCGAAGTTTTTGTCTTTGATATGTTGCATTCTAAAAACATTTCAAAAAGGAAGACGAAAATGAATTATTTTTCCGTTTTCTATATTGTTTCCAGAAAGTGGAAACACAGGATTTGCTGTCATAGTTTTTTCCAGTTTTATCCGTCGAAGAAGGAAAACGAATCGTCGTCTTATATGACGTAGAAAGTATTTGTTATTTGTAAATGGCATTGGGATACGGTACCTCCTTGATAAAATCATACATTATGTACAACTCACGCTGCCCAATAACGACAAACTGCGCTCCCAGACCACCTATCAATAAATGTAGCATACAGTAATACTCTGGTGCTACAGAAAAATCATTAAGCACGTCATCGCTCCTCTGGTGCAAAAAATATAAGTTGTCACCTGCCGGACAAAATTATTAATAACACATTGGAAATCTGTTTTAAATTTGCTCATTCTGAAATATGTTTTATACTTCAATGTGTCAAATAAAATGGTATTGGTTAAGAATTCTTTATCTGCCCCTGTATACAATCTCTCCACTGCTTTATTTCTTGTTTGGAAGTTTAATGACGCTCTTAGTACATCTAACAAGGAACACCCTCGGGCTCGAACGAACAAAACCGCATCAAACTTCCGTTATAAGTCATTTACGTACCTCTGAATTCAATGGTGATATTCGTTTTTCTGTAAAACTCCGCAGTTGACCAGTAGAGGTCTCTGAAGATTGGTGCCACGTCGAAGCGTAAAGAGCGGATCTGCACGAAACTAATTATCGCGTACATAGGACTGTTGACGTCCGTAACTTCATAACGAAGGGTCAGGGTGTGCAAGTGTCAAAAGATTAATTCATGTGAGGGCTGTCTATAAAATGATCAAAGCAAAAACCATTGTCGCAAAATGCACAGCAATTAATAAATACATCGGTACACCCACAGAATGCACAAGCACGAAGAACATTAGTGTTGAAAGTCACATCGATGACACTTTTGAAATTTTGCACTGGTTCGCCACAATGGTAGCCAGCTTTCTGCCATGAGTAACGAAGCATCGGTTTATACACTGAAGAGCAATTGAATTAGAGATACCTGTCTAGTAACGTGTAGCACCACCTTTCGCCCTGATGACGGCGGCGATTCGTCTCGGCATGGACTCGACAAGACACCGAAGTGTTGGGGAGCCATACGGATCCACGACCCCTGAACAAGCCCCCACAGTTCACGAAGATTTGATGAAGGAGGGTCAGAGCCTCGAACATCTCTCTCGGTGGCATCCCAGATGTGCTCGATGGGATTGAGGTCAGGTGACCTAGCTAGAAGCGAGGTCACGTCGGTGAAGTGTTCATCCAACCGTCCGGATACAGTTCTACAGTTCGGGAGCGACGGCATGGTTCATTGTCTTGTTGCAGGATGAGGTCCCCAGTGGGATGTTGAAGACGCACAAACGGGAACAAATGGTCGTCCAGGATATCTAGGTAACGTTGACCAGTGAGGTACGATGTCACACGTACCAGGGGTCCCATTTCAGTCCACGTAAACAGTACCCAGACGAGAATGCCACCTCCACCAGCTTGAAGAGTATCCTGCTGGCAAGAAGGATCCGTCGCTTCATGTGATTTGCGCCGTACTCGTATCCTGCCATCCGCATGTACCAACGTGAATGACTTCTGTATCCCATAGCGAGGAGATGGTTCTGGATGGTGTGGCTGCTTACACGTTTTTGTGCACCAGCGTTAAATTGCCGAGTGATTTCTTGCACTGTGGCCCGTCTATCCGCTGTTACAATGCGAGCTAGCCGACGATGACCCCGCTCATCCACACGCTGTTGTCCACGGCAGTTGGCCCTTGCAGGGATAGTTTTACCGGATTCGATATACTGACGGTGCACCCGTGACAGAGTGGCTCGTGAAAATCCCAGTGCCTGCACGACTTCCGAGATGGAGTGACCCAGTCGTCGGGCCCCGACAATTTGCCCACGATCAAATGCGCTTAGATCCTTCGTCTTACCCATACTGCGTCCGACTCTTACTAATCCCCGTCGCATCACTCCTTATATTGTCGGATCGCTGCATACGTCTGTCGTGTCCGTGTACAGGGCCGCCCACAGCGCCACATTTGCATAACGCCAGCTGTCTCTAATTCAATTGCTCTTCAATGTAGATCTCCTCAGACAGTTGATTGTAGATCACAAAATGCATCTTCAGAAGGAATATTCTGTCATGTAATTTTGGCTGCGGCGTGTTGGATCGTAGTTTTATATAGTCTGTAATCCTCTTTGCGTAAATTTTATATTGTCTGGAAAAATGAACATCGAGGGGTTGAACATATTTCGCAGTTTTTGGTGGAATGATTTTTAAATGAACTTGTTTTCCCCCTGAGGCCTCCTGAAGTATTTGTTCATCCTTGTGTCCAGACGAGGAATCACAAAGTACAAGTGACTTGTCAGAGAGATCTATATTAAAAACTAATGCAAAAAAGGTCGAACCATTTTGTCGTCTTACTACGTACACAGACGAACAAGGCATGTGATACAATCATCGGCACACTCTCGACTGGCGTAGCACCTGGCGTGAGACGGGTGACTCAACAGAGACCTCTAGTTAGCAACTGCAGAATTTTACGGAAAGACGAATATCATCATTGAATTCGGAGGTACGCAAATGACTTATAACGGAAGTTTGGTGCGGTTTTGTTTGTTCGAACATAGAGGTGTTCCCTGTAGGACTATATGGATTCCCTTGTCTCTAATTTAGAATCACTGGTTATAGAAAAGGAAGAGAACCAGCTCTATTGGGCTTAAATACCAGCAGCGCATTATCCAGACCCAAACTCAGGCCAAATTCAGCATTTTACGAAGTAATTTTACACAAACTGTGGTCAAATTGCAAGTGAATTTAAGATAAGAATGTTCCAAACGTATTATGTGACTGAATCAAACAGAAGTTCTACAGTAAAATTGTTATATGCTCACTAAGTTTATTTATTTATCCTATTTAAAAAGAATAACGAAAGTTTGAGAAGAGATATTACTATTCACACTAGTCAGCGCATGACTCCAGCCACTGCTGCATCACTTAGACTATTAACACTAATCACTGCATGACTCCAGCCACTGCTGCATCTTTTAGACTAATAACACTACTCACTGCATGACTCCAGGCACTGCTGCATCATTGAGACCGTTTATATTACTAACTACATGACTCCGGTCACTGATGCATCACTGAGACTATTCACATTACTCACTGCATTACTCCACCGCATGACTGAAGCTATTCACACTAATCACTACATGACTAAGTCTCTTCACACTAATCACTAAGTCTCTTCACACTACTTACCGCATGAATGAGACTATTCACATTATTTTCTGCATTACTGAGACTATTAACACTACTCACTGCATCACTCCAGCCACTCCTGCATCGTTCAGGCCGTTTACATTACTAACTACATAGCTCCGGTCACTGATGCATCACTGAGACTATTCACATTACTCACTGCATGACTCCACCATTGCTGCATGACTGAGGCTGTTCACACTAGTCACTACATGACTAAAGCTCTTCACACTACTTACTGTATGACTGAGACTATTCACATTACTTTCTGCATATTTTTTTTTTGATTGGAGGTTTAACGACCACCGTGAGCAACTCAATGGGCTATAAGCAGTCCCCGTCCCTAATTTAGGGTCACTGGTTCCACGGAAGGGAGAGAGCCAGTGCCGTAAGACAAACACAACATCCATGCCTCACCGGGATTCGAACTCGGACCCCCTTTTGGACGAATGATCAGAGGCCATCGCTTAGACCACTGCGCCACCGGGGCGGCAATTTCTGTATTATTGAGACTATTCATACTACTCACTGCATGAATCCAGTCGCTGCTGAATGACGGAGACTGTTCACACTACTCACTGCATGACTGAGACTATTCACACTACTCACTGCTTGACTGAGACTATTCACACTACTATACAGTTCTCTACAAAGTAGGAAGCTATTTTGAGACACTGACTGGAATTGCGAGTATTACTTATTTCGTCAGGAATCTTTCTATACCCGTCTGTAAAATGTTTTTATTATTAAAACATTGTAGCTCGGCACACTGCTTCTGCCCTGTACGCATTCTGCAACGTTCGTAGCGGATCCTGACTGCGATTTCACATACAATTCCATGATACAACTTTGCCAAATAGCGTAATAGGTCGATATACTCCTCCATTGCGAGACAGACTTGCTTTTCACGAGCTCTTCTTGCTTTCAGGCACTTTTCGCATGGAAAGCGACTTTTGTTCGAGTAGCACTAAAAACTTCAGAAAGTGATGTAGTGCGCGCATAGTCTCGATCAGCAGCCCTGGTTCCAATCTCATAAACTTCAAATTACCCCTTGTAGTTAGCCAACTAATACATTCTTAAATTTGTGTGCTTGATGACATACTTTCTCATATTATGTCGGAAATAGCTCATTCAGCGAAAAAGGAACTCAAAGTAAATGGCGAACAAATGGCAAACGCAGTGTGGGTTTCCGCTTCACTAGCAAACACATGCCGCAATAGCAGCTGTCAGTTATAAAAATTCAAGGAGGATCTATATTTCTAGTTAAATGATGTTTTGGCGAATAAACTTTGAAATTTGCCGTTCAAAGAGAAATTAGCATTTCAATTTACCTTTCAAAGTTTTTGGGAAGAATTTTTGAAAGGCAATTTTCGGAAGTTTGATATAAAGTACTCACATAAAAAAAGAACTATTTGCGTGAATGGGCGTACCCTTTTAAACAAAGACATCGCTCTTTCCACGTTTTATCAACACATAGCTACCAAAAAATTGCTATCTGGTCACCGCTCGGATTGCACTTCAGATGTCTCGATATCTAGCCAACAAACTGGAAAGTGGAAAGAGCGATGTCTTTGTTTATTCACTAACGCCACGTATTCAGAGGATTTCCACTACAGTTCTCGCCCTTCGGATTTATTTGCTATAACTAATAGCTTGTGCCTTTAATGGCCACCATGTGAAAACGTCTCAGTTGCCAAGCCTATCCTACGGATTTGTGATGTCAGAAGCTGACAGATAAACGCACATATAGCGCCGTTGATTGTTGGTCATTGTAGCGTAAGGCGAACGCACTCGGCTAGATATCGAGATATCTGGGGTACGATCTCAGCATTGGCTGGATAACAATTTTCCGGTTGCTATGTGCTGATAAACGTGGAAAGAGCGATGTCTTTGTTTATTAACTGACGCCACGTATTTAGAGGTCTTTCATGTACCCTTTTGCTGTAGAATGAGAGTTGTGTAATTGCATGAAAAAGAGCTAGTAAAGGATCCTAGCGAACTATGAAATTATTTCCGCGACCAGTCAGAAATGAAGGGGTAATAACAAAAATTAAAAATTTTAATTCAGCTTCTGAAAATTTTCATCTAGAAAACAAAGGAAATGAAAAACCTTCTTTCTTCTAAACTGTTTTCTTTTATACCGAGTTGTCATTTTGTAATTTTTATCACCAAGAAACATTACAAAAAATGGTTAATAAAGTAAAAATAAAGTTTTCATCAGGATACAAAGAACATTTGCCGTAGGAAGCCGGTGTCGGAGTTTTCCATAGAACATGTCCACTGCATTTTGCCTTAAACTTAAAACATTCGAACATGTATGAGTACTTCGACCTAAGGACATACTATTTACCTGTGCTATTTCATTTTCAATTTTACATTTTTTTTTCTCACAAAAGGCAAAATATGTGCTCACCATTCGCCAATGTACGTGTGTGTCAATAAGATTTGGCATATACAACCTCTTTAACCTTTCATTTTCGTTGACTTTCACTGATATGAATGCTGGGTGCCTCTCGTTTTGTTTTCCAAATTGAAAGTCACGTCCGAACTACCAAAAGTTTCTACCCTGGGTTGTGGCTGGCAGTCAGTCAAGTCAAGGATATTGAGATAAACATACATGTAGGAATCGAGCACTTTGTAAAAGAACTAACTACAAACTTTAAATTCTGATACAGCAGTATCTACTCGTCTACATGATGGTTCCGTTGCGTCAGTGTCACTGTCGTCTACGTTAACACTCTGTAACATGGTGACAGTGTAAATTTCGAATGTGTTGGAGCTACGTCTACTTCAAGTTACAACGGAGTTAAGATTCTCCGAGGAATGGATCGTAAGGAATTTATTTTTAGCACGTCTTTTGTAAAAAAAGATCGTGCTTCTGTTATCGGTTTGTCCGTCAGTCTGTACCCACGATATCTCAACAACTGTTAGTCCGATTTGAAAAATTATTTTTGCATTGGAAAGCTTGAAATATGCAAATGCTGATCCTTTATTTCGTTTTTTTTTACGATGTACAATTTCGCCGGTAGAGGGCGTAATTGCAGATGATGTCGAATTTAAAAATACGTTTTGTTCCACATATTTGCTTTTAAACATCCGATTGAAAAAAATCTTTTATCTTTCGATTCCATTTATATCGAAGAGTATTTTAGACATAGTTACTTTTCCAAATTACGCATAGATTTTCCGCTAGGGGGCGTAAAAGTAAATTACACTTTCCTCGATAACTCTTCTTCTAAAACTCCGACTTGAAAACTTTTTCTTCAACGGATGCATCTCCTTTTAGTTCATTGTCTGTTTACAGCTTGACAGACAATAAGCTCCAGATGGGACACCGTTTGCACATAATTTCTAATTTTGATAAAAAATAGTTTGGCCACCAGTGGCGTAAATCTTATACAGAAATAGCGCCTTCTCTTTGCTTGTCGCCTGTAATCCTGTTCTGGGACATCTCTTGTCAATGTCCAACCATAGTCTGCAAGCATGGAACAGTTCCACTGACCCTGTTATCTTCGCTCCATTGTTGGAATGTCTTGGTGGAATCACCCACCATGCTCATCACTCACTGCACCGCAGTTTTCTGGGAAGAAATCTAGATGACAGTGCAGAAAGTGCATTTTGAGGGACATGTTGCAGACTCTTGTACACTGACATTTCAACATTACATTCTAGAAGATTCCACTGTTTGAGCCTATAGAACCTAGAAGCTCGGCTTTGTCTTTCGTTAGGTCCACGTCTCGAATTAAATAACTTAGTTCACCTTGGGTAAGTCTGTGTGGCTCACCCAGTGACTCAGGTGGGAAATCAGGATCCTGTGATGTCGAATCCTCAGGGCATGGGTATGATGTCACCTCCGTACTGTCTTGTGCTTCATCTGAATCCACACTGTACTCCTCTGGTGGGTTCAGTATAGGTAGATCGTCCCCATATGGCACTGGTCGAATAGCTGATAGGATGTTGGGGGTATTTCATGCTCAATTTCCTTTTTCTTGATATACCTTTCTTAATAGGAGGTAAAATGCAGAAATAACAGTTATCTACATGATTTGTCGGCTCTCTCCAAATCATAGGGATGCCAAAGAGCATTGATCGTCCGTTTTTACGGATCCATCCATGCAGATTCACAGAACAAGAATTGCAGCAAACATGAGGTGCCCATGTTTTGTTATGATCTCCTACTTTCATACAAAAATAATGGTGGTGGGCTGTCTTCACGGACGTTACAAAGAAAGGAACGACACTCTAACTTTCACTCCAAGCAAGCTGTAAACAGACAATGAACTAAAACAAGTTATTAATGAACAAAAGACGACCTACAGTGACTCTTCATTCCCGCTCTCAGGTTTGCCAACCCCTATATTTGCTTTACGTACTACCTTAATTAGCCGCTGGGAGCGCCACACGCTTCATTTCATACACATATGATAAAACATCATAAATGGGCTATATCTCGGAAATGAGAGCTAACTAAGCGTTTTAAATGTCATATTTGCTTTTAACATACTGAAATCAATACGAAATTAGAATTTTCAAGTCAGAAACATTTTCATTGTTGACCAGTGTAATTAAATAGGGCAGAACAGATTAAAAACGTAATTTTTTTCAGCAATTTTGCGCTTACAGGAAAGACACTAATAGTTTTTCTCAGCTTTCTCAAAAATCAAGTTTAAGGACTGAAGCCCTTTCTGCATGGGGTGATTCATTTGCACTATTTTAGTGGATAATATATTTAGTAAATAAAGACTTTAGCGCTTTATTCTCCGATAACGGAGTTCCAATTCTTAGCAAAATATTCGCGCAGCTGTTCGAGAGCTTTCAATTAAAAACAAATTTATCACCCGCTAATACTCTCAAACTAATCTGACGAAGGCCGCCCCGGTGGCGCAGTGGTCTAAGCGATGGCCTCTGATCATTCGTCCGAAAGGGGTCCGGGTTCGAAACCCGGTGAGGCATTTATGTTGTGTTTGTCTTACGGCACTGGCTCTCTCCCTTCCCTGGAACCAGTGACCCTAAATTAGGGACGGGCGACTGCTTATAGCCCATTGAGTTGCTCACGGTGGTCGTTAAAATTCCAATAAAAAAATAATAATCTGACGAAAACTGGAAATAGATTTGAGCATTTCCTTGGTGTTCATGTAATGATACTGGTTCTGTTCTTCCCTTTAACCACAGATTCTAAATGAGGAACTGCAGAATTTTATGGTCTCAAATGCTCGCGAGTATTGTCATGTGTCCAAAAAACAAACAAATAAGAAAAATGTGTTTATAAAAATAAATCGTCGAAAACGGGCAAACTTTGATTAAAACAAGACGCCCAGTTGCTATGTTAAGTAGAATTCCAGTATATGTATAATGACACATTTAACGCAGTACTGAAAATGAGACAACAGAAACACCCAACTTTGGAATTTCTAATGGAAAAATCAGAAGATAAATATAATGAAATGTTCTAAATCTCCGAATTGGAATGACAAGAATCCAAAGATTTGGTAAAATACACTAAATTATCAAAAATATCGGGGCAGCATTTTTGAGCAGAGGAATTTCCCATATATGTCACAACCTTATTCCTACAGGTATAAAAAGACGCATGTGTCCTGGGAAACATCATAGACAAACACGAACATTAGAAAGGGCCGTACGGCAGAGCTCAGTGATTTTTATTTTTTTGATTGAAGGTTTAACGACCACCGTGAGCAACTCAATGGGCTATAATCGGTCGCCCGTTCCTAATTTAGGGTCACTGGTTCCAGGAAAGGGAGAGAGCCAGTACCGTAAGACAAACACAACATCCAGGCCTAATCGGGAACCGAACCATTCCCGGACGAATGATCATAAGCCAGCGCTTAGACCACTGCACCACCATAAGCCAGCGATCATAAGCCAGCAGATAAATATCAGTGACTTTCAACTCAGGCCCAGTGACTTTCAACTTGGCATGGTCATAAGATGTCATTTTAGCAAAAATTCAAATCGGAAAATTTCTGCCATGTTGCATTTGCCCCGATCAAGCCTAGGATGTTAATGTGAAGTTGAGATGGTGTTATTGTGAAGTTGAGATGATGTTATTGTAAAGTTGAAAGGCCCCAAATGATGTTATTATGAAACTGAGACACTCCAAATGATGTTATTGTGAAATTGAGAAGCCCCAAATTATGTTATTTTGAAGTTGAAAACGTCCCAAATGATATTGTTGTGAAGTTGAAATGCCTAGGAGTAACAACAATGCAATGGATAGTGATGATGATTCCCGGAACAAAGCTTTCTGCTGCTGGCCAGTCTTTACAACATAATGTTGCTGTGTTGCGCACGCATTCCATAAGAAACGAAAACAGAAATACTTCAAGAATATGTCTTGGAATCCAAGCAATAGCACGAGTACTTTCAAATTACTACATAACTTCGAAAAGTGTTCCTTAAAATTCACTGCATTCAGTATGGCAGAAACGCTATCGTAGGTTTCCTTCATGCCAACAGAATAAGCCACAGATATTAATAGTTTTTAGTTACCATTGAGCAACAGAACAGCTTCTAAGCTTATTTTGGAAGAAGCTATAAACAGCCATCATTCCTCAGGTTTGTGTTAAAATTCCTTCATCGGTCCAATTATGTCCAGACACATGCACGTGAACACACTCCGTGCCATAGAAAAACGAAAGTTTTTTCACTCTTATATTTGTTTAGGAGTTTAACGACCACCTTGGGCAAATCGATGGGTTAAAAAGAGTCGCCCGTCCCGAAATTCGAACCCGGACCCATCTTGGAAGATATATCAAAAGCCAACTCTTAGACCACTGCGCCATCTTATACCTGATGAATGCTTAAATCACTGAAATCTTTGTACCTGCAGGCTGGATCCCAAAAGTACCACTTGTTCTTTAGACAGGTTTAGACGAGGTTTTTGACTACTCTGTAGTGTAACGTGAATCAGAAGCAGATAGATGTTCTCTTCTTTACTGGGAATAATGGGATTTTCCCTGTTAGGTGGTGGAACAGGAACATCCTATGTGGCACTTGTTGCGCTACAGATCGGATGTTTGAATGTGGTAATTTATTTTCACTTTTTTCTAGATTTTTTGGAATACATTTTGCATGACAAAAATATCTGTCCTCAAGATGACTGGTTGGTTGGGTCATTGCCGATCATCGAAAAGTCACTGACATCCCCTTCTTTTTTCCTTTCATCCATTCCGTCAAAATTTCATAGCATGTTATGCAACGATATATGAGATGACCACATTTTGTCTTGATCTTCCCGATGTTAATTAAAATACAAATGAAAGGTTTGTTTTATTGTATTTTTATAAAATTATTTAATTTTACTCTAAACTGCACACAAAGACAACAAAAATTATATAATGAATTGAAGTAGCCATGACGATTCTCATTTTTCATCTTTTGACTACTTAAATTCACAGATAAACAAACTTAAAACAAAACAGCCAGTCACAAGCACATTCAGATGGCATCTGATAATTAGACAACAAAATGCCGATTCCTTCCTATAACAAGGTTTATTTTACAACTATTTATCATAAATGATCGCTGTTGTTTTTCAATCATTGTTTTGTGATGCAAAATATTTAAGTTCAGATCTCGAATCAGTTTGTTCTAGTTCCTGTAACATTAAAGTTTCCTTGGTGTTATCGAAACTTTGTTTACTGCTGCTATGAAACTTCAATGGCATAATGACCGGAGTAACCATTCGAGCTTGCGCGCAGAGGACGTTCAGTAAGTATTAAACCCAACCATGATTCTAAAACGCATTGAATTTGGCAGGGTATTTTAATGCTGTATCATCCTTTTGTAGCAAAAAGTGACTAGAAACCTAGGTAGCACAGCGTTGCAATTTAACGTGGGCTCAACACTGAGCTGCCGTCCTTTAGGAACAGAAGACGGTGGATCAGGGCTACCTGGGAAGACTCTGCATTCCAACTATCGGATTTCAGCAAACCGATTCGTTTCCTCCGTCAGTAAGCGCTGAAAGAACTATAAATACCACGTAGGCCAGAGGTGATTTGATTTTTAGCCGAAGGAAAAACAGGGGTGACCAATATTCAATAATGAGAGGTTAGAACCGATGAAAATCGTTCAACATTCAACGGAACGGTTATGAGACAGACTATATAAACTATGAGACAGACTATATAAACTATGAAACAGACTATATAGACTATATAGGTGAAGCATACAATTAGTGGAAGATGTTTTGCATGCGGATATACCACTTGAGGTAACCCAAGAACATCCCGAAGATCGAGGAACTTTTTACAAAAAGCAGTCTTGTTACCGTTGCACAGAACGATACAACTGAGAAACAGAGATTTCAAGGGAAACTTTACGAAAAAAAAAACTTCCTGTGTCAAACACATGAGAAATGCTGATTTTGTGAAGGATTAAACCCTAGGTGAATTAGTTTTAATATTTGTGATACCCTTTATCGTGCATTTCATATAAAGATTTTTTGAACAAATTGTGAGATATGATGAGAAATGGCTCCACTGCTAACAAACCGTAGGAAAGCTTATAACGTAACTTCTTTTCCCTGCTGAAATATTGTCGTTCTTACGTTATGTCTAAATCATAAGGTATGAATACGATGGAACACTTCCTTAATTAAAACTTTACTTCCAGACGAAACATTGGACAGAAGTCAACTTACGGGAATTGGCTTTATATCAATAAATCAGATATCACACTTCAAGCAATAACGTAATTCACATATCACATCTCCACCCCACATCCAGCACTATATCAATAGCCTAGATCACACTTCGAAAATAAAATAATTCACATCATCACCTATTCACCACACGAGCAACTGTTGTATCGTTGTTTTCATCTATCGTTCTTATCTCCTACATTTATGCGTCACGTTCACACTGACCTCAATTGTGTTGCCAACAGTATTGGTTTGAGGGAAAAGATGTCACATTAAGTTTGAAAGTATAAGCAGAACAAACTCAAATTTACATAGGAAAAGAAACTAAAAAGGAAAGTTAATTTAGAATATACATCACAAGCTTTAAGTGAAAGAGCGTAAACTTAAAGCGCACCAAAAGCGGGTAAAATTAGCGCAACGTAATTTTGCAACACTGCTTCTTATTTAGTGTCGACTGCGTACGACTACTGTTACTGATTGGTATTACGCTAAGCTGTTCGATTGAGTAAAGGCAGCCCCGATAGCCGAGGGGTCTGAGGTGCTGCCATCTGATCATTCTTACGAGATGGTCTCGAGCTCGAGTCCCATATAAGGCATGGACAAAATGTTTGTCTGATAACTATGTCTCTGCCCTTTCCCCTGAAACCAGTGGCGTAAAATTAGTAATGGGAAGCAGGCTACGGCTTCAAGAGTTGCTAATGGTAGTCGATGAAATTTGTTGCAATATGCCTTTTAAGACTGCATTTAAACAGCTGTAAATGGAGTGGATGGGTTTTGGTGAAAATCAATTGACACCTATACAGGTCACATAAAGCAGCCAGACGTAAGATGAAAACAACCTGCGACGACATTCCTGCTGAGATCTTTTCAAGAGGTATGGAAAGTGCAGGCTAGGATGACTTGTCGTGCCAAGACAGCAGCTCGCCAAGACAGGGACTAAGGCAACACCTCCGGCAATGTAGCATTGATGAGCATTATAAATAAATATTTGCAATACTTATAAACGTTACATTACGTTGTCTCATAATGTTTCTTTTTAGATTTTATAATGTCTAAGTGTAGGTAATACATGAAGCATTCTTTCCTTTGTGGTACCCCAAAAAACGTTGCCGGGGTTACATGGGTAAATACGATAGCCAAAGGTAAATGCAATCTGCAAAACATTGGAAAGTTCGGTTCGTCGAAGCTTAACTGACGAGGAATGTGAAAAAGCACGTTTTATTTAAAAAAGCGTATAGCTGAAAGCTTGTAGTTCTGAGGATGATAAGACAAAAACGGTATGATAACCGAGGTACAGGTAGGTTTTCTGTACACTGAATATAAGATTTTGTTTTTATTTCTGACCCGTCTATTTCATCTTTGGAAACAGAGGCCATTGTCACTGCTTTAAAACTTGTGGCCAGTCGTTCCTGCTTTCGATTTGATCGTGAGGTGTACCAACAAATGGAAGGAGCTCCTATAGGTTCCACGATTTCCCCAGTTTTAGCCGAATTACTTCTTAAGTTTTTGGAAGAAAAAGTCTCAAATGAATTCCTTTATCAGCCATCCTTAATTTTTAGGTATGTTGATGACCTGGTTTTCTGGCCACACTCAGTCACCCTACTTTACTCGTTCACTGAAACCTTATCGACCGTTTCCCTCAGTTAAGTTCATGTCGGAATAGGAAACAGAGGATCGTTTGCCTTTCCTCAACTTTCTTCTTTCTCAGGATCTTATCTCTAATAAAATTTCTTATTCAGTGTACAGAAAACCTACCTGTTCCCCGGTTATCATAACGTTTTCGTCTTATCATCCTCAGAACTACAAACTTTCAGTTATACGTTTTTTTAATGAAACGTGCTTTTTCACATTCCTCGTCATATAGGCTTCGATGAACCGAACTTTCCAATGGTTTGCAGATTGCACTTACCTTTGATTATTATTCGAATACCTTTTTTGAGCTGTTGCACAGCGTTCAGCGATTCAGTTTCACTACACTTCGCCCTGAGGAGTCCAAGCCCCGGTTTGTTTGTTTTCGCCCTGAAGAGTCCAAGCCCCAGTTTGTTTGTTCCACTGAGTTCGCCCCACCCATTGTCTCTATTCAAAAGAAATTTTGTAAAAAACATAACTTCGATTTTGGGATTCGCACCCTGAATGTTTTTTCAACTGTTCTAAATGACCATGACTTAGTCCCAAAGCCCAATAAATCTGGAGTATACTGTATCTCTTGGATTCCCGTGATCCAGTCTTAGCCGTGAAATACTATATCGGTTCTACACTTCGGACTTTAAATGTTCGTCTATCAGAACATAAATATGCCCTTAGGACTGACTCCACATCTACTGCCCTAACCAGGACTGTAAACCAAAGTGAGTACTTGTCTGACTGGGACAACTCAAGGATTCTGGCGTCAGCAAGTAACAGGCGTTCATTACTTTTATCTGAAAGCTTACATATAATTAAATTTGGTAATTCATGCTGCAATATAGATCTTCCAAGTTTTGTTCCACGTCCTTGGAAGCTAATCATCGAATCCGTGTTTCACACAGGAGAAGTACAATATCCGCCATAATGTTTCTTGTACTTGGGAATTTCCACTGCCCACGTTTGGCAACGAGGACTTCTGTGACTATTGCATCATGGGATAGTTTCTAAGTGTATTTATTGCTTGCTTTCTCTGTATACTGTGGCACTAAATCTGATGATGAGGCCGAGGGCGGCCTCTAAATAATGTGGTTTAAGCATTTTTACCTACCTGTGTTTCAATTATAAATAAAGTACTTTTAACTTTGCAATTTGAACCTGATCCAGCTTAATTCTACTTCCTTAGGATGGTCGTCGCTCATTTCTAGTATCGTTGAGCCGTGGTTGGCCCACACGTTGACGGCGGTTCGTGGCTTTCTCCCTCCTCGGACCAATTTTTGAAGGTACTAACCACGGCTTACCGTGAGCAGCCACGCGCCTTGCCGTCTTGGAAATGTTCTGACCCAGTCAGAACATTTCCAAGACGAAATGTTCTGACCCAGTCAGAACATTTCCAGTCAGAACATTTCCGAGACTTAAGTGAGTTTGACAAAGGCCATTGCAATTTGGCCTTTGTCAAACTCACTTAAGTCTCCGGCTTTTCACATCTAAAGAACAAGAATGACACTGATTTACAGAGCTTAGTATCAGGTGTTAGTTATACCGTTTCATGACCTTCACACGCGCTGTCGTTTACCTGCAGTTGATTCGATTTGCATAAAGACCCCGTGGTCATAATGTTTTGGCTCTGAGGTGTACACGATATTTCAAAAATGCGAGAACTTAAGCATAAAGAAAATACTGAAAGAAAATACCTAAATTTTGTTATAAGTATATTATATGTAAGAAAATACATAAAGAAAATACCTAAATTTTGTTATGAGTAAGAAAAGGTATTTTCTGTATGAAACCAACACACGCACGAGGACAGGTAAATTTCATTTTACTTCTGAGTTTTACGTAAAGACTAAATGAAAATTGAGTTCTTACAAAACTGTGTCCATGGGTGTAGCGTGACGAAAAAATTTTGGGCACAAATAAATGTAAAATGATGTTTCCGTTTGGGGAAGGTTAGCGCGAATCAAAGTTAGTAGATGACAAGGTTCTACTCATCCTGCACTTCCGGTGATTGTTTTGTGACGTCCCTGTCCAAATAACCATCGTAAGACTACCTAATCGCCAAGGTTAGTAGATGACAAGGTTATGCTCATCCTGCACTTCCGATGATTGCTTTGTGACGTCACTGTCCAAATGACCATCGTAAGACTACCTAATCGCTAAGGTTAGTAGACGGCAAGGTTATGCTCATCCTGCACTTCCGGTGATTGCTTTGTGACGTCACTGTCCAAATAACCATCGTAAGACTACCTAATCGCTAAGGCTAGTAGATGACAAGGTTCTGCTCACCCTGCACTTCCGGTGATTGCTTTGTGACGTCACTGTCCAAATCGACATCGTAAGACTACCTAATCTCCACGTTTCTTTGTATCTGCACCATAGCAACGTGTTGGACATACTATTCGTAAACCAGTTGGAATAATCTTCATAAATTCTACTAGATTTTGTAATGCATAATATTTTCAGTTTTTAATTTAAAAAAATTGGGGAATGTTGCCGCGATGCTCTTCCCATTCCTCATAGAGAAATTCTTTATTATATGACAATAACATGTCCTGCTGTGTGTTTTCCCTTCTAAACTTATATAAAAAACAGCAAAAATTCCCCTTGTAACTAAATTAACATTTAAAAGTATAACCGTTTTCCCACCCTTTGCGTAACAAAAATGTGCGGGAGGTATTTTTGAAATCTCCGTTACTAAAATAATGACATGACGGTCATTTCTTTCTCTATTTAATGTAAATGTGCTTTTGCATAAGCATTTGTTCTGTGTTTGAGTTATAAAAAATTGTTGACAAGACATCTTCCTGCATAACTACCGTTCCGATCTGCTTCACATGTTAGGACGGTGATGTCAATCAGTGACGTCACGATTATTCGTCTGCCAGGAAGGCGGGATAAGGACATCCTTACGGTCTATTAACCTTGAGCCCGAATAAGTGTAAAGTAATGTTTTCCTTGGGAGTCACAAAATAAATGAAAACTCGTACTTTCCTTTGGGACGGAGGCAATTCTTGGAGACACTCTCCCCTTAAAAATCGAAATTTTGGTCTTTTAAGTGCACAACAAACTTCTTTTTTGTCATGCATCAAACACTTCTGATAATGACTGATGACGAACAATGCAGCGTGTGTTTAACATGATGTTAAGTCTACTAAAAGTAAAGTCCTCTTTTTTTATAACAGATTTTTCTAAGTATCGCAAATTTTTTCGTTGATACATGAATAATGTTATATAATAAGATTTCTACATTGGTAGCATTTTGTCCTCATGACGCAACAATTGCGTGAAGCTCGCAACAAACCTCACACCTCCGTTTCAAGCTTATAAATGGCAGCAGGAGCAAATAAAAAAAAACGAAGGACAATCTTAGTGACTCTATCTCACCGGTTTTGCTGTAAAATCCTTTCCCTCCCTATGCTTATTTGATTGGTCCATGCACTGTTATGTTTGCTTGTAAGATAAAACTGTTGGTGACCCTGAGGAGCGTTAAACGCCACGCCTCTGACGGGAAAAATGATTTTCCCTTCCTTTGAACACCTTTCATAAGTTTACTCAGTTTCTTTTTGTGAACGTCGTTCATCTGCTGCTCCTGGATTAAATCGAACTCAGGGAAAAGGAATAAAACCAATCAGCTTAAATTTGTGAGTATACAGTCAATTTATAGGTAAAAAATATATATATATATATATTATTAATTCATTTGCATTGAACATGATTTGCGAAACAGTGTATTTACTCTTGACCCCGGCATTTCAAATGGTTCGTTTTTATCACTTATGTCCTCTGGTATTGCTACAATATTTCATCACCCAGAATATTACACTAAGTGCGATATGAATGGTCTTAGTGAATTTATATAAACTCCAAGGCCTTATGTAAATAAGAAGAAGAAGAAAGATTATTTTACAAATCCTTTATCTCCATATCATTCAAGCTTGATAAGAAATAAAATAAGCTCTTTATTATTTTGTTGCAGTCTTTTTAACAGGAAATTGAAAAAGACTCGCGTATGATACCATGTCAAAATTTTGTATTCCTGTTTTGAAACGTGTAATTGCTCCAAAGCAAGTTTTATACTCTTAATTTAAGATTTTAAACGTTGCAGATTTCTGCGAAGAGGTATGCATAACGTGGCAAATACTCTTAAAACTTCTTTCATGGAAGAATGAGTGAATTCCTTAAACGACATGGACAGCATCCGAAGAAGCACGGTCATCTAACACCAAGAGATTTATACACCCAAGCATTTAACAGACGCCGCCTCCTCCACAATAAAAATTCCAATACCCCCACTTTAAGTTGCGTAACGCACACACAACTGATGGTAATAACTGCAATTGCGGTACCGGTTATTTTTTCAGAAGAACATTGACACACTGGTCTTTGCAGGTTTAATGGGGCAAGATGCCAAAAGAGAACCTGTGTTTGGTGCAGGCCTCCGGTATGTAAATTGCTTGACTTTTTATTTGCTTCTGTGAATGGAATTAAGTGGCAACAACTACCTTATTTATATGCCATGACAATTTTTATGCGATCATTTTCACCTGATGAAGGACTCCAGGGGAGTCTGAAAGATCTGATGAAGGACTCCAAGGGAGTCTGAAAGATCTTATGAGTGCCTTTTTACCTTGTATCATCATCATCATCATTGTCAACCATTATCAATCCACTGCTGGACGAAGGTCTCCCAAGTTTCCTCCACAACGGTCTGTCTTGTGCCAGTCTCCTCCATGTCACTCCCGCATACTTTTGAATTTCATCCACCCATCTTCCATGTGGTCTTCTTCTGGGTCTTTTCCTGTCCCTTGGAATCCAATCTAACATTTCGGCTGTCCATCGATGGTCTGTCCTTCTGGCAGTATGCCCAGCCCATTGCCATTTCAGGGATTTAACTCTGATCATGATGTCTTCCACTCTTGTCATTTTTCGGATCCACGTGTTCCTCTTCTTATCTCTCCTGGTTACACCAAGCATGCACCTCTCCATGCTTATTTGAGTTATCTGCAGCCTTTGTATGTCTCTTTTAGCTAAGGTCCACGTCTCTGCACCATACGTAAGCACTGGAAGGATGCATTGATCAAACACTTTTCTTTTAAGACATGATGGCATATTGCTCTTGAAAATTATGCTGTTTCTTCCAAAAGCTCTCCAGGCAGGTTTTGTACGCCGATTAATTTCTTCATCAATGTGACCCTCACTTGATATCTGCTGTCCAAGATAAACGTACGTGTCTGTTATCTCCAGCTTTTCTCCATCAATCGATAAATCTTCGTTTCTTGTAAAAGCATTGTACATCACTTTTGTCTTCTGAAAGTTCCTTTTAATCCCACTTCTTTACTCTTGTCAGCAAGTTCCTGGATCATACTCTGTAGCTCTGATGGGGCAGTTGCAAAAATGACTATGTCATGAGCAAAACGAAGGTGGGTTAGATAATCTCCATTAATCTTTATCCCTTTGTTTTCCCAGTTCAGTGATTGAAAGACATTTTCCAATGTGGCATTAAAGAGCTTCGGAGATATGGTGTCACCTTGTCTCACTCCTTTTCCAATTTTTATGTGTGTTGTATTTTCAAACAGCCGAATCTTTGCACTTGCATTTTCATAGATGTTATTAATAATATTGATGTATGCATCTTCAATACCGCAGGATTTCAGAGCCATTGCAACTGCTGATGGTTTCACCGATTAAATGTAATTTTACGAAGCACATCTGTCATCTTCAGATTTTTATCGTGCATAACACAGCGTTTTTACCGTATCATTTAATTTTTAGTCTGCACGCACCGTCATAATCATCAACATCCAAAACAGCTGACTTGGGTATGTTTAAACGCCTCTCGGTTTCTCTTAAGGACAACCCACTAATATAACTACCAACAATCTTTCCTTTCTCAAAGTCAGTTCTCTCCAGCCGCGATATTTTCACTCAACCTCACAGTGCGATATGATCGCGGTCAGCTGCAGGCTTGTTTTTATACCGTTTGCAGCTGTACCGCGCATCTTAACAACGCAGCGGATTCGTTCATTTGCTTTTGAAGTGGTGTCCGGTGACTTTTGCCTATATTGTTTGATTCATGAGCTTACCACGTTCCACTTTAGTGCTGAGGTGCATCTTACATCTTACCATTCTATGGTCACTACCTGTATTGAACTTGTTTAGAACAATGCAGTTTTCGATGACGTATTTCTTGTTGCACATAATAAAATCAATTTCACTTGTCATCCCATTGGGATGTCTGCATGTCCGTTTCTTATGTGGCTTTTTCTTGAAAAAGGAGCTCACATTATGAAATATCTTTTTTCCTCTACAAACTCTACGAGAGTATTTCCACGCTGGTTTCTGTTGCCATGACTGAATTTACCTGCCCAAATTCCATTCTCATGCTGTTGCCATGACTAAATTTACCTGCCCAAATTTCATTCTCATGTTGTTGTCATGATTTACCTGCCCAAATTTCATTCTCATGCTGTTGCCATGACTGAATTTACATGCCCAAATTTCATTCTCATGCTGTTGCCATGACTGAATTTACATGCCCAAATTTCATTCTCATGCTGTTGCCATGACTGAATTTACCTGCCCCAATTTCATTTTCATGCTGTTGCCTTGACTGAATTTACCTGCCCAAATTTCATTCTCATGCTGTTGCCATGATTGAATTTACCTGCCCAAATTTCATTCTCATGCTGTTGCCATGACAGAATTTACCTGCCCAAATTTCATTCTCATGCTGTTGCGATGACTGAATTTACCTGCCCAAATTTCTTTCTCATGCTGTTGCCATGACTGAATTTACGTGCCCAAATTTCATTCTCATGCTGTTGCCATGACTGAATTTACGTGCCCAAATTTCATTCTCATGCTGTTGCCATGACTGAATTTACGTGCCCAAATTTCATTCTCATGCTGTTGCCATGACTGAATTTACGTGCCCAAATTTCATTCTCATGCTGTTGCCATGACTGAATTTACGTGCCCAAATTTCATTCTCATGCTGTTGCCATGACTGAATTTACCTGCCCAAATTTCATTCTCATGCTGTTGCCATGACTGAATTTACCTGCCCAAACTTCATTCTCATGTTGGTGCCCTATGTTCGCATTGAAATCTCCCATATTGATCTTCAAGTGCTGTTTGCCGTTGTTATTTAGATGCCAAATTTCCTTGTAAATTTTTTCAATTTCTTGCTCAGGATGACTTGTGATGGGTGTGTAAGTTTGAATAATATGATGAGGTCATGAACAAAACGAAGATGAGTTAAATAATCTCCATTAATTATTATCCCTTGTTTTCCCAGTTCAACTTCAATCATTTAACTGGGAAAACAAGGCGATAAAAATTGACGGGGATTATTTAACCCACTTTTGTTTTGCTGATGACGTAATAAGTTTTGCAACTGCCCTTTCAGAGCTGCAAAGTATGATCCAGAAACTTGCTGACAAGAGTAAAGAAGTGGGATTTAAAATGAGCTTTCAGAAGACAAAACCGATACACAATGCTTTAACGAGACATGATTGATGGAGAAAAGCTGGAGATAACCGATACCTACATAATTACCTTGGACAACAGATAAAAAGCGAGGGTCACATTGATGAAGAAATTAATCGACGTATAAAACTCGGCTGGAGAGCTTTTGAAAAAAACAGTACAATTTTCAAGAGCAATATGCCATTATGTATTAAAAGATAAGTGTTTAATCAATGCAGCCTTCCAGTTCTTACATATTGAGCCGAAACATGGACCTTAACTAAAACAGACATACAACAGGAACTCGTGGATAAGGAAAATGACAAGAGTGGAAGATATCGTGATCAGAGTAAAATCCCTGAAATGGCAATGGGCTGGACATGTTGCCAGAAGACCATCGATAGACAACCGATATTTTAGACTGGATTCCAAGGGACAGAAAAAAACCCAAAAGAAGACTACATGGGAGATAGCTAAATGAAATACAAAATCATGCGGGAATAACATGGAGGAGACAGGCTCAAGACAGACAGTTGTGGAAGAAACTTGGGTACACCTTCATCCAGTAGTGGATTAATAATGGTTGAGAATGATGATGATGATGATGTATATGCCTATGTGTTATATATATATATATATATATATATATATATATATATATGTGTGTGAGGTCAGGCGATGCGTAACATCACAGCCTCTCCTTGACAAATGTCAACCCCGCCTTCTCGTGGTACATCCTGTTCCCACTAAAGGGGTTCTGACGACCATCTTCCATGTGGTCTTCTTCTGGGTCTTTTCCTGTCCCTTGGAATCCAATCTAAAATTTCGGCTGTCCATCGATGGTCTGTCCTTCTGGCAGTATGTCCAGCCCATTGCCATTTCAGGGATTTAACTTTGATCATGATGTCTTCCACTCTTGTCATTTTTCGGATCCACGAGTTCCTCTTCTTATCTCTCCTGGTTACACCAAGCATGCACCTCTCCATGCTTATTTGAGTTGTCTGCAGCCTTTGTATGTCTCTTTTAGTTAAGGTCCACGTCTCTGCACCATACGTAAGCACTGGAAGGATGCATTGATCAAACACTTTTCTTTTAAGACATGATGGCATATTGCTCCTGAAAATTATGCCGTTTCTTCCAAAAGCTCTCCAGGCAAGTTTTGTACGCCGATTAATTTCTTCATCAATGTGACCCTCACTTGATATCTGCTGTCCAAGATAAACGTACGTGTCTGTTATCTCCAGCTTTTCTTCATCAATCGATAAATCTTCATTTCTTGTAAAAGCATTGTACATCACTTTTGTCTTCTGAAAGTTCATTTCTAATCCCACTTCTTTACTTTGTCAGCAAGTTCTTGGATCATTCTCCGCAAATCTGAAGGGGTAATTGCAAAGATGACTACGTCATCAGAAAAACGAAGGTGAGTTAAGTAATTTCCATTAACCTTTATCGCTTTGTCTTCCCAGTTCAATGATTGAAAGACATTTTGCAATGTGCCATTAAAGAACTTGGAAGATATGGTGTCACCTTGTTTCACTCCCTTCCCAATTCATATTTGTGCCTTATCCTCGAATATCCGAACCTTTGCAAATGCATTTTCATAGATGTTATTAATAATGCTAATGTATACATCTTCAGCGCCGCAGGATTTCATAGCCATTATTACTGCTGATGGTATCACGGAATCGAACGCCTTTTCATAATCAATAAAAGCAATGCATAATCGGAGTCCATATTCCCTTGTTCTTTCCATTAGTTGTCTCAGTACATGGATATGATCTACAGTTCTGTAGCTACTCCTGAATCCAGCTTGTTCTCTTGGTTGAGCCCAAGCTGATATCATTGGGGGTATCTTTACGTGACACGGTTTGGGTCCTCTGGTCCTCGTAAACACGCCATTAATCGGTAATTGCTTTGTTGCTGTGCTGGGTGACCATTTGCAGCTCTTCATGGACTTCATGTACCCCAACAACGAGGAGATTTTCCAGGAGAATAATGAACCATGTCATCGGGTTCAAGGTGTCCAACATCGGTTCGAAGAGCATTCTGGACAGTTCTAACGGATGTTGTGGCCAATATATATATGCATTTGCGTTCATGTTAGGCGAACGTGGTAGCCACACCATCCCGCGGAACTGTCCAGAATGCTCTTCGAACCAATTTTGGACACCTTGGGTCCGATGACATGGTGCATTTGTCCGACTGGAAAATCTCATCCTTGTTGAGGTACATGAAGTCCATGAAGGGCTGCAAATAGTCACCCAGCACAGCAACGAAGTGATTACCGGTTAATGGTGTTTACGAGGACCCGAGTACCCAAACCACGTCACGTAAAGGCACCCATACACATATAACATATATATGGAACCGCCACCAGCTTTCACAGTGCCTTGTTCACAGCTTGGGTCCATGGCCTCATGGGGTCTGCGCCACTGGTAGTGTGACTGATAGGACCACGCCACATGTTTCCAGTCTTCCATGGTCCAATTACCGTGTTCACGAGCCCAGGTGAGAAGCTGCATCCGATGTCGTGGTGTTAACAAAGGCACTCTAGTGGGTCTTCTGCTCCCATATCTCATGGACGATAAATTATCCTCCACTGACCTGATGGATATGTCTGTGGTACCTCCTGCATTGAATGTGGATGTTGTTTGAGCCAGTGTTGCTTCTCTGTTAGCATGCACAATCCTGGTCAGACGCAGCTGGTCACGGTCATTCAGCACCCGTAGTCGGCCACTGCGTTGTCCACGGTGGGTGGTAATGCCTGCCATGAGGTATTTTCGATACACACGTGACACCGTGGATGGAGGAATGTTCAGTGTTCGCAAAACTTCGGAAACTGAATGTCCCATCCGGCTGGCTCCCACTACCGAGGCTCGTTCAAAGTCCAATAATTTATGTCGGCTTGTTATAATCCTGCTGGCGATTATTCAAGCGGACTCACGAGATTACTCCTCGCAACTCATGAAACTCGTGGCGTACGTGGAAGCCTTTATACGACGGCAGCACCAGTTAAAAGTTTGCATACTGCTATTCTATGACTTTTGGCACTTATGTGTAGAAACAGGAGATATAGTTGCAAATACACTGCTGGACAATTGCTAAGGACGGATCATAAACGGCTATATAGCGCATAAAAAGTAAGTGTGGTTGGATGCCAAGTGAAATAAAATAATGTCAGAATGCCAGGACATTACAAGAAAGACAATTTAGTGTGCTCTGAAATCCAGAAGGCTTTGGAACGTGTTCAAGGGACAAACAGGCCATTTTGTGCAGAATATGTAAACGTGAAAAAAATGCAATTACCGTCAGCAGGCGTTCCGGCGTAAGATGTCAATACGGGATATGGTCACCATGGAGGACAATGCAAGATTCCACACGTCGTGTCATGCTTTGCACAACATTATCAAGCAGCTGTTGGGGTAATTTATCCCATTCCTCTGTCAGTGCACGGATGAGGGTGTCCTTGTTTATTGGAGGGCATTGGCGACCTTAAAGACTCCTCCCCAAAGCACCCCACACATTTTCAATGGGATTCAGATCTGGAGAACGTGCTGGCCATACGGGGCGTTGAATATCCTCGCTCGCAAGACACTCCTGGACAGCGACTGTTCGATGACATGTTGCTTTGTCGTCCATGAAAATGAATCTATCACCGACAGCACCACGGAACATGCGAACATGAGGTAGCAGAACATCATTAATGTATCGTTGGCCAGTCATAGTCTCAGTTGGAAGCACATAGAGGGACGTACGGCCATTGATCATGATGCCAGCCCATACCATGACACTACATGTCGGATATCGGTCACTTTCCTCTATGTTTGCTGGACAATATGCAGTACCACTATCACGCCAGATCAGTTGTCGTCGACAATCAGACAATAGACTGTATCTACTCTCATCTGAGAAGAGGACAGCAGACCAGTCGTTATCAGTCCAATTGCAATGTTGATGGCACCATTGCAAACGGGCGGTACGGTGACGTCTGGACAATGGGATGCACACAACAGGACGGCGGGCGTATAGTCCTCCTTCATGCAAACGTCTGGCGACAGTTTTTCGGGCGATCCGCTTGCCAGTAGCAGCCATAAACTGATTTGCTACCTCACTAGCTGTGCTGCGCCGGTGTCTTTTTTTTTTTGATAGCACTATGTACCGATCTTCTGCAGGTGTCGTACTGCGAACACGACCTCCCCGTGACGTTTGCTACACTCTCCATTTGTTTGAAATGATTTCCAAATCCTTAAAACAACACTGTGGCTGACGTCGAACTCCCTGGCAACATCTGTTATTTTCCGCCCTTCTTCAATCTTGCCAATAATACGGCCACGCGTAAAATCATCTAGGTGATGTCGGGAAGACATACTGAAAATTGCAAGTTCGTCAATTGATCCTTTCCTTTTCAACTTTGCGTTTGAACAACAACGGTCAATACGCGTCAAATCCTTTATATCTCTTATCAGCGCTATGACGTCACGAACAAGTTCGGCAATCCAAAATTTGCATACGCACAACACGTCTTACTGTATCCCGCACTTATGCTAATTTCCACATTTTCCTGCCTTCCATTTTATGATTGTTATCGTTGCTATTGTCATCCGTCCTTAGCAATTGTCCGGCAGTGTACAAATAAATGTTTACTACACTGAAAATTGTGCACCAATGAAGTTGGAAAATGTGTGAGAAATCCTGAAGTACTTATTCCCATTCGATCAGCAAATGTTTCAATCTACAAGAAAAAAACTGCGACAAATACAAATCAAAATTTATTATACCTAGCCGGCAAATTGGGAGCATGGAATAAAGAGAGGCATGTGCAAAAATTTGGATAAGTTTAGCTCTACGAAATGCAAAAATATTCTCATCCCAGCTTCTTAGAAACGGAAGCAATAGCAAAATCTCGCCTTTTCTTGGCCTACAATTCTACCTCAAAGACTTCCTGATAAAAGAAATTATGAATAAATGCTAAGTATCTGGGTTTCTTATCTGTTTCACTTCTCGCAGGAAACAGAAACGCCGAATCTAGCTTGTTCTACTGCTACTCCAGATTTCACATTTTGTTTTTAATCCTAAAGAAAACTGATGCTGCTTGAATTTGTGTATAAGATTTTGTGACTGAGGAATCTTCATAGTGTGACTTAATGATAGTTGATTCTTATTCACGTTTGAATTCTTACATCCTGTTACACGTATAGAGCAAAGAGAGCAAAAAACCCATTATCTGAGCCTCATCAATAATCAAGTCCTTCCCACTTTTCCTGTTAGCTTTGTTACTCAAGGTTTCCGTGATACTACGGGTACGAGCATAAAAAACACACTTTCCACTATTCAAATACTTCCTCACCTAATAATCCTCAGTCTTGAAGGTCATGGTCCACTCAAAGCATTGCCTCTGCATAACACAAGAAATTTGAGTGACAACCCAAGGACAAGTTTCTTTCAAATAACGTTTCGGAAAAAAATCAATGAAAATTAAGTACACTCTTTCCCCTTAAGAAAAACAAAGAAAAAAACTCATTTCATCGTTGAAAACAATTTTTTTTTTAGTTTAAAGTTTCGTAATTGTTTGAACACAAATTATTATTAAGAAGAAAATGTACTATATTCTCTTTGTATCATTTCAGGCGTGTTAATATTTTAATAAACAGAAAATAATATTGCTTCTAGGAAATATTTTCTGTTAAAAGATCTAGATTATTTTAATTTACTCCAGTGAAACTAATTTTATAAGAATCGTTATCACAGCCAAATCTGTGAGCCTCATGCCAAGCTTCTGAGCGCAAAAAAGATTTATTTCACACTGTTAAGAACAACGTTACAGGTTTAGAGATGATGGCTTTGACAGAACGAGATAGGCTACCACCAAAGAGCTACAAAACTAACAAAAGTTAAGAAAAAGAACCATACATTTTTACTCAAATCCACAACATTCACAATTTCCGATATTACAATGAACCTTCCAGGAAATGTTAAGGCAACAAAGATAAACAGTACAATGTGTGTGTTTTGCTTTTGTTCAGAACTAAATAACCCAGTCTAACCTAGAGATATAATTTTGTATACAAAAAAAGCTAGGAAATCTTGTTTATGAATATTTAAATCCTATCTCAAAAGAAAATTCTAATTGTGACAAAACAAAATCTGCATTTTCTCCACTTCTAATGGTTGTATATTCTATAAAACTGGAAACTGGAAAACATGTTCAAATTTTTAAGTAAGCTTGTCTCTATATGGTTAGAAAATAACTTTATTGCGACTTTTAAAACCAAAAATATCGTGTCAAATGCAGTTATATGCATTCATAACAATATCCGTGTTAGCTAGTATGAATATACTACGTGATGTCGTTGATTACTCAGCTGACGTATGAATCAAATCGGCAACGTTGCAGTGATAAACCTGCCGGCGTAGTTTAGTTGGAAGAGCAGCCGCTCCGGAGTAGGAAGACGTGAGTTCGAAATTACCACCGGCAAAAGTTATACACTGGTGTCCAAACCTAAGGACGGACTACATTTCTGTATAAGAAAGAAAGTACATGACCACAGCCGAATGGGGCAGCAATTATGTTGCCAGCATATGAACATATTAAAAGACACAAAAAAATTGTATATAAATAAAGTAAAAATTACACTGTAATCAGTGTTAACGCAAAACTTACAAATTTCGGATGGACATAGTTGGAGAGTGGATGTACAGTGTTTACCGATAACCAGGCAGAGAGACATTTCAGAGTGGAATACACAGTGCGTCAAAGAATTTTTAAGACTGGCGCTAGATTTCAGCCTACGGTGGCGCCACCAGTGTAATCGCGAATGCGTTATAAACCGTGACCATCTGCTTGCTTTCTGCCAAAAGTACTGCGCAGTTGTTAAAGTAACTCAAACGAAACGGGCGTTCATTAGAGAAGTAAAAATTTTTCATGTTGAATTATTAAGATGGAATAAAGGGTTGTTATTAAATTTAACGCAAAACTTGGTAAAAGTACCTCGGACACGTACCAAATGATGAAACACGTTTACGGTGAGTTTTGTTAAGTAGATCAAATATTTTCCGGTGGCACAAACGGTTTTTGGACAGAAGAGGGACGCTAGAAGATGATAAGCATACCGGAAGACCAAGTTCATCTAGGAAACCTGAGATTATTGAAAAAGTGTGGGATTTCGTGGAAAACAATCGATATGTGTCACTAAGAATGATGGAAGAGTCTTTAAGCATCAACAATGAAACGATTCGAACCATCCTGCATGAAGATTTGGGCAAAACAAAAGTCTGTGCTAAATTTGTTCCACACACGTTAACCAATGAACAAAAATCAAGGAGAAGTGCACATTGCAGAAACATCATTTTAGCCGCTGAAAATGATCCGAACTTCTGAAAATGGATTGTTACTGGTGATGAAACATGGTGTTTTCAATATGATCCTAAAATAAAGTGACAAAGTGTGGAATGGAAGTCAAAAAACTCGCCACAAGCCAAAACAACAAGAAAAGTTTAATCGAAAATCAAAACAATGCTCATTACATTCTTCGATAGTAAGGGTATTATCCACAAAGAATTTGTTCCAAGTGGACAAATATTACTGGTGAGTTTTATTTAACTGTTTTGAAGAGTTTGATGGGCAGAATTTGTTGCATTCGTCCAGAATATCGAGATGAAAACAGTTAGTGTATAACGAAGTAAATTTCTCCGTCATTTCTGGTCTACGCCGGGATTCGAACCCGAGGCCGCTTATTCCGGAACAAGTCGCTCTACCAACTGAGCTACGCAGACGATTATTCTGATTCCTATCTGCCTTTATGTCGTGTGCGTCCTGCTGGCAGGTACGTCACATCTCTCCGCCCCCGAAAGAGGGCCGGGGGCATGGCCCACTGGTCAGCCGTGACCATGAATCGTTGCAGGCAGCCATCCACTGTAGAACGTGCACTTGAGAACTCCCAGTCAATCTGCTGTGTGGAATGCAACATCACACATTTTTATTTTTCGAAGCGCTGGAGAAGGAATTGTCTGATTTTTCCTGTCTCGCGGTGTGGAAGTAACATCACACCAATGCGAGATTTTGAACGGCCGGTTCATCCGGATAGTGCGGGCGCCATTATAACGAAGTAAATTTCTCCGTCATTTCTGGTCTACGCCGGGATTCGAACCCGAGGCCGCTTATTCCGGAACAAGTCGCTCTACCAACTGAGCTACGCAGACGATTATTCTGATTCCTATCTGCCTTTATGTCGTGTGCGTCCTGCTGGCAGGTACGTCACAAGTGTTTGTTGCACGATAATGCACTCAGTCACACCTCACTTATTGTTTGTAGATGTTTGGCGAAAAATGACGTCTGTGTGGTGAATCATCCACCGTATTTTCCTGATTTAGCACCCTGCGACTTTTCTTTGTTCCCAAAACTTAAAATGACGTTAAAGGGTTGTTATTTTGATGATATTTTGACCATACAAACAGCTTCGACGCGTGCTTTGGAGGCAATTTTGCAAAGTGAACTGGAACAGGCATTCGAATCATTATTAAATCGCTGTAACAAGTGTATTGAAGCCGGAAGGACTTATTTTGAATAATAAACCAAAACAAATTATAATTTCTTGTTTCTATTTCATTTTACAGACCCAGTCTTAAAAATTCTTTGACGTACTGTGTATGTCCACCCTGAACGGCGATGCAGTCATAATGTCGTGGCAGGCTGAGGATCAAGTGATCCGGGAATTCTTGAGGCTAATTGGCCCACACTTCCTTCAGAGCACGGATGAGGCCTTGCAAGTTTCTTGGATGGGAGGCTCCCCCTTCGAAGAAACATGCAATCCTCATTGCATCCCAGACATGTTCGATCGAGTTGAGGTCAGGGGAGAGTGCTGGCCAGTGTCGATGCATATTCCTCGGTCTCCAGAAGTTTCTGTACTACTCTCGTACGATGAGCTGTCGCGTTGACATCCATGAACAGAACGTCTTCGCCTACAGCCCCACGGAATAATCAAACATGACGCAGAAGAACTCAATACAGTTCGCCTGTCATAGTCTCATTTTCCAACACCTGTAGCTCTGTGCGTCCATTAATCATGATGCTGCCCTACACCATAGCCCCGGAACCTCTGTATCTGTCCGTTTCCTGCACATTCTCGCATTGTTACGCAGTACCACTTTCACACCAGATCAACTGACGACTAGATCTGATGGCAGACTAAAACGACTCTGATCTGTGAAGAGTACATTGACCCATTGATTACGTGCTCAATTTCTGTGAATACGATACTACTGAAAACGTGTGCTACGTTGAGCTCTGGATAGAGAGACGCAGACTACAGTCCTTTCGGCATATAACCTTATACACCGCAGACGTCTTGCCACAGTTTGTCGGGATATCCGCGTTCCTATGCTGGAATACACTGTTCAAACTTTTGGGGTAGGTTGCACCAAAACGTGGTGCTACACCAGCTGCACCACTTTCTGAGAAAAGATACGCCATTGGGTGGTGCAAACAAATCCCAACAACATGGTGCAACTTTGTACTACTTTATGGTGCAAGGCAGCACTACACTATGTTCAAGGTTTCACCATGTTGTTGGGTTTCGTTTGCACCACACACTGGAGTATTTTTTCTCAGAAAGTGGTACAGCTTGTGTAGCATCACTTTTTGGTGCAATTACCACAGCATTTTTAACAGTGTAGAGACGACTCGTGAGCTGACCACCCGTGGTACGACAATTACGTTTTTCTGTTACAACTACAAATCTGTGCATACTGTGTGGACGATCTTAGTAAGAGATGGGTTTGCCTCATCGGGGCGCTCGCTGGGAACGATGGCACACAGAACAGCAACAAGGGCATCTGTGAATCTTGGAGAGGTGCCAGCTAGTTCTGTGTGACATTGGCGAAAAGACCCCAACTCACTGGGTTTTGTTCCAGAATCCTTAGGTTGAATGACCAACTGGAACCGTCAGCTGTGGGCTAATCCCCCACACTGATGTACTTACCTGATTAAAAAGACACAAAGATACAATTATCGGAAATCTAGTGTGGGATATGGTGGACCTACCACACTGGAGAAAGATGGTCTATCACGAAATCGACATGGAACTGGAAAAAGGAAAATCAGATAGAGATCTCGGCTGAGTTCTGTTTGTGTGGGGAATGAAGATGTGTTGCAGTTATGTAATGTGAAGCAAAATGTTGTTAGCAAGGTGGAGACTAATATGCTTCGGTGGTTTGGCTATGTTAAAAGAATGAGTGATGAGATGCTTACTAAGAAAATCGTTTTAGCCCAAGTGGCAGCAAGGAAAGGCAGGGGAAGGCCAAGGAAGTCATGGGAGGATCAGATTCAGAAGTGTGCATGAGAAAAAAATTATGAGTACGACATACAGAAAATCTTGTGTACGGCGTGTGATAGATGTCAGTGAAGCCCGAGTTGTATGTCAAGATCGCTGTAAATGGAGAAGTTTGATACGGCAACGTAAGTACAGATTATCTGGGTAGTTTGTATTTCTTTGTGGAGCTAAACTCTGAATCTCAGAGAACCGCTTATTGATGATGATGATCATGACAAAAAATATGTCTTTACGCGTCGTAGCAGATCAAGGGCACCCTCCTAGCACGCGTCTGGAACATATTCAATCGAATTGAAACGCTGCTCAGAGTCTGGATGCCACACCATGCACGATTCCGGACTGCCTGGCAGCATCACTTAGTCGGAGGCAGACATAATGTAAATTACATTTTCATACCTTTATGCCTTGACGTCCAGATTTTTCTTAAACACATGTCGCTTACCGCGTCCTTTTCTCTTTTATCCGTTTAAGTGATACCGCGTGATCCTTATGCGTACGATTCGACATATTGCATGTGCGCCGGCTTTCTGCTGAAAGTCCCCAATTATGTAAATTGCCACAAGCTGTTTTGTCTGATTTTGTTGCTGTAACCTACTGAAATAGTGTTCGTCCTTAGATTTTGGACACCAGTGCATGTTACATTTGAACTGTAAAGGGAATGTGTCTCCTTGCTGTTAGGTTTGACAGATTTGGGTGATGAGTCTTCCACACAACGCACGCTATTAATAACGTAGAAGAATTAATAAATGATTCTTCTACAATGAGATGGTCCTTCGCGCATGGTGGTCAGATGACCCGAAACCTGCAATATTGTGCCTCTTCCTTTCACAAGAGGGGAATGATGTAAAGTATTACGTGACAAGACTACTACGGTGAAATCGGCAATGTCGCACCCATAAGTCTGCGCGTGTATCAGGAAGACGAGAATTCGAATCCCACCATCGGACAAATGTTACGTGTTATGAATAAGCTCGTCCTAATTCAATTTCTGGCCACTGGTTCCGGAGAAGGGGGAAAGGCAAGACAAATACACCATCCTAGCCTGATCGGGGACTCGAACTCTGGCTACTCGGACGAACGGTCAGAAGCCAGCGCTTATACCACTGTACCTCCGGGACGATCGGTCCCAGGACAACATACGGCGTCTCTTTGACTCCATGCCGGACCGTACCACCGCATGTATCCGAGCACGAGACGGTCCGACGCGGTACTGACGCTGACCGGAATGTGTACCGTATGTCCGCGGGAAATCGTCCTACTGCTGTGATATTGTAATCACTTCTGTCTTTGGTACGTACCATCTCACTACTAAAATCTCATTTCAATCCAACGCCTCCTTCTTGGTGCGCGGATTTTTATGACAATGAGTGTAAATACTTGTATCTAACAGCACCTCTAGCACTTTCCTAACTGCAAAATGTCCGATGTGCCTCGAAGATACATTAAGCCGCAATTATGGGGTAAGGAACTCCCAAGTGACATACTGGATAATCATCTCCTCCCATTCTCCCTACCGTCCCTGCCCACGGAGCTCCTTCTAACCGGACTTTCTTGTAAGGATCCAGCGACAAGTCCCTACGTCACTTCCTGCTGTACTATCTAAGCCGAACGCCTCTTCAAGCTGAGATAACTAGTTCTGAACCTATCATTTAGAGGAATCTCAACGAGAAAATCAGTCTTTTAAGAAAGGACACTTCATAAATAAAATAACTTTACATTATAAGCAGGTTAACATAAACAAACAGATTATATTGGGTTGTCGGAAAAGTCATGATGTCTTTTGGCACCCGATGACGGTTGGGCGGTTTTGGAAGTACTAGAGGCATGCGCAGCTCTGTTATCGCTATGGCATTCGATAGGTGCCAGTTCTAGCTGCAGTCGAAAAGGAATAGTAAGCGATTTGGTTGATTTGCGGAGATTTGACATCAAGTGAAGATGGAAGGCCGAACTGTGCATTTTCGCCATATTTTACTGTTTTACTTCCGTAAAAGGAAGAACGCGCGTCAAGCTTGTGAAAAGTTACGTAAAGTATACGGTGATAATGCTCTATAAGAACGTCACTGCCAGCGGTGGTTCGCAAAATTCCGTGCTGGTGATTTTGACCTCAACGATGCTCCTCGGTCCGGGAGGCCAACCGAGGTTGATGATGACCAAATCAAGGCATTGATCTAGTCAAACCCACGTTACACGACACGAGAGATTGCAGACACATTGCACATGCATCATTCAAGCGTTCACGACCACCTAAAGAAGCTGGGATACGTAAGCAAGCTCGATGTGTGAGTTCCTCATGAACTCAAAGAAGTTCAATTGACTGTGCGTATAAACATCTGCGATATTCTCATTAAACTCGAGGAAAACGAACCTTTTTTGAAGCGACTGACAACTGGTGACGAAAAGTGGGTTGTGTACAACAATGTGCTGCGCAAGCGGTCTTAGTCCCGACGTGCTGCTTCGCATCAAACTTCGCTCCAAAAGCAGACATTCATCAGCGGAAGGTTCTGGTCTCAGTGTGGTGGAATTTTAAAGGTGTCGTGGTTTTTGAGCTCCTACCACGGAACCAAGCAATCAATTCGAATGTGTACTGTCGGCAATTGGATAGTTTGAACGAATCCATCATCCAGAAACGTCCAGAGCTCGTTCATCGTAAAGGTTTTGCGTTCCATCGCGACAGCGCGAGAATGCACAGAAGTTTGATCACCCGCCAAAAATTATTGGAGCTTGGGTATGATGTGTTGGCCCACCCAGCTTGGGTATGATGTGTTGGCCCACCCAGCATACTCGCCTGACCTTGCGCGTCAGACTTCCACTTGTTTCGCTCTCTTCAGCAGTCCTTGCATGGTATAACGTTCAATTCAGATGAGGCTGTAAATCAGCACCTTGTACAGTTTTTCGCCACGAAAGACAGGTCCTTTTATGAACGAGGCATTCTGCAGCTCACTGAAAGATGGCTAAAGGTTATCAAACAAAACGGGTATTATATCATTGATTGATCTTTGTTCTTTCTATCAATAAATGACCTTTGTAAAACATGGCTAAAATACGTTATGACTTTTCCGACAACCCAATAATTAGTTTATTGGATTTTTTATGAGTGTTGTAAAAGGAACTGACATCCCTGGTGGCTGGGCGATCAGAAACACGGGCTTCTGACTATTCGTCCAAGTACGGCCCGAGTTCGAGTCCCGGATGAGGCACAGGTGGTGTATTTGTCCGCTAGCTCAAGATCCATCCCTTTCCTGGAATTCATGACCCTAAATTAGAACGGACTACTGCTTGTAGACCTATGATTTTCTCATGGTGGTAGTTAAAATACGAAGCAAAAAATAAAAGAGAAACTGAATTTTATTGTCGCCTAAGTCTTCGCTTTCAACATCATTAAATTGTATTTGTTGATTCATTTTTAGCATCGCACAAGAAAGATGTAGAACTTAACAGGTCGAATACAAGAAACCGTTAATAGGAAAAGGAAACGGGTCTGGTTCATTTGCCCGACGTTTACTTCACCGAAGGGTCACTTGACCGAAAATCACTTCACCGAAAAAATTGTTTCACCGAAAGATCACTTGATCGAAGCGTTCATTTCACCGAAGGGTCACTTGATCGAAAGGTACATTTCACCGAAGGGTCACTTGATCGAAAAGTTCATTTCACCGAAAGGTCTCTTTACCTAAAAGTTCATTTCATCGAAAGGTCATTTCACCGAAGGGTCAGTTTATCGAAAACGCTAGATTTCATTACAGGATCTGTTGAAGCATGGTGCAAGTTTGACAGACAGACCACCGAAACGTTAGGGGATCATACTCAAATTGCACTTTTGATTTATCCGTGTCACAGAGAACGCAAAGATTTAGTTTTAAGGCAAAAATAATTAATTTTAAGTCCCTATGCCTCGGCCTAGGCCTTTTTAGCAAGTTTTATCATGTTCATACGTTTTTCATAAAAATCATGTTCAGTGCTCATGTTCATAAATAGTTTACATGAAAAGTCAAGTTAATAACGTTGCACATTTATTCAGGCAAAAAAGAATCAATATTAGGGCCGTAGGCCTCGCTTAGGCCTTTTAGCAAATTTTAACCGTGCGTGCTCATGTTCATAAGGTTTACATAACAACTCAAGTTAATGATGTTGTACACTTATTTAGGCCAAAAGAATCAGTCATAAAGCCCACGGCCTCGGCTTAGGCCCTTTTAGAAAATTTTAATCCTGCATGCTCATATTTATAAGGTTTACATAAAATGTCAAGTTAATAATGTCGCACATTTATTCAGGCAAAAAGAATAAATTTTAGGGCCCTAGGCCTCCGCATAGGCCTTTTTAGCAAATTTTAATCGTGCGTGCTCATATTTATAAGGTTTACGCAAAAAGTCAAGTTAATAATGTTGCACATTTATTGAGACAAAAAAGATTCAATTTTAGGGCCCTAAGCCTCGGCTTAGGCCTTTTTAGGAACTCTAAACGAATTTCGCGAAAACGTTCCATGTAAGCCAAGCGAGAATTGTGCTTTAATTTGAAGAAATTAATTGCCGATGATCCGAGGTACACTTGGTTTGAGGGAACTGTACCCCGAACTTCCGTAGTATTATATTCTGTGCCGCTGGAGTCTGTCAGTGTATCCAGGATGTTCCCCTTGAAGTGTCTGCAAAGTCCGTGAGCTTTCGGCGGGGGCTTTCCCCCAAAATGTTAAAATGGACGTAGAGCTGTAAACATTAGAACCTTGCTTTATATAATGATTCTGTACACGATCACGAATTTTCAGGAGGGTGGGACGAATTCACCCTCCCCCAAGTTTCTAAGAGCGCAGACAGGTGTTCAAGGTAAGGGATTTGCTCGCAATTTCTATGCTTCATGTTGTGTTTAGTGCCAAACTATGTATGCCCTTCCCCCTCCCCCAGAAATTTGGTGAAGTCTGTAAAAGGGATACGAGGTGCTTGGTTTTGAGGGCTCTACCCCCAACTTCCGTAATTTTATATTCTGGACCTCTGGAGTCGGTCATCAGTGTATCCTCGATGTTACCCCTGAAGAGCTCTTGGAAACGGGGGGGGTTCAGTTTCACTCCACATTCCTGAAAATTCGTGGTCGTGTACAGAATCATTATATAAAGCATGGGTCTAATGTTTACAGCTCTACGTCCATTTTAACATTTTGGGGAAAAGCCAACCCCCCCCCCCCCAAGATGACGGACCTCGCAGACGCTTCAAGGGGAACATCCTGGATACACTGACAGACTCCAGCGGCCCCGAACATAATATTACGGAAGTTGGGGGTACACCCTCCCAAAACTAGGTGTACCTCGGATCCTCGGCAATTTTTTTCTTCAAATTAAAGTGCAATTCTCGCCTCGCTTGGCTTACATGGACCGTTTTCGCCAAATGCGTTTGGAGTTCCCAATTCAGTTCTCAATATATGCCCAGAAACGGCAATCTTTAACCCCCCCCCCTCTTGATTTTCTTAACTTGACATTTTATGTAAACTTATGAACAAGCAAGATTAGAATTTTCTAAAAACGCCTAAGCTAAAAAAAAAAAAAAAAAAAAAGCCCTAAGGGCAATAAAATTTATTCTTTTTGCCTTAATAAATGTGCAACATTATTAACTTATTAACTTGACATTTTATGTAAACTTATAAACCAGCAAGATTAGAATTTTCTAAAAACGCCTAAGCTAAAAAAAAAAAAAAAAAAAAAGGCCTAAGGGCAATAAAATTGATTCTTTTTTGCCTGAATAAATGTGCAACATTATTAACTTGACATTTTATGTAAACCTTATGAATATGAGCACGCACGATTAAAATCTGCTAAAAAGGCCTAAGCCGAGGCCTAGAGCCCTAAACTTGATTCTTTTAGCCTGAAAAGTGTGCAACATCATTAACTTGAGTTTTTAGGTTAACCTATGAACATGAGCACGTACCGTTATTATTTTCTAAAAAGGCCTAAGCTGAGGCCTAGGACCTTAAAATTGATTCTTTTTGCCTGAAAAAAATTGCAACATTATTAACTTGACTTTTTATGTAAAGCTTATGAACATGAGCAAGCACAATTAAAATGTTCTAAAAAGGCCTAAGCTGAGACCTAGGGCCCTAAAATTGATTCTTTTTTGCCTGAAAAATTGTGTAACATTATTAACTTTACTATTTATGTAAAGCTTATGAACATGAGCAAGCACAATTAAAATTTTCTAAAAAGGCCTAAGCTGAGACCTAGGGCCCTAAAATTGATTCTTTTTGCCTGAAAAAATGTGTAACATTATTAACTTTACTATTTATGTAAAGCTTATGAACATGAGCAAGCACGATTAAAATTTGCTAAAAAGGCCTAAGCGAGGCCTATGGCCCTAATATTGACTTTTTTGCCTCAATAAATGTGCGACATTATTAACTTGACATTTTATGCAAACCTTATAAATATGAGCACGCAGGATTAAAATTTTCTAAAAAGGCCTAAAGCGAGGCCAAGGGCTTTAAGACTGATTCTTTTGGCCTGAATAAGAGTACAACATCATTAACTTTAGTTTTTATGTAAACCTTATAAACATGAGCACGCACGGTTTATATTTTCTAAAAAGGCCTAAGCCGAGGCCTAGGGCCCAAAAATTGATTCTTTTTTGCCTGAATAAATGTGCAACATTATTAGCTGGACATTTTACGTAAACCTTATGAATATGAGCACGCACGATTAAAATGTTCTAAAAAGGCCTAAACCGAGGCCAAGGGCCCTAAAACTGATTTTTTTTTTTTTTGTCTGAATAAGTGTGTTTACATAACAACTCATTAACTTGAGTTGTTATGTAAACTTCATGAATATGAGCTCGGGGGATTAAAATTTGGCAAAAAGGCACAGGTCTATCTATGACTTATAATTAATGTTATATTTCGAAAAACCTACTTATGGGGAGGTGTTTAAAAGAAATTAAAAGTGTATTTTTTATACAATCCAATAATGTTTAGGTGACCAGTTTTTTAAAAACCAGCACCATACTCCAACAGATCTATAACAACAAAATTCTAAGTTTTCGATAAACTGACCATTCGGGGAAATGATCTTTCGATATAATGAACTTTTAGGTAAAGTAATCTTTCGGTGAAATGAACTTTTCGATCAAGTGTCCTTTCGATGAAATGAACTTTTAGGTGAAGTGATCTTTCGGTGAAATGAACTTTTCGGTCAAGTGACCCTTCGGTGAAATGTACCTTTCGATCAAGTGATTTTCGGCGAAGTGATTTTCGGTCAAGTGACCTTTCGGTCAAGTGAACGATACCCAAAGGAAACACCCTAAGTAACACAATTAATTTATCTGGTGATGGGCGTTAACCAGTTGTTTATTTTAATCCTGTAGTTCTTCCTTCTGTATTGTTAGTGAAATCTGCATCGAAGAAAGAGATTATATGTGTTATCTGTGCATGTTGGTTTGAATAGATATGGTTGAGTGTGGCCTGCTCCGGGTGTTGATTTAATTTTAATCTTTAGTGAGCATATCTCTCTGAACTTCTAACCCTTTTTGTTCACATTTTTTTCTGTACGATAAGCTTCTAACGTTTCGTCAGAAAGTTGGAAGCTTCGCGTGTGCAGTTGTTGGGGCCTGAGTGTGCTCATAGGTTTAAATTTTTGAATGTGTGTCGTGACATTCTCTATGCATGTTTGCCTTTAGAATGTATTTGTACTGATGTAGCATAAAGCCCTATAATGTTTCTAAAAATGTTGTTGAAACATGAACACTTAGTTGGTTGCAAAAGAACTCATGAGAAAACCAACTTTTATCGCCGAGATCCGAGACTTGCATTATAGAACCTTAAAGCTTTAAATACGCACAGGTCTACAAAATGTTGCATATCAAAAATTGTATTAGTTATTTTGGTAATTGTTGCTGCATATATTAGAGATGATGTTTGCAAATAAGATTTCCATTTAACTCTACAACGTAAGCTTTTTTCAAAAATTGATTATGAAGTAGGAAGAATTAGAAAATAAAATAATTATTGAAATTTCACCAATCACATTCAAAGCATTTGCACGTATCTTTCGATTATTTATTTTTACATTTAATCAGTTTTAGAACCATCTTTGTAAAACAGACGTCTTTTTTAAACCTGCGCTTCTTATACTCCCGTTCACGTGTTATTTGTGGCGTTTCTCCGTGCAGCATTCATCAGTAGTCTTCCATAATTATTTCCAGTATTATATTCTTGTACATTACAGCCGCAGAAGTAGCTCTCATCACTGTGATATTTTGGATCGGTCCAGATCATAGGCACACCTAAAAGAATGAGTTTTTTCTTACCTTTTGCCCACTGCCTCAATTGTGCACCACAAACATCACAAATTTTGTCCAAAGCCATAATTTGCCTGGTCAAAGTTTCAACCCAAAGTATGCGTAGTAAGATCTTTTTACAAAGTCAGTAATGATCCCATGTTGCTTCTTAATGACAAATTCCCCATATGTATAACAAGAAACTGTTTCAACAACACACCTTCATGTAGCCATTGTCCCAAAAACTGCCATTCACTTTGCTAAAACCAAACGCACATATCAACATGATACCGTAGATGTCTTGAACTGCTTTTAAGACAGGTTCTACAGTATCTTCAATGAATGCATTCCCAAGTTCTTCAAAGCTTCCAGGAATAAGTCCCCCTCATGATTCAACGGGTATGTAATAAAAACTCTAGCTCTGAAAAACCACTACAGAAGACAATTCATAAACATAATAATATTCAAACAGAGGTCATCGCTCTTTCCACGTGTATAAGTGAGTCACGGAAAAATTCTCATTGGCCGCCACCGGGAATCGAACCCAGGGTATTCTAGTTACACGCCGGATATGCTTCCACTGCACCACAGCGGCCTCGAATTCCCAGACTCACATACACTAACCGCCAAGCCAATTTGGCAGGTTGTTTTTTTAACGTGGAAAAAGCGATGATCTGTGTTTGATGTTCCTAATCCACGTCAAAGGTCTGTATTATTCATAATAATATTGATGACTACAGATAATATAAAGATATCCAGGTCGAAGTCAGAAAAGCGGTAAAAGCAGCGCATATTTCGTTTACGAGAGAAACTGAAGAACTAATCACTCGTGACCCATCCAAATTCTGGGAATTTACAATTTTTAAGAAGAAACGATGCGTCCCACTCAGTATACTATAACGAAGTGCATTTCTCCGTCATTTTTGGTCTACGACGGGATTCGAACCCGAGGCCGCTTATTCCGGAACAAGTTGCTCTACCAATTAAGCTACGCAGACATTGATTCTAATTGCTATCTGCCTTTATGTCGTGTGCGTCCTTCTGGCAGGTACGTCACATCTCCTGGTACGTTACAATACTTAATCGCAATAACACCAGCATTGAGGGTGGGCAGAACATCGCTAATGGCTTTGCAGATTTTTTCGTTCTGTCTTCGTTACAGAGAATTCTTTTCCTCACCAACCTGATATTTTCCCTGTAAGTGTCGAAGGTCAGTACGAACAGCTTGACATTCCTGAAATTGACCACTTTACTGTGAATGAGATCCTGCACGCTATCAAGAAACTAAAAGGAAGTAGAGCTGTTGCCCCTGATATGATTCCTTCGTACATAGCCAAAGGATGTGGTGAGGCGCTTAGTAAGTCGCTGCTTCATATTTATTAATATAATCTAATTGTCATTACTGGGATTTTCCCTCCAGATCTGAAAAAAAGCGAAAAATATTGCTGTTTTCAAGAAAGGCAGCCCAGACTCTATTGAGAATTATCGACCTATAATAATTATTTCTGTGCTAGCGAAAATATTTGAGTCTCTTATTTTCCTAAGATCACTTCAAACGTGTCCTGAGCTCTGCACAGCATGGTTTTGTGAAGAAACTCTTAATGCTTACCAGTCTATTCCACATCACAGAGACATTTCGTCATCTATTGACAGAGGATCACAAGTTGATGTTATCTACACTGACTTTGCTAAAGCTTTTGACAAAGTTCAGCATGGCATTTTACTCAAGAAATTGAACTATCTTGGTCTCAGTGATAATCTGATGTCCTTGTTTAAGTCCTGTCTTTTCAACCGATCCCAGTCTGTTATTTATAACAACCATGTTTCTGATCCCTATGTTGCCACATCTGGAATACCACAAGGCGCTAATTTAGGACACTCCAGCTTTCCATGTACATTAATGACCTTCCTTTTTGCATTGATGGTCCTTCTCTCTTGTTTGCTGATGATCTCAAGCTTTATCGCAATGTACAGACTCCTGATGACAGTCTTGCTCTTCAAACGGACGTCAATAACCTGCTTCATTGGTGTACATTAAACCACCTCCACCTCAACATCTCCAAGAGTCATGTCGTTTCATTTTCGTGGAAAATAAACTCAATTCTTTTTATTACGAAGCTGGCGACTATACTCTTAGCCGGACAAACGAAGTCCAGGACTTGGGAGTCACGTTTGATTCGAACTTGGGCTTTAAAAGTCATATAAAAAGAATTGTACGTACAGCGTACAGAAATCTTGGATTTATCATGCGACATTCCAAGTATTTCTCGAATACTCAGACACTAATTCGCATTTCTGAGACTACGGTAAGATCTTCAGTGGAATATGCGGCGATCATTTGGAGCCCTAGCCTCGTAACTCTAGTAAATGAAATCGAGAAAGTTCAAAAATAAAAAATTCTTAGACACCTTTTTTACAAATCGACTGGTGTTTATATAGCGGACATCCCGACAGCTGACCTTCTGACATTTTTCAAGATGGCCTCTCTGCAATCGAGAAGGAAGGCTCTCCAACTCAAGTTCCTGGATAGTATCATCAATGGAGAGATTGATGGTACTCAAATTGTAAACCAATTAAGTTTCCGTACCCCACGTTTATCGAGAACAAAAACGTGAACTATTTGCAGTACCATTTTGCAGAACTGATGCAGGAAAATATTCTCCGTTATGTAAAATGCATAGGCTTCACAACTCACTTTGAAGAATGTTCGGATACTTTAATGTAAGTAATAATTTTTTCATAAAGCATGTTTTGCAAGACTGTAAATATCACTTTGTAATTATCACTGCAAATATAACTATAGCAATTTCTGTAACAAGATATACCATCTGTAAAGATGTGCTTACAAATAAATAGATAAATAAATGAAATAAATAAGTAAATAAATAAATAAGTAAGAGAGCAAAATATTAAATGCAGAAACGTGATTATAATTGGCAAATTTCAGAAACATAAGGAAATGAAGATGATCACAACTGTAAGTTCAGACACGTTCAAACCCTGTTTCCACATGGTTCTTCACGGAGTTACCCCATAGCTTCCAAAGTACCACCCTGCCCCTTCCCAAGAGTTACTAGATTACTAGTCTTACTACACAAGTTTGAGTGGCAACAGTAAGTCGAACAATCGGACAAAATCACTGACTCGTAAATCTTCAGTTTTTGCTTTATTTGATTATTTAAAAAATATATTTTGGGGAAACAATGCACGTGATGGACTAATTGAGCATCATTTTATAAATCAACACATCGATATTAAGAAGAAACAGGCAACAAATCTCTAATGATAAATCTGTTATAGATCGGTGATATCAATGCTTTTTATTCGCGTGCCGGAGAATACTAGCTCAGTACTTTGGTGTTATTCCCTTTTGCAATGTTTATGTAATTTCCTTGCTTGCTTTCGTGTGCTGTGCTACTTCATAGGAATGGTTTATTATACAGTTCATTCTTGTTCTTGCAGGAAAGCAAAGGATCTAAGAACCACTTACCATGGAGCTTTATAATATGGTGACATCTTATGGCACTACTGAGGTGCTCATAGCAACTGCTGTCATAGCAGTGGCCATGTTTATTATGATGCTTTATAAGAAAAACAAAGATCTTCCTCCTGGTCCAAGTGGACTTCCTATCGTTGGATACTTGCCATATTTAGGGAAGACTCCTCATGTAAAACTCCATGAACTCGCTTCCGAATATGGGAATGTTTTCAGGTCAGTATGATTCAAAGAAAATTTAGATTTATTTTTCTTCGCCGTAGTCCGCATCCTGAGAATCTTCTGCACTTCTAAGACAGTATATTTTCATATCCAACTATGCGAAATGCTTGCGTATCAACTGCTTACGAACGACCTAAGAAAGTAATTTATATTCAGTTCCAGATCCTTTCTTATACTAACGCGAAAATCTTTCCGTGTTTTTGTTCTTAAAGCAGCTTTGGGAACACTCCGATATCTTGGGAAGAAGGTGCAAAAAATACCCCCTCTATACAGCATGAAATCGATCTGAAAAATTAATGAGCGAAATGTTTTATAGAGACATTTTGATCGAAAGTACTTCAAGTTGGAACTGAAGAACAGATTCTCTGCTTTAGAAGGCCTAACATCGGAAGAAGTGGATATTTCTGAAGTTAACAGAAAAGTAACCAAAGCTCTTATGGAAACCGCAACAAAATTAGCTTGGTATAAGAACAAGTTGCATGTGAACAAATTATCAGGAAAAACCAAAATGTTGATGCAAAAAAGAAGAGACATGATGACAACTAAAGAAGATGTGACTTCCAAAGTGGAATATGTAGAGCTATGCAAGACAGTACGGAAAAGTATCGCTGAAGACGTAAGGAAATTCAACTGTGAACTAGTAAGGAAAGCAATTGAAAACAACCAAAGCCTAAAGATAGCAAAGGGACATCTCAGTAAAGGAAGAAAACAGATTATGGCAATGAGAAAAAGAAGATGGTTCTGTAACAAGAAATAGAGGCGAAATTTTGACAAGAGTGAAAGATTTCTACTCAAAATTATATGAAAGGGATGATACATGTACTCCAGACATCATGAAAGGTACCAGCACTAGAGTTCTTCCAGTCCTCCCAGCAGAAGTTGCACATGCAATCAAGAACATGAAGCTGGGAAAAGCTTCAGGAGAAGATGGAATTACTGTAGACGTCATACAAGAAGCAAGTGGAGAAATCGAAACAATACTCGCCCAAATTTTCACTCGATGCCTTAATGAAGGGAAGATTCCTGAGGATTGGAACAACGCTACAATGATCTTGCTACATAAAAAAGGTGACATTGAGGATCTCAGGAACTACAGACCTATCAGCCTCCTATCAGTGGTTTATAAAATCTTCTCTAAAGTTATTTCACACCGCTTGAACGTGACACTGGGCATGGCTCAACCGAGAGAACAAGCTGGATTCAGGAGTGGCTACAGCACAATGGATCATATCCACGTACTAAGAGAACTAATTGAAAGAGCGAGGGAATATGAACTTCCATTGTGCATGGCTTTTATCGATTATGAAAAAGCCTATGATTCCGTGAAACCATCAGCAGTTACAATGGCTCTGAAATCCTGCGGTATTGAAGATGCGTACATTAATATTATTAATAACATCTATGAAAATGCAAGTGCAAAGATTCGGCTGTTCGAAAATACAACACACATAAAAATTGGAAAGGGAGTGAGACAAAATGACACCATATCTCCGAAGCTCTTTAATGCCACATTGGAAAATGTCTTTCAATCACTGAACTGGGAAAACAAAGGGATAAAGATTAATGGAGATCATCTAACCCACCTTCGTTTAGCTGATGACATAGTCATTTTTGCAACTACCCCATCAGAGCTGCAGAGTATGATCCAGGAACTTGCTGACAAGAGTAAAGAAGTGGTATTAAAAATGAACTTTCAGAAGACAAAAGTGATGTTCAATGCTTTTACGAGAAATGAAGATTTATCGATTGATGGAGAAAAGCTGGAGATAACAGACACGTACGTTTATCTTGGACAGCAGATATCAAGTGAGGGTCTCATTGGTGAAGAAATTAATTGGCGTACAAAACTTGCCTGGAGAGCTTTTGGAAGAAACAGCATAATTTTCAAGAGCAATATGCCATTATGTCTTAAAAGAAAAGTGTTTGATCAATGCATCTTTCCAGTGCTTACGTATGGTGCAGAGACGTGGACCTTAACTAAAAGAGACATACAAAGGCTGCAGACAACTCAAAGCAGCATGGACAGGTGCATGCTTGGTGTAACCAGAAGGGATAAGGAGAGGAACTCGTGGATCCGAAAAATGACAAGAGTGGAAGACATCATGATCAGAGTTAAATCCCTGAAATGGCAAAGGGATGGACATACTGCCAGAAGGACAGACCATCGGGGGACAGCCGAAATTTTAGATTGGATTCCAAGGGACAGGAAAAGACCCAGAAGAAGACCACATGGGAGATGGGTGGATGAAATTCGAAAGTATGCAAGAGTGACATGGAGGAGACTGGTACAAGACAGATCGTTTTGGAGGAAACTTGGGGAGACCTTCGTCCAGCAGTGGATTGATAATGGTTGACAATGATGATGGTGATGATGAAACAGATGGCAATAAATGTGGGCTAGTAAAGGAAGTCATCGCATCATGATTAACACAAATTTGCAACCCTGCCTTACGGAAACAGTTTCTAACACTGTACACTTTAGTTTCACATTTTCCCAGGCATCGGCGATCCAACAAATTGCTCCGAGTGCATTCGCATTTGCATCTGATGTTGTTCTTCTCTCCCTTTTGTCCGAGAGTATGAAGATTAATTTTTCTGAAAGTTACTCTTAAAGCTTCTTATTACCCCCTGACCCATGGACTGTATGTAGAACGTCGAATTCTTTTGGCAAAAACTCAAACTGAATGTTTGTAATTCTTGCGATTTTGAGGTGTTCTAAACAGTTGTCTATAAGAAGTAGAATTTTGCTTTTTTGTTTCCGAAGGTTCTATTTCAATTTAGAAATGTGACTTGTAAAGACGCCCAAACTTAACCACTATCTTTTATTGTTGTCACAGTCAACAAGGAGTTTTTTCGCATTTTTAAATCGTTGTAGATGTTTTGAATCTCTGATAATTTAAAAGCTTTCACATGTCGGAGAAAAAATGTCTAACACGTTTATCTATTTTTCGAAAGCTTCTCTCCGGCGGATTTTTCGCCTTTAAACTTCAAAATTTGTTGAGGAATCGTTATAAAAATACCTGTTTCATCAACATTATAGATAGTGTCTGCGGTATATCTCTCTTTTTTATTCGGACCATCTTTCATCAAACCATAATTAAATATTTTTTATGCTTGCAGATTCTGCTTCCCCGCAGATTTTTCCAAAGGAAAATCTATTCCTGTTCTTAAAGAGATGAAGCCACCCGTTTGTACTTGCAAAGTCTAAATATCCCAGCTGTATAGCAAATTTCTCTGTTAGATTTTTTTAACAACGGCCACTTACAAGGAAATCTGCTTTATGTTGCACAGTATATCAAAGCTTCATCTAAATTTTCTTTTTCAAGTTGCTTACTTGCAATGTTGTCAGTGTTGTGTGTGTGAGAGAGAGAGAGAGAGAAAGAGAGCGAGTGTCCTTTACAGAGAGTCTCTGGTTTTCCCCTTTTCACAGCATGGAAACAATAGATGATGATTGAGTGAGAATGCTTTTTTTCTCTTTGTGTTTTCACAACTTGGAAACAGTAGATGACCAAAGCTCAAATTTTTTGCATATTTCCATAACTACAATTTTTCTCTTTCTTCTAGCTTACGAATAACCTCAACTTTGCCTTTTACACATAAGACCCTTCGCTTTGACATTGCAAAAGAAAAAAGAAGCTCGAACTGATACCAATTTAAGATGTTTCGTTTGTGCCGTGATATGATGAAAAGTGCACACTGACACAGGAATGACCTATCTGAAAATGAGGGAGCTCTCATTCCCTCTTTCTTTCTTTCTTTCTTCAATATGATGTTTGATAGATGTGTGATTGATAACGATCTTAATTTTTCAGTATGATGTCTCTAGCTAGGATTTCTGATAGATAACGGTCTTAATTCTCCAGTATGATGTCTCTAGCTAGGATTTGTGATAGATAACGGTCTTAATTCTCCAGTATGATGTCTCTAGCTAGTATGTCTGATAGATAACGGTCTTAATTCTCCAGTATGATGTCTCTAGCTAGTATGTCTGATAGATAATGGTCTTAATTCTCCAGTGTGATGACTCTAGCTACGATGACTGATAGATAACGGTCTTAACCCTTCCCTTCTTCTTCCAATCCAGCCTCAATGTGAGATGTAACAGGACAAAAGATAACGTTATCCCGCCTTTCCCAATCCATTTGGTTATACGCTGATCATCTTTAAATCAGTCTCATATTAAAGGTCATCGCTGACAGAATATACAATCCGAGAGAGCGGGTTACAATCTATAGGCAATCCGAGAGAGAGCGGGTTACAATCTATAGGCAATCCGAGAGAGAGCGGGTTACAATTTATATACAATCCGAGAGAGCGGGTTCATGGAAAACTGAAGAGCGAGATATCCGAAAATTTCTCGTTTAATTCGGGAAGTGGCCGTAATAAACGGATTCAACGCTAGAAATTTAGTATAGAACCAAACAAATCTTAAAAATGACCTGGCTAGTTGCGAATTCCTTATAAACAAGTTGGACCTATAATATGGTAAAAGGTACTTAAGCATTAACGCAGCAATATAAGTAATCATTTATGGTGTAACATAATGACAGTCACATCCTGTTAGTGAACGTACCGTGATGTGCTGCAGTTTAGACATTATAAGCCCTAAATAACAGTGAAGTAGATATCAAAAGAAAATAATGTAAATATTTCAATCTCCTCGCTATGATATCTAGTATTTGGGTGGGAGTGTTAATTCCACCTTTACTGTATAGGGTTTGTAAAAGCACCAGAGACATTTGTTCAATATCTCCGATCCGCAATGCTGAAGATGTTAACAAGTAAACTTCATACGAGGTACACTAGTTATGATGGAAACAATGGCGTGAATGCATTGAAGAGTGTTATCGGCAAAAGCGTAAAGTGCTTGACTTTCTCCTTTCTCTATCTCTCTCTCTCTCTCGCTCGCTGTCCATCAACTGTCTGTTAGCTTCACATAGCCTTCAGGACTAAAAGCGTAACGGGGCCTGGTGGACGGTGCTATGGGACTTTAGGGCTGCATCCCTCTACCCAAAGCAGGTTGTTTTTCTTCGTGCTGAACTGAAGTTTTTTTTTTAACTCAACTGGGAATTTTCCTGTATAACGCAAAATCTATTCGTTCTGTAGACACCTGTCTACTCAGAACTGAACTGGTCGCAGGCCTGAAGTCTTTTGAAACCAGATCATGTGGACATCTCATGATCTGTTTGTCTGGCAATAAAGCATCACTGGAAGCTGTTTTGCCGCAGCCAGTGACGTAGCTGGATAACATTGCTGCTTTACTCTATACAGTTACTGTGCTGCAGAATATGAAATAAAATAGTAAGTGAACAAAAGCAATGATGGCAAATGCGTTTTTTATATTATAGTTTCGCCTTTTTTTATATTTGGTTTGATCCTGCTTTTATTGAACGTAATGTTTCTAAAAGCGACGGAGGGACTCCCATCAAACTGGAGGAAATTATGTGTTTGCTAATAACAAAATCTCACATGCCATAATTTTTGGTAAAAGTCCCGTTTGTTTTCCTTCTAGTCAAAATGGATATGTGAATAAATTACGATAAAGCAGAAAGTTCGGTAATGAACTGAATTGCAAACAGAACAAAATATAATTAATTTTTGCAGCAAAATACTTGAATAAAATTGTTATTTTCCCACGTACTTAGCTGAGCAAAATTTTCGCATAGTAGCACATGCAAATTTTTATTCATTAAAAGTCATTGAAGATACTGGATTGGGTACAGGTTGTCTTAAGCATTTTTTTTTCTTTCATTTCCTGAAGCATCTCTTTTTTCTGTTTTTAAATCGAGCTGGGCATTGCGTCTCAGTTCAAGTCGTGAACTAGAATTAATTCCTTAATGAACAACATTTAATCACAGAGGTAGTCATTAACGGACAATTAACCTCGTTTTCGTATTATCACGGAAAAAACTTCCAATAAAAAGGACGTTTCGTTCCTACCAAAGGCTTAAAAATGTAGCTTTTATTGCTTAGAAAATTTACAAAGGTGTGTGTTATAATTTCAAAACAAAATTTTCTACTGTACATTGTAGTCATGGCTTCAAACTTAAAACTGAATGTGCTTTGCATCCGTAATAATTAAAAGAATTCCTCTGTGTGGGTATCACAGGAATAACTCACCGAAAAATCGTGGTAGACGCTCCAAACTTTGCCTCAATGTTTTTCATTGCCGTCTGAGCTGCAGTGGCAGCTGTCAAGTCGAAGTTCCTAAAGGAAGAAAATTAGAAGCAAGAATATTTATCAAGCATATTTCTAGGAAACCCAAAGTAATTCCTGAGAATGCGTATGTGACCTTGAACGTGTGTGCGCTGCCACTGGCATCAGCATTAAAATGGTTCTGTCACGTCTGCATCGCAAGAAGCAAAACGGGTTACTTTAATTGGGTGTAGCTATTGAATCGGAAAACGTCACTCTCACAAAGCATGCAGTGTTTCATTACCGGCATCAAGTTGGGGTTAACTATTCGTTAAACTAATTTCTTTGGCGGTTCCCTTCAGAAAGAGAAAACTCGTGGTTGAAAAAAGTGTCTATGGAAAGAGAAGAAATAAAAAAGTAAAAAAAGGTAACGGTTCCGCAAATAATGGGAAGACGATTAAAGTAGTTTTTAAAATGATATTGTGAACTGATATGTTTATTTCTTTATTCATGTACTTTAAAGAAATTATTGAACTGCTAACAACAATTTCCCATATAGAGTGCATACGAAGCGAATATTTTTCGTAGTATCCCCTCTCCCATCTCATCTAACCACGATCCGTTATTGGTGACGTGTATGATAAAAACCACTTTAATTGCTAGCTTGGAAACGGCGAATACTAATTCCGTACAAAGAAAATGTGAAACAAATATTAAAGTCTCATAGAGTTGAAACCATATAAAGCGATTACTCATAAATTTCCTTCACCACAATTACAATATGTATATACGCAGTCGAGTCACATTATTATTGCCACCTCCTACTTTTGACGTCGACAGTGCGTAACCAATGAAAGAAAGCACGTGTCGTAAGATGGCTTGAAGGGTATATAATATGTGCTGTAGGCATTCTGAAAACATATCACTAGTTGCTGTCAAGGATAAAAGCAGCGATTCATCAGATTTGCAAAAAGGGATGATTACCAACTTTCGGGCCAAGGGGGGGCAGTATTTCTGAAATAGCGCAGTTTGTGAACTGTTCACGTGTTGCTGGGGTTAAAGTGTATCGTGATTGGAGAAATAGCACCATTGCGAATAAGCGACGTGTAAACTGTGGAGCACCACGTGCCGTTGATGTGAAAGGTGAACGTCGGCTGCGAAGGTGCGGGAGGGACGATCGGCATGCTACAGTAGAGCAACTCACTGGCCGAATGAACCAATGGGCTACCGGAAGTGTGTCTAAAACGACAGTTTAGCAAACCCTGCTGCGTATGGGGCTCCGATGCAAACTGATGGTCACTGTACCTAAGCTAACGAAGGTGCATCGGCAGAAAAGGCTTATATTGCACTGAAGTATCGGAATTGGACCTCCGCTGATTGGCAAAGAATTGCCTCCTCCGATGAGTCACATTTTCTGCTTCATCGACCTGATGGACGTCGGTATATAAGGCGAGAAACATCGGAGAACAAACACTTTTCAACCATTGCTAGAAGAACACAACCTGGTGTGGGCATCGTTATGGTCTGGAGAATGTTTTCGTGGTATTCTCTGGGTCCACTCATACCTGTGGAAGGCACTTTGGACCGAATTCTTTATGAATCCATCCTTGCAGACAACGTACACCCATACATGCTGATTGTCTTCCCTGAGGCGGATTAGGTCTTCTAGCACGACAATGCGACGTGTCATACATCTATAAATGTCCGAGAGTGGTTGGAAGAGCACGATAAAGATTTCAAAGTAATTCCCTGGTCCCCTAATTCCCCAGACTTAAACCCAATTGAGCATCTGTGGGACCGCCACGATCGTGTTGTTCGCTCTATGGATCCTCCACCACGCACCCTCCAGCAGCTATCAGATGCACTGCTGTCAGTATGGTTTCATGTACGTACCTGTGAACATCTTCCAGCACCTTACTGAGTCACTCCCAGCCCGTCTAGCTGCTGTCCGCGCTGCACACGGCGGTTACTCTGGATATTAGCTGTTGGGCACAATAATGTGACTCAACCGTGTATCATAATTATATCTCTTTAATTTTACAGCTGTGTAGCGAAGTATTTACCATTCTTAAATTCCTCCTCAGAACTTCGACGGATGTATATTATTAGCGCATTCTCATAAAATGTAGTTTCTCTGTTATGCCTGGTACTTTATTTATTGTTACCTTATCCTTTTGTTCTATAACTCCAACCACTTTTGACCTTTCTTTTGTCTTCCTCAGACATTCCAATAATCAGAAAGTGATATCCTTTATAAAATTTGAATCGTTAAAAAACCGTGTAAAATAGCATGTTACTGTAAACAAATGACTCCCGCCATTTTTTCTATAACCACTTTATTCTTTCTGTGCAGTTTGTACTTAGGTAGCCGTTTGGTAATAATTCTGGATGGAGCGGATACGGTCAAGGAAGGTATGAATAAACCTGAATTTTTGGGACGCCCTCCGGAAGGTGCCTTCAATTTGATTGCAGATATACCCAGTAAGTAATTTATTTATTTTTCAAATTGGAACTTACTGAATAAATTCCAAGCAGATATTTTAGTTGTGCAACAGAATGAAGAAAGATAGCTGAAGTTTTCGTACGCGGTATGGGTCATCTACGTACGCTATTGTCATAGAAATCTAAACTGACTAAAACGGAGTTTCAAATATTTTATTATTTGCAGTGCTAACTGGCGACGACACTATTTTACCTTTTCACTTTCTGGGTATTCATCTATTCCGAGTTACTGCAAAATATCAGAAAGAGCAATTTGTTTATAGTTTTACCATTTACCTTTGTGCGAAGTGATAATTAACCCTCTGTTTCTCTTCAGTCGGTATCTGAACTACCCATGAAGTCAGATGTTAAAACCAAAAGTATACGGAGAAGCTATATGCATTTTCTTCATCATTTGGGCTCGGAGAGTGCAAAGTGCTAAAAGCTGCAAAACATTTAGTTATGATCAAATTTTTACTCAGAAAGGTTTTGCAACTTCGTACATCATCTCTGAAAGGTCTGTCGGCTTGAGATGTTTTGCGCAAACGCTCCATAGGTGTGACGTAGCTAACTACCTTTTCTTCCCAGCTTTACACAAAGAGATGGTAGCTAATACAATGGCTAATTTTTTGTGGAGTTCCCTGTCAAAAATGGAAACTGTGTATTAACTCCTCAATTTAGAGTGCAAAAACATTGTGTTATCAATAGAAAATATGTATATCATTATAAAAAAAATGCCTGGTGGCCGATTGGTCAATGAGAGTCGTCTGAGGTGGGCCCATGTTAGAGTTCCTGCTTAACGCACAGGAGGGACGTTTGTGTCAAAGCCCTGGCTCTTTTCCTTCTCTAAATATGGCTGTAAGATTTGCTCACGGTGGTCATTAACCCCTTCCTATCGCCCACTCCCTCAATAAAAAAGGGGGGAAATATGGATTTCAGAGCTTTAGGAGAGAGCCCATTAAATTTAATGGAAATTTTCCAGAAAAAATAACTGGTACGGATATGTTAAGTTTACGATTTGGGAAATATTGCCTGAAATGCTTACACAGTTGATCCCTGAGGGAGGAACAGCGAGAGAGGAACACCTTGGACGAAGAGTGTAAAGATTGAGATGGAGCAACAGTTTTTTTGCTGTTGTTTATTGAATATTTATGAATCTTTTTGACCGAAACAACACATTTTACATTCACAGCGGTCAACCTGGGCTTAGCAAATCCCAACCACTCAATCAATTGGAGTACCAACTGAGCCTTTTATTTTTCATCGAGATTTGGAAGATGAAGACTGTGAATATGGTAGAAAATACACTGGTGGTGAGCAAATATACTGCATCACTTGCAAAACCCGTAAATTTTTAAGTTTAACTCTTTTTATAACTAACTAATTTTCATAGCTATTTCATCATTTATGTGTCATTAGACGCGACATTTTATGGATATTTCAAAAATGTCTTAGCTTTTCCTGTAGCCACTTCTGTTCTCAAGATACGTTACAAAACTCATGACCAAGTCTAAATTATTTTGAAAAAGATCATTTATCCAATACTTAGGTTTACAGCAATAAATAGTTTTTGTAGTTCATAAGGAATGAAACAGCATTTAAATACAGAAATATAATGAAGCAAAATTATAAAATGTACCTAATATTTTGTTGCCCAGCCATTTATTACAGTTTTGCGTCTTGATGGCATATTGTGAACAAGGCTTATTGAAAAATTTGGTTGAACAATACGATTCTTAATTTGAACTACATCTTCAATGAGTTGAATTTTGGTTGTTGGTTTCCTTTTTTAATAGTTCATACGACACTCTGAACCACGAATTTTTGATCGGGTTTAAGTCCGGTGACTGTGGTGACCAATCAAGATGCTGAACTTTTTTACCTGAAACCACTTTCTCACTACTTTAGTACGATGGCAGGGAGTATAGTCACCTTGAAAAATACAGTTGTCGTCATAAAGTCTTCTAGATAATGGTATTATCTTGTTTTCTAATATCTAAATGTATTTCTGGGCATTTACCGTACCATCGGCAATATGGAGGCTCCCAACGCCATGTGTGCACATGCAGCTCCAAACCATGACCTTCGTCGGATGCTTTACAGCAGTTACTAAGCAATTTGAATGGAATTATTCATGCATGAATCTCCTTACATAGGCACTACTCTGATTCCCATTAAGCCAAAATTCTGATTCATCACTGAAAAGAACATTTTCCGATTGCTTGTTTGTTCATGAGGCATGCTGTTTTTCCCAATTAAGTATACGCTGTCTTTGATTTGCGGTTAACAATTGTTTACTCCTGCCTTTTCAGCCATGTAAGTCACAGTAAAGCAGCCTCCTCCGAACAGTAGATGTACTAATAGTAACATCAGTCACTTCAGACCATCTCTGATGCAAGTCAGGTGAATTAAGCCATCTGTCTGCTAAGCTTAGCTTTCTGAGCACTCTGCCCTGTTTAGTTATAGTGGATCTTAGCCTTCCACTGCGAAGCATATTTTTAATACCTCCAGTGTCTTTTACTTTCTTCAGTAGCCTGATAACTGCAGATTGGTTACAGTCCACTCTTTCAGCGATTTGCTTTGAAGCATATCCTTCTTCATGCAGAACAACTACACTGAAGGGCAATTGAATTAGAGACAGCTGGTGTTATGCAAATGTGACACTGTGGGCGGTCCTGTAAACGGAAACGACATGACGTATGCAGCGATCCGACAATATAAGGAGTGATGCGACGGGAATCAGTAAGAGTCGGACGGAGTATGGGTAAAACGAAGGATCTAAGCGCATTTGATCGTGGGAAAATTGTCGGGGCCCGACGAATGGGTCACTCCATCTCGGACGTCGTGCAGGCACTGGGATTTTCACGTGCCACTCTGTCACGGGTGCACCGTGAGTACATCGAATCCGGTAAAACCATCCCTGCAAGGGCCAACTGCCGTGGACAACAGCGTGTTGATGAGCGGGGTCATCGTCAGCTGGCTCGCATTGAAACAGCGAATAGACGGGCCACAGTGCAAGAAATCCCTCGGCAATTTAACGCTGGTGCACATAAACGTGTAAGCAGCCACACCATCCAGACATCCAGAACCATCTCCGTGCTATGGGGTACAGACGCCATCGTCCCACGAGGGTACCGCTGCTGACCGCACATCACAGGGTGCAAAGATTAGCATGGGCGCGGGAACATCTCCACTGGACCCTAGATATGCGGAAAAATGTTGCCTGGACTGATGAGTCAAGATTCACGTTGGTACATGCGGATGGCGGGATACGAGTGCGGCGGAAACCACATGAAGCAATGGATCCCTCTTGCTAGCAGGGTACTCTTAAAGCTGGTGGGGATGGCATTCTCGTCTGGGGACTGTTTACGTGGACTGAAATGGGACCCCTGGTATGTGTAACATCGTCCTTCATAGGTCAATGTTACCGGGATATTGTATCCGAATGGTTGGATGAACACTCCGCCGACGTGACCACGCTTCCTTGGCCCGCTAGGTCACCTGACCTCAATCCCATCGAGCACATCTGGGATGCCATCGAGAGAGATGTTAGAGGCTCTGAACCCCTCCCTCAAATCTTCATGAACTGTGGGAGCTTGTTCAGGAGTCGTGGATCCGTATGGCTTCCCAAAGCTTCCGGTGTTTTGTCGAGTCCATGCCGAGACAAATCGCCGCCGTCATCAGGGCGAAAGGTGGTGCTACACGTTACTAGAGAGATATCTCTAATTCAATTGCTCTTCAGTGTGTTTTTACTCTGTCCGCTGTGAACAATTCCGCAGTTTTAACCATTACTGAGAACGTACACAAATTGTACGCTAATAACAATAAGAAACGACCACTACAATGCCCTAGTAGCTTTGCGTCAACCTTTATAAAAGTTGGAGTAGAATTAAGATAGCACTAGGAAGCAGCCAATCAGGCAAAAGAATGTCTACAATTGACTGTAACAACTGATACGCAGGTAACGTGAATTTCAATGTGTTTATCAAACCCCATATTTTATGTCATATCTTAAGAACACAAGTAAATACAGGAAAAACTAAAACGTTTTTTAAATCTCCATTAAATTTCACATCTAATTATACACTGAGTGGCCACTTTATTATGACCACCCCCTCAGTACTTCGTTGGGCCACCTTTTGCTTTTAATACTGCGTCGATTCTTCGTGGCATTCCACGAGATGTTGATAGGTGGTTTGTGGAATCTGAGACCATGCTTCATGAATAGCACTTTCCAGGAGTGTGAGATTGCAGGGTTGTGGATCCAGCTGTCTGATGGCTCGTTCAATTTCATCCCACAAATTCTCAATGGGGTTGATATCTGGAGATTTTAGGGGCCACCTAAGCAAAGTAAACTCACCAGCATGTTCCTGAAATTAATGCTGTACAATACGAGCACTATGGCAGGACACATTATCTTGTTGAAAGTAGCCATCGCCATTGGGATAAACCATCCACATGAACGGATGCACTTGGTCCGCAACGATGTTTAGATATGATGTGCTAGGCAGACGTTGATAAACACGAATTAAAGGGACTAATGCATACAAGGAAAACATTCCCCAAACCATAACGTTGCCTCCACCAGCTTGAAGGATTGTAGCAATGCATTTGGGGTCCATGCTTTCGTGCTGTTTCCCTCAAATTCTCACTCGGCCATCAGCATGGTGCAACTGAAAACGTCATTCATCGGACCGCATAATTTGTTTCCAGTTATCGATTGTCCAATCCGTGTGCTCCTGTGCGGACTGGAGACGTTTTCTCTTGTTAACTGCAGACAGCAAAGGTGTTCGAACAGGCCTTTGGCTGCCATATCCCATCCTATGCAGTGTACGGCGAACAGTACGTGCAGAGATCATTTGAAGGGATCCTTGATTAAGATGGTCTGTAATTTGCTGTACTGTTGCGCTTTTGTTGTCTGTTACCAGTCTGGACACTCTCCGTTCCGCCCGAGCAGTTACTAGTCGATGACGACCACACGTTGCACGTAGAAACCCAGTTTTTGGATGACAATCCAGTCTTTAAACACTTTAACAACAGCTGCTCTGGAACATTTCACGAATGCGGCGGTTTCGGTGATACTCGCTCCATGGCTCCGAGCGCCTACAATCATTACACGTTGAAAGTCCGCCAAATCGCATTTTTTACCCATCTCGTCACCTAAAAATCACTTCTACACTGTCGCAAGCACTAAGCTTTCCCTTTTTATACTAGCCTTGCCTTCTGGCGGCAACAGCGTGCAGCCATAGCTCATTTGCTTAAAACTGTCAGGTGGTCATAATAAAGTGGCCACTCAGTGTATATAAACGATGAAATAACTATAAAAATTAGTTGAAGAAAAGAATTAACCTTAAATATTCACGGTTTTTGCAAGTGATGCAATACTTTTGCACACTACTGTAATTTGATTAATTTTATGGCTTGTTTTGGTTTATGAAGTGCCATGTGCTACAGAAAATTCCGAAAGAGAGTGAATAACAGCTGACACGTCAATACGACATACACGCACTCATCACTAATGCACTCGAGTTTCATAGCGTATGTTTTGTAAAAATTCCCCTCTTGCTGTGTTTCTCTTGACCGCGACAGAAGTTCTTAGAAACTGGAGTTCGTAAATGTAGCTTGTAAATACCACGTGACATGACTTAGATGACGTACTACTGTGGTGACGTATGAGCCAAATCGACAATGTTGTAACGATAAGCCTGCCACCGTAGTGCAGTTCAGAGAACAGCGGCACCAGAGGAGGAAGACGTAGGTTCCAAAAACACCTCTAGCAAAAGGTTATATGTTATAGGCTTTCCCTCAAAACTTCACGGTATGTGACATTAGTCCCTAACAATGAAAAAATACTACATAAAAACTACTACTAAGAAAATGGGATGATCGAGTTTCCTTTCATTTGTATGGAACAGACCTGTCAACTTTCAAGAATTGAAATCCATAAAAAGATTTCAGTGAACGTTTAATCGACATGTTCGAATAACCCATGTATCAACGGAACTGTTTAAATGTATCGAACATATCGATTAAAAACGGATTTATCATGTAAGTGATTTGCCGATTCGTATGCTATAAGCAAGATGTCTAGCACTATTTCATGGTTACAGCGACTAGAATGCAATCGATGCGTAATTCCCTCATTAGTACGTTATAATTAAGCTACACACACACAGGAAAGAAATTTGACCTATAACTGCGAAATTTTCGAGATATTGCAGTAAGTTTTTGCTTTAACTTTACTGAGGTTTTGACCTTAAATTTTTGGGCCACAATGTTAAAATAAAATACTTTTAAATAAAGCGATTGTAAGTTTCTGCAGCCAGTAGCTTCCATCTCTCTCTCTCTCTCTCTCTTCTGTAAACGAGTGATCTGAACGACTTTGAACGTGGCATAATAGTCAGTCCCAGGCGTGCTGGTTCGAGCATCTCCCAAACGGGCCTTTCACGCACAAGCGTAGCTGAGTATTCCGGATAGCGCGACGCGTAAATAAAGCTCCAGAAATCGGCGATCCTGGGGATGAAGACAGCTGGTGGATCAGAGAGGTTAAAGCAGACTAGAGGGTATCGTGCAACTGAACAGCCGGCCAACAACCCGGCAAATCACTGCATAATTCTTCAACTGTGATCTGCTGTGGCTACCTCCGAACGCACCGCATATTAAATCATGTAGCAGAATAGTTCCAACAGACGACGACCATGTTTCCGGTCTCCTTAGTAACCTTTACAACCTCTGGCGACCATATCTCCGGTCCCTTTGTTTCCTTTACAACAGCTAAAGACCATGTCTCTGGTCTCCTTAGTTTCCTTTGCAACCGCTGACGTCCATGTCTCCGGTCTCCTTAATTTTTTAACAAAAGATAACGACCATGTCTCCGGTATCCTTAGTTTCCTTTACAACAGCTAACGATTATGTCTCCATTCTCCTTAGTTTCCTCTACAACAGCTAACGTCCATGTCTCCAGTCTCCTTAGTTTCCTCTACAACAGCTGACGACTATATCTCTGGTCCCCTTAGTTTCCTTTACAACAGCTGACGTCCATGTCTCCTGTCTCCTTGGTTTTCTTTACAACAACTGGAGACCATGTTTCCGGTCTCCTTAGTTTCCTTTACAACAACTGACGCCCATTTCTCCGGTCTCCTTAGTTTCCTCTACAACAGCTGACGTAAATGTCTCTGGTCTCCTCAGTTTCCTTTACAACAGCTGACGACCATGTCCTCTTAGTTTCCTCTACAACAACTGACGATTATGTCTCTGGTCTTCTTAGTTTCATTTACAAAGCTGATGACCATGTCTCCAGTTTTCTTTACAACAGCTGACGACCCTGTCTTCGTTCTCCTTAGATTCCCTTACAACAGCTGACGATCATGTCTACAGTCTCCTTAGTTTCCTTTAAAACAGCTGACGACCATATTTCTAATCCCTTTGTTTCCTTTAAGACAGATAACGATCATGTCATATCACCCGCCTCATTTAATCTCCCTTCGTTGTAAATGGTATCGAAGGAAAGAAGACTTTTCAATCAGATTTTTAGAGGCAACAACATGGATTAAAATATATTTTGAATTCGATAGTATCTGTATTTTTGCCCACCCTGTAGTGGCGAAGTAATGCGTCGGAAAACAACTAGAAAGAAAGGATCATCGTTCACACATTTCGGTCTTCCAAATACGGAAAGAAAATTTCAAATCGAACTAATTGGTGAAGAGATATGTTGTCCATGAAGAAAGGACTGATGAACATAGTGATAATATGATCACATCTTTTTTATTCTTTTAAAGGCTATGCCAAACATAACACAGGCCTCACAATGCAATTTCTCGGTATGTCGCTTGAAATGAAAATTCTTTATATTTTTTGGAAGTAAATCGCTCTTAAACTTACTGACTGTTGTTTTGTTCTATCGAGAAATTTCGTATATGTTCTTATCATGCTTTCAAACTTAATTAATTGTTCACCTAGCTTTGTTTAGGATCATAAGTGCACGCTTGTCGTTATTTTAGCTGTATTGTCATACATATTGCAGGTATTGTCACAATCAGTGGAAAAGCTTTTCACGAACAGAGGAAGTTTATGCTGAATTCCATGAGAGATTTGGGAATTGGAAAAACTGTAGTAGAAGAATGTATGAAGGTAATATTACACGTTCAACTATTTTTACATGTCCTTTTTCGTGAAAAATAGTTCATACTTAGAAATAGTGTTGTCTAATGAAACATAATGGGGAATGCTATAACCACGTAGAGCTCAAAAAAAAAATTTTACAATTGTTCCTCAGAAATTCTTCAGAACCGATTTACTTATTTTTGTACTTAAACTCTGTCTGTCCGTCCTACATAGGAAACACGCATCCTATTTTTCTCAATTTGACTTTTTATGCGTGAACGAACCATCGTAAATTTCATTAGTTAGACATTTTGCATGTTAATATGCTTCTACCAAGTTTCCCAGTTTTCAAATGATAACAAAGACAGAAATACGAAAGTTCTAAATATTATTAGGTGCTTGAATTAATTCCCGCTGTTGCCCAATAGAGCGCAGCAGTGGTGCGCTGTGACCCGGGCCACACGTGACCTCCCTTGCGCACGCACGTACCGTCCGTTGTCTGGGAGAAGCAGTGTGTGACACGCGATCGGAGGGCACAGAACACGAGTTTGTATCGCATTCACGATGTCGAGTTTCGTACCAAAAAATGAGCATTTGCGGGAAGCATTACTCTTCTGCTTTCATCGCAAGATATCTGCAGCGGAAAGTCGTTGTTTCCTAGTGCAGGTCTATGGGGAACATGCCCTATCGGAAACAACATGCAGAGAGTGGTTCCGACGCTTCAAAGCCAACGAATATGACGTGAAGAACAAAGAGCGCCCTGGGCAGCCGAAAACGTTCGAAGATGGCGCATTGGAGGCCTTATTGGACGAGGATTCATGTCAGACGCTCCACGAGTTGTCTGAAACACTACGGTTCGATGAATCAACGGTTTGCAAACGTTTAAAGGCAATGGGAATGATCCAGAAGCTCGGAAACTGGATCCCACATGACAAGGTTATTCTTCTCCACGACAACGCTAGACCTCATGACGCCAAATCCGTGAAGGAACTCTTGGAGGCACTTGGCTGGGACTTCCTACCCCACTCGCCTTATTCCCCGGATATTGCTCCCTCGGACTTCCATTTGTTCTGGTCGCTATAACATGGCCTGTCAGAGCAGCACTTCCTTTCTGTCGCGGATATCCAAAAATGGCTCAATGAATGGCTCGCCTCGAAAGAACCTGCATTTTTCTACTGCGGAATCCATTTGTTACCCCAACGGTGGGAAAAGGCCGTAGCTGCCAACGGACACTACTTTGAATAGACTATCCTGTACCGTTCTGTGACAACACACAGGTGTTTGTGTGGCAAAAAACAGCGGAATATAATTCAATCCCCTAATGCCAACATTACCTGACAACATTCAGTTCCCGGTTAAGCATGTGTGAATAGCGATATTTAAACCAACAAGTTAGTAAAATCATGCAATGCATTGATTATGATACGCTTTCCAACATACCAGAAATCATTTCTAAAATTATGAGGATAATGGCTGTAAAATACATTTCGCTCCTGTGACTTGACCTTTGACCCCATTGCGATGATATTCAACAGAACCGGTTCAGTATATTTCCGAAACAACATGATAAAGTTTTGTCTCCATCTAAGCATTTTTTCGTACGTTATGACGCATAGGGGCGATGGAATAGATCCCGCTCCTATGTCCTGATCTTTGACCCCATTTCGCCCATTTTCAATAGGGTTCGTCCCCAGGTTGTTCCCTACCACGAACTAAGATTTCATCGAAATCGAATCACATTTACGCGAGTTGTCGTGCGGACAGACAGATGGACATAGTTGGAGCCTGTACCCTTTTTCAACCTACGGTTGGAGAGCGTAAAATATGAGGTCAGGGAAATTGTGAAATTTCGTGCTTTGCGTTTTATCAGAGGGCGTCTTATATGATTGACCTTCCAATCTATTAATTTCTTTAAATAATAGCTCTTACCTTTCAATGCTTCAAAGTTTTCTCGAATACTGCTGGTGTTACGTGGTACAGATTTCCACAAAATCTGTATTTCGGAAACGTCAGCATGTTTTTTCCTGTCTATTAAGCAAGAAATGCTACCTATAACGTAAGATACACTGTTCAGCATGGAATGCGCAATGCTGAGGTCGTGATGTAGAAACATACAAATCGCTCAATGGCGTATGCAAATGATCAAAGTTTACAGGAAATTGGTCACGTGGACATCGACTGAGTAGGGTTTCAACACTGAGCATGTATTAGCTAGCGCCATAGTAAGGCATGCGTTTAATCAAAGTGTCTTCATCGAAAGCGCTTCGAATATTACGGGGATACCATAGCTTGGAAAGCGAGAGCGATGTGGAACAGTACGTTGATTATCAAGCTACATCACATGGCAAAGATTGATGTAACGCCAAACAGAAATCAACGCTCTTTCCACGTAAAATCAAAAAGATGTGTAAAACAGCTCTTTCCACATAAATCAATGAAACCAACGCTCTTTCTACGTGTTTGAATTAATTATTGATGTGAAGAATAGGTGGTGGATCAAACTGCCAGCATGAAAAAATCGCCTTCTCCGTACAGATGCTGTTCGTGACCCGTTCCTCATAGCGACTCGGCACAGATGCTGCTCGTTTTCATAAGGTTGAACTGTCTGTGAGATTCCCAAGTCAGAAACTTCTGTTATCGCCGTATCACTTCCTGCGTGGTCGGGAACGATGCAGAGGGACTGTGAAATCGAGCAGTGTGTTATTCATTGATGAGTTCAGGTTTTGTCACCCTGTGCCATACGAGCGTACATCTGCTTGACGCCATCGTTATGAACGACATGAGAAGAGTTTAAAATTGGCTACCACACAGCGTCCCAACTACTGTACTGTGCAGGGCGGCAATCGATACGGTAGCAAGACATCTGGCATTGTGACGTTGAGACGCTATGTTGATGTATTCGTCTGTCCCGTCATTAGACCATTCCTTTTCAGCACTCCGGGAACTGCAGCAAGATTTCAAGGGGCAACCTACAGGAGGACGTGAACACTATCTCATGGCCACCAAATAAACTCACAGCTCATCCTGGAAGTGTGGAACATTATGGGTAGCTATCTCTCCCAGCTCTCACCCGCAATGGACCTGCAATAGCCTCATTCCCAGTTTGTTGTTGCATGTAATGGTACACACAGCATTCATTGATGATATCACTGTGATGGCATGCTTCTTTGTTTTCAGACTTGTATCACTACCTGAAGTGCGCCAACACAGTGCTGAACTCATCAACGAATATTCCTCTCCCTTTTATTTTTCTTGCTTTCTACCTCTCTTTTTCGAAACTCTTGACATTTTTACTTTCAGAAATGATAGAGGAAAATAAGAAAATAAAAGGGAATATTCCTCTCCATTTATTCCTCTCCCTTTCTACCTCGCTTCCGTTCTCTGGTCTTTACAAGGTCTTTATGAATATTCCTCACCATTTATTCATACTTGTACATCTAGGTGTCAGGTCTTTATGAATAGTCCTCTCCATTTTATTCCTCTCCCTTTCTTCCTCGCTTCCGTTCTCAGGTCTTTATAAGGTCTTTATGAATATTCCTCTCCATTTATTCATACTTGTACATCTAGGTGTCAGGTCTTTATGAATGTTTCTCTCCATTTTATTCCTCTCTCTTTCTACCTAGCTTCCGTTCTCGGGTCTTAGAAGGTCTTTATGAATATTCCTCTGCATTTATTCATACTTGTACATCTAGGTGTGAGGTCTTTATGAATATCAGGTCTTTATGAATGTTCCTTTCCATTTTATTTCTCTCCCTTTCAACCTAGCTTCCGTTCTCGGGTCTTTACAAGGTCTTTATGAATATTCCTCTCCATTTATTCATACTTGTACATCTAGGTGTCAGGTCTTTATGAATAGTCCTCCCCATTTTATTCCTCTCGCTTTCTTCCTCGCTTCCGTTCTCAGGTCTTTACAAGGTCTTTATGAATATCCCTCTCCATTTATTCATACTTGTACATCTAGGTGTCCGATCTTTATGAATGTTTCTCCCCATTTTATTCCTCTCCCTTTCTACCTAGCTTCCGTTCTCGGGTCTTAGAAGGTCTTTATGAATATTCCTCTCCATTTATTCATACTTGTACATCTAGGTGTCAGGTCTTTATGAATATCAGGTCTTTATGAATGTTCCTCTCCCTTTCAACCTAGCTTCCGTTCTCGGGTCTTTACAAGGTCTTTATGAATATTCCTCTCCATTTTATTCCTCTCCCTTTCTAATTCGCTTCCGTTCTCAGGTCTTTACAAGGCACCTATAGGCAGCGGGCCTTTTTAGAAGTGCGTCAACTCAGTGCTGAACTAGGGCGAATGAAAACAGATATGCTATTCTCCACATTTCGCTTTTTTTATCGTTCATATGTCTTCGCCAAATCTCTCGGTTCTTTCGTAACTGTACGTCTTGGTGTTGAATTTCCATGTTGAGCGGAGTATATACGTCCTTGGGACATATATTGAGCGAAAGGATTTTTTCGGCGAAATGCAAGTACATCTTAAAGGGTGGCATGCTTCCTTTGTAAAAAGAAGTATAGCATACTCCTGACCTTTCACAATAAATAGAGCACTGTGTTTACAAATTGTCATCTGTTACATAAAAACTGCAGTTTCGGGAAGTAAGCTGGAAGTATTCCTTCATAAATATACACCGTCTGACAATAAAGTTCCAATACAGCTGCTGCTACGGGGAAAATTTAAGGCACTGCGACCAACTGTGGTTATGGTTCTTCAAAGTAGACCCCCTTCTTATCGATGCACCATTTTGATCGCTCCACCAGATGTGTGAAACACATTTTGAATTCATTTACCGGAACATTGTTGATTTCCACGGTAGCAGTTTTCTTGATGTCCTGAACAGTCGTGAAGCGTCGTCTTTTCAATGCCAATTTGACTTTGGGGAACAGGGAGTAGTCGGGGGCAGTTATGTCCGGGGAGTAGGGTGGATGGTTGAGCCTGGGAACTCCGAACTTGACAAGGAACTGTGTCACCAACAGTGCCGTGAGGGAAGGTGCTTTGTCATCCAGAAGGAACGAGGGAACGAACTTCCACGGGCTCGCAGCTGCAGCCTCACGCGATGAATTCTCTTCCGTAGGCGATCCAGAACTTGGAGGTATAATGCGCAGGTGATTGTTCTGCCCTCAGGAAGCCGTTCCGTGTGAATGATGCTGCTACTGTAAAAAACGTGATCAGCATTGCCTTGATTTTCGACTTCTCATCTGGTGAACTTGGTGCCCTCCACTCCACGCTTTGCCTTTTTGATGCTGGATCGTGTTAAAAGCTCCACGTCTCATCACCTGTCACAATGCGGTCCAGCATCGAAGGGTCCAATTCCACGGCCGCAATGAACGCCTTGCAGCTTTCAACTGTTTGCACTTTATGTTCTTCAGTCAAACTGTGCGGCACAAACCGTGCGCAAATCTTCCTTTTCCGGAGATCTTCCTTTAGAATCAGCCTGATTGTTTCACGGTTGATATGGAGTTCGTCTTTTATCATCCGTACAGTCATTCGATGGTCTGATTGCCCCAGAGCGCGAACTTTCTCCACCATTTCCTCAGAACGGCTGGTTGATGGTCTTCCAATCCTTGGGTCATCTCCAACGTCTTCCCTTCCCTCGCGAAAGCGAGCATACCATTCAAAAACGCAACCAAGGGATAGGTCCCCGTAAACAATTTTGATCGTTTCAAATGTCTCCGTTGCTGACTTCCCGGAATTGCAGCAAAACATGATGTTCACTCTCTATTCAAATCAATAACAAGTGTCTTTCGGGTACCTTCTATTAACAGTCTTCAGAATCGGACAGTCTGCACTTTTCCTAGATCTTCATGTGTCCTGCAAGAGAGGGAAAGCGCAGTTACAATTTGACCCATAGAACATATTTTTACCATTAACAGAGTAATATCCACTGTCCTGGAACTCTATTGTCAGACGGTGTATAATGAAAATAAAAAGTAATATGTGCGTGCTGGCTTTGTAATTACAAAAACTCAAGGCTGCTGAAATGTCAAGTATAAAGCCATTGCTTATGTGGTATCCTATTAGCAATCCGTACTAAAAATCAGTTTGTCGATTTAGGCATCTTACATTGTGCTGTTTTGTCTTCCTAACTTACGAGCGTATTAACAGTATGGCATCCGTTTTCTGGGATTCCTCGAGCGTGCTTTTAGTGAACTTCTTAGAGCATGACGTACTGTCAACGCTGATCGGTGCTATTCCATGTTGAAAAAATTGCACGAGAGCATTCGACGAATACGACCAGATCTGCTGATCGATGATGTCATTTTTCTTCACGATAAGCCGATGCCACTCACCGGCAACACCACGCAGCTCTTGTTCCACAAATTGCTGTGGGAGGTGTGGAAGCACCAGCCCGGACATGGCTTCTAGTGACTTTTATTTCTTTCCTGCCCTGAAGCGGCACCTCTCTGGTACTTGCTTCACGTGTAACGATGACGTGAAAACAGCTGCAACAAACTGCCTACATTAGCAGGGATATAAATTTTTCCTGTCCGGGATGGACAAGCTGGTTGTGCGCACCGACAAATGGCTGAATCGTCATGGTGACTTCATCGAAGAATAGTGCTTCATATCCTTTGTCACATCGGGCAAACACTTCTTGTTGTTAAATTTTCCTTTCTTCTACTTGAACGTTTAACCTTTTTTCTGATCGACCCTTGTAGTATAAATAAGATTGCAAAAGATCAGGAGAAGAAAGAATATACGCTTTTCACACACACACACACACACACAGACACAGACGCACACACACACCTACGTGCAGGACATGTAGTGTACGTCGTTTTTACGTATCTATATTACTTCTCTGTCTCGATGTATTACCTGACTTTTGAAAAAATGCGTTATTATAAGTGACAATTCTGTTGACATTATGTCTGCTAAGACGATGTATTGATCTTTTAATTCCGACTATATGACTTCAATTGAAAGCAATATCCACACAAAAAAAATCAGAGCAGGAAAATCAAAGCAGAACTCGGGTAATCATTAGTTCTGTACATACAACAATTGCTATTCGTTTTGAAGATGACAATCCGATTTTTGGCGTAAATGTGACAAGGATAGTAAGTCAGATAATATCCAAAAACTTGGAAATTTTCATCGTCCTGGAGCGGGACTTGAACCCGCGTCTCACAGAAAACGCCCGGGTATGCTAACCACTACACTACCCAGAACGACCAAGTTTCAAGTTTCCGATCAATTTGAATTTAACTATTACAGGATTTGCAAATCGAAGCAACCGGCATTCATGTTTAGCGAATCTGGAGGTTAAGGACGCGGATTCAAGTCCCGCTCCAGGACGATGAAAAAAAAAAAAATTCAAGTTTTCGGATATTATCTGACTTACCATACTTCTCACATTTACGCCAAAAATCGGATTGTCATCTTCAAAATTTGTATTATATGGCGTAATCCCGTATTTCTTTCATGATTGCTATTTGTGTTATTCGTGCATCCTTGTTGAAACTTTTACCTCATTATTTGCACTTTTAATGGATTTATTGTAATATATTTCTTATTATCATTTTAGGATGAAATAGAATATTTCCTTCAAAAACTGGATGAGTGGAAAGGACAACCAAACGAGGTGACAAGCATCTTGGCACCAAGCATGTCCAATAATATCACAGCACTTGTTTATGGAACGAGATATGACTACGAAGACTCCCGCAGAAAATTACTCGACGATACTCGAAGAATTATAACACAGTTTTTCGGACAGACTGCTCTTCATGTTTTCTTCCCATGGATCAAAAACTACCCTTCATCAATGGTCTCTTGGGGTATCACCGCGTTGAGGAAGCCTCTGAGATCACTCTTCAGTTTAACAAGTAATTCAAATTTCCTTTAAGTTCCAGTTTTTCCTTTAGCATCCTACAAAGTAAATGTCTATAACGAAGTAAATTTCTCCGTCATTTTTATCCACGCCAGGATTCGAACCCGGATCCGCTCATTCCGGAATAAGTCGCTCTACCAATTGAGCTACGCGGGCGTTTATTCTGATTCTTATCTGCCTTTATGTCGTGTGCGTCCTTCTGGCAGGTACGTCACATCTCCTGGTACGTTACATGTCTACAACGTTGCAACAACGTTTACTTTGTCTAACATCAAAGCAAATATTTACAACGTTTGCTTTGCCTAACATCATGCAAAGCAAAAGTTGTGGAGTAACATCGTTCAAAGTAAATATTCTAGCCTAACATCGTGTAAAACAAATGTTCTTGTCTTTAACGTCATACAAAGTAAATGTTTCAGTTTCACCATTACTATCATACAAAGCAAAACGTTCCAGTCCTATATTTAACATCGTACACAGCAGAAAGTTCCGGTTCTATATTTAACATCGTACAAGTTCCAGTTCAATATTTAACATCGTACAAGTTCCAGTTCTATATATAACATCGTACTAGCAAAACGTTACAGTCCTATATTTAATATCGTACAAGCAAAAAGTTCCTGTCTTATGCTTAACATCATACGAAGCAAAAAGTTATAGCCCTATATTTAACATCGTGCAAGCAAAAAGTTTCAGTCCTATACTTGCATTGTACAAACCAAGGAGTTCCATTCCAATCTTTAACGCCGTGCAAGAAAAAAGTCCCAGTCCTATATTTAACATCGTACAAGCAAAAAGTTCCAGTCCTATATTTAACATCGTACAAAGCAAAAAATTCCAGTTCTGTATTTAATATCGTACAAGCAAAAAGTTCCAGTCCTATACTTAACATTGTACAAAGCAAGGAGTTCCATTCCAAACTTTAACATCGTGCAAAGCAAAAATTTATTGAAAATGATGATCAACGTCGGATTGATGAAACTGTTTGTCGAACAAAAATGATTTTTCACGTATGCATTACCTTATATGTATTTTCTACTCTTTCCTGTCGCGCAATTTCTGAGCTCACAACTATACACGTTTCTATTTTTTGCGATATCTTTGTTTCTTGAAGACCGGCAAAAATATAACTAAGAACTGTGGATGGTATAGAAACTAGCATAACTAAGATTTTCTAGTGTTAGAATGTTTGCTACTAAGGAGCGTAAATGTGAACTATAGACTAAAACAAAACACGATATCTCCATTACCTCCGTATTTTCCAGAAGATCCCACACTTTATTTTCATGGAACCTTGTAAATTTAAGCTTTAGACTTTTTTCTAAATTTTCTAAATAGATGAGCTACTTACGAAGAGGTTGTCAATAGTGAACACTATGCTCAAACCAATTTTAATGAAAGAAAAATCACAACTCATAACACACTATGAGGTAATTTCGTCACTACATGTTTTTTATGCCTTAACACAACGATAATTATATTTTTTTCGCTTTTATAATAAAAGTGAACAAAAAGAATGCATTTTGTACCTCATTGTTCGTCATCGTAATTCCACCAAGCGGTTGATATTAGAACTTCTCATACAAAAGTCAATCACAAATGCATGCAGAACATTTCTATTGACTTAGGCTCAAATTCAATTTGAAAAAATGTTTCATGATATAAAAATCACGACACCCGCTATAAACGCATTTTTGCAAATTAAATTTACAAACATACGCTATTATATAAAAATCACTAAGTATAGCTATCATATTAAAGACGCAATCCTCTAAGCAGAAAGGAACAACAGAGCCTTCAAAATATTCCTGAATATTCTGACATTACGGATGTTCACTCTTTTGATAATCCTTTTTACTGTGTTCGTAAAACTTTTAGCTCTAAAACAAAACTTGTGAAAACAGGAATTTGTAGGTGACGGAGATCAAATCTGTTTCTCCTCGCTCCGGAGTGAGTTGCTCTAACATACTAAGCTACACCTACAGAATGTATCGCTGCAGATTTGTCGTCTTAATACATGTTTCACCTCTATAGTACGTCACAAACTCTGCATTTTATAATTTTATTTGAGGTTATAAATTAACAGACAAATATCGCCTGAAGACGAAAAGAAGACACAGTTTTAACTTCTCTTTTAATACACCTATGGATGTCAAAAAAATATTAATGTTGTTTTTATTTTACCATTCTTTCCAGTTGGTAGACACAGTATCTCCAACTCTAGAAGATGAACTAAAACAATATTTTTATGTCGAATAGATGAACCACGATCAAAGTTATCCACATATTTTCCGTTTTCTCAAATACACAGTTGTAAAAGCGCATTTATATTTATTCTTACATCTTTGTTGCCTGAAGGAGAATCTATTAAAAATTTGCCTAAACCCAACTATGATTTTACAGATGCTTTCAAATTCTTCTAGTAAAAGATTTTCCGGTAGATTCAAAAGAATATGTTGATGTGTCCCTTTTTCAGATCTTCCTGAAAAGTGAAAATCCTCCAAATACGTGGCGTCAGTGAATAAACAAAGACATCGCTCTTTCCACGTTTTAGAAACACACAGCAACCGAAATATTGTTATTCGGTCACCGCTGGGGATCTGCATCCCATATCTCTCGATATCTAGCCTAGCGTGTTAGCCTTACACCACGGTGGCCAACAATCCACGGCGCTATGAATGCTTTTCTCACAGCTTCTGACATCATAAATCCGTAAGATGGTCTCAGCTACTGAGACTTCTCCATCAGGTGGGCATTAGCTGCAGTGGCTATATATTTTTTATAGCAGTTAAATACAAAGGGCGAGATCCAAAGTGAAAATCCTCCAAATACGTGGCATCAGTGAATAAACAAAGACATCGCTCTCTCCACGTTTTACCAACACACGGCAACCGAAAAATTGTTATTCGGTCACCGCTGGGGAATCGAATCCCAGATCTCTCGATATCTAACCGAGCGCGTTAGCTTTACACTACGGTGGCCAATAATCCAATTATTATTGTAAACAGTCTTTCTGTTGGGCGACGACCGCAGTTATGGAGAAATGTTTGGAAGTCTTCTTTGAAATGTTTTAAGTGGGATCATTTTCGACTTAAAATATATGTTACCGAAATCGTATTTCTAATAAAATAATAAATAGGCATCATAACCGTCTCCCTGCATATATTTCTTTTGCACGATGCAGGATTCGTAAACTCCGTTTGTGTTGGATGAATGTAAATTATACAAAAAAATGAAAAACAAAAAGATGTACGATTTTTTCTAATTGTGTTTTGAAACCAAGTGAAATATATTGGGCTTTCGTACACTGATTGTAATGGGCAACTTAAACACAAATTAACCGTTTATAATACGTACATGAATCTGGCGGGAAGAATGTGAAAAAGGTGCACTGGCTGTTGAGTTAAATACGTGTCTCAATGCTTTCATAACTCTCGGAAGAACACATTTTTTTATTACTGGGCGTTAAACGACTGCCGTGAGCAACTCAATTAGTTATAAGCAGTCGCCTGTCCCTAATTTAGGGCCAGTCGTTATAGGGAAGGAAGGGAGCCAGTGCCGTGAGACAAACACAACATCAACGCCTCATAGGAGTTTGAACCCGGACCCATCTCGGACGAATTGACAGAAACCAGAGATAAGACCACTGCGCCGCTGGTGAGTCCACGTACTTTTGAAAATCTTAGAAGATGAAGATCCTATTAGGACGAACTCACCCTTTGTTTACTACACTGCCAGACATTTACAGCAACATCGGTAACTTTTTGCTACAAATACCTAAATCGCACTGGGAAAGTAGAACCACAGCTAGGTAAAAACGTTTCTTATGGTTTGGCCCTCACTCAAGAAGTTGAGAAGCTACTTTTCTGAGGGGAGCAAACTCAGTGACAGTGTTGTCATTTTACAGATTTATCAGTAGATCTGCTGATTTTGACTCCTGTCTACTGATAAATTTTTGTAATCTACTAATTTTTCACTAATTCCATTTCTTGAATATCCTACTGTTAGGCCTAATTTTTTTGCTTGAGAAGAATGAATGTCGTTGGAGAGGAATTTAGGAAGGGAGTGTCTAGCCCTAGATCTTTAACACCTCTTAGAAATAGGAAGCCAGGAAATTTGGGCTCAGGTGTCAGATAGGAAAAACACTTGGAAGTACTATAAGTGTTTATCAGTCAGTTCTGACTTCCACCCAGATTCCAAGTGGCGTAAAGGTCTTGTTACTATTCGCTAGATGACCTGCAGGATATTCTGCAGGCAATGAGGCAGTCAAAGAGAGTACATCAATACTTATGCGTCTTATGTAACACACTCAGGGGCATCCAGTCAGTACTCACCATCTGATGACCCGACAGACAAGACTCACCTCAAAACGGGTCTGAAAGAAAAAAGCAGATGAAGACTAAAATTATGCAACACTTGCTACCTACATAGTATTTGACAAAAATTCATTCACGGTTTTTATGAAATATTTTTTAATCTACATCACTAATTAGTCTGATATACAATTATTCTCCCTAGTAGTATGTTAAAACCCAGAATATTAGGAAAACGCCTGTAGTTAAACTGTGTTAATGGTACTTTTTTTAGCACAGCACTTAGTTTACGTTCTTTGGAAACAACTGCGTATCCCTAAGTAAGAAGTGTGAGTATACAAATATTTGGCTTTAGGAAGACTATAAGGGGGACTAATACAACTGTGACTACATTAAAAGACTTATGCCATCGTTATTTACATAAACATTAATTTTAATGGTGAGCATTAAGTTCATTATTTTATAACGCTGATCATCAGTAATATCTTGTAAAAAAGTGACTCAGCATTTATTTGTTTGAATTTTCATTCCAGTGTTTGATAGTACAGGGTGATTCACTCGGGACTGGACGCTTATTTTTTTAATTTTTAATATTTTTTTTTTATGATCAGCGTTATAAAATAATGAAAATAATGCTCACGATTGCAAAAGCACGTTTGAATGAAATTAATGTAAAACATTCCTCGATCCATGACAAAAAGGAATGTCTCATGGAAGATGCCGGAAATGTCCACCGCCAGCGTCCAGACACATATTCACCCGACGCCCCATATTGGCGAATGTGCGATGTAGCGTAGCGACGTTGATGGCAGCAATTTTATGTGTGATGTTGTCTTTCAGTTCCTCAATCGCCCTTGGCTTGGCATAAACTTGCTTTTTAAAAGTCCCCAAAGAAAGAAATATAGGGATGTCAGGTCGGGAGACCTAGGCGGTCACAGGTCTTTAGAGATAACCCTGTCCTGGAAGAAGGTGTGAATTTCTGCCATGCTCTTATTGGGGGTGTGGCACGTTGCACCGTCCTGTTGAAAGTAACCATCTGCAAGTTCCTGATCATCCAGCTGGTTCGTAAACTCATTAAAGATTTCCAAGTATCGGTCAGCAATCACCGTGTCTTTAAAAAGATTGGCATAATGATACGGCGTCGGGACACCACACACCAGACACAGATTTTCACTGGATACAATAACTCTTCATGGGTGGCGTGAGGATGATCATTGGCCCACACCCGTGTATTTTTCGAGTTTACAAAGCCGGATAAATGGAACCATGCTTCGTCAGCAAACCATATTTTGTCCTACAGGGAGGGGTTTTCGGCGAAACACTTGGCAAACCATTGACAAATATGTCGATCGCTTTGCAAAATCCGGTGGCTGTAATTCGTTCGCAGCCGTGATACAGTACGGCTTAATCTTCGCCTGTTTGGCAGCTTTTTGGCATGTCGAATATGATCGTCTAGTCTCTTGGGATAGCCGCCGAATAGATGTTCGTGTGGATGCCAATAATCGCTGCTTCACATCCTCTATTGTGTTCTCCGCTCTCTGGGGTCGTCTGCCCGTATGCGGATCCACCAAGCTTCCCGTTCTCTACATCTTCTTCGCCAATTTCGAAATGGTGGCTCTTGTGGGTGGGTTTCACCCACCAAATTTCTTCAGAAACTCCTTCTCACATTGTTTGAAGGAACCGGTTACCGAGTACTCACGCACTATGAACACACGCTATTCAATTGAGTACACCATCTTCATTCGACTTCCTCGCTTAAACTGTATGCGGAGACACGCTATTCCCCCACTACTACTTTACAGGTGGCGCATCAGTGCGGCGGTACCCAACTTCCGGGGAGACATTTTATTCGCAGGTAATGCATGTCGACTGCTTCCTCAGGGAATAAATAATCGCTCCGTTCTGGTTTCACACTCATTGTATATTCCTCATCTCATATATTCCACAAAATAAGTGTTAAGTCCCAAGTGAATCACCCTGTAGTTTGTGGAAAACTGGTGTTTGAAATACCAGTAGATTCAAGTGTTCCTCCGTATTGAGATTACAACCAATGCTACATTACATTTGTCAGGTAGTGCATATTTCAAGCAAAAACTCTTATCTACTGATTTTTTGAGCTATGGCATACTAATTTCAGGTAAAAGGCTCTGGCAACACTGCTCAGAGATAACGTTCAGTAGACGAGTGGTATAAAAAATGCCTTGGTGGTCCAACGCTTTTTGTACGAGGCATACATACTCACACATAGATCATTCCAAGGCTCACAGCTGCAGTTGCAGAATAGGTGCCGAGCACAAGAATAGAAGAGGGAAAGGAACTGCTCCCCATACAAAAGCGAACTGTGCTGATCTATTACGAATTCTAGCTCTGTCAACCTGTACGTGAGCGTTATGATGAACTGGATTGTACTGCATATATACAAATGGTTGTCATAGCGCAGGTTCCGGCTGAGTTTCAGTCCAGAGTCGGAAATAAATATCAGAGAACTCACTTCTGGAGGCTTCCACAGTCATAGCACAGCTTCAAACCATTTAAAGAATTACTAACTATAATGCAGAACTATAGTACCAATTTGAGACTTGTGGTATTCATTGATTCGTCTCACTTCTTTGCCAAACAGAGTAATGGCAAAATACATCCGCATCTCAGGATTTATGAAAAGAACATTCGTTAAAAATGCCTGTTGTCACCATTCAATCACAGAGAAAAGTTTATTTCAAATGATATGTAATGATCATAATTTCGGATGGGTATTGTATGAGTTAATTACGCAAAAAATGTTCAACCGAAGAGCAAAAAATCATAACACGTTGCATTAAATAGAAGTTTTTCGGGAACATTATCTGCATTCTTTTTTTATATTTAATGAAATATAAGTATTTCTTCCTGTGTGTTATTAACTTAAGAATACAGTATTTACTTTTGGCTCAAATTGCAAATCTTAAATACGCCTGGCATCCTCTACTGTTGCCCGCACGGTACTGTATTTCTGCGTGTTGATTTTGACAACGACATTAGGTGCTTACATCTTGAACGTGCAGTACCGGTAAATTTTCGTACAACAAGTTCCCCAAGTTATTACGACAGAAAATTATGTTTCTTGAAAAAGGATGAATATCAGCAATCTCTGAATAAACACTTAATGTCCACAAATATATTTTAATTTTTCCTGTAAGAAACAAAACAAAGGAGCAAAGACTTGAAATAAAAGCATCAACACAAGTGAATTAGATACATTGGGCCGCGGGCGGCCTAGTGGGCAACGTTCGTGACTGCCACGGAAAGGACCTCAGGCTCGATCCGAGGCAGGTACGAACGCTCTATCCATTAAATATCCGTCATACTTCGGATGGGCACGTTAAGCCGTCGGACCCCGGGTACTGGCCCCCGGTAATAAATAGGGGCGTCTTCCTTCCCCTTTCTATTTTGCTTCCGTGTCACGTTCATATCGGGCACTCTAACCCAAATCTCCTAGCTTCCTATTTCTGAGGGTTGTTTAAGACCTGGGGTCAGACACTCCCTTCCTAAAATTCTCTACATATGATCATTTGATCATGATCAATTAGATACATTTTGGACGCCTCATTAAAAAAACAGTTCTTTTTCAACTGATTTGAAAGATAAATAAAGCATCATATCGAGGTCAAAGAAGTTATCTTTTGAAGTGGAGTAGCACAAATGATGAAACTTCGACGTAGAATTTCGAACCGCAACTGTGAGTTACATCTCGTATCTGAAACATGCAAATTTCTTCGAAATAGGAAATCTTGCCCACAGCTGTCCACTGTACTAACAATCTGACTGTAAGAACAATTACTTCGGTTTTCAGTTCGAGTAAAAATGAAGATTTTTGTTTACAACCGTTTTCCTGCTTCTAAGAGCCATTTAGAAAGACTTTTCGGACTGTCTGCTGTGTGAGGAACAGACTGTTACTCAATAGAAGCTCTTAGTTTCAAACTTTTACCTGTCAATACATATCCAACAGTATTTTACGTATTAACACTCGTTTGATTCGAATGACATTACATCACACCAAATAATTAGCATAAACTCCTTTTCTCGATTTCGTAGATAAGTTTCACATCGTGCTTTGTAATAACGGCAAAGTATGAAAATCATTTGAAATGACTTCTGCATAATAGATTTGAAAATGTTTTTCAGTAAAATTATTGAAACTAATGGTGTTTTCAGTTCTCCTCAGATCTTTTATTCTAGCAACAGATACTTTCCCATCTACAGAAGTTGAGTGACATGTGAAAATAACTTTTTTTTTTGTTTTTTTGTTATTTTCACTTCAGGGATCAGATTAAGGAGCATACCAAGACATTGGATCCAAACCACACAAGAGATTATATAGACAAGTTCCTTTTGGAGATGCAGCAAGATGAAAAGAAAAAGTGGAAGACAGTTCTTTTACAGGTTTTTTTTATTACTTTATTACTTCATATACACCGATAAGCCGTTACATTATGACCACCCCTCCCTAGAGAAATGAGAGCGCCTGTAGACCAACTGTGCTGCTGGTGAAGTTCACAGAGTAGTATATATACAACCTGAGGATCGGCTTTCGGTTAGTAGAGTGTTCGGAGTCAGAATGTCCGCAGCTCATTGACGCGAGAGGGGATTGTTCACAGTGACCGTAAGGCCACAGTGTGACAAATCACCCTCAGCAACAGTGGTGATCAGGACAATGTGTAACAGCACACAGTTCATTGCAGCTTTCTGCGCATGGGACGTTATCGCCAACATCGCACGAAATGGGCCCAAGATAATCGAGATTGGACTCTGGATGATTGGAAGAAAGTGCCCTGGTCTGACGAATCAAGATTCCCGCTGATTCACGTAGACGGCCGAGCGTGAATACGCCGATTACTAACGGAGGCTATGGCACACTGGAAGAACTGTTGTGTGGAAACCGGCTTGCGACGGCGGTGTTATGCTGTGAACGACGTTTTCTTGCGACACTTCAGGCCCCATTATCCCAAAAGCACAATCTCTTACAGCTGTCAGGTATCTGAACATCGTTGCGAACCAAGTTCACCCATTCATGGCAACTGTGTTACCTGCTGGGGATGGCCATTGCCATCACGATAATGCGCCATACCACACTGCCAGAATCGTCAAGGAGTGGTTCGAGGAACATGCTGGTGACTTTTTGTTAATGCTTTGGTATCCAAATTCACCGGACGTAAACCCAATCCAACATTTGTGGTCCAACTTCGAAAATCGGGTTCACCCTAAATCCCCACCACCCCGAAATGTTCGGGAACTGGAGGACCTGGTGTTGACATTATGGTACCAGATACCCCAGGATACCTATCGTCACCTCATCGAATCGATGCCTCGCCGAGTGGTCGCTGTTTTGCGGGTTAAAGGGGGTCCTACGGCTTATTAGTTGTGCGGTCATAATGTAATGCGTCATCGTTGTAAATCAGTTTGAATGAATCATTTCGCAAAAATATTACTTCTTACGAATGCTACAAAATTTTGACTAGGAGTTTCCTTTTTTCTCCTGAACACATCGCGAATTTTTCAAGTTTCTGCTTACTAATTTCTCATCCTTCTTCTTTTATAAATAATATCCACGAACGCGAATATCATTTACCCAGAACGACACCTGTTGAAATTAGAAGGTAAGTAAGTTACTGAAAAACTTCATTCGTGTAAGGTGTCAACAAGCGTTAGCCGTTCACGTGATGTATGATCAGTTATTTACACTGCTGTTTGTGAAAATTGCAACACCATGAAGGATCGCTGTTATTAGCTTGAAACTTACGGGATATGTACAGCAGGTTGTGTAACGTACTAGGAGATGTGACGTACCTGCCAGAAGGACGCACACGACATAAAGGCAGATAGGAATCAGAATAAAACGTCCGCGTAGCTCAACTGGTAGAGTGACTTATTCCGGAATGAGGGAATCCGGGTTCGATTCCTGGCGTGGACAGAAATGACGGAGAAATTTACTTCGTTATAATGGCGCCCGAACTATCCGGATGACCCGACCGTTCAAAATCTCGCAATGGTGTGATGTTATTTCCACACCGCGAGATCGGAAAAATAAGAGAATCCTTTCTCCAGCGCTTCGAAAAAAAAAAAAATTAAGGGGAGATGATCTAACGTACTAGGAGATGTGACGTACCTGCCAGAACTACGCACACGACATAAAGGCAGATAGGAATCAGAATAAAACGTCCGCATAGCTCAACTGGTAGAGTGACTTATTCCGGAATGAGGGGATCCGGGTTCGAATCCTGGCGCGGACAGAAATGACGGAGAAATTTACTTCGTTATAGTTGGGACATGCAAATCTCAGGGAAAATGAGCATGCGGTTTTGGAACAGGGCACTCCGAACTGTTCCGTCTTGGATATAAAGAGCTGGCTTAAACGACATTTGGTAATCAGGGCCGCGGGTGGCCTAGTGGTTAACGTTCGTGACTGCCACTGAGAAGACCTCAGGTTCGATCCCAGGCAGGTACGAACGCTCGAACCATTAAATATCCGCCGTGCGTCGGATGGGCACGTTAAGCCGTCAGACCCAGGTAGTAAATAAGGGTGTCTTCTACCTCGCTTCCGTGTGACTTTCGTATCGGGCACTCCAGCCCAAATCTCCTAGCTTCCTATTTCTAAGGGTTGTTTAAGACCTGGGGTCAGACACTCCCTTCCTAAAAGCCTCTACATATGATCTGATCTGATCTGATTTGGTAATCACCGAAGTGTCGACACTGAATCAAAAGGGTGTTTTTTGTATCTCACTTTGCACCGTCGCCGAAGGAGGTCGCATAGTTTGAGCAAGGAAAGATTGTTCGGATGAGAGAAACGGGATCTTTGTCCGCGATGTTGCCAACCGTTTGGGACGAAACGGAATTACATTGATGCAAACGTGGCGTCAGGGGACAAATGAGACTCTAAGGCACAGAAATACGGGAAATGGATCTCTAAATCGCACGACTGCGTCGAATTACAGACACCTGTACCGCGGGGCAGTGACGGACCTCACAGCGACATCCACTCTGTTAGTGCAGCAGTGTAGCACTGTCACAACCCAAGCTCTGTTCTCCAGCACGGTTCGACGTCATCTACTTAACAAAAGATTGGTCGCTAGCAGCCTATTGCCGCGCATTTCTTTGACCCTCAACCACAGATGCCTCAGGTTGCAATAGGATCTCGAACAAAGACATTGGCGCACTAATTGGCAACAGGTCGGGTTTTCTGACGAGTCACGATTCAACTTGATGCACCGTATGGTCGCATACGTGTTCGAAGATCATCGTGGTGAACAGAGCCTTGCGGAGTGCGTTTTGCAGCGTCATACCGGCCCAACGATATACTTCGTGGTTTGGGGCATCATCTATATATTAATTTTTAAGGTTTTTTACTGTGAGTCCTATTTTGAGAGAACGGCTGAACGTAAACATATGGTTGAGGTATCAGAATAAAGGTCTTACCATGTAGATGTGCCAGTCGAAGAGAAACATTATATTGGAGCAAAGGTTCGGGCTCTGTGGGGCGGCAAAGTTCCCATGTAAAGTCTATGGGAGAAGCGTGCGGTTCACATTCGATCGCCTGCGGTTGACCCTCGTGCTGTTGAAGGCGGATGCATGGTGGGACTGAGATAGTCCAAAGTCCGAAGTCTTCTCTTTTCTGAGCGACCGTTGCGCAAAGCAACTCTAGCAGGCATTCGTATCAAAGTTTTTCTCATCGGAACAGCGAACACTTTCGAAGACCTGATTGCGTTATGCGGTTGGACTGTGATTAATGAATATTAAATTGTACATAGCCTACATGTGTAGGCTATGTACAATTTAATATTCATTAATCACAGTCTATGAATATTAAATTGTATATACAATTTAATATTCATTCGATCCAGTTTACTCACGTAGGTAAGACGTTTCCCATTATGTAAAGATGTAAATAAACATTCCGTTGACCATTGTTAGTGAAAATATTACAGGCAACTGCTTATAGCCCATTGAGTTGCTCACGGTGGTCGTAAACTTTCAGTCAAAAAAAAATTCACGAACCTGGACTATTGTCTTTACTGAAGTGGTTGAATGAATTTGTCAATCAAATAAAGTTTACATTTGTTGTTTCATATGAGTTTATTCTTTTCAAAAAAAAAGGAAAAACTAACGGTCGATTCCGACGGTTGAAGAGTATTCGCAATGTGAATCTCATTCCAACAACATTTAAAAACACAGTTGTGACTGAAGCTGAGAGTGAAAGAGTGCGCTATCCAGTTGAATTTTTGCATACGATCGAGATGAGTGAACTTCCGCCTCACATTTTACGACTGAAAAAGGGTGCAGTCGTGATGCTCATCACGAACCTGGCCGCCCCTGTGGCACAGTGGTCTAAACGCTGGCTTATGAAGATTCGTTCGTGAAGGGTCCGAGTTCGAATCCCAGTGAGGCATGGATGTTCTCTTTGTCTTACGGCACTAGCTCTCTTTCTTCCCTGGAACCAGTGACCCTAATTTAGGGACGGGCGACTGCTTATAGCCCATTGAGTTGCTCCCGGTGGTCGTTAAACCTTCAACCAAAAAAAAGAAAAGACGCTAACCTGGACTACTGTCTTTACTGAAATGGTTGAATGAATTTGTCAATCAAACAAAGTTTACATTTGTTGTTTCATATGAGTTTATTCTTTAAAGAAAAAAAAACTAACTGTTGATTTCGACAGGTTTCGTCTAGCTGGTTTCAATTCTCGATCTCGTCTGATACGAATTGAGGGAACCTTAACAGGCATCGGTGCATCAGGAATGTTTTAAAGGCAGAGATGATACCTTTCCTTTAAAGTTTTTCTGGCGCTTTATTCCAGTAGGACAATTCTGGGCCACATGTGGCCCGGAATGTCCAAGACCTCTTCCATGAACGGAATGTAAAAGTCCTCTTCCATGAACGGAATGTCCAAGACCTCTTCCATGAACGGAATGTCCAAGACCTCTTCCATGAACGGAATGTCCAAGACCTCTTTCATGAACGGAATGTCCTAGACTTCTTCCTTGAACGGAATGTCCAAGACCTCTTCCATGAACGGAATGTCCAAGACCTCTTCCATGAACGGAATGTCCAAGACCTCTTCCATGAACGGAATGTCCAAGACCTCTTCCATGAACGGAATGTCCAAGGCCTCTTCCATGAACGGAATGTCCAAGACCTCTTTCATGAACGGAATGTCCTAGACTTCTTCCTTGAACGGAATGTCCAAGACCTCTTCCATGAACGGAATGTCCAAGACCTCTTCCATGAACGGAATGTCCAAGACCTCTTCCATGAACGGAATGTCCAAGACCTCTTCCATGAATGTCCAAGACCTCTTCCATGAACGTCCAAGACCTCTTCCATGAACGGAATGTCCAAGACCTCTTCCATGAATGTCCAAGACCTCTTCCATGAACGTCCAAGATCTCTCCTATGAACGTAAGATACCGCTTCTTCCCTGAACTGCAAGTTCGCCGGATATATCCCCGATCGGACATATCTGGCACATGGTAGCTAAGCGACTGGCCCGTCAAACGCCTCCGCCAATCATCACAAATGAACTCCGGTCTCGCATAGGAACAACCTGACAGACTATTCCCCAGGGCGATATAAAAAACCTCTTCCATTCAATGTCACGCCGTGCAGAGACTGTTATTGTCGCTCGAGGTGGCTTCACACGATACTGAATTCTGAATCGAAAAATGTTGTGTAGCTCTAAAAATATAATCAGTTATCTCCTGTGACATGAGGAATCTGTTACATAAGTTTCATTTATAAAGCGCGATTCTTTCTTGGTGTTGCAATTTGCACAAATAGTATTGTATCACCTTTGACAAATATGGGATCTTATAAAAGATTATTTCAATTTAGTTGAGCAAAAAGGGATTTCAATTACTTGTTGACAGAAAAAAAACTGAGTTTTGATGATGCAACATGACCCCAAGTTTTAACCGCAAATGTTCCATTTAGTTTTTTCTCGTTACTGGAGAAACTTGGTTGTATGAGAACTCGCCACAAATCCACAGCAGGATATCTGTATTTCATTTTGCGACCGCATTCACGATTCGTAGGCGTAAATGGTCTGAGATGGCAAGAAATGGGGAAAGTTTCTGTTGTTGTCGGGTAAACGGTGTTGCATTCGCAATAGAGGAGACAGGAAGGACATGGCTCTGGAGCTATAAGCTTCGAAAAACTGGAAGTTTCGATCCGTAAATTTATTGGTGTAAAAAATAAATATACAAACGACACCGAGCTTTCGCACGTCTACCGGACGTCTATCACGTACGACGGCGTCTTAACGCCATTGGCAACCCTTGCCCGTTCATCCGGACACTGTAACAGCAGAACCACTCACTTCTCGCGGTCGTGACGACGTCTCGATTAATGGCCTTACGGACTGGTTGTCCGCTTATATCCCGCGCGCCGTTCGTGCGATTGACCTGCAAATACAATCCTTTGAAAAACTTCTGCGTGTGCACCCACCCTGCAATTTGCACGGCGCTTCGTTCCCGTCTTCGTGTTGTAGCATTTTCTCTGTCAGTCAGTGTATGTGCTAATCCCATCTTACGCTCCTAAAGCTTTCTGCCATTAAAATGAAAATTGGTGGAAAACAGAAGTCACACCAATAAGAGTGAAAGTCTGAAGCCAAGCAAAGAAGAAGAAGAGAATATGAACCCTGTTGTTGAAGTTCGGTGAGAAGGCTGGGTAGTTTAAATCCGTATGGCTGAGTACTCGCTGTTGGCTGAACAGAGAGCGGACAAGTGTTGGGAGGAAATGATTTACCTGTGGATTTTAGGTATCTGTAAGATGGTGACGTGTGAGTGACCCAAGCCACCCTCTCGAGGCCAAAGAAAGTATGTAGCCTGTGACTACATTGATAGGCAGCAATATCTTGCTCTGAAATGGCGACTAGTGTGCTCCTCGAGTTGTGAAGGAAAGTCATGTTCCTTGCCGCTTGCAACCCTGCCTAACTTCATAATTCGCAAATGTCAGTGTGCTGAGAAATTAAGGTAGCCCACGAGTGTCAGCGATCGGCAGACTGGTGATGCAGCAAGAAGAGATGGAAACCTTTGGAAAGCACTGACATTTTCGAAAGCTATGGGGGCTGAATGTTCCCTTTGTTGGATTATTATCGACTTTAACTCACCTGAGGATAGAAAGAGAAAGTGTGATAAGTGTTCTCTGCCGACCCTCCCGTGTAGCTGTCAACGAAGGCGGCAGCCCAGTGAATCAGGAAGTGTACATGTTGTGTATTTTCAGCAAGTCTATCCATACCTGCAGTTGCAAAATCAATATGTGTTTCAAATAAAAAGCTAATCATACAAGTGCTGCCCTAGTGACAAAGCCTGCAAAAAATGGATTGAATAGGGGGACAAAAACTTGTATGTAAAACTTTTCGTTATTGGCATCGTATCATTTTAACTACTAAGATAATGGCCTTGTAACTTTAGGCTGAGAAGAAGTAAACTATCCTGCGTGAAACGGACCTAATAAAATTAACTCAGGCAAATGATATAGGACTGAAGATTTCAAAGAAAGGTATCTCACTAAATTGAGTCTGCGATGAAGAATATGGATAAAAGAGTTAAAACATCCACCTTTGCTTATTTGTTGTGCTTCCGCAAAGTGACGTCTTCGTCATTTTTATTTTATGTTAATTAAATTTATGTTGCTTTTGCTAATCCTGAGTTATTCCGTATCTGAGTGCCACATGCTATACTTTTGTATCGGCTAAATTTTCAGGACAAGCTATCTTGCTCAATCAGCGAGTTTTCCTTGGTTTAAGAACCTCGACACCCTTATAATGAATTGGAATGCTTACCCCTGAGCTGTCAGCCAATTAACGTCCAGCTACCAAATTAGTCCTTAAAATTTTATTTCGTTTTTGTTTATCACGGTGTAACAATAACTTCCATTCGTCAATTAAGGAAATCAGTGCTGCATTTCTATATGCAAGATCTTAGTCATCATACTGTGTGTCGCTGGAACAAATCGTTTCGTTACACTGCGTCATCATTACTCTGGTAACTCAGCGACCTCTAGTAGAAAAACTATCAAACTTCATAAGAAAACTAAATGAGCACCGTACGTATGGTTACGTTATTCCGATTCTTAGAAAAAGTTCATCTCATTCCTTTCCAGCGTGTTTATGATAACATATACATACATACATTTTATTGGGGATCCTTCTGTGCCAAGAAAGGGTGTGTGTTGTGTTTTAGTAATGAGGGATCATATGCTGTGTGTGTGTGTGTGTATGTGTGTGATGTGTTACTTTATTGAACAGTCAAATAAGAGCTGTCATTTTTAAAGGCATTTTATAAATTTTAAGTGTTGGAAACTGTAACAGTTAAAATGAAAAGGAAAAGAATGCTTTAAATCATGCGTTTCGAACAAAAAGTCGCCAGTACTTTTATTATACTTATAATCCAATATTTGAGTAGTACGAGAGAGAATGGCATGATGTATATATGTAATTCATATAAACCAACATTAGTAACTAATAAGTGCATATGCAAATGTCTTGAAAACTTGACCCAGCTCATATACAAGGACCGATAGCAATTGTAAAACGTGCCAGAGCAGTTGTGCCGGCTGTTCCTATTTTCTCCTGTGATGCCACAAGGCGAGTTTTGTGCTAAAGTTCAAAGTTCGCTACACTCTGCAATAGGGCTGGCTCTGCTGCTTCTTGACAGGTTAGAAGATGATCCATTATTTTCTCACGGGAACGACTCCGGCCTGAGTAAACTTTATTAACTTTCGCAAGGTTGCCAACACCCTCGAAATTAATAGTACTTGTGGGGGTGTGTACCAAAAATACATTATGAAAACATCGTTTTATTTCTATTCACTGTTTATTATTTTCATCAGCTTCTTCTAATAAAACTCATGCGTAATGTGTCTATTCTTTTTGCTCAGAGGATATGATGATAGGTAATGCTGCAGCACTGATGGGCGCTGGCAGTGAAACAGTGCAAGTTACAATTGACTGGTTGCTTTACGTTATGGCTGTGTATCCCGATGTGCAGAAGAAGGTTCAGCAAGAGATCGACTCCTTTGTTGGCTCAGAAAGACTGCCTTCCTTTGCTGACCACAAATTCATGCCCTACTCTAATGCTGTGATCATGGAAGTTTTACGGTGGAAAACCATTGCTCCTCTCAATCTTCTCCGATAGTAAGTTTCACAAGAATTTTAATTACAGACATCGCATTGTGTTTGTCGCTCAGACACATCAACTGTTGATAAATATTAATATTATGTCGCGCAGTCAAGTGTAGTTACCTTATTGTTACGAAAAAGTTAAGTCTAGTTAACTTATTGTTACGAATATCAAGTGTATTTAACGTATTGTTACGAATATCAAGTGTAGTTAATTTATTTTTGTTACGAATATCGAGTGTAGTTAATTTATTTTTGTTACGAATATCAAGTGTAGTTAACGTATTATTACGAATATCAAGGGTGGTTAACTTGTTCTTATGAATATCAGGTGTAATTAACTTATTGTTATGAATATTATTTCGGGGAAATGGCATTTTTGGAAGAGATATAATAGGCTAAAGTTCAACACAGAAACGCATCCAGTGAAACGGATTCCCAAAAACGCCCCTTCACCCTCGCGAAACATGCGTCTGAAAATCAGTAGAGATAAGCAGAGTGAAGTAGAGATAGAGATAAGCAGAGTGAAAATCAGTAGAGATAAGCAGAGTGAAAATCAGTAGAGATAAGCAGAGTGAAGTAGAGATAGAGATAAGCAGAGTGAAGTAGAGATAGAGATAAGCAGAGTGAATAGCCTAGACAGGCACGTGATGGACAGACGGTCATAATTTAATTGTCAAGAGTTTGTTGTGACAGATCAGGCCGGAGACAAAGACAGAAAGCCGGGTTCAAATACCGGTGAGGTATAGATGTTGTGCTTATCTTACGACGCTGACTCTCTCCCTTCCCTGGAAGAACCAGTGGCCCTAAATTAAGGACGAACGACTGCTTATAGCCCATTGAGTTGCTCCTGGTGGTCGTTAAATCTCCAATAAAAAAAAAAAAAGACAGAAAGATTCAGTTGGTTGTGTTAGGTACATACATACATACATATCACTAAGCTGTTCTCTGAGATTCAGAGGTTAGCTCCAAAAAGAAATACAAACTTCCAGATATTTTTACCTATTGTTGTCGTATCAAACTTCGCCATTTACAGCGATCTTGACATACAACTCGTGCTTCACTGATATCCATTACACGCCGTACACAAGATCTTTTATACTTCATACTCATAATCTTTTTCTCATGCAGACACTCCTGAATCTGATCCACCCATGTCTTCCTTGGCCTTCCTCTGCCTTTCCTTCCTGCCACTTGGGCTGAAAATATTTTCTTAGTAAGCATTTCATCACTCATTCTTTCAACATGGCCAAACCAACGAAGCATATTGGTCTCCACCTTGCTAACAACATTTTGCTTTACATCACACAACTGCAATACATCTTCATTCCTCACACAATCAGATCGTGTCTTGCCACAAACCCCACATAAGTAACGCATTTCTCCAGCACACAAACGACTCCTATGTTTCTTCTGCAGTACCCAGGTTTCACTGCCATACATCAGAGTAGGAACAATTACTGTTTCATACACAGCCATGCGGGACTCTCTAGCGAACCCATCATTCCTGTGAAAACCTCTCAGAGCAGCAATGACTTTCAAAGAAGAATTCACTCGCCTACTGATTTCACCATCCAACTTGTTCTCTCTGTCAAACATGCTTCCTAAATACACAAACTCACTCACCTGGTCAATCACAGTGCCATTTAGACTTACATTACATTCAGTGCTACCCATTCCTCTCTCAAACACCATAACTTTGGTTTTTCCCTTATTTATACTCAGTTTGAATTTCATGCAAACTTCGTGCATCCGAGTCAACATACTCTGCAACTCACTTTTGCTCTCTGCCAACAGGACAGTGTCATCAGCATACAGCAATCTGCACACACGGATATCACCAAGACATAAACCACTATTATCTATTTTGGCCTCACGCATGCATGCGTCCAGAAATATATTAAACAGCCATGGTGACATTACACAGCCTTGTCTAACTACTGCACCAATGGAAAACCATTTTGATAAAACACCATTCAGTCGTACACAAGCTCTACTACCAGCATACATGGCTTTTACACTATTAAGTAGATTCCCAGTAACACCATATTCATTCAATACCTTCCACAAAAGTGTCCTATTCACTCGGTCGTAAGCTTTCTCTAAATCTATGAAGGCAGTAAAAACTTTCTTCCCAACAGCCAGATACTTTTCAATCATCATGCGTAATGCAAAAATCTGGTTAGTGCAGCCTTTACCAGGCATATAACCACTCTGAAGATCCCACACTTTCTCTGATGTAAGACCCCGTACTTTTTCAATAACAACCTTACCAAACACTTTCCCGGGCACACTCAGTAGGCTAATACCACGATAGTTCTTGCATTCAGTCTGATCACCTTTTCCCTTATACAAGGGAACAATGATAGCATCCTTCCAATCCCGAGGGACCATTCCTAACTCCCAGCACAACTGGTAAATTTCAGTTAACCAGTCAATTATAGTCACCACCATACTTCAACATCTCTGCAGTTATGCCATCAACTCCTGGAGCCTTACCATTCTGAAGAGATTTTAGAGCTTTACACACTTCTTCTCTTGAGATCCCTCCTGTGCTTTCATCCCTCATTGTGACATCATCTGCATCTGTCTCAGAATCAGTTTTGCTCTCCTGATCTAATAACTCACAGAAGTTTCGCCCCATCTGTCACTTAACTCATTCGGCTCCCATATCATTTCCCCAATCTCATTCTTCACACAACTTACAACTTTGTTTCCCCTATTTTTCCTGAGTCTCATGTACTTCCAGAAGGACTTTCTATCTTTCCAAAAAGCCAGTTCATGCCTTTCCACTTTCTCTTTCCTATCTTTTGCCTTACTGTGGCGAACCAGCTTAGCAGCTTCACGCTTCTCACAGCGATATTCATCTACAGAGACTCTACCTTGCAACATCCCCAAATAGGCTTCCTTCTTTTTCTTTACTGCCTCTTCAATCTCACTATTCCACCAAGCATCACCTCTATTGTTACCCACTGTTGTGGTGCCACATACCTCTTTAGCAGCAGTGACAACACAGTTCGTAAAACATTCCCACTTCTTTTCTACATCCCTCTCACAAGATTTCAGATCCTTCAGTCGTTCGCTGAGTATGTCGGAATACCGCTGATGATCTTCAAGGAGCCTATCAACCTTTATTCTTTCTATCCTGGGTCTCTTCCTATTAATTTTCCTCCAACCAACATTAAGTTTCACTCGTGACACTACCAAGTAATGATCAGAACCAACATCCGCACCTCTCATCACACGGGTGTCAACAACTAAGTGTTTCAAACGCTGATCGTAGACAACAAAATCTATCACACTCTTTTGACCAAGAGTACGATTTTCCCAAGTATATGTGTGGATATACTTGTGGTTGAAAAATGTATTAGATACACACAAACCATTCTCAATGCAGAGTTCAATTAATCTTTCACCATTATCATTCACACAAGGATCATTAAACTTACCCAGAACATTGTCAGAAATTGCATTCTGCACACCTACTCTAGCATTGAAATCCCCTGCTATTATAACTTTTTCTTTAGCACCAAACTGGCTCAAAACAGCTTTTAGCTCATTCCAGAAATCTTCTTTCTTATCAGAAGGTTCCGAGTCACAAGGAGCATACACTACAACAATTACAATTCTCTGAAGTTTCACTTTCAAACGAATCCGGAGAATTCTCTCACTTATGCAACTATAGTGAATCAAGTTGTTCTTCATCTTTTCACTTAAAATCACACCGACACCAGCCTGTCATGTCATATTATCCAATACTCCAGACCACACACTCACCGTGCCATTCGCTTCTTCTACCCCAATTTCCTTCTTTTTGGTTTCACTTACACACAGCACATCCAGTCTATACTTATTCATCTCCTCAATCACCTCACTCATCTTACCATTTATACCTCTAGTATTCCATACACCAATCTTACATACCCTCAGCCAAGATCGCTTTCTCATACGCCGTTTAGAAAGTCCAGGTCGATTCCGTGGTGGACCGTCCTTCTCAAGTGTGGTAGGTCCACCATATCCCACAGTTGAGTCATTCTTAATATTTCTTTTTGTCTTTTTAATCAGGTAAGTACATCAGTGTGTGGGATTAGCCCACAGCTGAGGGTTCCAGTTGGTCATTCAACCTAAGGATTCTGGAACAAAACCCAGTGAGTTGGGGTCTTTTCGCCAATGTCACACAGAACTAGCTTGCACCTCTCCAAAATTCACAGAGGCCCTAGTTGCTGTTGTGTGTGCCATTGTTACCACGGAGCGCCCCGAAACCCATCGCTCACTACGACCGCTGTGTTAGGTACAGTACCAAACTACGGATATACGTGAAAGAGGATCACGCAAAGTAAGAGGGCACTGGGATAGACTTCGGGTGCCTGCGAAAGGTAGACTAAATGACCAAAGATTGCATTTTCTGGCCTGAGATATTTAATGAGCTGAGTGGTGCAATCGTAGCAAAAAGAGGACAGGAGATTTTCCAGTGGGTTTTGGAAACGAAAGCAATACTGGGTGCCCTGCATGAGAGGTGTTTTCTATATGCGAATCTTGGTGACACCATAGAATTCTCAGAATGAGTCTGGGAGCCTTTCAACTTTTTCTCACGTGCTCGAGGAGCAACGGGCAAGCGGGATACTGCTGCATGAGGAAGAACAATGCAGAGCGAAGAGAGGGGAGATTGGATTCAACTCTTTCAATACCCAGGGATGGACAACATCAGTTCGTGATCCTGCAGGAGAGTTGGAGAAAGGGAGGTACAGCCGCCATCTGTTTGTCTGAGTGCGTGGCCAAGACGCACTGGACGCAAGCATCGACAGGCTATGGAATTTCAATGACAGAAACTGACAGGGTATGTGTGCAACATTTCGAATGCTCACCAAAAGCCTGTTAGGACTACTTTTCACCAATAAGGGATGCTTACCGGCATCGCCAAATGTCAAATGTGTGTGGACGAACGTGCGTGAAAAATCAAACTTAATATAGATTACCTGTGGCTCAGGAGACCCCGTGTAAGTAGAACAATTCGAACATATAATTGGTTCTGTGTTTCTTTTCGTCACTTTTCGAAAAGAAACCTAGAGCCAATTATAAAGTCATTCCTAATTGTAGGACCATTTTAATAGGACTTATGGCTACAGCGAAACTGTAATTAGCAAGCAATTGTTATTGGCTGGTGATTCAGAACGAATGTTAATCGCACATAAGTCCAGCTCACATTACTTTTATGAAATCTATGCTATCCAATAATAGTAAGCGTGAATTCCTTTATGTTGATTGCCTTTAAAGTTTGTGATTATATGCTTTAAATCTATGCTACCTTTTATTTGGCTTTGTAAATTATGACACCTGATTGGTCGTTCTGAAAGGTCAAGATCTCTTTCACCTGCAATATCTTAAAGAACCCGGGATGCAGTCAATCAGCATCCCCTATTGTAACAATATTACCAAATTAAGTTATTTATGCATATGCATTCGGTGACATAATGAAATCGCAGCACCCACAAGGAGAGATTTGATGTGCACGCCAATCTCCTGGTGGATTAGGTGTGCCGAAATATGCAGGTGATTAAAATACGAGACCAATCAAGAGGAAGTTTGAACTGATATAGACACAGACGCTGAGTGAGTGGAATTCAAACCAACGCTTGTGTGAGGCAGTTAACGGGCTTCTGTCTCGCAGCGACATATTTCACAATACAAGGAGATTATTGGTGATGTCAATACGCCTCGTTTGACGCCGATATTAGCAACTCATCGACTTTTACACAAAACGAATTATAGGTCTCTGAGAAGTGGAATTGTTTTTTCGCGGTGTAGCTGAACGCATGAGCCCTGACAGGGTAGCATTATGCACCAATGATAGCAAGACTTGCTGTATGAAAGTCAAAGTTCTCATCTAATTGAAAGAGGAGCACGATAGATGACTATAGACTGAGAAGATTATCTTTTCCATCTACAGTTCCTTACAACACCTATAGAGCTATTTGCAAAATCCAACTAATTGTGACTTCTGTTAGATGTCACCCTATCTCCCGTCGAATCGTTGCATGCTTACTGGTGGAAGACGAACTCCGTGTATACTTCCTTAGGTCGATCGTCACTGATCTCTGTCCATTATACGCAGCGTCTATAATGGTGACACGCACGGACCGCCTGGGTTACAGAATCGTGTGAAGCGGTGTTCAGTGATGAATCCCACTTTCCTTAAGGAGTCCCAATGACGTATACAGTGTGGCCACGGCGTGGTGAACGCAATGGACCTAGAGACATTGTGGAAAGCCATACTACTCACCCTTCTGGTGTTATGGTGTGGGGAACAATCGGTTACGATCGTCGTTTAACACTGGTGTTCGTCAGCGGTAATAGTTCTTCTCTTTCTTACTGGGGTCCTTCATGCCATTTATCACATGACACCGCCCGCATACATACCTCCGAGGTTTCCAACGAATGTCTTCGTAGTATCGACCTGCTGCAACCTTGGCTTCTCAGGTGCCAGATTTCTATCCAATCGAGATTCGACGGTAGACACGGACACACAAGTAGCAGCACGGACAACGTCTGTTCTGGACAAGAGGCCTAGTAGGGCATACTAAAACAGGCTGTTCGACAGCTGTAGGATTCGATGTCAATACGCGTAGCTTAATGCATTCTTAACTGAGGTGGTTTCACCTCATATTGATCTTTCCATAGTAAGTCTCGTTTTGTGTCAATAAATATATTCATTAGCATCTACAAATTTTATTACGTGTTTCGTACCTCTTTGACTGTCATTACCTAAAGCATCCTATCCTGGTTCCTGTTGCTTCAGGAGGATACAATAATTGCGTCATGGAGTGTACATCTATGCGTGAATAAATGAAAAATGAATGAAAGAAGAATCAAAAACTCATGTCGGACATGTAAATGTTGCCAAAGAACAGATACTCGGGCAGGTAAAAATTTTGTTCAGCACCTTATTAAAAAGTTTCAATTATACATGTTGACATACATTACACACTCTCGGCATTGAGAGGAGGAAAATTTAATCTATACAAAGCAAAAAGCTAATATCATGGAAAGAAAGAGAAAAGGTATGCTATTATAAAGTACTGTACAACTTGAGTATACCTACCATTATAGTTCCGCAGAAGTTGTTAAACCGACCCTATGAGAGAAGGAAACATCAGCGTGGCACATGGCTGGTGGATTAGATTGCTCTTGCAATTCGCTCTCGGTTGCGAACATAGAGGCAACAGGCCGACTCTTAGAAATCAAGGGTTATTAAACGGTGGTAATAAGAATAATTCGTGAGAGCCATTGGAAAAGAATTTGATCACGACATCATAACTACTCTCATGTGCGAAAGTTAAGCTACAAACACAACTACCAACATTATGAGAAAACTGTTAGAGACTTTACACCGAAACCCCACAGAGCAATAGCAGGAACAACGACACGTAATATATATACTCCAAAATGAAGATAAAGCACTGAATGCACTTCAAATAAACCGTGTTATTCAAAACAAACATACAGGAAATACACAAATTAATGAACATACCAGGGCATACTTTGCTTTAATATGGTGTTTAATCACCTCTCATGGTGACACATGACTGACAGTATCGTGGAATGCTGTCCAAAAAGGAATCAATAAGTTATGAGGGAAGTCTGTCGTACTGCTGTACAAGAGCACTTCGCAGCATCTGTACGTTCCTTGGAGAGAAGTCTCAGAGCAACAACCCATCTCCCTAAAGCGCCCCACAGGCATTCTTTAGAATTAAGGTCCGAAGACCTTGTTGGCCTATCCATGACCGCAACACCTTCACTTTCAATGTTTCCAGCACCAGTCGAGAGGTATTGTCTTGCATTAAAACAAATTCTGGGCTGGCAGCAGCTGCGAAGAAGCGAACATAAGATGATAGGAACTCATCTAGATAGCGGATAGCGTTGATCGAACCACTGGAAAACAAGTGCAAGTCAGTTCTTCCGTTGCGCATTATGCCTGCACACACCATACAACCACCGCCTCCATATGTATTTCTCTATCGGATGTTAGATGGATGGTAACACATGCCGCATTTTCTCAAGATGAATACACGTCGGGAATCGGTTTGTAATGAGAAACGTGACTCATCCGTGAAGAGAACGTTAAGTCACTGTTAACGTGGGCAACGTGTCCAGTGCACATGTTTTGGAGCGCAACGTAATCGTTCTCTCCTGTAGAAAGATTTTAGTGGCACGCACACCACAAGTCTTCTGGCGTAAAGGCCTTTTCCTGAAGCCTTCTAGTCATTTTCCAGTGGGTTACTGATCGGCCAGTTGCTGTTGTCAGCTCTGTAGCCAACTGACGAAATGTCGTGCTTTTGTTGGTGTTAAAGCAAGAAAGTGGTCATCAGGGACTGAAGCTGATACCAGGTCGTCCACGAAAACTTCCTAAATTTTGGAACTGTCTTCAGATCCTCTTGACAGCCATTCGAGACACATCAAGCCAACTTACCACTTCTGTTTGAGATTGCCCGGCCTCTAGTCTTCCAATCGCCCGCCAAGGCATATCATTGCTTAAACGGTGTCTGTGTGACAATTTCAAGATATCCTTTACTTGCAGTTTGACAACATCAAAGATCTTTTATACCTTTGTACGCCCTTCACTATTATTGGCTCCTCGAGTCTATGTGCAACGCCCTCTAGAACGTCATACACGTATCATCACGCAGTCATGCTTTACTTTGCATACCCGTCAAAGTCTGTTATACTCCCTGTAAAAGTCTCAGACCATGTGTTTCATTCCTTTTCTTACTACGATGAAAAACCTTTTGTAACTTAACTTTTTCGCATGAGTGCACAAAGTGTTGTTGCCCTTCTCTCCTAGATTACAACACGTAAAAACGCGAACAGGCCAGAGACTGAGCCACAAACACAAAACAACCGGATCTGCTGAAACTTCATGAACTATGGCTTTGTATTTTAGTAGAACTAATGTGATTTCGAAAAAGCAAGTTTGAGCAAGGCCATCTAAAAAACACAAAGCCATGACATTAGAAAGATGATATCCCACTGTTAGTGACTTCACGCGGAAACCAAGACTTCGGGTTGGTTTCCAACGCTGTCCTGTGTGACGTCAAACACGACACCGACGTATTAGTTTGTGTAACATGAGCGTGACGTCACCGACGTATTAGTTTGTGTAACATGTGAGTGACGTCACCGACGTATTAGTTTGTGTAACATGAGAGTGACGTCACCGATGTATTAGTTTGTGTAACCTGAGATTGACGTCACCGACGTATTAGTTTGTGTAACATGAGAGTGACGTCACCGACGGAGGGACCTCATCTCTCTAATGTCAAGGCTTTGTGTTTTCTAGACGGCCTTGGTTTGGACAACGATATTTTCTTAAGCAATCCGAAGCTTTTTGCACAACACAGACTGTTTTGTGCTCTTACCACCACTAATGATCATTTTCGAAGCCACAGCAACACAAAACAATCTGATAAAATGTTGCGGTGCCAGAATACATGAATAGATGTTGATGATGTGCACCGGCATGTCCTGATACCGTCTCTAAAAAAGATGTAACACATTGCACTTATGAAGATGAGCATGAGGTACTTAAAAACGTGCACCGCGTGTCAATATGTTGTTTCAGTCTTAAATGTAATTGTGAATGTTGTTATCACGTACTATAGATAGGTACTGCTATTTGAAACTTTAGTCATTCACACTTTCATTTTCTTACTGTTAACACATACTCCAACACTTTTCTTTTACTTTAGAAACAACGCGTGACGCTGAATAAATCACAATTTCACCCAACCTTGGAAAGTTTTTCCATATCAATCCTAGAACTTTCAAAAACCAGAAGAGTTCGTCGCATATGAGCACTTTTTCGTTTTTTCTTCACACTCATTTTGTTTAGTCAATAAATTATTTGGGCCTTTAAAATTAGGGAGAAGTTTCATTCTCTAATTTTCAGTCATTACTCATAGCTCTACGGAAAAGAAGGAACCACAAGCCTTTACAAAAATCCAGATACTTAGATCATTTGTCAGCTAAGTGACATCATACTGATGACAGCAGATCTCTGTATCTTTTACATGTACCAAAGAGCTGTCAATAATTTCATTATTTAATTAAGAATAAAGGATAATGTTTTTTTGAAAATTCCTTTGTTCAACTTGAAACAAAAAGATCAACTCGAAACAATTTACTGTTTAACTTATTCGTTAACTTCGAAAATTTATTAGTCGTGACAGTCACAAAAATGCATTGTATTCAGACTGTTGATTGCTGTGTTACGTGCTGCTACACGGTCGATTATTCACGGTCACATTATTGTGACCACCAGCTAATATCCAGGGTAACCGCCGTGTGCAGCGCGGACAGTAGCTAGACGGGCTGGGAGTGACTCAATAAGGTGCTGGAAGATGTTCACGGGTCTGTGGAGCCATGCTGACTGCAGTGCATCTGACAGCTACTAGAGGGTGTGTGCTGGAGGATCCATAGAGCGAACAACACGATCTAGGTGGTCCCACAGATGCTCAATTGGGTTTAAGTCTGGGGAATTAGGGGGCCAGGGAAGTACTTTGAAGTCTTCATCGTGCTTTTTCAACCGCTTTCGGACATTTCTTGCTGTGTAACACGTCGCATTGTCGTTCTGGGAGATTCCATCCACCCCAAAGAAGACAATCAGCATGTATGGGAGTACGTTGTCTGCCAGGATGGATTTATAATTAATTCAGTCCATAGTGCCTTCCACAGGTATGAGTGGACCCAGAGAATGCCACGAAAATATTCCCCAGACCATAACGCTGCCACTACCAGCTTGGGTTTTTCCAGCAATGGCTGAAGAGTATTTGTTCTCCAATGTTTCTCGCCTTATACTCCAATGTCTATCTGTTCGATGAAACAGAAAACGTGACTCATCGGAGAAGGCAATCCTTTGCCAATCAGCGGAGGTCCAATTCTGATACTATCGTGCAAATGTAGCCTTTTCTGCCGGTGCACTTTCGTTAGCATAGGTGCAGTGAACATCCTTCTGCATCGGAGCCACATACGCAGCAGGGTTCGCTTAACTGTCGTTTTTGACACACTTTCGGTAGCCCCCTGGTTCATTCGGCCAGTGAGTTGCTCCACCGGTAGCTTGTCGATCTGCCCTCACGCATCTTCGAAGCCGACGTTCACCTCTCACATCAATGGCGCGTGGTGCTCCGCAGTTTCGACGTCGCTTATTCGCAATGCTGCCATTTCTCCAATCACAATACACTTTAACCACAGGAGCACGCGAACTGTTCGCAAACTGCGCTGTTACAGAAATACTGCCACCTTTGTAACGAAAGCCGATAATCATCCCTTTTTGCAAATCTGATACATCGCTCCTTTTATCCATGACAGCAACGAGTGATATGTTTTCAGAATGTCTACAGCACATCTTGTATACCCTCTACGCCAGCTCACGACACGTGCCTTCTTTCATTGGCTACGTGCTGTTGACTTCAAAAGTAGGAGATGGTAACATTCGGATCACAATAATGTGATTCGACTGTGTAAAAGCCATTCATTGTATAAATGTAAATATGTAACCACATTCTCGTGGTATATTTTTGTTTATAGGAACCACTAATTTATTTCAATTCACGTAAACGATTCTATCTTTTTCAGCACGTTTGAAGATACGACTTTTAGAGGCTATCACATTCCTAAAGAAGCAATCATACTGGCGAACCTGTGGTCTGTTCATTTTGATACCAAGTATTGGAAAGAACCTGAAGTCTTCAATCCTGAACGTTTTTTAAGCCCTGATAAGAAAAGTGTTATAAAGCCGGAAGGTTATATGCCATTTTCAGTGGGTAAGCAAAAATATTTTTGTACCAAGGGAAACATGACGTAGAATGAAATTATCTTGTTTTACTCTTTATTATAACATGAATGAACATACCGGTTGCACTGAGATGTGAAATATATCTGTATAATAAGGAAGCCAAGAATAGAATGAAATGATGCTATTTAAAACTCTCTATTGTAAATATGATCGTCGTCCAGATGGAGCAGTGGTCTAAGCGCTGGCTTAGCATTCGTCCGAGTTGGACCCGGGTTCGAATCCCGGTGAAGCATGGATGTTGTGTTTGTCTTACGGCACTGGCTCTCTCCCTTTCTTGGAGCCAGTGACCCTAAATTAGGGACGGGCAACTACTTATAAGCTATTGAGTTGCTCAAGGCGGTCGTTAAACTCCAATAATTAAATATTACCTGTAAAATCTCTCTCACTCTCTCTTGGAAATTTAAAAGTTTTACCCACCGGTGCAAAATCTATGTTCACGTTCAAAGGAAATACTTTGGTACTGGAAAGGTGAGAGGGTGCTAAAAGCGCAAAAGAAATGCCTCGAAAATTAACGTGGCTGCCAGAAGCCGAGAGAAAAGGTAATGAAATTTTTGACACTTGCTCCAACATACTGAGTCTGCTTTTCTTTTTGCTTCGGCGTCGGCTATTGCTGGTACGCTGTATGTGTTTGTCGTTCGAGCTTTGGGAGATTATTTCCAAAAATATAAAAACTTTTTCATGCTATAGGTACAACTCAACAAATTCTCGGCAGCCGTTTACTACAACCGGTAGCTTGGAAGTGGGTTTAATCCTAAAATTATAATGAATATCTAGTCGAATCAAGCCGAAGTCAGCAGAGAATTTGTGGAGATGTAGCTATATTTTGGGATTAGTTTAGGATTAAGAGCCCTCCCAAGGTTCCAGTTCCAGATGTAGCAGATGGCTACCCAGAATTTGTTGAATCGTAATTTATAAGCACTACATCTGTGCTCACTATTGCACTAGAAATAATTTTATATTTTTGGGATTAACCCCACACACACACACACACATACACACACAAGAGACATATTGGGTTCCAGCGATAGGATATGCCAAGCAGAGATAGGTGCAGTTTTTAAAGCTATAAAATATTTTCCCAGTAGAACAATCGGACTCATAATTCTGGATATTTCGTACTTTTTGAATTAACCCCCCCCTTAATATTCGGATCCGGCGGTAGGCAATGATAATTTGAAAACCCAGAAAAAATTTGAAAGGCATGGAAATTGTCGTTTACATGGAACCTTTTGAGTATACAAGCCTCCTCCCCCTCATCAGACGTCACGTCACTTATACAGAGTCACAGAAATATTCCGAATTAACGTTTATTATAATACAATAGAATACGTGTAGCAATTAAGAAAATGAAAACTCATCAGGAGTCAAATGACCGAGTGCACCGGGTGTCAAATTCGTGTTTTAATAATTGTTGAATTTTTACGGGCTGGCCCGGGCCTTGGAAGCAGGAGAAATATATGAGCCGGGCCGGGCTTTAATTAAAAAATTTGAAACGGGCCGGGCCGGGCCGGGCTTTCCAAATTAAGGCCCGTGCAGATATCTAGTTTGCAGTCGTCAAGTAATAACATCAACGTGTGTGTGTGTGTGAGTGTGCGTGTGTGTGTGCGTGTGTGTGTGTGAGTGTGCGTGTGTGTGCGTGCGTGAGCGCGCGCGCCTGTACTTGGGCTACTGCTTATAGCTCTAAGATTTTGTCGCGACTGCTTATAGCCCATTGAGTTGCTCACGGTAGTCGTTAAAACTCCAATCAAAAAAAAAATTTGTCATGATGGTCGTTAAAAACTTAATAATAAAAAAAAGAACTCTCTACCCAGGAAGGTGAGCGAACCCTGTGAGAGTTATTCTGTGCTAGATCACTGGTAAGATAGGAGAGGTGTTCAATAAGTAATGCCTTCGCGCAAGTGTCTCGCGCACGACTTGTTGCCTAGCAACCAGTCAGACGGCAAACGATTCTTTGAGCCATTAGCTTCGTTTTACTGCGTAATAGAACTCCGTACAGCTATTCGTTCATATTTAATTCTGTTTAAGTGGACGATTCTTTCTCAACTGTGTCGAAGGGTGTCAAACAACGATCAGTTATAGAGGGTTTTTTTAATTTCTGCGGGTAAGTGCATGCTCATGAAAATGTACCTCGTAAAGAAATTCATTATAGATTAGCGACAGTTTACGGTTCTGGAACTTTGGACATAAACAGTGTTCATCGTTGGGTAAAAGAAATAAAAGGACAGTGGAGAAATGTTGATGGTAAAGCATGAGCTGCGGGGTGGGGGGTCCGTAATCTCAACTTGCGTTTTGAGCAAGCAAAAGCTCGATGAACTCATCAGGAAAATCGAAGAATAACTCAGAGAACCATAGCATGTGAGCTGAACATTAGTTTAGGTAGTGTCATTGACACTATTAACAATTTAGGATACAACAAAGTGTGTGCTCGTTGGGTACCGCGCCATCTAACGACCGAAATGAAGAATCAAGACTTAAAACATGCCAAAAGTTGCTCGCTTGCTATGAAAAATATATAAGTAATTTACGCCAAAGCATTGTGACTGATGATGAGAGTTGGGTTCACCATTTTGAATCTGAAATGAAAAATCAATCGCTGGATTACCGACACCCATCTTCTCCTCAAGCGAAAATATTCAAAACGCAAATTTCTGCGGGAAAGTGCATTCTCACGGTGTTGTAGGATTACAGAGGCAGTATACATCAGGAGAACATGATCAAATGTACGACTGACAACTCTGAGAACTACATACATACCTTAAAAATCTTAAAGCAAAGAATAAACCGCGTCCGTGGGGGGGGGGGGCAAAGATTCTGCACACGACAACGCTAAACCCCACACTCGCCAGTGCTTTCACTTCAGAGGCCATACAGAAAAAATCGGGTTTGAAGTTTTTGAACACACTACCTTTATAGCCCAGGTCTAGCACCGTCCTACTTTTGGTTTCTCTGCTTTAGAGAGACATCTGGAAGGAATTCAGTTCAGAAAGATGTTCAAGCCTCTATGAGGAAATGGTTGCGAAAAAAACCGGAAGATTTTTACAGGGACGGGTTTAAAAAATCTTGTTAAACCTCGGCGCATCTATATCGAGCGTTATGGGGACTATGAAGGAAAATAAAATATGTTAATTAAAGTAGAAAATCTGAGCTTTGTTCTTTTTTTTAATTTGATACTTTTCCACTGGGCTTGTATATAAATATGGAGGCATTACTTTCTGAACATCCTCTGTATTTAAAACCGAGAACTCGAGAAGACGGAAAGTTTAGCGAGCTGCATTGCCGTTTATTTTGCAACATCATCGGTGAAGTCCTGGGTATTCAAATCACTCGAAAGTAACAAGCATTTTATTTTTCTCTCTTTTACGCAATAAAATAGTCTCCAGGAACTATCAAGTTCTTCCATGACGTTGCTTCAAAATATTAAGAATGAAACTCACGAGCAAGGTATTCAAAAAAAAAAAAAAAAACTGCCGCCGCTGTTTTAGAAATTTTGCGACATTCGCGCTTTCCTAGCTCGCAGCGCAAAAAGTATTGAACACAAAAATATGAAATTTACATCCTTTGTATAGAATTGTTTGGAGAACACGCTGAAATAAATCGTTTTCCGATTCTGGGATACTTCAAGAGCTATTATATTTCAAAATTAAGGTAAGCAAAAAAGTGCTATCAGTTCGCGTTCCGGACACAATAACAGCAACAGAATCACGAAACTTTGTAGGCATTTAGGGCCATGGCCGAATTTTTGCACCTCGTGCCCTTTTTTTTAATTTCGATTTAGTTTACGAGAAATTTAATTTTTAAATTTCACAAAATTCTCTATTTTGGGATGGGATCGATTTTAAGAAACGCATATATGGCAAACTATAAATCATAACGCATTGCAATTTTTTTCAGCATAAACTCACAACTCTCATCCCTCTTTTACAAAAAACAAAATTTAAGGAAAAGTCATTTTCTGATTTTTAAGAGTTTTTTTAAAGACGCAAAGGAAAGGAACGAACTGCTTCGTCTGTCTTCAGCGATAAAACACACAGGGAAATTCTGGTCCCATGAGCTGCTGCCATGGTGACGCAAAGAATTTGTTATGCATATGTTTTGTTGGTAAAGCCGTCTCAGACGTTTAACGGTTTAGAATTTCCGTAAGATGTATACATCTTACGGAAATGTTTAAACGACAAATGTCGGCCCTTCCAAAAAATAATGTCAGTAAAAAAAAACTCAGAAAATATGCTCAAGTTACAAGTTATTTTCCGTAAGTAATCCATGAATAAGGAACACACTGACACCTTACATCGGTAATGTTAGCAATACAGATATAGGCCAGAACCAAAAATACCAAAACCGGAAACTCCGGAATGGCGGCGGAACAAAGTCCTTCAATAAAAGCAGAAGGAAATTGAAAAAAGTTCCACAAAAATCCAACAGGGAGTTCACCAGGAGCAAAACAAAAATTGTAAAGAAGCCGCTATCTTGGAATCGATGCAGACATCCAATATGCCATCAAAAACATTAAAATGTTTGCATTTCGTGCCACAACATCTTATGTAAACCGCATACTGGTAATGTTAACATTTCGGATACAGACCAGAACCAAAAATACCGAGGAATGGGAAAAAGGTTTAGAATATATAGTGTACAAGGAAATACTAATCTTAAAATGGTTTTAATACTTTAATTTCAGGTACAGGTTTAAATTAAGTGTTCTTGTTTCTATCAGTTTTTCCACACTTATTTGCTTAGACATGCAATAAAAATTGAAATTTATATGAATTTTCCAGTTTTTATTTCATGTGATATTCTTGAAGATCGAGCTGCAGGGCCCGAGCGCTACTTTCGAAACGAATGTACCACCCCTAGTTAATAGTAAAAAAAACCATTAGTCTTGCTTTTAATTTTCTTAATTTAAATTTTTCTAATTAACAATAAAAAAAATCATGAATTTTCTGAAATTTTAGGAGGGAGGGGTATGGGTACGAGGAAGGGGCACACACACACGTACGCACGCACTACGAAATCATGCAAAAACTTATGACTTATGCGCAGTTCAGTGTTTCATCTCAAAATGTTATTTGTATCAGTACCTAAGTTTCTTCCTTCTATGAGGAGGTTTTTCTCATGCTTAATAAAATATATAATAGTAGTAACAGATTCATTTTTCAAACACGCAGCGAACTAGGGCAGTATCGTTTCCTACTCTTTTAATTGTCACTTTGTTACCAGAATTTAATTGTAGTAGAAACAAGTTTTACGAGACCAAAGCGATAGGCCATCGCTAAAACGTTTTATGTAAGTTCTCTTTCTTGATCATCAACGATTGCTTATGACATCCCTACTAATCAAGAAGAGCACACTGAGTAAGTTCAGAGCGTAACTTGACCAAAAAGCTCTACCCCTCCTACTTCTGTGGCTTTAGGCCACATGCTTTGTGTTGTGAACCAATTTCTTCACCGTTTCTTTGCTCCCATCATTTGAAAAAGCATACAAATCAGGTGACATCGCTCACCATTCCTTAGTTAGGGACGTAAGGTTAGATAATAGGTGAAGTTAGTACCTCCCCTTCATTCGTGAGTGAAAAACAGCTCTCGGTTTATTGAAGCATATCCGGAGGATCCTAACCGAAGGACCTTTTCTGCTGGATTCTCATTTATTCTGAAGTTGAGGGAAATAGGGCGGCTTCGACGTCCATTTCGTTTTTTGAAGGCACAGTTTTGACACATCACCAGGACCATCGATCTGTCCGTTATTTGATTGAATAGCAAACCTTAGTGGCGGACTCTGTGCAGTCAACTGATAGGAAATAAATTATTTTCTATCGAAACAGCTCTTGGACATAGGCTGCGGTTCCAGTTTACACTGAAGAGCAATTGAATTAGAGATACCTGTCTAGTAACGTGTAGCACTACCTTTTGTCCTGATGACGGCTGCGATTCGTCTCGGCATGGACTCGACAAGACACCGGAAGCGTTAGAAAGCCATACGGATCCACAACCCCTGAACAAGCTCCCACAGTTCACGAAGATTTGATGGAGGGGGATCAGAGCCTAGAACATCTCTCTCGATGGCAACCCAGATGTGTCCGATGGGATTGAGGTCAGGTGACCTAGCTAGCCAAGGAAGCGATGTCACGTCGGTGGAGTGTACATCCAACCATTCGGATACAATTCGGGAGCGATGGCACGGTGCATTGTCTTGTTGCAGGACGAGATCCCCAGTGGGATGCTGAAGACGCACAAACGGGAGCAAATGGTCGTCCAGGATGTCCCTGTAACATTGACTTGTGAGGGACTATGTCACACGTACCAGGGGTCCCATTTCAGTCCACGTAAGCAGTCCCCAGACGAGAATACCACCCCCACCAGTTTGAAAAGTACCCTGCTGGCAAGAGGGATCCATCGCTTCATGTGATTTGCGCCATACTCGTATCCTGCCACCCGCGTGTACCAACGTGAATCTCGACTCATCAGTCCAGGCAACATTTTCCACATGTCTAATGTCCAGTGGCGTTGTTTCCGCGCCCATGCTAATCTTTGCATGCTGTGAAGTGCGGTCAGCAGCGGTACCCTCGTGGGACGATGGCTTCTGTACCCCATAGCGAGGAGATGGTTCTGAATGGTGTGGCTGCTTACACGCTTTTGTGCGCCAGCGTTAAATTGCCGAGTGATTTCTTGCACTGTTGCTCGTCTATCCGCTGTTACAATACGAGCTAGCCGACGATAACCCCGCTCATCCACACGCTGTTGTCCACGGCAGTTGGCCCTTGCAGGAATGGTTTTACCGGATTCGATGTACTCACGGTGCTTCCCTGAACCACAGTGGCTCTTGAAAATCGCAGTGCCTGCACGACATCCGAGATGGAGTGACCCATTCGTCGGGCCCCGACAATTTGCCCACGATCAAATGCGCTTATATCCTTCGTCTTACCCATACTGCATTAAACTCTTACTGATTCTCGTCGCATCACTCCTTATATTGTCGGATCGCTGCATACTTTGTGTCGTTTCCGTTTATAGGGCGCCCACAGCGCCACATTTGCATAACGCCATCTGTCTCTAATTCAATTGCTCTTCAATGTATAGCTACCTGGTGGACATTGTACAATGGTTTTACTTGCCTCTGTTCGCTATGCTGTAATCACGCCTAAGTGTGTGAGATGTGCAATGCACCACTGACGGTTGTTTGTGTCCTTTGTGCATGCCACAGCTTCTTGAACAGGCTCGGGGTTATTGGTTTTTTTTCGTTTTGTCTACTTTTACAGACGACTCAGTGAAAACGTTTTACTTTTTAAGCGATAAATATTCCTTATCCGTTGTACAGAGACATTCAAAATTGTTTAGATTTTGTTTTTTTTTCCTTCTGCTGCTCTTTTTTAAGGTACTTTGTAACACTTTTGTATATACCACTATCCCTCATTTATTTTTAACCACTGTTTTCAATTAATCTTTGATGTTTCACATTTTATACCTTTTCATTTTTAATGCTGTGGTTGGCGTAGTATGACCTTCTCAGGCTTCTGTCCCAAAAAATGTAAACAGCCACTCAACGAACTCTTCTTTTTTCCCATTAGGTAAAAGAGCATGCCCAGGAGAATTCATGGCGAACATAGAAGTGTTCATCTACTTCACTTCAATACTGCAAAGATTTTCTGCCAGCTTGCCAAAAGGTGCTGTCCCGGACCTCGAGGGAGTACTCACAATCAGCTATAAACCGAAACCTCACAAACTGTGCATTACGAAAAGATCTTAAGTTTAAGTGGAATTATAAGGTTTCGGATTCCTTTCCTGTGCTGAAAAATTCGTATTCACTCATACTAGTATAGCGCATCTGTATTTTTTTCCAATAAAAAACCAAATCCTTGTATTCTGATTAATGCCTCTTTCTTTACAATAACAGCGCATGTAAAATGTAAAACTTGAATTACTTCTATTTTAAATTGTATAAATTAAAAGTCATGTACTAAATTATTTACGAGAAATGAGTACACATTTCAAAATGCTCGAAACAAAGACGAACCTTTAACTTCATTTCAAAAATTCCAATATTTTTTTTAACTTTTCCCTGGCCGGTAGTGCCACTATGATTAAAGTTTTGGTATTCTGAACATGACATGCGGCATTTACCTATTCCGTTCAATTCTTGAGGACCTAGAACACAAAGCTAACTTATATCAATGGCAAATGGTCCAAAATTCGATTTCTGCTGCAGTAAGAAATCGTATACACTCAAGTTTATAGCATTTGTTGTGTCATTGTGCCTTCTGAGACCACAGAACTCTCCAAATTTGCCCAACTCTTTAAAGTTCTTTTAGCTTTAATACCGAAACAGCAGATCTCATGTATGCTGTAAAAAAAATGCGATGCATTCATCTGCCAGAAATGTAGTTTTAATATATATTTAAGGCTTTTATTTCGTTTATGCTGTGAGACATACAAAATTTAGGAAGATTTTTCTTTCTGTTTGAGGGTTTAACAATCACCGTGAGCAACCCAATGGGATATAACTAGTCACCCATCCCTAATTTACGGCCTCTGGTTCCAGGGAAGGTCGAGATCTGGTGCCGTAAGATGAATACAGCATCCATGCCTCGGCTAGGATTTTATTTAGGACCCACAGCGGCGAACACTCGGAGGCCAGAGCTTAATCCACTGCGGCGAACACTCGAAGGCCAAAGCTTAATCCACTGCGGCGAACACTCGGAGGACAGAGCTTAATCTACTGCAACATCGGGGAGGCAAACGATTTTTTTATTTGCTCTCCTGAGACATAACACTAGACTACTACAAAGCTTTTCTTAACACGTCTGTGTACGCCTTTCTGTGGTCAAGATATCGCCGATTCTAGCTTTCATGGTAAAAAATATTTTTTTTTTTACATACTTTCAATGTTTTCGCGGTGAGTAGCCTTCACACCAGGTGACAGATATCTATTTGTATTTTCATGCCTCTTCCATTTTCAGTAAAAGAGTGCGGCAAATTTTTTTTTGTTATTTTGTTTCGGGTTTAGCGACCACCATAAGCAACTGCTACGGCTAAAAGCAGTTGCCTGTCCCTAATTGAGGGCCACTAATTCCAGGGAAATGGGAGAGCCAGTGTCGTAAAATAAGCATACCACCTATGCCTTCTGGCTTCTCGGACGGCATATTGATCTTTGATCGAAGATATGTAAGTACGGCAGTTACCTGTTTATTAACATAATTTTTTCATAGGTTGACGTAAATGTACATGGTCATTTTTTATATTTTTTTCCTAAAAGGTTAACTGGAAAAATTCTTTAACACCCGCACACATACATATGTGATTAAACCAAACCTCTTATATTCAAATGACTTCTCAGCTATCCACTTTTTTGAGATGCCCATATGACTGTAAATTTCAGCACAGATTCGCCCATTTTAAGGACAGGAGCTCTGATGCTTTAATTAATCATATGAAAAATGTTGTCTTAATATGAAAGTCAGGATCTCAGCTTGTAGATGAAATATATGACTGGGTATCAATTACGACTGGGAACTTGATTGTGTGAAACATATCCTACCGCTGTTCACGTGCTGTCTTATACACATGCAATGAATTCCGAAGCCTCAGCTGCATTTAACAGTACAGCGCATTTTTTGCCATCTTAAATGGAATTGCAACCTTTCCATAACACAAAACAAAATGAAACTTATGTTTTAATGCATTATCTCAAAAGAAGGTCTGTTTGTCAGAAAGAACCGAAAAACACACTTCTCTGTACATGTAGAAAAAAAAAGTTATATAGCATCACAACTTCATGAGGAAAATTTCAGAGTCATGTTAGTAACGAATCTTTTCTTATCGGAGTAAAAACAACCAACACATTTAAAATTATTCAATTTTCCATCATCAAATTTCGGCAATAGTAATGGGTGTAGATTGTACAAATGTAGCATAAGCGGATACGTATTCATAACTGACACGTGTTAAAAAATGTTCATTAATATTATATTATTGAGACAGTCGCCTTTTTATCCTTTTGATGGTACTCTCGTAAAATTCTCAAGTACACTGTCGACGCGGGGAAATTTCAGGGTAAAATGGGAAATTTCAGCAAAGCATATGGGAATTTTTACTTTAAATTATTGGCATCATTGGTTGCATTAACTATGTCTCGGAAAGTTGGAAACGTGTTTGCGTCAAATTTTGTCAGAAACAACTTGGGGATTCCTGCAAAGAAACTTATGACAAACAAGTTACTGAGAGTGTATGGTGAAGACCGCAGTTACTGAGAGTGTATGGTGAGGACCTCAGATACTGAGAATGTATGATGAGGATCGCATGAGTCATTCACGAGTGTACCACTGGTACAAACATTTCGAAAATGGACGTCAAAGTGTTGATCGTTTCGGAGGGCACTCCACAAGCAGGAATGAGAGAAACGTTCAAAATGTTCGTTCATCTGTGAGAAAAAATCGCAGAATTACTGTCAGAGAACTTGCTAACGACTTCGGCCTTAGTTTTGGATCAGTACAGGAAATGCTCACTGAAGAGAGGTGTAAGCGCGAAATTTGTTCCAAAAGTCCTTTCAGGTGAGCAAAAGGAAACTCCATTGTCTGCAGCAACTGACTCATTGTAATTGGTCAGAAATGACAACAACTTTATGAAAAAAATTGTTACTGGCGGCGAAGCATGAGTTTATGGATATGACCCAGAAACAAAGGCTCAATCCTCACAGTGCAAGACCCCCGGCTCACGAAGACCCAAAAAAGCTTGCCAGACATCGTTAATGCGATATGCCGATTAGAGTAGACTCCAAACAACTGGCCAGAGCACAAAAGGCTCTGTGCCGAAAGCGTTCTCTCGGCAGGCGCATGTACAGTAGGTTCCCAGGTCACAGCCTGCAAACTGCATTCTTCTCCGCTACTCCATTTAACAGTTACGCTCGTAGTCTCGATACTTTTTGATCACTCACGTATTTACTCATTTTCCTATACTAAACAGTAACGTCGAAATTTAATTAGTGATATCCGTGATATGACAGGTGATAAGACGAAAGAAAGGGAGTGGTAATAAAATGTGAATTACCATTCATTTGAATGATAAAAATTACTATTTCCAATCAGCGAAGATTCAACGTATATGGCTCCTGACGTCCTGCTGTTTAGTGTTGGTCACCAATTTCCACTCTCACCATGCAGGCCCTTTATCATTAAGTGAGTCTTTGATTGAGGTCACTCATTTCCTGTTAACATCGTTCGCTCTTTGTGACAATAGTGACGTTTGCCAACTCATTTGTGTTTTGTGCTGCAACATTACATACTCGTTTACTCAAGAAATGTTTCCCAGCTAATTCCGAATTTTGTATGTGTTCTCCATTCTTCGCGTTTGATCACAAACCCTTAAGTTTTTTAAATACAAATATGGCTTTGGCATCAAAGGGGAAAATGAGCCAAGCTTCAGTGTATTTTAAAGACGAAGAATCATGCAGGGTGAAAGGCAATTTTTGTATATAAAGCTTCACTTCAAACACAAAAATTGCCTTCTAATTTTTGTAGTTAAATTTAACGCGACACCTGCTCATCCAACTGTTCTGTTTTCTGCAAGGAAATTTTCGCCAAAAAACTGTTTGGAAAAAGAAGTTGATGTGAATGAACATCAAACAACAATAACCGCGATAATTCCATTCGACATTTTTCACAAAAATGTAACATCTCTTGATTCAGTGCACTGAACTACAGAGGGCTCACGAAACCACAGGTTTCGTAATTCATTACGGAAGTTATGCAGTAGCACCAGTAGATGTAGATTCGATGTGGACACAAACTCATGACGCGTCGTGAGTTTGTATAATCTATGGAGAAGTTTCAAACCTGCCACAGGAATTGAGTATGGTACAAAGCATTCACGATTACAATGACAAAAAGAATTACTTTCTGTCCTTCTTCTTTCTAAACTAGAAAAGTGACCAGTGTTTTGCTTGGATGTGGACGCCCAAAAAGATGATGTCACAGTGCATCTCAGCTTTTTTTTTCAACTGGAAAAAATCTCTGAAAGGCTGGCCAAAGAAATCTACTAGTATCACCTAAGTATTGTAGAGCAACATGAACCAACCACATGGACACACTTGTTATGTTGTTGGAAAATATCATTAGGGACGCCTTGTGCGAAATGTAAGCTTTCATGTTCCAGAATGCAATGCACATACGAGGGTTGTACCGGAAGTAACGCAAAAGAGGGCATAACTTTTTTACTAACACACAGAGATCGATCAATTTGCACATGTTGGTAGAGTAACTCTTCCTCTATAGTAACACTTCTTCTTCATTGCAAGTAAATAATGGATTCCAAGCAGAAGCAACGTGCCTTCATTGAGTTCTTGACGAAGGAATGCTACAGGCTGTTTGACATCCACAGAAGCCTACAGAATGTTTACGGAAATGACACCATTGACAAGAGCAATCTGCACAGATGGATGAAGAAGTTTAAAGAAGGGGAAACCAGCATTCAAGACAAACCACGCAGTGGGAGACCATCATCTACGACCACTGACACGAATCGTCAGCGAGTGGACGAAGTGATTCACACGGAGAAACGAGTCACAATCCGTGAGCTTGTAGCACAACTGGACTATGGTTACAATGCCATACAGAAAGAAGATGCAAGACTTAGGGTATCGGAAAGTGTATGCAAAGCGGGTACCTCGGCAGTTGTCACCCGATGTGAAGCAGAGAAGGGTGAAAGTCTGCTCTGATCTGCTGGAAGCGTTTGAAGCCAATGAAGACACACTTGTTTTTCGATCTGGTGACAGAGGATGAAACGTGGGCATATTTTTACGATCAGGAAACGAAGAATCAATAATTGAAATGACGTTACACCTCCTCACCAAGGCCTAAGAATTTCAAGAGCCAGCAGTCCGCACAGAAAGTCATGGTGACTGATTTATTTTTTGGGATAACAGGGGTGTCATTCTTGATTTTCTTGAAGGTGGTCGCACTGTGACCAGCGAGTGGTACATTGAGGCACTCAAGAAACTTAGTGAAGCCATAAGGAGGAAGAGACCAAACAAGAATCTGAAAAGGATCCACTTTCACCGTGACAATGAGAGACCACACACACCTTCGGCAACAAATCAGGTGATCAGCAAATTAGACTATTCGGTGGTTCCACATCCACCGTACAGTCCAGATCTTGCGCCTTCCGACTTCCACCTGTTCGGTCCAATGAAAGGACAACGATTTCCTGACACAGACGAGGTGAACGTGGCTGTGAAGAAGTGGATACAACAGTCCAAACCTGAATTTTTCAAAGAGCATTCAAGAGTTGGGTTCAACGATGGCATTAATGCATCGCTTGTGATGGAGACTATGCTGAGTAGTTTGCATAGGGGAAGGGCTGCTCTACAACATGTGCAATTTGAAAGACATCTCTCAGTTAATAAAAGTTATGCCGACTTTAGCATTACTTTCGGAACAACCCTCGCATCATTGCGTTGTCAACATTCCTCTGATGAACCAAAGTCGATTAAATATCGTATTTTATGTTAAATATCATATTTTTATTTTCCACACTAAAACTCTGATGTGTAGGACAGTGTGACATGTATCTGAATGTACACTCATTTTCCTAAAAATCCACGCACCAATAAAAAAAAACCGTGCGATTAACGCGAAACTCGGAGAATAGCTACGGGGAGGGCACACATGCAAATGATTAAAGTTTCGTGCGATGTCGCATGCCCGCGTGTCCAAGACCGGCGCTGCAATCGCCATCTTTTGGGGCTTATATAGCGCCGCGCAGGAGACCCCACATGCTTGCCGAAGTGCACGCTAAGTTAGGTGAGATCCCTGAGTGATATACATGCCCAGGAGTCCTCATAGATTGCTTACGGGCAACTGACGAAGTTTGAACGAGGTCGTATTGTCGGGATGAGAGAGGCAGGGTGGCCGGCGCGCCGAGTCGGCCGCCATTTGGGCCGGTCGGACGGTACGGTGCGATCATTTTGAGAGCAATGGACGCGAGAAAGCAACCAGATGCGGCGGATTGGCTCTGGACGACCCATTCCTTGCACAGAAGGGTGCCGGATTACTTAAAGTCCATAAAAATTCTGTTTAACACTTCCTTAAATTTAAGGGCCGCGGGTGGCCTAGTGGTCAGCGTTCGTGACTGCCATGGAGATAACCTCAGGTTCGATCCTGGGCAGGTACGAACGTTCGAACCACTAAATACCCGCCATGCGTCGGATGGGCACGCTAAGCCGTCCGGCCCCGGTTACTGCCCCCCCCCCCCCCCCGGTAATAAATAAGGGTGCCTTCCTCTCTCTTTTTACCTCGCTTCCGTGTCACTTTCCCATTGGGCACTCTAGCCCAAATCTCCTAGCTTCCTGTTTCTAAGGGTTGTTTAAGACCTGGGGTCAGACACGCCCTTCTTAAAATCCTCTACATATGATCTGATCTGATCATTAAATTTAATGTTACAAGTTCACTATGTGTGGTACATATGTATTTAAAAAAACATGAATAAGAGACAAGCATATGCTAATAGTAAAAGAACACGATCAGTATGTACTATACTGTCTCATTTACAACAATGAAATGATATTTTCATAATATCAGTACAATAAAGCACAATATGTATGTGTACGTACTATACATAGTAAAAGAAACGTACAATTGCAATACAGCACAGATGAAATATTTTATTTTCTACCCAGAATGTTCACTTAGAACTAAACATTTCACAGATTTTTGTCCGCTTTAATGAAGATGCTTTTTGTAATATTTTTAATTTTTTTGAAGATCCTTCCTACTTTTGTTTTAAATTGAATTACATGATCGTTAGTGTCAATTCAAAGCCAAATATAACGTTAAAATTGAAAACTTCACTCGTGTATGAAATATAATTCATTCCAGTCTGATATTAACATGATTTTTGCAACCAAAAACCACGCAAGGAGAAGGAGGCCGGATTACAGAGAGGCCGGATTACGGAGAGGCCGGATTATCGAGGGCCAGATTAGCGAGAGTCTACTGTACTTTCAAGTACGTATTGGCAAACGATCGAACTCTTTATCTCAAGAGTGTTTCTTAACATCAGAATTACAGTGCGAGTTTTCTTGGTTTCCCTAAATAATTGGTTTCGACGGAAGGCCTTTAAAATAATATTAAAAGTATCATCAAACAGAGGTCAACGCTCTTTCCACGTGACCTCTGTTTCATGTTCCTAGTCCAAGTCAAATGTCTGTATTAATTAAAAGTATCATTACAGGAAAGTTCGATTTTTTCAGAATAATTATCACGCTTGCTGAGAAAAAGACTAGAGACACATTTATTAGAAATGCTGATTTTACTGATGCCATACTTCGTTCTGCTGTGACTTTAGGCCTCAAAATTTGCAGCTTGTTGGAGATTCTTTGCACCATTCATGGGCTGAGTTTATCTGAATTACTATCCTTATTTGTGGTAGCATTTTCGTAGTTAATTAAAAAATGATTAACAATAACTACAGACACATAATTGAATTCGGACCATTTATATAGACATATACATATTGTATATAGATGATGGTATTAATAATTTTCGTCATAGAAGACTGCAGTGTGCTAAACAAGTTCAACACAGGCAGTGACCATAGATTGGTGAGATGTAAGATGCAACTCAACACTAAACTCGAACGTAGCAAGCTCATAAGGCAAACAAAATGTATTGACATAACCAACCTTAAAAAACACCATAATACCTTCATATTGGAACTGAAGAACAGATTCTCTGCTTTAGAAGGCCTAACATCGGAAGAAGTATATATTTCTGAAGTTAACAGAAAAGTAACCAAAGCTCTTATGGAAACAGCAACAAAATTAGCTGGGTCTAAGAACAAATTGCATGTGAACAAATTATCAGGAAAAACCAAAATGTTGATGCAAAAAAGAAGAGAGATGAGGACAACTAAAGAAGATGTGACTTCCAAAGTGGAATATATAGAGCTATGCAAGACAGTACGAAAAAGTATCACTGAAGACGTAAGGAAATTCAACTGTGAACTAGTAAGGAAAGCAATTAAAAACAACCAAAGCCTAAAGATAGCAAAGGGACATCTCAGTAAGGGAAAAAAACAGACTATGGCACTGAGAAAAGAAGATGGTTCTGTAACAAGAAATAGAGGCGAAATTTTGACAAGAGTGAAAGATTTCTACTCCAAATTATATGAAAGGGATGATACATGTACTCCAGGCATCATGAAAGGTACCAGAGTTCTTCCAGTCCTTCCAGCAGAAGTTGCACATGCAATCAAGAACATGAAGCGGGGAAAAGCTCCAGGAGAAGATGGAATTACTGTAGACATCATACAAGAAGCAAGTGGATAAATCGAAACAGTACTCGCCCAAATTTTCACTCGATGCCTTAATGAAGGGAAAATTCCTGAGGATTGGAACAACGCTACAATGGTCTTGCTACATAAAAAAGGTGACATTGAGGATCTCAGGAACTACAGACCTATCAGCCTCCTATCAGTGGTTTATAAAATCTTCACTAAAGTTCTTTCACACCGCTTGAAGGTAACACTGGACATGGCTCAACCGAGAGAACAAGCTGGATTCAGGAGTGGCTACAGCACAATAGATCATATCCACGTACTGAGAGAACTAATTGAAAGAGCGAGGGAATATGAACTTCCATTGTGCATGGCTTTTATCGATTATGAAAAAGCCTTTGATTCGGTGAAACCATCAGCAGTTGCAATGGCTCTGAAATCCTGCGGTATAGAAGATGCATACATTAATATTATTAATAACATCTATGAAAATGCAAGTGCAAAGGTTCGGATATTCGAGGATAAAGCACAAATAAGAATTTGAAAAGGAGTGAGACAAGGTGACACCATATCTCCGAAGCTCTTTAATGCCACATTGGAAAATGTCTTTCAATCACTGAACTGGGAAAACAATGGGATAAAGATTAATGGAGATTATCTAACCCACCTTCGTTTTGCTGATGACATAGTCATTTTGGCAACTACCCCATCAGAGCTGCAGAGTATGATGCAGGAACTTGCTGACAAGAGTAAAGAAGTGGGATTAAAAATGAACTTTCAGAAGACAAAAGTGATGTTCAATGCTTTTACAAGAAATGAAGATTTATCGATTGATGGAGAAAAACTGGAGATAACAGATACGTATGTTTATCTTGGACAGCAGATATCAAGTGAGGGTCACATTGATGAAGAAATTAATCGGCGTACAAAACTTGCCTGGAGAGCTTTTGGAAGAAACAGCATAATTTTCAAGAGCAATATGCCATTATGTCTTAAAAGAAAAGTGTTTGATCAATGCATCCTTCCAGTACTTACGTATGGTGCAGAGACGTGGACCTTAACTAAAAGAGACATACAAAGGCTGCAGACAACTTAAAGCAGCATGTAGAGGTGCATGCTTGGTGTAACCAGGAGAGATAAGAAGAGGAACACGTGGATCCGAAAAATGACAAGAGTGGAAGACATCATGATCAGAGTTAAATCCCTGAAATGGCAATGGGCTGGACATACTGCCAGAAGAACAGACCATCGATGGACAGCCGAAATTTTAGATTGGATTCCAAGGGACAGGAAAAGACCCAGAAGAAGACCACATGGAAGATGGGTGGATGAAATTCGAAAGTATGCGGGAGTGACATGGAGGAGACTGGCACAAGACAGACCGTTGTGGAGGAAACTTGGGGAGACCTTCGTCCAGCAGTGGATTGATAATAGTTGACAATGATGATGATGATGATTAATAATTTTCATAAAATATTTTTTTATATTGTGTTACAAATGGCTGCATAGTCATATAATATTGGTAAATCGTTTTTTTTTTTTTTTTTTTTTTCTTACAGCAGAATCTCTTGGACAAATTTGAACGGTCTTGCGCCTTATGATGCAACGAACTTGATATCTCATAAAATAAAAAGCAAGGAAAAAAATAAAAATAATGGCATGAGTTCAACCGTTGCCGTCAGATTCAGTGCTTTCCTCAGTTCACTTGATTGGCCCATTTGACTGACAAGGCTTCTCTTCTACGATAAGAATCTCGACCTTGGGGAGGTACTGGGTTTACTGCTTTTGGAGAGTAAAAAATATGTTCGCGAGTTCTCCCGATTGCTTGTTTTCGAATGAGGCAGACACGTTGAGCCTTGCACTTCACTAAGCTGCGGTTTTAAGGTAAATTTGTTTAGGCACAAAAAAAGCAAGATTTCTTTATACTATTTGTAACTACGAAAATCGTTTCTGCCTTCAAGGTAGGAATATTTCTTTAATTTTCCAAAAATAAATATATTTCAAGTCTTTGCCCGTTGGCAGCGACTAAAGGTTAAAATAGCTTTGGGTGATTTGAGTGCCTTTAATATTTCTTTTGACACTTGTTCAAGGTATATTCTTTCCTCCTGTTCATTAGTTAATATGAAGGGCAATTTTGTCAGTATCGTACTGTAAACTCCGAATTCAAAGTGCTGAAACAGTTGAAACATGAATTTCCTCCGCGCGATGAAGGTATTTTAAAAATTGTGGGAATTTGTCCAAACCACACGGGCAGCGGGTGACCTTGTGGGCAACGTTCGTGACTGCCGCAGAAAGGACCTCAGATTCGATCCACTAAATATCCGCCGTGCGTCGGATGGGCACGTTAAGCCGTCGGACCCTGGGTACTGGCCCCCGGGAATAAATAAGGGCGTCTTCCTCCCCCCTTCTACTTCGCTTTCGTGTCACTTTCTATCGGGCACTCTAGCCCAAATCTCCTAGCTTCCTATTTCTAAGGGTTGTTTAAGACCTGGGGTCAGACACTTCCTTCCTAAAATCCTCTACATTTGATCATTTGTCCAAACCACATAAATCCAATATAAGTTATTCGTTGTATTACATCTTTTAACAACTATATGCTCACATAGAATAATGATTTATTTTTAACATACCGATGAAGGTATATTAAAAATTGTGCAAATTTGTCCAAACTACATAATTCCAATATAAGTTATCCGTTATGGCAAATATATGCTTCACATAGAATAATATTACAGAAGTACATTAATGCACATCTTATTTTCGTGTAAGCACAGCATCCTGAATTATGAGAGAGACAGAATGTTCAGCAACGTGAAGTAGAAAAGAATTAATTCTGCCCACATCTGCACCTCTGAGGAAAAGGACAAGAAAAGACAGGTACACTTCGAGCGCGTGCGTTCTCCCACATATTCCTTTGAACAAGAATGATGGCTTTAGTGCCCCTTAATGTGCGAACTTTTGATCCACGACATGATCTTTTTGTGCCCGATTTTCTTTTATTCTGATTCACTCCATTCTGTAGAGACAGTAACTCCAAAGGGAACTTAAAGCATATCTAGAAGCACTTTTTTTTTTTTTGGGGGGGGGGAATTTTACAGTGCTGATAAAAGTTGGTATCAGAAAGAAGTGTCTGTCTGAAATATCAACGTTCTTGGCCAGATGGGAGTATGCAGTGTGTTTCGAAAATGTTTGGCCAAACTTTGAGTACTTGTTCTACCTTCGATTCTGATGGAAAAAAGTCATATGAACGTAGGAACAGAAGCGCTATCCTACACAGATATCCTGAAGTACGTATTAAACCGCCAGTCATGCACACTGAGATGGTAATAAGATTGTATTCCAGTTATACAGGAAACGATCTCTACTTATGACTACACCACATCAGAAGTTCGAAATGGCCTCCGTGAGTAGCAATTCGCTAGTCCGTAAATGAAAAGTATGACAGCCCATTCGACGTTTGCAAACGCAGTTCCTATGTTCACGATTGCATAAACCTAATCGACAATAACAAGAATGCTACTTTTTCACTTACGCGTAACGTCGTCTAATACGAATGCTTAGCGAAATGACTGATGATTCACTTTAAGTGGCCTTATCGCTCACAGGAGTTGTAAGATTGTGCCACAGATATGCATTCATGCCCAACGCCAGGTGACTTGCAAATGATGCCCATTTCCATAGCATCATGCCTACTGCACAGTCTTCCGTGTAGAGGCAAAGCAGTTAGCTTCGCATCTCCGGTCGGACTCCAACAACGTGCTATAACTCTGTAAAAAAGTCTTTCTAGCTCTATGGATATGACGTTTTTTCATCAGAATCGGTGGCAGGACAAGTTCCCAAAGTTTGGCAAAATAGTTAAGAAACGTTGTATATATGAATCAGTAAATTGATCAAATGCGTTCTTACTACGTTTATTTTTATTTCAAATCCTTGTGTACTAAAACATTAAAACTAAAACTAACTTTAGTGAAAATTGAATTTAAATAAATCGTTGGTGGACATTCTCAGTACAATATCTGAAACTTCACCCCAGACTTGGTAAATATTTTATTGTAACTTTAGAATCATGAATTGGGTCTTTATCTCAGAAATTCTTTATGCAAACTTTCTAATTATTGTTTCGAAATGGTATTTTATAATATCATTTAAGAATGTAAATAGTGCAGATTAAGGAGTGACAATTAATACCTAAATGAATACCAAATGAGCAGTATGTAAAATGTATACTTCAAAAATTTAACTAGTGAAACGAGATAATCTCACGTCAATCGGAACTCAGTAAAAGAACAAGAAACTTACAGCAAATCACATCTGGTATCTTTATAAAAATTGATCGAATCGGCTAATAGACTTCACTAAGACATAGCGAATGTTTTACGTAAATAAATTTTGTTGCGTTCCGTTTTCGAAGTTGTTGCCAAATTGCATTTTATTTTATTTGGAGTAGGGTCAATGTCCATTCAAGTCTACTTGATCGGCCAAATTTTCAAATACGCTGAATGGGTTTCCTCAATCTTTGTCCATATTACGGAAATCGTTGGCACCAAGATGCATTTAGTTTTATGTTGCGTTCCACAAAACACTACAGCACTTGTAAACGACGAAAACATTCAAAATTTGAAAAGTAAATAGGTCTTAAATAGTACACATGTCGACCAAGGATTTCAGTGAAAGTAGATCAGCAGATTTTAATGGAATAAAATCAGATCAGAAGATTTGAAGCAAAATTTCTAAATTTACTCAGCCATCAAACGAGTTTATAAATTAAAAATAATAAAGGGTTGTTTTTTACTGTAAAATTGTTCATAGTAAGGATCATTTAGCGTTTCACGTTTACAGGAAACCAGCTTTTAAGTCTGTTCTCACATTCACAATCACGTAAAATTTTAACAGTACTCACACATATAAATAATTTTTACCTACTGCTGCAATACTTTCATGAAACACAAGAAATAAAGTGTTTTTTTTTTTTTTTTTTGGAATTACCGAAATTTTGAATATGCCAGATCTCTTATCAAAAAAATTACATACTGCTGTAAACATCCCATGTAAAAAAAATTAATTCCAGAAAAATCTTACTCTGGGAAATTTTCTTACATTCGAAAATTTAAAATGGCCACTAGAAAAGAATTATTGAGAATTTTACATTAATGCAACTACTTGCAAAGGCTTAATTTTGAACAGTACTGGAAAGACAAAACTTTAGCGTAGGAGTTTATAAAATGTCAACTAAAAGTATTGATAATCAATAACATAATAAAATACATATCTAAAATACAAACAATAGATTGAAAAATAAATTCAACCAACATGTCAGAAATTGAAACAAGGAAGAATTTCAATCGTCACTTCTTGAATATTTCTTTACAAACTGTGCTGCACTTGATGTTAAAAATATTAATATAATTTGCAAACATCATGATGAAAACTTTCTACATTTTTCAGAGGCAATGCAAATCGAAGAAAAAATATCTGAATGGAAATAATGGCATTGAAACTCCGTCATCATGGAAACTATTAATTCAAGAAGACATTCAATTTTAAAATAGTTGATTTATTTGGATAGTTGTTTTCATCCCTTACTTGTGACATCTCACATAATATCCATCCCACAGCAACCAACAATAGATGGTGCTCGTATATCAAGATGTAGAGAACGTAAAATATCTTCCTAACCAATAAATAAGCGATTACTGCAAGGCCATGAGTACTTGTTGGAACAGCGATGAATGATTAGCAATATTTTGTTTTCCGTCGTAACTTGCTGAGGAGTTTCCCCTGAGCCCGAGTGCTCTGAAGCGCTGGCTTCTGATCATTTGTTCTCGGTGGGCCGGTTTCGTGTCCCGGATGAGACATGGTTAGTGTGTCTGTCCCGCATCCCTGGTTGTCTTAATTTCCTAAAACCAGTGGCCCTAAATCAGGGACAACGGACTGCTTATAACCCAAAGAGTTGTCTGTGATGGTCGCTAAATCCCGAAAAATAAGTGCTTTATTATAGCGTAAGCATTTACCGAAACGCATAAATCAGCTAAATACCTGTTGATTTAATTTTATTGAAGTTCTCGATCGGAATATATTCTTTTAAGACCAATTTTTGAATGTTCAGGCTTTTTTCAAGATCTACGATGTTTTGTGAACTTCCCCAAGAAATTAAATGAAACGATTTCCGCAGATCGGACGAAGTATCTATCAATCGGCGGCGAATAGTGTGACCTTGCTTGAACTGACAAACATATCCGTTCAGTAAGTTTGACCTATCAAATTAATTATGAATCGACATTAACCCCAAATTCTGAAGGTGACAATCCGATTTTTGGCGTAAATGTGACAAGGATGGACGCCAATACGCCAAAAATTGGATTGTCATCTTCAAAATTTGTATTATATGGCGTAATCCCGTATTTCTTTCATGATTGACCACAAAGCTAGTAAAATGCAAGTCAACAGCACCTTCATAACACAAACGTGAAAAACGTTCTTTACAAAAAAAAAAACTCTTTGTGACTTAAATCAAGAATGTTAGTGGATTTAATCTATTTTGTATTATTTCACATTTAAATCCCAAAAAACCTGACCAACTGTAAATAGTTGGTTTCATCGCATGATATCTTTATATTCCATACTTAAAAAGATGCAAATTTCGGGATAGATCTTCCTTGTTCCTTACGATGGAATTCCTCTTAAAAATATATCCACGACTGAAAGATTTTTTTCCGCTTAATTATCGATAGCAAAACTACATAAACTGATGTCGAAAGAAACGCTGTCGATAAACTGAAGAGAAGTACTATCATCACTTGCCTATTTCCACATCTGAAGAATCTATCACCCAAATAAAGACTGACCAAAAGACTGGGAGTTCACCGCAAAACTGAGCGCTATACGAACGAATATAATTAGTGCCCTAATTGGCTGAGTTTGTTTTCTTCGAGGTTACTCGAACAGGTCATCTCTCCATGAAAGTAGGGAGATCCTGTCCAACACCACTAGCAGTAAAAGAGAGATAAACATGAATTTCCACAGACATTGAAAAACAACTTATAATGAATGAGTTCTTAAAAAACCCAGTTGAAGTCATTTAGTTAAATAGCCTCGAAAAGAACAATTCCACATTTATTGGAATTTGGTGTTTAATTCCCTTGTTGGTGTTTTAACGTCAGTAAATGAGATAAACCAGAATATTTGCTACCAATGTTCACTTTCCCCACTTAGCAGGAAAATCGAGCACCACGAAAAGAAGGCAAAAATTTCGAAAACCTTGAATGCGGCCAATTCTATAAACCTGCATTTCGCATTCAAGTGACAGGAGCATTAGGATATATACAAATACGCAGTAGAATTGGGTGGTCAGAAAATTTGTCATAAAAAAGAACCAAGACAAAACTGCTGGCCACCCAAAATGCTACACCAAGAAGGACACGAGATAGCAAAGTCAGATTTACTGGACACATAACAACAGATACAAAGATGAAACGATTGAGCTTACAGGCCCGTGCAACTTGCGGAGCACGCAGACATCAATAGTTCGTGTGGCGCCCATGCCTGGCAATAACGGCCGCTACACGCAGCGGCATCGAAAGAAAGAGGCTTTGGATGTGGGCTTGGGGTATGTCGGTCCAGGCTGCTTCCACAGGTTGCCACAGTTCTTCAGACGTAGCCGCGGGTGGGGCTTGCCGGGCCACTCGGTTGCCGATCAGCAATCAGACGTGTTCGATGGGCGACATATCGGGAGAACAGGTGGGCCACAGCAACAATGACACCTGGTGGGCCGTGAAGAATTGTTGCACGATGCGTGCCACGTGCGGGCGCACAATGTCCTGTTGAAACGTGGCCGCTGGCAGGTCCTGCAGGTAAGGGAGGACTACAGGTTCCAAAACGTCGGAGATGTAGTGGTGGCTGCTGAGTGTACCGGCGATGCGTACCAAAGGGGTGCGGGTGTCTTATCCAATTACGCCCTAAACCATAACGACAGGCGACGGACCGGTATGGCGATGCATAATGCAGGCGTCATACAGTCTCTCGCCGCGGTGCCGCCACACGCGGATCAGACCATCGTGGTGTTACAGACAGAAGTGGGATTCGTCGGAGAAGACAATGTCGTGCCATTCCGCAGTCCAGGTGCGGCGTTCAACTGCCCACTTCCACCGCATTTGCCGGTGGTGTAACGTCAATGCTAATCGGAGCAACGGGCGCCGTGCGTCAAGTCCCCGCTCCTGCAGACGACGTCGAACGGTACTTGCTGACACAGGTTGTTGCGCAACACACCCTAATTCCTGCGCTAACGTTCGTGATGTGGCGGTGCGAGCCGTCAATACCCGCCATACAACATGCCGGTCCTCTCACTCGGTGGGGTGCCGCGGCTGCGGCAATCGCTCACTTCGGTCCGTCCGTCCCTCCTGCACCCACCGAATCCATACTCGCCTCACAGTGGCTGGATGTCGTCCCACACGGGCGCCGATGCCTCGGTACGATAAACCGCTGTCGCGATAAGCTACTATTCGGCCTATGCCGAACTCCGAAACGTTCTGGAATGACTGCCGTATTCTGCGACGAGGCATCAGGAAGCTTCCCACGCACAGGTACGGCAGCACATCACACTTCCACTAGTTACATCCAGCCTTCTGTGCACCCTTCTTATAGTGCTTCTCGGTGGCGTGCCGGGCCCACATGATTTGCATATGCCCTGAAATGCTAATCGTTTGCATGTCCTCTCGAGGGCGACGCGTGCTGCGAGGCCCTCGAGAGGACATGTGTACACTGCTGGGTGGCCAGCAGTGTACACATGTGTTATATAACATCTCTTTCTCATTCTTGCATCTGTCTGATGTAAAATGGAATTTTGTTTCAGTATGACATTTAAACTACAAAAATTTCCATGTATTTTTACTGGGAAAAATTGGCAATTAGGGACCCAACATTAAGCCGTTAAACTCTGGTTGAACCCGAATTCATAGTAGCACCTACCATAAATCACCTCTGAGCAAAATTTTTCTAGTATCAATGGTAATTAAAAAATTGCTCTTGATACGTCTATTAGCACGGCCATCGTATTAATATGGTCACCTCCCTGAAATGAAATTTGACCGCAATAATACAGGAGCAACACAACTTATGTCACTGAATTTATAATAGGTAGACATCGCCTCACAAGATAACAAGTGGCAAAGCGATTATACACGGTTGAGTCACATTTTTGTGACCACCAGCTAATATCCAGAGTAACCGCCGTGTGCAGCGCGGACAGCAGCTAGAAGGGCTGGGGGTGACTCAATAAGGCGCTGGAAGGTGTTCACAAGTACGTGGAGCCCTGCTGACTGTAGTGCATCTGACAGCTACGAGGATGCGTGGTGGATGTTCCATAGACTAAACAACACGATCGAGGTGGTCCTACAGATGCTCAATCGGGTTTACGTCTGGGGAATTAGGGGGCCAGGGAAGTACTTTGAAGTCTTCATCGAGCTCTTTAAACCACTCTCTGATATTTCTAGCTGTGTGAAACGTCGCATTGTTATTCTGGAAGATCCATTCCGCCCCAAGAAAGACAATCAGCATGTATGGGTGTACGTGGTCTGCAAGGATGGATTTACAACAAATTCAGTCCACAGGTATGAGTGGACCCAGGGAATGCCACTAAAGTATTCCCCAGACCATAACGCTGCCCCCCACCAGCTTGCGTTCTTCCAGCAATGGTTTAATAGTGTTTGTTCTCCGATATTTCTCGCCTTATACGCCAACATCCATCTGTTCGATGAAGCAGAAAACGTGACTCATCGGAGAAATCAATCCTTTGTCAATCAGAGGGGGTCCAATTCCGATACTGCCGTGCTTTTCTGCAGATGCACCTTCGTTAGCAAAGGTGCAGTGAAAATTCGTCTGCACCGCAGCCCCATACGCAGCAGGGTTCGCTGAACTGTCGTTTTAGACACACTTCCGTTATCTCCCTGGTTCATTCGGCCAGTGAGTTGCTCCACGGTAGCGTGCCGATCCGCCCTCACGCATCTTCGCAGCCGACGTTCACCTCTCACATCAATGGCATATGGTGCTCCCCAGTAGTTATGTCGCTTATTCGCAATGGTGCCATTTCTCCAATCACGATACACTTTAACCACAGCAGCAAGCGAACAGTTCACAAACTGCGCTGTTTCAGAAGTACTGCCACCCTTGGCCCGAAATCCGATAATCATCCCTTTTTCAAATCTGATAAATCGCTCCTTTTATCCATAACAGCATTTAGTGATATAATTTCAGATTGCCTACAGCACATCTTATATACCCTCCAAGACAGCTAACGACACGTGCCTTCTTTCATCGGCTATGCGCTGACGTCAAAAGTAGAAGGTGGTCACAATAATGTGACTCTACTGTGTATAAGCACGTAACCAACGTTAATCTAAAAATTATCTGATCATGGACATTTTTTTACCATTGGTCTATCTGTCGTGGAAACCGTTACCTCCATTTTCATAAGTTGCGTCCGACGAAATCTGTTTTCAGGGGGAAAATCTGCATGCAGAAGCGAAATTTTCCTTGTAGGAGGAATAAATTTATATTTGCATTCGCCACGATATTTTCATTAGTAGAAAGTAAATTAGAGAAATTCCTTCTAGATCGGACAATATTTCCAGTTTTCACTTAGGTTCCGTTTCTTTGGATGCTGAAATTTTAGCCCTTATGGCAGTTCATAATCAAAAAAATGATTTAATCACAATTTCAAATCATAATTATATTTAAGCCAAGTGGCGGGGCACAAAAGCAGAGGAAAGGCAAAGGAATCATGGGACAACTAGATTTCAGTATTGTCTACATGAGAAAAGCATAACGACTATGAAGGTTGTTTTTTTATTATTATTGGAGGTTTAACGACCACCGTAAACAACTCAATGGGTTATAAACAATCCCCCGTCCCTAACTTAGGGCCACTGGTTCCGGGGAAGAGCCAGTGCCGTAAGACAAACACAACATCCATGACTCACCGGGATTCGAACCCAGACCCATTTCGAACGAATGATCAGAAGCCATCGCTTAGAACACAGGTGCGGCGAGTATGAAGTATAAAAAAGCTGGTGCGAATGTATGATGGATTTTATTAAAGCTCCAGTTGTGTGCCGAGATCGCTCTAAATCGAGACGATACAGCAAATACACAATGTAACAAGCTCCCAGACTGAGATTGCAAAAATGTTTATTTAAGTGCAGACATTTGTTGTTAATTTTTAACATTTTAGACATTTGATGTATTTTAAACAAATGTATTTGAATGAGTATATCTGAGAAAAGCTCTTTCACCGATAATACTGGAAGTGTCCGTCCTTTTCTTGAAGACAGAAGTTCACCCGTCGACACATGTTTCGAAACAAACGAAGAAGTCTTTCAGCGGTGAATTTCTTAACAGCTTCTTCAATATTGCGCTTTACTGTATATCATCAAGAGTACTGGGATTATTCTTATGGACTGCCTCTTTCACGAAACTCCACAAGAACAGATCGGAGCGAGTCAAGTCCGGAGAACGAGAAGGCCAGAGAGTCTTTGAGATGATGCGGCCATCGAAGTACTCTTTCAGTAGCGTCATTGTTGCATTAGAAGTATGGCATGTCGTCCCGTTCCTGTTAGTACCAGCGGTATAGTTCATCTTCATGCAGAAGCGCCGCAATATTTGAAGTTACACAATATCTGTGAACACAAAAGAAGTCACGGTAATGTCAAAGAAAATAGAGACGATGATTCTAATGTCAATTTCTGCACTTGATGCAACGGGTGTAGATTTTCTACTGCCTATAATCGTAAAATATTGACTTCATATATATATACATACATTATATTGACAAACGTCACCGGACACCCCTTCAAAAGCAAATGAATGGATCCGCAGCGTTGTTAAGTTGCGCGGTACAGCTGCAAACGGTATAAAAACAAGCCTCTGACCACGATTATATGGCACTGTAAGGTTGAGTGAAAATGTCGCAGAAAGAGAAAACTGATGTTGAGAAAGGAAAGATTGTTGGGTGTTATATTAGTGGGTTCTTCATAAGAGAAACCGAGAGGCGTTTAAACATACTCAAGTCAACTGTTTTGGATGTACTGAATAAGTGCAAGTCACATGGCGTGCCTGAAGCAGCAAACCGCAATGGCAGACCAAAGAAATCAGTGATAGAGGACGTCGAAGCCTCAGGAGAGTCGTTACAGCTAATCGACGGAGTACTGCACAAGACCTCAGTGTACAGGTGAGTAAAAATGCTGGAACCTCGGTATGTACACGTACCATTCGCAGAGAACTTCATTCCATGGGTTACCGTGATCGTGCGGCTGCTCATAAGCCTTTCATCTCCACTCGGAATGCTACTCGTCGTTTAACATGGTGTAAAGAACATTTATCGAGGGCCGTAGATCAATGGAAACGGGTCCTATGGACTGGTGAATCCAGATACACGATCCACCAGTCTGATGGCCGTGTGTGGGTATGGCGGCAGCCAGAGGAACGCTATTTACCACCGTGTACTGTTCTACGGTCGAGTTTGGAGCTGATAGTGTACTCGTGTGGGAGTGCTTTTCGTGGTATGATCCCGGCCCATTGGTTATCGTGAACAAACCTGTTAACCAGCACGTCTACCTCTATATTCTGGACAATTATGCCCTACCAACTCTGTGGTAATACTATGGAACCGGGCCTTGTTGGTACCAGCAGGATAATCCACCGAGCCATAAAGCAAGGATTGTTACGGCGTGTTTTGACGATAATTCCGTATCGTCTGTGGACTGGCCAGTACAGAGCCCTAATCTTAATCCCATAGAGCATTTATGGGATGAATTAGAGCTCCGTATAAGAAGTTTGGAACCAAGGCCTACTACTAAGCAACAGTTAGCGGCAGCATTATGTACTGAATAGAAGCGCATATCTATCGCTATGTTCCAAACCCTTGCGGAAAGCATGTCTCGAAGGGTCAGTGCAGGCATTAGGGCCAAAGGTGGACCAACACCTTATTAATGTATGTCAATAAATGCTATGATGTGTTTCTCTTCTAGGTGTTCGGTAACTTTTGTCAATATAGTATATATGCAGTGCTGAATAACATAAAATAAAAGTTCAAGTTTTTGCCTTACTTCGCTTTTAAAGAAACTGAGCTCTGTTTTTTTGCTCGGCGAACTTCTGGGTAACTTTCGTTTTAAAACTGTCAATTTTTGCAATGAACTTTTACCCAACAGATAAAGCAGTTAAGGCATTTAATCGTTCTTTCCCCATTGTATTGCGTAAGCAAGTTCATTACACGCTTCAAAAAGTTGAGTTCTAGACAGATGATGTTTTTGCACCAAGCAAATATTTTGACGCGCCTGGTAAGAGTGTGGGAGACCACACTCCTACCAGGGGCGTTTCCCGGTGGCGGAAGGGGGAAACCCAAACATGTTGCTCTAAATAATTAATAAAAAGCCATGGACTAAAAGATGTAGCAGAGGCAGGGCAAGGTAGCTACATTATTATGCCATGAACTTGAGCAGATATAAAAGTAGATAGAGTAAGTGAAAAATCAGTGATGTGGTCAGCAAAAGAACTTACCTGGCTGAAATTAATAAAGAACATCTCGGGCTGCAGAACATATGGTGAACTTTTTTGGAAAGCAAGGAACAGAAAAGACTGGGAGAATCTGCTCAATGGAAGACTCAAACCATCTTAGACGGAAGAGGAGAGACAGAGAGAAATATTTGGTTGATGTGGGTCCAAGTCTTTAAAGCTTTTTTTTTTTTTTTTTTCATCACTTAATGTACTTAAAGGGCGTTCAAATAAAAAGTTCACTTTGTTCATTTTACTTACACGAGCGATCTTAGCTTAACTCCACAAACGAAAATCAGCCGCTAACTGTGGGACGACGCGAAAGCAAAACTGCTGCTGTTAAACAGAAAGGCGACCACCCCTGAAAGACAGTTTTACGCATGGACAGTTCAGCGCGCATCTGCTCATTCGTTAGAGTTATCTGAAGCTTCGAAAATGTGACGAGTTGACTAGAGTTGCCTTTCCCACCACGCGATATTCAGCCGTAGCGACGATTCAGAGCTCTCTGTTAAACATATATGAAAAGCTGTAATGTGTTACCCAGTTACTCAACTATTGTAATGGCTCAAATTTGCATTCAGAAAATCTGGGGACTGGCTTCTAATACCGATTTTTTTTCGGAAATTTTCCAATGAAAAGAAGAAACAGTTTCTTTCTCATTTTCATGCGGGGATCAGCTCCGGGTGCCCTTAGGGACGGTCCATAAAGTGTGTCCGAGATTACAGTGGGAGGGAGAGTTCCTGACAACCGGAACAAATGTGACATGGGGAGGAGGTTTAGTAACTCGTTTGTCCAGCGGCAAAAATATAGTGGATGGTATTTCTTCGTTTTGTTTTCTCTTTTTTTCTTCTTTTAATAGTTAAAAAAAGGTAGGAAATACTTCAGATTTTTTATGATATTTAGTTAAATCAGAATATTAATATTACGTTCTCGTATTTGTACTACCAAATCTATCGTGTTTTATAGATGGTATGATCGGAAGTGTTGCAGCTTTGAATGCGTTCGTTCATTTGTAGATCTTTATTTCAGAATGATAAAGTTCGGGTAGTATTTAGGAATAAATTAATGCCTAAATAATAAATATTTTCTGAAGCAAACTTGTAAATATATGGAATATTCCTTTAAATAATTACATGCTTTCTTTCTGTTTCTCAACAGACTTCTAAAAGCAGTCGTCAAAAATAAAGGGGTTGCGGAAATTAGGACGTACTTTTTAGGGAGGGGGTGTCATCAATCGGACAAAATGTGACATGGGGGATGGCGGGAATCTAAAAATAGTAAAAAATTACGGATGTACTTTATGAACGGCCCCGTAATGACCCGACGCAACTGATAGACATGTGTGATGAGCGAAGCTGCTGGGACAGCCGCCGAAGTGATTTGCGTGGTCATCGCAGTAAAGGTTCTGTAACATCTGCCACAAGCGCTCCCAGCAAAAACAGTCTTGCAGGGCCAGCAATGGCCCAGCACTATGTTGTCACTGCCGAACCGTCAATAAAATGTCCGGGCGGCCAACAGAAGGGCCAGCAGTTCGGGTCAGCAGCTGGTCAACAGCTGCCACCCCTGTCAGTTGTCATATGCCACAACAAGGCCATCAGTTATCCATCACAGGCAGTAGCTGCCACAAGTGGCCCTTCAGTGGCTCTGCAAGCACGTGCAATAAATGATGGCTAGCCTAATGTGGTCCGCTAGTTTCGCAGCAGTGGCAGCCGGCAATCACGTGAGGTAATTGATGGCTTGCCGAATCTTGTAAGCTAATTCCCCAGTTATAGCCATAAAAAAGTATAACCACAGTTTCCCAAAGCTACAACTATTTTTTTTTTCTCCTTACGAAACTTCCGACTGATAGCACTACGCTGCGGAAATTTTCCCAGCAGGTCCGAAAAAACGTCCTTTCGGATCTGGTTGAAAACGAACCAATGACTGTCTGCGTGGCAAGCGGGCGCTACCAAGTGAACTGATTTGGCACGCCCGCCCATGGCTTGAAGCTGACCCTCTTTTCTACGGAATGTGTAACGAATGGTTCTCTATTTAATTTTACAATATTGCGAGGTATTTTTCATGAATGTCAGTTTCATATAATTCATAAATTTATTTTTTCAACGTACGATTGTTTTTTTGTTTTTTTTTACCTTAACGGAACTTCTCTTTTTCAACGAGTGTACCAACTTAAAGGCGCTTTCCAAAGTTTCGAGCTGTCCTCTTCGTCTTAAAAGGCGATTGTTGAATTAATATATTTACCCGTTCATGTCACATTCTGTTACATTTGTAACGCTGCATCTTTCCTTTCCGCTGTCCGGAGCTACATTTGTTTTAAAGAGGAAACATTTTTTTTTTGCTTCTCGTTATTTTTAGAAGCAAATTCATCCAGTCTTGTGGATTCAACCCATGGATGAGTACATTATACCCACATAGTGTTGCTTTTTTTTTTTTTTTCGAATAATTGATAAATTTTGTACGGGTATAATATTTTTTTCCAACGAACGTTTTTTAATGTTTTTCCAGGACTGTTTGTTTCAAGCGGTTTAGTGTATGTTAAAACGAAAGATTACACAGAAATTATTTCTTGTAATTCATGGGAATGGAGTGTGTGTATTTCATAGCTATAATCTAATATTTCATGGCTTAATCTGATATCTTCGTCGACGTGGCATTTCATTAGGAAATTAATTCGCCTATCTACATATGCTTTTTTTTCTTAACATCCACTAAAATAACATGATGGTGATAGCGTCGTCTTCAACTAACTGGTACCAAGAGAGACATAGCACGCGCTGTTTCTGCGCATACGCAGTTCCGTTACTTCCACCTGGTATTGGGGTTTCATCGGTTGCCAGCTACGGGCCACTAGTGGCACTTGCTTGGTGGCCCGCAATTCACAGCGATACTGCAGGGTCATCAATGGCTGCCAACTGATGGCTCTGCCACCAACGGACCGCTACCGGGCCGTGAGTGGCAGATTTCAACCAGCAGTGACCCATCACTGCCACCTGATGGCCAGCTGTTTCCAACACTTGTGTTTTTGCTGGGTGGGGTCACTGTTTTAGGCCTTCCGCTTCTTTTTTTGTCGTCAACTCCTCCAGTTTCACGAAAACGTTTGATGAGATCATACACTGTACTTTTTGAAGGTTTTACGCTGTCAGGAAATCGCGCTTGAAATACTTCAACGTATTTTTTGTAAGGTTTGTTGGTAAAATATGCCTCCACAAGTGCCGCCTTCTGTTCTCGCGATAAACTCGATTGACTGACCTCGTTCCTTCTCTCTTTTCTCAAGGTCAGGCAAGCAGGTGATGTTGCGTCATCACTCCGCAGCGTTACCAAATTATGACGGTATAAAGCTTTCCTGTATGAGAATACACTTGCTGTCTTCCGCCCACTACATTAAAGTATATATTAACCTCAGCTTCCGGGAAAGTTTGTTAAATACTGTACTAAGTAAAATTTATCACCCTGAGTTTGAAACTTTAATCTGGCAGACAAGATTTATTATTGACTAGCTAATCACTGAATCCCAAAGAGCAGCTTAGTGATATGTATGTATGGCAGTACTACCTTACAAAATCAATGGTGTCTACAAATGTAGAAGATACCTTCCATATAATAGCATTTCCCTGTAGATTCTAGGTGATTTTGGTATATTCTGGAAGTTTCAGGTTTCGGTTTCTAAAACATACGCTGGTACCACAAGACTCAATATTGGTAGGATCCTCATCTTGTCATATTTTCATAATTTTTCCTCTTCGTGTGGTTGTGCATTGTCTTTAATTCTTTGCGTTGTGCTTTTTTATTAATAAGGTTTCATTTCTTTTTTATTTTTAGTACGGCCTGATCCACTCTAACAATTGCTGCCAACGAAACTTCAGAAAAGGATGGCATTTTTTGAAACTACTGAAATTCTGATTGCGGCTGTTGTTTTCACGCTTTCATTGCTTTTCGTGAAGTTTTACGTAAAAAAGAAAAATCTTCCACCCGGGCCCATAGGCTTACCAATTCTTGGATACTTGCCATTTTTAGGAAAGGCACCACACCTACAACTTCAGGAATTGGCTTCTCAATACGGAGACGTTTTCAGGTAAGAGAAACAGAAAGCCTACACTGTGTAATTTTCCTGCTTCTGTGAGTATCTGAAGAAGATATAATGTGTAACTTTCTCGGAGTTTCTAATTGATATAATGTAACCAGGGTATCACATATTTAACAGGGGTAAATTATAATAACCATTTTGAACGTGGTAAGTTTGAATCATCTTCCCTTTTCTAAGCGCTTATTTGGAGACGGTCCCTATTTCCCCAATTCCGTGCAGCTGCGTAAATGACGCAGGTCTCTCTTTGGCTTCTTAGCTGTCCCGTACGAAGAAATAGCCGATTTCGGTTTTATGACTTCACTTGTCTGCGAGGGGTTGTTTGACAATGACCTTTGTCGGATGCATCAAGAAATACTCACATCTTACGGAGAGAGTTTTCACGGAAAGTCAAAGAGCTGCTGATAGGTGACTGGGGGATAAGCAGCAGAGAGCAGGCATTTAAAAGTTAATAAACAAATACTTCGTTCTTTCCGCGTTCCAGAAACACATAGCAACCGAAAAATTTTTATTCGGTCACCGCCGGGGAATGGAGGGGAATTAACGGATTTATGACGTCAGCAGCTGACTTAAAAACACACATAGCACCGTGGATTGTTGGCCACCGTGGTGTAAGGCTATAACGCGCTCAGGCTAGATATCGAAAGATCCGTGGATTCAATTCCCCGGCGGTGACCGAATAACAATTTTTCGGTTGCTATGTGTTTCTGGAATGTGGAAAGAGCGATGTATTTGTTTATTTACTGACGCCACGTATTTGGAGGATTTTCAATTAAAAGTTAACTCGTGCGCCCTCTGTGGAGAGCGGCCGAGGTGAGAATGAACAACGAAAGGGATTCAGATCGAGGCTGGGGGAGAGAGAGAGGGAAAGCGGTTTCGGAGATTCTTTCCCTCCGGGTCGTGAAGACGCCGGAAGAAGGAAACAAGGGAAAATATGCCAAAGAGTGAGACCAAACAGAAATAAAAGTCGGAAACGAAAACTTAACAGCGAGATAACTGAAGAAATGCTATTTAATCAAAAAACACATCAACGTGCTAATAATATAGAGGAACGCGAAGTAATCAGGATTAAGCTTGAAAGATCTTCCCCATGACTTACAGAATAAACATATTTATCACTCCAAAAAAAATTATAATAATCGTAATTTTAACAGATGTCTTATTTATTTGTTTCATCATCGTAAAATCCTGAAACTTCGGAGGATCTCTACAAGCGAAGGTCCAACGAACTCTTCGCAAAGGGTACTGAAACATACTTCAGTGAACCGCCCTATAATAACAAGAATCAGAAAGTGATGATTCTGACTCTAACATTCTTCTTAAAAATGAAAAAATCATATGAACCCGAAAACCAAATTTAATAAATGGGTAGTATCCTGGACGCACTTAATATTTTGCGCAGCTTATTTAGAACAACGTCTCTCCACAGGTGTTAAAAACATATTTACGAGTTTATCACTTGCAATTTTGGCTTCGCAACATTTCCTGTCATGCTTTATGAACTTTTTTTTTATTTGTTTCACAAATGGAAATGACGTGAGGAATATATGTGCATAAAAAATTTGAGATGCGTCCTCCTGTTCTCAAGACTTCAACTGAACGGGAATTGATGTAGCATTATCGTATCCCGTGATTCACCTTAACAAGGTCTAATACAGTAAATGTTAATATGGAAGCCAAATATAAAAAACGGAAAAGAAACATACTGGTAATATTGCGAAATCATAATAATTAATTTTACGCATTTAGTTTCTATAAACCTGTGCACCGTTAAAATAAATTTAAATAAACCCTGCTGGACATCGATTTTGTGATAAAGATTTAATTCCGCGGGAAACAAATAATTTCGTTTTTGAAGTCTTAAACTCAGTCTTTACCCAAAAGAAAACATTTCGCGGTTGGAAGTTATCTTTCCAACAACACTGAAATGCGCGACGCTTCATTTTTTACGCTTTCCAACCGTAGGTTGAAGAAGCGTATATATGCTCAAGCTTTTTATTGGGTTGGCCTGAATGAAATGTCCTGCGCGAACGAGCAGTAGAACAGGCCAGGCCCCCACCACAGCGGAATGGAACCATCCGCAGGTGTTGCGGGTATTACGTCACAAAGTTACTATAAATAGCTAGCACGTGTGTGAACAACAAGGTTTTGGCGTGGTTTGTTAGGACCTAACGTGGCTAATATATATATATCATCATCATCATCATCATTGTCAACCATTATCAATCCACTGCTGGACGAAGGTCTCCCCAAGTTTCCTCCACAACGGTCTGTCTTGTGCCAGTCTCCTCCATGTCACTCCCGCATACTTTCGAATTTCATCCACCCATCTTCCATGTGGTCTTCTTCTGGGTCTTTTCCTGTCCCTTGGAATCCAATCTAAAATTTCGGCTGTCCATCGATGGTCTGTTCTTCTGGCAGTATGTCCAGCCCATTGCCATTTCAGGGATTTAACTCTGATCATGATGTCTTCCACTCTTGTCATTTTTCGGATCCACGTGTTCCTCTTCTTATCTCTCCTGGTTACACCAAGCATGCACCTCTCCATGCTGCTTTGGGTTGTCTGCAGCCTTTGTATGTCTCTTTTAGCTAAGGTCCACGTCTCTGCACCATACGTAAGCACTGGAAGGATGCATTGATCAAACACTTTTCTTTTAAGACATAATGGCATATTGCTCTTGAAAATTATGCTGTTTCTTCCAAAAGCTCTCCAGGCAAGTTTTGTACGCCGATTAATTTCTTCACCAATGTGACCCTCACTTGATATCTGCTGTCCAAGATAAACGTACGTGTCCGTTATCTCCAGCTTTTCTCCATCAATCGATAAATCTTCATTTCTTGTAAAAGCATTGTACATCACTTTTGTCTTCTGAAAGTTCATTTTTAATCCCACTTATTTACTCTTGTCAGCAAGTTCCTGGATCATACTCTGTAGCTCTGATGGGGTAGTTGCAAAAATGACTATGTCATCAGCAAAACGAAGGTGGGTTAGATAATCTCCATTAATCTTTATCCCTTTGTTTTCCCAATTCAGTGATTGAAAGACATTTTCCAATGTGGCATTAAAGAGCTTCGGAGATATGGTGTCACCTTGTCTCACTCCTTTTCCAATTTTTATGTGTGTTGTATTTTCAAACAGCCGAATCTTTGCACTTGCATTTTCATAGATGTTATTAATAATATTAATGTATGCATCTTCAATACCGCAGGATTTCAGAGCCATTGCAACTGCTGATGGTTTCACCGAATCAAAGGCTTTTTCATAATCGATAAAAGCCATGCACAATGGAAGTTCATATTCCCTCGCTCTTTCAATTAGTTCTCTCAGTACGTGGATATGATCTATTGTGCTGTAGCCACTCCTGAATCCAGCTTGTTCTCTCGGTTGAGCCATGTCCAGTGTCACCTTCAAGCGGTGTGAAAGAACTTTAGTGAAGATTTTATAAACCACTGATAGGAGGCTGATAGGTCTGTAGTTCCTGAGATCCTCAATGTCACCTTTTTTATGTAGCAAGATCATTGTAGCGTTGTTCCAATCCTCAGGAATTTTCCCTTCATTAAGGCATCGAGTGAAAATTTGGGCGAGTACTGTTTCGATTTCTCCACTTGCTTCTTGTATGATGTCTACAGTAATTCCATCTTCTCCTGGAGCTTTTCCCCGCTTCATGTTCTTGATTGTATGTGCAACTTCTGCTGGAAGGACTGGAAGAACTCTGGTACTGGTACCTTTCATGATGTCTGGAGTACATGTATCATCCCTTTCATATAATTTGGAGTAGAAATCTTTCACTCTTGTCAAAATTTCGCCTCTATTTCTTGTTACAGAACCATCTTCTTTTCTCAGTGCCATAATCTGTTTTTTTCCCTTACTGAGATGTCCCTTTGCTATCTTTAGGCTTTGGTTGTTTTCAATTGGTTTCCTTACTAGTTCACAGTTGAATTTCCTTACGTCTTCAGTGATACATTTTCGTACTGTCTTGCATAGCTCTATATATTCCACTTTGGAAGTCACATCTTCTTTAGTTGTCCTCATCACTCTTCTTTTTTGCATCAACATTTTGGTTGTTCCTGATCATTTGTTCACATGCAATTTGTTCTTAGACCCAGCTAATTTTGTTGCTGTTTCCATAAGAGCTTTGGTTACTTTTCTGTTAACTTCAGAAATATCCACTTCTTTTGATGTTAGGCCTTCTAAAGCAGAGAATCTGTTCTTCAGTTCCAATTTGAAGGTATTATGGTGTTTTTTAAGGTTGGTTATGTCAATACATTTTGTTTGTCTTATGAGCTTGCTACGTTCGAGTTTAGTGTTGAGGTGCATCTTACATCTCACCAATCTATGGTCACTGCCTGTGTTGAACATATATATATATATATATATCATCTAAATACATCGAAATACGCGCTGTGGTGTAAGGCTAACGCGCTAGGCTAGAAATCGAGAGATTCGGGATTCGATTCCCCTACGGCAGCCGAATAACAATTTTTCGGTTGCTGTGCCTTGCTTAACGTGGAGAGAGCAATGGATTTATTTATTCAACTGACGCCACGTATTTAGATGATTTTCACCTTGGATCTCGCCCTTTGCATTATTGCTGTAATTATATATAGCCAGTGCCGTTAATGCCCACCAGATGGAGACGTCTCAGTAGCTGAGCCCATCTTACGAATTTATGATGTCAGATGCTGACTGAAAAAGAAAAACACACATGGCACCGTGAAATGTTGGCCGCTGTGGTGTAAAGCTAACGCGCTCGGCAGGATATCGAGAGATTCGGGATTCGATTCCCTGACGGCGACCGAATAACAATTTTTCGGTTGCTGTGCGTTTCTTAACGTGGAAAGGGCGATGAATTTATTTATTGGGATGATATATCTGTCTTATGGCACTGGTTCTTTCCCTTCCCTGGACTCAGTGGCCCTACATTAGGGTTGAACGACTGCTTATAGCCCATCGAGTTTCTCACGGGGGTCGTTAAACCCCCAAACAAAAGAAAATCTCTCTTAAATATGAGTGTTAAAGAGCTGTTGATCCTGATTTTATAGTTTCGACGTCAAAGTGAATTACGAGATTCCTTAAGAACGAAAATGACAAAGCAGAACTGAACAGAAAAAAATCAGCAACTTTGACGTGCTCAGTAAAGTTAGGAATTATTAATGCGCTTTAAACGAAGAATGCTGGGAGGTGCTTCATAAATAAGCCAGTGACAAAATACATAACATTTAACGGTTCCGGGAGATGCTAGTACTGAACTTCGTCTGAAAAAACGTAAGCAAGATATAATAATATTCGAAGGTGATAGCAGCAGTCCAAAAGCTTCTGTGGAAGCTTCTAATTAATAATTATGCTCCATCTACGAAGCTCTTTTCTTCAAAAGAGGGGGACATTTTTTTTTTTTGAGGTTTAACGACCACCGTGAGCACCTCAATGGGCTATAAGCAGTCGCCCGTCCCTAATTTAGGGTCACTGGCTCCAGGGAAGGGAGAGAGCCAGTGCTGTAAGACAAACACAACATCCATGCCTGACCGGGATTCGAACCCGGGCCCCTTACGGACGAATGATCAGAGGCCAGCGCCTTAGACCACTGCGCCACCGGGGCGGCAGGGGGACATCAATATTGTAAATAGCATGAAAGTCACAATTCCCTTAAGCAATAAGGCGTACCTTTTGAAAAGAACTGCGTGGATGAATAATAGCTAAAAATTGAATAGTTTTAATTTTTACTTTACGAAATAGCCCAGCATGTGACGGAATATTAGGCCTAGTTTAAAATACTGAACTATTGATAACGAGGAACAGTACACCAATTATACACTGAGTTGCCACTTAATTATGACCACCTGACAGTTTTAAGAAAATCAGCTATGGCTGCACGCTGTTGCCGCCAGAGAGCGAGGCTAGTATAAAAAGGGAAAGCTTAGTGCTTGCGACAGTAGTAGAAGTGATTTTTGGGTGACGAGATGGGTAAAAAAGGCGATTTGACGGACTTTCAACGTGGGATGATTGTCGGAGCTCGGAGCCATGGAGCGAGTATCATCAAAACCGCCGCATTCGGGAAATGTTTCAGAGCAGCTGTTGTTAAAGTGTTAAAAGACTGGACTGTCAGCCAAAAAACTGGGTCTCTACGTGCAACGTGTGGTCGTCGTCGACTAGTAACTGCTCGGGCGGAACGGAGAGTATCCAGACTGGTAACAGACAACAGAAGGGCAACATTGCAGCAAATTACAGACCATCTTAATCAAGGATCCCCTCAAATGATCTCTGCGCGCATTGTTCGCCGTACACTGCATCGGATGTGATATGGTAGCCGAAGGCCTGTTCGAACACCTTTGCTGTCTGCAGTTAACAAGAGAAAACGTCTCCAGTTCGCACATGAGCACAAGGACTGGACAGTCGATAATTGGAAACACATTATGTGGTCCGATGAATCACGTTTCAACTGCACCATGCTGATGACCGAGTGAGAATTTGGCGGAAACAGCACGAAAGCATGAACCCCAAATTCATTGCTACAAGCCTTCAAGCTGGTGGAGGCAACGTTATGGTTTGGGGAATGTTTTCCTGGCATGCTTTGGGCCCTTTAATTCGTGTTGATCAACGTCTGACTGGCACATCGTATCTAAACATCGTTGCGGACCACGTGCATCCTGCCATGTGGATGGCTTATCCCAATCACGATGGCTACTTTCAACAAGATAATGCATCCTGCCATAGTGCTTGTATTGTTCAGGATTGATTTCAAGAACATGATGCCGGGTGAGTTTACTTTGCTTAGGGGGCCCCTACAATCTCCAGATCTCAACCTCATTGAGAATTTGTGGAATGAAATTGATCGAACCATCAGACAGCTGGATCCACAACCCTGCAATCTCACACTCCTGGAAAGTGCTATTCATGAAGCATGGTCTCAGATTCCACAAACCACCGATCAACATCTCGTGGAGTCCATGCCACTAATAATCGACGCAGTATTAAAGGTAATCCAACGAAGTACTGATGGGGTGGTCATAATAAAGTGTCCACTCAGTGTATAGAAGATAGTAACACTATTCAAGTGATCCTATTTATTGGCGTAGGAAAATCTACATAAGCGTTTCCAAGCTTTCGCACTTCAACCAGATGGCTTTTTCAAGGAAGTTAGACAGAAACTGCAAATTGAATAATAGAACCAGGGCTGGTTCTGGGGTGTTAGCCGCCTGCGTGCCAGTAATTTGGCCGCCCATGCCAATACGGATCGAGTACAAGTAAATATGCTATTAGATTCCTAACCTAACCCACGGCACGGGGGGGGGGAGTTTTTTTTTTCATCATTGTTCTATGTAGTTGACAGAGGTATACAAGCGTACAATGTACAAATATTCCATAATAATAACACAACACCGTATGCATTCATTTTTCCTATCTATATTCAAAACAAAACTGTTCAAAAATATCACAATCACGCACACACTGACACAGTGACGCATTGCACATAAGTACCATAACTTAACAAAAGGTATGTATGTATCCATGGAATTAAAAGTGCAGTCTTCCTGCTTTCTTACTTGCCGATTCGTCAATTACATCTGATAATTCCAAACTTTCACACAATTCCTTCGCTATAGCCAACAATTCTAGATCCCTAAACCTTTTGTGACGTGCCCAGCACGCACACGACATAAAGGCGGATAGCAGCGATAACGATTGTCCGCGTAGCTCAATTGGTAGAGCGACTTATTCCGGAATGAGGGGACCCGGGTTCGAGCCCCGGCGTGGACAAAAATGACGGAGAAATTTACTTCGTTATAATGGCGCCTGAACTTTCCGGATGACCCGACCGTTCAAGATCTCGCAATGGTGTGATGTTCTTTCCACACTGCGATATAGGAAAAATAAGAGAATCCGTTCTTCAGCGCTTCGAAAAATAAAAGTGTGTGACGTTGAATTCCACACGCCAGATTGACTGGGAGTTCTCAAGTGCACGTTCTACAGCGGATGGCTGCCTGAGACGATTCATGGTCACGGCTGACCCGTGGGCCATGCCCCAAGCCCTCTTTCGGGGGGGGGTGCTTGCCATCGTCTTTTTTCCGATTCAAAGTACCGTTGTTTTTCTTTATCAATTGTACAACTGTTGTCGAGGCGTGTTTTTAATTCACACCACTTTTTTCAATTTTCAATATGTTCTACACTTGCTTCATGGCGCGATAAATGAGTAACTAAATGTCGTCAATCTGAAAACTCCTGACAATATGTTAGTTTGTTTTCTTTTAAAGTAAATAACTAGCAACAAAAGCAAAACACGCTACTGGATTTTGTGGAATAGATTAACCAAGCTCTTTGAACCTTTTCACCATTAGGTAAAACTCGCGTTGCCAAAGCTAGTCTAGAGCAAAAATTCTGAAAATGGTGGTTCTGCAAATATACCACCGAAAAAGAGGCCGCTCCGGCTGCCCTTAGAATTTGGCCGCCTGCGTGCATGCATGCACTGCACACCTGCCAGAACCGGCCCTGAATAGAACGTTTAAAAATTAGAACGCGGGAACTTGACTTGACAATAAATAGATACTACGTTATATTCATTTAAAGATATGAGGTATCACGTTGGTTGTGCACGCGACATCCAGGTAGGGAGAAGGCATTACATGAGGAACTGGTTTCAAATTCGTGGTAACTCGAGTGAGACGCTATCATTGCAAGTATACGACCAATTTCACGTTGGAGCTTGAACACAACAACGCTCTACCCTATCTGGAAATTTTATTGAAAAAATTTCCTGACAACCACCTCGGTACACAAATCTACTATAAACCCACGTCCGTCCCCAACCTGATGCTCGCTCCTCAGCTCTTTCTGTCCCGCAGAATACAAAACAGCTATCTTTCGTTCTCGAGTTAGAAGAGCCTGTCCCGCAGAGGCTCAATTGGGTTTAAGTCTGGGGACTTAAGGGGGCAGGGAAATACTTTGAAGTCTTCATCGTGCTCTTCCAATCACTCCTGTACATTTCTAGCTGTGTGACACGACGTATTGTCCTGCTGGAAGACCACATCCCTCCCAGGGAAGACAATCAGCATGTATAGGTGTGCGTGGTCTGAAAGGATGGATTCATAACGAATCCGGTCCATAGTGCCTTCTACAGGTATGAGTGGAACCAGAGAGTGCCACGAAAACATTCTCCAGACCATAACGCTGCCCCCACCAGCTCGTGTGCTTCCAGCAATGGTTGAAGAGTATATATTCTCCGATGTTTCTCGCCTTATACGCCAACGTGAAACAGAAAACATGAAACAGAAAACATGACTCATTGGAGAAGACAATCCTTTGCCAATGAGCGGAGGTCCGATTCCGATGCCGCGGTGCAAATGTAAGCCTTTTCTGCCGATGTACCTTTGTTAGCATAGGCGTTTCTCCAATCACGATATAGACTAACCAGAGCAGCACGCGAACAGTTCACAAACCGCGCTGTTTCAGAAATACTGCCATCCATGGCCCGAAAGCTGATAAGCATCCTTTTTTGCGAATCCGATAAATCGCGCCTTTCATCCATGACAGCAACGAGTGATATGTTTTCAGAATGCCTACAGCACACCTTATATACCCTTTAAGCCAGCTCACGACACGTGCCTTTTTTCATTGGCTACGCGCTGTTGACGTCAAAAGTAGGAGGTGGTCACAATATTGTGATTTGACTGTGTAGTTTCCAATGCTGAAGCATCTTGTATTAATTTTCTTCACCGCCTTTGTATCATCGATAATTCTCACACGACGTTAAATTTCTTCGCTAGTTTCGTAATTGTTACACCTGCTTCCAATCTATTCACAATTTGAATTTTTTACACCATTGTCAAAACAAGCTTTTGTTTCTGGACGCCATGTTACCGACCACTTAGCAGGCTCAAAAACCAAGGAGACACAATGAGCTGATGGTTTTCCTGATTTCTTCTGCTGTGGGCTGGTGTTTCTTACCTTTTTGACTTCTGATTGGTTTGAGTCGATGCGGTTGAAGCAGAAGATAGCCGCCGCAGTTCACAGCCGCCTAAGCGCTGCCTTCTGACCATTCGCGAGAGATGGGCCCGGATTCGATTCCTGGTAAGGCACAGATGTTGTATTTGTCTTACGGCAATGGCTCGCTCCCTTCTCTCGAACAACTGGCCCTAAATTAGGGACAAAGGACTGCTTATAGCTCATCGAGTCTCTCACGTTGGTCGTTAATCGCCCCCCCCAAATATACCAGGTTAATTTCTTCGGACTAAAATATTCAAAAATGAAAAATGCATCTCATTTGGACTGAAATTTCAATTTCTGTTTTCATTTCTGCTAGTTTAAGAATTTACTTTGGCTAACGGTTTTCCATGAATTCCTTGGAGAGCTTCGGAAATCCTTTATGATAAAACAACAGCAGCTTGCTTGAAAAATCCGGGCTTATAGCAAATATTAAGAAGTAAAAGAAATATAAGTGGAAATGGAAAAATAAATAAAAATCTGTCATCAATCTAGTTCTTGGGTTATCTGAAGAGATCTTACGTTTTATAGGCGTCAAAAGTCCACGTCGGCCTTTTACAGGAGTGGAAAATATAACAATAGAACCTATTATGGGGAACTGTTTCCATATCGTCGTTTTTGGTGGGGTTTTTTTAACCTCACCCATTCTGAGCGTGTTGTATTTCATATTATTAGGTGTGTGCGTCCGTCACTGGTTTTTCGTGATGCAAATTCCGAGAAAAAATTTAAGAAAAAAGTGCGATAACAGACAACGCCTATGATGGCCAAAATGCTTCGAGGAATAGGCTATAAAATGGCACCAAGTATACAGGTGCATTCCATTCTTAAACAAGTCACACAAAGGGTTAACATGTCAAGCAATAAAGATAACATTAGGCATTGTTTTTTGAGTCCAAAAAAGGCAACGAATCAGTTGAAGCCTGCCGCAACATTTGTGAGGTGTACAGCGAGTATACTGCAGACGAAAGCACATGTCACCGTTGGTTCCGGAAATTCCGTGAAACAGACAGAAGCTGCAGAGATCAACCACGTTCTGGACGTCCATCAGAGGTTTCTGAAGAGGATCTCAACCAAGCCATATTAAATGACCATCATCAAACCGCTGAAGAAAACCAGTGAACATCCAAACCATTTGTAGATCAGAAAGGTTTTCTGTACACAGAATTACAGTATAAAGATGGATGCATGCGCTTGATTTTATCACAGGTTCGACCAGAGAGTACCACAGGACCTATCTGCAAAAAATCGATCGGACAAAATGACAACCTGTCTTTCTTTGCATGCAAGTCACAGAAATGAATCTTTCTTGTAGAGATTAGTTACGAGTAAGGAAAAGTGGGTCCTTTACAGAAATTTAAAGTACCAAAGGACTGTATGCCGAGTTGGGGAACGTGCTCCATCGACTACAAGAGGGTGACTGCATCCGAAAAAGTCCTTGACAAGTGTATGGTGGAAAGTCAAGAGGGTAATCCATTGGGAGAGTCTTGCACCTAATCAAACGATAAATGCTGATCTGCAGTTCCAACAGTAGAAGGCTGAAATGAAAATCGAAATCAAATCGTCCAACACTGGTTAATCGCAAAGACGTCATCTTGCACGTGACAACGCAAGACCCCATGTAGCTTTAGCCACTCAGAGAAGATAACTAGACATTGGAAGGGAAGTGGTGCCTCACCCCCGTATTCCCCAGACCTTGCACTTACGGACTACCACCTTTTTTGATCTCTTCAGAACAACTTTGCTGGAAAAACCTTTGATTAAGCGGAAGATATCGAAATTGCATTGCATGAATTTTTTTACTCTAAAACGCAGGACTGGCCCAGGTGGCTCAGTGGTCTAAGCGATGGCCTCTGATAATTCGTCCGAAAGGGGTCCGGGTTCGAATCCCGGTGAGGCATGGATGCTGTGTTTGTTTTACGTCCCTGGCTCTCTCCCTTCCCTGGAACTAGTGACCCTACATTAGGAACGAGCGATTGCTTATTGCCCATTGAGTTGCACACGGTGGTCGTTAAACCTCCAATAAAAAACGCAGAAGTTCTGTAGAAAGAGTCAGTTACTACCATAAAGATGGCAAGAGGTCATAGACAATAAAGGCGATTATGTAAAATAATAAGGATGCTATTTATTCAAAAGCCTTTGTTTTTCTTCTCTACTCAAAAGAAAGGGTAGAACTTTTGCACACACCTAATAATAAAATGTGGACATTTTTTGACTTAAGTGATAAAATGGTTATTCAAGGTTTTTCTCGTCTTACAGTCGCATCTTGATTCCTTTACGAGAGATTGATGTATCTACTATTAAGAAATCCCAAATATGTCCGTGTAAGGACATATTTGGTAAGATTTGTTAGATCTTTTACTTTCTTTTTAACTTAGGGTTTTTGTTTTAGTGGCAAATACACTATCTACCCACAAGTAATTGGACACCTGTGATAGCAAAGGAAAACGAAGTTTATTCACCTTCAATAGTTGGTGGAGCCTCCACGAGCGGCGATTACAGCTGGAGACCCTCCGGGGTACACCCTCAACCAGGCGTTGTACGACAGCTAGCGGTATTTTCTTCCACTCGGCTTGGAGAAGACAGGTCAGTTCCTTCACCGATTTCGGACGGTGGGGGCACGCACCCCTTAAGTCGACGCTCCAACTCGTCCCAGAGGTGCTCGATAAGGTTAAGGTCTGAGCTCTGCGCAGGCCAGTCCATTGGATTAACCCCATTGTCACCATACCAAGCCATGGTGGACCTCGCAACATGACAGGTGGCATTGTCATCCTGAAAGTAACATGGGTCCACCCCGTAAAACTGCCACAACGTAGGAAGCGCATGGTCATCCAAAATGGTGCAGTAGGTCTCGGCGTTGAGTCTACCAGGAATTGCGACCAAGGGTCCCGTGCCATACCAGGAGAAACACCCCCATAGCATAATTCCACCGCCGCCGAACTTCACAGTTGGCACAATACATTCCGGCAGGAAGCGTTCTCCAGGCAGACGCCAAACCCAAACCCTGCCATCCAAACGGTAGAGGTTGAACCTTGATTCGTCGCTCCAGAGAACATGTTTCCACTGTTCAACGGTCCACTGTCGACGTTCTTTGCACCACGTTAGCCGAGCAGCGCTATTGAACTTGGTGATCAATGGCTTGTGGGCGGCAGCACGTCCATGAAAACCGAGCAGATGGGCTTCCTTATCGATGGTATTCGTCGAAAGAACATTTCCGGGATGCCTGTTGAAACTCCTCGCGGATGTGGCCCATCGATTTGGTGCGGTTCTTCCGAATTTCTCTGGCCAGAACCCGTCGGTCTCTAACTCCCAGTTTTGTGGGTTCGCCGGGTGGGGGCACATTCCGACAGTCACCTCTCATCTTCCACTTGCCAATTACGTAGGCCACTGTCGATTTTGGGTATTTCCACTCGCTGGATATGTCACGTATGGATCGGCCATTTCTGTGATACCCGACGATTACACCTTTCTCGAAATCAGAGAGCTCCGAAATGCGTGGCATCTTGCATGCGACTGGTTGCGTTGTTGTTTCCCACACGATATTTAACGGCGGCGGCCGTGACGTGTATCAGGACCGCAGATATCGTCGATTGCAGGGGTGTCCAATTGCTTGTTGGTAGATAGTGTAGAATAAATAAACGTTGGTATGCTGACAGCCCTTAGGCTTTATAAGCTCATTTATTTAATTCATAAGCTCATTTATTTAATGGTCTACTAAATAAATTCTTAATTAATATAACATTTGCCATTTGGTATTTAACTATGTTTCAATAGTTTATATTTAGGTAGCCGTTTGATATTGGTACTTGATGGAGTGAATGCCATAAAGGAAGGAATGAATAAGCCAGAGTTTCTCGGACGCCCTCCTGACGGTGCCTTTCAAATAAATTCCAAAACAACCAGTAAGTTGTTACCTCATTAAAAATCCTTCTTTCGTTTTTTTAGTATCTCAGGTGACATGCCTTTTTTTTCGACAAACATTTTGTGCTATTTAGCAGAGAAATCACTGACCCATGCGACGGTAGCAAGCTGGAGTGAAACAACTCGTCATGTTTGTCACTTGACATTCTAAACGTAATTATGACCCCAAGAAAAGTCGAAAATTCTAAACATCAACATGAAACGTTCGTGCCTCCCCATTGAAATTTCGTCGCAAATCCCCAGTTACTTCGTCATAAAAATTCAAATCAAGTATCTGTACTCATTTTCCAAATTGTGGTAACAGACGGTTTTTGGATGTAATCCGATAAAAAATATAAATGAGAAAGATTACGTTAAATTCTTTAGTGCAATGAGCAGTTCTTCCACGCCTTTTGGGACACAAATTAAGAATTTTCCAAAGGGGATTTTAGAAAAGTAGAAATTCAACGAGAAAGAGCACGCATTTACTCTCGTAGCTTAAATACCATTGCACTAATGAAAATGCACAATGTTCATGTTGTTTTTCGTAAAGAATGGAACTAATTACATAGGAGATTTTTTTAACCAAATTCCCAAAATCGGTAAACCATTTGTAAACAGAAATATCTATATACCACATTAGCGGCAGAAAGGTACGTTATAAAAATAATAAACACTACGCAAAGTCTTTCTTACACCGAAAGATATGCAAAGCGAAAGGAATTTTTCAAATCGAATAATTGGAAGCAAAAATATAGAAGAAATGCAAGCTTTACTCTATTTTGGGGATGAAATTGACCCCAAAATGTAAGGTATCTAACCAAAAAAATATTTCTTCCATGGGTTTTTTAGAAGATGAAATACTCTTGCAAAGAGAAATATACGTTGACGTCTCTTACCGCAATTAACTGTTCATTATGAAAAAGTGTAAAAATGCGCAAAACATTTTTCATAGAAAAGGTCATGCGATGGAAGAATTTTTCGGGTACAACTCTTAACAGCAGAAACATTAAGAAAGCAGTTTTCTCGCTCATACGTCCGTAGCGAGAAAACTTTGTATTATTTGAAGTGGATAATGTTCTCAATTTACACCATACTGTATGACACAGAGTGTTGTTGCTGTCCATGATTCGCTGGTGAGTTACAATTTCAAGTTTCTAGAAGTGAGATGAAAGACCCTTGAATGGCTCTTCAGTTGTGGTACACAATTCAATGATTTTGTTTGAAAATTTAACTACGTAGGGACTCCCGAGTGATGACTGGCCACAATATGCGTAAATTAGACAACCAAACCAGAATGTGATTGTACAGTTATTGAAAGGGAAAAAACACAACTATACGAAACACTGGGATTAATACAAAATCCAAAGCAAAATGTTTAAAATTAGATAAAAGCATTGAGTGCTTCAAGAACATAAAAAATTTAATTTACAGAATTTGAAACTAATTTAAAACTTCAAATAAAGTAGGTGGGCCAAAGGTGTCCATAGTTAAGCTTTAAGAAATTTTGGTTATTTTCTGGTGAGAGATACATTCCTGAAAATTTTTAGGAAAACTATTTTAATCAATTATAACGTGTATGTAATGAATTTTTTCTAAAAAAAACTTTTTTAATTTTTAATAATATAATTTTAAATGGTAACTTGTGGGCCACCTTGAGCACAGGTGAAACAAAGGTAGCCCCCTAGTTAAAATTGCTTTGAAAATTATTTCTGAGGTTCTGAAAGAAAGAAACACAATGTTAAACTCTAAGAAAACTTGTACACTCCCGTTAGTCAGTTTCATACGGAATTAAATAAAATTGTAACTGAAAAGAAAAAATCAATTTTTGAAGATGACAGTTTTTCAATCAGAATCTTGACAGAAGGCGCGTACGAAAGCTGGAATTTTGTTTCGTGAACAGTGAGTCCCTCACACTCTTCATGTGCATATCGTAGCCATCGTGCGCAGAATCACATGCCAATCTTTTTGTCTGTCTTGCAGAAATAGCAATACCAACTTTCATTGGACTTTGAAGATTTCTGGAGACCACTTGTGCTGATCACGGTAATGTCGGTATGTTTGGAAGTGCCATTCAGCTTATTTCTCGATTGGTTTTTGATTTGCGATGATTTGTTCACTACCCCTTGTTTCTTCTTCTTCTGCGGTTCAGTCAAAGTTTTCATTTTATCCTTTTACTGAAAAAGAGATGCAACCACGTTTTGTGCACGGTAGTTAGGGCTTTTCTTTTTGGAGTCACAGACTTCTTTGCTGTGGCATTGGGCGTCCTTATCAGTTCGGAAATCGTTACTGAAGCCTCAAGATTGCTGAGGTTAAGGTTGCAAGAGTTTTGGACTGAGTAATGAATGTCAGACAGAGAGCTAGAATCTTGTACTGGAACACTTGGGGACAAACTTCAAGACCACACGTTGGCATAAAATTGGCTTTAAAGTATGGTGGAAATTCTTAGAACGTAACATAGTCAGAAAGATAATTAATAAGCTTCCAAAAAAGTATAATACGTTAAATTTCCCTTAACATTAATGTGTTTAAGTTCAGAATTGCTACTCACCTGAAAATAATAACAACCACTCGCCACGGCGCCATTCAACACAATTACTTGCATAATATGGCCTCCGTCCATCCAGGAGGCTTGGTTGCAGGCATGCGGGACTACAATGCGATTAAATCCAAGGAACTGGTGCCGTCTTATGACTAATTATTGCAATGATACTAATTTCTTAAAGAGGGTCACTTTCGGTTCATGTACTTTATTAATAACTTATTTAGCTTAAAGTTCTGCTAAAACAGTAAAGAACGAAAAGTTAAATTCATTGACACTATGGGCATAATCGCCCATAACTGTTGGCTCCAGAAGAGGTCGGGAGACGGTAAGGAGAATAAAAATGAGTTAACAGATCCCAAGACGCAAATTCTTCACTCTGTTATCTAATAGCTTTTTATTTATTTTTTACACTCACGCATGCACTTTCTGACAGAAAATCATACGTAATTGGATATTGAAAATTCTAGGAAAGACACAAAACGAGATTGTATGAAAAAACTCAGACTGCACACTAGAACAATACGAAACAAGTAAGTAAAATCATGCAATGCATTGATTATAATACGCTTTCCAACATACCAGAAATCATTACTGAAGTTATCCCTCAAGTTATGAGAATAATGGCTGTGCAATAAATTTCGGTCCTGTACCCTGACCTTTGATCCCATTTTGATGATATTCAATAGAACCGGTTCAGTATACCTCCGAAATAACATGATAAAGTTTTGTTGCAATGGAAGCATTTTTACATAAGTTATGATGCATAAGGGCTATGGAATAGATCCCGCTCCTGTGTCCTAACCTTTGACCCCATTTTGCCCATTTTCAATAGGATTCGTCCCCAGTCAGGCCGCTACAACATACTAACATTTCATCCAAATCGAAGTGTTTTTACGCAAGTTATGCCACATAATGGCGATGGAAGTGATTCCGCTCCTATGTCATGACCTTTGGCCCCATTTCCCCCATTTTCAATTGGGTTTGCTCTTAGGTGGTCCCCTACCACATACTAAACTTTCATCAAAATTGAACCTTTTTTACGTTAGTTATGACGCATAACAGCAGTGGAGTGTATCCCGCTCCAATGTCCTGACCTTTGACCCCATTTCGTTCACTTTCATTAGGGTTCCTTCCCAGGTGTTCCCCTATCACATAATAAAATTTCATTGCAATCGAACGATTTTTACACGAGTTGTCGTGCGGACGGACATACGCACACAACACGTGACATAATGAGGCAGATGGGAATCGCGACCATCTGCTCGCAAGAGTGTGACGTCATAAAACTTTAATAGGATCCACACACAACGCGTGATGTAATGAGACAGACGGCGTGACAACGCGCCAACATCTCAATCGCGAGATTGTGACGTCATAAGATTTCTAAGCATGGGTGATGGGACGACGCCATGACACTAAAAACTTGGTAATTCGGGGTGGTTATTTAATCCACTAAACGAATTTTCCTAAAGTCGAGATCAAGCTAAATTGATTTCTAGTACCAGAAAACGGTAGGTTAACGACTTTCACCAAAATCCTTAGAGGCATTTTCAAAATAAAATTTACATACATACAAGAATTGCTCCTTTAATAGTATGGGATAAGGGCGATGGAATGTATCCCGATCCTATGTCCTGGCCTTTGACCCCATTTCGTCCATTTTCAATAGGGTTCGTCTCCAGGTGGTCCCCTACCACATACTACAATTTCACCGAAATCGAAACATTTTTACGCTCGTTATGACGCATAAGAGCAATGGAATGCATCCCGCTCCTATGTCCTGACCTTTAACCCCACTTCCCCCATTTTGAATAGGATTCCTTCCCAGATGGTCTCCTACCACATACTAAATTTTCATCGAAATCGAACCATTTTTACGCGAGTTATCGTGCGGACAGACGGACGGACAGAGCTGAAGCATATACGCTTCTTCAACCTACGGTTGGAAAGCGTAAAAGAGAATTGGAATAATTCGTTATGTTTTTCGTTTGCTTCGGTTGTGAGCTTTTTAGCTGACGTTGGCTTTTATAACACAGAACCTAATCAATTAGTCGATCAGTAGTAAGGAAAATATATTCTCAATATAGTTGTTCAAAAAACTTTAGTTGTTCTTCTTCCAGCAGCAAATTAAACAGTGCTGTTGGTTGTGAATTACGATTTGAATATTGTTTCCTCCGTCATTCGTTCCCTACTTCTTTATGGTTCGCCCAATAATCAATACAGAAATCGAATTAGTAAACGAAGCAATATTATAATTAAACCAAGATAAAATTGAATGTTCTTTAAAATAAAAGAAACTCCATTTGCAATTATTTTTAATTCCAAAGACAAAATAATTATTGTTTCAAGAAAAACAACAAAATGGAGCAAAAAGGATATTTAAGAAATACCGCAACGGTTACGAAAAATGTTTATCGATAATGAAAGAGTAGCACATCACAAATCGGAACCCTTGGTCTTTTTCAAATTCTAAATTATTTTTGTTTAAGTCATATAGAAGTTAATGTGCTGCAAATGATGCTAAACATGCTTCCCAGCGAGAGATACAGTACAAAATCTATATTGGTTCTTTGTTTGAAAAGGCAAAATATGACACTACAAAACCATACTTGTGCTTTCTTTGATTAGTCATATAGGCTTGATGTTATCGCTCGATAAGTAATTGGTTTAAACTCTTCCGTTATTTTGCTCATGTCGTCCTGTTCCTTAAAGAGTACTACATATTCTCTCAGTAACAGCAATTTATGGCAACGCACAGCCACGTTTAAACCTATGTGGTCGAAGCTGGAAAGTCGCAGTCGCAAAACCGTGGTGTTCGGAAGCAACAAAAGTTTCATAATAAGGCAGTCATTTGCAAAAGTTTAAGACCACCTGATAGTTTGTTGAAAATTAAGATTTTCAAAGAAACAACTAATTACTAGGCAGAGTTATTTGAAAAAATGGCATCACAGATGAATACTAACATTCTTTAGAACACAAAAAGATCAAAATCTATACTTTGTGTGACCACCTTTGTTTTTTATAACGGACAGAATACTATGTAGCATACTCTCAATGAGGGATTTGCAGCAGTCACGTGAAATGTCTTCGCACCACACGTACTTTACCGCGTCAATAAAAATTTGGGAGTTTGATGGCTGTTTTTCTCCTACCTTGTCTTTTAAAATGGTCCACAAATTTTCGATGGGGTTAAGGTTGGGACTATTGCCGGGCCAGTCAAGCACAGTTATGACTTTCCTCTGCAGGTAGTCCTTTACTATCTTTGATCTGTGGCATGGAGCAGATTGTGCATCTGTCACTTGCATATGAGTTAACTGTTTCTCACGTAACATTTCCGCATAAAAATGGCTAGTCATGATAGTGCCTGTCGGCAAGAAATAATAATGAAGCAGTACCGGATAACAAAGCAGTAGGATAATGAAGCAGTACCGGATGATAACATAGCATGTCATCATGTCATCTAGCTAGGCGGGTGTACGGTGCTAGCGGTGTATTTTTCATCAAACCTTTTGCCTTTTGGTCGTCAAACATGTGCTTCACGTGATTCAAATTGACGCACAGTTGATTCATCAGAAAAAATAACTTAGCTCCAATTTCCAGCAGTCCACGATTGATGGCCCTTCGCAAAGTGGGGTATCTTCTTTTTCATGACAGAGGTTTATCTAGGTTTATCAGCAGGTTTATAAGACTTCAATCTAAAATAAGACGTTGGGAAACAGAGCTGATACTAATCAGATCCTTTTGAATGTAAAGGTTTTCATTTTCTTGCTCGAACTCCTCGGGGAACGCATAATTATTCGCCTTATGGTATTGTCATCACGTGGTGCTGTTTTTCTTGGGCGTCTACTTCTCCTTCTGTTGCTGAATTCCCCTCTATCTCGATATTTCATGATCTTTTTATGATTAGCAGTCTTGCTTACATTCACCTTTCTGCATATGTCACGTTCGGAGTATCTTTTATGAAATAAAGTCACTATTTGTGCCTCTGAGTAACACTTAATGACTCTTATTTGCTCATTTTTCGCTATATAGAAAATACGTATAAAACCTCTCAGCATGAAAACCAGAAGCAAACTGACGCTCGCATGCTTCTCCCAACTCTATCAACAGATGCGACTGTAGGATGATGAAATTGAGTAATACAGACAGTAGCTGACGCAATCGGGAGAAATCTCCTAATACCATCAGGTGGTCTTAAACTTTTGCAAATGATTGCGAAATAATCTTCATTAAACAAGCAACAGGATTTTCTCCTATTAAAATTTGGTACTTTGTAGCTTTCTCTTACCTTCCGAAGCTGGCTAGTTTCATGAGGTATAATGAAGAAAGTAAAAATTGGTGAGAGAACGTGAAGAAGAAGAATTTAGAAGACAGGCAGCTCGAATCATGGCGATACCGCTCTCCAAACAACTGCTGCATCGATAAACCTTGTGGCGAAATTTTCTGAAGCAGGCTTTCAGTAGAAAATGTGTCAACGGCAGTTGAGAAATATGCAGTCTCAGCTGCTCTAAGTTTTTAAGGATTAGTTCGCGGAAGTAATATTTCATAAAAATTGATAAAATATTCTTTTTATTAATGCATTGTTGATTTTTCCTGACGGACTATTAAATGTTTTTAACTTGTAATTAAATGTAGTTAGTATGTATTTCTTAGGATACACTGAGCTGCCTTTAAATTAAAATTTAGGTAAATTATTTTTTAGATATCCTTGCAGTCAGTGGGAAACCTTTCCAGGAACAAAGAAAATTTATGTTAACATCTCTGAAAGATCTTGGATTAGGAAAGACCGTTTTAGAAGAATGTATGAAGGTATATCTTTTTCTTCTGCCAACACAATTTTGAAATTTCCCAATTTTGATGTACTTGACAGGGAATGTTTAGTTTGAAACAGAAGGGAAAAAGGCAAGATATACACCATACAGTATTTCCCCATTTTGATATGCCAACGAATATTGCTTAGTTTGCAAAAGACACATTACTTTCATTCTCTTATTTCATTCCGTTATCATACCATACGCAAAATTTTGATTACAATCAAGCTCCGAATTAAATTTATTGATACCAGAGTAGTCTCAAAATAAGCACGTCTTTTGATAAAAAGAAAATTTGGGGATAGCCAAACAAGTTTGTGCCGTTGTGAAAGTCTCATGGATAACAAAGCAGGGATAAAAATAAAAGTACCGTTACTCCACAAAGTAGTCCCAACAGGGGTGGCTTTAGCGTTGGTTGTAACTGGTGCGATAATATTCGTTGAAGCCCCACAATTTTTTTTTGCCGTCCCCGTGGCACAGTACTCGAAGCGTTGTCTTCTGACCATTCGTCCGAGATGGGTCAGAGTTCCAAACCCGGTGAAGCATGAATGCTATACAGTATTTGTCTTATGGCATTGGCTCCTCTCCTTTCCTTTGAACTAGTAGCCCTAAATTAGGGACAGGTGATGGGGTCGTTAAACACCCTACACACACACACACATAAAAAAAGCTTTCTCTTTGTGTGTCTTGGATTGTATGGTTTGTCAGCAACATGTAAAAGACATGAAATATAAATTAATTGTTGCGCACGTTGTTTCCAAGGTCGACGCCAAAATTAACGCTTCTTTTAGTAAGGCATACTATTGCCTCTGACAGGCATACATCGCTCGCAACGACTCCCCGTAGCGTCCGTGAGAAGGTTTGTCGTTAATTAAGGTTTGTGGACATAAATACAAATAAGATTCTTAATGCTGCCGAGACACGATTAATAATGGAAATTATTGCAACTTTAAAAGACGATACTTTTCATTTACAATTAAAACCAGCTAAAAACAAGTAGCAAGATCTTTCAGGCCCACTATGGGTCCGTCATCAGGCACAGTGAGGGTAAGGCATCGTCGTGTTATATATAGCAAGACAATTACCCACATTGCATTAGCATGATGAAGTGTTCCTCCAATTTTTTACACATGTGCATTTGACATCTATACATATTATACAAAACATGTAAATAAATTACAAGATTCGGTTATGAGTTTTGATGATGTGTATAATGGTTTGATATTAAATATTTCCATGGTGTTGGTAGAATCCATGGCACGTCATCGTTACAACAGCGTTCTGTAAGAATGTTAATGTAAAGACTTTCTGTAAACAACAAGTCAAATTTCGTAGTACCTGAATGCAATTAACGAAGTGTTATTCCACTCCGGGACATGATTACCTTGATTAACTAACCTACGAACAAGTTCTAACGTTGTATTTGTGCTCAGATACACGTGTACCAGTTGTCCGAAGGATGGATCCGACAAACTTAGTGTCACATGCATTGCGGTCGGTGGCTTTAAGCGTGATGGAATATACAACATGTCTCTGAAGCATATTAACCTTCTCACGGTCCTTCTTTAATAGTGAAGACAACTTGATTGTCTTTACACCAAAATCCATGCCTTGCTTTTGACAGGCATTCTTTAAGATGTGAATTAGATCAGGAACATAATCCAAAGAGCCAATGTACCTGGTAACAATCTCATTACCTCTTAAAGTAGTATGCATAGAGCTTTGACACCGTTGAAGCTGACGTATAACAAAATCTCGTGGGTAGCCAAATTGAGAAGCTAGATTAAAAATGAATTTAATTTCTTTATTCCGAAGTCTAATAGACAATGAGTGTAAATAAGCTCTACGGAAACAAAAAGGATAAGTCGGCCGCCTTATGTTGTGTAGGGCAAGCGGATGAGTATGGGATCAACACGGGTGTTGCAGAAGATTTTCGAAACACTGAAAAAGAGATTGAACGGTTAGATATGTTACGATGCAGACAGAAGTCAAGTCAAGGAAAGATAACGAACCCAGTGTTTCGAGCTCTACCGTAAATTTTATGGTAGGGAAAGGGGTGGAGAGCAATTTAGCAAACCTGTGAAGAGCAGAAATAGAGTGGGGCCAAAATACAATAATGTCATCGACGTACCTAAGAAAAAATAATTGTTTAAGGGGACATTCTTCTAGAATTTTATTTTTTAAATGTTGTGATACCACCTCGGCTAAAAGAGCCGATAGTGGCGAACCCATGGGAATACTCGCTTTTTGGCGGTAAATAATAACTAAAGAAGGTACGTCGTGTCCACAAGTCTTAAGACATCGATAATTGCTGTATCTTCAATACGTGTTACACCTAAACTTCTTGGGAGTTTTTCTTCAACGAGAGAATGAGCGAGCTCGAGGGAGATACTGGGATATAAAGAAACAACATCCAATGACGCTAGGATGAAAGGTGAATCCCAAGAGTCAAACGACTTAATTTTGGCAAGGGCCTGAGATGGACTGCGAATAAACACATTGGAGTTAGAAATAAAGGGGATTTAAATAAGAGGTTAAAGCTTTTCCCGTGGACCGTGTGGTGTTAGCATAATTCGAAACCAATGGACGAACAGGGTTCCCTTCCTTATGTAATTTTACCTTGCCTCCTTATGTAATTTTACCTTAATTTTACCTTGCCAAACAAAACCTTGGATGAAGGTTTGTGGAATTAACCTCACTCCTTTAAAAGAATTACTCGAAAATCCTGGAAGGTCCTAGGTGGACGCTGGAGTACTGCAACTCACCTTCCCAAGGAATAGCAGACATGCTCAATAGAATTCGTGTGCGGCGAATATGCTTGCCAATACACTCTGCTTTCCAGATACTCATCCATCAGTTAGGCTCGATGCGGTATGGAGTTACCGTCCATTATGAGGAAATATGGGCCACCGGCACCCTTGAACTGCCTCATGTAGGTGTCCAGAACCTCATCTGTATCTCATCTGGGGTCCAGAATCTCATCTGTATCTCATGTGGCTAGTTGCCGAGCTACTGCGAAAGATGAGCAGATCGGTGCGACTCTTTGTAAGTATGCCTCCTCAGACAAGAAAACTGCCGCCATGAAAACTGGACCTTTCACGAATATTTGAGGGACTGTGTGTCCCTGGTTCTCACCACATTAGTATTTAACCTGTATCATGACTCTCATACGTAAAACGTGCATGTGCCCAGTTGTCTGGGCTCCACTGCCAGTGTTGGCCACTTCATCGTAAACGCGCCCTTCTGTAGGAAAAAGATGAATGTACATTAAAATCATAGGTCACCTCTCATAAAGATCTCACTCATGCAACATACGGTAAACTGGAAATCGAGTTATTCTCATGCCAGTTGCTGCTGCGACCTACAGAGTCATGTGCTTACCAGTTATCTTTCAATGTGTTCTTACTGTCAGAGCCATATAGCAGTCTTTGGTAGCAGCAGTAGCCCTGGTACGACCTTGTCCTTGTCAAACCTTTCCTGTACTAAGAGACCATCTCCACAGCCTAGAGATGGCATTTTGCAGTATATTTAAAGCTTTGGACCCTTTTGACTGGAATTGACCTTCTTTCATCCTACCGATCACTTTCTACCGCTGTGAATCGTCCAAATGATGTCTTCAAGACATTTTTAACTCAATATAACACCGCAGTACTGTCGAAACTACTTACTTCAAAAAGGAATAAGAGATGCGATAAAAAGCGAAGCGATCTACCTCCATTATAACGCTTTCCTGATTTGCATGTTCTGCGCTAAAAGAAACGCACGTACACATGGATTTTTCTTTCGTATCACTGTATTTTTATGTGTATTCGTTTTTATTGCATTTCCATCCATGAACCGCATGTTCACTGCGACATTTTCTATTCTAGTATTTTGCACGCCAGTGTTTACTCCGGACAATGGCGTACTAAAAGAGGGTTGCAAAGGGCCATATGCACCCCTAAAATAATTTTGTCTAGCATTAAAAATTTATAAAAATTGTCGATGACATTATTTTGCTAGTGTCGCCATTCTGGTCTTACTTAAATTGCCCTTAATTACTTGTTTATTTGGAATGGTCAGACGAGGTTATATATTAATATTAGTCAGACGAGGTGACATGTGCTTATTGTTAATGCCTTTCCCCCTTCCCGTGGGCATTTTCAACTTGTACGCCATCAAAGAAAGAAGAGAGCGAACTGGTGCTGTAGTGGTCAGGTCGTCAGGCTAATGAATGGCAGGGGTTGGGGCCAGGGGGAAGGAAGGGGTAAGCTTTTATCTTGAGTACATACCGTAGCAGCAAAACGAAAACGTAGAATGAACATTACTTTGTAATTAATAGTATTTGAGAAAAATAAAAATGCCTGTTCTCATGAATATTTTTTTCATCACTTTACGAAGGAATGATATTTTTTTTTTGAGGTTTAACGACCACCGTGAGCAACTCAATGGGCTATAAGCAATCGCCCGTCCCTAATTTAGGGCCACTGGTTCCAGGGAAGGGAGAGAAACAGTGCCGTAAGACAAACACAACATCCATGCCTCACCGGGATTCGAACCCGGACCTTTTTTGGACGAATGATCAGAGGCCACTGCTTAGACCACTGCGCCACCGGGGCGGCGAAGGAATGATATCGTAGCTGCACTAATAAAGCCCAGAATGTGAGAATTTTTTCCATTGCTGACTTGACATCATATAAAATTTTATTCACTGATGCACAATACAGATGTAACTTGATGTAAATGTTATGTGTAGCTTGAACAGTGTGATGTAATTGCAAAGGTAATTCTTTGATGAAATTTAATTTTTAAATAGCGATAATTCAAACTACAAAACTTCGCATTCGTGGTTTTGGCATTTCGGCGACGATATGCACCCCGAAAACTAATTACTGGGTACGCCACCGACTCTGTAACTCTGAAAACCGGGGTATCTTTGAGGAACTCATAAATACATAAACGCCTTTTGAAAAAGGATAGACGCCCCGAAAAAGTCATTTTTAAAAAGTACGGATTTTTGTTTTAATTTTTTTATATACAGTATATACTGTATATATATATAATCATAAATTAAAAGAAAATAAAGAACTAACTTCAGAATTGTAACGAGAAAAAAGAAACTTAGAACGGGTTGCCGTTTTCAAGGGAGCATCACCTCGTGTTAGTGGCTTTTCTGGCACAAGCAAACGACGGGAATAAGTACGTGTCGGCTGGTCATTCTTCCGAAACCACAAAACCAGAATTAACAAACTACAATGAGTAAGAAAAAAGTAAAAAAAAAAAAGGAAAAACTTAACACCCGTGAAATTTGAGGAGAAACACAAAACCTCAACATCATAAATACAAATATACGATGAAACTGAGGGGTACTTGGTTACGGTTAAATTAGAAACCTACCAAGCTAAAAAGTGTGTGTGACGTAAACTTGCAAAACTGTATCCTGAATGTAACTTCAGCCGCCATAGACCCACCAGGCAGCGCTTTGTATTACTTAAGTACTTAATTTTGTAGGGTCCTGGTCTTTCTCTGTTTTCCAACACAGACCACAGTGGTTCGATGATAGTCCTGGTTTTGTGGCTTCGAGAGCATGACCAGCCGACACTTGGTTATTCCTATCGTTTGCTGGTGCCAGAAAATCTGCTCCCACAGGTTGATGCTCCCTTGGAAACGGCAACCTGTTCTATGTTGTTGTTTTTTTTTTTTGTTTTTTTTTTTGTTTTTTTTCTCATTACAATTCTGAAGTTTATTCTTTATTTTCTTTTAATTTATGATTTTATAACTTCTATCCATGAGGTTCAGCTGACTTTGGCGCTCCCTCTGGAACCTGCTTTGCCATTATTTTAATTGTTTTGAACTTTGGTTATATATATGTTTTGAACTTATATTATATACAGGGTGATTCCTAAAGTCCTAAGTCACCTCAATAACTTGGGAACAAAGACAGCTAGAGCTGTGGAAGTAAGGTATGGTATAGTAAAACAACCATGCGCTATCGGATGAGAGTAACTGCAGCGCCCTTAGTGGAAAAATGTGGAAGTTAGCACTCATCTCGGAAACTATGAGAGATACGGGAAAGAGGTCAATTAGAAACTTCTAGAGCATCAACGAATTACTAGGAAATGACATATGATAGAAACGGCTGATATAAGTAAAAGGCTGGAAACGTGAGGGAAAACCAAGGTTTATTATACTCAGGCAAGAATACAAATGGAGTACATTGGTCGCATTTAATGCAACAGCGGTACTTACATAACATTGCGTTTAACGTAAATAGGGTTCAATATGACCACCATCTGCCACAATACACATTTGAATGCGAGACAGAACTTCTCGTTGTACGTTCGCCAGCATAAAAGGTGTCACGCTCTCACACGCAGCGACGATACGCAGTCGGAGATCGTGAAAACTCGTCGGTTCCACCCTGTACACGTGATCCTTTAGGTAACGCCAGAGTTAAAAATCCATGGGAGTTAGATCCGGGGACCGTGGAGGCCACGCTATGGGACCACCATAACTGATCATCTGTTGCCCGAATGTGTCGGACAGGAAGTGCTGTACCGCTGTTGATTGATGTGCCGGAGCGCCATCATGCTGAATCCATAATGAGCGTACATCCTACAGAGACAGGTCATCTAACCACTCAGGTATTGTGCTTTGTAACAGCTGCAGGTATCTTCGACCATTTAATGCGTCCTCATAGAACACAGGCTCAACAAGTCGGTCCTTCCAGATGCCACACCAGACATTGATCGACCAGCGCACCTGATGCCCCATTTCCCGTGTAAAAAATGGATTCTGAACTGCCCAGTAATGGGTGTTTTGTTTGTTCAGCACCCCGGCGCGTGTGAACTGTGCCTCTTCAGTCCATAGGATGTTTGGTAGAAAGGCCGCATTTTCTTCTACGGTGTTCATTACAACCTTGCACCAATCTAGACGTCGTTGGTTATCTCCTGGCATCAGTACGTGCAGCTGTACTGTACGGTACGGGTGGGCACAATGCTGATGCAAAATGTTCCACACACGGGATAGATATAAGCCACACGCCATACTGACTTCCCTCGTACTGGTGTGTGGGTTGGCCAAAACGTATGCCAGAGCATCGACTGGTTGCACATCCCTACCCATTCCGGTGGGTCGGCCCGAACGGGGACGCGCTGCAATACTGACTGTCTCTCGTAGCCGTCGAACCGCGCGACTGATGGTCCACGCTGTCGGCTATGGATGAGTCGGAAATCGTAAGCCATACTGGCGTGACGCTTCCCTCGCGTTGCGTACGAATTCTCCATATAGCAGGACCATCTCGTAATACTGTTCATTCGAATAGCCTGCCATGCTCCTTCTTTACTCGATACTTACGTTACGAATGACATAGCTCCTGACTGACGATCCTTTATACATTGCCACGCCACGCCTGACACGGCAGGTGAGGCATTATGTCCCAGCCGAATTTGCATACGACACTCACAGGCGTGCGGTTGCATACTGTACGTCTCTCTGCTAGACTGTTACCGCGACAACGACACGAACCGGCTTTGCACGTGTTCGCGTTTCCAGCCTTCTACTTGCCTCAGCCGTTTCTATCATATGTCGTTTCCTACTAATTAGTTGATGCTCTACAAGTTTCTAATTGATCTCTTTCCCGTATCTCTCATGGTTTCCGAGATAGGAGTGCTAACTTCCACATTTTGCCACTAGGGGCGCTGCAGTCACTCTCATTCGTAGCGCATGGTTGTTTTACTATACCATACCTAACTTCCATAGCTCTAGCTGTTTTTGTTTCCAAGTTATTAAGGTGACTTAGGACTTTAGGAATCACCCTGTATATATATATATGTGTGTGTGTGTGGTTTTAAGTACCTAGTAGGATATGGGACCACTTTCGGCATTCAGAACCGCCTGAATCTTTCTTGGAATGGACCTCATAAAAATCCTTAATGATGGTTAGTGGGATGTTACACCATTCTTCATGCAGAAACTTGTGGTGTCCTTGAGAGAAGCGACTACCAACTCCACTAACGTAGTGGAAAAAACGAGTTTCTCGCTCGGCTCCGGAAGCTGACAGAATGTTGACGATGTGTGCTGTTGTGTGTTGTGTTGTGAAATGAGATGCTCTGTGTACATCATGTTCCTTCCTCTTCGTGCTGCAATGAATCTTAAGGCTATTAAACCTCTCAATTAACTTGAGATAGGTGTTTGTTCTCCATTTGTGAGTCTCGTTCAAATTAATTACGATAGTGACAAGTTAATCCACAATAAAACTGATCCAGGTCCTTAAGGTATGCAGGAGGAGGATAATGGGATCTTTCTGTTTTCCAACACATACCACAGTGGCTCTATGATGTTAAAGTCTGGTGATTGGGGAGGCTAATGGAGGTGTGAAAGTTCGTCCTCATGTTCCTCAAACCATGATTGGACATTCCGAGCTCTTTTAACTGGGGCGTTATCCTCTTGACAGATGGCATCCCCTGCAGGAAATAATGCTTGAGCCATTGGATGGACTTGGTCTGCCAAAAGGATTTCATACGCATTGCCAGACATCCGTCCTTTCAAGTTGATCAGGGGACCTTCTGAAAACCACGATATGACCGCCCAGAGCATAACAGAACCACCACCATGCTGCACTGTTGGGAGCAGACCGGCTGGGTTGTACACTTCTGACGGTGTTCTCCACACGTAAACACGTCTTGCCGTGGGGTATAGTGTGAATGTGGATTCATTCGACCACATTACACACTTCCATGCATCGCCCAGTCCACGTTGTATGTTCCTGGTACTTCTGCCGTTGCCGTTGTACATTCACCCGGGTTACCAAAGGTTTTGCAATAGCAGCTCTGTCATGAATATCTTGATTATGCAGTTTCTTACGCGCTGTTTTGGTTTGTAGATGCAGATTGAGCTCCCCACTACTTTTCGGCCCCGTGGTCTTCTTATTACGGGTAACAGTCTTCTTTAATGCTCTCCTGTCTGTATAAGCCAGGGTCGTCTTGCAGCTGCTGTTGTGTTTCGCAGACGCGGTTTTGCCACGAACACGGTATGCTGTCATGATGATAGACACAGTAGCTCTCGATACCCCCCCCCACCCTGGTGACTGTTGTCACGGAGGCACCAACTAGCCGGCCACCAACAATTAGCCCTCTTTCCAAGTCCGTTAGGTCGCTCATTTCGTCGTCACCCTGAAAGAAATTTTGCGACAAGACACTTTAAATGCACTTAAACAGGATCTTGAGATTCTAAACAAAGCTATTACAACCAAAAAGTGGTGGATACCTTTGCGTATTGCAACGTACCCAGCTGCATTAAAAGTCACGTCTCTGAGTGTGGTGTTCACATTATTCTGTCCAACCCCTGTATCAAAGAATATTCAAAAACTTGGAGTTTTATTGAATTTGAAATTTAACTGAAGTTTTCCAATGCAAATTAGAACAGTTTGGGGACAGAACCACAGCTTGATTGTACAACTACAGTAGATTCCTCTTAATTGGGACATAACGGGCATAGGGAACAGAAACACAGCTTGATTGTACAACTACAGTAGATTCCTCTTAATTGGGACATATCGGGCATAGGGGACAGAAACACAGCTTGATGGTACAACTACAGTAGATTCCTCTTAATTGGGACATATCGGGCATAGGGGACAGAAACACAGCTTGATTGTACTACTACAGTAGATTCTTCTTAATTGGGACATATCGGGAATAGAACGCTTTGGCCCAATTAAGGGGCTGCCTCAATTATGCAAGACTTTATCCCAAAGAGCTAATTTGAGATGTTCTTCAAAATTTGTCCCAAATTAACAACTGCCCCGATTAACCGATGGCCCAATTAACCGTAATCTACTGTACATAAAAATTGAGTGTACTGAAAATTCTTCCTTATTATTACGACATATTTGAGGTAATTATACGTTCCCTTAATACAAAATGATGTATTTCTGACATGCTGTTTCACAAGTTATCAGCTCAGGAATATTGAAAATACATTTACAAAAGGAAACGCAAACTTACCATGCACTTCCTCCTAAACATTTATCCTGGACTTATGACTTCACATTTCGATACTTGAAAGACACTCCCAGTTTAAGATCAATGGACGTTTGGATGCCGAAAGGATGTCTCAGACAAAGCGATACCTCCAAACTGAAAAACAGTGCGAACCGTTATCTAATTAATAATCATGACTTTGATGTACAACTGCATTAGGATTAAAAACTTTCAAACCCATGCTATGTTAAATATCATAAAAAATTGCCAAACGTTATCTTCCTGTATCCGAATGAAGGTACTAGACTAGACAGTTGGCAATTATCTGAAAACTTACTTATTCGCCTCATTTATTCCCAATATAATAGGGACTACACTACAAAGAATTATTTGAAAAAGGCAGAAACCTACAGGGTAAATGCAACTTTTTAAACTAATAGATGTAGTGACTGTATGCGGTAGAATAAATCATCTTTCAGAATGATGCGATTATCAAATTATGAGCCAAATTTCAAATTCGTGAATGCTCATCTGACGAAACAATATTCTCCTACATGACTGAATTTTCGATTCTCGTTAATCTTACTTCAAAATGCCAATATTTAAGCTACAGGTTTAAGCTTTGCTCAGATCCGCATGTTAAAAATTTCAATTACTTGTGCACACTTTAACAGATGCCATATATTTTAACATTACGCTTTACCATCAAATTTATCAGATATCTCAAAATTTTGTTTTACCGTTTCAGGATGAACTACAGTATTTTCTCCATTTTCTGGATGAGTGGAAGGGACGTCCAATTGAAGTGTCAAACATATTAGGACCCAGTATGTCAAACAATATCAGAGCACTTATATATGGAACAAGATATGATTATGAAGACTCCCGCAGGAAGTTACTAGACGACAACAGGGCAATTCTAACGCAGTTTTTTGGGCAAACTGTCATACACGTATTCCTTCCATGGATTAAAAAAGTGCCTTTTATTAACACATTTTTAGGATATCATCGTGCTTCAAAGGCATCTCAAGCCATTCAGGATTTTAACGAGTAATTCACATTACTTTTGTACTGCTGCCGAGAAATTTTGCTTATTTCGGTAGAAACATTTGGAGTTTTTTGTGTGAATTATGAATAATACTATTTATTTCATTAACTAATGAATTTTAATCAATTTCACTGATTTACAAATTTGCTTAGATTATTACTCAGCTTCATAGCACTTAGGAATGGTAATTTTGAGTTAACATTTTAAACTCTAATCACCTGGTAAAACTGAAGAATCTAGTCAATGCACACACAGCAAACATTATAGCAAAACAAGCCCATTTACCGGTGGTGGCATTTGAAGCACGCCTCCTCGCTGCGGAGCAGGTCCTTCTCCCATCTAAACTACATCGGCAAAGCTTATCACTGCAATTTTACTGTTTATCTGTCTTGACATGTGCTTCACCGCTGAGGTAGGTACGCGTAAGTCACACTGAGTTAGCTTCCATTAGGAATACCTACCTAACAACGCGTTGATCCGCCTTTCTCTGCAACCACGGCCAACAGACTTCTGCAAGGTGTCGAACATCCTCCATACGTAACTTCACCCATGTCCACTGCAGTTGCTTCTTCAGTACACGCTGATTCCGTGGAGCAGGATCAAGAGTTCTCACACCCCGTTTTAGCATATCCGACAAATGTTCAATTGGGTTACAGTCAGGAGAGTTTGTGGGTCACGGCAATGGCGCGAATTCGTTGTCGTATTCGTACAACCTCTAAGCAGGACACGCACCCTGCCCGACGACACGATGCGTTGTCCTATTGAAAGATGGCACTGTTGTCCGCGTAAGCCTACTGCATACATGGATCAAGATAGTCGACTAACAGGTCTCTGTAGCGTCCACCATTCAGTGTTTGTGGGCTGATAACCAACGGGAATAGGGCTTGCCAGGGAAAAGCTCCCCAGACCATAACAACCCGTCCACCGGCCTGTTGAACCCCAACTGTGCTACCAGGGGATAGGGTTTCATGCTGTTTACGCCATATGCAAACCCAGCCATCAGCATGCTGCAGCGAGAAACGGGACGCATCCCACCAGACGAATTTCTTTCATCTGTCGAGAGTCCATTGCCGACGTTCCTTGGCCCACGCCGGGCGTTATTTCCGATGACTGGACGTCATCATGGGTACCCTTGTTGGTCTCCGGCTGTGGAATCATGAGAACATTTGTCATTTCAGCATTAGTACCCTTGGCTGCTTCATCATGAGTACCCTTGTTGGTCTCCGGCTGTGGAATCATGAGTACCCTTGTCATTTCAGCATCAGTACCCTGTGGAATCATGAAAACCCTTGTCATTTCAGCATTAAAACCCTGTGGTATCATGAAAACCCTTATCATTTCAGCATTAGTACCCTTGGCTGCGTCATCATGAGTACCCTTGTTGGTCTCCGGCTGTGGAATCATGATAACCCTTGTCATTTAGCATTAGTACCCTGTCTTATTACTCTTGGCTGCTTTATCATGAGTACCCTTGTTAGTCTCCGGCTGTGGAATCATGAGTACCCTTGTCATTTCAGCATTAGTACCCTGTCTTAGTACCCTTGGCTGCTTCATCAGAGTACCCTTGTCCTTGTTGGTCTCCAGCTGTGGAATCATGAGTACCCTTGTCATTTCAGCATTGGTACCCTTCGCTGCTTCATCAGAGTACCCTTGTCCTTGTTAGTCTCCAGCTGTGGAATCATGAGTACCCTTGTCATTTCAGCATTAGTATCCTTGGCTGCTTCATCATGAGTACCCTTGTCCTTGTTGGTCTCCAGCTGTGGAATCATGAGTACCCTTGTCATTTCAGCATTAGTATCCTTGGCTGCTGTCATCATGAGTACCCTTGTTGGTCTCCAACCGTGGAATCATGAGTACCCTTGTCATTTCAGCATTAGTACCCTTAGCTCTGTCATCGTGAGTACCCTTTTAGGTCTCCGGCTGTGGAATCATGAGTACCGTTGTCATTTCAGCATTAGTACCCTGTGGAATGATGAGTACCCTTGTCATTGCAGCATTAGTTCCCTGTGGAATCATGAGAAATTTTGTCCTTTCAGCATTAGTACCCTTGGCTGCGTCATCATTAGTACACTTGTTGGTCTCCGGCTGTGGAATGATGAGTACCGTTGTCATTTCAGCATTAGTACCCTGTGGTATGATGAGCACCCTTGTCATTACAGCATTAGTTCCCTGTAGAATCATGAGAAATTTTGTCTTTTCAGCATTAGTACCCTTGGCTGCGTCATCATGAGTACCCTTGTTGGTCTCCGGCTGTAGAATCATGAGAACCCTTGTCATTTCAGCATTAGTACCCTGCCTTAATACCCTTGGCTGCTTCATCATGAGTACCCTTGTTGGTCTCCAGCTGTGGAATCATGAGTACCCTTATCATTTCAGCATTAGTACCCTTGGCTCTGTCATCGTGAGTACCCTTGTTAGTCTTCGGCTGTGGAACCTTAGACCCCAGGTAAATCAAGGTACGGCGCATGGTACATACGGAAATGAGACGAACTGAACCGCTGCTGTACTGGTGGGTGAGCTAGATGACTGTTGCTCGTCGCTGCTGAGATACCAATCGTGACACCCCCGTCTAGAATCAGCCGCGCGTGGCTGACGAATGTGACTCCTGCTACTGGATGCCTGTGCATTGTTAATCCAGTCCTTGTACATCCTTGCTACATTAGTACGGGAGCAGCCAATAAATGCAACTGTTTCCGAAATATTGGCACCTGCCTTCCGGTCCCAGCTATCTGGCAACGGTTAAGTTGACTTAAGTCGCCGCGTTTCCCCATTTCTGGCAAATGTTTCCTGATTACATGCAGATGATAGGTGTTCACAATTTATAGTAGCCGCACGTGACGTTGATGGTACTTTGTTATTGCTCCAAATATGTAAAACGGGGGTTGTTCCTAATGGAAAGATAATTCAGTGTATATATCCCCCCCCTCACTTGAGAAAGGGCTGGAACGGAATCGTAGGTTTCCAGTCAGCCGGCAAACCATGCTTGAAGGAGAGCTCACTGTAGAAGAAGGAATTCTAATTACTTCCAGAGGATGTGTGGAAGAAGCGTCACACATTTATTTTTCTTTTTGAGGAGACCAACTGCAGGAGATTCTTTTTTACGATCGGTCGCCAGTATCGCGCAAGAAGCCCATTTTGCCGGTGGTGAGATTCAAATCCACGCTTTCTCGCTCTAGAGTCCGTTGTTCTCTCAACTAAACTACACCGACGAAGCTTATTGCTGTAGCTTTGCAGTCTTGACATATGCGTCACTTCTGAAGTAGGTAAGTCACAAGTTAGAGGTGCTGTACTCTTTCTCAGACAATATCAAAATTCTCAGACTCACAAAGTTTGCACTGAATACCTTTAAAAAAACGTTTTTAGGCGTAAGTAAAAGGAATCGGACTTCAGCTGTTCTGTATTAATAAGACACGAAAAATTAAAGGAAACCGATATGGTAAATGTATGCTCGGCTTTCGCAGACAACAGAAAAAACGGTTTTAATCAGTTCACTATGTTCAGTAGAATTTCAACATGACAACCCGGATTGTGGTTTAAATAATAGTTCGCCTTCGTGATTTGATATACATTGAGATGCCAAAAAAACTGCGAAGGACGCTACCATTTCCATTACATGCCACCACACCCATGCGGCAAATGATATCGTCTGCAAATGATGTATATCGTCTGCAAATGATGTATAGGCAGACATCTCCGCAAGCTCAAGTAGTAGCATTCGCAGTTCAGATGGCAGCTTATCAGGATTTAGGCGTTTTAAAACGTTGTATAATAGTCGACGGTGACGGATCACTTTGTCCATGTTCATTTCGTCCACGCTCACTTCGTCCAGTTCATTTCGTCCAACGTTCACTTTGTCCACTGTTCACTTCGTCCGCTGTTCACTTAGTCCAATGTTCACTTCGTCCACTGTTCATTTCGTCCACCGTTCACTTTGTCCACGTTCATTTCGTCCTCAGAATGAATGAAATGTTACGAATATGTCGTACTTAGAATAAAAACAGCGGAAAAAAGGCTAGGCCTAGTGCCTATGAAGTAATATTTAGTGCCTGAGCAAAAACGCAATATTATTACCTTAATTTGATGTAAAAATTTTAGAAATATGACGTACTCAGAATAATAACAGTGAAAAAGGCTTTGGCCTAGGTCAAATAATATTTAGTGCTTGAGCAAAAGCGTGATATCATTACCTTGACTTGATACGTAAACATTATGAATACGACATCCGTAGAATAAATATTGCAAAAAAGGCCTAGGCCTAGGGCCAATGAATACGCAGTATTATTACCTTGATTTGATATGTAAATATTATAAATATGACGTGATTAGAATAAAAACTGTGAAAAAGGCCGCGCCCTAGGGCATATGAAATAATATTTAGTGCCTAAGTAAAAGCGCAATATTATTACCTTGAGTTGATAGGTAAACGTTATGAATATGAGATCCGTAAAATAAAACTATGGAAACGGCCTAAGCCTAGGGATTTTGAATTAATATTTCGTGCCTCAGTAAAATCACAATTATTACCTTGAGTGGATACGTAAACGTTTTGAATATGACATCAGCAGAATAAAAACTGTCAAAAGGCCTACACATGAGGCATAGTAATTAGTATTTAGTGCCTAAGTAAGTAAAAGATAAATATTAATAACTTGGCATCTTATGTAAATATTTAGTGCCTAAATAAAAGCGCAGCGTTATTGAAAAATCCCACCTTATAGTTCTTTTCTTCTGCCTATAACAAAAGCTCCATGAAAACAAAAAAATTCGACGGTAATCCATGCATTCTGAGGACGAAGTAAACGTGGACAAAGTGAACGGTGGACGAAATAAACATTGGACAAAGAGAACATTGGACTAAGTGAACAGCGGACGAAGTGAAAAGTGGACAAAGTGAACATTGAACTAAGTGAACAGCGGACGAAGTGAAAAGTGGACAAAGTGAACGTTGGACGAAATGAGCTGGACGAAGTGATAGGGAACCATAGTCGACGACCGGGAGATGGATCACTCCATCACGGAAATAACCACGAAATTTGGATTTGTACGATCAACAATTTAAAGGCCGTACCTGGACTACACAAACTCAGGGAAAACATCCAGAGGGCGAGGCCGGTGTGGCCGTAGAAAAACTCCTGGACGATCGTGGACAGCGGCGTCTGGCGATTACCTTAACATCCGCCACGGCGAGAAACATTGCCGCAAATCACAGCGCAATTCAATGCTGGGGCCAGTAGTAGCATCAGCGTTCGGACAATGCAACATTTTACGTGTTCTGTGTGGTTTTGGAGACGACAATTCACCCGTTTGTCATTGTACTGAACCGACGACACAAGGCTGTGCGCCTCGCCTGGCGACGCAACACTATCATTGGACGCAAGATGGCTAACTCCGGGTGTAACGACAAACCCATGAGACAATGGACCCTGTACGCCTACAAGGTACAGTGCAGGCCGGTGATGGCTCTGTTATGGTGTGGGGTATTTTCAGCTGGGACATATTTGGATCCGCCATACGTCTGCAGGCCGCTATGACCGGTGGAGGCTACGTAAGCATCCTTGAGGATCGTTTGCACCGGTTCATGTCATGCAACTATCCCGACGTGTACGACCTCTTTCAGCACGACAATGTGTCACCACACACGTTCACAGTCGCCCGATCATAGCTGGAGCAACATTCCACAAAGTTTGGCATCCTGACTTAGTTCGCCGCATTTAAACACCATTAAATACATTTGGGATGCTGTTTAACGTGCCGTCAATGTCAGGAATCCTCTACCGGCAAATACTACTGAATTGTGGGACGCTCTTCATGAAGCACACCTGACTGCAATGAAAAACGAGAAATAATAGGTCATGTGACCCAGCTGAATGTTTTCGTTTCACTGAAACAGAAACTATACTTCGATTCACCCTAAGATGACACTTCAGTTTAAGGTACAAGAGCCTACGCACTCAATGAGCCTTCGTGGACGGCCGAGAGTTATGTTCATCCGCGTCACTTCCCACTGTGCCCTGCTGTTAGCAGCTGTCAATCACTTTCCCCGTCAACTCATTGGCATTCTTATCTCCCAATCTATCTACGCATGCGTGTATTGGTCTAATTTTAAAACTTAATTTATGAAAATAGATCATTTTTAGATTTGTCTAAAATATAAGTATACAGCTAGGACAACATAAAGTATGATTCTGGAAAACAAATGCGTTGATTTTCACGGAAAATGTTGAAAACTACTTTTAGTCTCGGCGATAGGTTTCACGTACCTTCCCCTTCAGTGTTATCTTAGGGTGAGCCAAAGTATAGGCATTTACATAACACAGACATAATTAAGAGATGGAAGCGAAACTGAAGCGAATGAAGCTGAACCCCACCAACACAGTGAACGCTTAACAAATGCCAAAATGAGAGAAACAGTTTGAAATTTGCAAGTTGGAATACAACTGAAATCAGATAACCTCCACATAGAGTATGAAAAATTTACAGATAGTAGACCACAAATACATTTTCTAATTCTTACTTTCATTGCTTTTCTACTTCTTCCATTCCCTTTAAATATGTGAGTAAGTGTAAAAACTTAAGAATCATAATTGTGAGATATATAACTTGACCGTACATTACCTGCTGAATTTATATTTCATCAGTTCGTGCAATCAGCTGGTGCGTTTTATGAAAATATTCTGTCCAAAAGTGATCACGTTACGCACTGTTATTCTAAATAAATTTATATCCTTTCCTGGAAGTCTTATAAGAAGCGCACAGATGTTTGATGCCACCATTTGAATGTCGTTGAAATATCAAGTTCATGTTATCATTCCCAACTAATATGTCGTAGACGAATCAGAAGCAAATGGCTGATCTATGTGAAATTTTTCTTTTATAAGGTGAAATTCATTCCAAATATGCAATGGATTCAAAATTCTTTCTAACAGTGATGGATTAATTACCACTGCCGAACGAAGTCTTCTTCGAAATAAGAATGCAATTTCGTAAACTTTTTTGTAAATAAAAGGTATCTACATACATAAGTATCAATTACAGCCAGCTCTCATTATATTCAGCCTTGGTAAGCTCATCCTGCATGAGCACGTCCTGAACTTTAACGCTGCATGTTCGTTTTTCTTCAGCGTGGAACATGGCGATACTCTCCGGACTTCGCATCCTGTGTCTCTCAGTGAACATACCCTCAGCGTTTTCAATTTTTCTTCAGCGTGGAACATGGCGATGCTCTCCGGACTTCGCGCCACTCCAAAGAAGCCCCTGTGTCTCTCAGTGAATATACGTTCTGCGTTTTCAATTTTTCTTCAGCCTGGAACATGATGATGCCCTCCCGACTTCGCACTACTCCAAAGAAGCTCCCTGTGTCTCTCAGTGAACATACCCTCTGTTTGTTTTTTTATAATTTTTCCTCAACGTGGAACATGGTGGTGCTCTCCGGACTTCGCACCACTCCGAAGAAATCCCTCTGTCTCTCAGTGAAAATATCCTCCGTGTTTTTAATTTTTTTAGTTGAACAAAAGTAATAAATCTTGAAAGAAGCGTGAAGGATTAAGTGTCTTCAACGGAGACAAAGGTGCCGGTTTCTCTGCGTTTGTCCGAGTGGACCTGGGTTTTACTTCCGGATAAGGCATGGGTCTTTCCAATTTCTAAAACCAGTGCTCTAAATTAGCGACGAGCTTACTGTTCATAGCTCTTAGAGTTCCTCACGGTGGTCGTTAAACTCCGAAATAAAAAAAGAACATAAAGTATTTTGAATAAGAAGGTGTTTTCACTATGAATCTCCGATAGTGGAATGAACGGGATGTATTTAGATATTACTACGGTGCACACAAGGACCATCCACTAATACCCAACTGTATGGTTTACCATAAGCATGATCACAAAGATGTGCTACAGTATGGGAAATACATAATGGCAGATATTGATCAAACTGACCAAATTTGACAGTGCTTGGTTATTTGTTAGAACGCAAGACGAAAGTCCGTCAGTGATGCCCTCCCCCCGAAAACATTTCTCTGAGGTGCCGCTTTTCTCTTCGAAGTAGATTGGAGGTGTGCTCTAAAGTTCTTGTTCAACAACTGCGACTAGCAAAAAATTGACCACTTCGCACAACATCACGCATTCTCGAGCGAAGGTCATCTATTGTAGTTACAACACAGAAGCAAAAAAATATATATACATCATATCAGAGAACAAACCCACGATAAATGAATACTGAATATTCCAATCCCTTCACCAATTGTTCTCGTACCAAATTATGAAAGGACAACTGCATGAAGGCGGGCATGAGATGCATTACACCATTCCAGAATCAAACGTTATGTTTGAACCCCATGAAAATGGAAGTGAAGGTTACTTCAAATTTCTTTGTCCAAATCTCCATCCTATACATAATATGGTTATGATCATTACCATATGCCTCTGATATGGGTTTTAACCTTCTGAAAATATAAATGAAACAACGTAATAAATGCAGCACTGGTCCATCAGAATCGAAAATAAATTACTTTGGTCCAAGTGCTTGACATACTCGCTTGCGTCATGAAATTAAGTGCTATCGTCACTTTGTCTTTCCGTTCTTATATCACTCATTATGACAAAAAACATGCATGATGCATTCGCTCTGAAACGTCGAATTGGGGAAATACTTTTTATACTCGACAGATATGAGCATAACCAAATTTTCATTATATTTTTCCATTTTTGATTGCAGTTGTCTTTGCTGAGTGCTGCCGATGTGTATTTGTGTTTCTCATCGTTTCACACTTTGCAGAAAATCGACAGGAATAATTTTTCTTAATGTCGGATCCTGGAAGGATTACTCGCAATGCCGTCACTATTAATTTCGAGAGAGTTCGCTTAACCCTGTGGAGTCCGCAATTGGACGGTACAGGTAAATGGTCAACAGCTAGTCTTTAAACTAAGCTGAAGAAATACGCCCAAGCTTTCTGGTTCAGTGGGTTTCCTGAAGCTAGATTTTTCAACTTAAGGAAGTAGGTGTATTAATTTCCCTTTGTCACGTTATATCTGGACTTCAAAAACAAAATAAAACAATTAATTTTGTCACATAGAAATAAATCTGACCATTCGCTATCTTTTCTAGAAACTTTTCCGCTAGAAAGAGTGCACACACACTTTTATTTATAAACAGTTTTTGTTTCTAGAATGAATGGAAAACCTCCTTTTAGATCACTAAGTGGTACTTGTAGCCAAAGTCACCAGTGAGGCAGAGTTATGCAGACAAGGCCGTGTGTGTGAGTGTCTTCATGTTGCATGGGTGGGTGAATGACTCATATCAACATCCAATGGAATGATTAATTCTTCACCTTAATTTAAGGCCGCTGGCTCTGAGGAAAAGAGAAAGACACAACTGTTATCCGAATAATAAGCACGTTATCCACATCTTACCGAAGATTCTGAATCAATCCCCAGTTCCACGGAAAACCAGAAGCAACGCGACGTTCTGTCAAAAAGGTCTGTCATGACAGGCTCGGTGCGTGGGTCCATTACCTCCGTTATCCAGGAATTTTTTTTTAAATTCCATGTGAATGCATGAAACTCTAAATCTCTGTGCTGCACCACGAATCCTGAAGTGCACGAACGGCAAAATATTGCTAGGATAATTTTCAAAGCAAACCCTGTTTCAGCATGCTAAACCTCTGTCTCAAGTTAAGCATCCAGTAAAAGAATCTTATTGTTCATATCTTTTATAAACAAGTTACGAAGTGCAATGTTTTCCACAGAAGTTCTTGACGAGAATAGCAGCAGAATTGCGAAGTTATAATCGTTGAATCCATGTTTCTATCAGAAGGAATTCTTATGCCTTCTAAAGCTCAAACTAATATTTTTTTAATCTCTTTAGGGATCAGCTTGAGCAGCACAGGAAGACGTTAGAAGCAAACCATACCAGAGATTACATTGACAAGTTTCTTTTGGAAATGGACGAGGTCAAGAGAAAACAAGTGACAGATACCTCTTTTACAGGTTTCATAAATGTTGTTTCTTATTTCACCTTATTTTTGACTTGAGAAAAAATTTTCATTAGAATATTTTTGTATGAGAACGGTTCAAATTTAATGATTCTTGCAAACAACATAAATTAACAACATATTTGCGTCCATTTCGCCATCACTTATTGTGCACATTAAGGTTCTTATCCGTGCTTCAAAGTCAAAAGTAGCAGTGGTCCGGATGAACATTAACGGAGTCGATAAAAGTGCACCCTCTTCTGCATATTTCGAAGACGTGCCACCAAACTGGTGACGAACAGCAGCAGATTTGAATCAGAGACAATGTAGAGCAGTACGCCGTACATAGGATCTTCTGCTTTGCAACAGCAGAGGATATGTGAGTACACCATTGTCGTCTCGACAAACAAAACAAAACGTCTTCAGTCGCTGGCACCGAAAATGGATCATAAATGACTGGAAAACAGCAACCCGGTCTGACAAATCGCGTTTTGAACTGCAACATGACGATGGATGGAAGACAATAATGGATGCATCCTATGTCGGCAAAACTCTCCAAGCTAGCGAAGGCAATGCAAATCCATTGGCCATTCTTTCATGGGAGACTTTAGATCTTTTGATTCAAGTTAATCTACGCCTGAATACCGAAGCGTGTTTAAATATCACGCCTGATCAAAGTCATCTATCCATGGTCGCTCTGTACTATACATTGGCGACGAACAGTTCCAACAGAGTAGTTGACTGTGTTACAATGCTCAGAGTGTTTCGCGATGTTTTTAGGAAAATAACGACGACTTTCTCCCTGCCTCTTTGGCCACCTCAGTTTCCATATTCAATCCCACGGAACATTTGCGGTATGAAGTCAAACGAGGCATCAGTTTTCTGGATCCACTAAAATTAAATCTTCGAAAATGCTCTTTGACACGTTGTCACTATAACTTTACCAAATCTTCGTCCATCTTCATTCCAATGGTTAAAGATAGTCCAATACATTATTGGGTAAGTGGTGCTAATGAATTGGCCAGTCACTGTACATTTTGTCCTTGAAAAGAAGGTGAATACTTGCTGACATGAGCCTTCATCGTCTCCGGGATGAAGGCTTGAAGTGCGTTTCATCTAGCACTTCGGACCTTCAACTCGGAGACGCTGTCCTAACGCTGCTGTTTACATGGTATTTAGGAATGCTATGGTTAAAATGTTCATTTGTAGCTCCTTTTTGTTCAGTCCTTAATTGTTTTTCAGTTTAACTCAATCGCTAGCTTTTGGTTTCCGTAGTTTTGTGGGGGGTTTTTTCTTTCTCTTTTTCAATGATGTTTCTGCTCAGGCTGCAGCTAAGAAATAATCAAAGGCAGTGCAGCTCAAGAGCTAAGTGAATAAGCCTCTAACAAGGTAACAGCCATTTCTATTACGAAAGACGTTAAAAAACCGCCTGTAATTCACAAGTTTATTCTACGTTATTGAGATCGGTTTGGTAATTTCTTTTTTAATTGATCTTACTTTCGTTCATGTTTTACAAACTGTGTTCACCAATTTCTTGTTTTTTCTTCAGATATGAAGATAAGAGAACTTTATACATCAAAGCAGAAGTGTCTGCAGATATAATTTATAAAATTCTAAAACTATGGATTAGGATGTACGACATGCATTAGCAAACGAATACGCTTTACTGAACGAATGAAAGCTTCGCATCGGATCATTTTGAGAAAAGTGATGTACAAACATCAACCACATGCAGTGTTTTATACCTTGATGACAGCCGTTATACCATCTGTATAGGAGAAATACGGCTACTTCTATTTGCAATTTGTCAGACCTCTGAAAGTAATAAAATACATCGTTACTGATATATGCTGAAAACCCAGTTTTTTCTTCTCTTTTTTCCCCGCTAGGTGAAGTTTCCACAGGCACAGTGTTGCACGGTTTGCAAATACCTTCTGAACTATGAGACTGCATTCGGACTAGTCATATAGCTGAAGACCACCCAGTCCACACGGTGAAATCAGAAGGGATTCATAAACTGGAAAACGATATCCATCTAATCTCTAAGTTTTTTTGTTCGGATGCACGCAGCGCGAATGAACAGACCAAGAAAGGGGTTTAAAAACTACTTCATGCTTGCAAACGTAATTTTTTCTGTTGGGAGAGCAATGAAATCTTGAAAACCTTGAATAATTACATCAATGTACAAAAACCCGATGACCAACAGGAGTTGCTGCAATATATCCCGTCGTCCTTACCTCGTAAACAGTGTAGTAAGCTATTTAGCGAAAGGAGTAACGGGTTCCCAGTCCTTTTCCATGAAATTTATAGTTCTTTACACTGTAAATTTAATATATATATATATATATATATATATATATATATTCTATTAAGAAGAAACTGAAGCAAAAAAAATGTTTTTGACTCATACCAAGTACAACATAGAAAAGGTTATGTATTGACCGGTGTGAGTAAAAAGAGAAAAAAAGAACAACCGAATGCAGAAAGTGTCGAGAATACTGAGCCTTGGCTTTATCAAGGACCAGCAAAAACTCTGCATTTTCTCACTTCCACAAAGACCTATTTGGAAATGGGTTTCTGCAAAGTCATGGATGCAAGTAATAAGCCCACCAAAAAAAAAAAAAAAAATTTAAATATATATATATATATGTCATGACCTCCGCAGAGTTGTATGACCAAGCTTTAGTTAACAATTTAGGTTTAAATTCTCTTTCAGGCGAACTTGGCAATTTGTTATTACTGAACATTATTTCTGGTTCATTATGTTACTCTTACAACTTGAGTTTTCTATAGTCATCTTCTTTCTGTTTAATAGTAACAGATGAAGAGCATGGGTCCGGCCAGGAAGGTTATGAATGCAAGCTAAATTGTTAACTAAAGCTTGGTCATACAACTCTGCGGAGGTCATGGCATATATATATATATATTTAAAAAAGAATTCTTTTTTTTTGGTGAGCTTATTACTTGCATCCATGACTTTGCAGAAACCCATTTCCAAATAGGTCTTTGTGGAAGTGAGAAAATGCAGAGTTTTTGCTGGTCCTTGATAAAGCCAAGGCTCAGTATTCTCGACACTTTCTGCATTCAGTTGTTCTTTTTTTCTCTTTTTACTCACACCGGTCAATACATAACCTTTTCTATGTTGTACTTGGTATGAGTCAAAAACATTTTTTGCTTCAGTCTCTTCTTAATAGAATGTGAATTCTGAATTTTCATAACTGCTGCGTTGCGCGTTTTGATCTTCAGGTTATTTTGCAACTTTCGTTTTAAATTCTAAAGTTTTTCTTATGTTTTCGGCTTTGCTCTTTAGATCTGTTCATTTGCGCTGCGTATATATATATATATTACTCTGATCATGATGTCTTCCACTCTTGCCATTTTTCTGATCCACGAGCTCCTCTTCTTATCTCTCCTGGTTACACCAAGAATGCATCTCTCCATGCTCCTTTGACTTGTCTCTAAAATCCCTGAAATGGCAATGGGCTGGACATATTGCCAGAAGGACAGACCATCGATGGACAGCCGAAATTTTTACTGGATTCCAAGGGACAAGAAAAGACCCAGAAGAAGACAACAAGGGGATGGGTGGATGAAATTCGAAAGTATGTAGTAGAGTAACATGGAGGAAACTGGCACAAGACAGACCGTTGTGGAAGAAACTTGGGGAGGTAGGTACGTCAACTACACTGCCGGACAATTGCTAAGGACGGATGACAATAGCAATGATAACAACCATAAAATGGAAGGCCGGAAAATGTGGAAATTAGCATAAGTGCGGGATACAGTAAGACGGTTGTGCGTATGCAAATTTTGGATTGCCGAACTTGTTCGTGACGTCATAGCGCTGATAAGAGATATAAAGGATTTGACGCATATTGACCATTCTTGTTCAAACGCAAAGAAAGAATCAATTGACGAACTTGCAATTTTCAGTATGTCTTCCCGACATCACCTAGATGATTTCACGCGTGGCCGTATTATTGGCAAGATTGAAGAAGGGCGAAAAATAACAGATGTTGCCAGGGAGTTCGACGTCAGCTACAGTGTTGTTTCAAGGCTTTGGAAATCATTTCAAACAAATGGAGAGTGTAGCAAACGTCACGGGGAGGTCGTGTTCGCAGTACGACACCTGCAGAAGATCGGTACATAGTGCTATCAACAAAAAGACACCGGCGCAGCACAGCTAGTGAGGTAGCAAATCAGTTTCTGGCTGCTACTGGCAAGCGGATCTCCCGAAAAACTGTCGCCAGACGTTTGCATGAAGGAGGACTATACGCCCACCGTCCTATTGTGTGCATCCCATTGTCCAGACGTCACCGTACCGCCCGTTTGCAATGGTGCCATCAACATCGCAATTGGACAGATAACGACTGGTCTGCTGTCCTCTTCTCAGATGAGAGTAGATACAGTATATCGTCTGATTGTCGACGACAACTGATCTGGCATGATAGTGGTACTGCATATTGTCCAGCAAACATACAGGAAAGGGACCGATATCCGACATGTAGTGTCATGGTATGGGCTGGCATCATGATCAATGGCCGTACGTCCCTCTATGTGCTTCCAACTGGGACTATGACTGGCCAACGATACATTAATGATGTTCTGCTACCTCATGCTCGCATGTTCCGAGGTGCTGTCGGTGATAGATTCATTTTCATGGACGACAACGCAACATGTCATTGAACAGTCGCTGTCCAGGAGTGTCTTGAGAGCGAGGATATTCAGCGCCCCGTATGGCCAGCACGTTCTCCAGATCTGTATCCCATTGAAAATGTGTGGGATGCTTTGGGGAGGAGTCTTGCTGGTCGCCAATGCCCTCCAATAAACAAGAACACCTTCATCCGTGCACTGACAGAGGAATGGGATAAATTACCCCAACAGCTGCTTGATAATGTTGTGCAAAGCATGACACGACGTGTGGAATCTTGCATCGCCCTCCATGGTGGCCATATCCCGTATTGACATCTTACGCCGGAACGCCTGCGGACGGTAATTGCATTTTTTTCACGTTTACGTATTCTGCACAAAATGGCCTGTTTGTCCCTTGAACACGTTCCAAAGCCTTCTGGATTTCAGAGCACAATAAATTGTCTTTCTTGTAATGTCCTGGCATTCTGACATTATTTTATTTCACTTGGCATCCAACCACACTTACTTTTTTAAGCGCTATATAGCCGTTTATGACCCGTCCTTAGCAATTGTCCAGCAGTGTATATCCCCAATCCCTTGAGGAAGGGCTGAGAAGGAATCGTAGGTTTCTGGGTCAGCCGGCAAACCACGCTTAAAGGAAAGCTCTGTGGAAGAAAGAATTCTCATTAATTCTAGGCTATGTGTGGAAGCAGCATCACACATTTTTCAAAGCGTTGAACAAGGAATTCTAATTAATTCCAGACGACGTGCGGAAGAAACATTACACTTTGTTTTTTAAGAACCCTATGGCCAGGAGATTCATTCTTACGTTCGGGGGCCAATATACTGAAACAAGCCTTTTTTGCCGGTGCTGAGATTCGAATTCGCGTCTCCTCGCTCGGGAAGCAGTTGTTCTTCCACTAAACAACAAACACTTCTGAAGACGAAGCTTACCGCTGAAAACTCGTCTTGAGAAGTATGCCACCTCTGGGAAGAAGGTCTCCATCACAGACCATTAAATCATTCAAGGTCCACCTGTGGTACTCGCGATCCCATGATTGGAAGAAGGTCTCCATCACAGACCATTAAATCATTCAAGGTCCACCTTTGGTACTCGCGATCCCATGATTGGAAGAAGGTCTCGGCCACATACATTCTTCTAATCATTAAAGGTCCACTTTTGATACTCGAGAGCCCATTGAAGACGCTGTCGATAGTGAACCGAGATTGGAATGGCCACTGAGAGTGACATGCGGCTACGCAGCCCCATTTTCAGTAGGTTTCGATGCACTATGTGTTGTGACACATTCTCTCGTCACCAGCATTCAAATTACCGGCAAGTTTCGTCACAGTATCCTTTCTGTTGGCTCCTACCATATGCGATAGCCTTCGATGATCCATGGTCGGCCCACACCATGCCGGCTTTTCGTGGCTTTCCCTTCTCGGACCATATTTTGAAGGTACCAACCACGGCTGAGCGTGAACACCCCACAAGCATTGCAGTCTCGGAAATGCTCTGACCCAGTCGTCTGGCCTTTACAAATTGGCTTTTGTCAAACTCGCTCGGCTTTTTAGCACATCTTTTGTAAAAAAAGATCGTGCTTCTGTTATCGGTTTGTCCGTCCGTCCGTCTGTACCCACGGTATCTCTGCAACTATTAGTCCGATTTGAAAAATTCTTTTTGCATTCGGAAGCTTGAAATATCCGAATGATGATCCTTCATTTCGTTTCTTTTTTTTTTTTTTACGATGTACAATTTTGCCGCTAGAGGGCGTAAATGCACATGATGTCGAATTCAAAATTACGTTTTATTTCACATATTTGCTTCTAAACATCCGATTGAAAAAATTCTTTTATCTTTCGATTCCATTTATGTCGAAGAGTGTTTTAGATATAGTTTCCTTTTCAAATTACGCATAGATTTTCCGCTAGGGGGCGTAAAAGTAAATGACATTTTTTCCGATAACTCTTCTCCTAAACCTCCGATTTGAAAAATCTTTTTTCAGCGGATACATCTGCTAATGGAAAGTCTTTTGCATATAATTTCGAATTTTGGTAAAGCATACTTTGGCCACCAGGGGGCGTTAGCCTTAATTTTTGCTTCTGATGTATTCGCCATAAAATCTGAGCTTCTAAAATATCGATTGAAAAAATTCTTTCGTGGACTGATGCCACTCACATCGATAAACCTTTTCGGAATATTTTCTTCCTAAAATATCCCACAGTTTCTCCGCCAGGGGCGTAGATGTATATCTTATTTTTGTCAATATCTCTACTTCTAGGAGTCCGATTTGAAAAATTCCTTCTTTGTTGGATAGGGTTTTTTGTGTGACATGGTTTTCATATAATTTCAAGGAGTCCGATTTGAAAAATTCCTTCTTTGTTGGATAGTGTTTTTCGTGTGACATGGTTTTCATATAATTTCAAAAATTTTCAAGTAATTCATAGACTTTCCGCTAAGGGGTGTAAAGGTAAATTGCGTTTCGCCCAATATCTCTGCTTCTAAATCTCCGATTTGAAAACTTCTTTCTGCACCGAATACAGCTCCTGATGGGAAATCGTTTGCACATAATTTCTAATTTTTGTAAAAAAATGGTTTCGCCACCAGGGGCGTAAATCTTAATTTCCGCTTCTGATGTATTTGCAGCAAAATATGAACTTCTAAATTCTCGATTAAAAAAAACGTCGTTTGTAGACCGATACTATTCATGTCGACAAACCTTTTAGGAGCATTTTCTTCTTAAAATAGTGCATGGTTTCTACGCCAGGGCGCGTAGATGTATATCTTATTTTTGTCAATATCTCTAATTCTAAATGTCCAATTTGAAAAATTCCTTCGTTGTTGGATAGTGTTTCCGATGCGAAATGTTTTTCCTATAAATTCAAAATGTTCACGTAAACCATTTAAGACTTTCCGCTAGGGCGCATAAAAGTAAATTGCGTTTTCTGCTCCTAAAACTCGGATTTGAAAAATTCTTCCTGTATCGCATACAAGACTTGATGGAAAATATTTTTCACATAATTTCTAATGTTTTGTAAAGAATGGTTTGGCCACCAGGGGTCATAAGTGTTAATTTTTGCTTCTGATGTATTTGTAGCAAAATCTAGGTTCCTGAAAACTCGACTAAATTTTTCTTTCTTGGACCGATACCGCTCATATGGATAAACCTTTTGAGAATACTTTCTTCCTAAAATAATGCATGGTTTTCCCACCAGGGGACGTAAAGTCACATCTTATTTTTGTCGATAACTCTGTTTCTAAGAGTTCTTAAGCTCAAGATTCCGTTTGCAGCAATATCTGAGGGATTAAAGACCCGATTGAAAAACTTCTTTCTTCCGTCATATACTATTGTTTTCCATACCAGTTATATTGCCTTTGGATAGCTTTGATAAATTTAATTTGCGTCAGAACGGATTCAAAAGACGTGCTTATTACACCCGAAAATTCGGTGTCATCTTTCTTGTTACATATTAAGAGCAAGAATAATACTGATTAACATAGCTCAGCATCAGGTGTGATTTATACCGTTTCATAACCTTTTTTTTTTTTTGTTTGGAGATTTCAGGATCACCGTGAGCAACTCAATGGGCTATAAGCAGTCACCGGTCTCTAATTTAGGGCCACTGACTCCAGGGAAGGGAGAGAGCCAGTGCCGTAAAACAAACCCAACATCAATGCCTCACCGAGATTCGAACCCGGACCCATCTCGGACGAATGATCAGAAGCCATCGCTTAGACCACTGCGCCACCAGGCCAACATTTCATGACCTTCACATGCGCTGTCGTTTATTTGCAATTGCATCGATTTGTATAAAGATGAACTGGTTACAATATTTTGGCTCTTCGGTGTAACTTATATAAAATGCTACAAGAGAATTTTTGAGGAGGCTACGTGAAGGCGAATTTTCAGTTTTTGTGAACAATTATTTATATTAATTTTCCTGTGTAACATGAAATCGGTAAGCAAATTCTCTTTGAACGTTAATATCTTCTGTGTGCTTTTCGTATGTAAGTGAACCCTGGATAAATCATTTCAGAAGTGCCCCTAAAATTTTCCCCCACATCCGCTCGAAATGTTTATCACGTCTCTTGACATGCTCGCACATGTATATATGAGAAAAATTCACTCACATTATCACGTTTATGGATCTGTGTGCAGGATATTTTTCTCAGCCTGCCACAAAATACGAGGACAAAATATTATGTCTGGGATTCATTCCTTAATTTCTGTTTGCCTCTTATTGCTTTATTAACTGTTGATGAAATAATGCGTAATTCCATAGTTTGAGTTTGTTTTAGTTTTGTTGTTTTTTTTCGTAGAAAGCATGCTGCTTGGTAACATAGGTGCTATAACAGGTGCTGGCAGTGAAACGGTGCAAACGGCTGTCAGCTGGGATGTTTACATCATGGCTGTGTATCCCGATGTACAAAGGAAAGTTCAAAAAGAGATTGATTTAGTCGTTGGCTCAGAAAGAATGCCCTCATATGCAGACCAAAAATCCATGCCGTACACTCAGGCTGTTATCATGGAAATTATGCGATGGAAAACTATTACTCCTCTTAACATACTCCGATGGTAAGTATTTTAACGAGAATTCATAAAAACTTTTTCAAGCGCAGAAAATAGATTAAATGAATCAATAAATTGATGCATGAGTGCAAGCAAGTATGTACATATATATTAATACATGCCTCTATGTACACTGTCTTGCAAAAATTAAGGACGAGGCGGCTTTTCGAATGTAAAGTCGAGCGGAAGTGCTCCACATCAACTCAAATCATACCATAAGATCCCCAAGATGTAAGAATATGGGACAAGTGAGCAAAACCGTCCAAACAAGGATTCCAAAGGATACAAAGGCACTTTATTGAAAAGGTAGCTTCGAGCACAACTGGACACAAGACAGAAGCGTCCATGTCACAGGCGGCTGCCAAGAAAAATCCAGTCTTTAGTAGGGGGTATGATCACCCCTGACTGCGTTGCAGGATTTACAACGTCTGTCCATGCGGAGGACGAGGTTGTCAAGGAGCTGTTGAGGCATCGCGGCCCATTCCTCTTGTAGTGCCAATCGCAGCTGCGGAATCGTTGCTGGCGGCTGGTGACGTGCTGCCAAGCGTCTCCCGATAATATCCCACACGTGTTCGATTGGATTTAGGTCCGGCGACCTTGCGGGCCAATCCATGCGGTGAATATCTTTACTCTCCCACAGCTCTGCGACAGCCACTGTACGATTAGGTGTAGCGTTGTCGTCCATGAAGAGGAACTCAGGACCCACAGCACTTCTAAACAGACGCACGCAAGGCAGGAGAACCTCGGTACAATAGCAGACACCAGTGACGGAAACTCCGTGGAAGATGTGGAGGTCAGTACGGCTACCAAGCATGATACCGCCCCAAACGAGAACTCCGCCACCTCCAAACCGGTCCCTTTCGATGATGTTGGAGGTGTGATTGCGTGTTCCCTGCTCTCTCCAGATGTGTATAAGTCCAGAATCGCTCGTCAGACTAAATCGGCTCTCATCCGTAAAGAGAACTCGAACCCATTGCTGATGTGTCCAGTTCTTGTGTTCCTGGCACCACAGAAACTGCCATCTCCGATGAGCAGGCGTTAATGGCACACATCGTACTGGTCGTTGTACAAATAGACCACCTTTGTGCAGCCTCCTGGCCACGATAAAACGTGATAACGGACATCCATTGTCTGTTGCACGTGTCTTGCAATTTCTCCCGCTGTGTGCCATCTGTCTCTTCTCGCCTGTAGGACAATATACCGGTCGTCCGCAGCCATGGTTGCTCGTGGACGACCACTGCTAAACTCTCGGACAGCTGTTCCTGTCGTTTGAAATGCTCTTCAAGCTCGTGAAACGATGTTGTGAGCGATCCTGAACTCCTCTGCCACACTAGTCACACTGCGACCTTCTTCCAACTTCCCAATGACGCGACCTCAGATAAAGTCATCCAGATGTCGTCTACTGGATTGCCTATTGGCCATATCCCATGGTGGCAGCAACTCGACGTCGTTCAAACCGATGTACACCGTGCAATAGCTTTCACCGAATTGCTGAGCGTACACCGCCCGTGTGCTTTATACCCTTCCGACACCCCCCCCCCCCCGTCATGCTGCATATATGCGCATGCCCTACCGTACCGGACCCTAGTCTATCTCCTGAGTGGTCTTTCGGTCTGTTCTGCCTGCTCGTTCCGCTGTTATGCTAATTTCTCCTCTACGTCCTTAATTTTTGCTCACCAGTGTATTTGTTTGTGCAGGGTCACTTCGAAACTTTTTCTTTTTGGTAAGCAGAAATATGGAATTGCTGCCAGTGTCGTACCAATATAAACCGGAATTCAAATAGCATTGTCCGTTAGCTTGTTTACTGGTTAATTGAACTCCGCTAAATTTCATTTCAAATAGAGTTTGTCTACGATGAAGTGCCAAAAGTCATGAGATGGCAGTATGCAAAATTTTTAACTGGCGATGCCGTCGTATAAAGGCTTCGACGCAAGCTACGACTGTTATAAGTTGCGAGGTGTAATCTCGTGAATCAGGCTGAAAAACCGCCAGTAGGATTACGGCAAGCCGACGTGAATTATTATCGGAGTTTGAACGAGGCATGGTAGTGGGAGGCAGACGGATGGGGCATTCAATTTCCGAAGTTGTGCGAACATTCAACAATCCTCGATCCACGGTGTCACGTGGGTATCGAGAATACCTCATGGAAGGCATTACCACCCACCGTGGACAGCGCACTGGGAGACCACGGGTGCTGAATGATCGTGACCAGCGGGGTCTGGCCAGGATTGTCCACGCTAACAGACAAGCAACACTGGCTCAAATAACATCCGCATACAATTCAAAAGGTACAAGACATATCCATCAGGTCAGTGCAACGCAATTTAGCGTCCATGTTGTATGGCAGCAGAAGATTCACCAGAGTGCATTTGTTCACACCACAACATCGGACATATCACCTCACCTGGGCTCGTGAACATGGTAGTTGGAACCTGGAAGACTGGCAACATGTGGTGTGGTCCGATGAGTCACGCTACCAGTTGTTACGAGCTGATGGTAGAGTTCGGGTGTAGCGCAGAACCCATGAAAAAACCATAGGCCCAAGCTGTCAACAAGGCACTGTGGAAGCTGGTGGTGGTTGTTCCATACATATGTGGGATGTCTTTACGTGCCATGGTTTAGGTCCTCTGATCCTTGTAAACACGTCATTAACCGGTAATGGCTTTGTTGCTCTACTGGGTGACCATTTGCAGCCTTTTATATACTTCATGCACCCCAACAACGATGGGATTATCCAGGCGGAAAATGCACCATGTCATTGGGCCCACGTTGTCCAAAATTGGTACGAGGAGCATTTTGAACAGTTCCGTCGAATGGTGTGGTCACCACGTTCACCGGACATGAACCCAATAGAGCGCTTATGGGACGTGGTGGAAAGATCCATTCGCACCCAAGATCCTGCACCTCCAAATACCAGGGAACTGTGAGCGGCTGTTCAGACGGCATGGCTTAACATCTCTCCAGAAATCTTCCGGCCAATTGCGGAATCGGTGCCACGTCGAGTTGCTGCACTTCATCGGGCTACAGGAGGTCCTACGCGGTTCTAGATACTTATCCCATGAATTTTGGAACTTCAGTGTATGTTTCTCGTGAGATGTTTTTGTTGACAATGTAACGGATCACAGAACGGTGACATCGCTTTAGATGGCCGGCAAAGAACCAAAAGCAGATTGAACCGTAACGGGTGACATGTTGGTGATGATCGTTAGAAGCTTCTCAGAATAGAAACATCATATAACGTTTGAGGCAGCTGATCATGAAGTCATACGACAAGCTCATTATTTAGAATTCTTACAGCAATAGTACGGATGTAAACATTTGTCAAAAATTATATGTCACACCAGCAGACAGAAGACCAAAAAGCAACTCAAAGAACAATTGTACAATTACATTATCATTCCGATGACGAAGGAGAAAACTTTGAAAGGCATTCACTATTAAAATACACCGAAGAGCCAATACATTATGGCCAGCGCGTCTTTATGAAAATCGAGGCAACTGAAGGTAAACGACGGCACGAGTGGAGGTTATAAAACGGTATTAACAACACTTGATGCTGAACTCTGTTAATCAGTGTTATTTTTCTTCAGATGAGAAAGGCAACGGATTTAAACGAGTTTGACAAAGACTAAATTGTATTGGCCCGACGACTGGATCAGAACATTTTCGAGACGGCAAGGCTCGTGGGGTGCTCGCTGACAGACGTGGTGAGTGTCTTCAAAAAGGGATACGGTGAGGGATAAAACACAAACCGCTAGCAAAGTGTACGCCGACAACGGCTCATCGATGCTAGAGGTGAACGAAGGCTATCCATTATGGTACGACCCAACAGAAGAAATACTGTGGAGCAACTCGCAGGTAATTTGAATGCTGGTGACGAGCGTAATGTGTCACAACACACAGTACATTAAACATTGCTGAAAATGGGACTGGGTGGTGAGAACTGAGGGCTTCTGGCAAACCGTTCAAGCTAGTCTCAGTATCAAATCTCGCGTTATACATGGGTGCTCAGGTACCCACGGAAGTATTTGTCGTTTTTCGAGGGAGCAAAAGAAACACCCTTATAATGATTGAATTTTTGGGAAGATGACGTTCCTCCCGTGGTATATCATTAGCTAAAATCCCAAGATGCCCTGCGCATATGTATCAGATGCGTAAGCAGTTTGGTAGTGGAAAGACGTGCGGTAACAATGGCGGTATCGGTGGAGATTATTCGCGGGTGTCATATATAGGAATTTAAACTCGGTTCATCTGCTGAAGAAACAACTTGTCGCATTTGGTTAGCATTCTACGGAGATGCTGTGAAGGAACGCACAACTCAGAATTGGTTTCGAATGCTCAGAGACGCAGATGAATCCTTTCACGAAAAGGACCGGAGTGGTCGTCCTGTCAGCCTTGACACAGAAGCCCTAAAATTTGCTATTGAGCAGGAAAGTAGTTAAACATTCCAGGAACTAGCCCAATCATTTGGTGTTAGTGATGAAACCATCCGAAGACATCTGCATGAAATAGGTAAGGCATACAAATTGTCTGAGTGGGTCCACTACGAATTGTCTGAAGTGAACAAACAGCAACGCGCCTCAGCTTGTCTTGCATTGCTGTCTCGCTATTTTTTTTTTTTTTTGGTTGGAGGTTTAACGACCACCGTGAGCAACTCAATGGGATATAAGCAGTCGCCCGTCCCTAATTTAGGGTCACTGGTTATAGGGAAGGGAGAGAGCCAGTGCCGTAAGACAAACACAACATCCATGCCTCACCGGGATTCGAACCCGGACCCCTTCGGACGAATGATCAGAGGCCAACGCCTTAGACCACTGCGCCACCGGGGCGGCAACTGTCTCGCTATGATAAGGAACCATTTTTGGATACGGTACTCACATGTGATGTGAAGTGGGTCCAGTACAGCACTCCAAAACGTTCCAGACATTAGCTGTCCACCAGTGACTCAATTCCTCACACATCGAAGCCAGCACTGCATCCACGTGAAGTTATGCTGTGTACAGCACGTGGTGTTGTTCATTATGAACTCCTGCAACGTGAACAAACGATCACCGCTGCAGTGTACTGTGAACAACTGAAACGTGTGTATGAGGACCTGAAAAAGAAGGAAGCAGCACTGGTCAATAGAAAGGAAGTTCTGATCCTTCAAGACAACGCTCGTGCCCACTCAGTTTCATTGACCTGAAACACTATAAAAGAACTTGGATGGGAGCTTTTATGTCGTTCAACGTAGTCAGCAGATATCTCACCTTTAGACTATCACTTGTTTCTTTTACTCGACAATCATTTACGTGAACATGACTTCTCCAGCTTTGATGAATTGTACGCTGCCCCCTCCAAAACTTTTTCTATTCCCACGACCCGGAATTTTATCGCAGGGGTACATACAGGGTGATTCCTAAAGTCCTAAGTCACCTCAATAACTTGGGAACAAAGACATCTAGAGCTATGGAAGTAAGGTATGCTATAGCAAAACAACCATGCGCTATCGGATGAGAGTAACTGCAGCGCCCCTAGTGGCAAAATGTGGAAGTTAGCACTCCTATCTTGAAAACTATGCGAGATACGGGAAAGAGATCAATTAAAAACTTGTAGAGCACCAACGAATTAGTAGGAAATGACATATGGTAGAAACGGCTAGGGTAAGTAGAAGGCTGGAAACGTGAGGGAAACACAAGATTTATTATACTCAGGCATGAATACAAATGGAGTACATTGGTCGTATTTAATGCAACAGCGGTACTTACATAACGTTGCGTTTAACGTAAATAGGGTTCAATATGGCCCCCATCTGCCACAATACACATTTGAATGCGAGACAGAACTTCCCGTTGAACGTTCGCCAGCATAACAGGTGTCACGCTCTCACACACAGCGACGATACGCAGTCGGAGATCGTGGAGAGTCGTCGGTTCCACCCTGTACACGTGATCATTTAGGTAACCCTAGAGGAAGAAATCCATGGGAGTTAGATCCGGAGACCGTGGTGGCCACGTTACGGGACCACCATAACCGATGATCTGTTGCCCGAAAGTGTCGGACAGGAAGGGCTGTACCGCTGTTGGTTGATGTGCCGGAGCGCCGTCATGCTAATCCATAATGAGCGTACATCTTGCAGAGACAGATCATCTAACCACTCAGGTAATGTTCTTTGTAACAGCTACAGGTATCTTCGTCCATTTAATGAGCCCTCATAGAACACAGGCCCAACAAGTCGGTCCTTTCAGATGCCACATCAGACATTGATCGACCAGCGCACCTGATGCCTCATTTCCCGTGTAAAAAATGGATTCTGAACTGCCCAGTAATGGGTGTTTTGTTTGTTCAGCACCCCAGCGCGTGTGAACTGCGCCTCGTCAGTCCAAATGATGTTTGATAGAAATGCCGCATTTTCTTCTACGGTGTTCATTACAAACTTGCACCAATCTAGACGTCGTTGGTTATCCCCTGGCATCAGTACATGCAGCGGTGCTGTACGGTACGGGTTGGCACCATGCTGATGCAAAATGTTCCACACACGGGATTGTGATAAGCCACATGCCATACTGACTTCCCTCGTACTGGTGTGTGGGTTGGCCAAAACGTATGCCAGAACATCGACTGGTTGCACATCCCTACCCATGCCAGTGGGTCTGCCCGAACGGGGACGCGCTGCAATACTGCCTGTTTCTCGTAGCCGTCGAACCGCGCGACTGATGGTCCACGCTGTTGGCGATGGATGAGTCGGAAATCGCAAGCCATACTGGCGTGACGCTTCCCGTGCGTTGCGTCCGATTTCTCCATATAGCAGTACCATCTCGCAATACTGTTGATTCAAATAGCCTGCCAGGTTCGTTCTTTACCCGATACTCACGTTACGAATGACATAGCTCCTGACTGACGATCCTTTATTTATTGCCACGCCCCGCCTGATACGGCAGGTGAGGCGTCATGTCACACCAGAATTTTCATACGAAATTCACAGGCGTGCGGTCGCATACGTCATACATTTCTCTCTGCTAGACTATTAGCGCAACAACGCCACGAACCGGCTTCGCACAAGTTCGCGTTTCCAGTTTTCTACTTACCACAGCCGTTTCTACCATATGTCGTTCCCTAATTCGTTGGTGCTCTACAAGTTTCTAATTGATCTCTTTCCCGTGTCTCTCATGGTTTCCGACATAGGAGTGCTAACTTCCACATTTTCCCACTAGGGGCGCTGCAGTCACTCTCATCTGATAACGCATGGTTGTTTTACTAAACCATACCTTACTTCCATAGCTCTAGCTGTCTTTGTTCCCAAGTTATTGAGGTGACTTAGGACTTTAGGAATCACCCTGTATAAGTTGTTAAGACGTTAGCAGAGCGTTCTTGATGCCCATGGTAATTATTTTGATGAATAAATTACTTTTGTACTACGTATGTGATATACTTTGTCTCAGTCTCCGAAAACGGCAAACACTTTTGTGGTTACCTGATACTCTCAAGATCAAATCTTGCAAGTATTAAGCAACCTCGTGCCAATTAATCACAAAGATAAGAAGAGTTGCCATTAATGCACGATACATTAAAACTTAAGACTCAAGGTTAAAATTTATTACGTTAAAAAAACACAATAGCATAAGATCTTTCGTACCTTTAAAAATGTTCCATCATCAGATGTAAAAACCATTGCACGGAAGACAAGCTGTTATAAGCTCGTGAAAACAAACCTTTCATGATGTAAGCCTTGATGTAATCAGGAAATGTCCAATAAGCGGGCTTGGTAAGATAGTTCATGTTAGATTAAGTGTCCAGGTGGGAAAGGTATTGTTCCTTGGAATACTCCTGGGAAACTACAGAGAAAATAGTCCTCCAGGGGATTGAAGCATTCTCAGGAAGGATATCATTACAAACCCTATCTCCATAGCTGTGAATGTAAGCACTTTCTATAAACCGTAACATAAATCTGGAGGATGGGGTATTCAAAATCGTAGTATCCCCGCATACTGGAAAATATGATCCCTGGTTTACAAGACGAGCGAGAGCAGAGTTGTTGAGTTGTTGGCAGCAATTTTGACACTATATTTGTGCTGTGCCAATCGGGTCTGTAAATTTCTAAAAGTAGAGCTGATATACATTTTTGTAGATTTGTCTTGATACACAGATTTCAGGGGTGTAGAATACACTCCATATCTGGAATATAAATTTACAGGGCCCCGGTCATTCAAGATTTAGAAGCAGATATATCATGATCAAGATCATGGAAAGGAGAACTTTAGTTTTTGTCCTAAAGTCTATATTGTACTTATGACAAACATTTTTTTAAATACGGTTAATCTTCAGAACATAAGTCATAGATCCGACAAAATTTGTTGCTTCCCGAACATAAACAGGTGGCAGTGTAATAGAGATGTTTCTTCTCATTTTCTTCAATAGGCGGTTTACAACCTGTTCCATGTTCTCTCGCGATATTAGTCACAAACTATATCTCCTGTTGTCTCAGCTTGTTACTCGAAGAATGAGTAAAAGCCCATTTCAAAAGGAAGCTGATCGAGTGATGATATTTTATAGGTTAGAAGCAGATATATCGTTTTCCATGATATATCTGCTTCTAAAAGTTCGATTTGAAAATTTCTTCCTGTATCGGCTACAGCTCTTGATGGGAAATGTTTTACATATAATTTTTAATTTTAGGTAAAGAACGATTTGGACTCCAGGGAGCGAAAGTGTTTTATTCTGCTTTTGATGTATTTGCAGCACAATATAAGCTTCTGAAAACTCAACAGAGAAAACCCTTTTGTGAAACGATACCGCTCCCCTCGGCAAACCTCTTCAGAATTCTTTCTTCTTAAAATAATGCGTAGTTTTACCTCCGGGGGCCTAGATGTAAATCTAATTTTCGTCGATATCTCTGCTTCTAAGAGTCCGATTTGAAAAATTACTTTTTCTGTTGGAGAGTATTTCCGGCGCGAAATGTGTTTCATATAATTTCAGATTTTCTTAGTGCATAATTGCGCCACTAGAGGGTGTAAGCTCACGTTATCTGCAGGACAGAAAAAAACGAACTGAAAACATTCATTTTCGGTTTTCGCTAGATGTAGCCATTGAGTTCGGAGTTGGCAAAAGCATAGTCGCGCGGTTGTGGAAACAATTTTCCGAAAGTGGTACAGCAACCAGAAGGTACAGCTAGGGTCGGCTGGACCATAGGGACAACCGGGGTGGTCGCCCCGGGCCCCGCGCCTTCAGGGGGCTCCGCAGTTTAGAAAACAAAATAATTTTCGGTAAAAAAATTTAACTACATATTTTTTTGTAACTTTTGGGGAGCAAGGCCCTTAAAAATATATTTTTGAAGTTTTTTTTTTTTTTTTCTCAATCTCTCCGTTTTTTAATACGTTATCCCCCCTGTTCGTCGTACGGACACTGAGATTTGCAGATTTGAAATTACTTTTGTAACCTCCTGAATCTTTTCCGCATTCAGGAAATAGCAAATTAAATTTCATCATTTTGTGGTCCCCTACTTTTATACAGTATATCCAACAATTTGTGTGAAAACCTGATACTTAAATTTAAGGAAATAAAAAGAACAATATCCATGTTACTTTCGGACTACACATGGAAGCCACTTTTCCAACATTACAAGAAATTGGAATAAAAAAAAAAAAGGCAACTTTCATATATGAACACGTATAAAAGTTTAGAATGTCACTAATTTGTCAGTTACTCCACTGTGCATTAAAAATCAATCACTAAACGTGTAACAGGGGGGAAAACTGTTTATACCAATTTATTTTAGAGGGATCCTTATCAATATTCGCAATGAGAAAATATTCGCTAAGCAGGTATTTTTTTATCATTTTGTGAATAAGCTGTTATAAGAGTCACAATGCAACCCTAAACCCTCTTCTCCCGGAAAAGAAAATCGTAGATTGTAACACTTTTTACTCTCTCTCTCTTTCTCTCCCTCTCTCTTTTCTCTCTATCTCTCTCTCTCTCTCTCTCTCTCTCTCTCTCTCTCTCTCTCTCTCTCTCTCTCTCTCTCTCTCTCTCTCTCTCTCTCTCTCTATCTCTATCTTTTTCTATCTTTCTCTATCGCTTTCTCTCTCTCTCTCTCTCTCTCTCTCTCTCTCTCTCTCTCTCTCTCTCTCTCTCTCTCTCTCTCTCTCTCTCTCTCTCTCTCTCTCTCTCTCTCTCTTTCTCTCTTTCTCTATATCTCTCCCTCTCTCTTTCTTTCTCTTTTTCTCTATCTCTCTCCCTCTCTCTATCTCTCTCCCTCTTTCTCTCTCCCTTTTTCCCTATCTCTCTCCCTCTCTCTTTTCTCTCTCTATCTCTCTTCCTCTATATCTCTCCCTCTCTCTCCCTCTTTCTCTCTCCCTCTTTCCCTATCTCTCTCCCTCTCTCTTTTCTCTCTCTCTCTTCCTCTTTCTCTCTCTCTTCCCTCCTGTTTCTATTTCTCTTTCTCTCTATCTCTTTCCTCTCTCTCTCTTTCTCTCTCTCTCTCTTCCCTCCTGTCTCTCTCTCTCTCTCTCTCTCTCTCTCTCTCTCTCTCTCTCTCTGAACTTTCAGTCCGTATTATGGTCTTTTTCTTAAGCTTAAATTAAATACTTCTTTGAGATAATCCTTTTGTCTTTACGGTAGTGTTCGTGTGTCTTCCTCACGAACGGTAATTTTCAGAAACGACTTTATTGAAATATGAGATTTATTTTTTAGTGCCCACAACGAAATTTTGCTCTGGGCCCCGCAATGAAATTTCGCCCAGGGCCCCGCAAGATCTCCATCCGGCCCTGGGTACAACAATGGTCGACCACGCAAAACCCCTAATGATGATCGTTGTATAGCTATAACGGTGAAGAAATGTCGTCGCATAACTTCTGGCAGGTTAGCACGAGAGCTTCAGGCAAGCACGGGGACCACAATATCGCGCCAGACACTGTCAAGGCGATTCAATAGAGTTGGTATGTATGCACTCAAACCGGTACGATGTGTGCCTTTGATAACATCCCACAAAGCACAATGGTATCGATGGTGTCGTGAACTCGCCAACTTGGCAAACGAGCAATGGGCCAATGTCCTGTTGTCGGACGAAACTAGATTTTGTTTGTCGTCCGATTCGAGGCGCCAATACATCTGGCGTGAACCACGCACTGCCTGTTCTTCCACCAACATCGTGGAAGTTGACCATTACAGAGGTGGTGGGGTGATTGATGGCTACGAATGTACGTACCGAACTTTACGTGTTGCAAAGTGGAACCATAAATACTCAGCGTCATTGTGAGGATGTTATCGTTCCTCATGTACGCAATTTTCGTGGTGCTGTTGGAAATTCCTTCATCTTTATGGATGACAATGCCCGTTGTCATCGTTCGGCCTGTGTTGATGGCCTGCTCAACAGCAAAGGAATAGACCGAATGGAGTTGCCTGCTTACTCCCCTGACCTGTATCCTATAGAGCATGTATGAGATGCTCTTGGGATGCACATGGCAGAACGCAATCACCACCCACCGCGTACCAAAAATGACATGGTTATGGCGCTGAAACAAGAGTGGTGCAACCTACCTCAAGATCTACTGGACAATCTTGTGAAGAGCATGCGCAACCGATCTTATGTGTGCATTGCAGTGAGGGGTGGACATATCCCTTATTAAACTTTGACAGGGGACAGTACTTCAAGTGTTATGGCCGTTTTGCTTCTGCTGACCAGAAATGGTACGTTTTGTTCATGTACCCCATATTACCTGTATACATTCACAAACATCTGCTTCTTTATGCTTATAAATTTCTGTTAAGTCTGTCTGTATTTCATATTATATTTATTTATCATCATCAACCCGTCAGAATTTTTTTAATTTCTAAAAATATAACTTCCCCTTAATTTATGGACATCAGTGTAATTGGACCCAACCCGGGACTGGCCCGGACAAATCTGCTTTTAGGTATAAATTCGAATATATCATCATCATAATAATAATCATTGTCAATCATTAACAATCCACTGCTGGATGAAAGTCTCCCCAAGTTTCTTCCACAATGGACTGTCTTGGGCCAGTCTCCTCCATCCACCCATCTTCCGCATGGTCTTCTTTTGGGTCTTTTCCTGTCCCTTAGAATCCACCCTAAAATTCTGGTGGCCCGTTCTCCGGGCAATATGTCCACCTCATTACCATTTCAAGGATTTTACTCTGATTTTGTGATGTCTTCCACTCTTGTTATTTTCCTTATCCACGAGTACTCCTTTTATTTTTCTTGGTTACACCAAGCATGTATCTCTCCATGCTTCTTTTAGTTGTCTGCAGTCTTTGTGTGTCTTTTTTAGTTAAGGTCCACGTCTCTGCTCCGTACGTAAGCACTGGAAGAATGCATTGATTAAACACTTTTCTTTTAAGACATAATGGCATAATGCTCTTAAAAAGAGTACTGCTTCTTCCAAAAGCTCTCCAACCAAGTTTTATACGCCTATTAATTTCTTCATCAATGTGATCCTCACTTGAAATCTGCTGCCCAAGGTAAATGTAGGAATTGGTTTTCTCCAGCTTTTCGCCATCAACTGATAAATCTTCATTCCTTGTAAAAGCATTATACATCAGTTTTGTCTTCTGAAAGTTCATTTTTAATCCCATTCCTTTACACTTCTCAGCAAGTTCCTGGATCATACTCTGCAGCTCTGAAGTATTATTTCAAAGACCTCTGAGGGGTTCTTTGAAATATTTTTTCTATTAAAAAAAAAGCGGAAATAAAACCGGGTTGAAATCAACCCGATCCGTTTGACCCTCCAGAAACTATCGACCCGGTGACCCGTTTCCATCTCTGCATGCAAGTAAGGGGGCATATATAATTTTTTGTAGTTTGTATCGTGAAAACTCTAGATGTTAATCTTTCAAACGCAGCTAATATGTCTTCTGTAAGTGGTGTAGTTATGTTTTTATAATTTTCCAAAATTAGGGCAAGATTTTTTTTTAGAAAGCCCTGTACTTACTCCATTCATTAAAGTGGTTCAGTTGTTTTCAGGGATTAAGCACTGTTCATAAAACACGTGATTGTATTTCAATGTATACATACTGTTCTGTTTGCTATTTTTAGTACGTTCGGAGACACAACCTTCAGAGGATACGACATTCCTAAGGATACAATCATACTGGCTAATCTGTGGTCTGCTCACTATGACTCCAAGTATTGGGATAGACCAGAAGATTTCAATCCTGAACGGTTTCTAAGACCAGACGGACAAGACATCGTAAAGCGGGAAGGCTACATGCCATTTTCAGTTGGTAAGCTAGATTTTGCTCTTTTATCTTTCCGGATAATGTTTTTGTATCTACAGAAACGTGTAGTAGAATATGGTGGTCATGTTTTACGTTCCAGAACATAAAGTGAATAGGTATGAAGATAAAGCAAGTTTATTTTGAAATATCTCTCACTCCCTAATAAAGAACAGTATTACACACTCAGGTACGATTTTGTTGTCTTCCAGGGATGATATCCTGGCCGAGATAGCATAACAAAGGTTTGTTTATCGTAAAGGAAACACCTTGAACTTATCTCTTGTTCAAGAGAAGTCTACCTTTACTTCACGGTATAAAGAGAATCTCGTTGCATGGAAGCAAATAATACCACAAATTCTTCTTGGGTTGGGGTGGGTGGTTGAATTTATCCATTTATTTAAAGACGCTATCAAATTCCTGTGATGTGAAAGAAAAAAACATGTACACACCAGAGGTGGAAACGGGTCATGGGTCAGCGGGTAGACAATTTCTAGCGCGTCAAACGGGTCGGTTTAAGGTATTCCTGACCCGATTTCGACCCGATTTTATTTCCGTTTTATTTTTGAAAAGCAAAAACAAAACAAAAATTGTCAAAGAAAAATGCGCACTGTGTAATTTTGTGCTCGATACTGGTGCCCGCGGACTGAAAAATGATTTGTCAGGCAATATGAAGGAAGAGTGTCCTCAGAAGGAAACCTGTCCCTTCCTTCTGAGGGTCAATGATTCAAACAATATTCACACTTTGGAAACTTTCAACTCATCATAAATTTGTGAAAATTGGTGTTGCTGTGAAACATATATTCCGAATCTTGATATGTTATCAAGAAAACACCAAAAATGAAATTAAACATACAACAAGTTGCATAATTCAAAACATTTGGCTGTATCGCCATCAAAATTCGGTGGAACAGTCTCATCATTACTGCGGTGGGACTTTTTGATTCTCGCAGATGTATTTGAAAACATGTCTAAAATAGTTCGGTTATGTCTTGCAAATGACGAACGACAGTTTCAATCCTTCCTCTAAGCTAGTGAATAAATTATACGTTCCTATAATACATTCGTTTGATTTCCATTTAACCTAACATACCCACTGCGGAGAGACTTTTTGAACTCCCTGGCCAAAATTGTGGAAACCTTTCGGAAAAAGTGTATTTTTGAGGTTTGATGGCTCATGACACCAATTGTCTTTGGAGTAATACCATAACATTATATATCAATGGAAAGATAATTTCATCAAGACTGTAATGCAACAAAGTTTGTTCAATTATCTGTATTCTATGAAAAATTATAGCCAAATAACCAGAAAAAGGAAGCACAACTTGCTTAGGTTGATATGAAATAGCTTTCCTTCATTTGAATGTAACCATTGAGCATGAGTGTTTAGAGAGCCAATCAGGTGTCATCCTGTTTTGGCAATGAGCCAATCAGGTCACAGTAGGATTCAGCTATTGATGTCATGTACTGGAGCTGAAAGGAGGATATTTGTCAGTGTGTTATGTGATTGCTATCAAGTTGGTTGTGCTTGTGTGTGTGTGTGTGTTCTTTCATTTAGTGAGCTTGTAAAACGTAATAAAATTGAAGAAATGGAGCAAAGAGTTGACTGTTCTCCCAGAAAGCGATGCAAAATAGTACTATTAAGTGAACAAGGCTTCAGTTATGAAGAAATTAGAAGAAACATTGGTGGAAACTTAACCAAAGGTGGTTGGTTGGTTGGTTGGTTAGTAGATTTTATTGGCGCAAGGGCCATGGTTGGCCAAAGAGCGCCAGACACAAGACAAACAGACAGAAGTAAAAAACGTGGCATAAATCCCCAAATCTGGCTGACCAAGTAAAACCGAACCAGGAGTACGAAGGAAGGGCCAAAAAAGACAATGAAACAAACAGTATGAAAAACATGGTACAATGGTGAGAAACTAGCCGATTAAGTAAAACTGAGGAATGAGAATGATAAAACACATCACGAAATCGAACACAACTACACATAGGATGAGTCACCAGGAGGGGGACGAACTGTCACTCTCCTCCCCCTACGTTCCTCTGTAATGTTGGTTGAGGGTGGGGACGAACTGTCACTCTTCTCCCCCCTATGTTCCTCTGTAATGTTGGATGAGGGTGGGGACGAACTGTCACTCTCCTCCCCCTATGTTCCTCTATAATGTTGGTTGAGGGTGGGGACCTCGCTGAGTCCGAGACAGTTGCAATGTTGGTCAGGTGGACCGCGACAGTTGGATGGACACTGCACACCTTTGCGGATTTAGGGCCGGGTCTTCCGCACGTGCAGGCTTTCTGCTGGGAACTGGAAGAGTCGGTCGTCTTCAAAAGAGAAGGCGCAGACTCAGCTGGTCGAATAAGCTGGAGCTCGATGAAATCCACCTGTGTCGCTTGTTCAGCTGTAGATCTCTTGGCAAGTGCGGCGAGAGCTACAGGGCGCGGAACAAAGGGCTGCACGGCTTGTGGCAGAGACTGAACTACTGCGGCAAAAGTACGCTGTCGGTTGTTGGGAATACCCAACTTGGCCTTGGCAGCAGGGTACGAGAGGCCTTCCAGGGTCTTGAGGCGCTGGATCGCCATCTCGTCCTTCCATTTCATACAGTTGCGGGAGTAAGCTGCATGGGCCTCACCACAGTTAACACAGCAGGCCGCAGAAGTGCAACCTTCCCCGTCATGTTGACTGGAGCCACAATTTGCGCAACGAGCGGAACTGTTACATGAACGTTGTGAATGCCCGTACCTCTGGCACCTGAAACAGCGCAGAGGACTGGGAATGTACGGGCGAACTCCACAGACCAAGTAGCCAGCCTTGATTTCGGTCGGAACTTTCGGGGAGTTAAAAGTCAAGATTACATTTTTAGACTTAATCAAAGAACCATCGCGCCGGAACATCATACGACGTGCAGCAATAACACCCTGATCTGCAAGTTCACTCACCAATTCGTCCTCACTGCATGGCAAGAGATCAAACTCCGAAATAACACTCCGAGAGGTGTTAAGAAACGGGTGAGGTGTCACTTTGACAGGAATGCCTTGAAGACTAGTGAAGTGCAAAAGAGTGTTGCTCTGAGAAACACCGCAAGTTTGGACAAGCAGGTCCCCAGAGCGAAGCTTCCTCACAGACTTCAAGGGGCCAACCGCAGCGTCCAAAGCCTTAGAAATGAAAAAGGGCGATCTGGTGGACAGTCTCTCATTCGGATCGATGGATTCCACAACTAAGTGTGTAGCATGCGTATTCACAGCAAACGAGGGGAGACGACGCTTCGGAGCGACTGGTACAGCTGCCGAAGAAGAGGTTCCACATTCTTGGTCCAGGTCATGGTCGAAAGATCGTTTAAGGTTATGAGACTTGGTAGGTTGAGAAGACGAAGGAGAGTCGTTGTCAACTATCATTTTCTCAGGTGACTTGAATTTGGAGTTTTTGTTTTTGTTTTTGTTTTTACCCATGGAAAAAGGAGGAAGATTCGTCTGCAGACTACTCCACCCACCACCGAGCCCTACAAGGGAGAACTGGAGGTCTGCAAGCCAAGAAAATGACGCTGGACACAGTTTTGGAGCTTATACGTTGCAGATATAGTCCGTTGGCTGTGATCACACGCACTCGGCGGACACTCCGGCCTCCGGGTACCGTCATGCTAACGCCTTTGGCATGATCCCACAGCCCCCGGGCTTACCCTGCCGTGCTATACGACAAAAAAGCCGCTAAAGCCCTGTACACAACTTGGTACAAGACTTCTGACTAGAGGTGGGTTAGTCTCTAGCCTCCCGTTTACAGCGAAGCCGGGGTCGAAGAGGAGTGTTGGTACACAGGAGGCACTTAACCGGTCTCCTGCGACCTCAGCCGCCAGACATCCCATTTCCGCCTCACGGGTCTCCGCACGCGGCAAACATGCAGGTAGGTCTAGCACCCAAACCAGCTAAAAGGAAAAAAGAAATCCAAAGAAGACAAATCCTGGAAGGGAACCTAAACGGAATCTCAGCAACCTACGAACTGAGCGGTTAATATAAAACAGTTAGTGGTGGAGGGTAACAAAACCACAAGACCGGGGTGTTAGTACATAGCGTGGTAGCGATTAGGTAGAGTATACAACACGGGCAACTAGCCAGTGGAGAAAATAAATAAAAACGAAAAAGCGAGACACAAGACCAGCTCGGGAACGTGGGGCCGCGACTCCCCAACAGCTGGATGAACAGCCGTCCCTGCAAACTCCAACAGCACCGAAATAAAAAACAAGCCGTGGCATGACATCAGATGTTGACCAGTCACAAGGTCAGCTCGGGCCGTGGGGGCGCCGCTCCCCAAATAACTGGAAAACCAGTTATCCCCGTGCGGGGAACCAAAGGTGGCATTTCTAAATTTTTGAAGAGGTATAATGAGACTCAGTCACTACAAAAACCAGACTGGTAAAGGCAGGAAAAGGTGCACAACAGTAAGTGATGATAGAAGAATTAAGAGACGGTGCCTAGGTGACAGAAGAAAATCATCTGGGTGTATATAAGATGAAATGGCGCAATGTAATGTGAAGTTGAGTGCAAGGACTACTCGGCGCAGACTGCAGGAATTTGGTCTAAAAGCTTAATTTTCACGAAAAAAGTCGTTTTTGTCTCTCAAATAAAGGTTGAAAAGATTAAACTGGGCTAAAACCCATGTTAACTGGACAGTGGAACAATGGGACAGTGTTATTTGGAGTGATGAGACCAAAATATCCCTGTTTGGTAGTGATGGCATAAAATACGTAAGAAGAAGAATCGGAGAAGATTTGCATCCTGATTGCATTACATGTACCGTGAAACACCCAGTTAGTATTATGATCTGGGGTTGTATGACATCAAAAGGTGTGGGCAGAATTTGCGTGATTAATGGGAATATAAATGGCCAAGAATACATTAATGAAATACTTGAGCCCAAACTGAAGCCTTCCGCACGTGATCTTTTCCAAGATAATGAAGCATTTATATTTCAACAGGATTCAGATCCATGTCATGTTGCTGCTGTGTGCAAAAAATGGTTTCAATATAATCACATTCCACTGCTGGAATGACCTGGGAATAGCCCACACCTTAACCCCATCGAAAATTTATAGAGCCGACTAAAGAAACTTGTTAGTAAGAAGCAACCCAGCAATAAAACCCAAATAATTCATTCATGGTTTCACATTATAACAGCTGCAGAACTAAAAAACTTGGTTCACTCCATGGGAAGGCGTTGTAAGACCGTAATTAACGCTAAAGGTTACACAAACTAAGTATTAACTGACATGGTGAGAATTTTTGTATATCACATTTTTTCTATGTGTTTCACTTTTCTTCTTTTTAACTGCTGTTCTAACACAAAATCCTTCATAAAAGTTATTGCATTACATTATTGATGAAATTATCTTTCCATTGATATATAATTTTATGGTATTACTCCAAAAAAAAAAAAAGGAGCCATCAAACCTCAAAAATACACTATTTCCGAAAGGTTTCCACAATTTTGGCCACTACTGTATATATTATATTTCACAGCAGGTTTGTCTGGGTCGGGTCCGGGTCCAAACTTTTTGACCCGTTTCCACCTCTGGCACACATACACACACAGCCAGACATACACATACACACACTTTGCGTCAAGCTTCAAATTATAAAATCTGAGCAATTCGCGAGGAAAAGACGATCTTTTCTGACACCGCCGATGCACACAGTACCAAAACTGCCAGAAGTTTATTTTTCCTTTCATGTATGACATCTTCAGCCCAGAGAGTAGAAGATACACTGCTGGCCACCCAAAATGCAACACCAAGAAGGACACGAGGGTCTGGTACGATTCGTCCAACGACAATTGGTTCAATGCCGATTCGTCCAAAGGGACGATTCGTCCAATGGACAATTGGTTCAATGGTACGATTCGTCCAATGGACGATTGGTCCAATTCCGTCCTATCTGTCTGAAGTGCTACTCGTGCTATAAAAGTCTCATCTGTTCTGATTCTATCTCCGATGTTATACGAAAGTACCGGTAGTCCAAAGAATGTAAAATAATGTTACATTTCATGCGTAATATTGTGGTTACAGATTTTTTGATTTTTTTTTGAATCGCGTTTTCTTGTTATACTGCCCTTGCTGCCGTATGAAGTTACTGATGTACGAGCTGTTCTATCAACTTCAATGTTTCTCTTTTGCATGAAATAATATAAAATACTAGTGTTCCGTTTCTGTTTGTAGAATGCAGTGGGGTTTTCCGCTAACTGCCCAATGGAAACAACTGGTCGAGGTTTGGACATAGGCCTTTTCAACAGTTTTCATTCCAGCGATGTCATATTCATAATGTTTACATATTAAATCAAGTTAATAATATTGCGCTTTTACTTAAACACGAAATATTAATTCATAGGCCATAGGCCTAGGCCTTTTTAACAGTTTATATTCTACCGATGTTAGATTCATAACGTTTACACGTTTACTTATCAAATCAAGTTAATAATATTGAGCTTTTACTTAGGGACGAAATATTAATTCATAGGCTCTAGGCCTACGCCTTTTTAGGACTTTTTATTTTACCGATGTCATATTCATAACGTTTACATATTAAATCAAGTTAATAATATTGCGCTTTCACTTAAGCACGAAATATTAATCATAGGCCTGCGGCCTAGGTGCCTTGCAAAGACCTCAGAAATGATACGATGAATGCCTTTTATAAAGTTTTATAAAATGTTTACAAATACCAAATATCTAGGTTGTAACTTAAAATCTTCTAAAAAGGCTCGCGACCTAGGTGCCTGGTAGATAGCTGAGAAATGATTCGTTGAGTGCCTTAAGGTTTTATAAAATGGTTTTATAAATGTCATAAGGTTTTATAAAATGTATACAAATACCAAATATCTAGGTTGTAACTTAAAATCTTTTAAAAGGGCCCGCGGCCTAGGTGCCTTGTAAAGACCTGAGAAATGATACGATGAGTGCTTTTTATTAGTTTTTATGAAATGTTTACAAATACCAAATATCTAGGTTGTAACTTAAAATCTTTTAAAAAGGCCCGCGGCCTAGGTGCCTTGTAAAGGCCTGAGAAATGATACGATGAGTGCCTTTTATTAGGTTTTATGAAATGTTTACAAATTCCAAATATCTAGGTTGTAACTTAAAATCTTCTAAAAAGGCCCGGGGCCTAGGTGCCTCGTAAAGACCTGAGGAATGATACGATGAGTGTCTTTTATAAGGTTTTATAAAATGTTTACAAATACCAAATATCTAGGTTGTAACTCAAAATCTTCTAAAAAGGCCCGGGGCCTAGGTGCTTCATAAAGACCTGAGAAATGATAGGATGAGCGCCTTTTATTATGTTTTATAACATATTTACAAATACTAAATATCTAGGTTGTAAATTAAAATCTTCAAAAAGTGCCCGCGGCCTAGGTGCTTTGCAAACAGCTGAGAAATGCTCCATTGAGTGCCTTTTACCAGGTTTATGTAAAATGTTTACAATTACCAAATATACGGAAATTATCTTTCTAAAGGATATAAAGAGGAGAATAATTTAAATTATTATTCCTTTCTGGAAAATAAAAAAGTTTACCGTTGGTAAGATGATACCATTGGAAGAAACGGCGTTGGACCAATCGTACCATTGGACGAATCGGCATTGGACGAATCGGACATGGACCAATCGGACATTGGACCAATCGGCATTGGACGAATCGGCACTGGACCAATCGTCGTTGGACGAATCGTCCGGGACCGACTTAGCAGGCCTTTTTGGATTCCTCTCGTTCTCTTGTAGCTGTTTCTTCAACTTTCGTCAGTTCTTATAGTCATTTTTCCTAAATTTTCGCAGCATTTCTAAATTTTCACCAAATTTATCTATAAAATAAATAAATTTTAAATCCACTTTATTTTGGTTTATCACATATGTCTGTTTGTTCTGACAGTCAGCTGTGGAATGCATGGCTGAGGTAATCGCTATCATCTATTCACTAATTAATTATCAACGTTAAAACGGCGTGCGGTGAAATAAAATCGTGCGAAATTTAGCTTAACTTTCTAACGCTACTGTATCAAAGAGTTAAGGGGTGAAGATTTGATACTTGTTTTGTTATAAATGGGATCTACAAACTATCTAATGATGTATTATTTATTACTATACGATTATTAGTTTCGAAGATATAAGCGTTCAAAGTGCTACATGTTTTCGTTGCATCCATGCTCCCGATGTTACTCCCTACCCAGCGCGGAGGAAGGCATAGTTCTACGCCAAAAAACTTGAGCAAGGAACTTTCTCTTGCTTAATATATCTCCTGTTATCGAGTGTACGTAAAGAGCAACATGAAACGTTAAAAGGCGTTCATTCCAACTAGCAGAGAAACTATCCATGTCTGAAGTACGAGAAAGCACGAACAGCATATCTACAGATAGACGGAAACATGCAAATGTGGTCAGACGAATGGACAAAATGATACTGTAACTAATTATTTTCCAAAAGATATACCAGGTATATACTTGTAGTCATAAATGTTGGAATGCTAATGATTAGATACCATTGGAAAGAACCATTTCTTTTAATCAATTTTGTGCTTTAATAGTATTTGTTTCTCTTCTCATGTTCCCCCTAAATTATAAATATTATAATTAATGTACTGTGCTTCCCATACTGTAAGAAGGAAAAATGTTTAAATACTGTGCTACACTTCTTTCTTTAAACAGGTAAAAGATCTTGCCCAGGCGAATCCATGGCAAATGTTGAAGTGTTCATCTACTTCACTTCCATACTGCAGAAATTTTCTATCCATTTACCAGAAGGTGATGTGCCAGACCTCGAAGGAATACTAACTATCTCTTACAGACTGAAGCCTCACAAACTTTGCTTCACACAAAGATCTTCAGCATAAGAACTCTAGATTATTAAAATATTCATGTTCTATCATGCCAATGCAAAGTAATAATTGCTGTCATACCCAGGGTGCCCACTCTTTTTCAGGGAAAAAATTCAAGGACATTCAAGGACTTTCAGGAAACAAATCAAGGATGAAGTTTTCAATGTCCTAAACTGCAATGAATATATTATATATCAAGAATTATGTGTGTTGTATTATAATACTCATTAACAGTATTTGTAATTGGTATCCAATTATAAAAAAAAAATCTTAGCAACAATGCATCTCCAAATTTTGCAAAAAGTTCTTTACTGAATGACAAACTTTATTCAGGTGAAAATATTTAACAAATGAAAATACTGTAATCAATTTTTTAATAATTAGAATTTTTTCTACTCAAATGTCAGTACTTTTAACTTAACATTAAATTTATCATTGTTAAAATATAATTAACAAGTATATTAAAAAAATATTAAGCAAACGGGTGAATAATTTATTTACAATTAGTCACTAAATCCATTTTTTCTTGAGTTCAAAATCTATTTCTTTTATCAATGATTGTTTGTCTTGATCTGTCTTTCTAAAGCTATTTGATTTAACAATGCAGTTAAAATTATGAGTATCTTCTGCTTTTGTTGGCAAGTCATCAGCTGATTTTAATAAATCTAATACTGCATTTTCTACATGTTTTTCCTTTTTTTCATACTTTCTATTTCATACAATATTTGTTTTCTCTTTTGGGCTACAACAAAATTAGCCTTGTCTCGAGTTTTTTCTTCTAAATTTATTACATATCTTTGCCTAGCACATCTGACATTACTCAGAAGCAATTTTGAAAACTTGACCTTTTCCATGCCACCAATGTTACTTATATGGTCATATATTATTCTTTGTGAAACAATAATTTTCTTTCATATTGTCAATTGTTAGTTCCTTATTAATGGAGAATCCTCTCTCCACTGATGCCTGTCCAAGCGAGAGCAACAGCAGCTTTTTAGTTACTTCCCAAAACAGATCATAGTTTTTACTTGAGGATAAATGTTCATAAAATAACACATCTATTCTCAATTAATCATAATTGTTATCAAAAAGTTTAAAATCTGAAGTTACTGCTGCAACACTATTTATAAAATCCTTTAACTGCAGCATAATAGTGTTAACAACACCAGGTTTCAGATGATTTGCATCCACGAGAATTTCTAGAATAATCTTGAAACTTTTTAAGCAAGATTCCTTCTCAGCACTAATTAATTTAGGATCTAAACACTTCATGTGCCGCACAAGAGCATACTGCAGTGGGCATTTAGTGAGCAATTTTTTGACAAGGTTTTGCAAAGTTGATCTGCATTTCATACGAAATTCCATTATCTGCTTTTCACTTACGTTTGATGGCAAAGTCTTCACCTCCTTTCCGGCCTGGAATCCAATATCAATCATCCTATAAGTGGAACAATTTTTATTATCAGTTGGATCAATTTTTAGAAGTGACGTAATGGTCTTTGTTTGTTCTAATACATCCATTTTAACAAAGCGACTCATCAGATTTCTTAACATTTTCTCTAAGTCTTTAGCCATGAATGGCAGCATTGGCTTATCTGCCTGATAAGAATGAAAAAAATATAATTTGGTAAGTGCCAATGGATCCTTCATCCATTTTTGGACAATATTAAAGGAAACTGTGCAAGGATTATTTACAATTTTCTGGGCTACCAAAGTTTCATACTTCAAAATAAAGGGCCAAAATTCTATAGCACGTTCACACACAAGAGAATTTTCAACCCACCTGTGTGAACAGAATTTTAGTGGCATTTTTACAGCATTATCCACATTTAAATAATCCTCACGCCATGCCAGTGAATCTTTAAATAACCTGTATAGGCTTGAGAGAAATTTTTCTATTTCCCAATCACTCACAGTAGTACCATGTCTCAATGCATTATGCACTATGTGCAATCCACTAGATACCAGTGTTTAAGAGAGATGCATTTGAATTGGCCGATAAATCATCTTGAAATAAAGAAAAAAGCTTAAAATTCACATTCGGCCCATCCATAGAAAACTGAACTGTATTTTTTAAAGGCAAATCCTTCAAAGATTGCTGAAGTTTGTCTAATAAAATTTCTGCACTTGCGTGGCCTAAAAACACAGAAGTCAGATACTGCGATGTTACTCTGTTCTTGTCCCAAAATCTTATATGAATGTCCATTTTTTTTATTTTTTTTTTTGTTGAGAGTATTTATTTAAACTCTCATCAAACAAAATCTTTGCTTTCATATATATATATATATATATATATATATATATATATATATATATATATATATGCTGCTTGCCAAGCCAAAACAGCAAATATATGAACATTTTGTTTGTCCACAAGAAAAGTTGAGCTCTTTCACTGTCTGAAAACATCAATCGAAACAACTTATCAATTCCAGCACATGATCTGTACGAATAATGGCTTTCTACCCCTTTTAAAGCCCATAATATTTCGGCTTTTGTAGAATCTTTTCTGGGTAAACAACCTGCTGTTGATGATGAAGATGATGGCTCTGGTGATGATGGTGTTTGTGATGCTGGTGTTGGTACTTTTTCAAACAGTCCATCTAAGGTGGAATTTCGACTTTTGTTTTCAGAACGGGTCACGTGCTTTTTACTTTTCATGTGGCTTCGCAATACAGACTCTCCCATGAACGAAATATCAATGTTCTTTAAGCATAACAAACATCTCGCAACATGATTATTGCCGCAATCCTTACCAACCCACATGGAATACTTGGGATTGTGCAACCAAAGATCACTGAAATTGCACTTACGACTCATATTTATTAAACACAAAAACAAGAAAATTCCGATATCTAACAATTAGATGACAACTAGAGACATCTCAAAGCAAAACACTAAGCCAACAAAAATCAAAGATTTTTTTTTCAATCGCTACACGCACACCGCAAAGAACTTTCCGGAAAAGCAATGTAAGGAATTCCTACTCAGTAATGCCATGAGCATGGGACTTATTCATGTGACGTCAGATGCGTACCAACATGGCTGCTGATTCAATGTTTTCGCTATTTGATTATCTCTTACTGTTGCCTAATTTTTACAATCCTAACGTCATGGATTCTGCCGTGGAATTAATAGAGCTACAGGGCGAAGAAGAAGAAATCAATTTCTTAGAAGAACAAATCAAGGTTGCAAAAATATACAAAGAACATTTTCTGTTCGATGTTTATTTCGCATGGCACAGGAAAGCATCGCCGTTAGTCATAATGAAGTTTTTAATGTAGCATTCATTTCTCGTACACGCTATATTAAATTTTCATGTTCTTATTGCCAGACATTGGCGAAATATCTGAAACATAAAATTTAGTACCTTGTTTTGTAAAACAAAAACATTTAAAAGCTCAGACAAATACGTAATAAGGAAACAAACTAGGGTTCGTACGCTAGGCAATCTGCTCAAAAATTAAATGAATGTGTAACATTAAATAAAAGAGAAATTATAGATATGTTTGTTTTATTCTTTGAGGAAAGTAGAACTTAATTCGTAATTCACCGATCCAAATATTCCATTAATTTTCGCCTACCTTTTATTACTTTTTCTTTTTTTCTTTTTTGAAATTAAAATTCGAAGGCATACTACGAGGTTTCAACTGCCTTTGATTCGAAGTGTCATAATATCCAAAAGCTATTTCGTTAAAGTTGACAGAACATATTGGAGAGTGCACATCGGAATGGAAATCACCGCGTTTCATTTTACACAGCCATTCCCTTAATAATATCGTCTTTTTTTTTTTTTTTTTGGGGTGGTTTAACGACCACCGTGAGCAACTCAATGGGCTATAAGCAGTCGCCCGTCCCTAATTTAGGGTCACTGGTTCCAGGGAAGGGAGAGAGCCAGTGCCGTAAGACAAACACAACATCCATGCCTGACCGGGATTCGAACCCGGATCCCTTACCGACGAATGATCAGAGGCCTGCGCCACCGGGGCGGCATTTCGTCTTTTTCAGCGGAAAATTAAAGAATGTTTTTCTTTCGTTTACACAATTTAGGTTGCAGGATTTATTAGCACAACCATACGATGAGCAAAAGTTATACATGTCGTTAATAAATTTACGAAAATCGCGTTTTTCCTGAACCCTTGCAACGTAACGCCATGTTAAGCAATGAGAAAACGCATGTAAACAAACTCTTGTTGGTCGGACTTTGGTCCTCGGCCACGGAAATGCTTTCCCATGGTGCAATGCGAGGTGAATAAGGTCCATTGGGTGTAATCCTATGCTATTGCCAGATACATAGGAGTAATTATAATACTCTGTGGGCAGAAAAAAAGTGCAACGAAAATACGGAAAATGAACCAACACAAACAAATAATTTCAACTTTTTGTTCGCATGGAACAGAAGCAGCAAGCAGGACCTGTTGGCATGCACAATTTGTCAATCATGTCTACCATTTCATTCGCAGTCCCGTGGGCGACCTGTTAAACTGCCTCCCTGCTTCCCTAACTAACGATAAAAATGCAAAAAAAAAAAAAATTCCAAATTTTCATTTAACAGAGCTGAGTTTTTGACAGATACCATAACTTGGTCTTATAAGGTTACCCTGCAAATTTCGCTTGGATCTAATAAAAAGTTTTTAAATTACGCACTTTTTTTCTTTTTAACCCTCCGAGCGGTTTGAACATGCTGTGCGCGTTCAAGGTCACCCCTTTCTAAAACTGCTCGACCGGGGGGGGGGCTGGTGAAATGCACCTATCAACAGCATCGAATGCACCTGCTTTTTTTCTTTTTTTGATTGGAGGTTTAACGACCACCATGAGCAACTCAATGGGCTATAAGCAGTCGCCCGTCCCTAATTTAGGGTCACTAGTTCCAGGGAAGGGAGAGAGCCAGTGCCGTAAGACAAACACAACATCCATGCCTCACCGGGATTCGAACCCGGACCCCGTTCGGACGAATGATCAGAGGCCATCGCTTAGACCACTGCGCCACCGGGGCGGCAAGAATCTGCTTTCAAGCAGATAAAGAAGAAACACGAAGGGGAAATCTCCGCCTTGCCGTAAGGAAAACAAAAGAAACGATACGATAGTTTTCCCCGTCGCAGAACAAGTGCTCTGGGGTAGCAAACACTCAATTCCTCTCGCAGTAGGTGGAGGGAGGGAGGGAGGGGTGGGCAATCTTGACCTACTCAACTCCCCGTTAGACCGCAGTGCACCATTTCGAGCCGCGGATGGCTTAGTGGTTAGTGATTCAGACTATCGATGCAAGGTCCCCAGGTTCAAGCCTGAGCTGATCTTTCGGAGATGGTGTGATTTACTAACAATCGCTGAATATCCGCCGTGCATCGGACGATCACGTTAAGTGACGGCTCCCAGGCTGGACCCACTGGTTAAATGGGTATCCTTTCCTATGTCCCCCTGAAATTCTCTCACCCCTCAATGTGCAATATCGTACTTGTACGGTGGCGCCATCTACTGTACTCCAATCTCACTACAAACTGTTCTGTCAAAGTCGCTAGACTTGTTCTCATTCCTTCCGTTCCTGTGTCCTGCCTAAAAGGCGATCTCCCTGTAGGTGGCTGGGACCTAAACTCTACTCACTGTGGACGGAAGTCCTACAAGAAAATGACAAATCGGACAGTGCACCCTTTCTCCCAGTGACGCAGCTGCTTTGAAGTTTACTCTTTTTGACTTCCGATGTCAATGGGGAATTGTAGAAAAAACAAGAAAAATAACAAAAGGAAAAAGATCGGAAATTTCGGTCGAAATTTTTCGGCTGTGGGATTTTAAAATTCAAGGACTTTCCAGGCTAATTAAAGAAATTCAAGGACATTCCAGGCCTTGTTTTTTTTTTTTTTTTTTTTTAAATCCAAGGACTTTTCAGGGTTTCAAGGACGCGTGGGCAGCATACCTTAAAGAGACAAAAAACAACAACTTGAAATTCATGATATAAGTACACAAAATTTCAGTGTCTGAGAAATAGTAGTTTGGTTTATTCGTATTGAAATATTGTGTTGAGAAATTCTTTACATTTAAGTACTCTTCTGGTAAACATATGCATGAATAAGTGTTGGGTAAGATTTGGATCATGAATTTGTAGTTTTGTATCATAACATAAACATTTGTAGTACTTGTAAGATGTGAATATTGGAAAAAAAGTACTGAAAAATGTGAAAACTTGAGATATATAAATAGCTCACTAATGTTCGTTTCGTGTTTGGCTCTCGTCTGTCCATCACCTGAAAAGTGTCAAAATTGTATTTTGTGTTACATGTGTATACCAGGTGTTACACTAAAGCACAAAAATTATATATATTCATCATCATCATCATTGTCAACCATTAACAATCCACTGCTGGACGAAGGTCTCTCCAAGTCTCTTCCACAACTGTCTGTCTTGTGCCAGTCTCCTCCATGTTACTCCCGCATACTTTCGAATTTCATCCACCCATCTCCCATGTGGTCTTCTTCTGGATATTTTCCTGTCCTATGGAATCCAATCTAAAATTCTGATTGTCCATCGATGGTCTGTTCTTCTGGCTGTATGTCCAGCCCATTGCCATTTTGGGGATTTTACTCTGATCATGATGTCTTCCACTCGTCATTTTTCCAATCCATGAGCTCCTCTTCTTATCTCTCCTGGTTACACCAATCATGCACCTCTCCATGCTTCTTTGAGTTGTCTGCAGCCTTTGTATGTCTATTTTAGTTAAGGTCCACTTCTCTGCACCATACGTAAGCACTGGAAGGATGCATTGATCAAACACTTTTCTTTTAAGACATAATGGCATACTGCTCTTGAAAATTATGTCATTTCTTCCAAAAGCTCTCCAGGCAAGTTTTATACACTGATTAATTTCTTCATCAATGTGACCCTCACTTGATATCTGTTGTCCAAGATAAACATACGTGTCTGTTATCTCCAGCTTTTCTCCATCAATCGATAAATCTTCATTTCTTGTAAAAGCATTTTACATCACTGTTGTCTTCTGAAAGTTCATTTTTAATCCCACTTCTTTACTCTTGTCAGCAAGTTCCTGGATCATACTCTGCAGCTCTGATGGGGTAGTTGCAAAAATGACTGCGTCATCAGCAAAATGAAGGTGGGTTAGATACAAATAAAGGTAACTTGATCACGCTAGTTACGTTAACTGAAAACTTTTACAAAAAGTTTGTAAGTTGGAAGCTTTCGACATTATCTTAGGTCTTCAAGATAAGGTCGAAAGCTTCCAACTTACGAACTTTTTGTAAAAGTTTTCAGTTAACGTAACTAGCGTGATCAAGTTACCTTTATTTGTTAATATTGTTACGTGTTTTGCCCATCATCGTCATGTCGTGGGTTAGATAATCTCCATTAATCTTTATCCCTTTGTTTTCCCAGTTCAGTGATTGAAAGACATTTTCCAATGTGGCATTAAAGAGCTTGAGAGATATGGTGTCACCTTGTCTCATTCCCTTTCCAATTTTTGTGTGTGCTGTGTTCTCAAACAGCCAAATCTTTGCACTTGCATTATCATAGATGTTATTAATAATATTAATGTATGCATCTTCAATACCACAGGATTTCAAAGCCATTGTAACTGCTGATGGTTTCACCGAATTAAAGGCTTTTCCATAATCGATAAAAGCCATGCACAATAGAAGTTCATATTCAGTCGCTCTTTCAATTAGTTTTCTCAGTACGTTGATATGATCTATTGTGCTGTAGCCACTAATGAATCCAGCTTGTTCTCTCGGTTGAGCCATGTCCAGTGTTACCTTCAAGCGGTGTGAAAAAACTTGAGTGAAGATTTTATAAACCACTGATAGGAGGCTGATAGGTCTGTGGTTCCTGAGATCCTCAATGTCACCTTTTTTATGTAGCAGGATCATTGTAGCATTGTTCCAATCCTCGGGAATCTTCCCTTCATTAAAGCATTGAGTGAAAATTTGGGCGAGTACTGTTTCAATTTCTCCACTTGCTTCTTGTATGATGTCTACAGTAATTCCATCTTCTCCTGGAGCTTTTCCCCGCTTCATGTTCTTGATTGCATGTGCAACTTCTGCTGGGAGGACTGGAAGAACTCTGGTACCTTTCATGATGTCTGGAGTACATGTATCATCCCTTTCATATAATTTGGAGTAGAAATCTTTCATTCTTGTCAAAATTTCGCCTCTATTTCTTGTTACAGAACCATTTTCTTTTCTCAGTGCCATAATCTGTTTTCTTCCCTTACTGAGATGTCCCTTTGCTATCTTTAGGCTTTGGTTGTTTTCAATTGCTTTCATCATTAGTTCACAGTTGAATTTCCTTACGTCTTCAGTGATACTTTTTCGTACTGTTTTGCATAGCTCTATATATTCCACTTTGGAAGTCACATCTTCTTTAGTTGTCCTCATCTCTCTTCTTTTTTGCATCAACATTTTGGTTTTTCCTGATAATTTGTTCACATTCAACTTGTTCTTAGACCCAGCTAATTTTGTTGCTGTTTCCATAAGAGCTTTGGTTACTTTTCTGTTAACTTCAGAGATGTCCACTTCTTCTGATGTTAGACATTCTAGAATAGAGAATCTGTTACTCAGTTCTAATTTGAAGGTATTATGCTTTTTAAGGTTGGTCACGTCAATACACTTTGTTTGTTTGATGAGCTTGCCACCCTCGAATTTAGCATTGAGATGCATCTTACATCTTACCAATCTATGGTCACTACCTGTGTTGAACTTGTTCAGCACACTGCAGTCTTCCATGCCAAATTTCTTGTTACACATAATAAAATCAATTTCACTTGTCCATCCATTGGGATGCCTCCATGTCCATTTCCTTTGCGGCTTTTTCTTGAAAAGGGGTTAATGATGAAAAACCCTTAACTCTGCAAACTTTACAAGAGTATTTTAATGCTGATTTATGTTGCTGTGACCAAATTTTTACCTACTGAAGTTTCATTCTGTTGCCGTTGCCCTATTTTTACATTGAAATCTTTCATAATTATCTTCAAGTGCTGCTAGCCTTTATTATTTAGATGACGAATTTCCTCATAAAATTCTTCAATTTCTTCTTCAGGATGACTTGTGGTGGGTGCATAAGTTTGAATAATCTGAGCCTGGTATCTTTTTGAGAGTTGGATAACGAGTCCTGCAGCTCTGTCAGAGGAACTTTCAACTTCTACAACTTTATCCTTCAGTTTCTTGTTTATTATAAATCCAACACCACTAGTTCTGCCAGTATCTACCCCACGATAGTAGAAGAGATGTCCACTTTTCAGTTCAATGAGATCTTCTCCTCACCTCACTTAGCCCGACGATGTCCCACTTGATCCTTTGTAGTTCCTCTTCCAATTGAAGAAGCCTTGAATCAGAAGATAGGGAGCATCCATTTTAAGTAGCCAAGGTCAGCATCAAATGGCAGCCTAGACCGGTGATTCTTAGCACCCTCTGCCTTCATGTCGCACTGGCCGCTGCCTTGGCTAGGTACATTCCAGCTGCCAGAGACTGTGGGTCAAGCTTTAAGTTGTGGAGTCATTTTGGAGGGGTTTGGCCATAACTCACCACGCTGGTCAAGCGGGTTGGCGAGTGTGGGATAGCATTTCCTCTAATCCCAATGGTATAGTTATACCACTATTGGCAGTCGTCAGAGCCCCTTTAGTGGGAACAGGATGCACCACGAGAAGGCGGGGTTGACATTTGTCAAGGAGAGGCTGCAATGTTGCGCATCACCTAACCTTACATTCCATCGCCTGACCATATATTATTCAATTGTAAATATTAATATTGGCAGTGATTGTTTGTGTTGTTAGGACCCCGCAATTTGTGACCACAAATAACTGTGTCCAGGAATCGTTTCTATAAAACCCCAGTCAGAGCTTGGGCTGATGCTGCTGTGAACCAGAATTTATAAAACACTCATATTCTGTTTAACTGCCACACTCAAGGGCAAAGATTTTTGAAAGGCTTATGTTGTCTGTATTTATTTGCAAACACAATATTTAGAAATGAAAAAAGAAAAGTAGTAAGACAAATTTAAAACAGTTTGACTCCTAAATAAAAGATCAGCCAAACACGGCTACAATACAGATATAACAGGTGAGCACTATTGCACCATTTGAAAGTGATAGTTGACTGGATGCAGAAATGTCCCTTTTTTTAAAGCAGGACAGAAGAGCCAAAGTGGCTTTTTCAGCAAGTCTTTCTTTCAGTTTTCTTTTCTTCTACTGGGGATTAGTTTTATCAAGATGAAGAACGATTATTATTAATTCCTTTCCTGCTGAATGCTTGTCAGGGAAAGTCACTGCATGGCTTTGCTTTGGAGTTTTCTCCAGAACCTACTTAATCAACAAAATAGTCCTTTTTTTCCCCCACATTTCTCTCTCTAAGAGGCAGATAACTGCCTAGGAAGACATTTTGCCTTCTCTTCTCTGCCAACATCTTAAGCTCCTATATGTCTTCTACTTTTTTCCCCACTGCACACCCTGAGTTTTCAGGCGGTCACCATTTTGAAACAACAATGGGCCAATTAGGGGCGAGTCACGTCTCAATGCACCCTATTTGGTCAACAGTTCTGAGGGACCCTGGCAGCTTCTATTTCCCCATGAGGAGTGGGGAGGAAATTAAGAGGAAGCCCTTTAGAAACCCTGCATCATGCAACCGTGTTTTGTGGGACTTTTCTCTCAGGACGTTAGCAAAGCACTCTCAATGCACCATATTTGGTCAATAGTTCTGAGGGACCCTGGCAGATTCTAGTTCCCCATGAGGAGTGGGGAGAAAATTAAGAGGAAGCCCTTTAGAAACCCTGCATCATGCAACCGTGTTTTGTGGGACTTTTCTCCCAGGACGTTAGCAAAGCACTCTCAATGCACCCTATTTGGTCAATAGTTCTGAGGGACCCTGGCAGCTTCTATTTCCCCATGAGGAGTGGGGAGGAAATTAAGAGGAAGCCCTTTAGAAACCCTGCATCATGCAACCGTGTTTGGTGGGACTTTTCTCCCAGGACGTTAGCAAAGCACTCTCAATGCACCCTATTTAGTCAATAGTTCTGAGGGACCCTGGCAGCTTCTAGTTCTCCGTGAGGAGTGGGGAGGAAATTAAGAAGCCCTTTAAAAACTCTGCATCATGCAACCGTGTTTTGTGGGACTTTTCTCCCAGGATGCTAGCAAAGCACTCTCAATGCACCCTATTTGGTCAATAGTTCTGAGGGACCCTGGCAGCTTCTAGTTCTCCGTGAAGAGTGGGGAGGAAATTAAGAAGCCCTTTAGAAACTCTGCATCATGCAACCGTGTTTTGTGGGACTTTTCTCCCAGGATGCTAGCAAAGCACTCTCAATGCACCCTATTTGGTCAATAGTTCTGAGGGATCCTGGCAGATTCTAGTTCCCCATGAGGAGTGGGGAGAAAATTAAGAGGAAGCCCTTTAGAAACTCTGCATCATGCAACCGTGTTTTGTGGGACTTTTCTCCCAGGACGCTAGCAAAGCACTCTCAATGCACCCTATTTGGTCCATAGTTCTGAGGGACCCTGGCAGCTTCTAGTTCCCCATGAGGAGTGAGGAGGAAATTAAGAGGAAGCCCTTTACTCTGCATCATGCACCCGTGTTTTGTGGGACTTTCCTCCCAGGACGCTAGCAAAGCACTCTCAATGCACCCTATTTGGTCAATAGTTCTGAGGGACCCTGGCAGCTTCTAGTTCCCCATGAGGAGTGGGGAGGAAATTAAGAAGAAGCCCTTTAGAAACTCTGCATCATGCAACCGTGTTTTGTGAGACTTTTCTCCCAGGACGCTAGCAAAGCACTCTCAATGCACCCTATTTGGTCCATAGTTCTGAGGGACCCTGGCAGCTTCTAGTTCCCCATGAGGAGTGAGGAGGAAATTAAGAGGAAGCCCTTTACTCTGCATCATGCACCCGTGTTTTGTGGGACTTTTCTCCCAGGACGCTAGCAAAGCACTCTCAATGCACCCTATTTGGTCAATAGTTCTGAGGGACCCTGGCAGCTTCTAGTTCCCCATGAGGAGTGGGGAGGAAATTAAGAAGCCCTTTAGAAACTCTGCATCATGCAACCGTGTTTTGTGAGACTTTTCTCCCAGGACGCTAGCAAAGCACTCTCAATGCACCCTATTTGGTCCATAGTTCTGAGGGACCCTGGCAGCTTCTAGTTCCCCATGAGGAGTGAGGAGGAAATTAAGAGGAAGCCCTTTACTCTGCATCATGCACCCGTGTTTTGTGGGACTTTTCTCCCAGGACGCTAGCAAAGCACTCTCAATGCACCCTATTTGGTCAATAGTTCTGAGGGACCCTGGCAGCTTCTAGTTCCCCATGAGGAGTGGGGAGGAAATTAAGAAGAAGCCGTTTAGAAACTCTGCATCATGCAACCGTGTTTTGTGAGACTTTTCTCCCAGGACGCTAGCAAAGCACTCTCAATGCACCCTATTTGGTCCATAGTTCTGAGGGACCCTGGCAGCTTCTAGTTCCCCATGAGGAGTGAGGAGGAAATTAAGAGGAAGCCCTTTACTCTGCATCATGCAACCGTGTTTTGTGAGACTTTTCTCCCAGGACGCTAGCAAAGCACTCTCAATGCACCCTATTTGGTCAATAGTTCTGAGGGACCCTGGCAGCTTCTAGTTCCCCATGAGGAGTGGAGAGGAAATTAAGAGGAAGCCCCTTAGAAACCCTGCATCATGCAAGCGTGCTTTGTGGGACTTTTCTTCAAGAACGCTAGCGAAGCACTCAAACACACAATTTTTTTTCTCCATGAGGCAGTCCATCCACCCCCCCCCCACCCCCCTCCCTCTGCCTGCATGAAGGGCGGACAAAAAAAAAACATAATTTTACCCAAACACAAACAACCTCATTTTTACTTAAAATTCTACATAAGCTTCATTTAGTATACGTGTAGGAAATGTTAGATTAGAAATTGGACTTGTTAACATGATTGCAAAAGGTGTCCTATAGCATTGATATTGTACTTAAAACTCGATTTTAAGTACAATATCAATATCCTGAGAAACACTGACCAATGGCTTTCTATTCAGGAAATGGACTCTGTTTGTTATGACCCAGATGTCATTTTGAGCGAACCCCAGTCTAATGAACGGAGTCTACTAGGAATAAAGGAATCTTTCTCAGGACAAAGAATGAGAAGGCAGGGTAAAAAAAGAAATATTAGTACACACATTTATATGGAATATTAAAACAATCAAAAAAGTACAGCACCATTTTTTTTTTAATTTCCCAATGACCACATGACAGCTTTAAATTTTCTTACTCTTACACGTGCAAAAGCAACAAAAATTATTATTGTACACGAAAAAAAAAAAAGAAAAACGAAGTCCCACTAAGATTCATACTGAAGGCTTTTAAATTTTGGCCGGCTAACAGTTCGTATCAACATGTTACGTTACAGTGGAAATGTATTTTAGCACTACTAAAAGTTAAATGAAATTACCACAATCACAACTTAAATACTTTACATGAGTATTATGAACATGGTCAGCTGGTCAGCTCTAAACATCTGTCTTCCTCTGAGGTATGCTCATGTGTGTGCTGTCTTAAACCCCATTTGGTCTGTGTGTCCATATGACCGATCACTGAGAAACTCTGATGCTTGAACATCTCAGACAGCCCTCTTAGTGCCCCATGTTATTATATCAAGGTCTCAACATAAACTCCTTCTAGGTGTTACAACTTCCATGCTCAGTAGTGTATATTTATCAATACCCATAATAACTGAAAGCTCTTTTGAGGCTTAACAGTCACAGCTTCAAATATTTATGTAAAAAATGTTTAGATAAGGAAGCTTCAATCCTTTCTTATGTTGAAAGAGACTGAAGTTATCAGTTGAAAGCTTTCCTACTTAAATGTTTTTTTCACATAACTTAAAGCATGTTTTTAATGTTTTAATGCATGCAAAGTGTCAGCACAACAGGTGTGCTTTCTTAAAAACAAATCTTGAGGATGACAGACAGGTAATGCAACTACTCAGCCAACAGCTTGATAATATGGACTGAATGAATGAATGAATGCATGTACAAATAAAATCAATTTTATAATATTTATTTAGAACAAAAGAATATACATCCTATATTTACAAATACATGTTTCAATAAAAAATTATGACAGATCATTTGTATATAATGCACATTCTGAATGTGAAGCAAAGCAATCAGAACACACACTTCCACACCAAACATGGTAGGAGCTCCTATCTATGATATTTGTGCAGTGAAAACTGATGTCACAATGGAACAACACCACAGCTGTCCTACAGTTCATGCCAATAACGAACACTGAGGCAGTCTTTTTAAAAGTCAGGAGCTGTCTCCACCACCTGTCTTTGGATTGTTGTTGATGGCACAAGTCAAGTGTTGAAGAGCTGACTGTAAAGCTGATGAAACTGTGAGCAGCTGTTGCCTTCGTTCTTCTTCAAGTACCTTAAACAAACAAAAACATCACTTACTACATGCAATTAATGACAAATTTCTTTCTCACAACTTGAAATATACATTTCAAAAACTGAAAGTATGTTCATAAAATAAAAAGTTTTAATTTTATGAATATAATACGCAATCTGACAATTAAAACTGGACAATGTTTTTGAAGAAGGCATCTCCAAATTGTATGTGAAATAATTTGCAAGGACAGTTAATCATCACATTAAGCATTTTTTTTTCAACAAAAGTAATTTGAAACATCTGTTTACTTGCTGGTGCATAATTAAGCATAAAGTAAAACCCCAAAACCCTTTCTACCACAATATTCTTCCAAACTGCACTGTAAGATCTTACAAATAAATAATAGATTCTGAACTAAAAACTGCCACTATGTACCAGGAACTTTTTATGACATGTGTACTCTTTGGACATTTCTGTTTGAAGTAAGTGGTTATGGAAAATAATTATCTATCATTCAATCATTGTCTTCAAATGTAATCAGAATGTCTTATATGCTTTCTGTGGGAGCATTAAACTAACTTACATGTTCACTATAAATTTTAACACTGAGAAGTCTTTTTCAAAGTATTTAATGACTGTTAGTGGCAGAAGGAAGCTGAAACACAATGTTAGCACTCCTCACCATGCACATTTATAAGTAGGGAAGTTTATCAATAAGCCTCTTTTATGAAATAGCTTTCTTCATAAAATGTGAGTAAGTATGATAATATAATGTTATATTTCAGAAATCATAGCCTTCAGAATGCTCATAATTTTGTACTTTTTCTCCTTGCATCCAATTCTGGAGAAGCACTATGCATAAAAATAAATTCATTTTTTAGTATTTCATTCCAAAACACCCACTTGTTGATTTGACATAGAAATCCTCCATAAATGTGTAAAAGGTTCGTTCTCTTCCAAGCAAAATAAATTCAAGCACTTTTCAAGGACTTTTTAAAACTAAATTATCATATGTGTGTGTGCTGTCAGTTGGTCAGTAGGTAGATATTTTACTTACATTTAAACCATTAAACAAACTTAGCTGGAGCGAGCCCATCTTCAATTATCTGCATTACCCCCCCCCACCACCACCACCACCACCACCACCACCACCACCACACACACACACACACACACACACACACACACACACACACTGGTTTATTTTATTAACTTTGAATTGCCCTTCTGCTTTGGTGTTTTCCAAAATAATTTTGTTTTGTGGAATATTTTGAAAGGGTACATTATGTTCGCATTCATTTGTTGGTATGATATTTGTTTGCTTTAACTTTTCATTTTTGGTGCATGACTGAGTTCTATTGGGTTGTCGGAAAAGTCATGACGTATTTTAGCCATGTTTTGCAAAGGTCATTTTTGCTAGGAAGAACAAAGATCAATCAATGATATAATGCCCGTTTTGTTCAATAACCTTTTGCCATTTCTCAGTGAGCTGCAGAATGCCTCGTTCATAGAAGGACCTGTCTTTCCTGGCGAAAAACTGTACAAGGTCCTGATTTACAGCCTCATCTGAATTGAATGTTATACCATGCAAAGCCTGTTGAAGAGAGCGAAACAAGTGGAAGTCTGACGGCGCAAGGTCAGGCGAGTATGCTGGGTGTGGCAACACATTTCACCCAAGCTCCCATAATTTTTGGCGGGTGACCAAACTTGTGCGTGGTCTCGCGTTGTCGTGATGGAACACAACACCTTTCCGATGAACGAGCTCTGGACGTTTCTGGATGATGGATTCATTCAAACTGTCCAATTGCCGACAGTACACATTCGAATTCATTGTTTGGTTCCATAGTAGGAGCTCGAAAAACACGACACCTTTAAAATCCCACCACACTGAGACTAGAACCTTCCGTTGATGAATGTCTGCTTTGGATGTCGTTTGAGGCGAAGCAGCACGTCAGGACCAAGACCGTTTGCACAGTACATTGTTTTACACAATCCACTTTTCGTCACCAGTTATCAGTCGCTTCAAAAAAGGATCGTTTTCCTCACATTTAATGAGCATATCGCAGATGCTTATACGCGCCGTCAATTGAGCTTCTTTGAGTTCATGAGCAACCCACACATCGAGCTTGCTTACGTATCCCAGCTTCTTCAGGTGGTCGTAAACACTTGAATGATGGATGTGCAATGTGTCTGCAATCTCTCGTATTGTGTAACGTGGGTTTGACTCGATTAATGCCTTGATTTGGTCGTCATCAACCTCGGTTGGCCTCCCGGAACGAGGAGCATCGTTGAGGTCAAAATCACTAGCACGGAATTTTGCGAACCACCGCTGGCACCGACATTCTTGTAGAGCATTATCACCGTAAACTTTACGCAACTTTTCACAAGCTTGACACGGGTTCTTCCCTTTAAGTAAGTAAAACAGTAAAATATGGCGAAAATGCACAGTTTGGTCTTCCATCTTCAACTTTATGTCAAATCTCTGCAAATGAACCAAATCGCTCACTATTCCTTTTAGATAGCAGCAAGAACTGGCACCTGTCGAATGCCGTAGCGATAACAGAGCTGCGCATGCCTCTAGTACTTCCAAAACCGCCCAACCGCCATCGGGTGCCAAAATACGTCATGACTTTTCCGACAACCCAATAACACTTTTTAATTGCTCACTCCGGTTTTCAATTCATTGGGGAGGGGGGTCACATGGGATAGGGAACTCAACAAAACAAAGGTGGAGTGAGAGTCACAGGACACTGTCGGCTACTTGCTGGCAAGACTGCCGTGAAGGTGGGGTCGGACTGATGTCATGGTGCATTCTGAGATTATAAAACTCACTACGGGGAGGGTATCACCATGAGATGAAGTTGTCCATGCATGAAGCACAAGCAATTCCTAGAAGTTCCACCGTCCAGCAAGAACATGTACCTAACCCCAGGCAACAGAAGCTCATCACGACTCAGGAATACATCATTCCACTTATTTTACTCCCATGGCTGACGTTTTACTCCATAGCGATGTCATAGTTAAAGTACCAGCTGTCCATGTACTCCTCTGAGTTGAACGCAAGATCTGAGCTATTTGATCAGCTTAGTGTTTTTATCAGAACTACACAGAAATCTCCTATACAACATTTCAGCACAATTATTTTACACATGCTCTTTCATATCATTACTTTAAAAACAAAACCTTTTTTTCCAAGTATTATTTACGGGCTCTTAAACTTTTTCCTTTTTCAAGTACTTTCAAGGAATTGAAAATGAACTTTTATTCATGGACTTTTCAAGGAACGTACCAACACAGTCTGTTTAATTTCCATTTACAACTAAACCTGAAGGAAGGGGGAAAAATTGCATACATTTTCCACTGTAAAAGAAGCTATTCTTCAATACAAAAATTTGAGACATCATAAACCGACAGGATTTCACATGCCTACGAATGTTGATTATTAGCAAGGATAGACAAATCCAAGACACCCAGTTACCATGATACCTGAAAATTTGATTTTTCATAATTTGGATTTCTGTTATGAAGCTTCTACACTGAGTGGCCACTTTATTATGACCACCTGACAGTTTTAAGCAAATGAGCTATGGCTGCCTGCCCACTGTTGCCGCCAGAGGACGAGGCTAGTATAAAAAGGGAAAGCATAGTGCTTGCGACAGTAGTAGAAGTGATTTTTGGGTGACGAGATGGGTAAAAAATGTGATTTGACGGACTTTCAACGTGGGATGATTGTAGGAGCTCGGAGCCATGGAGAGAGTATCACCGAATCCACTACATTCGTGAAATGTTCCAGAGCAGCTGTTGTTAAAGTGTTAAAAGACTGGACTGTCAGCCAAAAAACTGGGTCTCTACGTGCAACGTGTGGTCGTCATCGACTAGTGACTGCTTGGGCGGAACGGAGAGTGTCCAGACAGGTAACAGACAACAGAAGGGCAACAGTGCAGCAAATTACAGACCATCTTAATCAAGGATCCCCTCAAATGATCTCTGCATGCACTGTTCGCTGTACACTGCATCGGATGGGATATGGCAGCCGAAGGCCTGTTCGAACACCTTTGCTGTCTGCAGTTAACACAAGAAAATGTCTCCAGTTCGCACAGGAGCACAAGGATTGGACAGTCGATAATTGGAAACAAATTATGTGGTCCGATGAATCACGTTTTCAGTTGCACCATGCCGATGCACGAGTGAGAATTTGGCGGAAACAGCACAAAAGCATGGACCCCAAATGCATTGCTACAATCCTTCAAGCTGGTGGAGGCAATGTTATGGTTTGGGGAATGTTTTCCTGGCATGCTTTGGGCCCTTTAATTCGTGTTGATCAACGTCTGACTGGCACATATCTAAACATTGTTGCGGACCAAATGCATCCTGTCATGTGGATGGTTTATCCCAATGGCGATGGCTACTTTCAACAAGATAATGCGTCCTGCCATAGTGCTCGTATTGTACAGGATTGGTTTCAGGAACATGCCGGTGACTTTACTTTGCTTAGGTAGCCCCCACAATCTCCAGATCTCAACCCCATTGAGAATTTGTGGGATGAAGTTGAACGAGCCATCAGACAGCTGGATCCACAACCCTGCAATCTCACACTCCTGGAAAGTGCTATTCATCAAGCATCGTCTCAGATTCAACAAACCAACTATCAACATCTCGTGGAGTCCATGACACGAAGAATCGACGCAGTATTAAAGACAAAAGGTGGCCCAACGAAGTACTGAGGTGGTGGTCATGATAAAGTGGCCACTCAGTGTATAAAGCAACAAGTGCAGTATGGGGATTTTTTCTGTTTGCATATTTTTTGTACAGTAAAATCAGAATAATGAAGATGCTAATATTTATTGTTGGCACTATCTTGCGACCATATTGGCAGTAGTGATTCAAAGTTCCCAGTACAACACAAAATGCAGAGTATGCACCAGAAATGTCTGCAGCTGATGCGATTTCACGTGGGATGCTTATACGTGCATTTATTCATTAGTGTTTTTATTGAATATTACACACCAGAAGATCACAAAGGCAACATCAGGAGAAAAAAAATTAAGATTAAGGAAAAACCTTTTAATCTGTTTAACTACCATTTTTGAAAACTTTGAAACACAAAATACTGGCCCCAGACGGAAAACGACTATGTCCCAAATTGTCTTCAGTTTTGCATTGATCTTGAGAATAAACTAAATGATGGGGGGAGGGGGCAGAATTCCATGAATACGCTTAAGAATCTTATGCACATCATAAAATAATATTTTTTAAAAAATGAAAATTTGTAGGATCTGTAGTTTTGACAGTGAGTTCCGTAGTCAGACAACTAAATCCGTAGAAACCACGGACATTCTTTAGTAGCTACATAAATAATAGCAAGAATGTCCATAGAAACCACGAACATTCTTTACTATTATTTATGTTTAGGAAATTTGAATTAGTACAAAGAGAGACTATTATTTATGTTTAGGAAATTTTCACCAAATATATATCTTATGTTTGTGGCAAAGGGAAAGAGGTCTTTTTGTCTTTTGTGTCAGAGACTGTGTTTCTGATAGATACGTTTACTAGATAAACATCCATGTACATGCCCGCTTATATGAATTAGACATAGAACATAGTATTTTGGTCTCCATAACTGAAAACCTGGCACAATACAAAAACTCTTGAATCATTTCACACAAGAAATCAATTCAGAAACTAACTATACCAGTTTTTGATGTTCTTCGTGCCTTTCTAATTCTGTTTTGATTAGCTGCATCAAACTGTTTCCTTGATGCACATCACCACAATCCATATTTTTCTGCATAGTGTCCTGCAAGTATATACAAAGTTTAAGCATTATGAAAGAGAAAATCACACAATTCTAAATTTCTGCATAACTGAAAGTAAACAACACGTTTTAACAACATAAAATAAAAAGACAAATTTGCAAATTACCTGGAGTAATATCAGAGAGAACAAATCAACAAAAAGTACTGTACTCTCACTGGCAGAAATAATATTTGGCCAAATACCGTCATTACTAAAGCTGAAAATATATGAGAAGTGGTGCAAAGTTAATAAAGACCAAATGCAGAACTCTCTCTCTCTCTTTCTCAGGTACACAAAGATTTTTTCATTTAATTCTAGTTCCACTTGAAGAATCTTTAGTAAATCAGGCCTTGACTAAAATCCGGAGGCCAGAAACATCTGTAAAAAACCAAAAGAACTCAAAGGAAAGGAAGATTTACTAAAGATTCTTCAAGTGGAACTAGAATTAAAAAAATATATCTGGGTGAAGCCTTGAGTGACTTAAAAACAAAGATTTAAAGTATAACTTCTACAAGATGGAACTATACAAAAACTATATCTAAATAACTGTAAAGAACATTTATAAACAATTCATTAGACAATAATGATAATGTGAACCAACAGTGAACAAATTTTCCAAATAGCACTAAAAGATTTGAAGATGAGGCATTAGGAACTAAAACAAAGAACATGAACAGTATTCAAAGGAGGTGAACCCCAGTGTCTAATCAGATTTGAAGATGAGGCATTAGGGACTAAAACAAAGAACATGAACAGTATTCAAATTAGGTGAACCTCAGTGTCTAATCAAAATATTACAGGACTAAAGAAAACAGAAGAGAGGCTGTTTCATGATTACCAACTGAAAACACACACACACACACACACACACACACACACACAGATATATATATATATATATATATATATCATCATCATCATCATTGTCAACCATTATCAATCCACTGCTGGACGAAGGTCTCCCCAAGTTTCCTCCACAACGGTCTGTCTTGTGCCAGTCTCTTCCATGTCACCCCTGCATACTTTCGAATTTCATCCACCCATCTCCCATGTGGTCTTCTTCTGGGTCTTTTCCTGTCCCTTGGAATCCAATCTAAAATTTCGGCTGTCCATCGATGATCTGTCCTTCTGGCAGTATGTCCAGCCCATTGCCATTTCAGGGATTTAACTCTGATCATGATGTCTTCCACTCTTGTCATTTTTCGGATCCACGAGTTCCTCTTCTTATCTCTCCTGGTTACACCAAGTATGCACCTCTCCATGCTTCTTTGAGTTGTCTGCAGCCTTTGTATGTCTCTTTTAGTTAAGGTCCACGTCTCTGCACCATACGTAAGCACTGGAAGGATGCATTGATCAAACACTTTTCTTTTAAGACATAATGGCATATTGCTCTTGAAAATTATGCTGTTTCTTCCAAAAGCTCTCCAGGCAAGTTTTGTACGCCGATTAATTTCTCCATCAATGTGACCCTCACTAGATATCTGCTGTCCAAGATAAACGTACGTGTCTGTTATCTCCAGCTTTTCTCCATCAATCGATAAATCTTCATTTCTTGTAAAAGCATTGAACATCACTTTTGTCTTCTGAAAGTTCATTTTTAATCCCACTTCTTTACTCTTGTCAGCAAGTTCCTGGATCATACTCTGCAGCTCTGATGGGGTAGTTGCAAAAATGACTACGTCATCAGCAAAACGAAGGTGGGTTAGATAATCTCCATTAATCTTTATCCCCTTGTTTTCCCAGCTCAGCGACTGAAAAACACCCTCCAATGTGGCATTAAAGAGCTTCGGAGATATGGTGTCACCTTGTCTCACTCCCTTTCCAATTTTTACGTGTGTTGTATTTTCAAACAGCCTAATCTTTGCACTTGCATTTTCATAGATGTTATTAATGATATTAATGTATGCATCTTCAATACCGCAGGTTTTCAGAGCCATTGTAACTGCTGATGGTTTCACCGAATCAAAGGCTTTTTCATAATCGATAAAAGCCATGCACAATGGAAGTTCATATTCCCTCGCTCTTTCAATTAGTTCTCTCAGTACGTGGATATGATCTATTGTGCTGTAGCCACTCCTGAATCCAGCTTGTTCTCTCGGTTGAGCCATGTCCAGTGTTACCTTCAAGCGGTGTGAAAGAACTTTAGTGAAGATTTTATAAACTACTGATAGGAGGCTGATAGGTCTGTAGTTTCCGAGATCCTCAATGTCACCTTTCTTATGTAGCAGGATCATTGTAGCGGTGTTCCAATCCTCAGGAATCTTTCCTTCATTAAGGCATCGAGTGAAAATTTGGGCGAGTACTGTTTCGATTTCTCCACTTGCTTCTTGTATGATGTCTACAGTAATACCATCTTCTCCTGGAGCTTTTCCCCGCTTCATGTTCTTGATTGCATGTGCAACTTCTGCTGGAAGGACTGGAGGAACTCTGGTACTGGTATCTTTCATGATGTCTGGAGTGCATGTATCATCCCTTTCATATAATTTGGAGTAGAAATCTTTCACTCTTGTCAAAATTTCGCCTCTATTTCTTGTTACAGAACCATCTTCTTTTCTCAGTGCCATAATCTGTTTTCTTCCCTTACTGAGATGTCCCTTTGCTATCTTTAGGCTTTGGTTGTTTTCAATTGCTTTCCTCACTAGTTCACAGTTGAATTTTCTTACGTCTTCAGTGATACTTTTTCGTACTGTCTTGCATAGCTCTATATATTCCACTTTGGAAGTCACATCTTCTTTAGTTGTCCTCATCTCTCTTCTTTTTTGCATCAACATTTTCGTTTTTCCTGATAATTTATTTACATGCAACTTGTTCTTAGACCCAGCTAATTTTGTTGCTGTTTCCATAAGAGCTTTGGTTACTTTTCTGTTAACTTCAGAGATGTCCACTTCTTCCGATGTTAGGCCTTCTAAAGCAGAGAACCTGTTCTTCAGTTCCAACTTGAAGGTATTATGGTGTTTTTTAAGGTTGGTTATGTCAATAGATTTTGTTTGTCTTATGAGCTTGCCACGTTCAAGTTTAGTGTTGAGGTGCATCTTACATCTCACCAATCTATGGTCACTACCTGTGTTGAACTTGTTTAGCACACTGCAGTCTTCTATGACGAATTTTTTGTTACACATAATAAAATCAATTTCACTTGTTGTCCCATTTGGATGTCTCCATGTCCATTTCCTGTGTGGCTTTTTCTTGAAGAAGGAGTTCAAGATGAAAAACCCTTCTGCCTCTGCAAACTCAACGAGAGTATTTCCACGCTGGTTTCTGTTGCCGTGACCGAATTTACCTACTGAAGTTTCATTCTGTTGCCGTTGCCCTATTTTTGCATTGAAATCTCCCATAATTATTTTCAAGTGCTGCTTACCTTTATTATTTAGATGACAAATTTCCTCATAAAATTCTTCAATTTCTTCTTCAGGATGACTTGTGGTGGGTGCATAAGTTTGAATAATCTGAGCCTGGTATCTTTTCGAGAGTTGGATAACAAGTCGTGCAGCTCTGTCAGAGGAACTTTCAACTTCTACAACTTTATCCTTCAGTTTCTTGTTTATTATAAATCCAACACCACTAGTTCTGCCAGTATCTGTCCCACGATAGTAGAAGAGATGTCCACTTTTCAGTTCAATGAGATCTTCTCCTTTTCTCCTTACCTCACTTAGCCCCACGATGTCCCACTTGATCCTTTGTAGTTCCTCTTCCAATTCAAGAAGCCTTGAATCAGAAGATAGGGAGCGTCCATTGTACGTAGCCAAGGTCAGCATCAGATGGCAGCCTAGTCCGGTCCTCCGGGGATTCTTAGCACCCTCTGCCTTCATGTCGCACTGGCCGCTGCCTTGGCCAGGTACATTCCAGCTGCCGGAGACTGAGGGCCAAGATTTAAGTTGTGGAATCATTTTGGAGGGGTTTGGCCATAACTCACCACGCTGGCCAAGCGGGTTGGTGAGTGTGGGATAGAATTTCCTCTAATCCCGATGGTATAGTTATACCGCTATTGGCGGTCGTCAGAGCCCCTTTAGTGGGAACAGGATGCACCACGAGAAGGCGGGGTTGACATTTGTCAAGGAGAGGCTGTGATGTTACGCATCACCTGACCTTGCATCCCCTTGCATATATATATATATATATATATATATTTTATTAAGGAGAGACTGAAGCAAAAAAAAAATATTTTGACTCATACCAAGTACAGCATAGAAAAAGTTATGTATTGACCCAGTCTCTTCTTAATGGAATGTGAATTCTGAATTTTCATAACTGCTGCGTTGCGCGTTTTGATCTTCAGGTTGTTTTGCAGCTTTCGTTTTACATTCTAAAATTTTTCTTATGTTTTCAGCTTTGCTCTTCAGTATATATATACTTGGGGGGAAATACAACATAACATAAAATAATGTTGAAAAATAAATGGCAGTCTTACAATAAAAAAGTTTTACGAAAAGTTTGGATAACAGCCTGAACAGTAATTCTATGGAATGTAAAAACAGTTTTGAAACATAATTAACAACAACAGGAAATAGCACTATAGTTAAATTCAACAACTATGAAGACAACTGAAGACAAAAATTTCTATAATGAAGATAAGGAACATACAATCAAAAATATTACAATTACAGTGAGAAATCAAAAAGGCAAAAAAAGCCTTTGCCCAGATCTAATAAACAATAAATAATTTATATATGGTGGACACACTGCAATTAGAGAATCACATTAACTGCATGATGAATATATTGGAACAGAAACAAATCTTCCAGTTAATTAGAAAATAAATATAACAGTACTGATACTTACAAAAGGTGAAAGAAACAGATTAGAAAACGATGGACAGATCAATTTACTGAATATTTAACTGAAACTCTTCACCTACATACTGAATGAGAAATTGAATGAAAGTGCTAAATCTGCATCACAAACAAGATTTAGACCACACAGATTATGTAATGATGTCTTTATTTTGTGTTTTCCAAGAATAATGCCACACCAAGTAAAAAAACACAGTTTCATTTATTTCTTTGTTTTGTTATATGAAATAATGATGCACCAAGTTTTAAGCTGCAGGTAAATATACAGACCTGCCAATCTCTCGGAACCAAAAAACGTAACACTCAGAAAGAAAAATCGTAACACACGCTGATAATGTTTGAAGCCTATTTCAGCTATATAAATTCTTGATGATGAGAATTTAGGGTTTTTCCCTACATCAAAATTTTATTGAGAAACTAATCAAATCTAATCAGCAAACATTTTTATGTTGTTAATTATTAGAAAAAAATTATGATTATGGGAGAAATCCTCACTCAGCCTAACTTTCGTTTTCAGAAATTTTGAAAGGCAGAAAACTTGCATCTTATGATAGGGAGTCTGCAAGACGGTTTAATAGGGTTTCGGGGATGTCGTTTTTGTCTGCAGAACCAAAATAAATCTGCAACGTATGTTGCCTGTCACCACAATTCTACTACAAGGCTTCTGTCTGAAAAGGGAAAAAATGGGGGAAACATGACTATTTAAAAAAAAATCGTATTTTTGGCTGCAAAATCGTATTAGCATACTTCAGCACGATTTATCGTACTAAATGCGACAAAATCGTAACAGCTGGCAGGTCTGAATATACCATAATGGAATTTCTATTTAAGGACTACTTCACTCCCTGTCAAATCCTTAGATAGTCAGCTACTACTATAAAGTACTTCAGAAGGCCATCATTTTCTGTTCGTTGAGATCTAATCTCAATTCCCGACAATGGTACCAGATTACATTGTAAGCCTTCTGTCAGAGAAAAATTTGACAATTGTGCAGTAGGAAGGGAGTTTGCTAATAAGAAAAAAATATATATATTTTTTAATACCATTCGACTCGCCTGCGTGATTCACATCCAATAACATCAGAGATGAAAGGGCTGCAGATTTGTGGAAAGTAATGTGCCCAAATGGGAGTTGTCACCACTGTTTCCCTGATGTGCTTGTACATCCTTCCTCCTAAAGAGCAAGACTTTTACCCCCCACCCCTACCCCCCACTCCCCATTCACAGAAGAGGAGCGGGGTGTGAAAGACCATGAGTGTTTCACAGCAGGGCATTTTTATTAATCAGGCCACACTGGGGTACCTAATTAGAATAAGGGAGGAGAATGTTGTTTAACCTGTGGTTCACATTTACAACATAGTTCATGTATTTTGAAAGGAAGTGTGCAATAGTACAAGTGAGTAAAATTTCTGTGGTTTTACCTGTTACAAGCTCACTTGATTGTACTATAAACAAGGTCGAAAAGATATTGTTTTACCATCCCTAGAGTGAGATGCACAATGACTGTCAGCGATACCACAACTGAAAAGCCTTTCTTGGGAGGAGGGTCATAGTGACAGAAAACATTGGGACTTTTTTTCAAGTTGTTTATAAGTTTGCTATTATGATGTTGCTTATTCAAAAATTGCTCATAGCTGTGCTCTCACTGTTGATCTGTAACTTTTCTTTACTTGATAAGTTTATAGATGTGGCACACCTCTCCGATTGCTCCACAAATAATGAAACATTGTGTTGAGAAGTTGGTTTAACACAATTCTGTACAAAATTTGCTTATGAAAAAAATTAGATTGGGTATCTCTTTAACTCTTGAGTGAGCACCTGAATAAATATTTGAAGAGACATAGCCATGAGAACATTTCTTAAGTTGTGGCTTTTGTTATTCACACTGATTACACTTGGGTGAGGGTGAGAGTACCTCAGATTTGTTCATGACAAGTAACCTCATTAAACTTTCCTTCCAAACTTGGAATAGCATATATGGAAGTGGAAGATAGAAAAAAAAAATGAAGAAAAAAATCATTAAAACAGTACTGCATAAAGAACAAGAAATACCATAAGTTTGAACATGTCAGAAATATAAACACTTCCAGGAATGATTTTGAATTATGTTATGCCAAGGCTGTGACTATAGAGCAAAAAAAAAAAAAAAAAAAAAAAAAAAATTACATTAACATGTAACAATCATGATCCATGTGATATACCAAATCCTTCCATAAATACATATCACTAAGCTGTGCTCCAAAATTCAGAGGTTAACTCCTAAAACAAAGCTCATCTGTGAGATCCAAGTTAAAAGCTGATGGATCTAGATTTTACTTACTGCTGATGTATCATAACGTCTCCATTTATAACGATCTGGCACACAACTCCAGCTTCACTGGCATCTATCACATGTCTCACACAAGACCTGTTGTACTTCAGACTCATTATCTTTTTCGCATGCAGACATTCCTGAATTTGGTCCTCCTATGATTGCCTTGGCTTTTCTCTATTTTTTTCCCTGCCACTTCGACTGAATGAATTCTCTTAGTAAGCATCTCACCCCTCATTCTTTCAACATGGACAAACCACCAAAGAATATTTGCCTCCACTTAACTAGCAACTTTTTGCTTCATATTAAACATCGTCAACACATCTTTGTTCCTTCCATGATCAGAACATGTCTTGCCACAAACCCACATAAGCAATGTGTTGCTCCAACATACAAATGACTGCTACATCTTGTCTGAGGTACCCAGGTTTCACTGCCATGCATGTGGGTAGGAAAAATTACAGTTTCATACACAGCCATTCAGAATCTTTTGAGAACCCATCAGTCCTGTGAAATCCTTCTAAGGCAGCTATGACATTCAAAGATGAATTCACTCACCTACTAATTTCACCATCTAATTTTTATCTATGAATCATGTTTCCTAAATATACAAATTCATTCACCAGGTCGATCTCTGTGCCATTTAGACTGATCTTGCATTCAGTACTAACATAACAATCCCTTGCTCAAAAACCTTTTAAAAAGAAAAAAGAAAAAAAAAAAAAAAGATTTGCCTTCACTGGGCAACAAATGGTACACACAACAACAACAAGGACCTCTATGAATTTGAGAAGCTGACCCAAAAATAAATTAGGTGTCACCACGCCAAGTCCCGGTGGGAACTTGAGGGGCATAGAGTTTGTTAGTGAATTCCGATCATCTAGATTGGCAACAATGACATTGGGTTTCCTAGTATAGGCGACCCAGTCTCATCGTTGGGACTTAAAAGCATTGTGTTTCATATGAGCTCGTACGAGGTTGTCGCAGGAACTCATATGCCGCAAAAGAAATTAAATTTAAAAAAGAACTAACATTTCGGTTATATGCTTGTATAGGGGTATCTGTGAAGGAAGAAAAACTATGGCTTACTTTAAACTAATACAGACACTCGTACCCATTTGCAGAGCAGCGTGAAGAAAAACACGTTGATTTAAAAAAAAACAAATATAAAATTTATTTGCTGTATAATCCTTAATTTTAGAACAATTTAAATGGTGGGACCGGTTTAAATTATAACACATCTCTACGAAAGGAAGTTATGGTTTACTTGAGAAAATGTGAAAACTACCAATATCCCTAACAATCCAACCAGTGCGGGGTGAGCAATAAGGGGTCATTACTAAAACTTAACTGAATACTCAGCATGCAAGGGATTGAAATATTAGGATGATGTCTTACCCTATGCAGACTTTCGGGGTTCATCGATCCGTTGGTTGAGGAAAACGCTGGTGGTCTGGTGTCCTCCGTGGATACAACACAGTCGATGGTTTCTCGGAACTTTACTGTTCTACAGTTCTTGATTTCAAGTCGATGGACTTCTGGCACTCCGCATAGTTTGGCATTTTTTTCTCTACCCCGTCTCTCCCTCTCTCTGTCCGTTTTTTGCTCCTATGTTTTTTTCTTCCGCGCTCTTTCACTTTATTTCCGTTCTTTTTCGTCCTTTCTCGCTCTCATTTTTTCTCTCCCGAAATTTTTAAAGTTTCTGCTTATATTCTAGTTTTCGCTTTCCCTTCTCGCCTTGCGGCTAGGCGTGTCCTTACCTCGAGAAAACGTCCCTCTCACCACCATTGGTTCTGGATTTCCTCCCCTCGTACGCAAGTGGACCGCTTGTCCAGGGGCGACTGACCAGTGGCTACTAGGAGCAGATGTTCCCTGGCCTGCTGACCATCTGCTGAGCTAAGCCCTTTAAGAATTTATTTGGCCGTAACTGTCACCCCGTTGTTGGGTTCTATTATAGTAGACTCCGAGCAAACCCTTTTTAAAACTTGAAAACTGCTCGAAGTCACGTATGCCTGACTGAAATATGTTCCCCGACAACGCTCTTGGGTAAACATTTATTGCCTAGCCTTAGCTTCTACCGCTTTAAGCTTTCTTTCTTAAATTTTCGTCGTGTAGCCACCGAAATGCCATTGTTTGGGAAGCATTGTGCAATTCGCAATGCTGTTGCTTCTTACATGCAGGGAATAGAAGATAATGCCTTGCCTAGTTTCCGAAATTTTGCACCTGGCCTGGCGCTTGCAACTTAGATCTCCTTTCCCCCGTGGAAGGGAAAAATGGAGAAAAGAGAAGAAACGAACCCCGCGACTCCCTATGCGCCTGGGTTGGGATGATAGTTCGTGCGCCTAATTAAAAATGTCTCTAATTAAGCAGTCACGTAATTAATTGTTAATTAATTAACATAATTAAAAACAATTAATTTTGCATTTGAATACCAAATTGGAGAATTTCTATACTGAAGACAATGTGCCCGAAATTAGAATAATTGTCGCGGCAACATAGGCATAAATATTGTCGAGGTACCAATCAGTTCCATCAGTTAAATGTTAATCTGACAGATGGAGTTTCTTTGAGGAGCTAACCTGTGAACCAGCTAGCTCTGTGTGACATTGGCCAAAAGACTCCAACTAACTGGGTTTTGTTCTAGAACCTTTATGTAGAATGTGGGTTGATATCTCACATTGACGTACTTTTATGATTTCAAGACTCAAAGAAAGACTAATTTAAAGGACTCAAAAGTGTGGGATATGGTGAACCTACCACACTTGAGAAGGACGGTTGACCACAGAATTGATCTGTAACTAATAAACAGCATATGTTAGAGATCTCGGTTGAGTGAGTGTAAGATTGGTATATGGAATATTAGAGGAATAAATGGAAAGATGAATGAGGTGATTGATGAAATAAATATGTATAAATTGGATGTGCCATATGTAAATTAAAGTGAAATGAAAATAACTGGAATAGAAGTGAATAATATAATGGTAAGTGTGGTCTGAAGTGCTGGATAACAGTGATTGAGAAATCAATGCATTTGGGGTAAAAGAAAAACTCCTGCAACCTGCAGAAAGAAATGGTGGTGGTGGTGGTGGTGGCAGGGGCAGGGGGCAGATCTGTACATATAAGATGCCTCAAGTATGATATTATGATATTTCACCTGTAAAAGTATGCACAGGTCAATAATAGTTCTGTTTGCTGCCACTGTAATGCTATTTTTGTTTTAATTTGCTCTGTATGCATTCAATTCTTGCTGCAAAAGAATAATACGAATAAATAAAGTAAAATAAACTAAAAATAAAATTCCTAGAATCAATATCCCATGACAATTTCTTGTTTCTACAGAAGCATGCCTATTTCATATGCATTATTTGAAATCAGTTTCAGTTAATTTTTCATTCCTGTTAAGATTTTTGATAAATTTAATTTTTCATCTGAACCAAATTGAAGGAAACCTCACTTCAATACAGGGGCATAAACCTAATAGTGGAAATGGAACTTTGCTGAAATAGTCAGAAGAAAACTAAATTGATATTAATCAGAGTAAACATATATCATCTAGCCAGAAGTTTTGTCTGTTACCAAATGCATAAAAATAAATGCAAAATTAAATTTTGGGGACCCCGGTTTGTGGGATGTCTTCACTCAAACATAAATAGTGCTGCATGTTCTCTTTGTTGATGCAACGGTTCAACTTTTAAAAAATACAGAGATTTTGTTCATTTATAGGTGATTTTATCAATGCTTAAAACAGAAGACCACACAACAGAAAAACCCGACAAGACATTCACAAACTGACTAGACTTAAGTACAGTTAAGTCATCTCGAGATGGTTTAAATTCTGTCCCTGAATGAAAAAAAGCTGGACAAGCTGTTCTTAGTTCCAAATTACATATGTTAACTTAATTTTCACTTTGCTGGCAGGTGTCATGTGCAAGCAATATGCGCATTCACTGTATACACAATTTCATTTCACTGCTTGAGGTGTAGTAATGACAAATATTAGAAAATTTTCATTGCACATGGTCATTGAGTTATTTCAATCCTTTCTTTAATTTTCATTCGCAGTTCAGCACAGTTGATATAGGATGGGCAATTATCTGTGTTACAACCTTTTCCTTGCAATTTTAAAATTTTAAATGTGCTCCTCCTCTTTTTAAGTTTGACACAAGGTTGCTATTTTTTGGTATCCAGTGCATCAGATTGCCAAATGATTTGAAACCGCATCCAATCTGATATGCTGAGATGGATATGTGGTGTCACCAGAAAAGACAGCTAAATGAAAGAATAGCAGTAATAGCTGAAGCAACAAAGATTTCAATGCAGAAGTGCTGTGCTGGTAAAAAGACACATATTGAAAAGCAATGAAACATACCAAAAAGTTGTGAACATGGTTCTACTAGAAAAATACTGGACAACAGAAAGCATCTGCTTAAAACAACATGAAGAGGGAAGTTCTACATGATAGAAACGAATTATGTAAGATTCACAAAAATAACCCTCCTTAGGTATGGAACTAATGACATTAGTGTGAACTAGGGATGTTACGTGAAAAGAATTAAAATATTGTGTTAAACAGAATATAAAACAAAAGCATTATACAAATAAAGGTACAAACAAACATAAATGAACAATGTTTAGGGTGTTGGTTCTGTATCAGGATTCCAAACAGATCATCTGAGCTGAGAAACAAACATAGCCATAGTTTGCTCATAGAGACAGTGGCATTGAAAATATCAGCTCTCTTGTAGAAGAAGCATAAAAGTAACCTGCACAGCACTATTACCTGTTATACATGTCGTTATTGCATTTGTTTGTGCACAACTAGAAAATACTGCAGACATGCCAACCTTCAAAATCTGAAAATCAGGAGATTTTTACAGCTCATAAGATTACATGAGCGCTATGTTTTATCGACATTTTCCAGAACTAGTAGGAACAATTTTCCAGAAGTAGCATTATTGGTGTATAATGTTTTTAATGTTTAAAAAGCTATTCTAAATGCAGACTGTATGTTTATATGCAAAATAAAAAGCATGGTTAAAATAGTTAACTAGATATAATTAATAACACATTAATAATTAATTAATTAATACAAGACATGTATTTGCTTTTTGGTACATTATTTAATCATAATTAGTCTTTATCCTTATTTAGTGAATGTACAGTAGCTGACTTAGCTTTCTTTAACAAAGATCTACAAAAATTTTATTCAAAGCAATTTTCTTGCATTTTGGACTTAACTCTCAGCAGTTTTTCTAGTGTTGGAATAGACAGTGTTGATTTAAAGTTCCATAGCAATTTTATTTTTTTTTTAATATAAGTGAGTGAAATTTTTGCAGTGAATGAGACATTATAGCATAAAGTTCAGTTTTAATTTTCACCAGAAACCATTGAAAACTTTAGAAGCATTAAAAAATTTTCAGTTTTTATAACTACACATCCATTATCTCTTTTTTTTTTTTTTTTTTTTTAATATAACTCGACAGTTTTTCCCTTTAAAGCTTTTCTTATTTGCTATTTTGGAGAATCATGGAGTTCATTAATATTTTTTAAACTTCAGAAAAAGATTTACATATATAGAGTTTATCATCGAGACACTGTTTACCTCATTTGCATGACAACATTACTGCAAAATGAATCAACAAAGACAGAGGTACCTGTCAAAACAATTGTGGAAGTATCAAGCTTTCTTTTTTTTCTTTTTTTTTTTTTGTTCCTTTGGTTGGAGGCTTAAAAAAATATTTATTTGTCTTTGTTGTGCAGATACAGTGATGGGGGTGAGGGAGTTGGGGGTTAAACATACACAGTGGTACAATATGTTCAGGCATACGTAGACAGTATATTCATTTTACATCAGCAATCTACATAGCAAACATGGGAAACAGTATGCCACATGATCAAGTAAAAGAGAGAAAGCCAGTGCCAAAAGACCAACATCCATGCAGGCCCCGGGATTCAAACCCAGCCCCTCCCTGGACGAATGATCAGAAGTCATCGCTTAGACCACTGTGCCTGCTTTCTTTTTCCAGATAGGAGGAGAGGAAAAGTATGAAACTGATGACTGTAATGCCACCTTGCATCAACGCAGAAAGAAAAAGATTTCACAGGCGGTTTGAAATCATAGCAGTTGATGGAATTTCGATCATCCTAACGGCTAATTCTCAGTTAAAATCAGCAGAATTTGACATTGATCTAGAGGGCGGTAGGAAGGGCTGAAAATCCGGTCTCTCGCCTAAATCCGGAGAGTTGGCGTGTCTGATCCCGTTATTGAGCTTCAGATGCTGACTGTCTTGCATCATGCGTGACAGTCCTTCCTATTTAGACTTAACCTTCACACCAATAGCATGGAGACAAGTGACTTTGTACGAACATCATTAAAAAGCTATATTTATCAAAACATTTTAAAGTGATGTTTTCAGTTTTTCATCTGAACAAACCTTTAGAATTTCTTGTCCGAGGTGTTGCTCCTTGGAATACCTTTGGGTAAGTTTTCTACAAACATCTACAAGTTATACCAACTCACCAGTGGAACAACTTTCAATAAAACACATTTGTTCTGCTCTCAAATGAGGCAGCTTCACTCAGAGCTGACACTACCAAAAGTTTAGAACATGATTGACTGCTGATGAAACTTTGTTGAGTGGCCAAGACCAGAAACACTGGAGTTATATCCACCTTAATTGATCCACACATTATCCAACAAAAACTATCAACACTTTGATATATTTCATTTATTCATGCTCACTCATTTAACCTCATTTATGCTTCACATTCAGTTAGACACAAAATGTATGTAAAGTTACCTAACATTTTAAATGGTTTCTTTACACGCACTTACCAAATTTCACTGAAATTGGTCATCTAAATTTCTTATGATATACTGCTTTTTTGTTGTAGTTGTTTTCCATTTTCAAAAATGCACCCCTAAACACTTTTAAATACCCTTATGAAAGCTTACCTTTATTAACTGAGAGAGAGCTCCTGAAAATTGCTGATTGCACTGTTGCACAATATTTTCAATGGCACTTTTAATCTGACTACATTCTTCTCCAAATTTAGCACATAGCCTCTGTTCTAGTTCACTATATTCACGATGGATGTTGCTTTCCAAATTTTGAATCTGAAAAAAAGGGGGAATAGTTACATTAAAGAATAAAAAAGGTACATGATATAATTAGCCTATAACTGAAACAGGACACCCATCTGATATATTGAGTTGTCGGAAAAGCCATGACATATTTTAGCCATGTTTTACAAAGGCCATTTATTGATAGAAAGAAAAAAGATCAATCAATGACATAATGCCCGTTTTGTTCGATAACCTTTTGCCATCTTTCAGTGAGCTGCAGAATGCCTCGTTCATAGAAGGACCTGCCTTTCGTGGCAAAAATCTGTACAAGGTGCTGATTTACAGCTTCATCTGAATTGAACATTATACCATGCAAGGACTGTCGAAGAGAGCGAAAGACGTAAAAGTCTGACGGCGCAATGTCAGGCGCGTATGCTGGGTGTGACAACACATCCCACCTAAGCTCCAATAATTTTTGGCGGGTGATCAAACTTGTGTGTGGTCTCGCGTTCTCGTGATGGAACACAACACCTTTACGATGAACAAGCTCTGGACGATATACTATAAAAAAAAAAAAAAAAAAACATTCACTTACCCGAAAGATCTTGGTCATTTTTTATCTTGTAACACTTCAAGCATGTCAATTATATTGTTGTTGTCTTTCTGAGGTTCTACTGACTCTTTGCCTATGACTTTCCTTCTTCCGGGGATGAAACATCGTACTATTTTTTTTTTTTTTTTTAATTTACTGGACAACACACGGCAGGTTTCTTTCTGCCATATGAAACGTAACCATAGCTCGTCATCACGATAAAAACCTCACATATACACACACTATACCACTCATTCATACATTCCGTTAAAAACACTATGTACATATTTACACTATCAACATTCCCAGACAGTTAAACCATTTGTCAACTGTGATTAAAAAAGTGCTCAATCCGTTTCAAACTCCGTGTTAACCCTATTGCATGTGCCAACCTCATTCAGCCCATCATGCACAACCCTTTAGTGCTTTCAACAGGCACTGTCATCCTCAGGAGGCAGCTGTGTCTCACTCCGCCTACCACAGCTCAAGTGAGCTGATTTATTGCGGCTCGGGTTTCAGTCGTAATCTCTGCGTCTCTGGCGCCATCTATTGTCATTTTTGCTCTTTTTTCTTTTTTTCTCTCTTAGCTGTTGCTCTATTTTTATTAAAGTCTTCCATTGTTCACTTAAGTTGCTAGGCTCATTAATGTTGCATAATCTTGATCTGTTTTTTTTTTTTTTTATTAATATTGATTCTGCAATTCGCAACTGCCTTTCGTTTTTACAGCTCTTAATAATTTTAATATCTTCAAACCTTGGATAATGATGATTTTCGAGACAATATTGGGTTAATGCGGCCTTAGCTTGTTTCTTATTCCAATTACTTATATGCTGGTTCAATCTGTATTTTAATTTGTTCTTGGTACTGCCTATATATGACACAGGTGGGTTGTTGGTTTATAGGAATTTCATAAACTCCTGCTCTATCCAATTGGCAGATTTTTCATTTTTTATTACTAATTTTTTTATAGTCTGTACCTGATTTTCTACTTGTATATCATATCTGCTACATATTTTATTAATTTCAGCTGACACGCCTTCAACATACGGTATTGCACCAACATATTTTAATAGTTTTTTATCAGTCTCGCCTTTATTATAAGCCTGAGTTACTTCGTAAATCTATTTCTTTAATACTTGTTTAGGGTAACCAAAATCATGTGCAATTTTTTTCAATATATTCAATTTCTTCTTTTTTATATTGTTCCATTGATCAGTGTGTTAAACTTCTTTTATTAGTGTTTTAACACTATTTTTTTATGTGTTAACGGGTGCGATGACTGAAATGGTATTAACACAGGAATATATGATGATTTTCTGTGCACTCTGTATTGCATATTATCATTTGTTTTGATTATCATAATATCCAAAAATGCCAATGTATTGTTATGTTCTTGTTCTACTGTCAATTCAATCGATGGATAAATATCACTATACCTTTTTGTCAAGTCTTCAAGTTCATCATTTTTTAGCCTCGACAACAGAAAAATGTTATCAACATAACTGCAGTATAACAGTGGTGGATCTTCTAGTTTACTTATTATTTTCAGCTCTATGTCACTCATTATAATTTCTGCAAATAAAGTTGACAATGGTGACCCCATAGGTCCACTATAATTTTGTTTGTATAACTTGTTATTAAACATAAAAATGTTATTTTCATATATGTATAATAAAATTTCTCTTAGTTCTTCAATCTGTATTGCATTCATTGTCTGTAACATATATAATTTTTTAACAATTATGTCAATTGCTTGAGGTACTGGTGTGCTAGGAAACAGAGCACGCACATCCATACCAGCCATATGATATTCACTTAAATCTTGTTTAATTCCTTTAATTTTCTCAATGAATTCATATGTATTCCTCACAGTGAACCTTGTCTTCATGAACAATGGTGCCAAATATTTGTAGATATTTTTTTCCAGCTTAATTAATGGGGAATTCCTTTTTGATACTATTACTCTCATAGATGTATCAGGCTTATGAGTTTTTATTTTTGCAAACATTTTTGGTATTCCAGTACCCATTGGTGGGTATGCTTTCTTTATTTCTTCAGGTAAGGTGCTGTGATTTCTTATTCTAGCCAAGTACCTTATTTAAGATTCAGTTGGGTCTCTTGTCAGAATGCTGCAATTCAGATCCTCTATTGCTTTATTCATTTTTTGATTATATTCAGTTGTGTTTAAAATCACAATTTGACCTGTTTTATCCGCTTCACAAAATTTAATTGTTGGGTCATCTCTTAATTTTATCATTTGTTCTTTCTCATACTGAATTTTATCTAAATGATATTTTTTACTACTTTTTTCATTAAATTCTTTCAAAACAATTCTATACAATTTACTTTTAAATTCTTCGCGATCTTCTGCAGGTACACTACGTGTCATTTCTTCTAGGTTAGGTATTAACTCTTCAGTCTTCGGCAAGCCAAGCGGAAACGCATATTTCTAACCCCTCTGCAAAACTGCTCTCTTCGTGAAGCTCAAGGTCAAGTTGGATTTATTCTGATATACTTCATACTTATTCTCTCGTTGTTCATGTACTTTTTGGCGGTCTATCATCACATTCAACTTCTTTTCCAAGACTGTTTTTGAGCATTTCTTTTCGTATTCCGCGATGTCAAAAATTTCCCTAAAGGTTACGTTCATCTTTAAAAATACTGTCAAAATTTCTATAATCTTTATTATATATCATACCCAATAAATGCAAGCATGTATTATTCAAATTAAAAATCAATTTTCTTTTATTGACAATTTCAGCTCTTAATCTCTTTTTTTGGCACTCTTGGATTATTTTATTATCTTTTATCGTGATAGGGTAATTCCGTATTTTCAAATATTTCGGTGTTAGTTCAAGGTCTCGGCATGTCACCAAAAATTCTTCTTGATTTTCTGACTTTACTAATTTAATTTTAGCTTTTTTAAATACTGTAATGTCTCGCATCTCGAAGTTGTGAAATTGATTTCTGTAGCGCATATTCACAGAGCACAATAACGACTGAAAATCCCTCACCTCAGAATTTTGCGTGTAATTCTCTATCATAATATTTGCCCTTTTTAGGTATCAATCACCAGCGAAGTGCGTATATTTACATGCAATTCATTAATGATATACTATACAAAAAATGGAACAATATAAAAAGAACAATATAATCATCAATGGAACAATATAAAAAGAACAATATAATCATCAATGGAACAATATAAAAAAGAAGAAATTGAATATATTGAAAAAATTGCACATGATTTTGGTTACCCTAAGAGTAGCTGATCACCATTTACCTGTACCGTCCAATTGCGGACTCCACAGGGTTAAGCGAACTCTCTCGAAAAATAATAGTGACGGCGTTGCAAGTAATCCTGCCAGGATCCGACATTCCCCCATCCGGACAGAATCGGTCCGTAGACCTGCAGCTTGCTGCTACCCCCGTGGGCCGGCACTTCTCATCTCTCCGTCATGACCCAGGTGTGCGTGCCATTTGGGCAGGGGCTAGAAAAATTCTCTGCCCCTGACTGGGAGAATTAATTGCTGGCGCGAACTGTTTGGGGCGTCCGCCCTTTATTCAAACAGAGATACATGCACATTATTTACACTGAGGAACCCATCTCCGCGTGGGAAACGAATCCTTTGCTCAATGGCCCCTCTCACAATAAGAAATATTAAAAAATATTTACATTGATATTTACATTGCCACAGGACTAGGGTCGGTTCTGTGGTGATGACTCTGGGCTCGAGTCATCAGTTTCTCTTCGATTCTTCATCCCTCTTCTTTCTTCTTCGGTCACCCCTCTATTAGGTAGACCGCCTATTCCTCTTTGAGGTACTTGACCATCTCGATGAGCCCCTGTCGCGCTCTTGGGTACACGAGCAGGATCGAGAGGTCCCTCGTCTTTGCCAATTCTGGCACTAATGTTGCTCTCTTCCCTGCCAGAGAAGCACATTCTAGAATCATGTGTGCGACATCTGCAGTCTGGGCACCACACATGCACACTCGCTCCCTAACCGCAAATCTGCGGAAGTACTCCGGCGACACACCGTGCCCCGTTAGTACTTGGTTGAGGAAGCCATTACTCTCAATGCGCCTTATCGAGATTCGGGGGAAAATACGGCATGTTCTTCTACCCGTGTCCCCCTCATCCCATCTCTGTTGCCACTCCACCAATGTGGCTGATTTCAGTTGCGTCCGCACGCTTTGCAGCGGCGTTCGCATCTGAAATCTATGTCATCTTTACCAGTAGCTTCCTTCGCTAGCTGGTCTGCACGTTCATTTCCAACTGTACCGACATGACTTCGGATCCAGTGGAAGGTAACCCTCCTACTCTCCATTGACTTGAATAGCGCTTTTATCTCTCTGACAAGGGGAGTCTTACTCCCGAACTGACCAAGCGCTTTAAGGGCCGCTTGGCTATCAGAGTATATGCTATAAGCCCCTTCACTGTTCATAGCAAGCACCCAACGCAGTGCTTCTCTGATCGCCAATAATTCTGCTTGGAAGACAGAGGAATTGGGCGACAGTTTCATTCGCTCCGCGTGCATCTTGTTGCCATCCGAGATCACGCAGAAACCTGCGCCGACACTACTGCCTATTTCAGAACCGTCCGTGTACAGTTCCTTCCCCTGACCTGTGGGGAGAGCTTTGTCCCAACTCAGACAAAGCTCGTTGGCTGGGTGGCAAGTCCAGTCCATTTGGTTACCCTAAACAAGTATTAAAGAAATGGATTTATGAAGTAACTCAGGCTAATAATAAAGGCAAGACTGATAAAAAAAACTATTAAAATATGTTGGTGCAATACCATATGTTGAAGGCATGTCAGCTGAAATTTATAAAATATGTGGCAGATATGATATACAAGTAGGAAATCAGGTACATACATACATACATATCACTAAGCTGTTCTCTGAGATTCAGAGGTTAGCTCCAAAACGAAATACAAACTACCAGATATTTTTACTTATTGCTGTCGTATCAAACTTCTCCATTTACAGCGATTTTGACATACAACTTGTGCTTCACTAATATCCATTACACGCCGTACACAAGATCTTTTATACTTCATACTCATAATCTTTTTCTCATGCAGACACTCCTGAATCTGATCCACCCATGTCTTCCTTGGCTTTCCTCTGCCTTTCCTTCCTGCCACTTGGGCTAAAAAGATTTTCTTAGTAAGCATTTCATCACTCATTCTTTCAACATGGCCAAACCAATGAAGCATATTGGTCTCCACCTTGCTAACAACATTTTGCTTCACATCACACAACTGCAATACATCTTCATTTCTCACACAATCATATCGTGTCTTGCCACAAACCCCACGTAAGTAACGCATTTCTCCAGCACACAAACGACCAGGGCAAGATTTCATCTTTTTTGCTCACTAGCAAATTTTGCTAGTGACCAAATAGTTTGCTAGCAAAACATTTGCATGACTAGCAAGTAAAACTAAATCACATCGTAACTTATTTTCAAATAAAGTTACACAGAAATTTAAATATGTGTATAAATATTTTGACTTACCTTTTTGAATAATGAATAGAATCTTAGATAAGTTTAGTGACTATCTTTATCATTAATTTCTAACAAATTCTCATACCACATGAATATATTTCACTGACATTCTAATTCAGATTTCTTCCCATATGGTTTACGCTCAGGGTGTCTGACTTTGTCATCATACCACTTTATAACTGCTGACCGTGGATTAAAAATCTCTTCTTGTGGCCCTTCCATTTCAATTGTCATCAGAGCATTTAAAGTTTCAACAGACAAATTGTTCCTCCAATCCCCTTGTATTCTTTTTAAAAAACTGAATCCCACCTCATAACATGCAGTACTAAGTGGAAGTATCGCACAAATTTCTGCTAAACTTCTACACACTTCGTATCTGCCAACTACCACACAATGCCGTAGTTTCTACGGAACTCACTATCAAAACTACGGATTCTACAAATTTTCATTTTGTTTCAAATTTTTCTTTTGCTATTATTTTTATGATATACACGAGATTCTTACAGGGATTCGCGGAATCCCGTTTTTTTTTTTTTGTCATCAGTTAGATCTTTCTAACTGATAACAAAAAAAAGAGGGGGGGGTCATTTTCCATCTGGAGACGAAATTTCGTGCTTCAAAACTTTCGAACACAGTAGTGAAACGGAATAAGAAAATTTTGCCGTAATCGCAAATTTTTCTCCCAATTTTGTCTTTGTGTCCACTTTTCTTGTTAAATATCATTTTATTGCATAAATGTTTGCATTTTAGCTTGAAACTGTGGAGAACAATTTGCAAAAACGGAAGTTGGCTGCTGCAAAATTTTTCTGTAATTTTCAGGCATGAGATTCTTCCGCGAATTCAAGAAATTCCGGCTTTTTTCGTTATTATTGGAATTCCGTCTTTACGAAACTAGAAAACGAAAGGTCGACGGAACTCGGATTTTTTCCATAATCATAATTTTTTTTTTTTCTCACGATGTTGTCTCTGTCAAGTATTATTGCTCATTAACATTTTACTGGATAAATATTTGTATTTCAGCTTGAAAATACAAGGAAAATTTCCAAAACCAGAAGTCAGACAAAGCAAAAGTTTCTTCCGTAATCGTTTACCCCCTCCACGAACACGTTTCGTAAAAAAGCGTCTATCTATGCCACGCAATAAGGCTAGTTACTATGGATAAGACTTTTGCCAGTGTTGGCAGGCTATTTTCCAGTAACATTTTGGTTTGCTTCTTTCGGTTTTGTCTACCATCCGAATAAGTGGAATTATTCTTGCTTATTCATCACTGATCATTAGAGAGCAGTATTTGATGCATGCACGACTGTCAAGACTTGTGGAAGTAGGCGATCGCTTTGCTTAGGGTACGACAGGAGTTGAGGACAAAGTTCGTGGGGCAAAAGAAGGGAGGGTGGCAGAGCAGGTGGTCAAACAACCGATCCATCCCAGAGCTCTGGGTTGCCACAGCAACCATTGCCGACGTCACGTTTAGTTTCTGTAATAGACCAATGAGGGCACGATGGAGAGGAGTTTCAATGCGCTTCTACGACATTTTGGAAGGGATGAAAAATATGGGGAAGATGGGTATTAAGTGTCGAAAGGAAATTGGCGAAAGAGAATCGCTGATCGTCGCTGTTTAAACAAGTGAAAATAAAAACTGTTCTGTAAACTTCGTGGATTAATAATGATTTTTGGTTACTTTAAATAAAGAAATTACCTTACTAGCAATATTTGCTACTGCGATTTTTTTTCACTAGCAAATTTGATTTTTCACTAGCTATTTGCTAGTTGCTAATCGGTGAAATCTCGCCCTGCAAACGACTCCTATGTTTCTTCTGAAGTACCCAGGTTTCACTACCATACATCAGAGTAGGAACAATTACACTTTCAAACACAGCCATGCGGGACTCTCTAGAGAACCCATCATTCCTGTGAAAACCTCCCAGAGCAGCTATGACTTTCAAAGAAGAATTCACTCACCTACTGATTTCACCATCCAACTTGTTCTCTCTGTCAAACATGCTTCCTAAATACACAAACTCACTCACCTTGTCAATCACAGTGCCATTTATACTAACATTACATTCAGTGCTACCTGTTCCTCTCTCAAACACCATAACTTTGGTTTTTCCCTTATTTATACTCAGTTTGAATTTCATGCAAACTTTGTGCATCCGAGTCAACATACTCTGCAACTCCCTTTTGCTCTCTGCCAACAGGACAGTGTCATCAGCATACAGCAATCTGCACACACGGATATCACCAAGACATAAACCACTATTATCTATTTTTGCATCACGCATGCATGCATCCATAAATATATTAAACAGCCATGGTGACATTACACAACCTTGTCTAACTCCTGCACCAATGGAAAACCATTTTGATAAAACACCAATCACTCGTACACAAGCTCTACTACCAGCATACATGGCTTTTACACTATTACGTAGATTCCCAGTAACACCATATTCATTCAATAACTTCCACAAAAGTGTCCTATTCACTCGGTCATAAGCTTTCTCTAAATCTATGAAGGCAGTAAAAACTTTCTTCCCAACAGCCAGATACTTTTCAATCATCGTGCGTAATGCAAAAATCAGGTTAGTGCAGCCTTTACCAGGCATAAAACCACTCTGAACATCCCACACTTTCAATGATGTAAGACCCCGTACTTTTTCAATAACAACCTTACCAAACGCTTTCCCTGGCACACTCAGTAGGCTAATACCACGATAGTTCCTGCATTCAGTCTGATCACCTTTTCCTTTATACAAGGGAACAATGATAGCATCCTTCCAATCCCGAGGGACCATTCCTAACTCCCGGCACAACTGCCAAAATTCAGTTAACCAGTCAATTATAGTCACCACCATATTTCAACATCTCTGTAGTTATGCCATCAACTCCCGGAGCCTTACCATTCTGAAGAGATTTTAGAGCTTTACAGACTTCTTCTCTTGAGATCCCTCCTGTGCTTTCATCCCTCATTGTGACATCATCTGCGTCTGTCTCAGAATCATCTTTGCTTTCCTGATCTAATAACTCACAGAAGTATTCACCCCATATGTCACTTAACTCATTGGGCTCCCATAACATTTCCCCAATCTCATTCTTCACACAACTTACAACTTTGTTTCCCCTATTTTTCCTGAGTCTCATGTACTTCCAAAAGGACTTCCTATCTTTCCAAAAACACAGTTCATGCCTTTCCACTTTCTCCTTCCAATCTTTTGCCTTACTGTGGCGAACCAGCTTAGCAGCTTCACGCTTCTTACAGCGATATTCATCCACAGAGATTCTACCTTGCAACATCCCCAAATAGGCTTCCTTCTTTTTCTTTACTGCCTAATCAATCTCACTATTCCACCAAGCATCACCTCTGTTGTTACCCACTATTGTGGTGCCACAGACCTATTTAGTAGCAGTGACAACACAGTTCTTAAAACATTCCCACTTCTTTTCTACATCCCTCTCACCAGACTTCAGATCCTTCAGTCGTTCGCTGAGTAAGTCAGAATACCGCTGATGATCTTCAAGGAGCCTATCAACCTTTATTCTTTCTATCCTGGGTCTCTTCCTATTAATTTTTCCTCCAACCAACATTAAGTTTCACTCGTGACACTACCAAGTAATGATCAGAACCAACATCCGCACCTCTCATCACACGGGTGTCAACAACTAAGTGTTTCAAACGCTGATCGTAAACAACAAAATCTATCACACTCTTTTGACCAAGAGTACGATTTTCCCAAGTATATGTGTGGATATACTTGTGGTTGAAAAATGTATTAGATACACACAAACCATTCTCAATGCAGAGTTCAATTAATCTTTCACCATTATCATTCACACAAGGATCATTAAACTTACCCAGAACATTGTCAGAAATTGCATTCTGCACACCTACTCTAGCATTGAAATCCCCTGCTATTATAACTTTTTCTTTAGCACCAAATTGGCACAAAACAGCTTTTAGCTCATTCCAGAAATCTTCCTTCTTATCAGAAGGTTCCGAGTCACAAGGAGCATACACTACAACAATTACAATTCTCTGAAGTTTCACTTTCAAACGAATCCAGAGAATTCTCTCACTTAGGCAACTATAGTGAATCAAGTTGTTCTTCATCTTTTCACTTAAAATCACACCTACACCTGCCTGTCCTCTCATATTATCCAATACTCCAGACCACACACTCACCATGCCATTCACTTCTTCTACCCCAATTTCCTTCTTTTTGGTTTCACTTACACACAGCACATCCAGTCTATACTTATTCATCTCCTCAATTACCTCACTAATCTTGCCATTTATACCTCTAGTATTCCATACACCAATCTTACATTCACTCAGCCGAGATCTCTTTCTCATACGCCGTTTAGAAAGTCCAGGGCGATTCCGTGGTGGACCGTCCTTCTCAAGTGTGGTAGGTCCACCATATCCCACACTTGAGTCATTCTTAATATTTCTTTTTGTCTTTTTAATCAGGTAAGTACATCAGTGTGGGGGATTAGCCCACAGCTGAGGGTTCCAGTTGGTCATTCAACCTAAAGATTCTGGAATAAAACCCAGTGAGTTGGGGTCTTTTTGCCAATGTCATACCGAACTAGCTTGCACCTCTCCAAAATTCACAGAGGCCCTAGTTGCTGTTGTGTGTGCCATTGTTACCACGGAGTGCCCGAGGAGGCAAACCCATCGCTCACTATGACCGCCCGCAGGAAATCAGGTGCAGACCATAAAAAAAAAAAAAAAAAAAAAAATCAGGTACAGACTATAAAAAAAATTTAGTAATAAAGAATGAAAAAATCAGCCAATTGGATAGAGCAGGAGTTTATGAAATTCCTATAAACCAACAACCACCTGTGTCATATATAGGCAGCACCAAGAACAAATTAAAATACAGATTGAACCAGCATATAAGTAATTGGAATAAAAAACAAGCTAAGACCGCATTAACCCAATACTGTCTCGAAAATCATCATTATCCAAGGTTTGAAGATATTAAAATTATTAAGAGCTGTAAAAACGAAAGGCAGTTGCGAATTGCAGAATCAATATTAATAAAAAAAAACAGATCAAGATTATGCAACATTAATAAGCCTAGCAACTTAAGTGAACAATGGAAGGCTTTAATAAAAATAGAGCAACAGCTAAGAGAGAAAAAAAGAAAAAAGAGCAAAAATGACAATAGATGGCGCCAGAGACGCAGAGATTACGACTGAGACCCGAGCCGCAATAAATCAGCTCACTTGAGCTGTGGTAGGCGGGTGAGACACAGCTGCCTCCTGAGGATGACAGTGCCTGTTGAAAGCACTAAAGGGTTGTGCATGATGGGCTGAATGAGGTTGGCACATGCAATAGGGTTAACACGGAGTTTGAAACGGATTGAGCACTTTTTTAATCACAGTTGACAAATGGTTTAACTGCCTGGGAATGTTGATAGTGTAAATATGTACATAGTGTAAATATGTACATAGTGTTTTTAACGGAATGTATGAATGAGTGGTATAGTGTGTGTATGTGTGAGGTTTTTATCGTGATGACGAGCTATGGTTATGTTTCATATGGCAGAAAGAAACTTGCGTGTGTTGTCCAGTAAATTAAAAAAAAAAAAAAAATAGTACGATGTTTCATCCCCGGAAGAAGGAAAGTCATAGGCAAAGAGTCAGTAGAACCTCAGAAAGACAACAACAATATAATTGACGTGCTGGAAGTGTTACAAGATAAAAAATGACCAAGATCTTTCTGGTAAGTGAATGGTTGTTTTTTTATAGTATATCATTAATGAATTGCACGTAAATATACGCACTTTGCTGGTGATTGATACCTAAAAAGGGCAAATAATATGACAAGCTCTGGACGTTTTTGGATGATGGATTCGTTCAAATTGTCCAATTGCCGACAGTACACATTCGAATTGATTGTTTGGTTCTGTGGTAGGAGCTCGAAAAACACGACACCTTTAAAATTCCAACACACCGAGACCAGAACCTTCCGCTGATGAATGTCTGCTTTTGATGTCGTTTGTGGCGAAGCAGCACGTCGAGACTAAGACCGTTTGCGCTACACATTGTTGTACACAATCCACTTTTCGTCAACAGTTATCAGTCGCTTCAAAAAAGGATAGTTTTCCTCACATTTAATGAGCATATCGCAGATGTTTATAGGCGCTGTCAATTGAGCTTCTTTGAGTTCATGAGGAACCCACACATCGAGCTTGCTTACGTATCCCAGCTTCTTCAGGTGGTCGTGAACGCTTGAATGATGGATGTGCAATGTGTCTGCAATCTCTCGTGTCGTGTAAGGTGGGTTTGACTTGATCAATGCCTTGATTTGGTCGTCATCAACCTCGGTTGGCCTCCCGGACCGAGGAGCATCGTGAGGTCAAAATCACCAGCTCGGAATTTTGCGAACCACCTCTGGCACTGACGTTCTTGTAGAGCATTATCACTGTACACTTTACGCAACTTTTCACAAGTTTGACACGCCTTCTTCCTTTTATGGAAGTAAAACAGTAAAATATGACGAAAATGCACAGTTTGGTCTTCCATCTTCAACTTGATGTCAAATCTCCACAAATCAACCAAATCACTCAATATTACTTTTAGACTGCAGCTAGAACTGGTACCTGTCTAAAGCCATAGCGATAGCAGAGCTGTGCATGCCTCTAGTACTTCCAAAACAGCCCAACCACTATCAGGTGCCAAAATAAGTCATGACTTTTCCGACACCCAATACATTTTTTTAATTCTGCAAAAGATTTGAGATAAAACAGCATTTAGAAATCCATACACTGCTGGCAAACTTTATGCACCTGCTGATTGTGGATACAAAGGGTGAAACAGTCATGTAAATGTTCTAGTTAAAAACAAAAGATCAAAGCAAATTCTTAAAAGCAAATATCACACTAGTCAAAATGTGAGGGCTCACCGATGTGTTCCCCCTATCCACAGTTTTGGCAGAAATTCTGCTTCAATATATTGAGAATAAAGTTATCAATGAATTTCGACCCGCACCCAGTTTATACTTAAAGAACGCTGACGACATCTTGGTGATCTGGCCTCACACCCAAGATGAATTAAATAGTTTTGCCAACGCACAATCTTCAGTCTTCCCAACTTACTCAGATTTTTACATTCATAGGAACCCTCTTTCTAATTTCTTAAGTATTTCAGTTTACCATAAACTCTCAGCTATTGGTTCATTAATTCCATTCAATTCCTCACATTCATTTCAGTATAAAACTTCCGCTATTAATTTTCTTTTTCGCATGGCTTACACGCATACCACTACCAGGACCTTCTTTGATCAGGAGATTAATTACATCTTTAATCTTGCTAGTTCTTTCGGCTACCCCAACTACATAACCAAACACAGTTATGCTAGTGTTAAGGTGAGTGGTTCTACTACTCTGGTGAGACATAGAGCAGAAGATAGTTGGAAATTCGTATGTACGATTGAACACATGCCGTACATTCATAATGTGCTATCTGCCCTCTGCTCCAGGCATAAATTACATATTGGCATTAGCACTAGAAATTTGTCAACATATGTTAGAAAAGACCGTAATAAAGCTGACATGTTGCAAAAATGGGGTGTTTACAATATCCCTAGGCTGGATCCATGCTCAGGTGAGATTATGAGCAACTACATGGGATCTACTAGACGGCAGATAGGTTTGCGCTTGCAGGAGCACAAATATAGCTCAAAAGCTAACATAAATAGCACAGCCCTAGCAAGGAATGTCAACTCTGGAGTTATGTACCCAGACTGGCAGAACACTAAATTATTAGCAACCCCCGCCTCTGTCCACTCACTACTGTGCATGGGAAGTATTTATATTACAGCTTTTGGTGACCATTGTTGCAACGATTACAGCCCTTATGAACTGTCTGGAACTTGGGAGCACCTCATTAATACGTTTCATAACAAACTGTTGTTTCAAGTGGCATAATGTGTTTAATTTGGAATAATTTGCTCTCTCAGCTTACCTTCATCATGATTTGCATAAGTTGTTTACAAAAATCCTGTTTTTGTTACGTGTCTCTGGAGTAACGTACCCATGGTGCACATGGACAGTGTATATAAGATGTTATGTTGATGTGTTCAATACATCTGAAGATGAGGTGAGCGTCACCTTGAAAGTACTTATGGTTTTAATTTGTACATATTTTTCATCTTTTAATAAATCGTGCTAAGACGGTATTGCTTGTAACCAGTTCACACTAGTCAATTGGCCACACAAACTAACAAAGAAGTGTCAGAATGGAAAGCAGCAAAACATTTTATCCCTAACACTAGAAAAACAAAATGCATGTTAAGCCCAAAGTAGACTGCAAGTATAAGAATATGGAAGGAAGCTGCAGTGTATTATACATACATACATATCACTAAGCTGTTCTCTGAGATTCAGAGGTTAGCTCCAAAAAGTAATACAAACTTCCAGATATTTTTACTTATTATTGTCATTTCAAACTTCTCCATTTACAGCGATCTTGACATACAACTCGTGCCTCACTAATATCCATTACACGCCATACACAAGATCTTTTATACGTCATACTCATAATCTTTTTCTCATGCAGACACTCCTGAATCTGACCCACCCATGTCTTCCTTGGCCTTCCTCTGCCTTTCCTTTCTGCCACTTGGGCTGAAAAGATTTTCTTATTAAGTATTTCATCACTCATTCTTTCAATATAGCCAAACCACCGAAGCATATTGGTCTCCACCTTGCTAACAACATTTTGCTTCACATCACACAACTGCAATACATCTTCTCACACAATCATATCGTGTCTTGCCACAAACTTCACGTAAGTAATGCATTTCTCCAGCACACAAACGACTCCTATGTTTCTTCTGCAGTACCCAGGTTTCACTACCATACATCAGAGTAGGAACAATTACTGTTTCATACACAGCCATGCAGGACTCTCTAGAGAACCCATCATTCCTGTGAAAACCTCCCAGAGCAGCTATGACTTTCAAAGAAGAATTCACTCGCCTACTGATTTCACCATCCAACTTGTTCTCTCTGTCAAACATGCTTCCTAAATACACAAACTCACTCACCTGGTCAATCACAGTGCCATTTATACTTACATTACATTCAGTGCTACCCGTTCCTCTCTCAAACACCATAACTTTGGTTTTTCCCTTATTTATACTCAGTTTGAATTTCATGCAAACTTTGTGCATCCGAGTCAACATACTCTGCAACTCACTTTTGCTCTCTGCCAACAGGAAATGCCTGCAAAAGTAAACGAATTACTAGCTAACCACAAGCATGGATGTACATATAGGCAATCAGCTGTGTTGTGCATGGCAATTAGCATCCTGTTTATTTGAACGGGGGAATATTGACGTTTTCAATCCTGTTGTGCCTCAATCCTCTTTTGACAGCATGTGACAAGCTGGAATTTTTGGTGAGCTGTAGTGCACTCTTTCGAAAATGTGCTATGTACAAATTACAATGGTTCACTCCAGTGTTTCAAGTCTAGAAAACAACACTCATGCTTCATTTCATTTCTGAAAGCACTACAGCAACACAACACCCTTACACAAATGACTTTAATAAACTAACTCCTGTTGTGATAATAAAATTAATGCGTGAGCAATGGATGATTTTAATTTGTGACTCATTCAAAATAAAAATAAAAACACCCACACTGTCTTCTAACAGGAACTGATCATCTCACATCGTTGAACCTACTTAGTGATCTTAAAAGATTTCAAATACATAGGTTACTTAAAAGAAAATAATCATGTAAAGGAAGTAATGGACATGCAAGAAGACTTGATGTACACAAAATACAACTTTACAGTTTTCTATTCACTGAACTGTTTTTTATTCTTTTGTTATTGTTTTTTATGTGTACATTTTCATTACTAATTAAAGGCTAATATTCCAAGTTAAAAACAGGTATTTACAAGTTAAAAACAGGTTGAAAGATGTAAGATCTTTCAAGTCCTCATGGCCCCATCCTCAGGCCAAGTGCCACAAGTCACAAAGATGCAACCAGTATATATTGAATGACAAAAACCCACAATGCACCCCGCCACAAGCACAAGTGATGCCATTTAAAGTAAATTAAAGTTCAATAGGTAAAATATTATTTTAATTCTTCTTCTTCAAATTGCTGCGTATTATGAATAATAAACCATTTCCACTGACGAGGGACAAAAGCTGGAAGCTCAGAATTACAGCATGTTGCTCCATACTTAATAATAAAAAGGCTTTCTGAAAGAAAAATTGTACACTTGTTAAAATTAGAAGCAAGAACTTTGGAATTCTTCCAATACGGGGAAAACTCACCCTGGCTGACTGTAGTAGTTAAAGCTGTAGTTGTGGATCCCATTCTAATAGCGTATTTATGTTCCAACGTACCTAGTTGAAGAAGTCGCAGTTACCAAGTCGTAAATCTCAACTGCTGGAACTGTTGTACTTCTTTCATGGACTATTACAACAGTTCCAGCAGTTCAGATTTACGACTTTGGTAACTGCGACTTCTTCAACTAGGTACATTGGTAAAATTGAATCCCCCCCCTCTAGTGCCCATTTTGAAAAAGGTAGTTACAAACATAACTTAGCCTTTGGAATAAGCACCAGAAATGTATTTTCTTTGGTACAAAATGACAGAGACACTGTTTCAACATTCAACAAAATGGAAGTAAACTGTATTCCACTTGTTCCTAGGGACCTGAATGGTGTTGTTAAATATTACATAGGATCCATGCTTAGGACTTTAAATATCCGGATGTTGGAACATAAATACGCTATTAGAACGGGATCCACAACTACAGCTTTACTACAGTCAACCGGGGTGAGTTTTCCCCAGATTGGATGAATTCCAAAGTCCTTGCTTCTAATTTTAACAAGCGTACAATTTTTCTTTCAGAAAGCCTTTTTATTATTAAGTAAGGAGCAACATGCTATAATTCTGAGCTTCCAGCTTTTGTTCCTCCATAGTGGAAACGGTTTATTATTCATAATACCCAGCAATTTGAAGAAGAAGAATTAGCATAATATTTTACCTATTGAACTTTAATTTACTCTAAATGGCATCACTTGTGCTTGTGGCAGGGTGCATTGTGGGTTTTTGTCATTCAATATATGCTGGTTGCATCTTTGTGACTTGTGGCACTTGGCCTGAGGATGGGGCCATGAGGACTTGAAAGATCTTGCGTCTTTCAACCTGTTTTTAACTTGTAAATAAAGTAGTTTTTAATTTGCAATTTGAAAATGTGTTTTAGTATATCGTACTTAGCTTTATGAATGTTGTTAGTGATTATTCAGTATGAATAACTTCCTTTTAATCATACTTGGAATAAGTCTTGGAGGATCTCCATTGTTTCATTTTATGTGTGGTATGTCAACTCATGCAGCAAGGACACAGTAATCTCAGAAAACAGTGACCCTACAATTTTCCACCCAGAAATGGTTTATCATGCACTACCTTTTTGGGTGTGGAGTTGGACCTGGTGTACTTCATGGGGATTTTCATTAACCCATAGATACATAGTTTTAAGAATTAATGTATCTGCTTTAAATGAAACCAGGTTTCATCCATAAAAAAATTTGTCCATTACTTTGATAACAGGGTAAAATATACTGCAGGGCATCTCATACATAGGTCATCATCAAAGAGCTAGTTCATTCATAGTTCATAGTTTTGGTTCTTAGTTAAAGTTCAGCTTTCACCCTTCTCTAAAAAATGAATTTACAATTATTAATAATAAACTACATCTTTTAAAACTGACTTTTTAATGCTATGAATCAATCACAAGTTAGGCTTTTAAAGTCTGTACCAAATTAATAACTTGGAGAATGCAACAAACATCTGATTCCATGCTATCTTCAAGACTTTTCTAAACAATTAAATCTTATAAAAAGTGAATACCACACTTTATAAATAACTCCCATTTTTATGTACTTTGACATTTGCAACTTGTTCTGAAAGGAGGGAAAGCATAAAACTAAAAATCAAATAAGGATTTAAAGAATTATATCTTCATTAACACACCTTTACTGATGCCAAATACAAAAATATACAGAATATAAACCTACTTTATTGCAGACTTCATTCTTTACTTCACCTATTTCATTTCTTGCTGCCAGTAAATCATTCCTCTCAGCAACCTGTGCATCTTTTACTAAAGTGACATCTTCCTATGAAAAAAGTATACAAGAAAAGCAATCAGTTAGGATAGATACATGCATACACAGATACACATCACATTTCACATGTACAGTCCAACTGTCATCCAATCCACAAGCAGCTGATTAGATATTACAAAGTGGGGAAGGATCACTCTTGGTCAGCTTTCACAGAACTGAAGTGAATTATTTCACCTATTATGCAATTAGGGTCTTACAGACACCAGCTAAATTCCAATATTACAAACTGTGCAAGAACCCTCTGCATCTTTTAAGCTTCACACTCAATTACCAAAGCACTTAAATTACCTGTATGTTGAATTTTCAATTTTCCCACTATCATAAAATACTGTACTACTAAGCCAATAAAATTCTAATTCTTTTATATATTCTTTAACTTACATAATTTCAGCATCTTTTCATTCAAAACTTCTTTTGACTCATTTTCTTAGACTTTTTTTCAAAATTATCAAAAACCGTTACTAAGTTATTTGTTTTTTAACTTCAGTAATGGAAACTCACCTTAAAGGTTATTACTCCTCCTGCTACATTTACCGCACGTATATTTCCGGCTGACAAATGTAGCATGTGCAGCAAATGTAACAAGAGGAACAATAACCTTTAAGGAGAGTTTCCATTATTGAAGTTAAATACAATTAGCATGTCAAATAAGAACAATTTCGGAAATACGTTTTTCGAGTTGTGCCTTTTGTTATTATTTGTTTTTTTATTTTGTAATGCAATAAAGTTATAAAGAAAAACCTCAAATAAATGTAATAATTATAAAAGTATTCTTTTTAGTGCTTTACCTAGCACATTTATGAAATTTTAAGGTATAATTCAAAATGGGTTTTCAAAATGCAATGAATGGTTACAGAAATCAACACAAATCTCTGTTGGATAGGAAGTGGAGTACATATATAGGTTGTAGTAAGATGTCTTGCACTGGTTATATTTTGTGCACAATGTCTTATTTTTTTCTTTTCTATTTTTTTAGAAAAAAATTCTGCATATAGGTATTAACAATTAGTGGAATAAGCTACCAGCTAGCATTATATTTCATCCTTCAGGTTATAATTATAGAATTTCATATTTTGAACTTTGCCTACATACTTTTTTTTTTTGTAAATAAGATAGTTTTTCTCAACAAAAAATAAGCATAAAAGGCATTGGAATAATATTGCTATCTGCAAAAACTGCAGAGATGTTGGCCATCAAAGAGCTGCTCCTAACTGTGAGCTTTCAAACTGCACTCTGATTTGTTAGGTGCTTATTTGCACAAGAAGATATAGCATCACACTTTGTTCTACAAAAACAACACTGCTGCACCACTGAGATGATGTCAGTGTATATGTTCTTCATTACACACTGCAACAGTCACAGGCTGACGGGTTCCCACTCAAAAGTAATAAAAAAATTCCCTGACTTTTCCAGGTTCTCCAGGTAATTTTTAAAGTTTTCCAGAGTGGCATGTTGCAAAGAATTGTTATATTGCATTCCATTATATTCATTTTTTCACCAAAGCACACACTTCTTTAAGTAATTTGTATTTATAAAATTATCTGCTTTTCATTAATAACAACTAACTGTGCACATTATTTTCTGTACCAAAGTTCCGTGAACTTTTGTGAATACTACCCACACGGAATTTGTAAATACATTCCCATAGAAACAGGTCATATGTAAGAAAAAATAAATCTGTCAGTTGAATAGTTTTGGTTTTTCTATAACACAATGCAGCTAAGCTTAATGATGGAATGGCTCTGTTCAAAGAAACATGTTTCAAGAGAACCAACAGACAAAGGACTTTGATCAATCATTTGGTTGATTCTCTTGTGAAGTGTTTCTTCAAGCAGGAACCATTGTGCCTAATTGTTCCATGTTATAACAACTGCCTGAAGAAATTGAACAAAAGCTTAATAACTGGCAATTTTAAAAATTTAATTTTGCATTTTTTTTTTTTTTTTTAGAGAATAAAGGAAATACTTAATATAACTGAAAGTAAGATCTACCAAATTCTAGGCAGCCAGTAATTGCAAGCAAAAGTTTGAAATCTTGAAAAAATAGGTTTTTTTGGCAAAAAAAAAGTATCCATAGATTCTTACAAAAAAAAGGGGGGGGGGTTCCCTGAGTATTCCCTGATTTTTACAAAAAATGGTAATTTTCCCTGAATTTTCCCTGATTTTAGGAACCATTTTCAAATTCCCTGAGAATTCCAGGTTTTCCCTGTTTTCCAGGTTGAGTGGGAACCCTGGCTGAGTCCCAACCACTTATTTGTAACAAAATAGGACACAAAACTTCACTATTGTTTTGGGCTTAACGTTGAAGATAAGTTGCTTACCAAATGATTTATGTTTGAAAAAACTTGCAGAACCATGCAACTATTTCATCAGGTGAATCAACTAAATAGGACTTTTGCACCAGCCTGTTCCAAGTAATGATCCGAAAGAAACCGAAACTAGCAAAGAGGCACCATTATATTACAGCATTAATGGCATGTTATACCCAGACGAGATTATATGCAAACATAATTTTTTTATCATTACTGGACAGGAAGCCAACTAGCAGGAAATTTTAGAGTCAGTATCTTATAAAGATCAGCAGGTCAATGTTAACCATTACTGAACATATGCACACAATATAGAACAGATATTTGTGTGGAAATGCAACTTCTGTATCCCAGAAGCTGAGTATGGTTAAAGGCACCCTGAATGCATTTCCCTAAAGAGCAAAACAGTGTCTACTTCCACTGACACTTTACCACCAAGGTTTTTCAGTTAACAGAACCTAAAATTTCCAGCAGTAACCTTATGAAGCCAGTTATTGGCTCCATTCCTTCAGTTTCAAAGTGTCATGGCTTTTTGGCTTAGATTGCTTATCCTAAACAGAGGAAAATTTACAAGATTCAACATTGCTATGTGGTTTGTTGTGGACTGCCTGAATTTTTTTTTATGTGTTTCAGTACAAGAAAATTTGCTTTTGTACCCACTACACTTCCTAAGGTAATTTAGGTGCCATTATGAACCGAAAACCATCCTGCAGGAAATGACACAATCTGTTTCACTGCCAAGGATACATGCAGCTGGGGTGGCTGGTACCTGGTTGCTTAACGGAAGCAAAACAAATGCACAACCTATACCTAACTTGGAACTCAAACCCAGACTCATGTGCCAGCATCTCTCAAATTGGAGCAACAGATAGTAGTATTAATTCATGACGAATGTCAACAGATTGCTACAGCTCCTACCACTAGGAAACACTGCATTCTGAGAATGAGAATATGATGTGTTAAAGCAAATAATTTTCTCATACTGTAATTTCATACTATAACATAAAATGGTAATTTTCACTTAACAGTATTTGCATCTGAAGCTAGAATTGATTCTTTTTTTCTTTTTTTAACTGACTCACATATAAAAACATGAAGTACTCTTCTGCACTACTGTTTTCTTTTTTTTTTTTTTAACTGACTCACATATAAGAACACAAAGTACTTTTCTGCACTACTAATGTTTGATTTTTTTAATTGACTTCCATATAAATATAAAAGCACTCTTCTGCATTACTATAATGCTTACTTTTCCTTAGCTAACATACACGTAAAATTATGAAACACTCTTCTGCACTACTGTTTACTTTTTTCAATTGACTTGAAAATAAAAATATGAAGTACTCTTCTGCACTACTGTTTATATTTTCAACTGATTCACATGTAAAAATATGAGGCACCCTTCTGCACTCTAACCCTCCCCCCTCTTTTTTTTTACTGACTTACACATAAAAATATGAAAAACTTTTTTGCATTACTTTGTTTCCTTTTTATGAACTGTATGACACATTAATTGATCGCCTTTATTTTAGATAACTTTTTTCTCAATTTTTTTGGTTTATACGTGAAATATTTTGGTTTATTCCACATACTTATGAACCAAATTTTTTGGTTTATAATTTGAAAAATACTAGCGTGTTTGTGTACAATGTATGCATTTTCTATGTAAGTCATTCTCATTTTTAATAAAAGTTAAGGAACAATTACTTTCACACCAACTTTCATTTTTGATGGTATGTTTGTGCACTTGACACTTCATGTGCCAAATTGTATCAGCAAGTCTAATTAATGCAATGTCATAGACAAAATAATCATGACATTAATAATTTGCTGGAACATAATGGCTACAATGTGTACAGAAATTAGTGCAAATATGAGACAAACTATTGAATCTTTAGTTTGGTAGCAATATGGGGTGGGAACATGAATAATGTATGATTCTTATTAACAGATATTTTAATACAGTGCACAAATTTACAGGCCATTGTGATACTTATAAAACAGCACCAGTATTTGAGGAACTCAAAAACAGACAAATACTAAAAAATCTAAACACAGTTTAAGTTACACAAAGCAAGGGTACTTTCAACTCATAACTTCAGTGCTTTTTTAGCTTTAGTTTACCAGACTTGCCAAATTCTCAGAACCAAAAAACGCAACACTCAGATAGAAAAATCGTAACACAACGCATGCTGATAATTTTTTAAGCCTATTATACAAATTCTTGATGATGAGAATGTAGGGATTTTTTCCCTCCATCAAAATTTTATTGAGAAACTAATTAAATCTATCAGCAAACACTTTCATATTAATTATTAAAAAAAAAATTAAGATTACGGGAGAAATTCTTACTCCACCTAACTTCCGTTTTCGGAAATTTTGAGAGGCAGAAAACTTGCATCTTAGGAGGTCTGCAAGATGGTTTAATCGGTTTCTGGGGATGTCGATTTTGTCTGCAGGACCGAAATAAATCTGCGATGTGCATCGGCCGCCGCCGCGATTCTGCTATGAGGTTCAGTAGAATAATGAATCTGCAATGTATGTCGGCCATCACTGCGATTCTTCTACGGGGGTGGGCACAAAATAAATATGTGATGTACGTCGGCCAGCGCCGCGATTTTGCTTCGGGGATAAGTACAAAATAAACCTGCCATGTATGTCACCGCGATTCTTCTGCGGGGATGAGCACAAAATAAATCTACGATATACGTCGGCCGTCGCCATGATTCTTCTACGGGGATGAATACAAAATAAACCTGCGATGTACATTGCCACGATTCTTTTACAGGGATGAGTACAATATAAACTGCGATGTACGTTGGCCGTTGACGCGAAAAATTATGATTACGGAAGAATTCCTCACTACGCCTAACTTCCGTTTTCGGAAATTTTGAAAGGCGGAAAGCTTGCATCTATGATAGGAAGTCTGGAAGATGGTTTAATAGGGTTCTAGGGATGCCGTTTTTGTCTGCAGGACCAAAATAAATCTGCAACGTACGTTGCCCGTTGCCGCAATTCTACTACAAGGCTTCTGTCTGAAAAGGGAAAAAATGCGGGAAAACATGACTAAAAAAAATTGTATTTTTGGCTGCAAAATCGTATTAGTGTACTGCAGCATGATTTATCGTACTAAATACGATAAAATCGTAACAGTTGGCAGGTCTGGTTTACATAGGTGATGTCAGGTGCTACCAGATCCATAATTCTGTATTTGTTGGTTCACTTTTTAAATGTGTTTCCAAATCAATATAATGCAAAAATGAGAACTGTAGTCACAATTCATGTATGCAAGAAAAATTTATAAGCTTGCACAGAAAAAATGTGCCATTCAATTGATGAATAGTTCATTACATTTTGTGTTACACAATTGAGGTTCAGCAGAACTTTCTCAGGTATAAAACATGAAAGCAACACCGAAAAAGTAGACAAGACTTGAACATACTCTAAGCTGGACAACATCCTGCCTCAAGTCTCCTTGATTTAGACCCCGCATTTCAGCTAACTGCTGTGCCACCGACACCTGAATGCATGTTAAAAGAAAAAATTAGCAAAGTAATATTTTTAAAGGAACAAACATACTTCAAAAGGCATGTAATTTATAACTGAAGGCTCATATTTTACAGCAGAAACTCAAGTGATGACATAAATTCACCAGCTTAAAATAATGTAATGAATCACTAGCAGGAGCCATAATTACAATAGGCTGTTCTCTGATATTCAAAGGTTAGCTCCACATAGAAAGAAAATCCGCCAGATAAATGTCTAACTGATCATTTATTTACTGTATCAAACGTCTCTATTTACAGCGATCTTGGCACACAACTCAAGCTTCACTAACATTCATAACACAACGTACACAAGACTTTCTGTACTTCATACTCATAATCTTTTCTTCATGCAGACACTCCTGAATCTGGTCCTCCAATGATTTCCTTGGTCTTCTTCTACCTTTCTTTCCTGCCACTTTAGCTGAAAAAAATTTCTTAGTACGCATCTCATCACTCATTCTACCTAAAAATATTTGTCTCCATCTTAATGACAACATTTTGCTTCACATTACACATCTGCAACACATCTCATTCTACACATGATCAGAGTGTCTTGCCACAAACCCCCCATGAGTAACACATCTCTCCACCACACAGACGACTCCAATGTCTCTTCTGTAGTACCCAGGTTTCACTGCCATAAATCAGAGTAGGAACAATTAAACTTTTATACACAGTCATTCGGGACTCTTTTGGGAAACCATCATTCCTGTGAAATCCTCCTAAAGCAGATAAGACTTTCAATGAAGAATTCACCCGCCTACTAATTTCATCATATAGTTTGTTCTTTGTCAAACATGCTGCCTAAATGCACAAACCCATTCACTTGGCCAATCACTGTGCCATTTAAGACTTATCATGCATTCAGTACTAACAGTTTCTCGCTCTATTAGTACTAAATGCATGATAAGTCTAAATGGCACTGTGACTTACCAGGTGAATGAGTTTGTGTATTTAGGCAGCATGTTTGACAGAGTGAACAAACTAGATGGTGAAATTAGTAGGCGAGTGAATTCTTCACTTAAAATCATAGTTACAAGTCATGAAAATAGATTATACAGTGCATGGCTAACCAGGATGTACTTATTAAAAGTCACAATTGTAAAAAAATGAAAAACAGCTTAACAGTTTGGTTTGTAAAATTACACCTTGTTTGTCATAAGAATCACACTCATGGCCAACTAGGGTATAGAAATATGCTAAATAATGAAATAAGTGGAACAGGGTTAAAAAAATTGAAATATTCCACCTTTGCCTCAACATGTTTGTGTAGCTCACATACCACACAACATTTGGATGTAATAATGTATCATCTTACAGAGTTATTGATTTTATGGAAAATAATTTCCCTTGTCAGTTTTATCATGTTCCTTTACCACTGTTGGTGAATTGAAGCATCCTCACATGTTCTTTAGCTGCAGAATCCTCCTAATAATCTAAACAATTTCTCACATGCATACATAGTGTCAAAAAGTTGACCTTGTATCAGTATTTTTTTATTTATTTCTTATATATTTTTTAATTTCTTTTTTTTAATGACAATGTAATAGTTGTAAGAAAGCCATGAATCCAAAACATTAGTTAGCACTGTCATCAGACCAAATGTGTGACCCAGAAATGTAGATATATAATACAGAAGCAAGCACCTTTGAATCATAAAATTTAATTATGAGCTTCTAAAATACAGAAAAATGACTGTTCTCACATTTGGATGTATACACTATTTGACTATGTACTCTCATGTAATACTGAGGAGCAGAATAGCAACAACAAAAATTTTCCTTCTTGAGGTAAGGAGCATTTAAAGTGCATTCTGGGTGACACAGAACTTGCAGAAGTAGATTTTCAGAAGTCTGACACTAACACACAAGCCTTTACTTCTCCAGCGCCAAAATCAAAAGATGAAATATTTGCTTCTCCTTAAAAGCATGACAGCTTTACATAAAACAAAGCCAATACAAGTTTGCACTAGGAAATTGAATGTATACACAACACTTAACATACTGTCAAATGGCATCATTTAGCATCCATCTCAGCAGTTACCAAATTAAATGCATGGACATGACAGAAATTTTTGTGGCTTAATCAAGAATAACGTACACAGCGCCTATTCATTTTGCAATCATATGCATGCATTGGTCAATGATATTGGCATGGTAAAACATAGTTTTCTATTTTCAATTCCCTTTTGGTACCATGTGATTCGTGCTGCAATACAAGGACATGCAATATCCTGGTCAGTAGCAAAGAAATGAAGAAGAATCTGAGAACCTAAGACAAAAGAGATGGCTCATTCCTGATACTGCACCAACGGTTCAAAGAAAATGATAGAACCACTGCTACAACAGCAAATACAACTATACCTTGTCCAGAACTGAAAAGAACCATGGCTTTGCAGTACAAGCAACCAGAAGTTTGTTAACTTTAAGTCTGCACAACAGGTCTGTTCTAAGTGAAAATTAATCACCTAACATGTTAAATGAACTCAAGTTTAGGTGCCTGCCACAGTTAGAAACAGTGCTTAATAAAATTTCAGTCTTCATAAATAATTCCTTAGACTAAGATTTTCTTTGGTAATATTGCTTCTATTGATTTGCCTTGACAATAAAAGTTTTTTAAAAAATGAAAAAAAAAACAAAAAACACTGCCTTGATATGATGTACACAAATAAAGGAATTCATCATGATGATTTAAAACAACATACATATTATACATGTATAATCCAATTATTGGGTCCAGCACAACATAATTATATCTGCCAACTAAATACAGAAAAAACATTCATGCACATGAAACCATTAGGATGAATACCATCTTAACACGATTTTAATAATGCTTTTTCTATCATTCCTCAAGTTGAATCTATTGCTAAATGCCTTTCTGAAATCGACCATGAGTTCATCCGTGTCAAGTTGGCACATTATCTTGGCAGCTTAAACCTTACTACACCCCCCCCCCCCCAACATAACAACATAAGTTCTGATTTTGGCTGAGGAAAGGCGGCAGCTTGCTCTGTTTAGGAGAGACCCACAGATTTCTATTATATTATTGGATAAATCTTCACAGTTGGTTATTGTAAACAGCAGTTTTTATTCCCAAGGTATGAATGAGGTAATTAATCCTATTCTGCACAAGGAGTTGCGTATAGACCCAACGAAGTCCATCGTCTCTGCTTTAGGTAGGCTGAGAAAAGCTCATGAATTGCCTGAGCGCTTTGCGCCTGCATTCATTCCATACCCAGGTTACTGTGTGCCTGATATGTTTGGTCACATTAAATTGCATAAGGAGGGGTACCCATTTCATCCTCTGGTATCGGGCTATGTTAGCCTCACCAGACCTTTAAAAAAGTCGTGGCCAAATTATCTTGCCAAATTCACAGGGAATTCACTTTACTTGATTAAGAGTCCCATTGAGGCTTTGGATAGGCTTAGGGTGCTTCAGCTGCACCCAGGACCTCTCATTTTGGTGCCCTTAGATGTTGTAGCATTTTACCCTAATGTACCGATAGAGGCTACACATCATATTATCAAGGCTAAGATTACTGGAACTCATGTTCCCCACCCTTGAAATTTTTGCCATTATGAATGCTTTGCGATTTGTTAAGCAACATTCGCTTTTTAAGTTCCAAGGCTGCATTTATCAGTAGCTTGAAGGTTCTCTTATGGGTTCCTCTCTCTCAGCAGTTCTCACTGAGATCCCGTGCAGGATCTCGAGAACAAAGTCATTAGTGAATTTCCCTTTCCCTCAAATCTATTTTTAAGATATGTTGACGATATCTTGGTAACGTGGCCTCACTCCAGGATGATTTATTTTGTTTCACCAACGTACTTTTTTCGAAGTATCTAACTATCAGGCTCACGGTACAACTTGAGTCTAATTGTGAAATCCTTTTTTAGATTTTTGTATTCACAGGCACCCAATTTCGAATCACTTATCTTTTTCAGTCTATTGTAAGCCTTCTGCCCCTGGCTCCTTACTCCCATTTGCCTCCTTTCATCCTATGCAACATAAAGTTGCAGCTCTTTACTCTTTATTTCATAGAGCATTCACACATTCCTCCACTAGGTTTTCCTTTAATCAGGAAATCAATTCCATCTTTGATTTAGCCAACTCGTTTAGCTATCCCCAACAGGTTGTTTGTAAAACATTTTCGTGTTTATGACTCCCGCCGACCTCTATCTACTTTGGTCAGTGATCCACGTTGTTAAAAAGTTCGTTGGAAAAATGAATTTCCTGCCTGGCTTTATCACATTAATGCCTAAAATTTGTTCCAAACACCGGCTACATTTTGGCATGGAGGTTAACAACCTATCATCCGTTTTGAAGAAAGACCGCCCAAAAACTGATGATTCACAGAGGTGGGGTGGTTATTATATCCCACTATTGGACAATGAATTGCATGAGTGTATTAACTATTACATAGGGTCCACTCGGCGGAAACTGTGCCTCAGGCTGCAGGAACATAAATATAGTTTAAAATCAAGCCATATCTGTACAGCGCTTACCAAGTGCATTGATTCGGAAGATTTAATCCCAGATTGGGACAATGCCAAAAATTTTGAAAACCCCAGCCTCTACACACATGCTACTGGTGACTGAGAGTTTATTAATTTCTGCGTTCAAAGAATGTTGCTGTAATGATAATTGCCCTTGGGATCTACCTGATAATTGGAGACATTTTTTGTCTACAAGTGTTGGACAATCCTCAGAACTACATACTTTTTTAGACTTTAATGTTTAATATTGCAATTATAATCATGTTTTCAATTTGTGATGTGGTGTCGCTTTGATCATGGTTTACCGCCGGTATAGATGGCGTGTATATCACAAGATTCTGTTACAATGATTGCTGTTATGGTGCACTACTACTATTTATACTGAACGGTTTGGGAAATCCGATCACACCTGATGATGGGGCAACTGTTGCTCTGAAAGTGCTAGTGTGTTTTAGAGTAGTTTAATGTACATATATTTCATATTTTAAGATCATTAAAATCATGTTAAGACGGTATTCATCCTAATGGTTATATCTGCCAATATTTCCACTTTGCAAAGAGAAAAAGAAGTTAGTTTTCTAAGAACTCATGGAGAGACTGCCCAAAACACAGCCAATGACACTTTCTACATTTTATATTATTAATTTACGATATGTTAACTATTTCAAAGAATGATCTAAATATCTTTGCAGCTATTATTTCAAGTTAAAATGTTGGAGAAAATGCATACAGCTTCCACTGCACTGAACCCAGACTCCAGGACTTATGGCTTTTCATAACTGACTTCCTGAAGAGATGATCCATCACTTACTGAATAAAAACAATTGGGGGAACCTTATATGGACCCATTGCAACACTTGGTACATAAGTAAAACATAAATTTACACTTTCTCTGATTTGCAGTAGCTCAGAATAGATGGATACACAGAAAAACGAAAAACCAAACCACTGCCAGCATCATTTATCTGTTACCAATAACCATTTAAACTCAGAGGATGGTGATGCAAACCACATTGTAACCAAATCGACTTTCACGACAATGACATAGTCCTCAAAATGTATAGTAAACAAAGGAAAATGCAAGGTTAAAAACAATGTGCAACTAAAACTGAATTAACTACCCCTTCAATTAATGCTGTAGTCAGAGAGCCAATTTCAATTATTTTTACAACTGAATCTCTAATAATAATTCAGTGAACATAATTAGATTACAACCAACATTATTATTTCCCAAGTCTTGATGACAACTTTAAAACTATTTCATTTTGTTTTGTTTAATGTGATTATTTATTAAATCCCTCACTTAACAACTTACAATGAGAAAACTTTGAAACTGGGATCACAAAGAGAAAACCTACATGTAGTTTACTCTATGTTGTGTATAATAATAACACTACTTTTAGTTAGATAAATATCACTGGAACAAATGCAAGTTGTGGCTAACAATGCATATAGATTATCAAGTTTGTAGGCAGAATGTACAGGTGAGACTGTGGATTCTCGCTAAAAACACAGCATGGATGTCCTGAAAGCAAAGAATGTTGGAATATGACATAGTCAACAAAACAATGGAATCACAGTGAACCCTTTATAAATGTATACAAACAGTTCATCACCTGATTCTGCTGGAGCCTTGACTGTAGCTCTTGTATCTGTGTTTGGCTTGCTAATAACTGTTGCTCAAGGTCCAAATTCCTCTGCCTTAACTGGTTCATCTGTTCTTCCAATGCAGCTCTATGTTGCTCTGCATCACCAAGCTGCTGCTGGAGAAGATCAAGCTGAGCTACAGGAAGTCTGGGGTCCAATGGCAAGTTACCTACATGATTCAGAGCTCCAGGCTCTACATCTAAAATTAAAACAATTTTTAAGACACCCAAAGTAAACTTCTACTGTTCCACGATTACAAAACATGAAAAGCTTAAGACAATGTTATACAGCTAAATTTAGGGCCCTACAAAACTAACTTATTTACGAGGGAGTGGTGTCTACACAGTACAAGATTTATACATTTCAGAAAGGATACTTCTCACAGAATGCTGTAAAATTTCTGTTCTTAAATTACAGTAAGATTCCACAATACGAAGTGCATTGAAATTTCTGCATAAAAATTCAAACAGAAATCTCAAAATTTAGTCTGTACTAATGTGAGATGGTTTAAAAATTTTATACACCGAAACCTCTGAATAACAGCAAATGCTTGGATGGGGGGAAAAAGTGGCTGTTGTTGAGATGTGGCTGTTGTTCGGGAATTGGGCCTAAGTTAGCACTGCTAGTCCATTGTGCTTGTACAAAAGCAGAATACATGTACAAAACTTATGTGCAAAGGAAGCATTGCACAGTTTTCTACAAAAGCTGTATAAACTCAATATATTAATTAAATAACTAAATCATGGTGTAGAGTATTTTAGGAAAGCAGTGTCTCTTCTTAACCAGCCATTAGAAATAGCAAGCTACGAGATTAGGGTTATGGTATGTTATAAGAAAGTAAAATGTTAGACACTGAAGTGTAACTGCACAGCTTGCAGCTTGTGTGCAGGAAAGCAAGAACAAAACCCACAGGAACCAAACGAAGAGATACCGATGCCAATGGGCAACATTCCTAGTACCATCAACCATCCTAGCAGCCCCCAGGGATGACTGAAACATATACAGAAGCTGGAGCTCAGCTCACATAGAACTAAACTTTTAATTAACATTTGCAAGTAAATTAATGTGTGAAATACACATATATTCACGCTAAAATCATTGTAGGACTAACACTATTTTTATAGCATGTTTTTTGTTTTGAACCACGTGTACTTTGTCTTTTGTCGGCAAAGCAAAAAACGTGCTATAAAAATAGTGTTAGTCCTGCAATGATTGTAGCATGAATATATGTGTATTTCACACATTAATTTACGTGCAAATGTTAAATTCCTTTCAGCACGTTATAATTGCCTAAAAAACTTTTAAGGTATCTTTGACTTTGTATCATCAAGTCAAAGAAAACAGTAATACACTTTTAATTCCATTCTTTTCACTTAATCCACTGTATTACTTATAAAATCCACCATCCTTTCGTAATTTTTATTTATTGTGATCCCTCCCATAAAAAGTCTGCATTCCATTTTGTGCGCCCAAACTATTTCCCGGTACAACAGCAGCATCTTCAGGGATGTCGTTCCCACATGACAGCCTGGAAGACACAAAGTTTCTGATTTTTCTCCTCTGCTTCTCCTTTTCTCTCTACATCTGCACTGCACATTTGAAAATATATATAAGAATCTGTGTGTGTGTGTGCGAGCACACATGCACCAGCATAACTAACTAACTTTATTTTCAATACACCAGACATGAATAATAATGAAACGCATATAGCATATTAAATCCGTTTATTTTTTGTGGTGTAGTCATGTCTACCATTGCCTTGAAAAAGCCTCCCAGTGGAGTGCGAAAGCTTGGCGAATCTTTATGCTGACTACACCACAAAAATAAACAGATTTCATATGCTATATATGTTTCATTATTATAACTAACTAAACTAACACCCACTTTATGTGAGTTTAAATCAATAAGTCAGACCAAGAAAAAGACCTAAAACAAGATGGAATGATGGTATAAAATTGGTCATTAGTGACAGAGAGTGTGATTTGTCAGAGGCTGAAAATCTTGCAATGGAATAAGAGAGAAAGAGTAACTGGCATTAGATTTTTATTTTGTTATTGCTGCTATAGTTATGTGTGGTACTTCATCATTGTGAACACCCACACACTCACTTATGGATACACAAGTGTGGTACAGTAGTGAATGAATATGGTAACCCTTATATAATTTTTTTAGAAATGTTTCACTCACAAGAATACAGTTTCTTAACCATCATTCAGATTATTCATTGAACGGACAAATTATATATACACTTCAATAACAATATGCAAAGCAGAAGTATTGCATTAATCACAAGGGACACAGAAACTGGCAATGCATATACATAGAGCAGGTCTCTAAACATTGAAAACAGGTCATGGAAAAATAATAAAGAGTAACAGCAGTTATGTGAGTTTGACCATGGCCAGACAGTAGTTATTAGGAAGACCACTGTTGTCCAATTACTGCCACTGCTGAACTGTTGGGATTTCCACTTTATGCCATCCCACATGATACCATGACTGTGTGAAACACAGCAAGACTTTTAACTAATGGGAGAGATGTGGCCATTAATGTACACCTGACTCACAAGGTGAGCACAGACTGTCCTGTGTTGTTACAAGGAATTGCACGGAAAGACTAGAAGCACAGTGCAGAGGACTGGATACACGACATCTGACAAATGACAGTTTTAACTCTGTCACATTGATGGGAGGGTGTGCATGGTGCTAACCACACAAAGTGATGGTACCAGCTTACCAAGTAGGGGATACATATGACGGTGGAGGCGGTGCAACAGTTTGGGGTGCATTTACCTAGGCTTCCTTGGGACTCCTCATACCCACAGGGACCTCCATCACCAACACAAGGTACATAAGCATCCTTGACAACCATCTACCCATCATTCATGATTCTCTTTCCATATCATGACACTATCTTTCAACAGGAAAACACCACATATATTAGGATAATACAATGTTTGTCACAAATATTTTATTTTTCAAGTTGACCAAGGTTTCGCTGGGTTCTGACCTAGCTTCATTAGGATGAATGGCACGTAAATATTCAAATTGTATATGATATCATAAATGGTGTTGACAGTTATGTGTTTTGGTTAGTTGCTTCCACACGCTTGATAGAAAAGGTGTGGATGCCATGTCATTAATAAGTTGCAAAAAATTCTGATATATATGGAAAGCTTCCAAAATATCAAGTTTGGTGGTTGAATTTGGATTGTCAATTAGTTTTGCTTCTCCAATATGGTCCTTTTCATAACAGTGTTTAGCCATCAATGACTTCTTTAGGTGACAGGTCCGAATATAGGTCTTGTGCTCCTTCAATTGAAAACGCAAGGCTGGGTTTGTCCTATATACGAAGTGCCACATTCACATGGAATTTGATAAATTCCCCACAAGGTTTTGCCTTCAACATAGTCTTTTGATCCTAAAAAATTTATTTTGTTTATGGGGTTTAAGAATCACTTTAAAATTAAAGGTTTTGAGAATTTTTGAAATTTTTTAGGCAATGTCACAGGAAAATGGAATAATGGTAAAATTCTCTCATAATGGGCACATCACAGGAGTTAGCATGGAGGTAGGCTTCGGTTTCCGGAAATTTGTTAGAGCCTTGTCTTTAATGAAAGGGTTGTATCCTAGCTGTACTGCAACACTTTTAAGGAAATCCAAGTTGTTTTTCCAAACTGTCTTTATCCAAACATTCATGTATCACGCAATATATGCAACTGAAAAAGGCACCGAGTTTTTGTTGACCAATTCGCTCTAGGAGCATTTCAGTTGGTTTCCCACACTTTAATGGCCCCTCAATCGCCAGACCTCAACCCTATTGGAAATTTGTAGGACAAATTAGAAATTGGAAAAGATGTGTTCGAACTCAACAACCCGCACTTGCAAATGGCATGCTCTACCACATGCGATCCTCACTTCCACTTTTTCAACACCTCATTGAGTCTTTACCAAGTTGTCGGGCAACCATTGCAGGAGAAGCAACACATTATTAGGTAGGTGTACATAATATTTTGTCCATTCAGTTTATATTTTTTTTTCTTGAAGAAAAAAATGTAAAAAAACATTAAACAAATAAAACACTTACCATGGACATTGTCAGGAGTGACTCTTCCTCCAACAGCTTGATTGGTTCCAAGTGATACGTCTGGTGGATTAAGAGTTCTAAGTGGCTGAATGCCTTGTCTGTGTTCATCTTGATTGGATGGTCCCTCCCAAGGAAATGCCGCAGCACCAGGCTGCCATGCTTCACGGGGAACTGCATTTGCTATACGAGCTGCAGCAGCTTGTGATTCTTCTGCAGGAGTAGCAGGACTGCTTTGAACTGGTAAAAGATCTGAAAGAGAGAAAGCAAACATTCTTTTAAAATTATATAATCCTATGCAAACTGGCTTGTGTTGGTACATGATATTAAACATATATATTGAACAAAGAATAGATTATTTTGGAATCTACAGAAAATGTCAATTCAAATCTCTTCTGAAAAGCTCAACCTGATTTACTTTGACACTATCATGATTCATGAGAACTGTACATGCTGAGAGGTCATTAAGTATAATTAATTAGGACAACTGTACTAATAAAAGCAGAATCACACTTCAAATAACAACTTGTCATTAAAAATGTCAGATTCACTGAAAGTTCCAAACACAACATATGATTTTAAAGAAAATACAACTTCTGCCTACTATAAAACCATCTTTCTTTACACAAGATTAAGAATTAAGAGGTCAGAAAACAAACAAGAAAGATGACACCGAATTTTCGGGTGTAATAAGCACGCCTTTTGAATGAATCCGTTCTAACACAAATTAAATTTATCAAAGCTATTCAAAGGCAATGGAACCGGTATGGAAAACAATAGTATCTGATTGAAGAAAGAAGTTTTTCAATCGGGTCTTTAATCCCTCAGATATTGGTGTAAACGGAATCTTGAGCTTACGAACTCTCAGAAACAGAGTTATCGACAAAAATAAGAAGTGACTTTACGTCCCCTAGTGGGAAAATCATGCATTATTTTAGAAAGAAAGTATTCGCAAAAGATTTATCCATATGAGCGGTATCAGTCCAAGAAAAAAAAATTTAGTTGAGTTTTCAGGAGCCCAGATTTTGCTACAAATACATCAGAAGCAGAAATTAACACTTATGACCCCTGGTGGCCAAACTATTCTTTACAAAACATTAGAAATTATGTGAAAAATATTTTCCATCAGGTCTTGTATGCGATACAGGAAGAATTTTTTCAAATCAGAATTTTAGGAGCAGAAAACGCAATTAACCTTTATGCGCCCTAGCGGAAAGTCTTAAATGATTTACGTGAAAACTTTGAATTTATAGGAAAAACATTTCGCATCGGAAACACTATCCAAGAACGAAGGAATGTTTCAAATTGGACTTTTAGAAGTAGAGATATTGACAAAAAAGGATTTATATCTTCGCCTTCTGGCGTAGAAACCATGCATTATTTCAAGATGAAAGTGTTCCTAAAAGGTTTGTCGACATGAGTAGCATCGGCCAACAAAATACTTTTTTTTAAAATCGAGATTTTAGCAGCTCATATTTGCTGCAAATACATCAGAAGCGGAAATTAAGATTTACGCCCCTGGCAGCCAAACCATTTTTTTTTTATTACAAACATTAGAAATTATGTGCAAACGATTTCCCATCAGGAGCTGTATCCGGTGCAGAAAGAATTTTTCAAATCGGAGATTTAGAAGCAGAGATATAGGGAGAAACGCAATTTAGCTTTACGCCCCCTAGCGGAAAGTCTATGAATTACTTGAAAGTTTTGAAATTATATGAAGCATATGTCACACTGGAAACACTATCCAACAAAGAAGGAATTTTTCAAATCGAACCCTTAGAAGTAGAGATATTGACAAAAATAAGATATACGTCTACGCCCCTGGCGTAGAAACCATGCACTATTTTAAGAAGAAAATGTTCCTAAAAGGTTTGTCGACATGAGTAGTATCGGTCCACAAACGACTTTTTTTTTAATCGAGAACTTAGAAGCTCATACTTTGCTGCAATTACATCAGAAGCGGAAATTAAGATTTACGCCCCTGGTGGCCAAACCATTTTTTTACAAAAATTAGAAATTATGTTCAAACGATTTCCCATCAGGAGATGCATCCGGTGCAGAAAGAATTTTTCAAATCGGAGATTTTGAAGCAGAGGTATAGGTAGAAACGCAATTTACCTTTACGCCCCTAGCGGAAAGTCTATGAATTACTTGAAAATTTTGAAATTATATGAAAAACATGTCACACGGAAAACATTATCCAACAAAGAAGGAATTTTTCAAATCGGACTCCTGGAAGTAGAGATTTTCACAAAAATAAGATATACATCTACGCCCCTAGCGGAGAAACTGTGGGATATTTTAGGAAGAAAATATTCGGAAAAGGTTTATCGATGTGAGTGGCATCAGTCCACGAAAGAATTTTTCAATCGATATTTTAGAAGCTCAGATTTTATGGCGAATACATCAGAAGCAAAAATTAACACTTACACCCCCTGGTGGCAAAAGTATTCTTTACCAAAAATTTTAAATTATATGCAGAAGATTTTCCATCAGAAGATGTATCCGCTGAAAAACATTTTTCAAACCGGAGTTTTAGGAGAAGAGTTATCGGGAAAATGTTTTTTGCTTTTACGTTTCCCCTAGCGGAAAATCTATGCGTAATTTGAAAAAGGAAACTATATCTAAAACACTCTTCGACATAAATGGAATCGAAAGATAAAAGAATTTTTTCAATCGGATGTTTAGAAGCAAATATGTGGATTAAAACTTAATTTTGAATTCGACATCATCTGCATTTATGCCCTCTAGCGGCAAAATTGTACATCGTAAGATAAAACGAAATGAAGGATCATCATTCACATATTTTAAGCTTCCGAATGCAAAAAGAATTTTTCAAATCGGACTAATAGTTGCAGAGATACCGTGGGTACGGACGGACAAACCGGAGTAACAGAAGCACGATCTTTTTTTGCAAAAGACGTGCTAAAAACAATAAATAATCTTTGAAACTTCAGTTTCCAACACAAAAACAGGAAGTCATTATGCTGGGATTTTATCAGTTTTCTTTTTCACTCCGACTTAAGATTCCAATCTTTTTTTTTGGGGGGGGGGGGTTGTTTTCGGTAATCTTTCCAACCTGCTCATTTCACTTTTATATATTTAATATTCTTATCTTAAATTCAAAGTTTATAACCCTTTTATTCCAACCATGACACAGGTCTGACGATTAGTGCCCTATTCCCAAATTTCACATTTGATTCACTTATGTCCCTTCTTTGAGCCTCAAAAACAAAGAGAATAATATCACCACAGAATATCATACTGTTTGAGATTATACCTGAAAACTGGCAATTTTGTCACATGAGAAAATGGCCAGTGAATGTCAAAATTTAGTGCACACCTGATGTAAGCAATGGTTGCTGTATACACATTGTATCAGTGCACCATATTTTTTACACATTTAGGTATTTTATAAGTATATAATCCCATTAGTAACTACAGCACACTTTACAATATTGCCCAGAGTAATTAAATGCTTAAAATATAACTGCAAAAGTCCTATTTAACATATTACATAACCTACAAAATGAACAACAATAATATATTGATTTCCAAAAATTAAACAACAAATGGAAAAATCGTGATAACTCAAAAAGAATGCAACCAATTCAGATGAAATTTGGTGGTAAGCTTTATCAGACCAAAAGCAATAACAACACAAAAAAGTAAGAACATGTCATACAAAGTATTTACATTTGTATGAGTGATGCAAATATGAAAATACAGAAATACAGGTATCAAGATGAAATAGAAAAAGGTACTTCAATACGGAGTGTATTTACCCCGAACAGCAATACAGGCCCTTGAACATACAACTCAAGCTTCACTGACATCCATCACATGTTGTATACAAGATCTTCTATACTTCATACTCATAATCTTTTTCTCATGCAGACACTCCTGAATCTGATCCTCACACAACTTCCTTGGCCTTCCTCTGCATTTCCTTCTTGCCACTTGGGCTAAAAAAAGATTTTCTTAATAAGCATCCCATCACTCACTCGCCAAACCACCGAAGCATATTAGTTTCCACCTTGCTTCACATTACACAACTGCAACACATCATTCCTCACACAATCAGAATGTGCCTTGCCACCATCCCCATCCCTCGTAAGTAATGCATTTCTCCAGTACATAAACTACTCCTATGTTTCTTCTGTAGTACCCAGGTTTCACCACTGCCATACATCAGAGTAGGAACAATTAAACTTTTATAGACAGCCATGCGAGATTCTCTTGAGAACCCATCATTCCTGTGAAAATCCCCCAAAGCAGCCATGACTTTCAATGAAGAATTCCCTTGCCTACTAATTTCTGGTCAATCACTGTGCCATTTGACTTATATTACATTCAGTACTACCAGTTCCTTGGTCGAAAACCATAACTTTGGTTTTTCCCTTATTTATACTCACAATGTCAGTTTGAATTTCATGCAAACTTCGTACATCTGGGAAAACATACTCTGCAACTCACTTTTGCTCTCTGTCAACAGGACAGTGTCATCAGCACACAGCAATCTGCACACATGGATATCAACAAGACAAACCAGTAACATTATACAACCTTGTCTGATTCCTGCACCAATAGAAAACCATTTTGATAAAAACACCAGCTCTACTGCCAGCATACATGGCTTTTACACTATTAAGTAGATTAGCAGTAACACTGTAAAGCAAATTCCCAGTAATGCCATATTCAAATTGATTCTGAAGTCGTGCTAAATCTAATAATCCATTAGACAAAAAGGTCGTCTTATGCACAATAAAATCTTTACTAGTTAAAAACATACAATGAACATTATATTCATTTAAAAACATACAATGAAATACCATATTCATTAAATACCTTCCACAAAAGTGCTGCTATGGCATACACTGACGTGCAAAAATTAAGGATGAGACAGTTTTTCAAATGTAACGTCGTGCAGAAGTGCTCCACATTGACTCAAATCATACCATAAGATCCCCAAGATGTAAGAATATGGGACAAGTGAGCAAAACCGTCCAAACAAGGAATCCAAAGGCACTTTATTGAAAAGGTAGCTTTGAGCACAACTAGACAGAAGACAGAAACGTCCATGTGACAGGCGGCTGCCAAGAAAAATCCAGTCTTCAGTAGGGGATATTATCACCCCTGACGGCGTTGCAGGATTTACAATGTCTGTCCATGCTGAGGACAAGGTTGTCACGGAGCTGTTGAGGCATCGCGGCCCATTCCTCTTGTAATGCCAATCGCAGTCACCCGAGAAGGTTCCACACGTGTTCGATTGGATTTAGGTCCGGGGACCTTGCGGGCCAATCCATGCGTTGAATATCTTCACTCTCCAACAGCCCTGCGACAGCCACTGTACGATGAGGCGTAGCATTGTCGTCCATGAAGAGGAACTCAGGACCCACAGCACCTCTAAACAGACGCACTTGAGGCAGGAGAACCTCGGTACAATAGCGGACACCAGTGAATGAACCTCCTTGGAAGATGTGGTCAGTACGGCTACCAAGCATGATACCGCCCCAAACGAGAACTCCACCACCTCCAAACCGGTCCCTTTTGATGATGTTGGAGGTGTGATTGCGTGTTCCCTGCTTTCTCCAGATGTGTATACGGCCAGAATCGCTCGCCAGATTAAATCGGCTCTCATCCGTAAAGAGAGCTCGACCCCATTGCTGATGTGTCCAGTTCTTGTGTTCCTGGCACCACAGAAACTGCCGTCTCCGATGAGCAGGCGTTAATGGCCCGCACGGTATTGGTCGTCGTGCAAATACACTACCTTTGTGCAGCCTCTTGGCCACGGTAAAATGCGCTAACGGACGTCCAGTTGTCTGTTGCATGTGCCTTGCGATTTCTCCCACTGTCTGCCGTCTGTCTCTTCGCTTGTAGGGCAATATACCGGTCGTCCGCCGCCGTGGTTTCTCATGGATGACCACTGCTAAACTCTTGGACAGCTGTTCCTGTCATTTGAAATGCTCTCCAAGCTCGTGAAACGATGCTGTGAGCAATCACGAACTTCTTAGCCACACTAGTCACACTTCGACCTTCTTCCAACTTCCCCAATGATGCGACCTCGGGTAAAGTCATCCAGATGTCGTCTACTGGATTGCCTGTTGGCCATATCACACAGTGGCAGAAACTCGACGTCGTTCAAACCGATGTACACCGTGCAATAGCTTTCAACGAATTGCTGAGCGTACACCGTCCGTGTGCTTTATACCCTTCCGACACCACCCACTCCTCCGTCATGCTGCATATATGTGCATGTTGTACCGTACCAGATCCTAGTCTATCACCTGAGTGGTCTTTCCACCCGTTCTGTCTGCTCGTTCTGCTGTTATGCTAATTTCTCCTCTTCGTCCTTAAATTTTACACGCCAGTGTATTACAGTAAATGCCGTGTGATCACCATCATTCCTACAAATTTATTTCCTTGCTTTAGACTTTTTTCTTTCTTCTTGCTTTACATGTTACTAACAGAGTTTGAATTATTATAATGAGAAATGCAGCACATTGTGCCAATTCCAATGGCAGTCAAGTGACAAAAGAAAAAAATGAATCAAAGACTGTCACAAAAGGTCAAAATATCATAATAATACAATACTTTTAGACTTTGCCTTTTTGCCTTGTATAAGCTCCATCCTAGACCCCATCTTCAGGCGAAACAGCAAGTAGTTTCCCATTTTCTTGGCAGGTCAATCTAACATTTACTTATTTACACAGAAAAGGAGTGTTTTTTCACATGGTTTGGTGTGAATGTTAGAACATGCACATGTTAAAAGGAGAATAGAAAATTGCAAATGCTATATTTTTCAGAATATACGGCACACGTTTCCCAAAAAAAAAATTGGTGTCAAAACCGCCCCGCATCTTATATACCAAAACTCATCAATATAACCTTGAATGTATATGCATGTATGCTGCTATAAAGATTGATAAATGAGTTTTAAATGTTATTGTTTTATCTTAGGTACAGTAATTGATATTCATCTGCACTTTTTCTACAATGTTATTGTATCATGAATGTTTGTATATACAGGGTGTCCTATATAAAGCGCAACCCCACCGTCAGATATCTACAAATAGTGAATTATCGGCCAGAACACCATACTACAAGCTGCAATTGACTTGTCAGACACCCTCCAATGCAATAGATCCATCGCTGCAGCCACTACGATGCTACCAGTGTTTCTGGCGCAGAGCGAGTGTCAAGATGGTTTATTCACAAGAGAAATTAGTTTTTTTTATTGAGGCTTATTTCTCCATGCCATCTTTTACTGCAGTGCAACTATCTTTTTTGGCATAAGTGCCCAGTGAGAACAGTTCTGAATAAGACTTCCATATTTAGTACGATGGTGACAAAATTCAGACAGACAGGTTCTGTGAACAACATGGAATACAAAAGAGCCACGGCAATGTTGACTGTGGGAACAATATGCGACATCGAGAATACACCACAGAACTCACCACGAAAGTCAATATGGCATTCATCAGCTGAAATTGGTGTGCCCAGATATTCCATTCATCGACCGACAAAATTGTTAAACTTGCGGCAATATCGAATACAATCTGTGCAGCAGCTTCCTGCCTTGATGAAGAGAAAAGAACTAAAGTAATTATCTATTTATTGGCATAAGAACTCACCCATACATTTTGCCAAGGTTTCACTCATTGACAGATGGCTTTTTCAAGGCTAATAACATAAACAAACTGAAACACTAGAACCTTTTCAGTTTGATTATACTATTAGCCATGAAAAAGCCATTTGTCAATGAGCGAAAGCTTGGCAAAATGCATTTTTGATTTCTTACGCCAAATAAACAGATAATTACTTTAGTCTTATATAGTTGGTGCATCAATAGTTTTGTTAGAAAAGAATAAAATATTGTCATTGGTTCCGCTGTTTTGTGTGTGAAGGGATTCAAGTACTGGACTTGTTATTTTTCACAAATGAGGCATGGTTTCATTTGACTGGCTACATGAATAGCCAAAAGAGCAGGATTTGGAGTGCTGAAAATCCCTACATGTATCATGAAATGCTGTTGCATCTGCAGAAGATTGTGTTTGGTATGCATTGTCTCATAAAAGAATTATTGGTCCTTTCTTCTTTTAAGACATCATTACTGTAAACAAATATTAAAAAGCTGTCAGTAAAAGAACTAGTACATTGACACATTGTGCCAAGTGCTTCTTTGTCATCCTTCAAATAATTGTTGAAAAAAAAACTGGCATACACAAACACTGAACATTTATTGCTTAATACATATTCTTCATTTTAATTGAAGCTTACAACTAGAAATCATTAAGAGCAAGGTAAAGTGGAGACAAGAGTTTGTTTTAAACAAATCTTACTCTAAAGATTTCTCATCACTGCTGCACATCACAGAAAAAAAAAATGAGGCAAGTTACAGCTTTTAAACAATGATTACATGTGCTTCATTGGGAACACTGAAGTTAATCAAAAACTGTCAATGCATCAAATAAGATTGCTACAGATACTGTATCACTAAATGAAAACTGAATTTTACTTTATCTTGGTCCTTTAGTTGGAATAGTATTCCATGAATACACAACACAATATTTAAGTTTGCATACATTACAACCACAGCTACACAAATAGAACCTCACATGAAGAATTCAGTCAATCTGAACTTCTGAACAGGGAAGTTTTATGTTTTGGTTTTAAATAACGATACACTCTTACTAGCTTTGCTGCAGTATCAACTCCTAAACGATTGCATACCTTGCTCCAAACTAGCCCAAATGTAGAAAAGTACCTCTCGACTGAAGCGAAATAAGGAGTGGTGCAAAGAAAAAATGACAAAACCCAGGAGGAAACTTGAAGTCTTTTCACATGTTTTGGCCATTATCTGCCACCATTTTTGAGAGGAAAACTCCTGTATGGCATTTGCATGCGTCATGGAAGCAGGATAACAGTCAGGATAACTTATCTTGAAGGCAATAACACCTGACAGGTATTCAGGATGGTGTTCAGTTAATTGCATTTCTGCTGAGCATTCTTGTTCCCCACTTAAATGCTGCCTTCTGAATTTGGGATTCATAAAGTTAGCTAGGATGTGTGGTAGTTGGATTGCCTGTTGAAATCTTTTCTTGAAGTGATAACGGTAAGGCTCCACAACATCACAAGATAATAGGTTTAGCTATATATACATATCATGAAAATCATTAAGTTCAATAACCTCATGTTAAACATGCTTTTATGATGATTACTCAAATTTGAGGTCCGGCATGTAACTTCGAATTAAACACAGGCAAGATCATCCTTGTGTGGAATCGTGAACAGCCTGATGCTGCCGACCTTGGGTTGCCGAAAACACTCGTAACAATGGTCAAGTGTCAGTGCAAATGATGTCTCCCTACCTGATGAGATGGTGGTTTCGTATGTTTTAATATTAAGTTTCTTAAAAGTTCGAATGTTTAACGTATTGAATTAGTCTACATTTTGAGGTTACTCACCTTTATTCCAAAAATCATTTAGGAGGTTTTCATCTCTACACATTTCCAACACGTATTTTTCTTAGTTACATCGTGGTTCAAGGCGAAAAAAAACTTCTTTTTCAACTCACGCAAACTTCGTTTTTCCCCCTTTTTTTTTCTTTTTGCGTGAGTTGAAATAGACGAGGTTTGTTGTTTTTGGCCTTGAACCACGATGTAACTAAGAAAATACGAGTTGGAAATGTGTACAGATGAAAACCTCCTAAAAGATTTTTGGAAATATAAGTGAGTAACCTCAAAATGTAGGTTATGTCTAAATAGCACATCAATAACTAAGCAGTAAGTGACATTTGACATTTGCAATGCTATATGAATATATGGTATTGAATTTGGATTAACTAAATATGTAAATAATAATTTATAATAGTTTATTCTTTTAAACCTCAAAAAAAAACCCACCCTGGTGGGGTTTTTTGAGGTTGGGCCTACTTTTGTGAACCCTGATCCCAGAAGGGACACTTTCTTTGTTCTGTCAGCAAAGATGCTCTTGTAAGAACAAGGGAAGGCTATGTAGCAGTGTTTTGGTGCTGTATCTTTGTTGTTAAACTTAATAATTAAAATAACAATGGCAAAAACTCTTTCCTCATCATTGTGTCTAGGTTATTCACAACTTGGTATAATGGAATCTTTATGGGCTCTAAATATTTCCTCATTTCAAATCCATGGCTGATGTTATCATATATGGTGTACCTTAGGGATTCTTTAGCTATTTTCAACAACAGAAGTTACAAACTAAATATATCTTGCATTCTTGCAACTTACATTCAGAGACTGCATAATTCCAAAGCTTTTGGGACACTTTCATGTAATGTGAAACTGTTAATACTTATTTTACCTTGGATCTGCATTTATTGGTGCAAAACAGAAAGCAAAATCACTTTCTGTTTTTCAAGTGGGGAAAGGAAGGGAAGGCAATTAATTGGCTGAAATAATGGGGATTTATAAAGTTAACTGGGTATAATATCAGAAACTGATTCAACAGTTATTTCCAATTCATTAAATTAATCAAATCAGTTAATTAATAATATATTTGCTAGGTCTGTCAAGATCAACTTAACAAATATATGGAAGGCATACAAGTATGAGCATTCATTATTTTTTCCTTTTACGTGTAGCAGTACTGCATTTTACTGAAACCATGTTGCTTTCTCCTCAGAAGACTTGCAATGAAAATTTAATCCCCTTGGGGAAGGAAGCAAACTGACATCTTCCAGTTTTCGTCTGGGCAGGATTCTGTGACACCACCCAAGAAAAGAAATTTTCAAGCATTTGTTGTCGGTGGTATGATTCATATGCTCCACTTTTTTAAAGATTTGCAATCCCGGGTGGTGTAATGGTAGCACACTAGAACAGATACAACTCCAATCCCCACTCCATGGCAATACATTTCCAACTTTTCTGAGGAAATAACTTCATGGTTACAGTAAAATATGACACTTCTCTGCTGATATACAATATGCATACACAGAAAGGTATTTAAAAATTTTAATACACAGATTTCTATATACAATTCTGTACCAGTAAAACAAAATATAAAAAAGCACTCTCTTAACTCTTCTTAAATTACACTAACAAGTCAAAAACAAAATGCTTATTTCCAGGAAATTCAATTTTGCAGTGCAACTACACTATAATGGTTACAATTTATTCATAAGTACTATATCCACTTCACTAAAGTTCTTTCACACCGCTTGAAGGTAGCACTAGACATGGCTCAACCGAGAGAACAAGCTGGATTCAGGAGTGGCTACAGCACAATAGATCATATCCACGTGCTGAGAGAACTAATTGAAAGAGCGAGGGAATATGAACTTCCATTGTGCATGGCTTTTATCGATTATGAAAAAGCCTTTGATTCGGTGAAACCATCAGCAGTTACAATGGCTCTGAAAACCTGCGGTATTGAAGATGCATACATTAATATTATTAATAACATCTATGAAAATGCAAGTGCAAAGATTCGGCTGTTTGAAAATACAACACACGTAAAAATTGGAAAGGGAGTGAGACAAGGTGACACCATATCTCCGAAGCTCTTTAATGCCACATTGGAGGCTGTTTTTCAGTCGCTGAGCTGGGAAAACAAGGGGATAAAGATTAATGGAGATTATCTAACCCACCTTCGTTTTGCTGATGACGTAGTCATTTTTGCAACTACCCCATCAGAGCTGCAGAGTATGATCCAGGAACTTGCTGACAAGAGTAAAGAAGTGGGATTAAAAATGAACTTTCAGAAGACAAAAGTGATGTTCAATGCTTTTACAAGAAATGAAGATTTATCGATTGATGGAGAAAAGCTGGAGATAACAGACACGTACGTTTATCTTGGACAGCAGATATCAAGTGAGGGTCACATTGATGAAGAAATTAATCGGCGTACAAAATTTGCCTGGAGAGCTTTTGGAAGAAACAGCATAATTTTCAAGAGCAATATGCCATTATGTCTTAAAAGAAAAGTGTTTGATCAATGCATCCTTCCAGTGCTTACGTATGGTGCAGAGACGTGGACCTTAACTAAAAGAGACATACAAAGGCTGCAGACAACTCAAAGCAGCATGGAGAGGTGCATGCTTGGTGTAACCAGGAGAGATAAGAAGAGGAACTCGTGGATCCGAAAAATGACAAGAGTGGAAGACATCATGATCAGAGTTAAATCCCTGAAATGGCAATGGGCTGGACATACTGCCAGAAGGACAGATCATCGATGGACAGCCGAAATTTTAGATTGGATTCCAAGGGACAGGAAAAGACCCAGAAGAAGACCACATAGGAGATGGGTGGATGAAATTCGAAAGTATGCGGGGGTGACATGGAGGAGACTGGCACAAGACAGACCGTTGTGGAGGAAACTTGGGGAGACCTTCGTCCAGCAGTGGATTGATAATGGTTGACAATGATGATGATGATGACTATATCCACTGCATGTTACACATACTGGATGGTAATAGCAACAACAACAAAACAAAACAAAAACAAAAAAACAAATACCATCCATCTTATTAGATTACCTGGAAATGTTGCCCATGGTGAAGGTGCTGGCTGTGCTTGCAAACGTTCAACACCACCCTAAAGAGAGAAAAAAAAAATCTCATACATCTTTCAAATGAAAAATAAAAAAAGTTGTGTTATGAAAAAAGAAAAAGAAAAAAAGACATATTAAATACACCCGAATCAACAAAGATTCTTACTTCACTGACCATTTCCTTGCCTTTTGCCCTCCTCAATTTTAACAATCCCCATCAGAATTGAAAGACAGTTACCCATCTTTCCCTGGTTGCAGGAAATGGAAATAACTGAAATCAAATGATAAATGTAACATCCATATCACTTCCTGCACTTGAACAGCCATGATCTTGAGATATCAGCCTAATGACTCACAGCTGCTTATTCAGAAGATGTTGGATGCATTTAATTTAGCCAGTAGTTCAGTAAATAGTAAAACAGTGGTTACCAACCAAATTTATGCATTTGACTGGCACATACAGCCATCAAGATTTTTATTTCTACTGATACTGAACAGTTGCCACAAACAATCATCTCACACCGACACACCAACACAGTATTTATGCAAGTTATTGTCACAATCACTAAAAAATTATAATAAGATAAAAGCAATGATTCTGATTTGTGACAAATTTTCTTCATCTCCTTCTGTCTGTTGCAAGATTTACAGCCTGTAAAATATTTCTTCTTCAATCATTAATGGCTGTTCCTACAACTTCAAACCATCTCATTCCAGGTCAACCCTTTGGTCAGCAGCTGATATCACGGAATATAACAACTGAAATCTTTCCTCCCTCAGGCAACATTTAATTCCACACCACTTCCACATACAGTAAATTCTGGTTAATTTGGCCAGCCATTTACTTGGGACAATTCTTCAACAACATCCCAAATTAGCTCTTTGGGATAAAGCTTCATATAATTGGGCCAAAGTGTTCGAGGCCCGACGAATCCCAATTAATTGAATCTACTGTATTTTCGCTAACTATTCCTTCTTCCAAATTAGTACATATCTCAGTTTTAATAACTACCATTAACTGCAGTACTGAATCAACCTATTTTTTCTTCACATACCGCCTAAAGAGTTCTTTACATCAAGGTTTCACTACTGTAAAAGAGTGATCTAAGTACTGGGTTACATACAGCCAGTTCAGCTATCTGGCCAACTTCATTCTTAAGAAAAGTAGTTTCATTTAACTAATACAAGAATTTTCTTGCTTTGTTAATTTTGTCTGTTTCTTTATCATTTTTTTTTTTTTTTGCTTTATCGACAATAACACCAACCTAATTAAAATCTTACCTGTTTTGTTCTCTTTTGTATTACACAATTAAACATTTTTTGTGGTTTGATTTAGTACTAGTGATTTTAGATTTCTTAGCATTTACATTCTCATATTTCTCAGAAGTTCGCTCAGCTGATTGAAGTCATGAAGCAACCAATTTATCCTCTTACAAATTAACAGAAAGACATTAGCATACAACAAAGTGTTTATAGAAGAACTACTCAATCCAACAACAGATATGGAGTTACATTCTTTAAGCAGTTACGGGAACACATAACATCTCTGTCTTACCCAATAGTTAATCTCAAACCGTTTACTGATACTTCCTCTATCTAACAGCTTATCTTTTAATGTATAACTAACACACCAAACAAGGGCTGGAAACATACCGGGTGCCAGATCACCAAGAAATTAGGCACTAACTCACATTTTTTTTTTTTTACTTCAAATATTGTAATTTCAATCATATAATCCACCAATTATCTTTTAAAATGTTCTAAAATGTTCTGAGTTTTGGTTCTGCAAATAATACACTGCTTCAAAAAATAGCTTTGATGCTCTTTAATTAAAAAAAAAAAATCTGTGTGGTGCCAAAACAGATTTTAAAACTCCTTTTTCTTTTGTGGGAAAAAAAAATCTGTTTGGGAAGATTGTACCACTTACGCTTTACTTCATGCACTGAAAACGCTGGACTGGACACAGGAGTTTTCCGATTTCATAAAAATTAAATAAAAGATCGTGTGGTGAAGCCTATTTATTGACTAAAGAAAAATATTGTTTATTACAACACTGTTATATTTCTGAAATACATTTCACAATTTTTAGCACGTCTTTGGTAAAAAAAAAAAACCTGTGCTTGTGTTACCGGTTTGTCCGTCTGTACCCACGATATCTCTGCAACTATTAGTCCGATTTGAAAAAATCTTTTTGCATTCGGAAGCTTGAAATATGCGAATGATGATCCTTCATTTCGTTTTTTTTTTTTACGATGTACAATTTCGCCGCTAGAGGGTGTAAATGCAGATGATGTTCAATTCAAAAATACGTTTTATTCCACATATTTGCTTCTAACATCCGATTGAAAAAATTCTTTTATCTTTCGATTCCATTTATGTCGAAGAGTATTTTAGATATAGTTGCTTTTTCAAATTACGCATAGATTTTCTGCTAGGGGCGTAAAAATAAATTACATTTTCCCCAATAACTCTTCTTCTAAAACTCCGATTTGAAACATTTTTTCTTCAGCGGATACACCTCTTGATGAAAACTCTTTTGCATATAATTTCAAATTTTTGGTAAAGAATACTTTAGCTACCAGGGGTCGTAAGTGTTAATTTTTTTGCTTCTGATGTATTTGCTATAAAATCTGAGCTTCTAAAATATTGATTGAAAAAATTATTTTGTAGACTGATGCCACTCACATCGATAAACCCGTTCCGAATATTTTCTTCTTAAAATATTCCACAGTTTCTCCACCAGGGGACGTAGATGTATATCTTATTTTTGTCAATATTTTTACTTCTAGGAGTCCGATTTGAAAAATTCTTTCTTTGTTGGATAGTGTTTTCAGTGTGACATGTTTTTTATATATTTTTAAAATTTTCAAGTAATTCATAAACTTTCCGCTAGGGGCGTAGAGGTAAATTGTGTTTTCCCTAATCTCCGCTTCTAAATTTCCGATTTGAAAAATTCTTTCTGCACCGGATACAGCTCCTGATGGGAAATTGTTTGCACATAATTTCTAATTTTTGTAAAAAAATAAAAAAATGGTTTGGCCACCAGGGGCGTAAATCTTAATATCCGCTTCTGATGTATTTGCAGCAAAATATGAGCGTCTAAATTCTTGATTGAAAAAAACATTGTTTGTAGACCGATACTACTCATGTCCACAAATCTTTTAGAAACATTTTCTTCTTAAAATAATGCATGGTTTCTACGGCAGAGGGCCTAGATGTACATCTTATTTTTGTCAATATCTCTAATTCTAGGAGTCGGATTTGAAAATGTCCTTCTTTGTTGGATAGTGCTTCCAATGCGAAATGTTTTTCATACAATTTCAAAATTTTCAAGTAAATCATAGACTTTTCGCTAGGGGCACAAAGGTAAATTGCGTTTTCTACGTTATTTCTGCTTCTAAAACTCCGATTTGAAAAATTCTTCCTGTGTCGCATACAAGACCTGCTGGAAAATATTTTTCACATAATTTCTAATGTTTGGTAATGAATGGTTTGGCCACCAGGGGGCATAAGTGTTAAGTTCTGCTTCTGATGTATTTGTAGCAAAATCTGGGCTCCTGAAAACTCGACTAATTTTTTTTTCTTGGACAGATACCGCTCATATGGAAAAACCTTTTGAGAATACTTTCTTCCTAATAGAATGCATGGTTTTCTCACCAGGGGACGTAAAGTCACATCTTATTTTTGTCGATATCTCTGTTTCTAAGAGTCTGATTTGAAAAATTCTTTCAGTGTTGGAGAGCGTTTCTGGTGCAAAATATTTCTCATATAAATTCATGTTTTTCTTAACACACAAGTCTGCAACCAGAGGGCATAAGCTCACGATTCCATTTACAGCAATATCTGAGGGATTAAAAACCCAATTGAAAAACTTCTTTTTTCTGTGAAATACTATTATTTTCCATACTGGTTCCATTGACTTTGAATAGTTTGATAAATTTAATTTGCATCAGAAGGGATTCAAAAGATGTGCTTATTACACCCGAAAATGCGGTGTCATCTTTCTTGTTTTCATTAGTATCAGTCTTTTTTTTTCTTTAATAAAACTGTAATGATAGAAACAATCTCATAAAATTTCTTAGAATTTTTCTTTAACAAAACTGTAAAAACTAGAAGAAATCTTACACAAATTCTTTGACAAACCACTTACTGTAATTGTCAAGCTAAGCATGCACCTGATAAAAGTCACTATTTAAGAAACAAATATGTTGTAAGAACTGCAGTGACTTAAGCACTACACCCCCAAAAAATTTTATTTCTTAGCCATTGATGTAAGAACTTCAAAAAATAACATTGTAATGTGTTTGGATCACTATCTGAATGACTTACCTATTTTTAAAGTCATTTCCCCATAATTTCATATCTTTTAAGTTATTTTGGGTAATTCAGTGAGCTAATATGAAAATAAAATGGATGATGCCATTCAAAATCCCTAGTATTATTTCTTGTATTAGCTTGTATATTTATTTGAGATTAATAGTCGTTCTTTAGAAGGTGATGCCGATTGTGAATTCTAGCTTGTAAATACAGTTTTTGCAGCATGAATTACTGGTGTTATTTTTAATTGAAAAAAATTATTTGGTTATCAAAAAGTATCTGAAAGAAAATAGAGAGAACTATTAAATAGATATTTCTTATACAGGAATGTTCGTGAAAAATTTACAAATAAAAGGATGAATGAAGTACAAATGTGCCGGAAAAAAGAAATAAAAATCAATTCTGTTTTCAATTCCAAGTACTTTTACTGCCTATATAAAAACAATGAATGCTATTTTTGACAAGTTTTAGGTTTTAGCCATGTTTCCTGGAACACTAAATTTTGCAGAAGTGCTACAAGGTTGTAGCATGAGCAAAACTTGGGATCACTGTTACAAATTTCTGTTATTTAAATTTGGCTTTTATAGAGGATGAGTCCAAAGTTTCACAATATTTGGATCACTTTATGTCTTCATACGTATTATGTGATGAAAGCTGACAAGCATTCAAAGTATAGGCCATCGTGTTGCACCGTCTTTAGCCATCTATTTGCCAGTTCTTGGATTCCGCAGCAGTACCAGTTCTTGTCCTTCGAGGCGAAGAACTCCTTCACCCCAGCTGCTGCCTCCTCTTGGTTAATGTGTCGCCCACAAAGGAAGTGGGCCATGGACCTGAACAGGTAATGCTCCAACAGGGCAAGGTCTGGACTATATGCTGGGTGTGGCATCAGTTCGATGCCCTCAAGTTCCTGGAATTTTGCCCGGGTCGTCAGTGTGGTATGAGGCAGAGCATTGTCCTACTGTAGGAGAGCGAGCTTTCTGCTCCCCAGTGCCCGGTACTTCTCCCCCAAAACAGCATACATCCGCTCCAGTTGTTCAGAGTAGAGGTTGCCGTTGATGGTCCGACCATCTGGAACAAATTCATAATGGATTATCACCTTAAAATTCCACCAGACACAGAGCATCACCTTATGCTTGAAGTGCCCACATTTGGTAACAAGTTCAGGAATGCCTTATGCTTGAAGCACCCGCCTTTGGCAACAAGTTCAGGAATGCCTTATGCTTGAAGTGCCCACATTTGGTAACAAGTTCAGGAATGCCTTATGCTTAAAGTGCCCACATTTGGTAACAAGTTCAGGAATGCCTTATGCTTGAAGTGCCCCATTTGATAACAAGTTCAGGAATGCCTTATGCTTGAAGTGCCCACATTTGGCAACAAGTTCAGGAATGCCTTATGCTTGAAGTGCCCCATTTGATAACAAGTTCAGGAATGCCTTATGCTTGAAGTGCCCACATTTGGTAACAAGTTCAGGAATGCCTTATGCTTGAAGTGCCCACATTTGGTAACAAGTTCAGGAATGCCTTATGCTTGAAGTGCCCACATTTGGTAATAATTTCAGGAATGCCTTATGCTTGAAGTGCCCATATTTGATAACAAGTTCAGGAACGCCTTATGCTTGAAGTGCCCACATTTGGTAACAAGTTCAGGAATGCCTTATTGCTTGAAGTGCCCACATTTGGTAACAAGTTCAGGAATGCCTTATGCTTGAAGTGCCCACATTTGATAACAAGTTCAGGAATGCCTTATGCTTGAAGTGCTTACATTTGATAACAAGTTCAGGAATGCCTTATGCTTGAAGTGCCCACATTTGGTAACAAGTTCAGGAATGCCTTATGCTTGAAGTGCCCACATTTGATAACAAGTTCAGGAATGCCTTATGCTTGAAGTGCCCACATTTGATAACAAGTTCAGGAATGCCTTATGCTTGAAGTGCCCACATTTGATAACAAGTTCAGGAATGCCTTATGCTTGAAGTGCCCACATTTGGTAACAAGTTCAGGAATGCCTTATGCTTGAAGTGCCCACATTTGGTAACAAGTTCAGGAATGCCTTATGCTTGAAGTGCCCACATTTGATAACAAGTTCAGGAATGCCTTATGCTTGAAGTGCCCACATTTAGTAACAAGTTCAGGAATGCCTTATGCTTGAAGTGCCCACATTTGGTAACAAGTTTAGGAATGCCTTATGCTTGAAGTGCCCACATTTGGTAACAAGTTAAGGAATGCCTTACGCTTGAAGTGCCCACATTTGGCAACAAGTTCAGGAATGCCTTATGCTTAAAGTGCCCACATTTGGTAACAAGTTTAGGAATGCCTTATGCTTGAAGTGCCCCATTTGATAACAAGTTCAGGAATGCCTTATGCTTGAAGTGCCCACATTTGGTAACAAGTTCAGGAATGCCTTATGCTTGAAGTGCCCACATTTGGTAACAAGTTCAGGAATGCCTTATGCTTGAAGTGCCCACATTTGGTAACAAGTTCAGGAATGCCTTATGCTTGAAGTGCCCACATTTGGTAACAAGTTCAGGAATGCCTTATGCTTGAAGTGCCCACATTTGGTAACAAGTTCAGGAATGCCTTATGCTTGAAGCACCCACCTTTGGCAACAAGTTCAGGAATGCCTTATGCTTGAAGTGCCCACATTTTGGCAACAAGTTCAGGAATGACTTATGCTTGAAGTGCCCACATTTGGCAACAAGTTCAGGAAGCTGGCCTGGGCTCAACCACTGCTGCCATTCTGTGAACTAGGATTATGGAAATAGACCCACTTTTCATTGCACGCAACAATTGTTTTGATGAAACGTACATCACTTGGGTTTTCTAAGAGTTTTGTAAACACTTCCACTCAACAGTTTGCTCAGCTGGCGTCCATTCATGAGGAACAATGCGTCAGCTCCTGTAGACCTTGCCTAGGTCCTGAAGGCGACGAACCACGGTGGTCAGTGATGTGCCTAGCTCACCTGATAATCTCCTAGGGCTGGTTGTTGGATTTGCTTCTATGGGCTGGCGCAAAGCCTCCAAATCCACAGTTTGCGGCCTACCTGGCCTTGGCTGATTATCGAGGTTTCTGTCACAGGAGCAAAGTTTCTTGAACCATCTGGTTGCGGTGCTGTGATTCCCGAAACCTTCCCCTTTCACATGACAAATGTTTTCTGTTGCTTGAGCAGTGTTATGACCGAGTTCAAACTCATAAAGCAAAAGTTCCCTAATTAGCTGGTTGTGGCTGTTCATCTTTTAGGAGTCCCAACCACAGACAGAACGATGACATGCAATGGTGTTTCACAGCAACGACTAACACTTTATATCTGTTTCGACTGAGAGCAGTGCGGAACTTGAACTAGTTTAAATGCGTGGCATACCTGCTACAGCACATGCATTTATGCAAATATTGCAGAACTTTTGACTTACTCTCGGTAATTACTGTTGGCCATGTATGAGAGAAATGTTCCCCAACATCATGCTGTTCTTTTTTTGTTAATGTTAAATGTAGTGACATAACAATGCTGAATTTCAGCAATTTTGATAGATTTCACTGTGTTCTAAAACTTTTGCTCTGTGCAGTTTTATAAGAAAAGTAAAAAAAAAAAAATTCACTGGGGGAAAAAGCAGGTGATGGATACAGGGATCATAGCATACTTCTGGAAAATTTTAGGTAGGAATTTTAGGACTTTTTAGAAAAATTTTAGGAACATTTTAGGAGTGTATTTCAATAAAAACTAGATGTATATTTGTATACATCTAGTAAAACAACTTTGCATACATTGTAAAGAGTTTGCTTCACACCCTTCAACCATATATACTGATAGACTGCGCATGACATCAAAATTTCTGGCTCCAACATAAAATCACATGACAACAGTCAAAAAGATGGGTTACACCTGCTGTGCTTATGGTTGCTCTGAGCGATATAGTAAAGAAAGTTCTATGATTTTTCATGGGTAAGAAACAAATTAAATACCTAAGTCAATAAAGTTCAATTACTTAACCAGAAACTTGCAGCTATTGATATAAAAATATAGTAACTTAAGAAAAAAATGGAATGCATGTTCCAAATTCTTCGCAAATGTTCATCACATTATAAATCACAAAATGTAAACAAACCGATCATGCATGTATATAGCTCATAAGTAAACTTACCTGAAGAGTTTTCATTATATATGAGGTGCATTGACATAATACACCGAAAACACTGAAGTTCTGCAGCGTAAATTAGTAATCATAACAGCATTTTTACATGAAATTTGGAGTCTGATGATGACGTGCCCAATGTTTGAGCCATGGCGGCTTTGATGCAGCTATTGCCAATGCGCAGTCCATTAGTATATATGGTCGAAGTTCACACCCAAATTTTTTGCATAACGTCTAATGTCTAAAGTTTAAGTATGATTTACTTCTAATGTTCAGTTCTTATCTTTTCACGTGTTATTATCATATTCAAGTATATTTACCACATTCAAGTTTCACTTTGAACATTAATATGCTGTTGAACCAGAAGCAATTCACGATTTTCACAGTAAAGTTTTCAGGTTTCACATTAAATTATAATATCCTAAAAAGGTAATTGAAAACCAAGAACTATGTACAATTGTTCACTGAATTACTTTTTTCATATTATTGGTTTAACCTTTTCCTGATTAGCCTATCTTTTTCTGCTTCCACCACAACTAATTTACTTTCAGTTTTCTTTATTTCAGCTGAACCTTGTATGATCAAGTTAGAGGCAACTGCTATTTCAACAGTATTTTGTTTTTCTACAGCTTTTCTCATTCTTTCTGTTCCCTCTTGAATTACTGCTAGGGAGGCTTCTTTATCTTTTTTAAGCCTATTTATTTCTGCATCATTTTCTTTTATTTTGTCATCAAACTCAGCTTTTCTTTTTTTCTCTAGCTGCTTTTCCTTATTTTCCCTCTCTTTCTGCTTCCTTTCTTTTACCTTTTTTTATTCTTCTTCCTTCAGCTTATCAACATACTCTTTATAAAATTTATGTGAATCACGAACACTATTTAACAAATTTCTTGTTATGGGAACTTTACTTACACATCCATAGTGTTTAATGGCCCCTTTAACTATTCTTAATGATGTTATAGTTGAGTCTTTTAAGTTAGCCTTGTCCTTCCTTAACAGAGCAGTGTTAACCGAAAATCCTCTTTCTGCATCAGCATTACCATGAGGTAAAACTAATATTGACTTGATGAGTTTAGCAAGATTTGAGTATTTTTCTTTTCCGCTAGAGTCTTTAATACTAAATATATTACGCCAGTAATGATCAATCCGCATTGGAATATGCCCTTCCTCTGAAAATTTCACTAGTTCATCTAGAGTTGGCTTATCGCAATTTAAAAGTTTCCACTCTTCTCTTACTCTATCAATTTGTTCCTCAGAAAGATGCAAAACACTTGAAATTCTGGTTATTTCCGAAAGTCCTTCAGTGACTAAAAGTTGAGTTGTCTCTTTCTTTGGTTCTTTTACCTTTAAAACTTCTATGTCTCTTAGCTTTTGATTGCAGAATGGCAAATTTGACTTTAAATATTTTGTGGTTGCAATTAGTGATGATCTTACATCTAAGAGAAATAATTTCTGCCTGGTCTCCTGAACATTCCTGAGGAGATTTTTTGTCTTCATACCAACTTCTAACTCCCCTAGTTTTTTCCATGAATTTTTGTTTTCAAAATCTACATTCTTTAGGTCTTCTCCAAATTTCCCTGCAATAACATCATCTTGGATAAACTGAGCCACAACATTCCTCATTAAAGTATTTAAATCAGAATATAACTGGTGTATTTTTGGTTCTTCACTCTGATAACATAATGAAAACTTTTCAAAATTTTGGTGTGAAAATGAAATTAATGCTAAATAGCAAGGAGTTAGCTCATTTTTCAGGAAACAGTGAATTCTTTTATACCTTGCCGAATTGCATAGTTGTTTTTCAAATATTTTTTTAGATGGCAAGAAGTTTAAAAAATATTCTGTAATATTTAGCCATTGATCCAAGAGCCTCTGGGCTACAGAACCAACGGTTAACCATCTGTTGCTGACATGACGCAAAAGAAATTTGGCTGTGACCAATGTTATATCCTGGACAGATTTATAATCCTCTCGTCTTGCAGCACTACTCTTTAAAAAGTAATGCATATCAGTAGCAAATTTGTCAAAATCTATATTTAAGCTTGTCAAAAAAATTTTAAATGCATTACTAACAACATGCAGGTTGCAAAAACCTAGTTCCAAAGATTTCTGGCCTGTTTCTTGTTTTACAACATCATTGAATTTGCGTAAAAAGCACTTATTTACAATTGGGCTGTCCATGGATACACAAATAATTCTGTTCAACGAAATATTGAAGGATGATAACACATCAAGAATTTCTTTTAGCAAAATATCTGCTGTTGCATGACCCAGAAAAACGCTTGTTAGGTATCGGCAAGAAACTGAATTTATTTCTGAAGACCAGTACCTGAGATACACATCCAACTGCCATTTCACTTGTGTATTTGTAGTTTCATCAAATGCTATAGTAACCTTTCCTGGGCTACTAGATGCAATGTCTTTTTTCAAATCCTCTTCAAAATACTTTGACAATCCATGTGATATCACATAAGCAACTTTTTTTCTTTAAGTTGCATTTTGGCTGCAATAGCAGAATCAGGAAACATTTCTTTGAAAAGTTCAACTGTTTCAGTGCATGAAACAAAAGACATATTGTCCTTAGCAACTTTCATGGCCCATAATGCTTCGGCTTTAGCCAACTGTAAATCATGACTCAGTACTTCACTAATATTTGTTTTGGGCTGAAGATCCCGTCCTCCAAAGGCTTTCAGGATGGACTTATTTTGAAATTTACTTTGAAATTTCTGCAAATGTTTTTTTCCTTTATGATGCGCTTTTACTTGTGAAAAGCCACTATTAGAAATGTTGAAAATTTCTGAACACAATATACACTTAGCAGAAAATATTGTTTCAGTTGCAGAACACCATTCTTTCAACTTCACTCCGTCCAATTCTTTGGCGAGCCACGCATCTTGAAATTTCGTTTTGGATTTAGGCATCTTTAAACACTTGTATTACTAACCAGAAAATGAAAGGGAAGTACAAAAACACGTTCCAATATTGCAAAACCAGACAACTTCCCGAAATTTGGCTGCGAGGATGTCAGAAGATGGAAAAAAAAAAAGCAGGTCACCACTAGAGAACTGAACCTGCACACAGCACAGAGAACACCATAAAAGACTCAAAACCAGAAACTATCATACGCATCTCACGCAAGTTCAGTCAAAGCGAGTCGGAGCCGAGATATTTTGCGCATCGAAGGTCGCTGTTGCCGACGCACGATCGAAGGTCAATGATCACGTGCTCTACTGCCTGCCACGATAACACTCAGCTACCATCCCATTGTCATTACCGGAGGTTACGGAAGGAGACATGTTTCCTCTTTGCTTCCACCCACCTGCGGTTTACAATAACAAAACATCAGCAGAAAGAGGAGGTTCCACAAGGCATGTACAAAAATAAAGTATGATCTTCTGCATGCCACGGAGTTCGTCTGCAAGCGCAAACCAGGGGTGAAAATGACCCCTCCCCTTTTCCCTTAGATCTCTCGTTACTCTCGAAAACTGTCCGAAGGCAAAAAAGTGGAGCGCCCGCCCCGAAGCAAGTGCATCTCGATGGCGTCATTTTTCCCTCCCTTCAGCAGCACAGCATATAGGCTGTGTTTCTACAATAACAGGTCTTTTTACCTCACCGTAATGGTAAATTTATTGGCGTTAATAACGGTTGTGTTTTTAGTCAAATAAGCTCACGAAAATTTTAGGATGAATAGCAAATTTTAGGTATAATTTTAGGAATTTAAGGAGGGTCACAAAATATTAGGAATTTTAGGAGGAATGCGATCCCTGTGGATATTCCTCTTACTGCCAATAACATTGCAGAAATAAACATACGATTCAAAATCAGGGTAAAAATCATGGCTGCGAGAGATATTGCACACAAACTTGCAATTGCTGTTTGCTAAGTAGCTCAGAAAAAAATTGGGGCAAACACCACATCGGCATAAGAACTGCAGGATGGGCAGGCAAACCTCTCACTTTTTTTACACACGGCAGTCAAAAAGTTAATTGCACTCACATGTTAAAAAATAAATGAACATTTTGGGAAATGTTGTTACTTATGTAGGAAATACAATAGAAGAGCTATTTTTCAATGTAATCGCCTAGTTCATTAAAACATTTATCGTAGCGTGGCACGAGTTTGTCTATCCCTTCTTGAAAAATTTGTCGTCCAACTTGCGATAACCATTCTTGAGTTGCATTTTTGACATCTTCATCAGTGATATCGCCGCTTTGCAAGGTCATTTTTCATGGGGGCCGAACACATGAAAATCGCAAGGTGAAAGGTCTGGACTGTAGGGAGGGTGTTCCCATACCTCCTATCTGAAGTTGTCAAGGAGGGCCTTTGTGACGTGCCGAATGCAGTGTTGCGTTGTCATGCAGAAGGACAATGCCTCTTGACAGTTTTCCTAGCCGTTGACCTTTAATAGCCTTTTGCAGCCTCTTAAGGGTTCCCAATATGATGCTGCATTAATCGTGGTGCCGTACAGCATGAACAACAGCTTGATTGTCGAAGAAAAGGGTGAGCCATAACCTTTCTGGTGGAAGAAAAAATTTGCCATTTTTTTGGAAGCTGTGAATGTTTGCACTCGCATGAAGTCTGCTTCGTTTCTGGTGAGAAGTGATGGACCCAGGTCTCACCTCCGGTCACAATGCGGTGCAAATATTCATATCGTTCTCTGTCATAATGACCCAAAAAAGTGAGAGCTGCTTAAAAACACTGTGCCTTGTGTTGTTCTGTGAGTAGGAGAGCCCCCATCGAGCACAACTTTTCAAAACTCAAGACGCTTGGTGATGATGTGGTGCACACTTCCATGCAAAATATTCAATTCATCAGCGATCTCGTTTACTGTAATTTACCTGTTTGCATGAATCAAGTCATTAATGAGGTCCACATTTTCATTAGCCGTCGAAGTTGAGAGTCTTCCCTTCCGGTAATCATCTTTGATATCTGTGCATCCTTTCTCGAACAACAAACACCATTTTGAAACGCTTGCCACGAAAATGAGTTGTCACTGTACACTTCAATTAATTGGCATTGAATTTCAGTGGGGTTTAACTTTTTGGCACTCACAAAACGGATCAGTGCTCAGATTTCAGATTTAGATGCTACTTCCAACGGACATGTCATCTTTCAAGAGCGACAACAGATGCACTGTTCCCGCTGAACACAGTGGCTTTGAGGAGGGAGTACAAGTGGCACCACCACTTTTCCACAAAAAAAAAATGGCTTTGAGGAGGGAGTTGTTACAAGTGGCACCATCACTTTTATACACAAAAAATTGGTTTTGAGGAGGGAGTACACGTGGCACCACCACTTTTATACAACAAAAAAATTGGCTTTGAGGAGGGAGGGAGGGAGGGAGTACAAGTGGCACCACCACTTTTACACAAAAAAAAAATTGTGGGCGCATGCAACTAACTTTTTGACTGCCTCTTGTACCATAAGAACAGCTGCTCTTAGCCTGAAAAAAATTATGGAAAATATAAGAAAATAATCTTTCTTTTGATTTTTGTTTCAGGATTTAACAACCACTATGAACAACTTAATAAAGGAAATAAGCAGTTGCCTGTTTCTAATTTATAGCCACTAGTTCCAGGAAAGAGAAACACCCAGTGCCTTAAATCCAGAACTGAAACCCAGACAAATCTTAAACAAATGATCAGAAACTAGCACATCAGACTACTTAGCCACTGGTGCAACAAAAATAATATTTTTCTCACAGAATGATGTCAAGATCATGCGACACATTTGGTTGATGGCACTGAAAGCATTCAGTAAACCCTGGCTATAGCCATACATGAGACCGGCCGATGACAAAAAAAGCTGAACTTTTTAACTGGGTGGAAACTTGGGACACGCGAAAGCGCTGTGAGCAAATTCAAATACAGCATATATACAATATTTAAGAGTACGCTAGCCATATGGAATTATTTTCTGTAAATTATGTAAGTAAATATTAAAGTGAAGCACATTATTATATTCAAAATAGAAAAGTAGGGATTTAAGAACAAAATAAAATGAAATATTTAAAAAAATCAGATTTAAAACTTACATGTGAATCTTTACTAGCTAAATCCTGAGGTGAAAAGTATTTGTCTAGGAAAGTTTGTGAATTTAGTCAAGCAATTAGAAACTTGCAAGAATTAGAAACATATATCCACAGCTTAGTTTTTAGTCATTGAAGAAGTCAATAAAGTATTTCTCAATGTAACCTTATAAAATGGCTTGCAAAATTTTTTGCTTGCATTGTGAATATGGTGACATGAATCTCCATCAATGTCAAGCAAGTGGGGAGATTTTCTCTACCGAATTCTTGTTTTTAACCCTGTTTTTGAGCCTCTCATGACACATTCTTTACACTTAGCTTTCAAACAAGCAAAACAAATTCCTTCTTAGGAAGAAAGAATGGGGGAAAAAAAAAAAAAAAAAAAAAAAACGGAAAGCTGCGTCACGAACTTTTTAGAGGCTTCGGCCCGACGTAATACTGGCCCGAAGCCGTGCCTCCCCCCTACCACCACCACCACTTAGCTTTCAAACATGCAAAACACATTCTTTCTTAGAAAAAAAAAAGGAAAGAAACGGAGTTGCGTCACGAACTTTGTTCAGCGGCTTCGGGCCGACGTTATCCTAGCCGGGCGCCGTGCTTTCTTTCCACTAAGTTTTCAAACAAGCAGAACACATTCCTCCTCCTTAGAAAAAAAAAAAAAAAGGTTCGTCACGAACATGGTTCAGAGGCATCGGGCAGAAGCAATTCCGGGCAACAGCGAAAGCACGTCCGAACCAACGTAATTCCGGATCACGGCAAAAGAAGCACATCCGAACTAACGTAATTCCGGATCACGGCAAAAGAAGACCGCCAGGCCTACATAATCCCGTGGCGTGGTGCCATTCTTCCTTTCCACTTAGCTTTCAAACAAGCAAAACAAATTCCTTCTCTTCGGGGAAGGGGGGGGCGGTAGAACGAATTTAAGAAAAGAAAGCTGCATCACGAACTTTATTTAGACGCTTCAGGTCGACGTAATCCCGGGCCACGGCGAAAGAAGCCCGACGGGCATTTTTTTTTTTTTTTGTTCACACTTTGAAACAAGCAAAACAAATTCCACCACTTGAGAAAAAAAAAAAAAGACAAAGGGCTGTGTTACGAACTTTGTTCAGAGGCTTTTACGTCGATTATTTACAAAATCAGTAAAACTTTCTTAATAACAGCGAAAATCTGAATATCCATAATTTTTTTGTTAGTCACCCGTAATCCCGGGGAAATCCGTAGTAATTACGGAGATTCCGTATTTTTTGGCATCCTCCGTAGGAAGAGGATTCACGAGAGCTTCGATTCTCGAACGATCTCAGAAAAGCGGGAACGCATTCGAGTACATTTGCAAATTACAAGAGAGAGTTTCTGGCGATGACGTCACGGATAGAATCAAGAGGATAGTTTGGCCCTGATAGAATGCAGAGTGGCGATTTCCCGCAAGACACGGAAAGGGCTGCGGTAGTTTCCCTAATGCACGAAGTAGGCGGAGCTTCCACCCTTAGCGCTGCGATGCTCAAGTGACTGACAACCCATCCATTGTTGACAGCATTAAACGAATTGAGCTCCTGACTCCACCCTCCAACATTTCTTCTTGCCCCCGCGTCTGCTCCAAAAACAACGCTTTCAGCTAGAAAGCGCTTAGTTCTTTTACTGAACAAAAAGCGGAATCGCGGAATTCCTCTTTTTTTTTTTCTATGGAACGACCCCCCCCCCCCCTAAAAATCCTGAAAAATTTCTCTTCATTTTTGCAATGACCTCGAGAATGACCAAAATGATGCCGAAAAGCAGAATTCCGCGAATTCGCGGAAGAATCTCATGTATGTATAGCTGAACAATTGTGTGTATGGGGGGGGCATTATTATAACTGGGTAAGGGGGTATATGCATGCTTACAGTAATGGAAAAACAGCCAATACACATATTTAAAAAAACAACCAATAAACAAAAAAACACAAAATACTGTAAACACTGTATGTACTAAATAAAACAAGTTAACATAACTGAAACTTAATTTATATTTTGTAGATGACAAACGCACTTGTTGTGCGGTGTTTCTAGATATAGTAACTGTTTATTCTGCACCACTGTAGCAATGATGATCCATTGACAGTGACACACCACTTGTAGAAGGCTTATAACACCACACTTGTAGAAGGCTGTGGAAGTCAGCAGTAGAAGAGTCAACAACAGAAGTAGGCTCAACAGCAGGAGTGGGATCAGGAACAACTGGACTGAAGAGCAAGTTGATTTTCATTTGTTTACTATGCTGATGCTGCCTCTTTATTATGACTTATCTGAATGCTCTAGAATGATGACAATACGGCTGCTCTTCACATTATGAGTCAATTAAGGCAATAATCATATCAACTGAATCACATACAACAGAGTTTTGGTTTGTTCTGATCTCCCCACATTGGCTAACTTTAGGCAATGCATACCATTTCATTTGTACTATACAGTAACACCCAGAGTTATGTAACATGCGACTTGTTGCGGCCTCTTTATCTGCACTTGCTGCCTCACCTGTGACCTTCATCCTGACGTAAAAACAAATTTTAGTTCTGAGTACTAACTAGCGTGTATGAACATGTTTGCAACTTTGCATAGCTGTGTCTTTGACAACCTTATCGCAGTAAGCACATTTCAGTTTCACTTGATATCTTCTTGCCTTGCGCAATTAGCTTAGTCACTTGTTTATCACTGCTCGTGTTTGTAGTTTATTTACCATTAGAATGCAATCGAAACACAAAACCAAATGTGCTGGTAATAAATCTAAAAAACAAAGGTCTGCAATTACTTTAGAAGATGTTTGAAAAGTGAGTACACATGTACAGTATTTCAGTTTGTATTTATATTCTTTTATGTATGCATTACAGCCTAGTGTAAAATCTTGATGTTTAAATGATTGGGTATTTCAGTGGGTGACCACCCAAACAGATCTGTTACATCTGCATTATGCACTTGGGAAATTATTCTTGATTGTATCGTTCAACTTCTTCCTGCAAAAATGTGGTGGTTCTCTGTAGGTGCACTGCCAGCTTCACCATGGGAAATCTTATTACCTAGGCATTAACAAACTAAATCTTCATAACAGCTCATCACTAGTCTCAAAGTTCTCAACACTCCCATATGCCTGGCTAGTTTGATTGTGCTGTTCCCGGGCAGCCAGTCATGTAAAATAAAAGGCAAAAAAATTTGCAAGCACTGTGCAAAATTTCAGGCATCAGCCACCTAGCAGTCACTCTACACAACAACATACAATCATACATCCCTGATGAAGAAGGCCCACTTGGCTGCCAAATATCTATTCTGTATACAAACAAAACCTGTTATAAAGTGGTTTGTAATAGTGAATGTTGTGTATACTTGTTGTTTCCAAAACTGAAGCTTTAACATTACACAATACAAATTATATACTGTATATATACATAGTGATCGGAAGTAGCGCTGCTACTGTAGCACGCTACTTTCAGAGTAGTGTTGTATGTAGCATCACTACAAATAAAAAAATGTAGTTGTAGCAGTGCAAGCAACAAAATCCATTAGCTTGTACCAGAATTTACACTACAAATTGCGCTACTTTTAAAAAACAGCGAAAAAGAATTCCTTAAATCACGTGATATTTCCAAATTTTCTGAAGCGTTATTGGTTGGAACAGAGGCAGAGTGTATCCTACATATAATTACATGCCCGACATTGCCAAGCCAGCAATGTAGTTAACCATTTTTAGCACGACATTTGCAAAAAAAAAAAAAAAAAGAAAAAGAACGTGTTTATGTATCACTTCGTCCATTTGTCTGTCCAGCTACAATCATTAGTTGTTTTTTTTCGTTGGAAGTTCGAAATGCGAGAACAATGATCCTTACTTTCCGAGCTTATTATGATGCATACCATCGCCGCTAGATGGTGCAAATGCCAATGTTATCGAATTCAAAAATGTTTCATTCCATATCATCATCATCATTGTCAACCATTATCAATCCACTGCTGGACGAAGGTCTCCCCAAGTTTCCTCCACAACGGTCTGTCTTGTGCCAGTCTCCTCCATGTCACCCCTGCATACTTTCGAATTTCATCCACCCATCTTCCCATGTGGTCTTCTTCTGGGTCTTTTCCTGTCCCTTGGAATCCAATCTAAAATTTCGGCTGTCCATCGATGATCTGTCCTTCTGGCAGTATGTCCAGCCCATTGCCATTTCAGGGATTTAACTCTGATCATGATGTCTTCCACTCTTGTCATTTTTCGGATCCACGAGTTCCTCTTCTTATCTCTCTTGGTTACACCAAGTATGCACCGCTCCATGCTTCTTTGAGTTGTCTGCAGCCTTTGTATGTCTCTTTTAGTTAAGGTCCACGTCTCTGCACCATACGTAAGCACTGGAAGGATGCATTGATCAAACACTTTTCTTTTAAGACATAATGGCATATTGCTCTTGAAAATTATGCTGTTTCTTCCAAAAGCTCTCCAGGCAAGTTTTGTACGCCAATTAATTTCTTCATCAATGTGACCCTCACTTGATATCTGCTGTCCAAGATAAACGTACGTGTCTGTTATCTCCAGTTTTTCTCCATCAATCGATAAATCTTCATTTCTTGTAAAAGCATTGAACATCACTTTTGTCTTCTGAAAGTTCATTTTTAATCCCACTTCTTTACTCTTGTCAGCAAGTTCCTGGATCATACTCTGCAGCTCTGATGGGCTAGTTGCAAAAATGACTACGTCATCAGCAAAACGAAGGTGGGTTAGATAATCTCCATTAATCTTTATCCCCTTGTTTTCCCAGCTCAGTGACTGAAAAACACCCTCCAATGTGGCATTAAAGAGCTTCGGAGATATGGTGTCACCTTGTCTCACTCCCTTTCCAATTTTTATGTGTGTTGTATTTTCAAACAGCCGAATCTTTGCACTTGCATTTTCATAGATGTTATTAATAATATTAATGTATGCATCTTCAATACCGCAGGTTTTCAGAGCCATTGTAACTGCTGATGGTTTCACCGAATCAAAGGCTTTTTCATAATCGATAAAAGCCATGCACAATGGAAGTTCATATTCCCTCGCTCTTTCAATTAGTTCTCTCAGCACATGGATATGATCTATTGTGCTGTAGCCACTCCTGAATCCAGCTTGTTCTCTCGGTTGAGCCATGTCCAGTGTTACCTTCAAGCGGTGTGAAAGAACTTTAGTGAAGATTTCATAAACTACTGATAGGAGGCTGATAGGTCTGTAGTTTCCGAGATCCTCAATGTCACCTTTCTTATGTAGCAGGATCATTGTAGCGGTGTTCCAATCCTCAGGAATCTTTCCTTCATTAAGGCATCGAGTGAAAATTTGGGCGAGTACTGTTTCGATTTCTCCACTTGCTTCTTGTATGATGTCTACAGTAATTCCATCTTCTCCTGGAGCTTTTCCCCGCTTCATGTTCTTGATTGCATGTGCAACTTCTGCTGGAAGGACTGGATGAACTCTGGTACTGGTATCTTTCATGATGTCTGGAGTGCATGTATCATCCCTTTCATATAATTTGGAGTAGAAATCTTTCACTCTTGTCAAAATTTCGTCTCTATTTCTTGTTACAGAACCATCTTCTTTTCTCAGTGCCATAATCTGTTTTCTTCCCTTACTGAGATGTCCCTTTGCTATCTTTAGGCTTTGGTTGTTTTCAATTGCTTTCCTCACTAGTTCACAGTTGAATTTTCTTACGTCTTCAGTGATACTTTTTCGTACTGTCTTGCATAGCTCTATATATTCCACTTTGGAAGTCACATCTTCTTTAGTTGTCCTCATCTCTCTTCTTTTTTGCATCAACATTTTCGTTTTTCCTGATAATTTATTTACATGCAACTTGTTCTTAGACCCAGCTAATTTTGTTGCTGTTTCCATAAGAGCTTTGGTTACTTTTCTGTTAACTTCAGAGATGTCCACTTCTTCCGATGTTAGTCCTTCTAAAGCAGAGAACCTGTTCTTCAGTTCCAACTTGAAGGTATTATGGTGTTTTTTAAGGTTGGTTATGTCAATAGATTTTGTTTGTCTTATGAGCTTGCCACGTTCAAGTTTAGTGTTGAGGTGCATCTTACATCTCACCAATCTATGGTCACTACCTGTGTTGAACTTGTTTAGCACACTGCAGTCTTCTATGACAAATTTTTTGTTACACATAATAAAATCAATTTCACTTGTCGTCCCATTTGGATGTCTCCATGTCCATTTCCTGTGTGGCTTTTTCTTGAAGAAGGAGTTCAAGATGAAAAACCCTTCTGCCTCTGCAAACTCAACGAGAGTATTTCCACGCTGGTTTCTGTTGCCGTGACCGAATTTACCTACTGAAGTTTCATTCTGTTGCCGTTGCCCTATTTTTGCATTGAAATCTCCCATAATTATTTTCAAGTGCTGCTTACCTTTATTATTTAGATGACAAATTTCCTCATAAAATTCTTCAATTTCTTCTTCAGGATGACTTGTGGTGGGTGCATAAGTTTGAATAATCTGAGCCTGGTATCTTTTCGAGAGTTGGATAACAAGCCGTGCAGCTCTGTCAGAGGAACTTTCAACTTCTACAACTTTATCCTTCAGTTTCTTGTTTATTATAAATCCAACACCACTAGTTCTGCCAGTATCTGTCCCACGATAGTAGAAGAGATGTCCACTTTTCAGTTCGATGAGATCTTCTCCTTTTCTCCTTACCTCACTTAGCCCCACGATGTCCCACTTGATCCTTTGTAGTTCCTCTTCCAATTCAAGAAGCCTTGAATCAGAAGATAGGGAGCGTCCATTGTACGTTGCCAAGGTCAGCATCAGATGGCAGCCTAGTCCGGTCCTCCGGGGATTCTTAGCACCCTCTGCCTTCATGTCGCACTGGCCGCTGCCTTGGCCAGGTACATTCCAGCTGCCGGAGACTGAGGGCCAAGATTTAAGTTGTGGAGTCATTTTGGAGGGGTTTGGCCATAACTCACCACGCTGGCCAAGCAGGTTGGTGAGTGTGGGATAGAATTTCCTCTAATCCCGATGGTATAGTTATACCGCTATTGGCGGTCGTCAGAGCCCCTTTAGTAGGAACAGGATGCACCACGAGAAGGCGGGGTTGACATTTGTCAAGGAGAGGTTGTGATGTTACGCATCACCTGACCTTACATCCCTCATTCCATATAATTGCTTTTAAATATCCAATCAAAAAATTCTTCCTTCCATTCAAGATTCACATTATGGAATTTAACCAAATCATGAAGTAATACGTGAAATATAAATATGGTATATGAAATAATCTTAAGATACTTTGTAATGTTTCTGTTTTGCACATTAAATTTCTAAGAAAGTTCAACCTGACAACGTATAACGTTCGACGGTAAAAATTTATGCATGTCAAATAACTTCTACGGGTAAAAAATTGCAAACTCAACATGGTTTTGCTCACCTCTTCAAATCCACTCCACCATCCATCGAGTAGATTTGAAGAGGTGAGCAAAACCATGTTGAGTTTGCAATTTTTTACCCGTAGAAGTTATTTGACATACATAAATTTTTACCGTCGAATGTTATATGATGTCAGGTTGAACTTTCTTAGAAATTTAATGTGTGAAACAGAAACATTACGAAATATCTTAAAATTATTTCATATACGATATTTTTCCTTCCACTCGATACCATTTCTACCAAAACTATTTTGGGTATTGTTTTGTTTTTTAAAGTGGTGCATAGTTTTCCCACCAGGGGGGCTTGTAGTTATTTCCGAGATATCTCTGCTTTTAAAAGTTTGATTTGAAAATTTATTTTTACATCGGATAAAGCTCATGGAGGAAAACGTTCTGCATACAGTTTCTAATGTTTGGGAAAGAACAGTTTCGCCACTAGGTGGAGTAAGTGTTTATTTCTGGTTCTGATGTAATTTTGCAGCAATATGTGCACTTCTGATTTTTTTAATTCTTTTTTTTTTTTTTTTGTCAGATGTCACCAACCACGGAAAACCTTTCAAGAATACCTTCTGCTAAAAGCAGTGTGAGTGGGCGTAGATATATATCTTATTTTTGACCATATCTCTACTTCTAAGAGTCCAATTTGAAAACTTTATTGTGAAAGAGCGTTTCTGGTGCAAAATGTTTTGCACATAATTTCAAAATTTTCGTAAAGCACAAATGTGCCACTAAAGGGCGTAAGTCACATTTCTGTTTACTGCATATTTGCAGCAACATCTGTGCGTCTAAAAACCTGACCAAAAAAAATTCTTTTCCAGTCAGATACTACTTAATATGAAATAATTGTGAGCGTATTTCTTGCTCAAAATTATACACCATTTCCCTATTAGGAGCGCAAATGTTAAATTTATTTTTTTCTTCCAAATGTCCAATTTAAAAAATTCTTTTAACCCTGTATACCATTTTCCTTATGGAATGCATTACCTGTAAGTGTGCAGTTCTTTGTAGTTCACAGTTCGGTCACTAGGTAGTGTTTGTGTGCTTCTGTTTGTTCCTGTATCATCATCATCATCATTGTCAACCATTATCAATCCACTGCTGGACCAAGGTCTCCCCAAGTTTTCTCCCCAACGGTCTGTCTTGTGCCAGTCTCCTCCACGACGTCACTCCTGCATACTTTTGAAGTTCATTTACCCATCTCCTATGTGGTCTTCTTCTGGGTCTTTTCCTGTTCCTTGGAATCCAATCTAAAATTTCGGCTGTCCATCGATGGTCTGTCCTCCTGGCAGTATGTCCAGCCCATTGCCATTTCAGGGATTTAACTCTGATCATGATGTCTTCCACTCTTGTCATTTTTCGGATCCACGAGTTCCTCTTCTTATCTCTCTTGGTTACACCAAGCATGCACCTCTCCACACTTCTTTGAGTTGTCTGCAGCCTTTGTACGTCTCTTTTAGTTAAGGTCCACGTCTCTGCACCATACGTAAGCACTGGAAGGATGCATTGATCAAACACTTTTCTTTTAAGACATAATGGCATATTGCTCTTGAAAATTATGCTGTTTCTTCCAAAAGCTCTCCAGGCAAGTTTTGTACGCCGATTAATTTCTTCATCAATGTGACCCTCACTTGATATCTGCTGTCCAAGATAAATGTATGTGTCTGTTATCTCCAGCTTTTCTCTATCAATCGATAAATCTTCATTTCTTGTAATAGCATTGAACGTCACTTATGTCTTCTGAAAGTTCATTTTTAATCCCACTTCTTTACTCTTGTCAGCAAGTTCCTGGATCATACTCTGCAGCTCTGATGGGGTAGTTGCAAAAATGACTACGTCATCAGCAAAACAAAGGTGGGTTAGATAATATCCATTAATCTTTATCCCTTTGTTTTCCCAGTTCAGTGATTAAAAGACATTTTCCAATGTGGCATTAAAGAGCTTTGGAGATATGGTGTCACCTTGTCTCTCTCCCTTTCCAATTTTTATGTGTGTTGTATTTTCAAACAGCCGAATGCTGTATATAAGCTTCTAAAAACCTTATTAAAACATTTCTTTTCTCTAACAATACACTGTTAAAAATTTTGTGGTAGGTTGCACCAAAAAGTAGTGCCTAACCAGCCGCACCACTTTCCGAACAAAGATACACTATTCTGTGGTGCAAACAAAACCCAACAACATGGTGCAAACTTGCACCATAATATGGTGAAAAGTTGAGCTATGTTGTTGGGTTTTGTTTGCACCACACAATGATGTATCTTTTCTCGGAAAGTGGTGCAATTAGTGTAGCACCACTTTTTGGAGCAACCTACCACGAAATTTTTAACAATATATGACATTCGCTACAATAAAGATGGGGAACAATATTCTCTTTAAACAATGTACAGCTTTCCTGTTAAAGGTGTAAATGTAAAAACATTTTTCTCACAGTCTCGGCTTCCAGGAACCGCATTTGAAAAATTACTTTTCCTTAGCGTAGCATTTGTTATAAAGAATACTTTTTGCATATTATGAACTTTTTCATTATGCAAAATTTTTCCTCTATATTTCTTTTTCTAATAGTTAGATTTGAAAATCCCATTCTCTCTGATATCTTCCTTCTGCTATGAGAAGCTTTTTGTGTGGAATTTGTCAATTTTCATAAAATACTTTTTATCCCCTAGCAGGAGTAAGTAGCTATTCCTATTTCAGGATGTTTTATTGATTGTTGAAATCCGGTTGGGTTTTTTTCTTACCAGTTCCATTCACTTTGAATTACTCTGAAATATTTGTTTAGTGTCTGAAAGGAACAAAACGATGTACTCATTACAACCAAATCTTCGGTGTCACAAAAATGAGAAAAAGTTTGCTTTATATCCTTTCAACTGCTGAACATACACTCATCGTCAAAAAAATAGCTGAACCCAGAAAGACATTTTGGATTGCACTGCTATTTCAGAGGCAGGTAAAGGTTACCAGGAACATTAAATGACTAAACATTGAGACTGATATGGGCAATATTTATTGAGCTATATGTCAATAAGTAGTGTCTCTCAGTATGGCGTCCGGGCAGCCATGTTTGCTCACACACCATGCTAGACATCTCGGCATGAAGTTGTACAGGTTCCTAACGATGTCCTATGACAAGCCATCCCATGCAGCTTGACCCAGTTACTGCAGATTGTGTGGTAGGGGTGGAGTGTGGATAGCGTGTCCAATAGCATCCCACACATTTTCAATCGCCAATAGGTCTGATGATGCGGCTGGCCATGGCAGAGTGTCAGTAACTTGAAGGCAAGCTCTCAAGACAGCAGCACTACGTGGACAAGTATTGTCCTGTTGGAAAATCGCACCAGAGTGAGCGTTCAGAAAAGGTAAGGCCACTGGTTGCAGGACCTCATTAACATAACATTGGGCTGTCAAAGTGCTTGTAATGAACACCAAAGGTGATCTGGCATTGTAAGCAACTGCACCCTACACCATCACACCATGCCTTATGAACGTGTGACGCTCAACAACAAACCGTTCATCTTGGCGCTGACCATGGTGCCTCCACACAAGGATTCGTTGGTTGTCTCCTCCAAGACAAAAGTGGGACTCATCACTGAAGATCCCCCACTGCCATTCTGAGTGGCTCCTTGACAGTTTGGCACAACACCATTGCAGTATTTGGCGATGATGCAAAGCTGTTAAGGGCAAATGTCGTAATGGTCTGCGTGAGTGTAGTCCTAAGTTGTGTAGCCGTTGCTGATGGTGCTGGCACTAATCGGACGATGCATGGAGGGCACCACTACTCACTGAATATCTGCAATCATGGCTGTTGGGTCACTACGTGTATTTCGAACAACCCTTCGGTCCTCGCTTTCCATGGTTCGTCTAGGTCTCCCAGATCCTTCCTGCCACTGCTGCATGCCTTGTTCTATCCACTGCCACCAACAGCGTGCTATGGTGATATCAGCACAAATGCTATGGCGCGCAATATGGCAATAAGACCATCCCGCTTCCCGGAGCCCGATGATGTGGCCCCTTTTGAACTCCTCCAACTGCTCGAATTGTTTCCTAACTTTTCTCCAAGGCATACTTCACTTGGAAAGGATGCAACCAACACAAAAGCACAAGGCAGAATGGTAAGCACGCACAACGGGATCACGTTACAGCACTACGACCCCCTCCTTGCTGGTGTCACATGCGCATCCGAGCGTGATGCTAAAATCATTTGCATGTCTCACGACATCAAACCTACCCACCAAGTTTCATTCCTGTCGGTTGCTTCCCTCTGAGAGCAACTACTTTTTTGATGATGAGTGTATATGAACTACTGTTTGTGAAAATTGCAACACCAAGAATGAGAATCGCGCTGTTTAAATGAAAATTACATCACAGATTCCTCATGTTAAAAGATATAACTGGTTACATTTGTAGAGCTACGCAAGATTTTTCGCTTCAAATCTCAGTGTCGTGTGAAGCCACCTCGAGCAACAATAACAGCCTATACACTGCGTGCCATTGAATGGATGAGGTTTTTTATATCGTCCTCGGGAATAGCCTGTCAGGCTGCTTTTGTGCGCGACCAGAGTTCATTTGAGATGACTGGAGAAGGCGCTTTGTGGGCCAGTCGCTTAGCTACCATATCGCAGACAGGTTCAATTGGGGACATATCCGGCAAACGTATATATCCGCCAACTCTTTATGCTTAAGACCGGGCAGTGAAAAGGGTGCTGCTCTGGCCAGGGAACAAATGGTCTCTGCCGTGCACCAAAGAGGTCTTGGAGATAAAGGGCCACATGTGGCCGAACATTGTCCTGCTGGAATATTGCACCAGGGCAACCCTGAAGGAAGAGTATCGCCTCTGCCTCTAAAACGTCCCTGATGAATCGCTGGCTGTTGAGTGTTTCCTCAATTCACATCAGGAGAGATCACAAATTGAACCCAATGGCGCCCCAAACCATGACGCTGCAAAATGCACTCTGCAAGGTGCCGTTCACCACGATGTCTCAGAACACAAATGTGACCAACATGGTGCACTAAGTTGAATCATGACTCATCAGGAAACAGGACCTGTTGTCAATCAGCGTGCCAATGTCTGTGTTCATGACCCCATTGCAGTCTGAGGTGTGTGTATGGTTGAGGGTCAAAGGAATCTGAAGCAATGGGCTACTGGAGACCAGTCCTCTGTTAAAAAGACAATATCAAACTGTATTGGAGGACAAAGCCTAACCTGTGAGAGTGCCACACTGCTGGACTAACATCGCGGATGTCGCTGTGCGATCTGTCACTATGCCGAGGCTGCTGTGTCCGTCATCTCGTGCAGTCATGCCATTTTGCTGTGCGTTTCTAAGATTTCTGTGCATCCGAGCCTCATCCGTCCACTGATGCAACGTTCGCATCACTGTACTGGTGTTTCGTCCCGTAGGAGCGGTAATTTTGTGGTAGGAAAAATCCAGCTCCTATAGTCCCAACAATCCTTCCCCGCTCAAAGTCTGTCAGATGTTCATAATGCGACCTTTGAGGACAGGACATAGTGAGACACAAGATACACCTTTTCGACTCAATGTCTGCTCTTCAATGATCGCAACATCTCGTTTGAGCCAGCTCTTTATGCTTAAGACCGGGCAGTGAAGAGGGTGCTGCTCTGAAACTGCATGCACATCTTCATTGACATCATTTGCATGTCCCAACCTATTGTACATATCCTGTAAGTTTCAAGGTTAGTCCTTCATGGTGTTGCAATTTTCACAAACAGTAGTGTATTTTCTATTTAAATATGTCACATAACACAAGTGTTGTACTATAGGCAGATGTGCATTTGTAGAAATGTGGAGGTAAATATTCCCTATCAATAAATGTGGAGAAAATTGTTCTTCCATCTAAGAGCTGTTTAATGAAGATCATATCGCTCGTGGGGCGAGAAGGAAATGATTACCTTTTCATTTTGTTCAGAAATATGCATCTAATACACATGACACTTTGAAGTACAACATCATTCTTAAAATCCAGTGAGAACATGCAGTGTTTTCTTTTTTTGTTTCACAGTTTAATAACCGCCATGAGCAAATATAAGGATTAAATACGGGTGCCTTTTTCTGTATAGAGCCGCTTTTTTCAGGGAGGTGCGAGAGCCAGTGACATCAAGCAGACAAGTAGTCATCGTAAGTGGCAACAAAATGGCTGAGTGATGTGTTGTCACTTTCAATGATGACAAGTCAATCATCGAAAGTGACAACACATCACCCAGCCATTTCTCATGGGGGACACGAGCCCTGGCCTTTTTCGGACCAATGCTACAAAGCACATGCCTCAAACCACCGGGTCACCAGGGCGGTGTTATAGACAAGGGTACATGTGCATGTATAGAAAACTGTAAACACCAGATTATGGATATTTATCCGAGATATGACCTGTTTGATCTCGCATGAAGCATAGGTCATTTGTTTGCTTTACAGCACTGGTTCACTTCCCTCACTGGAACTAGTTATGACTCTAAATTAGGTACGGGAGACTATTTATAGCCTTTGGAGTTGCTCATGCTTGTCATTAAACCCCTCCTCCCAAAGGAACGATGAATAGCTAAATACATAATGTTCAAAAGATACACCTTTCTATCAGTTTTTGTTTTGTTTTTTTGTACTTTGATCCTCAGAAATCTATAGTTTCTGTATTAATATGTTAAAAGTTACATATCATGACTACAGCTAATAGGTAAATTCAAAGATAAATTATTTGTGTAATTTGCCTTGGTATTTTGCTCTCAGTGCCATATTTAAGAATGTACATATATATATATATGTAAGTAGCACCGTTAGTATTTGTACCTTTAATTTAAACCTAAAGATAAAAAAAAAAGTAGCCGAAAAATAACGAAAATCGATACTTTGAAAAAAAAAGTAGTGTAGTTAGCTGCTTTTCAGAAAAAGTAGTTGCAGCTGTAGCAAGCTATTTTTTCAAGAATTTATTTGTAGCAGTAACAAGCTACTTTTAAAAAGTAGTTTTCCAATCACTGCTTAAAATTTGAAGAAACGAGAGCTGTATGCATGTTCACCAACTAATGTTTCAATGATTAGGCAGTCTCACCAATTTCATGACTGGGTATACAGCCTCTTTCCTGTAAACGAATAGTAAAGATACTTGAGTCTATTGCCAAGACACTTCATGTCACATAACATGTTCATGTTCATAGTAAAGCACAGAGGTGCACTTTTCCTTTGCAAATGAGTGGTCAGCAAATGCTCTGGACAAAGAATTTCACAAATTATTACCTATAGCAATAACTTTATATTCAGGGCTTGAAAAATATCTGAAAAGTTGCATGCCCAGCTGGGCAAGTGCAGAAAATGTTTACTTGCCCAGAAGTAAAATCTACATGCCCAGAAAAGTTTATCTTTTAAGATAACAAAACAGAAGCCTCATTTTTTTAAAGTTAAAAATTATGCTAAACTTTTTATACATCTTTTGCATCGCCATTTTAAAGTGTCTGTGTTCAAAGTGCACAAAAGCATATATCTTAAGTTTTAAGAAAGGTAATCGATGGCATTTGAGAAATTTAGTGATTATGCCCTGTTCAAGAAGTTTTAATACACGTCCTGCGTTTTGCAAAAAAAATAATCATAGTTAACTGTACAGCAGGTTAAGTGGTTTTCGACAATTTTGAATGTAAAAATTATTTACCTTTTTCTCTTGTGCAAACAGAAGTGATTTTGCATCATAAAATATCTCAAGAATTGTTCAGAAACAAAGGCAATTCTTATGTTTTTGACTACTGTTGTGTGCACTTATAAGTTATTAAACTATATTATCACCTGGACCCTCACCCCCACATTCCTTGAAAAAATTGCTGGTAGTATCGGCAATGTTAGGATGGTTTTGGCAAGCAGTGCACCACATAATAGTCTTGTCATCATTAGACTTTAGCCAATTAAATGTTTTTATCCAAGATTCCTGAACTGTCAGATGGCATTTTTTTGTGTACACTTTATCATAGTCCGCTTGCAGAAGTTTCAATTTTTCCAATGACGCAGATTCCGATTCTGAAATTATGTCACTCAACAATGCAGAAGACGAATTTGTAACAACCACTGACAGATAGGGAATTTCACATAATTGCTTACTATGAGATATACACTCACTGATTGATTTTTTTCCAAAAAAAAAAAATCTTATCAATTACTAAATACAACTCATATCCGCAGCTAACACAAACTACTGTTTTCGCAAATAAAGTAAGTTATCGGTGTCAGTAATTTTCGTCCTTCTCCTGGTTAAGTGGAGCGCATTGCGCAGGCTCATTCTTAAACGAAACTTAGCTTTTGTTTCAGTAGTATTAGTACTGCTGTCAGTTCATGGGTGTGTGGGTAGGAGGGGTGCATGCAGGCAGAAGCATCCACTTTTCCCTTCCTCACTCGCGCAAGTTATATCAGAGACCCAACCCCACCCGGGGCTGTGCAATAAATATTTCATTGTCACTCTCTCCTCATAAAGCACGGCTTTTTTGCCCATCAGCTTGCATCCTCCTGTTTCATGGCAGTTTACGCATTTTGTCACTAAACACCGGAGGCTAGTTTATCCGAGGCAAGCATCCTGTCGTCAACTGTAAACGACATCTGGAGCAAAACTACGTATGACCCCAATTTCTGGATGTAGAGCATAATATAACTGAAGAAGCAATATCCTCCTGGTCTTGGCATTCATTCCGTAACAATAATACTTCTGGTGATTTGCAGTAAAATGAAAAATGCGACGACAGTCTTTTTTTTTTTTTTTTTTTTTTCTAGAGTAGAAAATTCTCCATTCCAAACTTTTTTTTTTTTTTTCTTTAAACCGGGCAACTAGATTTCATTTTTACTTGCCCAGGCCAATAATTTACATGCCGTGGGCATCTCGGGCATGGTATTTTTCAAGCCCTGATATTGTTCAAAAGAAAATATAATACCATGTAACATATAAGGTTGATGGTCTTACAACAACCATAATATGATTGCAAGATACTGTCTGCTTTAGTATTCAGTAACTATGTGTGTAACATCAAAATTTACATGCAAAGTCATGTTGATCAAATTCATTATGTATTATATTTGTTTGATGTGGAGTACACATAATTACTGAACAAAGAAATGATTTGACAATTTATTGCACAATCATTAGATTTAAGAATTTGGTAAGTTGTACAAAGACAGGCAATGATTTACAAAACCAGAAAAGTTACCTCAAAACCTTCAAATTCTCCAAAATCATCATCATCTACTCCCCCTCGTGCACCATCTGGAATGTCTTCAGGAAACTGAAAATTAATAAACTCATCACGAACAATTACAAAAAAAATTTAAATGTCTATGCACATTTCATTTTATTGTACGGAAAAAAGAAACTATCTCAGTGTACTGAAAATAATGTCAGTGGTAATTTGAAACAAAATATAAAAATTAAAGAAACTCCAACAACAGGAAGACTTTATTCACTTATTTCATCTTACATATCCTGGCTGGAACAGACTTCTAATTATCAGTATGCGTGTGCGCATTCACAACCATAATTGTACTGTATGAACTTAATAATTACTTACGTCTTCAATAAATTCACTCCGCAACTTTGTGAGTTGCTGCCATACATCTGCAAGTTGTTTAATGTGTAGTCAACAGAGCGATCCACAATGATTTTTGCAATCAACTCTGCAACCAAATGTGCAATAAAATTAATCCCAAAATAAATACAGAATCACGAACACTTCATTTTTCAACACAAACAAAAGTGTCATACAGGCTTTATATGCCTCTGGACAAAAGTTTCAGTACCACAGGCTTAGAAATTAGTGCACCTAATCCAATAAAAAATGCCCTGAAGCATTACCTTCCAAAAAAAAGGGGGGGGGGGTAATATCTACTTTAAAAATTGCAGGATGAACTTTGAAACTGCTGAATTCGCCAATTTTTGCCTTTGCCCTTCTGATGGTTTTTATAATAGAACATTTCTGCCTCCAGAAAAAAAAATCCAAGCCTAACAGCACATCACTAGGACACTTAACTTTGTGATAGAGGGTGATTTGGAAAAAAAAAAACACACACACACACAGCACCTGCTGAAATAGAATATCAGGGCACATGATAGCTGTAAACACACTCACGTGTATTTCTGTACATAATTTTTTCTATGTGCACAGAAATATGGTGTGTGTGTGTGTGTGTGTGTGTGTGTGTGTGTGTGTGAATGAAGGCAGGAAATCATACAGTAACAGTGACATACTATTGACTTAATTTATTAATCCTGAAAAGTTCTCTTTCCTGCTAACGGCTCCACAATTCCTGGGACATTTCGGGCATTGAATAAATAGTAATCTGACCACTTACACTCAGGGCTGTAACCAGCAAAGCAACCCTGGAACCCAGCAGTTCCTCTTAGAAACTGGGATGACAAGGTTTTCACAAGTGCCAGTTCTTGCGTTTTTCGGTTCATTCTCTTCTTGTTGCAGAAATAAACAAATGTTTCAAAATCAGGTTAAAAATCATGGCTGTTTACTGCAAGAGAACTGCACACAAACCATCCTTCTCCCAACTGGTCAGTTATAGCAAGAGTTTACTGCATGCCTTTAATGACATCGACTGAATGTAGGACATGCTCTTGACATGACTGTGTAAGATAAATATTTGTTATTAACATTTGAGTAATATAATGCATGTAGCAAAGTTTTTAAATAGCACAACTTTCTGTTATAAAATATGTCAAATTTCTATTGTGAAAACTTCATTTTCAAACTATAAGATTTTTTTTAATGTCGTAAAACTAACATACAGTTAAAAGCCGAGCTTCCGTGCTTAATCGGGAGATGAAATGCGAAAATCGATCAGAGAAGAAACTATCGGCTTAAACTGTGTGTTAGTTTTACACCATTAAAGAAAATATTGTAGCTTATAAATGGTGTAGAGTTTTTGGTATTTACATCATTTTCATCTATTTTTTCTGGACCAGAATCAAAAATCAACTTTTATTGCAAAGTCCAAAAAGCTACATTTGCTATTGAATGAAAAATATGCATGGTACCTTACTTATTGTATTTACTACATTCAATGTGTAGCAAGAAATTACTGTTACGCACATTTTTTTAAACGTGCGTAACAGTAATTTCCTGCTACACATTGAATGTAGTAAATACAATAATCAACCTTTAAGGTGGACGTCTAGTGAATTTGCTCCCTATACTTCCAACGGAAAAAAAAATTGACCTTATTTCCTCAGTGAAGAAAGATTTCCCATACATCAAAATTGGCCCAGTGATAAAAAACATCCTTACTCAGTTTGTACAGTTGGTGTTTCTTTACAAAAAAACTTTCCTGGACTACACTCACGGACAATGAAATTTGCACACCAAGAAGGAAGCATTGGATTAAAATGAAATTTTATGGACGTAATGATGCAGATGAATGATACAAATCATGGCAAAAACAAAGCTGCAGGACAATCACAGAGGGATCTGGGGCACGTAGTCAGGTCATCTTCAATAGCGCGTCGCACCGCCTCGTGCAGCGATACGTGCTGCAATACGGTCTGGCATGGAGGTGAACAGATGCCTGATGCTGTCCTGCAGCAAACTGGCCCACACCTGTTGGATGGTTTGCTCCAAATCCCGGATAGTATGGCACAACGGCAGTTGGCGTTTCAACTGGTCCCACACATGCTCGATAGAGGACATGTCTTGGGGGCGGGAAGGCCATGGAAGTATCTGGACATGACGTAGGCAGTCCTAGGCAACCCCAGCCATGTGCAGGCGGGCATTATCCTGCTGGTATAGCGCACTTGGAATCCCGGCCAGGAATGGTAGCACATGGGTCTGTAGGATCTCATCCATATACTGCTGGCCTGTCAATGATCCACGCACCACTAAAAACATGTTTTAATCGGTTCACCATTTGTCAATTCAGGTATTTTACACTGAGCCATCATTAATTTGGCATTCTGATGTATTGTGCAAACGCACACAGAATGTGTCCCACTGGACCCAGGAAGAACACAATGCTTGGGACGAAGCTCAGAAAATTTAGAAATTCCAATTCTCTTATCAGGGTCATCATCATCATCATTGTCAACCATTATCAATCCACTGCTGGACGAAGGTCTCCCCAAGTTTCCTCCACAACGGTCTGTCTTGTGCCAGTCTCCTCCGTGTCACCCCTGCATACTTTCGAATTTCATCCACCCATCTCCTATGTGGTCTTCTTCTGGGTCTTTTCCTGTCCCTTGGAATCCAATCTAAAATTTCGGCTGTCCATCGATGATCTGTCCTTCTGGCAGTATGTCCAGCCCATTGCCATTTCAGGGATTTAACTCTGATCATGATGTCTTCCACTCTTGTCATTTTTCGGATCCACGAGTTCCTCTTCTTATCTCTCCTGGTTACACCAAGCATGCACCTCTCCATGCTTCTTTGAGTTGTCTGCAGCCTTTGTATGTCTCTTTTAGTTAAGGTCCACGTCTCTGCACCATACGTAAGCACTGGAAGGATGCATTGATCAAACACTTTTCTTTTAAGACATAATGGCATATTGCTCTTGAAAATTATGCTGTTTCTTCCAAAAGCTCTCCAAGCAAGTTTTGTACGCCAATTAATTTCTTCATCAATGTGACCCTCACTTGATATCTGCTGTCCAAGATAAACGTACGTGTCTGTTATCTCCAGCTTTTCTCCATCAATCGATAAATCTTCATTTCTTGTAAAAGCATTGAACATCACTTTTGTCTTCTGAAAGTTCATTTTTAATCCCACTTCTTTACTCTTGTCAGCAAGTTCCTGGATCATACTCTGCAGCTCTGATGGGGTAGTTGCAAAAATGGCTACGTCATCAGCAAAACGAAGGTGGGTTAGATAATCTCCATTAATCTTTATCCCCTTGTTTTCCCAGCTCAGCGACTGAAAAACACCCTCCAATGTGGCATTAAAGAGCTTCGGAGATATGGTGTCACCTTGTCTCACTCCCTTTCCAATTTTTACGTGTGTTGTATCAGGGTAACGCTCCTTAAATAGTACATATGATCCTTTTAATGTACTTAGAATTAAATACTTTTGAACATGTACACATTTGCTATCTTTTTTGACTGAAACAAAGTTTTTTTACCAGGCATTTGACGACTAACCTCATCATTTTGATGGAATTCTTTGACTAGGGCTACTGTTGCAGGGTCCAATGTTCTTCCAGCCTTTGGGTCAGGGGATGACATTATACCTTCTTCATTTAACACTGTTTTTGCCTTTCTAGCAGTAAAATTAGACACTCCAAATTCAGTTTCAATTTTTTTTAGAGTCCAGCTTTTGGGAAGTGTAGTTAGAACCTGCATTCTAACACTTTCATCTGTAGTAGCATTGAACTTTTCTTTCAACTGATTAATAATTTCATTGTCATAATTTTTTGCAGCATCAGATTCAGTGGTACCTGGATTTAAATTAAGTACTTTCGTTCGAAAAGCCTCCGTCACTTTTTTAATCTTTGCTTCTGGGTATTTTTTTTCAATCAAACGTTTTATTTTAATAGGTGTTTCTTCGATAGCAGTCAGACTTTTGTTCAAAGCTTCAACTGCCTCTTTTTTCTCTGGAGTTGACAATGTATTTTGAACTTGTATTTCTTTTTTTTTTTTTTTTTTTTTGATTGGAGGTTTAACGACCACCGTGAGCAACTCAATGGGCTATAAGCAGTCGCCCGTCCCTAATTTAGGGTCACTGGTTCCAGGGAAGGGAGAGAGCCAGTGCCGTAAGACAAACACAACACCCATGCCTGACAGGGATTCGAACCCGGACCCCTTACTGACGAATGATCAGAGGCCAACGCCTTAGACCACTGCGCCACCAGGGCGGCAAAACTGGTACTTCAGGAACATTCAAATAGTCTTGTGATTCTGAGTTATCTGAATGCAAGCCTTCTTGCTCAGTTAAAATCTCTGGAAGCTTTAGTAAAGCTTTACGACACCCATCGCATATCTTGTCACCTTCATGTAAATTGGCATTATGTCTCAAAATATTTTCATTTACAGATCTCAATTGTTTCTTATAAAATGTTCCTTTAAAAAAAAAAAATCAGGAACTTCTGAATCAGATTCCTAGAAAATGTTCCTTTAAAAAAAAATCAGGAACTTCTGAATCAGAAAAATGGCAAGAGTTGATGGCATCATGATCAAAGTAAAGACCCTAAAGTGGAATTGGGTTGGACAAATTGCTAGAACTGACCACTACTGGATAACTGAAATACAAGACTGGACACCAAGGAACAGGAAAACACCCAGAAGACGACCAAGTGGAAGACAAGTGGATGAAATTCGAAAGCATAGCGGAGTGACATATGGGAGAGAATTCCTTAAGGCAGAGTTGTTGAAGAGACTTGGGTAAAATCTCTGAATACTTATGACATTTTTTAAGCCATTCCTTCATCCAACATTAGGGTTCACATGATGTTTCATTTATAGATTAACATGGTTTTCTTCAATTACTTAATCAAACTTCTAATAGGCCTATGGGAATTTTCTACTAGGAAATGTTTTATTTTAATTGCAAAATTTTGGAGTACGTACTTACACACAGCAGGTCACTTTTACGAAAATTTGCGTGTTTACGCCTTATAAATATGCAGGAGTCGCGCTGCTGATAGCATTCTTTCCAATTTGTGAAAAAAGAAATTGTTTTGGGAATGAAAAAAGTTTTGGCGAAAATATTGGCGACTACCTTTTTGTAGTATTTATTATAAACTCTGTCGGTAAAAAAAATTGCATTTAGCATATGGTTAGGCAAAAACTTTAAAAAAGCCTCCGGGTCAGTTATGTACATTTCCGCTTAAACCGATAAATTTTACAAAAATGTCATTTTTTTTAGTGAAATATGTATTTTTGAAATTTTATAAAGGTGTGAACCCATGACAGTCCCACTTACATACTTAGAGAATTAGTTAACAATAATGTGAAGTGTTATATATATTTTTTGAAAATTTTTGAGGATGGCTTTTTGATAAATTAAAAATTAAAATTAAAATTTGAAAAACAATTTTCATCTCAAACCCATAGTGTTGTATATCATAGGAAAGCACTTGGAAAATGCTGCAAAATGACACCTCTCCCATCATTTTAGCTTAATTAGGAGAGTTGCTATACAGCAATTTGAAATTATGGCAGTGGGGCGTTTTTGACAACTTCACATCACCGTATTCTCAAAATGGGACAACATATTTTAATAAAATTGGGTATTTTTCTTCATCTATATGTAGGCTACCTCTGTACCAAGTTTCATCAAAATCTGAGATGGTGAGTTAAAATTCAAATTGTGTTCATTTGACAGCGAATGAGCCCATAGGGCTGGGCGATGTGTCGATACATCACAAAAAAACGATGAGAATTTTACATCAATACTTCGGTTTTTGGACTGACGAAACTACGATACATCGCGAAGGCGTTTACTGCGATGCATCATCAAGGCAGATATAGATGTCATTACACGATCGAATCTACATACTGCCGCCACCAAGCACAGATCACCACGTTCGACACGCATTTCACGCCAATTCGTCGGCTCATTAGCCCACGTCACTATGTACCTGAATAACAATTTTCAGACAGTAAATGATAAACCACTTGCAAGCAAAACACGATGCCAGACTGCTTTGTAAATAATTTACGCAGTCAATAATAGCAACTGCATAAATTATTTATGTTGTCCACCTTATCTCTGAACATTGTGTGTTATTCTGGAAACTTCACATTTCAGCATCTTAAAAAATATGCAGTAGATAACAGAATGCTGCTGGCAGAAAATTTTAAACACACAAACATATGTGATGTGTTGTATGTGCGACAATGTAGAAAGGACCATACGGGATCCTATTAAAAAATCTGAGAAGTGGAGGATGGAGGACAACTTCTCTGTTATGGAACTGCACATAATTATTATTAACTGACAATGGTGAATAATTCAAAATATGAGATGTGCTTTCCTAATGACTTCCATCAATATAAAGGAAATTCCAATATATTTTAAAAATTAAAAAGCAAAGAAACAACTTGCCAGTGTCTTAAAATGGGCATGGATATTTCATATACTTATTTTGTTATTCACTAACTGGAATCTAATCTTCTAACAGCACATTAACTTCAGATGAGTATTACCTTACATTTTAATGCAAATCACTCTGCAAAAGTGACGATTTTGGACTTGTTTACTTGGTATTCCTAGCGTGGTCATACTAGCTAAAGAGCATCAAAATTTAGTTCAAATTATCTACAAAAGTCAGCTATGGCCCTTAAAATCAATCTTAGCCTTTTGTTCGCATGTTATGCATTCTTGTACAGCCGATCACAACTAAAATAGCTAATATTACCACGTAGGAAAATGAACTCGCATGGTATGGTTGCTATGGTCAAGAATGCCAATCCACAATGCATAAGCAAAATGATCGGAAACATGCAAATGGAACGAAAGTTTATAGTTTCCGTCATAGACCTAACACTCTTGTCTTCTTGCTTGCCACAGTTTAGAAAAACAGGTTAGCTTTTTCAGCATCATTACAATCAGTAATGAAATGACAAAAGCTATGTGCTCAGCGTGGGTAGGTAGTTTCGCTTAGTAAGGGCATTTTAGTGAGAACTAATTTTAAAAATGCTACCACCAAAGCAAAACACAAACCTTTACCCGAAACTACTGAATATAATTAAAACCAGGTAACGGTACAACAATACGATCATCATCCGAAAATAAGGCAGTAAAGTTTCCGTTAACCCTAAATTGCTTTACCTCATCACCGTTTCTTCCGTTAGCATTCATTTTGTAGAACCAGTAACTGACAACTGAACGCACGTTTCCTCATCTACCTCGAACAAAACCTGATCAAACGCACAGGTAGTATCAATTTAACGTTATTAACGATAGGTAAACAACTTAACCACCGCTTCAGAAACTTGAACTAAAAACCAAAACATCGTCCGTCATTCGTTTTCACGGTTACAGCTACATGAAAATTGAAGTATTAGTCTTTACTGAAACGTTCGGAATTTCCAAACTATGTTGACAGTTTAAATATACAATACTGTGTATTCACAAAGCAGAGACAAAAAACAACAAGCGAACGTGACAACTTAACAACTATAAAATTCTTCCCTTCTGCTACATTTCAACCACAGGAACATTATACATATATTCCGCACGTGATTCTTGAGGCCAAGCAACTCCAATTCCTAAGCCTTAAAAGCTTTATGTGAAACGTTTCGTTTAATTATAGTTTTCCTACTGAAGCAATTTGAAGCAAAACATTTGTTTATTGCATGTATTCAAATGTTTTAAAATATAGAAATCAAATTTAAAACACTCCAATTTATGAGCCTTGTTTCTTTTAAAAAATGTGAGTGAATGAAACAATTAAAAATCAAAGGAAATACCAAGAAAAAATAAAATGATATGAAAACATCGCTAGGTGAACTAGAAAAAATTTACAGAACTACAGAGCCTTTGCACGTGACGTCACAAAACTGTCTGCTGGACTTCCGGGTTGCTAAAAAGAACCCAAGGCGGTTAGAATAATACTTCTGCAGATTTATTTTTTTTTTAATTGGAGGTTTAACGACCACCGTGAGCAACTCAATGGGCTATAAGCAGTCGCCCGTCCCTAATTTAGGGTCACTGGTTCCAGGGAAGGGAAAGAGCCAGTGCCGAAAGACAAACACAACATCCATGCCTCACCGGGATTCGAACCCGGACCTCGTTCGGACGAATGATCAGAGGCCATCGCTTAGACCACTGCGCCACCGGGGCGGCCTTCTGGAGATGCCATGAGCTTCACGGGTAGGAACCCGTGAAGCCGCAAATTGTGGGAATTCGACGTTGTTGGTTTTTTTGTTTTTTTTTTTTTTTGATTGGAGGTTTAACGACCACCGTGAGCAACTCAATGGGCTATAAGCAGTCGCCCGTCCCTAATTTAGGGTCACTGGTTCCAGGGAAGGGAGAGAGCCAGTGCCGTAAGACAAACACAACATCCATGCCTGACCGGGATTCGAACCCGGACCTCTTACGGACGAATGATCAGAGGCCAACGCCTTAGACCACTGCGCCACCGGGGCGACTCGACGTTGTTTACATGATGCCTATGTAATTTCAACTGTGTGTATTTTGGAATAGCATGGCGTTTGGTTCCAGAAATCATATCTCTTCTCTGTGGCAGAAACAGTGTTAATATCAAAATGAAATGAATTATACTTTTTAGAGGAGTGAAGTTTTTAATTTTAACATTATGTTTTGAATTCGCACTAACATTCGTGTATTCCAATTTAAAATAAAAATGGGAAGGAGTTTCAAAGTAATTAAGAATTTTATAAATTCAGCATTTTCTGACACATCGGCAACAGTGGCGAAGCGTCAATGGAAGCAAGGGAAGCATTGCTTCCCTTTGGTCCATGCGCTTTCTTTTGCGCGAATTAAAAATATGTAGCATTAAAGTAAAATAAAAATATCACATTAACATAACGCAGCAGGCATTTTTTCAGTATCTTTTATTTTTAAGAAAGCAAATTCATATTTGTATTTTTACGAAAACAAGAACAAATGTCTCGTACGGAAGTCGCTTGTTGGAAGCAACGCGGATAATGCCTCCAGCTGAACCTCAGTAACACGGCATGCCCACCCGCAGCGTGGCCAACCATAGCCAGTAATGCTATGATAAGCATAGAGCGTGGGGAAGCATTCTCCCAAACGCTTCCACCGCGCCGAAGGCAGAACCACACAGGAGAATGCGCTCTTTCCAAACGTTCAGTCAGACTCAGAACTCAGAGGCAGTGATGGTAGATCGTGGGAAATTACCCATTTCGTAGGTATTTTAGAAAAAACAAATTAGGAATGGGAAAATTGGTATTTTTTATATCCTGTAGGTAAATTTATTCCATCGCTTTTTAAAAGTCATACGAGACTTCTAATTTGGTGCATGAAGTTCCGTTTTCAAACAACCCCTGTATTATAAATATTTAACGGGAATTATCGAGGTTGCGCAAAATCTACCAAAAGTTGAGCATTTTGATATGTGGGTGGAATGGCTTTAAATGGCATCGAAAGATTGCGCGAAGTTCGTTGTTGAAGAAAAGCACTTAAAATTACACAATACAGAAAAATTATATTATGATAGTAAACACAATGCTTATTATTATATATTATTTTTACTGTTTTTAAATACAGCTGCTGTATTTAAAAACTGAAGCCTACATTAGTGTACTTATTAAAATCATAATTTGTGTTTCTGCAGTACTTTAATGCACATGTTTTTAAAATAAGTTTATGAGTAAAGAGATCAAATTATAAGTAAATTTCTGAAAAAAGATTTTATACGTAAAAATGTATTGTAAGCTTATATAAAAATTTGCAGACAATTTTTGCGAATATTGGGTTTTTGGCTATAAGATGGATATTTTCTTTGCTGCATATGGGTAAAATCAGTTTTACTACCTACCATCACTGCTCAAAGGACTCCCGTAACAATAGTTTGAAGTTGCAATTTGTCAAAAGTTTTCTGTTTTAGTGAGTGTAATTAGTTGGTTATTCAGTTCCATTATAGGCTTACGGTTTGAACTTCCAGTAGTTTTATGTCGCACGTTCTTTAGCGGTGACATGTCATTATTTCAGGAATATAAAAGTAAACGTTAATTTTAGTAGGGTAGCTATTTGTTTCTGTGACTCTTCTGAACAATGTAAGCGCCATGGAAACAATGGACTCTTGCGCATCTGCCGTACATGGCCACGTGAACTCCCAAAACTCCGAAGACTGCATTCTAGAAAAAAATACTTTCTCTGTTTTTTGGATCATTTTCATAATCATATAAAATCACATTTATAAATAAAAAAAAATCTATAAAAATCATATAAAATCACATTTATATAAATGTGATTTTATATGATAATTCATATGTGATTTTATGTATAAATCACATAAAATTAGATTTATAAATAAAACAAATTCTCTCGCTCTCCCTCTCTCTAAGATCCCAAACCGCAGTAAATATTCCACAGACCGAAACCGGTTCGGGCCCGGGTTCTGTTTCGGGCTTTCGGGCTCGTACTGAGCTCTATAGAAGCAACCCCCAAATCTTTTCGCTGTGTGGGTAGGCAAAGTTTCTTTCCCTTTCAACATTTTTACTGAACATTTTTTTATAAATCTTTGCATTTGTACTTCTACATAAACATTTCTTTTTTGTGGTACCGCGCATGGCCGCATTTCGCGAGGGAGGGGGTCTTACGGTGCTGCTATAAGCAGTCGCCCGTCCCTAATTTAGGGTCACTGGTTCCAGGGAAGGGAGAGAGCCAGTGCCGTAAGACAAACACAACATCCATGCCTGACCGTGATTCGAACCCGGACCCCTTACGGACGAATAATCAGAGGCCAACGCCTTAGACCACTGCGCCACCGGGGCGGCTACGATGCTTTCTGCCATGCCGTATTGTCAACGTAGCATTATAAACTATATACGGGTCTCTTGCCGATTTCTTTTTTTTTTTTTTTTTTTTTTTTTTTGATTGGAGGTTTAACGACCACCGTGAGCAACTCAATGGGCTATAAGCAGTCGCCCGTCCCTAATTTAGGGTCACTGGTTCCAGGGAAGGGAGAGAGCCAGTGCCGTAAGACAAACACAACATCCATGCCTGACCGGGATTCGAACCCGGACCCCAGACGGACGAATGATCAGAGGCCAACGCTTTAGACCACTGCGCCACCGGGGCGGCTACGATGCTTTCTGCCATGCCGTATTGTCAACGTAGCATTATAAACTATATACGGGTCACTTGCCGATTTCAATTTTTTTAATTGGAGGTTTAACGACCACCGTGAGCAACTCAATGGGCTATAAGCAGTCGCCCGTCCCTAATTTAGGGTCACTGGTTCCAGGGAAGGGAGAGAGCCAGTGCCGTAAGACAAACACAACATCCATGCCTGACCGGGATTCGAACCCGGACCCCTTACGGACGAATGATCAGAGGCCAGCACCTTAGACCACTGCGCCACCGGGGCGGCGATTTTAATTATTACAGGTTTTCATTCATATCACTTTTGCCAGCTATTTATCGCATATTAAGGTGGACGTCTAGTAATCTTGCTTCCTATACTTCCAATGGGCAAACTTCTGTACACAATTAATGCGTTCCTACGGATGAAAATTTTTACATTGATTAAAATAACTTCATATTATAACTTGGAATACTTAATATTTTCTAAAACATAACCATAATTATAATAAAAATCAATATATTTTTATTTGGTGGTGTTGAGACCAGAAAAAAGATGGCGCGACCTGTACATTGATGACGTCAGTAGACAAACAAGTGTTGGATTTCTTAATTATGGTTATGTTTTAGAAAATATTAAGTATTCCAAGTTATAATATGAAGTTATTTTAATCGATGTTCAAATTTTCATCCTTGGGAACGCTTTAATTATAAAGAAAATGTGTACAGAAATTTGCCCATTGGAAAGTATAGGAATCAAAATCCCTAGACGTCCAACTTAAGTGCATTGCTTCCCTTACTTACGAAGTCACGTTTCGCCACTGATCGGCAACAATTAAAGATGCGAAATGGGAAACATTTGCGACGAAAGAAGGCGATTCGACCAACACAAAATGCATTGCAATAGCATTGACCTGTCGCTCGCGGTTACAGGCTTCACGCAAAGTGGTACTGTTCCATTAGCAAGGGCATCTCCAGATATCTTATTCTAACTTCATTGAAAGTACCCAAGCTAGTCTCTCTCCATGCTTTTCAATGGCTGCTGTTGCTGCTGTAAATAGAGTTAAAAAAATTGTTCTTTCTGACAAAGTCTGCCATCTTAATGTGTTGGAAAAGCAACGTTACGAAGAAAAGCTTAGAAATAATGTCATACAAGATCCATATGACATACCTAAAATATATTTTTATCGTCTAGAAGTTTGTGTTGCCACGGGCCTCCCTGATCTGAACCATCACGATATTTATAACTGTTTATAATGGCAGTTTTCGTGTTATACCGGAAGAGCTCTAAAAGGTTATTTTCCTACCGGAAAAGCTCTAAAAGGTTATTGCCTTGATGCATATAAATATTTTACCAACGGGTGGGTTAAAAATGTATTAATTCTGAAGAACGAAAACGAAAATTTTCTTATCTGGTTTAAGGTAAGTTGTTACATTTCTGACTGGTTCCAGTGTGTATGGGTGGTTCCAGTGTGTATTGCAATTAAAAAAAGAAAATACGGAATTATCATATATACCGAATTATCATAACTCGAAAAACGGACTATTTTTTCACCAAGAAAAAAAAAAAAAAGGAAAGAAAACACAACCGGGAAAACGGACGGCCCGGTAATGTATGACAACACCCTTTAATTCCATGTGGACGTATATCCTTAAGTTTCTGTTCGAAAAAAAGGGCTCTGTTTCAATATTTAGAAATCATGCACTAACAGTACAAAAACTTGAAAGTTCACGAAAGCTTAGCAATTTCCAATTTGATTAACGTAGTAAAATATGAAAATTTACGATACCTGAAATAAAGTGTTTACTGCAGATCCTGTCATAGGGTCTGGGCAACCATGCCTTCCGATTTACGGCTATATTTTCCACATATTGAGGCGCTTTGCTGCCGTTGGAAAGCGATAAAAGGAAATTCCACTACCTTACTTTGAGAAGCATCCCATATGCCACACAACTTTTAACCATTTCTAAAACTTCAAAGAATCGAGTGACAGAAAGTCCAGAAATTGCTTCCCCATGTTAGTTTAATCATATGGGAACCTTAGCAGCGAACTTTCTCTTAACCACCCGGAAGTAACCGTGACGTCAAAAATGACGTCGGTGCAAAGGCTCTATTGACCAAAGCAGAAAGAAAGGGCCGCCCTGGTGGTGCAGTGGTCTAAGCGATGGCTTTTGACCATTCGACCGAGATGGGTCTGGTTTCGAATCCCTGTTAGGCATGAAAGTTGTGTTCTTCATACGGCATTCTTTCTCTCTCTTCCCTGGAACTAATGGCCCTAAATTTGCGACGGGCGACTGGTTGTAGCCCACTGAGATGCTCACGGTGGTGATTAAATCTACAAAGAAAAGAGAGAGAGAGAGAGAGAGAGAGAGAGAGAGGGAGGAAGGAATGCCGATCCTTGCGGGGAATAAAACCATTTTAGGGTTTCAGACTCCACCTTTTGAGGGGGGGTTGGAGGTTTAACGACCACCGTGAGCGATGCCGCCCCGGTGGCCCAGTGGTCTAAGCTATGGCCTCTGATCATTCCTCCGAAATGGGTCCCCTGTGGCAAGTCGTTGTGTGTCGTGTGTTGTCGAGTTCCCAGGTTTTGTGGGTTTTCATGTAAAAATATCGTGCGTGGGATGGTTTGTTGTCGCGAGACGTGTGTATAAGTGTTCAATGTTTCTTTTGGTGAAGTTTGGGAGCGCTGGGTAATATAGTTTGTTCGTACGAAGAGTTTTATTTTGCTGTTGTGCTTGCCGTTGACGAGTGCTGCAAATGGCGGTTTCTTCCAGCCATGTTGCACGTGACCATCGAAAGGAAGTTGATCGACGTGGTGCGAGATCGACTGATAAGTAGTCATCGTTAAGTTCGCCGAGTGTTTCTCCCGCGACCTCTGAGAGGGTTGCCATGGTGATTGAACCGAGCTTCTCAAGAGATAAGAATCCAACAAGTCAAACCGGTCTTGGAAATCTACAGAGCGTGTCTTCGTGTGCCCCTGCTGAAGGAGTTTCTTCGGCGATAAGAATGCATGACGGTGTTGCTATGGAGACGGGAACTTGCAGTTGGGCGTCTGTGGTTGCGAGGGAGAATTCTGATAATACGAGTTATCGGCGTTGTGCGTCAGAGTTTGAGTGCCAGGGAAATCGGTTTCGTCTAACTTTCGAAAAGGATTCCGATGTATGTCAAGATTTTCATGATCTTTCTGAGAAAACCATTATTTTCCATGCGTTGCCACAGACTTCGTTACCTGCATATTTGGAACCTTTGGAGGAACGAGTGCCAAGAGAAGCAATTAAAGGAATTGGTTGTAGTAAACGTGGTATATCAGTGTTGTTTATAAATAGTGTCAATTGTAATCTTGTTTTAAAGCAAGGGATTTCCATAAATCATCAAATTTTGTATCCTACTTATGCACGTGAACGACCGATCACTGTAACTTTGTCTCCGGTGCCACTTGAGGTACCGGATTCTGCATTGACAGATCTTCTTTCTCAGTTTAGCCGGGTGGTGGGACCAGTTCATAGAGTTATAGAAGCCCCGCAATCTTCAAATTATTGTCATGTTGGTGGGTTGAAGCGGACTCTTCGGGTTATCTTCCGGAATGAATCAGCTCTTCAGACTTGTCCCAAAGAGGTTGACATTGTATTGGATTCTCAGAGTTTCACGTTTAATATTTATACAGGAATTTTTTGTTACGCTTGCAATGAAAGAGGGCACATACGTGCTAAATGCACATATGTACATAGGCCACCCCTGAGGAAGAGTTTCTCTGATTCCCGTGAGGAAAGAATTGCTGTACCTGAAGAAAGATCGGATTTAGAACATGGTATTTCACATGTCCTTGATTAGGTTTCTACCGTGGCTGAGACTTGTGAAACCCGAGTGGTGGATCCGGTCGAGCCGATAGAGAAGACATTGATTGAAATGCCGACTTCTTTGGATCCTGGGACTCAGACAACAGCAAATATTGGCACTTTGGGCATTGTTGACTTACATAAATGTTCAGTAGCATTGCAGAATCTCACAGAGAACTAAAGTAAAGCTTTGACATTTAAACGGCCCCGCATTGATTCAAGTGGTGATCCGTTAAAACGGAGCAAAGCTAAAGACTATCTTCAACCGGAATTTATCCCTCGTGTAGATCTTTCTTTTCTCCTGGATCCTGATTTTGCCGAAGATAGAGATAAGCCATCACGGTATCGTCTTGTCATGGAACTTATTGCATCTTGCCCTGATTATGACGAAACTTTGGATTTTTTCGAGTTGAAATTTTTTTTGTGCCTAATAAAAAGATATGTCCATTCATTCCGGAGTTTTACGAGTTAAATATGTATAAGTTAAATGCTATTGTACATCGTTTGGATGCCGTGTTGAATTGGATAATTACGAAAAATCCTGTTCCTGAACTTTTGGACACTTATTACGAAACATACTATAAACGTATAGATGATGTTAAAGCTTACGTAAAGAGACATAATGTGGTTGACGATGGTGTCTTTGAAGTGTAGAGATGTTTCAGATGTATTCTTGATGTTGGTTTCCTTTTTTTTTTTTTTTTTGAATTGGAGGTTTAACGACCACCGTGAGCAACTCAATGGGCTATAAGCAGTCGCCCGTCCCTAATTTAGGGTCACTGGTTCCAGGGAAGGGAGAGAGCCAGTGCCGTAAGACAAACACAACATCCATGCCTGACAGGGATTCGAACCCGGACCCCGTTCGGATGAATGATCAGAGGCCATCGCTTAGACCACTGCGCCACCGGGGCGGCGGTTTCCTTTTTTCTTGCAGTGTTTTTGAAATGTTCTTAGACTTTAATAGATATGGATTTATGTTTACTTATGTTTTAAATTAGCGTTGTTAATTAATGATTCAGTTTTTCGGGTAGCTTTGTTAGTAAAGTAATGTAATGTTGTTCTGTTTTACGGCACTGGCTCTCTCCCTACCCTGGAGCCAGTGGCCCTAAATTAGGGACAGCGACTTCTTATAGCATGTTGAGTTGCTCACGGTGGTCGTTAAACCTCCAATCGATCAATCAATCAATCAACCGAAAATGGTCCGGGTTCGAATCCCGGTGAGGCTTGGATGCTGTGTTTGTCTTACGGCACTGGCTCTCTCCCTTCCCTAGAACCAGTGGCCCTAAATTAAGGACGGGCGCCTGCTTATAGCCCATTGACTTGCTCACGGTGGTCGTTAAAACCTTCAATAAAAAAAAACCGTGAGCAAGTCAATGGGCTATAAGCAGGCGCCCGTCCTTAATTTAGGGCCACTGGTTCTAGGGAAGGGGGAGAGCCAGTGCCGTAAGACAAACACAGCATCCAAGCCTCACCGGGATTCAAACCCGGACACCTTTCGGAAGAATGTTCAGAAGCCATCACTTAGACCACTGAGCCAACGGGCGGCACGCTATCTTCGTGATTGTGAATTAGAAAACAGCTCCGTTTAACAAAAGTGGTTAAGAAAACTAAATATCGAATTCGATGGATTTAGCACTGCTAGTGATCGCAACCAATCCCAATCCTTAAAGAAAACACAATATTGTGTTCCTGGCAGCCAGGCTTATTAGCTTTCTTGCGAGTTCGAGTCCCGGATGAGACATATGGTTGGGATGTTTGGGTTACGGTACTGGCACTCTTCCTTCCCAGTGGCCCTAAATTAGAGACGGGAGACCACTCATAGCGCTTAGAGTTGCTCATCGTGGTAGTTAACCCCCCCCCCCCCCCCCAAAAAAAATAATCACAAATATTCTTTGTTTTATCATTGATACTTTTCTGTTGTGCAATACAAAAGTCCTCAAATGTTCAAGTTTGTCTGTTAAATAGAACTACCAGGCTCACTGGGGTATATGAACATTATCCTCAATACGACTCTTCGTATTACATGATGTACTACATACTGTCTGTTTGGTTCGTATAAAGTATATTAAAGAATATTTTTCATTAGAAATCTAACGAACTAATGAGGAAGTGTAAATTCGAGGACACTTGAAGACAAACAGCAATGTTTAAGGACAATTTACGTCCCCAAAGGTGTCAGACGTTTTGGGGACAGTAAACTAAATTTGAGGACTGTCCTCAAGAAATTCAGGACTTCTGGTCAGCTTACTCAAAGCCCTTCGAATTACATGATGTAGTACATACACACACTCGTATTACATGACGGAACTGCTAGTCGGTGAACCCCGTAGGATACCGTGCGTAATGGGTGTGTCGTCGTTGGCGAAAGCGTTCTTGTTTCGTTACATTTTTGAGGCAGCGGCTTGCTGTTTCCTATTTTATTTTCGTTTCTTTGCCTGCTAAGGTTTTGCGAGCGATTAGTTCTTCCCATATCCAAGGTAGGATATTTTACTTTGCATGCTCTTATTTGTTGTGGTCATCTGATTCGGGGTGGGCCCCAGCTACAGCCGGTGGGTCCGGCGGGGATGGGGGACTCTGATTCCTCTACTCCTGCTAAAAGATGCGTTCTTCACCGGGTGATGAGCTTCGTCAGCTGGGTGGTTTGCTAGTACCAGTTAATGATTTTGTTAATTCGGTTCATTGGTCTCCTCAGGAATTGCTACGTAGGGCATTAGCGAGTGGAGTGACTCGTGGGAAAATATTTCTTTCCGCGACTTCTGGGAAGCTACCCAGAGTCCATCCCATGTTGTTGAAGAGGTTCTTCGTGGACAATATTTCAATGAATGCCTCGATTTAAGATGTTCAGTTTTTACGTTCGGGTGACTTATTGGTGCGCTCCTCTAATCTCATTTGCTTGCTGGAAATTTGTCAACTTTCTCATTTTCTTCAGGTCCCTGTCAAAACTCAGGTTCTCACTAAGCTTATGACAATTAAGTTTTTAGTTCGAGATGTGGACATTGAAGCCCCTGTAGATGAGATTGCTACGGGATTGTTGGACCGCGGTGTGAACTGTCTTCGTGTTGCTCGGTTCCGACGTTCAGTAAATTCCTCGAGGGTCCCTACTTCTTCGGTCCTAGTAGAGGAACTGGGCTTTACTAACAGTGACACTGTCTATCTGTGCTGTTCGAGATGTGTGGTTAGATCCTACTTGGATTCGCCTAGGCAGTGTAAAAATTGTCAGCGTTATGGACATCTGCTGTCAACCTGTCGTAGTGCTGCTCGCTGTTCTCGTTGTGGTGAAGGACATGACTCTTCGGTATGCTCGGCGTCGAGCTTCCAGTGCGTATTGTGGGGGGGGGGGGGCTTTCATCCTGCTTCTGACACGAACTGCCCAATTTACCTCCAAGAAAAAAGGATACTAGATATTATGGCTAGGACGCATCTAAGCTATCCAGAAGCTCGAGACTCTGTGCTTCAAGTCCAGCAGGCCTCACATGCGACGACACAGGCTCAACTTCCGTGTGCTTGCTCCGCTGCCTTCCCTCAGCTTCTGGACATCATCTCCAAACTCACCAGTAGATTGGACTCATTGAAGAATCTTCTTTCACCTCCTTCTTCCCTACATGCCGGCCCCACCTCAACCGCTGCACAGGTGCCACAGGTTGAAGTTTGCAGAATCCTCCCACTACAGTTGCAGCGAGCCACCCCGGTGGCGCAGTGGTTTAAGGCGCTGGCCTCTGATCATTCGTCCGTAAGGGGTCCGGGTTCGAATCCCGGTCAGGCATGGATGTTGTGTTTGTCTTACGGCACTGGCTCTCTCCCTTCCCTGGAACCAGTGACCCTAAATTAGGGACGGGCGACTGCTTATAGCCCATTGAGTTGCTCACGGCGGTCGTTAAACCTCCAATAAAAAAAACAGTTGCAGCGAGCCCAGCTTCTTCAGTGCCTGCTGAGCAACCTCCTGACACTGGCCAAAGCGCCGATGAATTCCTGTTATGCGAATAATCTGCGGTTCCGTATGTAGAGTCGGCTGCGGAATCCGTCAAACTTTCTCATTCCAGAACCTTCTGGTGTCCTTCGTGCGCCAAGCCCTTCTCTTATCGTCCAGCCTTGCTGTCTCACCTGAAAGCACATCGTGATGACGGTAAGTTTCTTTGTAGTCTTTGTTCCAAGCGGTTCAAGACGACATTTGGCCAAGCGGAGCACTTCCCTCTTCATGAATAGTTGGTCGCTGGTCCAATGGAATGCGCAGTCCCTTCGCTCGAAAAGACCTTATTTCACCGACGGTTCTATTTTTGCTACAGCCACGATCTTGACTATCCAAGAATCCTGGCTACCTCTTGGTATCTCTTTTCCCCACCCAGACCGAATGGTGTACAGAAGTGATCAGGGGGGAGGGTCGGGGTTGGCCTCCTTACTGCAATCAGGTCGGATATCTCTTCCAGATTGGTGGACCTCTTCAGCTCGGATTCGAACGAACAGCTTCTTGCTACGGATATCTTCTTTGGCGAAGCCACGCTCAGGGTTATTAATTTATACATTCCCTCTCCTCCCCTCTCGGCGCTCTTGCTTGGACGGATCGAACAACTGCTCACTGATTGTTGTATGGTGGTTGGGGATTTCAACATTCATCACCCTACCTGGGGTTCTGCTTCTCCTAGCCGGGGAGGTAATGAGTTCGTGGACTGGCTTTGCTCACAAGATCTTTGTCTCCTAAACTCGGGGGCATCTACCTTTTGCAGGAGGTCAAGTTGCTCGGTTTTGAACCACACCATGTGCTCTCCTGTGCTGGTTCCTCACTGCTCCTGGTCAGTGGATATAGTGATATCTACGGTAGCACCCATCATCCTGTCATTACAACATTGGTGGCAGGGATGCTTGGTTCCCCTCCCCTTCCTTCACCGGGTCTGCAGCCAGTTGCGTGGTCAGTGGCCTCGCCTTCCATCCAGAAGATTATCCGAGATGAACTTCCTTCCAATCCTGACGGTGCCGCTCTGTTTCTGGACCGGATTTTTAGGTTCTCCATGCTTCTCGTCGACCCAGCGGTCAGCGTCAACGTTGGTCTCCCTGGTGGGACTTTGATTGTGCTCAGCGGCTTCGCAAGAAACGTCGCCTGCTTTGCTGTGCCAAGTCGTCCGGCTGCCTCTTCGCTTGGACGTTTTATCTGCAGGAAAGAACGGAATCTTCGTCACCTCCTCACACTTAAGAGACGTGCCTACTGGAAGGCACAATGCAACGACACCTTGAGGACAGGATTCGTTTTCTCCCTCCTGCTCAGCCTGAAATATCATGTTGGATCGAGCCCGGATCACCTGCTTCTTCGGATTGACGATTCCCTGGTTGCTGCTCCGGTGGAGCAGGCTTTGGCGTTTGGTGATCTCTTTTTCACAGCCTCCTGCTGTCCGATGCAATCCTTTTCTATTGACCATGATGACTCTTCCCTTGCGATGGATGCGTTACTTACAGCCGGTGAAATTACCAGGGCTATTGATGGATCATCCCGACGCTGTGCATCCGATCCTGATGGGTGTACTGACGAACTGGCGAGACGTATATGGATGTGGAATTCGTCATGGCTGGTTGACCTCCTTAACGTCTTTTGGTCTGCCGGCTTTCACCCTTCATGTTGGAAGGAGTCCTGGGTATTCCAATAAAGAAGCCTAACAAATCTGCTCTCGACTTATCATCGCCCCGAATGATCACCCTCACATCGGTTTTTTCGAAGATCTTGGAGAAACTCCTGGTATCTCGCCGAACAGACTTTATTCTTTCTCATCAACGGATCAGCAAGCTGCAGTTCGCATTTTTGACGGGGCGTTCAACATCGGCGTACCTTCTGTCGATCCAACATCATCTTCTGGTGGCTCGAGGTAGATATAATTATGTTTTTCTGGTGTCTTTGGACCTTCAGGCAGCATATGATTCGGTCTGTCATCCTGCTCTCCTGGGTAAATTGGCGTCTTTGGGTGTTCGTGGACGTCTTCTCCGTTGGTCGGCTGACTTCCTTGCTCTGCGCAGATTTCGCGTTCGTTGGCGGGGAACGGTTTCATCCTCCTTTCCACAGTGTCGAGGTGTTCTTCAGGGTAGTTCCATTTCGCCCATCCTTTTTAACTTATACATTGATGATGTGGTTGATTGCTGTCATCCGAATGCTCATATGTTCTTACTTGCAGAAGACATTTTTATTGTTTCCTATAGTCCCAATCGGGCGGCGGCACTTAGCTATGTGCAATCCACTTTGGAATCCATTGCTCAGTGAGCATCTTCCTGGGATTTATGTCTCTCTCTTTCTAAAACCTTCGCGGTTGACTTCTCTCGTAAACGCCGGTCCCCGGCCCCTACTTTCCGGCTGGGTTCCGACCCAGTGGCCTAGCAGTCCTCCATCAAGATTTTAGGGGGTCTGTTTCTCAACTCCTCCCTGACTAGGTCTTCCCATCTCACGCACGTCAAGAAGTCAGTCTTCCGAGCCTTGTCTGCTGTTAAAGTTTTTGGCATCGCCGGTGGGGTCTTGGCTTCCCCAACGCTCTTGCCTTTGTCGTTTCTGTGATTCGGCTAATTCTGGAAAATGTGACTCCAGTCCTGTTCGCATCCAACACCCATCTCTAGGACGCTCTAGAGGTTCTGCTCAACCATGCACTTCGTGCAAACATTCACCTCCCTCGCTCGACGCCTTTTGCGGTCTTGCGTGCTGAATGTGGAATCGCTAGCGTTCGTTCTCGAATCACCCTCCTGACAGTCCGATTTTTGTACCGCCACTTGTCGATGGGTCAGCGTTCGCCTATCGCTAATCTTCTTCTGGAAGAGGACGCCTTGTCATTCTACGCTTGAAGATCCCATGGCTTTCCCCTTGGAAACGTGCTCAGTCACCGACAGGAGCCGTTTTCATCAACAGCGATCTTCTTCAGGCTCTGCAGGCCCCTCCTGTTTCGTCTGCACCCTGCTACTCGATTATCTGCTCGGGTCTACCTTTTCAGCACAGATATCTGCATCCGATGCTTCTCAGACATCGCTTTGGGGCGTTCGTGGCCCAATACTCAGTGTCGCACCACATCATTGCAACTGACGCTTCGAATATTAGCTCCTCGGTGGTGGTCGGGCACTTTTTTCCACGGAACAATTCCAACCGTTCGTTCTCCTTCTCGACTGAAGCGTGGGCCCTAATAACAGCGCTTGATCCCGGCCAGTGCTCGTTCTGTACAACAGGCTTTGTTGGCATTAAATCTCAAATCTTAAGACATTATCGTTGTTCTGCATGATTCTCTCCAACGCCTCCGCTCTTTCTACGAAGACATTGTGCTCGTTCGGTGTCCGGCTCATGTAGGTCTACCAGCGAATGAGGCCGCTGACGCTGCCGCCCAACGGGGCCATGCTGAGGGCCTGGCCTGTCCCCCCCCTGTTACAACCTCCGACGCTGCTCGGCACAGTGGTTACGTGATCATCTCCGCTTCTGATTCAGCCTGGCTTTCGTCCGGGTGGGCAGATCGATATCCGTTCATCAGCTTCTGTCACAGATGGCCTAGCGAACATTGTTATCGAAGTTCCTGAGCGGTCATCATTCAGCAATTACACACGGACATGGCACCTTTAAATAGCTACCTCTTTTTGATTAGGAAACGTCCTTCCCCGATGTGCTTCAGTGGCTCTGGTCCTGAGACTGTTCTTCACTTCCTCCTCTCCTGCCCTGCCTTACAGCGCATATCGGAGGGTTTGTTTCGGTGTAACAACCCCTCCTTGCACAACTTCCGTCTCTTCTCAAACGTATTCCTTGTTGGACTTTCGGGACGCTTCCGTGGTAAAAAGTAAAGTTCGAGCCTTGGAGAAATTTATAATTCTCTCCAGACGCTCCTCATTTTGAACACTCCATTTCTAACCTTCCTTCTCATGAGCGTGTCCTATGATGAACCTTTGTGATGCTGCTGTGGCTTCACGTGCTGGTCGCAAGGAGGTTAACTTCATTGGCTGGTCGTGCATCTTCGTGTTTCATCGTGATCAGGAGACATTTTCGCTATTACCGCATGGCCAACTAGTTGCTGTGAAGCAGAAAGCTTAGTCTATAGGCCTCATCGTCTTCAAATTAAAAAAAAAAAAAAGCATTAGATATTCTTTGCCCATGCATTGACGACTGTAACCGGCCAGAGTGTTGTAAACATCATGGTCGTCAGCATGTGGGGTATATTCGTGGGTTCAGAAGTTGGATTGCTTAAAGGTAATTTTCATGCTTTTAAAGTTTAAAACAGGGGATATTAATAAACTGAAATGTAAATTTAATATCAATGGCTGGAAATTTTGTAGATAAAGCTCGTGCGATTAGTTTTGGAGGTCACAGTATGAGTTTTCTATGTGGTACAGGCTATTGTATGTAACATAACATGTATGGAAGTTTAAGTTAAAAAGAGGAAGAAAGGAAAGATCTTTAATATTTAGGCGTAAATAGTTAGTAATACCATTTATTCCTGAGTAGTGCAGTAGTGGTCACCATATAAAGTTTACAACATTATTACCAAGGTATTAATGGTATTACTAACCATTTATGGTTGCCTTCACATAACTTTTCAGCATATCATAAGAAGTGACGTACGCAAAAGATTCTTTCTAGGTGTAGAAAATGCTGACTGGATCTTGGGTCTTGGGGCAATGTGTTCATTTGGTATTTATTATCCAATTGAGATGAATGTGGTATAAGAGCACTAAACTGCACCCTATCAGCAGGCAGGCATCAGGGCTGTATATATGTGTATAGCAATAAAGTGTCAGATCTTTTGCCCGACATAAATCATCTGCTGCTCCTCTCATCTTTTTTATTTCTTTCCAGTGTAGCCTGCCAGTTAAATAAAACTAGCTGAATGAGCTGGATAACCCCTTCTGACTCATAGGTCAGAAGCTCTTGCAGTAAACTCTTTTCATGCTTCAGTCTTTCTATGTTGCCTGTATTCCCTTTTCTTTTAGTACTTCGTAGATCTCTTTAGAATACTTTGTGGGAACTTCTTCGAGAATGTATGAATGAATTTCCAGTTTTGGTCTTTTTTCCGGCCGACCGTATATTTCGTCTTGCAGTTGTTCAGTTCTTTGCTTGAGCCCAGCAAGTTCTTTAACCTTCTTATGAACAATTTTTTGTATTTTCTTTTTCATTTTCTCTGTGGAGAAAAGGTTTTTGAGTGCGAAATCCACCCTCTCATCCAGCAAGGCCTGAAGATCAGGCAGCAGATTCTCATTGCTATCAACAGTTATCTGATTGTCAGCTGCTATAGCCGGAGTCTCTTTTTCTGTATCGGACATCTTGTCAGTGAGTGAAATGGCAATTATTCGGTTGCTAATATTGGTGAGTGGGATTGTGTGGCACAGACTCAATTCGCTAATGGGATGGGTTAATACTGAAGACCTCACTCATTTGTTAGATACATTTGGTCAGTTGCAAACACCATGATTGGAGGTGGAACATTTCTCTACACTATGCTTGTTGCGAATTGCTTAAGTGCTGTAGAGTTATTTGCACACACACTTCATTTAAAATAAAAAAAACAATTTATTTATTTGTTTCTTAATAGAAGTTGCCCTTTGGGTTTCTATACCTGATTCTTAAGAGATTTTTTTTTTCTGGTATTTTTTCCAGTATATATTTCAGTCTCTTAAATTTAATTGAGTCCTTAATGTCATAATTAAGGGCTTCCCTTACTAAAGGGTATGGGTGCTTGCTGGCTTTATCATAGTACCGCTTTGCTAATTCATACATAGTGTAATGAATAGAGTTCATATTTAGCATGTTTCGAATTTCATGGTTAGAAGTACATCCATAAAAACCTACCATCATTCTCAAAGTTTTGTTTTAAAATGAGGGAATTTTTCTTTTTGTTTTTCAGTACAAACATCCCATATAGCACTGCCATATGCAATAATTAGACTAAAGCAGGCTTTCCACAACAGTGCATTATTTTTTTGACCAAGTCTTTTATTTTTCATAATAGGTGCAAGGCATTCCCACAGCTTCATAGCTTTTGTAGTAGTCTTGAAAATATGTGTATTCCAATTTAAATTGGGATCCTTAGTCAAGCCAAGGTATTTAACTTCTTTTATGCACAGGGGATTTTTTGTCCATAAAATTCATTTTCAAAATCTGGGTTATAATTAAATTTTTTCTTAGAAAAGAGAATTGCCAGAGTATTAATTTTGACTTTCCAATCTAGGAAATATTTCTCTAATTTTTGAACCTCATACTGCAGCATAAACTCTGCCAGATTTTTGTTTCTTGATGTATAATGCATCATTATCACCTGCATATAATGCAATGGTTAGATTCCTGTTATTAAACGTAGGATAACCTGACGTAAAAATAAAATAAAGCTTTGGTGTCAAAACACTGCCTTGTGGAACTCCTGCTTCAATTTTTCTTAAGGATTTTTTTCATTAAATTTAACACAGAATGTTCTGTTTTCCGGATATGACTTTATTCCAATGACCACAACCTTGTCATCTGCTAACCACTAATATATATTACTATGCCAACGTGCAGTAATTTATATACAGTAAAACTTCAAAAATCTGTCATTCAGAAAACCGGCAGCTTCAGAAATCCGACACTTTTCTGATTTTGTTTTCGTGAAAACATCCAATGTTTCACCAATACCTATGGAAAACTCTCGATGTACCCTCTCAACAACACATTGCAAGATCATCCGATCTCAGCGTGTGAATTGCCGATAGCCACCTACGTGCAACATCAGGAGGTTTCTGAAATTCATCATCTCATTGGGCTGCACTGAATTGATGTGGACTGATTAGGCAACGAGTTGCTGTGTACGTTTGAAATGCATGTCGAACTTGTGAGGATGATGATCTGTGCTTAGTGGTGGCAATATGTGGATTCAATCGTGTGATGCCATCTACATTGGCCTCCCTGATGCATCACGGTAACCATCTTTGGGATGTATCGCAGTTTCGTCAGTCAAAAAACCGTAACATCAATGTAAAATTAGGGGTTAAAATTCAGGACGGGGTTCCCGCCAAAAAATTTAAACTCCCGTCTTACGAAATTTTAAGAAAAGATATATTTAAATATAAAATTTGGGTCCGTTTTTGGACCACTCACAAAATTCACGCGTTAAAAACGTATCTTTTGTAAAAATACGTGCTTTAGAAATGCACAATTCAGAGTTACAAAAACTGCAATCGAATATATCATTCATGTCGGGAACATAATCAGTTTATGAACTCGTGAATCGGCTTCCATGCGTAGTCGCATGAGCATATCGCGGACTGTTCATCTTGCATATCGTGGACTGTTACGAATCAGGCATGAGATTCTTCTTCAGACTCGCACAATTCCGCTTTTTGTGCCATATTTCGGTTATGCTTGAGATCGAAGCAAAAAAAAAATAATGTTTTTATGTTTTTTTCTTCTGAGGATTAGTGTGTGTGTGTCTGTGGGGGGGGGGGGGGGTCGTTTTCCATCTGGGGAACGGTATTCTGTTTTTCAAAACTTCCGGAAACAAAAAGTTAAATGAAGTGAAAATTTTTCCTGCAATCGTAATTTCTTTTTTCTCATGAAGTTTCCTCTGTCCAGTATTGTTATTAAATATCAATTTATTGCATAAATGTTTGTATTTCAGCTTGGAAGTGTAGACAACAATTTTCGATAATGGAAGTTCAATGGAGAAAACATTTCCTTGTAAACTTTAGGCATGAGTTTCTTTCGCAGAACTTTGACTTTGTTGTCATCATTTACGTCCAGGGCAAGATTTCATCTTTTTTGCTCACTAGCAAATTTTGCTAGTGACCAAATAGTTTGCTAGCAAAACATTTGCATGACTAGCAAGTAAAACTAAATCACATCGTAACTTATTTTCTAATAAAGTTACACAGAAATTTAAATGTGTATAAATATTTTGACTTACCTTTTTGAATAATGAATAGAATCTTAGATAAGTTTAGTGACTATCTTTATTATTAATTTCTAACAAATTCTCATACCACATGAATATATTTCACTGACATTCTAATTCAGATTTCTTCCCATATGGTTTACGCTCAGGGTGTCTGACTTTGTCATCATACCACTTTATAACTGCTGACCGTGGATTAAAAATCTCTTCTTGTGGCCCTTCTATTTCAATTGTCATCAGAGCATTTAAAGTTTCAACAGACAAATTGTTCCTCCAATCCCCTTGTATTCTTTTTAAAAAACTGAATCCCACCTCACAACATGCAGTACTAAGTGGAAGTATCGCACAAATTTCTGCTAAACTTCTACACACTTCATATCTGCCAACTACCACACAATGCCGTAGTTTCTACGGAATTAGTTGTCTGACTACGGAACTCGCTATCAAAACTACGGATTCTACAAATTTTCATTTTGTTTAAAATTTTTCTTTTGCTATAATTTTTATGATATACACAAGATTCTTACAGGGATTCGCGAAAATCCCGCTTTTTTTTTTTCTTGTCATCAAGTTAGATCATTCTGAAGATCAATATTTGGGAGAGGGGAGGGGGTTGTGTTTTCCATCTGGAGACGAAATTTCGTGCTTCAAAACTTTCGAACACATCAGTGAAACCGAGTAAGAAAATTTTGCCGTAATCGCAAATATTTCTCCCAATGTTGTCTTTGTGTCCACTTTTCTTGTTAAATATCATTTTATTGCATAAATGTTTGTATTTTAGCTTGAAACTGTGGAGAACAATTTGCAGAAACGGAAGTTGGCTGCTGCAAAATTTTTCTGTAATCTTCAGGCATGAGATTCTTCCGCGAATTCAAAGAATTCCGGCTTTTTTCGTTATTATTGGAATTCCGTCTTTACGAAACTAGAAAACTAAAGGTCGACGGAATTCGGATTTTTTCCATAATCATAATTTATTTTTTTCTCACGATGTTGCTTCTGTCAAGTATTATTTTGCTCGTTAACATTTTACTGGATAAATATTTGTATTTCAGCTTGAAAATACAAGGAAAATTTCCAAAACCAAAAGTCAGACGAAGCAAAAGTTTTTTCCGTAACCAAAAGTCAGACGAAGCAAAAGTTTTTTCCGTAACCAAAAGTCAGACGAAGCAAAAGTTTCTTCCATACCCGCTCCACGAACACGTTTCGTAAAAAAGCGTCTATCCATGCCAGGCAATAAGGCTAGTTACTATGGATAAGACTTTTGCCAGTGTTGGCAGGCTATTTTCCAGTAACATTTTGGTTTGCTTCTTTCGGTTTTGTCTACCATCCAAATAAGTGGAATTATTCTTGCTTATTCATCACTGATCATTAGAGCGCAGTATTTGATGTACGCACGACTATCAAGACTTGTGGAAGTAGGCCATCGCTTGGCTTAAGGTACGACAGGAGTTGAGGACAAAGTTCGTGGGGCAAAAGAAGGGAGGGTGGCAGAGCAGGTGGTCAAACAACCGATCCATCCCAGAGCTCTGGGTTGCCAGAGCAAACATTGCCGACGTCACGTTCAGTTTCTGTAATAGACCAATGAGGGCACGATGGAGAGGAGTTTCAATGCGCTTCTACCGACAGTTTCCACTGCAAGGGATGAAAGATTTGGGGAGGATGGGTATTAAGTGTCGAAAGGAAATTGGCGAAAGAGAATCGCTGATCGTCCCTGTTTTAACAAGTGATAATAAAAACTGTTATGCAAACTTCGTGGATTAATAATGATTTTTGGTTACTTTAAATAAAGAAATTACCTTACTAGCAATATTTGCTACTGCGATTTTTTTTCACTAGCAAATTTGATTTTTCACTAGGTATTTGCTAGTTGCTAATCGGTGAAATCGCGCCCTGTTTACGTCGTTCTCCAGAACGATGCAGAACTGAAGATAATTGTTCGGGGGAGGGGGGGGTTCCGACTAGAGACCGAATTTCGTCTTTCAAAACTTTTGAAAATGGAAGTTAAACTGCAGATTTAATCTGTAATTTTTTTTTTTTTCCACGATATTCCCGCTGCTCAGTGTCATTGTAAAATATAATTTTGTTTGGTAACTGATTGTGTTTCAGCTTGAAAACGGAGGAAAAATTTCTGAAAACGGAAGTCGGACGGAGCGAAGATTTTTTTGTACATAATAAATAACATAAAGATTCAGTATCTCTTTTAGAATTGCTATTATGCAGGTTAAAATACGGACATGTGATTATGGTGGTGCAGTTATTTATGACGTTTATTATTGAAAAAATAGATACTAAAAGAAAGCAAGAGCAATTACTCACATATATTCGTCCAGAGGTCGTTTTTGTTCGCATACCACCGTAGTTCCGCAAGTTGTTTGATCTCAGGTGTTCAGTGGGCTATGTATTGCAAAAAGTCCGATGGTGACTATAATATGGTGTTTAGCAATGTCATTATAGTCACCATCGGACATTATAGTCACCATCGGACTTTTTGCAATGCATAGCCACTGAACACCTGAGATCAAACAACTTGTGGAACTACGGTGGTATGCGAACAAACACGACCTCTGGACGAATATATGTGAGTAATTGCTCTTGCTTTCTTTTAGTATCTATTTTTTCAATAATAAACGTCATAAATAACTGCACCACCATAATCAAATGTCCATATTTTAACGTGCGTAATAGCAATTCTAAAAGAGATACTGAATCTCGAGTGCTTTCAGCGGTGCTTAATCACCATCTTCTGGCCACTGCTTCTACACGAGGATTCCTTGTGTGTGTGTAGTTTTGGAGTTGCATGTTGGGAATCAATGGGAAGGTTTGCTGTTTGTATGCAACTCCAAAACTACTACACGAGGAACCCTCGTGTGGAAGCAGTGGCCAGAAGATGGCGGTTAAGCATTGCTGAAAACGCTCCCCATAACAACGAACCCCTTGTGAGATGTCTCCTGACCCGATGAGTATAACTCTTTCTACTAAAATCTTTTAATTAATAGTAAATTTCAAACGTTTTGATTGTGCGAATGAATGAATGTGGAACTGAAAATATATAACCTAACTGTTTTATTTCTGCAAAAATTTTTTTATTACTGACCAAAGGTCCGTAACGAAGGGACCTCTCGGGCCAGAAGCACGTGCCTCACAGAGCAAACAATGTGCGAAATACTTTGACAATATCAGGTGAAATACCTTAGATATTATGTATATTTTAATCAGAAGCACGTTTATAACATAAGACAGCCCATAAGGTTGCCTCATGAATTGCAATTTTTGCACCATTAAATGGTTCTACCAGAAAAAATAAAATATTTATGGTGTATGTGGGAGTAAGTTTTCCACTCTTACTATTATGTGTGTTGTTAAAACATTCATTACAGGAAATTTAGCTGGGCAGCAAAGAAAATTAGCTGGACGGGCCATCCAGTAAAATGGCTTTAGGGAGAACACTAGATACATCGTTTAGCCCTAGCCATTGCTCTGGCTTTTTTCAAATTTTTGCCTAACCATTTGCTAAATTCAATTTTTTTCAACAGAGTTTTATAATAAATAGTACAAAAAGGTAATCAATATTTTTGCCAAAACTTTTTTCCATCACCAAAACGATTTTTTTCACAAATTGCGCAGAATGCAATCGGCAGTGCGACCCTTCCATATTTATAAGGCGTAGACGCACACATTTTAGTTAAAGTGACCTGTTATGAGTGAGTTACATAACTCCCATTATGGAATTTTTGGATAGCAGCTTCAGATATCCAGAATTTTCATTAATCCGGCATTCGTCCGGTCTTGTCGATGCTGTATTTTCAAGGTTTTGCTGTATATGGTAATTTATACCTTCAGTAATTATGTATTACTATGCCAAAACATACTGGATGTGCTCTCACTTGCAAGCTCTGTGAGAATTTACTTCCTGTTTTTTTTGGATAGTGATTCAATTGTGGTCAAGCTTTCTGTGAGGAAAATGGCGCAGGTGTTGGCCTGGAGCAGAAGCTAGCTGCGCCTGCTAAGAATATACTACATCGAGGGAGTCCATCGTGACTACTCCCACTTTCGCAGAGTGGCACAGGGGTCAAAAGGAGAAGAATAAGTCAGAGAGGCTCATCAGTTTGGAATATCACTGTAGTTAGGGCTCAAAAATCATATTGGCTGACATGCCCAAGGTATGTAAAAATTCTGTCCAAGCATTTATTCTGTCATCCTACATGCCCAGAGCATGTAAAAATTCTGTCTGGTAAAGATCCAGACTTACAAATTTTGCTAGTAGACATTGGCCACCAAGACCAAAATTGTTAGTGGCCATAAAAAAAAAAAATAAAATAAAAAAAAATCAGTGGCCAAACTTTGAAAAAAAGATCCAATTCTTTGAATAAAGCTCATATTGAGAAATGGCTTCCTAGTTTAATTGAATTAATAATCTAAAGCAACTTATGGGAATTTACTAGGAAATTTTTTCATTTATAGCAAATTTTCGGAGAAAACTCTTCTCCTTCTTCAGGCTCTCTTGTTGTTGTCATTTTTTGCTTGTCACTATCATGGTTACGGTTTACCTTGACGGTTACGGTTAACCTTGACGGTTTAGGTTATTTTTCAACAAATCCTGCCAGATGTTAGGCAGGGAAAATCCTTTGCAGTCATTGATGATGGAATTTTGATTTTTCTCAATCTCTATTCCTTCTTTCAGTTTTGAAGTAATCAGTTTCCAAAGCAATTTCCAAAAAAAGAAAACTGAAAGAAGGAATAGAGATTGAGAAAAATCAAAATTCCATCATCAATGACTGCAAAGGATTTTCCCTGCCTAACATCTGGCAGGATTTGTTGAAAAATAACCTAAACCATCAAGGTTAACCGTAACCGTCAAGGTAAACCGTAACCATGATAGTGACAAGCAAAAAGTGACAACAACAAGAGAGCCTGAAGAAGGAGAAGAGTTTTCTCCGAAAATTTGCTATAAATGAAAAAATTTCCTAGTAAATTCCCATAAGTTGCTTTAGATTAATAAGATCCAATTGTATATTTCATACTATATTATTTTTATAAAATTGCTTAGTATAACATCAGTATGTTTTATTTTGCATATTTCAGTTATAGTATTCTTAAAAGTTGAAACTGAAGTAGTAAAACAATGCAGGAGAGTAGAAACATCGTGCGGGGAGGGGAGTGCGATTACGGGAGAAACCTTTGCACCATCCGACTTCCGGTTTTGGAAATTTTCTCGCCATTTTCAAGCTTAAATACAAATATTTATGCAGTTAAATATTATAAAACAGTAATACTGGGCAGAGGCTACATCGCAAGAAAAAAGGAATTACGATTGCGGAAAAAATCTGAACTCCGTGTACCTTTTGTTTTCGAAATTTTCGTAAAGTTGGAATTCCGTCCTCCGACAAACATCCACTCCCCCTCCCCAAATTATGTTCACTGGTGCATTGATCTCATGAATGACCAAAATAATTACGAAAAAGGTGGAATTCCTCGATTTCACTGAAGAATAGGATGACTGAAGGTTACAGGGAAATTTTTGCGGCGTCTAACCTACGTTTTCGCAAATTGTTTCCTACAGTTTCAAGCTGAAATACTTTTATGCAATAAAATCATATTTAACAAAAAAACTGGACACAAAGGCAACATCGGGAGAGAAAAATTACGATTACAGTAACTTTTTCACTCCATTCAACAACCGTTTTCAAAAATTTTGAGACATGAAATACCGTCGCCAGATAGACCTCCCCCCCCCCCGCAAATTGTCTTCAGTTTTACATTGATCTTGAAAATGATCTAAAAGATGACAAAAAAGCACGGAATTCCACTAATCCATTTAAGAATCTTGTGTATACCATAAAACAATAACAAAATTAAAAAAAAGTAAACAAAATGAAAATTTGTAGAATCCGTAGTTTCGACAGCAAGGTCCGTAGTTCCGTCGAACATTCATTAAAGATAATAAAATGAAAATGCCTAACTTCTAAAGTTTTCATCAGATTTTGACGTGTCTTGGTTACTGTAAAATTTGCCATCAGTTATTTGAAAAATTGGAGACATTTTTTTTCATAAAAATTTCTCCCAGTTGAGTTGTCCAGCACCAGCAAGAAGCTTTCATCCCCACCACAACCTTGCAAACCTCATTCCTCAAGAAGACCCATGTCTTGGCCCTTTGTGACCAAAAACCGATGCCCTCACCTTTTAGATAAACTTTTTTTTTTTTTCTTGCTGTTTAAGCAGAATGAAAAAGGTGATTGCCAACTTCCGTACAACTCAAATTTTGTGCCATTTAAAGCGATTTCCGTACATTTGGAGTAAAATTTTTCAGAAACGTGCTAGTTCAGTTCAAGTTAAGTAAAATAATTGTTTTTCCCTTACAGGTCGCCAGAATTGGCGATTTAATCAAACATTTTTTAGTCGCCACGATGATGAAGTTTATCTCCAGTGGCGACCTGGCGACCGTGAGTCTTGATCTTTACTGTCCGGGCATGTATTCTTTTATTCTATTGGGTTGTCGTAAAAGTCGTGACGTATTTTAGCCATGTTTTGCAAAGGTCATTTATTGATAGAAAGAACAAAGATCAATCAATGATATAATGCCCGTTTTGTTCGATAACCTTTTGCCATCTTTCAGTGAGCTGCAGAATGCCTCGTTCATAGAAGGACCAGTCTTTCATGGCGAAAAACTGTACAAGGTGCTGATTTACAGCCTCATCTGAATTAAATGTTATACCACACAAGGACTGTTGAAGAGAGCGAAACAAGTAGAAAGTCTGATGGCAAAAGGTCAGGCGAGTATGCTGGGTGTGGCAACACATCCCACCCAGGCTCTAATAATTTTTGGCGGGTGATCAAACTTGTGTGTGGTCTCGCGTTGTCGTGATGGAACACAACACCTTTACGATGAACAAACTCTGGACGTTTCTGGATGATGGATTCATTCAAACTGTCCAATTGCCGACAGTACACATTTGAATTGATTGTTTGGTTTCGTTTTAGGAGCTCGAAAAACACGACACCTTTAAAATTCCACCACACTGAGACCAGAACCTTCCGCTGATGAATGTCTGCTTTGGATGTCGTTTGAGGCGAAGCAGCACGTCGGGACTAAGACTTTGCACAGCACATTGTTGTACACAATCCACTTTTCGTCACCAGTTATCAGTCGCTTCAAAAAAAGATAATTTTCCTCACGTTTAAATGAGCATATCGCAGATGTTTATACGCGCCATCAATTGAGCTTCTTTGAGTTCCTTAGTAACCCACGCACCGAGCTTGCTTATGTATCCCAGCTTCTTCAGGTGGTCGTGAACGCTTGAATGATGGATGTGCAATGTGTTTGCAATCTCTCGTGTCGTGTAGCATGGGTTTGACTCCATCAATGCCTTGATTTGGTCGTCATCAACCTCGGTTGGCCTCTCGGATCGAGGAGCATCGTCAAAGTCAAAATCACCAGTACGGAATTTTGCGAACCACCTCTGGCACTGACGTTCTTGTAGAGCATTATCACCATACACTTTACGCAACCTTTCACAAGCTTGACGTGCGTTCTTCCCTTTATGGAAGTAAAACAGTAAAATATGGCGAAAATGCACAGTTTGGTCTTCCATCTTCAACTTGATGTCAAATCTTCGCAAATCAACCAAATTGCTCACTATTCCTTTTAGACTGCAGCTAGAACTGGCACCTGTCGATTGCCATAGCGATAACAGAGCTGCGCATGCCTCTAGTACTTCCAAAACCGCCCAATCGCCATCGGGTGCCAAAATACATCATGACTTTTCCAACAACCCAATACATGCCCTACAAGGCGGGCAAAAACTCTAGGTCTTTACAGGATAAAAAGTTATTTATTATTATTTTTTTTAATTTCCCAGTCAGTTTTCTTACTATTCAAAGGCTCTCTCCCCTGCTTTATTTTATAAAACTCATGAGGTTTGTTTTGAGAAATTAAAAGTAAAAATGGTTGACTTTTCAAACTAAATTACCTTTGATATGATTGTGCGACATCTAAAAAACAAAACAAAACGTAATACGCTTTTAAATGAGCTCAACATGAGCTGCAGTTATTGTTATTTGTGATAGGCATGATAGACACAAAAAATGCCTTTTTTGTAAATTTCAAAGTCCCTGTAACGATGGAAGTAAATTACATGTGGGAAACTGAAATTTTATATTGATTAATTTCTCATATAAAGTGTGAACATTCATCAAGTTTCATGAAAATATCAAAAGGGTTCAGGTCAAAGCTGTGATTTTTTTGTGCTGGCATGTTCGCAGTTCACCGCTGGGTGCAATTTATGAAATATAGGCGAGTTCAAATTTAATTGTAAATGGAGAAGTTTGATATGGCAACAATTAGTAAAAATTATCTGGTAATTTGTATTTCTTTCTGGAGCTAACCTCTGAAGATCAGAGAACAGCTTAGTGATATGTATGTATGTATCAAATTTCATTGCTGGGGGTGGGGTATTTATGAAATGCAGTAAAAGTACTTTGTTTCTTATATTGGTTCTGAAATGTTTAGAAAAAGCAGTACATGCATGTCTGTAAGTGTGTGTGTGTGTATTGGGGCATGTAAAATTTTGGTTCAGGCATATCTTTTTAAAAATTCTTCCTAACTGTTTGCAAACTTCCATCTTCTTCTTGTGTTACATTTTCCTCTTATTAACACATTTCTTGTAATTTTCAAAATATATGACTTGCCTTGAGAATTACATGCAGACTTGAAAAATTGAAGTGCTGCAATTATTTTTTTAAAGCGGCATATAATCTGCAGAATCTAAATTTGTATCTTTTTAACAGATAATCAGCGAATTATATGACAAAAGATATGGTACTTAAAATTAATTTGCAAATTGAATATATCACAACCTTTGATGTAATGCTGCAGTGTAATGTAACAAATAAATGGTGGCAGCATGTCAAGTGTTGACTGTACAAAGGATTTGCCCTCTCTTTTTCCCTTTTCCCTCATTATCTCTCTCACCCCATATATATCCATCTCATATTTTTTGTTTCTTCATGAACTTATAGTAGTATATGTCATATATATGTTCATACTAATAGAATAAGAATATAGTGTATTGATAAAAAAATAATGTGATCTGCATAATGATATATTTTGCATTTTAGGTGTAAATGTAAAAAAAAGCCTTCCAGAATTTGAATGCACTTGCTGGCCTCAGCAGAGAAAATGAAATAACAACACTATGCTGGGAAGATTCATTGGAAAAAAGAGTATGTTGCATTTTATTTTATATGTACGTACGAATAATTGTAAATCAAGGCAGTGTATACTAACTTTTAGTGTATACTAATTTAGTCTAACTGTACATTGTACACAGAAAAGTGATTTATTTATATGATATAATCATACTGAAAGTTTTATGTATGTGATCAGTACAACTTATCATGTGCACAATTCATTGCATGCAGAAGATGTATAAATGGTACTCAGTTTCTTTCCATGTACTTTCAAGAATATCAGTTTAAAAAACGAATGTGTGACTGTAATTCTTGCGTATGTGGAAACAGAAAATGGTCTGGCATATCAAGCTAGAATATCAGGTGTTATAGTGCTTTCAACAAAATAAAAGGATCCAATGCAGGGCCGTAGCCAGGGGGACGCCAGGACAGGACTTTAGGTATCAAACTTCCATCTCCAGAAGAAATTGCAGTAGTCAACAGATTCATACAAACCCAGAAGAAAGAAAACCCAAATTCAGTCATTTTTGATGAAATTTTTAAGCAGCGAGTAGTTTTCAGAGATACTTATAATTTATTGGCCACAGCCCGGACTTACGGCTACTTGTGAATCCACATTTTCTGTTTTAACGAGAATTAACTGCCCACAGCGGCTTTTGATGTTCCACCAACTAATGTCGAATTTGACTCTTCTTGCATTCGAACAAAACCGCGCATAAACTCTTGACATGGACTTACTTTTGAGAAAATTTAATGGTCAAAAGAACCGATGACTACAACTATTTTGATTTTCTATTGGTAAGCGATGATTATAAATGCATTTTTATTGTACAAAATGTTTCTTGTTTTTTTATTTATGTTCATCAAAAATGGTACTTTTGTACTTGATGTACCTAGATAAGGTACTTAGTCTGGGTTGAAATTTGTAAAATTTCAGTAATGCTCAAAAAAAGGTAAAAAGTATATAGCTTTTTTGAGCCTGCCCTAAGTATAGAGTTTGGCTACGGCCCTGATCCAATGACACCAGGTGTTGGATTTAGTTCTATCATGTTCCAGTTTGGTGACTACATGTGGGTGTTCAGACCCCAGATATGCACAATTTGTTGGTTTTCTACCACAAAAACAGAAAAGTGAACAGGAATATGTTGAGAAAAGCCTACATATTTAGTATTGTACCTGGTTTCAGTACCTGCAACAGCTGAACTTTGTGATAGTGGGAAGTCTTATGAATACATAGGTGACTGCTATAAATATCTAAATGCCTGTCTGATGGACTTTCAGGGATTTTACAAAGAGCTGCTTACACGTGCTGTGGTTTATCATTAGTACCATGTCAGCCAGTCGACTTTTCTTGTGTTCAACACTTTTGGCAATCATCAACTTTTCTTTCCTGTTCCCATTATTGTCCTTTTGTAGGGAATTTTTCTCATGCAATGTACAAAAGTTGTGTTGGGTTTAGTGTACAAATCTGGTCTCATTTTCAGCCAGAGGTGAGTTTAAACATCTTATAGCACCCAGGGCCAAGAAAATCAGATGCCCCAAGTAAATGTACCGCATTTTTCGGCATATAAACTTCAGATGGTAAAATTCAGCATGAGAGAAAAAAGTCGGCATATAATCCACAGGCAAAATTCACAGTAAAAGTTAAAAAACAGATGCATAATCCACAACAAAGTTTTATAATAAATAATACAAAAAGGCAATTGCCAATATTTTTGCCAAAAGTTCTTTTCCATCACCGAAACTTTTTTTTTTTCACAAATTGCAAAAATTGTGATACATTCAGCACGCATCATGTAGGCCCTCCTTGACAAATTCAAATGCGAGGTGTGGGAACACCTTACCATTTCCGAAACATTCTTAGTATTGGTGGAAATTTTTAATGTATCAGTGAAAACCTTAATATTTTGCTAAAATGCTAAAGAACTTGCATCTTTTCCATTACATCAGTAACAGACACATCGGTGGTAAAATTACTGTTCAATATATCAGTGATTACTCACCAATTCAACATCAAGTAACCAATGCTACTTGTTAAAAAGCTCCATGTATCAGCTCCTATAACATCAAGTATAAGAACTCTTATTTTTGGCAATGAAACATTGGACAAAACAACGAAAAATCATCAGTTCATGCCATAGAAAGATAATATTGCCTTTCTCTTTATAAGAATACAACAAGGAGAAATTGATTTACTTCACGTAGAAAATTTTTAAGTAGATTACTTATGCCTTTGCAGTTTTAAACATCGATCATGAAAACCTCCATGTTTTTTGGATATATCGTTGCCTTTAACATCAAGGAAAGAACTTGAGTTTTGCCAAGGAAACGATGAACAAAACAGTGAAAAAATCGCTAATTCTGGACGTAAAAATATAATATTCCCTTCCTCTTTAAAAGAATGCAACATGAAGAAAAATTCATTTACTTCATGTAGAAAATATTCTTTCGCAGTTTGAAATATTGGTCATAAAAACTTCAATGTCTTTTCCAAGTATCGGCTCCTGTAACATTGAGCGTAAAACATATTATCACTTGCAAAACATTGATGTTTTTGCCCATCCATACTCAGATTAATCTTTGATGTACCAACTGATATTCTGGGAAATGTATTTACTATAATGAGGAGAACAGCATGATGAGAAGGGTCTGATTGATTGCTTTATGGGAGATTGGGTTGTGACATGTGAACAACTTTTTTTTTTAAACTTAGTTTGAAAACTTCTTTGTTTTGTTTTCATGTTATTTTACTTAGTGAGTGCTGGAGTCAGACAAGGTTGTATAATGTCAGGGCTCAAAATTTCAAAATTTTTTTGGACTCTACTAGCCAAAAAATTTTTCACTCGCCATCACAATACTGTGACACGCAAGAGACAGTGAATTTGCAGCAAGATTTCTGTTTTAATGATTGTGTATGCAAATATATATATATATACAACTCTGCGATCATGATGCAGCTGAGATCTCAGAAAATACACTGGTGTGCAAAAATTAAGAACGAAAAGGAGAAATTAGCATAACAGCGGAACGAGCAGGCAGAACGAACCGAAAGACCACTCAGGAGATAGACTAGGGTCCGGTATGGTAGGGCATGCGCATATATGCAGCATGACGTAGAGGGGAGGGGGAGTGTCGGAAGGGTATAAAGCACACAGGCGGTGTACGCTCAGCAATTCGGTGAAAGCCATTGCACGGTGTACATCGGTTTGAACGACGTCGAGTTGCAGCCACCATGTGATATGGCCAACAGGCATTCCAGTAGACTACATCTGGATGACTTGACCCGAAGTTGCGTCATTGGGAAGTTGGAAGAAGGTCAAAGTGTGACTAGTTGGTCGAGGAGTTCGGGATCGCTCACAGCATCGTTTCACGAGCTTGGAGAGCATTTCAAACGACAGGAACAGCTGTCCGAGGGTTTAGCAGTGGTCGTCTGTGAGCAACCACTGCGGCGGACGACCGGTATATTGTCCTACAGGCGAGAAGAGACAGACAGCAGACAGCGGGAGAAATCGCAAGGCACATGCAACAGACAACTGGACGTCCATTATCGCGTTTTACTGTGGCCAGGAGGCTCCACAAAGGTTGTCTATTTGCACGACAACCAGTACGGTGTGTGCCATTTACGCCTACTCATCGGAGACGGTGGTTTCTGTGGTGCCCGGAACACAAGAACTGAACTCGTCAGAATGGGGTCGAGTTCTCTTTACGGTTGAGAGCCGATTTAGTTTGACCAGCGATTCTGGACGTATACACATCTGGAGAGAGCAGGGAACATGCAATCACACCTCCAACATCATTGAAAGGGACCAGTTTGGAGGTGGCGGAGTTCTCATTTGGGGTGGTATCATGCTTGGTAGCTGTACTGACCTCCACATCTTCGAAGGATGTTCAGTCACTGGTGTCCGCTGTTGTACCAAGGTTCTCCTGCCTCACGTGTGTCTGCTTAGAGGTGCTGTGGGTCCTGAGTTCCTCTTCATGGACGACAACGCTACACCTCTTCGTACAGTGGCTGTCGCAGAGCTGTTGGAGAGTGAAGATATTCAACGCATGGATCGGCCCGCAAGGTCCCCGGACCTAAATCCAATTGAACACGTGTGGGACCTTCTCGGGAGACGCTTGGCAGCACGTCACCAGCCGCCAGCAACGATTCTGCAGCTGCGATTGGTGCTACAAGAGGAATGGGCCGCGATGCCTCAACAAGCTCCTTGACAACCTCGTCCTCAGCATGGACAGATGTTGTAAATCCTGCAACGCAGTCAGGGGTGATCATATCCCCTACTAAAGACTGGATTTTTCTTGGCAGCCACCTGTCAGATGGACGTTTCTGTCTTCTGTCCAGTTGTGCTCGAAGCTACCTTTTCAATAAAATGCCTTTGTATCCTTTGGATTCCTTGTTTGGACGGTTTTGCTCATTTGTCCCATATTCTTACATTTTGTGGATCTTATGGTATGATTTGAGTCGATGTGGAGCATTTCTGCACGACGTTGCATTCGAAAAACTGTCTCGTCCTTAATTTTTGCACGCCAGTGTATAATGTCAGGGCTCAAAATTTCAGGTCTAACTCTACTAGCCAAAAAAATATTTCACTCGCCATCACAACACTGTGACATGCAAGAGACAGTGAATTTGCAGCAAGATTTCTGTTTTAATGATTGTGTATGCAAATATTTATATCATCATCATCATCATTGTCAACCATTATCAATCCACTGCTGGACGAAGGTCTCCCCAAGTTTCCTCCACAACGGTCTGTCTTGTGCCAGTCTCTTCCATGTCACTCCCGCATACTTTCGAATTTCATCCACCCATCTTCCATGTGGTCTTCTTCTGGGTCTTTTCCTGTCCCTTGGAATCCAATCTAAAATTTCGGCTGTCCATCGATGGTCTGTTCTTCTGGCAGTATGTCCAGCCCATTGCCATTTCAGGGATTTAACTCTGATCATGTTGTCTTCCACTCTAGTCATTTTTCGGATCCACGAGTTCCTCTTCTTATCTCTCCTGGTTACACCAAGCATACACCTCTCCAGGCTGCTTTGAGTTGTCTGCAGCCTTTGTATGTCTCTTTCAGCTAAGGTCCACGTCTCTGCACCATACGTAAGCACTGGAAGGATGCATTGATCAAACACTTTTCTTTTAAGACATAATGGCATATTGCTCTTGAAAATTATGCTGTTTCTTCCAAAAACTCTCCAGGCAAGTTTTGTACGCCGATTAATTTCTTCACCAATGTGACCCTCACTTGATATCTGCTGTCCAAGATAAACGTACGTGTCTGTTATCTCCAGCTTTTCTCCATCAATCGATAAATCTTCATTTCTTGTAAAAGCATTGTACATCACTTTTGTCTTCTGAAAGTTCATTTTTAATCCCACTTCTTTACTCTTGTCAGCAAGTTCCTGGATCATACTCTGTAGCTCTGATGGGGTAGTTGCAAAAATGACTATGTCATCAGCAAAACGAAGGTGGGTTAGATAATCTCCATTAATCTTTATCCCTTTGTTTTCCCAGTTCAGTGATTGAAAGACATTTTCCAATGTGGCATTAAAAAGCTTCGGAGATATGGTGTCACCTTGTCTCACTCCTTTTCCAATTTTTATGTGTGTTGTATTTTCAAACAGCCGAATCTTTGCACTTGCATTTTCATAGATGTTATTAATAATATTAATGTATGCATCTTCAATACCGCAGGATTTCAGAGCTATTGCAACTGCTGATGGTTTCACCGAATCAAAGGCTTTTTCATAATCGATAAAAGCCATGCACAATGGAAGTTCATATTCCCTCGCTTTTTCAATTAGTTCTCTCAGTACGTGGATATGATCTATTGTGCTGTAGCCACTCCTGAATCCAGCTTGTTCTCTCGGTTGAGCCATGTCCAGTGTCACCTTCAAGCGGTGTGAAAGAACTTTAGTGAAGATTTTATAAACCACTGATAGGAGGCTGATAGGTCTGTAGTTCCTGAGATCCTCAATGTCACCTTTTTTATGTAGCAAGATCATTGTAGCGTTGTTCCAATCCTCAGGAATTTTCCCTTCATTAAGGCATCGAGTGAAAATTTGGGCGAGTACTGTTTCGATTTCTCCACTTGCTTCTTGTATGATGTCTACAGTAATTCCATCTTCTCCTGAAGCTTTTCCCAGCTTCATGTTCTTGATTGCATGTGCAACTTCTGCTGGCAGGACCTGAAGAACTCTGGTACCTTTCATGATGTCTGGAGTACATGTATCATCCCTTTCATATAATTTGGAGTAGAAATCTTTCACTCTTGTCAAAATTTCGCCTCTATTTCTTGTTACAGAACCATCTTCTTTTCTCAGTGCCATAATCTGTTTTTTTCCCTTACTGAGATGTCCCTTTGCTATCTTTAGGCTTTGGGTGTTTTCAATTACTTTCCTTACTAGTTCACAGTTGAATTTCCTTACGTCTTCAGTGATACTTTTTCGTACTGTCTTGCATAGCTCTATATATTCCACTTTGGAAGTCACATCTTCTTTAGTTGTCCTCATCACTCTTCTTTTTGCATCAACATTTTGGTTTTTCCTGATAATTTGTTCACATGCAATTTGTTCTTAGACCCAGCTAATTTTGTTGCTGTTTCCATAAGAGCTTTGGTTACTTTCCTGTTAACTTCAGAAATATCCACTTCTTCCGATGTTAGGCCTTCTAAAGCAGAGAATCTGTTCTTCAGTTCCAATTTGAAGGTATTTTGATGTTTTTTAAGGTTGGTTATGTCAATACATTTTGTTTGTCTTATGAGCTTGCTACGTTCGAGTTTAGTGTTGAGGTGCATCTTACATCTCACCAATCTATGGTCACTGCCTGTGTTGAACTTGTTTAGCACACTGCAGTCTCCTATGACGAATTTTTTGTTACATAATAAAATCAATTTCACTTGTCGTCCTATTTGGATGTCTCCATGTCCATTTCCTGTGTGGCTTTTTCTTGAAAAAGGAGTTCAAGATGAAAAACCCTTCTGCCTCTGCAAACTCAATGAGAGTATTTCCACGCTGGTTTCTGTTGCCGTGACCGAATTTACCTACTGAAGTTTCATTCTGTTGCCGTTGCCCTATTTTTGCATTGAAAGCTCCCATAATTATCTTCAAGTCCTGCTTACCTTTATTATTTAGATGACAAATTTCCTCATAAAATTCTTCAATTTCTTCTTCAGCATGACTTGTGGTGGGTGCATAAGTTTGAATGATCTGAGCCTGGTATCTTCTCGAGAGTTGGATAACGAGTCGTGCAGCTCTGTCAGAGGAACTTTCAACTTCTACAACTTTATTCTTCAGTTTCTTGTTTATTATAAATCCAACACCACTATCGGCCAGTGCGACATGAAGGCAGAGGGTGCTAAGAATCCCCGGAGGACCGGACTAGGCTGCCATCTGATGCTGACCTTGGCTACGTATAACGGACGCTCCCTATCTTCTGATTCAAGGCTTCTTGAATTGGAAGAGGAACTACAAAGGATCAAGTGGAACATCGTCGGGCTAAGTGAGGTAAGGAGAAAAGGAGAAGATCTCATTGAACTGAAAAGTGGACATCTCTTCTACTATCGTGGGACAGATACTGGCAAATATTTATATCATCATCATCATCATTGTCAACCATTATCAATCCACTGCTGGATGTAGGTCTCCCCAAGTTTCCTCCACAACGGTCTGTCTTGTGCCAGTCTCCTCCATGTCACCCCTGCATACTTTCGAATTTCATCCACCCATCTCCCATGTGGTCTTCTTCTGGGTCTTTTCCTGTCCCTTGGAATCCAATCTAAAATTTCGGCTGTCCATCGATGATCTGTCCTTCTGGCAGTATGTCCAGCCCATTGCCATTTCAGGGATTTAACTCTGATCATGATGTCTTCCACTCTTGTCATTTTTCGGATCCACGAGTTCCTCTTCTTATCTCTCCTGGTTACACCAAGCATGCACCTCTCCATGCTGCTTTGAGTTGTCTGCAGCCTTTGTATGTCTCTTTTAGTTAAGGTCCACGTCTCTGCACCATACGTAAGCACTGGAAGGATGCATTGATCAAACACTTTTCTTTTAAGACATAATGGCATATTGCTCTTGAAAATTATGCTGTTTCTTCCAAAAGCTCTCCAGGCAAGTTTTGTAAGCCGATTAATTTCTTCATCAATGTGACCCTCACTTGATATCTGCTGTCCAAGATAAACGTACGTATCTGTTATCTCCAGCTTTTCTCCATCAATCGATAAATCTTCATTTCTTGTAAAAGCATTGAACATCACTTTTGTCTTCTGAAAGTTCATTTTTAATCCCACTTCTTTACTCTTGTCAGCAAGTTCCTGGATCATACTCTGCAGCTCTGATGGGCTAGTTGCAAAAATGACTACGTCATCAGCAAAATGAAGGTGGGTTACATAATCTCCATTAATCTTTATCCCCTTGTTTTCCCAGCTCAGTGACTGAAAAACACCCCTCCAATGTGGCATTAAAGAGCTTCGGAGATATGGTGTCACCTTGTCTCACTCCTTTTTCAATTTTTATGTGTGTTGTATTTTCAAACAGCCTAATCTTTGCACTTGCATTTTCATAGATGTTATTAATAATATTAATGTATGCATCTTCAATACCGCAGGTTTTCAGAGCCATTGTAACTGCTGATGGTTTCACCGAATCAAAGGCTTTTTCATAATCGATAAAAGCCATGCACAATGGAAGTTCATATTCCCTCGCTCTTTCAATTAGTTCTCTCAGCACATGGATATGATCTATTGTGCTGTAGCCACTCCTGAATCCAGCTTGTTCTCTCCGAGAGAAATATTTATATATATCATCATCATCATCATTGTCAACCATTATCAATCCACTGCTGGACGAAGGTCTCCCCAAGTTTCCTCCACAACGGTCTGTCTTGTGCCAGTCTCCTCCATGTCACCCCTGTATACTTTCGAATTTCATCCACCCATCTCCTATGTGGTCTTCTTCTGGGTCTTTTCCTGTCCCTTGGAATCCAATCTAAAATTTCGGCTGTCCATCGATGATCTGTCCTTCTGGCAGTATGTCCAGCCATTGCCATTTCAGGGATTTAACTCTGATCATGATGTCTTGCACTCTTGTCATTTTTCGGATCCAAGTGTTCCTCTTCTTATCTCTCCTGGTTACACCAAGCATGCACCTCTCCATGCTGCTTTGAGTTGTCTGCAGCCTTTGTATGTCTCTTTTAGTTAAGGTCCACGTCTCTGCACCATACGTAAGCACTGGAAGGATGCATTGATCAAACACTTTTCTTTTAAGACATAATGGCATATTGCTCTTGAAAATTATGCTGTTTCTTCCAAAAGCTCTCCAGGCAAGTTTTGTACGCCGATTAATTTCTTCATCAATGTGACCCTCACTTGATATCTGCTGTCCAAGATAAACGTACGTGTCTGTTATCTCCAGCTTTTCTCCATCAATCGATAAATCTTCATTTCTTGTAAAAGCATTGAACATCACTTTTGTCTTCTGAAAGTTCATTTTTAATCCCACTTCTTTACTCTTGTCAGCAAGTTCCTGGATCATACTCTGCAGCTCTGATGGGGTAGTTGCAAAAATGACTACGTCATCAGCAAAACGAAGGTGGGTTAGATAATCTCCATTAATCTTTATCCCCTTGTTTTCCCAGCTCAGCGACTGAAAAACACCCTCCAATGTGGCATTAAAGAGCTTCGGAGATATGGTGTCACCTTGTCTCACTCCCTTTCCAATTTTTACGTGTGTTGTATTTTCAAACAGCCTAATCTTTGCACTTGCATTTTCATAGATGTTATTAATAATATTAATGTATGCATCTTCAATACCGCAGGTTTTCAGAGCCATTGTAACTGCTGATGGTTTCACCGAATCAAAGGCTTTTTCATAATCGATAAAAGCCATGCACAATGGAAGTTCATATTCCCTCGCTCTTTCAATTAGTTCTTTCAGCACGTGGATATGATCTATTGTGCTGTAGCCACTCCTGAATCCAGCTTGTTCTCTCGGTTGAGCCATGTCTAGTGCTACCTTCAAGCGGTGTGAAAGAACTTTAGTGAAGATTTTATAAACTACTGATAGGAGGCTGATAGGTCTGTAGTTTCCGAGATCCTCAATGTCACCTTTCTTATGTAGCAGGATCATTGTAGCGGTGTTCCAATCCTCAGGAATCTTTCCTTCATTAAGGCATCGAGTGAAAATTTGGGCGAGTACTGTTTCGATTTCTCCACTTGCTTCTTGTATGATGTCTACAGTAATTCCATCTTCTCCTGGAGCTTTTCCTCGCTTCATGTTCTTGATTGCATGTGCAACTTCTGCTGGAAGGACTGGAGGAACTCTGGTACTGGTATCTTTCATGATGTCTGGAGTGCATATATCATCCCTTTCATATAATTTGGAGTAGAAATCTTTCACTCTTGTCAAAATTTCGCCTCTATGTCTTGTTACAGAACCATCTTCTTTTTCTCAGTGCCATAATCTGTTTTCTTCCCTTACTGAGATGTCCCTTTGCTATCTTTAGGCTTTGGTTGTTTTCAATTGCTTTCCTCACTAGTTCACAGTTGAATTTCCTTACGTCTTCAGTGATACTTTTTCTTACTGTCTTGCATAGCTCTATATATTCCACTTTGGAAGTCACATCTTCTTTAGTTGTCCTCATCTCTTCTTTTTTGCATCAACATTTTGGTTTTTCCTGATAATTTGTTCACATGCAACTTGTTCTTAGACCCAGCTAATTTTGTTGCTGTTTCCATAAGAGCTTTGGTTACTTTTCTGTTAACTTCAGAGATGTCCACTTCTTCCGATGTTAGGCCTTCTAAAGCAGAGAACCTGTTCTTCAGTTCTAACTTGAAGGTATTATGGTGTTTTTTAAGGTTGGTTATGTCAATAGATTTTGTTTGTCTTATGAGCTTGCCACGTTCAAGTTTAGTGTTGAGGTGCATCTTACATCTCACCAATCTATGGTCACTACCTGTGTTGAACTTGTTTAGCACACTGCAGTCTTCTATGACGAATTTTTTGTTACACATAATAAAATCAATTTCACTTGTCGTCCATTTGGATGTCTCCATGTCCATTTCCTGTGTGGCTTTTTCTTGAAGAAGGAGTTCAAGATGAAAAACCCTTCTGCCTCTGCAAACTCAACGAGAGTATTTCCACGCTGGTTTCTGTTGCCATGACCGAATTTACCTACTGAAGTTTCATTCTGTTGCCGTTGCCCTATTTTTGCATCGAAATCTCCCATAATTATTTTCAAGTGCTGCTTACCTTTATTATTTAGATGACAAATTTCCTCATAAAATTCTTCAATTTCTTCTTCAGGATGACTTGTGGTGGGTGCATAAGTTTGAATAATCTGAGCCTGGTATCTTTTCGAGAGTTGGATAACAAGTCGTGCAGCTCTGTCAGAGGAACTTTCTACTTCTACAACTTTATCCTTCAGTTTCTTGTTTATTATAAATCCAACACCACTAGTTCTGCCAGTATCTGTCCCACGATAGTAGAAGAGATGTCCACTTTTCAGTTCGATGAGATCTTCTCCTTTTCTCCTTACCTCAATTAGCCCCACGATGTCCCACTTGATCCTTTGTAGTTCCTCTTCCAATTCAAGAAGCCTTGAATCAGAAGATAGGGAGCGTCCATTGTAAGTAGCCAAGGTCAGCATCAGATGGCAGCCTAGTCCGGTCCTCCGGGGATTCTTAGCACCCTCTGCCTTCATGTCGCACTGGCCGCTGCCTTGGCCAGGTACATTCCAGCTGCCGGAGACTGAGGGCCAAGATTTAAGTTGTGGAATCATTTTGGAGGGGTTTGGCCATAACTCACCACGCTGGCCAAGCGGGTTGGTGAGTGTGGGATAGAATTTCCCTCTGATCCCGATGGTATAGTTATACCGCTATGGGCGGTCGTCAGAGCCTCTTTAGTGGGAACAGGATGCACCACGAGAAGGCGGGGTTGACATTTGTCAAGGAGAGGCTGTGATGTTACGCATCACCTGACCTTGCATCCCTCACCTGACCTTGCATCCCATATATATATATACAACTCGGCGATTGTGCTACAGCTGAGATCTCAGAAAATAATAGTGATAATAATAACTTTCCAGGTTGTATTAAACCAGGAAAGTCATCAAAAGCCAATATTTTTGAGTGCTGGAGAAAAAAGAAATAACTAGAATAACATTTTTAAAAATGTTGGCCATACACTACAACCCAATCCCCCTATAAAGCGAATTGTCAGCACCTCCACCACCATGTTCCTTTTCCTCATATGTATGTAGACGTTTCCCGGAATCCCAGTTGTTAGAGCAAAGATTAATCGTAGTACGGATGGGGAAAAATATCAGTGATTTTGAGAATCAACATTTTTCCAAGTGATATCGACGTTAGAAACTGAAAAAGAATATTTTCCACGTGAAGTAAATGAATTTCTCTTTGCTGCATTCTTTTAAATATAATTTTAGGTCATGAATTAAGGATTTTTTCTGAGTTTTGCTCGATGTTTCATCACCGAAAATCAAGTTCTTTTCCTTGATGCTACAGAAACCGATAAGTCCTCCCCCGCCCTCCCTAAACAAATCGAGGTTTCATGACCGATGTTTGAAACTGCAATAGCGCTATCAGTTGACATGAAATTTTTCTGTGATAAGTAAATGAATTTGTCTTTTTGGTATTCTTATACAGAGAAAGGAAATATCACCTTTCTTTTTCATATTCTTATACTGAGAAAGGGAATATCACCTTTCTATGTCGCGAATTGGTAATTTTTTCACCGTTTTTCTGCAATGTTTCGTCTCTGAAAATCGAGTTTTTATCTTCAATGTTACTGGAGCCAATGCATCGAGGTTTACGATACATCAGGCACTTTAACAAATATTATGGTTACTCGATGTTGAATTAATGAGCTATCACTGATATATTGAATAGCGATTTATTCATCGATGTGCAAATAACTGCTGCAAATGAGAAAGATGCGAATTCCTTGGTTCTTTAGCAAAATATCATAGTTTTCACTGATACATCGACAATTTCCACCCATATAAAGGATGCGTGAATGTTTCGGGAATGTATATCCACCGATATACCCATCCCCATTTTGAGTTAGGCCTAGAAAGGCACGCGGGGAAGAAACGCTTCCTCCCACAATGCTTTGGGGTTCCTTTCAGCAAGCTTCACATCAGCTATCGCTACGCAGCCCACGGAAGAGGCTCTCGTTGGCTCTCTATGCTGCTGGTGATGACGCAGTGATTGATACACCTCCGTCAGAGACCGTTTTACTGAAAACATTTCATGACGACGAGAAAAAAAAAAAAAAAAGCACAGTTAAATACAATACTCAAGATTCCTCTCGCACTGAAATATTTTAAAGATAACATTTTACTGAAAGTGAAGACACCATCACAGTTCAAATTATTTTTGTGAAAATACTGTTTGAGCTAAAAATATTTTTGTGAAGATACCGCCCAACAGCATCAAATGCCGAACAGGAAAACATTTAATATTTTTACCGCTCACCAACAATAAATTTCTGGTCACCATTGGAGACTGAGCGACCGCAAAATTTGCGTCCTGATAATGTCACCATGACTGTTTAATATATTTATCGATGCATGCATGTGTGATGCGAAAATAGATAATACTGGCTTATGTTTTGGTGATATCCGTGTGTGCAGATTGCTGTAGGCTGATGACTCTGTCCTGTTGACAGATAGCAAAAGTGAGTTGCAGAGTATGTTGTCCCGGATGTACGAAGTTTGCATGAAATTCAAACTGAGTATAAATAAGGGAAAACCAAATTTATGGTTTTTGAGAGAGGAACTGGTAGTACTAAATAAAATATAAGTCTAAATGGCACAGTGATTGACCAGGTGAATGAGTTTGTGTATTTAGAAAGCATGTTTGACAGAGAGAACAAATTGGAGGGTGAAATTAGTAGGCGAGGGAATTCTTCATTAAAGGCATAGCGGCTTTGCGAGATTTTCACAGGAATGATGGGTTCTCAAGACAGTCCCGCATGGCTGTGTATGAAAGTGTAATTGTTCCTACTCTGATGTATGGCAGTGAAACCTGGGTTTTGCAGAAGAAACGTAGGAGTCATTTGTGTGCTGGAGAAATGCATTACTTATGGGGGGTTTGTGGCAAGACACGTTCTGATTGTGTGAGAAATGATGTGTTGCAGTTGTGTAAAGGGAAGCAAAATGTTGTTAGCAAGGTGGAGACTAATATGCTTTGTTGGTTTGGCCATGTTGAAAGAATGAGTGATGAGATGCTTACTAAGAAAATCTTTTTGGCCCAAGTGGCAGGAAGGAAAGGCAGAGGAATGCCAAGGAAGTCATGGGAGGATCAGATTCAGGAGTGTCTGCTTGAGAAAAAGATTATGAGTATGAAGTATAGAAGGTGTTGTGTACAACTTGTGATGGATGTCAGTGAAGCACCAGTTGCATGTCGAAATCGCTGTAAATGGAGAAGTTTGATATAGCAACAGTAAGTAAAAATTATCTGGTAGTTTGTATTTCTTTGTGCAGCTAACCTCTGAATCTCAGAGAACAGCTTAGTGCTGTGTGTGTGTGTGTGTATGTATGTATGTATGTATGTATGTATGTATGTATGTATGTATGTATGTATGTATGTATGTATGTATGTATGTACGTAATGTATGTATGTAATGTATGTATGTATGTATGTATGTATGTATGTAATGTATGTATGTAATGTATGTATGTATGTATGTATGTATGTATGTATGTATGTATGTATGTATGTATGTATGAATGAATGAATGAATGAGTTATTTCTTTTCCACCAACACTTAAAATTTTGTCTTTAATGAGTTTCCTGGTTTAATGCAACTTGGAGAGAGTTTTTTTTTTTTTCAAGATGAGCTCCAGCATAATCAGTTGTATATAAAAAATATCTGCATACACAATCATTGAAACAGAAAACTTGCTGCAAACCTGGGAAGATAGCCCATTGAGTTGCTCACGGTGGTCGTTAAACCTCCAGTAAAAAAAAAAAAAAAAAAAAAAAAAAAAAACCTGGGAAGCATGAACTACAGTTAGAAATGGAATAAGAGTAAATTAAGATAATTAAAAAATAACTGAAAAATAATAAAACATTATTTTGAGAATATTTATAAAGGATTAAAATTGCTGTAAACACAAATAGGAAAATTTCACAAAAATGGGTTTCATCTTTAGAAACCTGGATTGACCCCTGCATTAGCATTTAAAGTTATAAATTTTAATGAAATTTTGTGAGGTGAATGTATATTTAAGGTGTGCTGGTCACAACCCGACAGTTCAAAGCACTGACGGGTTGAAACACTAACAATCAAAACATTGACAGATCAAAGTACTAACAGTCAATACACCAACAGATCAAAATACCAACAAATTGTAACACCCACAATCATAACACCATGTTTCAACTTGTCAGTGTTATGACGTGTTGGTATTTTGATTTTTGGTGTTTTGTACACTGCATACTGCCCTTTTAGAATATTATAGTTTTTTGTTCAATCACTACAGGCATGTGGAACTCCCTTTAATTAGTCAAGAGTGTCTTTTTCACCAATCTAGTTCACCAACAAGTTGAATTCAAAATATACTTACTCATCCTGTGATGAGATAATAGCCACAAAGTATTTCCTACTGCATTTACCGGCACTGAAGTTTTAAATATTCGCCTAAAAAACGAACTGTGATTCAGTGGTTGAACATGGAACAAAATGAAAACTATGTGACTTGCCAAAACACAGATTACAGGGAATATATTTTCGTGAATAACCTTCTTCTTTTTTTCAACAATTAAATGTTCAAATAAATTACAAGGAGAGGTTGTACACTATTCTGTGACAAAAATTTACAACAGAATGTGAGTCCCACCTTTTCAGAATCCTTTGCATTTTTTTTTCTCGTATAATGTAGTCCGTCTTTTGCGGTATGGAAGCTTTACCTCGATTTATTGCCTCTATGTCATGACAATTATGGGCAAAACACATAACAATATTAACAAATAAAGGTAACTTGATCACGCTAGTTACGTTAACTGAAACTTTTACAAAAAGTTCGTAAGTTGGAAGCTTTCGACCTTATCTTAGGTTTTCATCACGCCAATGGAGGACTAAGATTCCTTAGTCCTCCATTGGCGTGATGAAGACCTAAGATAAGGTCGAAAGCTTCCAACTTACGAACTTTTTGTAAAAGTTTCAGTTAACGTAACTAGCGTGATCAAGTTACCTTTATTTGCCTCTATGTCATATTCAACAGCATTTTGTTCTTCCCATACTTCTATTGTTAAATGGAATACATCAGTGTGAGGATGTCCAAACCAAATTTTCCCATCGATGATGCCAAGCCTTGATTTTGTTTTGTATTCTGGGATGTCACTACATGAACTGATCAGATGTTTGGTGGAAACAGTGGTTCTGATTGTTGAACTTCACCGTTAAGTTGCCATATCAGTCCACAAACATGATAGTCTTTGAACCACTGAATCACACCTTTGAACCACTGCTCATCAAATAATGTTTTTATATTAAAAAGTAATGCAAAAAGTTTGATCAGGAGTGATGAAAGCCAGAGCAGTGATTTGATGAACCAAAAGACTGTGTTCCCCATCATCTGCATATTTGGTTTGAAGTCCTGGAATGCTCTGAAGTTTACGACATATGTTTTGCCCTAAGTGGGAAAAATAGCAGTGATGTTGAGCCTGAGGGAACTCATTCTTGACAACATTTATAATAGACTTTTTGAAGTCACTCAACTGTTATTTTAGAGCCTAGCTGGGGCATGAACAGAATATAGCTTATGGAAAACAGTTGGCACTGTCTTAAATGTTCCATCCATAATCCAGTATTTGGCTTTGCTAAGCCTTTTAATGCCTGCAGTTGTTGAGAAGAGCAATATTTTGTCCTCACCAAGAATTGATTTTTTAACCAGAAATAAATCACCTGTTATTGTATGCTTCAGTTCTTTGGGAATATTTAAATTTTCAAGTGATGTTGGTTCTTCTGGTGTCTTTGCATCAGGCTCTTTTGATTTGTTGTCTCGGGGCATCTTTCGATGGCATGCTTTGGAAAGCAAATGAACTCCTCCCCATGATTGTTTGTTGAACCAGCTGAATTGGTAAATTGTTAGATGAGCGAGCATTTTCTTTTACACTTCTGCCATTTTTTTTTCACTAGATAAGATTCCAAAGATTTGGTGCATGGGTGTGCTTGGTGGTGTCTTTCAGATGGTGCTCATCATCACACAAAACTGTTTGGACCCTGCCTTTGCATCCTTTCCCTTTCTGATCACAATATCCAGTAGAACAGGTCATTGCATTTATGTTATTTTAAATAGAGATGTCCTTTCACACTCAGTTTTTTTCTTCCTTTCTGTGATAGTACTAATTCACAAATTTCAGGCATAATTCTTTCAATACATTAATTATCCAGACAAAATTCGTCACAGATAAAAAAATAAAAAATAAAAAAAAATCACGAACTAGCTTTCATGCAAGACACTTTATGATAGAGCTTTGGAACGGAAATGCAGAGCACAGTGTTTGCACAACCAGTGTGAAGAGTAGTGTATTTGTGCAGATTGGAGACAGGAAATGCTGTCTACATCATTTCCACTTTCACAAACAACAAAGTAAGTCTCCTGAGGCAGAAGTAAGTTGCCGACAGCCTCATCTCTTGAAGGATGCAAGTGTGTGTATGGACTGTGCAAAGTGGGGTTGGGCACATCGGTGAAAAACATCGATGTTTAACATTGGTGATTACTCATTTACACAACATTGATTATTTGACGTTATCAGTACAAATTTTTGATGTATCAATGAAAACATTGATGTTTTTGCCAAAAATGCAAATAAGGAGTGAAATAAGAACATAAGGTAAGGAGATGGGGTGTAGGTTACATACAACCCCCATGCCCCCCTGACAACTAATTTTATCCTACAAGAAATAAATTATGGAATTCATTGTTTTCCCTACAAGAATTAAATTATAGAGGAAAGAGACAATCCGAGGAAATATGGGTATATCCAAACAAAAGTGTCTGGAATTTTTTTTTTTTTTTTCTGAATAAGAAATAAAACTAAGTGTAAGAGGCTTGATCAAATGAAACAGGTTTGTTTTGCCTTGTGTTCAAATCAGTAAGAGCCGGTTGGAATTAGTTTGCGACAGATATTTCTTACATACTCTGGCTCCCACCAGTAAAAACCAGGCAACTGCTGTGAAAGGTTGCTTCTGAAATCACATTCAAAGATGACGTTTATAATAAAAATCCGCCCAAAGTGGAGCAACGAGTGATAACTTCACCTGCATGTTGTCTACACTGCAACAAACTATTCTATGTGGAAAGCCACAATCCAGATAAACTGACATTGAGTACTAGCTTTCCACTTATCATAGCTTCCAACCCACCCGGTTTTCAAACTGATCTCCTGGCTTCCCAATTTGTTGCCAAATCTCCCAGTTTTTTTTTTTTTGAAAAATGCTACTGGTAGGGATTAAAAAAGTACAGGCGTGGGATTTCCACCGCCAGCAAAAAAAAAAAAAAAAAAAATGCAGTTTTTTTCCTTAAAGGAGTTGTTTACGTTAGCTGGCTCAAAGACACTTGGAAGATGGAAGTTATAAAATTTGATCCAATATAAAAACTTAATCCTTGGCATTGGGCCAAAAGCATTTTGACCTCTGATCCTTGAGCAGTCAGCAGTTCACATGGTGCAAAGTACAGAACAGCTAAAGAGGGAGCGAAAGCCACGGAAAGAATCTCTTGCATTGGCAGGTCATTAGCACAGTAGCTGGCGTAACTGCCGAAGATGGGAGGGAGTGAAACCAACAAAAGAATTAGTCACCGTTTGCACGTCTTTCCTTTCAGTGCAAGAGGGAAGCAAGTTCTGTGGAATTCATGTGTTTCGGCTGTATGCAATGCATCAGACGCAGGGTGTTCCACTTGCTACTTTACCCAAGTTTTTATTAAATGACATTGCGAATAATTACAGTAATTAGATGATATTTGGTAAGAACATACCTTCTTCCATGGAAAACAGAACGATATCATAAGAGATGTTGAAAGTGTCCGCCCTGTACATTGAGAGGCTTGAACACGAGACTCCATATTTCGGGAAGTTTGCGCCAGTTGCTCTAGTGTAATTGCTGTCACTGCCTTACAGATGTTGTTCTTCAATGCCTCAAGGGTAGTCGACTTCTTTTGAAACACAAGGTTTGAGACATCCCCAATCAGGAGGTGTTAGATCAGGAGATTGAGGTGGCCACATTCCTTTAGAAATCACACAATCTCCAGAGAATAACTCAATTTCAGCCATACACACATATAATAAATGGGAAGTTGCCCCATCTTGTTGAAGCTATCACTGGTCAGCTGTTCATTGTGCAGTTCGTTAACGAATGCCCGAAAAATTTCCATGTAGACGGCTGTTGTGACTTGTGACCGTATCCTGAAAGAAGATGGGTCCAATGATCAGGCGCCATGACAGTGCTCACCACACTCCAGTTTTTTTGTGCAGGAAGTGGTTATTTGATTAATTCGTTAGGACTTGCCGCTGCCCACGTACACAGGTTTTGTGCATTTGTGTATCCCGATAAATGAATCCATGCTTTGTCAAAAAAAAAAAAGGTGTAGTCCAAGATGTCCGGTCATTCTGCAACAATGCCTGAAACCACTGACAATACCTCGTTCTTTTCTCTTGGTCTGGCATATTCAGTTCATGAACAGCAGACAGACGGTATGGATAAATTGCAGCCTTTTTTTTGCTGCTCTCTGACCTACCGGTTTCCTGGGCAAGTCTATGCAAAGATTTCCATGGCAAAGCAAGAAGTCTTTGCGGGATGGCCCCCTCCATGCAAATCATGTAATGCACTATGGGTCTCCAGCTTCTTAACCTGTTGCAGAATGCACAGTTTACTTGGTGCTGTCTGACATCCAAATTTCCTACGAAATTCACACTGACACTTCTTTATAAACTTATTCTCCCAATAAATATGGACAAGAAACACATGCTTGGGTATGGTTAACCGTGTGGACATCGTTAGTGCATACGATCTGCCTCGCGACAAACAAGCAACTGAACTAACCCCGGGGAATCACAAGCTTGATATGTGCAACGTCCGAGGTAAAAATTTCTGTGCCAACAGGCATCGAAGAATAACATCTGTGAGGCAGTGGCAGCGATTACACTGTAGCAACTGGTGTGAACTTTTCGAAATATGGAGTCTCGTGCTCAGCCTGTCTAGATGCACAGGGCGGTTATTTTCAACATCTCTTATTATATGATTCTTTTTTCCATGGATGAAGGTATGGTCTTACCAAATATCATTCAGTTACTGTAATTATTCATATTTTTGATAAAAACTTGGGTAAAGTAGTGAATGGGATACCCTGTAGGGTTTTTTTGTTTTTGTTTTGTTTGTAGTGATTGACGGCGCAAAGTTCTAAATGATGCTTTTTTGTCGCTCTAGCTGCAGTGTTTGGTAACATATATAATGTTACAAGCATGACAGAGTTTTGTTCAAGTTTGTTGACAGTATGAAGGACTTTTGTTGCTGGGCCTAATTGTTAGATGGTTTCCTTGGAAGCATGCAGTACTGTTTTCAGCACTTTCTAGTCTTGATCTAAAGTTCAGGTTTGTTAGACTTCAGGGAAAATAGACCAAGCTTAATGCTAAAAAAAAAAAATAAATAATGTTATCAAACTTTTAGAGTCTTTTCACTGCAAATTTCCCTTCTTCATAAAATTTAAAAGAGAATCATTGTATGCATTTTGTTCCGAATATGGAGTAGACGTGTTTCACACAGTAGAAAAGGGGATATTGTGTTGTAGCACATAGTAAAATGAAAAAGCATAATGACAATGTCTTCTTCTTAGCCTGTTAGCACTCACGGCAGGGTATAGGCCTTCCCCAGTCTTTTTCAACTTCCTTGATCCTTAGCCTCAGTCCACCATTTAGCACCTCTAAATTTCTGTAGGCCATCTCTCCATCTTGTTCTCTGGTGCCCTCTTTGTCTCTTTCCATCTCTGTTGTCATTCTGTTATTAATCATGTTCATCTTTCAGTCTTCCAACATGTCGAGCCCATCTCCACTTTGATTCTTTTATTATTTTTATAATATCTATTGTTCTTGGCCTCCTCTTATAAGTCTTTTTATTCCCAACATTCTTCTCTTTAACATTTTTACTGATAATCTTATTTTTTCACATTGTTGTTCTGTGATACTCCACATTTCACTTTCATAAGTAAATATGAGGGGTTAATACATACATTTAAGATTTTTCTTTTTAAACACAGTGGAAGATTGCTGGTTAAATAGGCTTTAAGTCTCCAAAGTGCTCTATTGCCTTGGATAATTCTATTGGTTTCTCTTTCTTACAAGAAAGAGAAACCAATAGAATTATCCAAGGCAATAGGAGCACTTCTTACAAGAAAGAGAAATCAATAGAAGAACTTTGTTTGCTTCAGCTGAAGACTTCAGCAATATTTGTAGTGAGTGTTTATTCACTTTGTTCTTAGTGGAAGATAATTTGCTCCTAAGCTGTGCTGATCGTGCACGGTCTTAGTTTCAGGAAATGTTGCCCAACTGTGAAACTGCAGAGAAGTGGCCACACTAAAACTATAGCCATCATAAATTCTATGGCGATTTCAGAAGAAGTGAGCAATAATAGTTCTTTGCTGAAAGAAGCATTAAGAATCTCCCAGTTTTTCATTTTCCAAGGTTGGCAGCTGTCTTATGATATTCTATTGTAGTGAAATTTGCCATGAACACTTTCACTGCCCAATTTGAATTGTAGCCTTTAGGCCATATATGCACTTCAGTATTAATGTGTATTATTGCCCTTATTATTTTTCTTTAGTCATTTACATATACCAAATATTAAATTTGTAACTTCAAATCTGCTAAAAAGGCCTGAGGACTAGAGGCCTTTAAAGCACCTAAGGATTGATATGTGGTACTCCCATTGTCATACTCTATTACTTATTTGCATATACCAGATATTAAGTTTGTAACTTCAAATCTGCTTAAAAGGCTGCCAGCCTAGTATAGACCATGTAACTACTTCTGGATTGATGTGTATTATTGTGCCGTTATTATTCTCTGTTACTTATTTGCACATGCCAAGTATTAAGCTTGTAACTGCAAATCTGCTAAAAAGGTCGACATGTTATGCCATGTAACTTTCGTTGTTTTGCACTGCAGGTGTTATAATTGTTGGTGTTTTGGTTATCAGTATTTCAACCTGTCGGTATTTTGAACTGTTGGGTGTTTTGACCTGTTGGTATTTTGTACAAAAACCATATGTAAGTATCAAGATGCTAAATCATTTCATGCAATGTGCTCATAAATGAAGTATATTCGAGAGAGCCTCAATTTGATGAACTGTTGATCTGACTAATCTAGGACTGCTTTCTTGTGTGCCAAAATATACAGAGTACATTGTAGCACTAATTCAAAAACAGAGGTCTCATTGAGTAATTTTAAAACATAGGTTATGGCAGTATGTCATCTAAAATATACACAACATTCTTAGTATGTTTGTGAACATAGGTTACTGTGATTATTTCTGAAAAAAGTATGCTTTTGTTTTCTTCAGCTGTATGCCGGACTTCGAGACCAGACTGTGAAGATTTACGACCGTCATAGACATAGTTTTATGAAAACAATTAATGTAAATTCTGGAGAAGGCGCTATAAAAGGATTGGCATCCTACAATAAGTAAGTTTAATTTCATTAAATGTTATTAGTACATCTATATATGAAGTTTACTAGATTCCCTCTCTTTTTTTTTATGGTAGAGGGCTGTTTCAAATTAATTATTGTAATGTGCTTGAACACCAACTGCTTCTGTGAGGATTTTTGTTGGTACACAGTTGTGCTAGCATTTTTTTTAATACAAAAAGATGTTTGGAAAAGCTGAAAGTTTTTGTTATTACAGTGAAACTTCCATTAATGGATACCTCCAAACAGTAACCTCCAAGCAACTGCAAGTTTTGATTGGTACAGAATAGCTGTTGTACGTTTAACATTAATGATAACCTCCGAACAGTGAAACCTCTTTAAGAGCGGCCAACAGACAACGCAGTCAGTTCCAAAAGGAATCTAACGGACACCTTGTCTTTTAGGATTTTATGCAGTTCCTTTGGTACTTCAGTGAAAGGGATATGATAGGAATAAAGAATGTTACTAAGAATTAAGAATGCTACTGTGTCTCGAGCTCGAGGGTTCTATTATGGTGAGTATAGTGTTGTGCTTAAGTGAAAAGAAAAAAGTTAAAGTTTATTTTTTAATTTAAGTTTAATTTACACCAGTAGACGGAATCACAACTTCAAATTTGTGTTGTATACTGGCGTAATCCCATATTTCAGAGTTAAAGTTTAGTTTGCTGCACAGTTGCTGGTGCGTGAAATGCTTTTTATTAGTGTACACCGATGGGCCATTACATTACGCGACCATCTACCTAATAAGCTGTAGGACCCCATTTAGCCTGCAATACAGCTGCCACTTGGCGAGGCATTGATTCAATGAGGTGGTGATAGGTATCCTGGGATATCTGGTACCACAATGTCAACAGCAGGTCCTCCAGTTCCCGTACATTTTGAGGTGGTGTTGATTTAGTGTGAACCCACTTTTCCAAGTCGAGCCACAAATGTTCAATTAGGTTCATGTCTGGAGGCCAGGGCATTAACAGAAAGTCACCAGCATGTTCCTCGAACCACTCCTTGACGATTCTGGCAGTGTGGCATGGCGTATTATCCTGTTGGTAATGGCCATCACCAGCAGGAAACACAGTTGCCATGAATGGGTGAACTTGGTCTGCAATGATGTTCATACTCTGGGAGCTGTTAGGGATTGTGCTATTGGGATAATGGGGCCTAAAGTGTCTCAAGAAAACATTGCTCACAGCATAACACCGCCATTGCCGCCGGCCTGTTTCCACCCAACAGTGCATCCAGGTGCCATAGCCTTTATTGGTAATCAGGGTATCCGTGCTCGGCCATCTACATGATTGACCAGGAATCTTAATTCATCAAACCAGGCCACTTCCAATCATCCACGGTCCAATCTCGATCTTGGGCCCATTTCATACATAGTTTGCGATGACATGCAGTGAGTATGATGGGGGCCCGGCTAGGCAGGCCCATGCGCAGAAGTCTGCGATGAACTGTGTGCTGTGACTCATTGCCCTGATCACCACTGTTGTAGCTGCGGGTGATTTGTTGCACTGTGGCCCTATGGTTGCTGTGAACAATGCGCCACAGTCTCCGCTCCCCTCTGACATCAATGAGCTGCGGACAACACATGGCTAAACGACATTTGGTTATTTGGCCATCTGTACACCACTTTTGATACTTACTCACTGCAGCAGCACGTGAACAACCCAAAAGCCGTGCCATAATTTCCGAGATCGTAGTTCCGAGGTGCAGTGCCATCACAATTTGTCCTTTATTAAACTCTGATAAATTGGCAGCTTTTCCCATTCTGACTCCGAACACTCTACTAATTGAAAGGTAGTCCTCGGGTTGTATATATACTGTTCTGTGAACTTCATCTGCACCACCGTTTGGTCTCCAGGCATGCTCATTTCTCTAGGCTGGGGTGATCATGATGTAATGGTTCACCGGTGTATCTTTGATTGTTGTTCCCTGTGGGGTCTGTTCTTATTTTTTGGCACGCTGCTAGTGAACTGTGCAGCTCCACTTCACTGTCTAGCTTTTTAATTTTCTTTTTCTTTCTCTTAGCGTTCCCTAAACTTAACCTCCTAGCTTGATATTTCTAAAGAGAAGTTTGAGACAACAGGTCAGACACCACTTTCCTAAAATCCTTTACATCCTAATTTTATTTTAAAATGCTATATTGAGTTTCATTCAGCATTCTGCCTTTGGAAAGTTCTGAAACCATTTTCTTTGTGCATAAGGTTTGTACATGTTATTCTCCTTTTGTACCAAAGCAACAGATTAGGCCTAACGTCCAAACAATGGCACCTCCCAACAACGATAACTTTTTTCTGATCCGAGCAGCGCCCATTATTTGGAGGTTTCACTGTATAATGAAATATTCTTAATACATATACCTGTTCATTAAGTGCAAAGGTGTTTTTTCTTTTCATTTGCTCCTGAATAATACAATCAAATTGTGATTAAGATCTACAAAGCCACACACACACACACACACACACATTGCTAAAACTGATAGTGAGCTTTATATGAACATAAAAGAAAATCTAATACTGTGTGAGAGGGTATGTACTTCACATAATGTGGCAATGTACTGTATGTATCATGAGACAGCCAAATTGGTATGCGTATTGTAATGACAAAATTTGCCAGAAAGATTAACATTGGATACATACTCTGAAGTAGAAAATTATTAGGAACACCTACCTAATAAGATGTTGGACTACCCATGGCCTTAAAACAAGCCTCAATTTGATGTGGCATGAATTCAACGAGGTGCTGATATTTGAATTCATGCCACATCAAGCCTCAATTTGATGTGGCATGAATTCAACTAGGTGCTGATATTTTTCTGCAGGTATGTGCAGCCAAGTGGTTGTGATTGCATCCATCAGTTGCTGAATGTTTGCTGCAGGAGGATCTCTTTTGCAAATGGCTGAATTTCATCACACAGGTGTTCAACTGGGTTGAGATCTGGTGACTATGTGGTCCATTTTCACACTTTAAAGTCACTGTCATGCTCCTAGAGCCATTGTGTGACGATCTGAGCCGTATGGCATTGTGCCTTATCTTTCTGGAAGCTGCCATCTTCATCAAGAAACACCATTGCACATGTGCAAAAGTAAATCTGGTCTGTAGTGATGTTGAGATATACAGGGTGTCTACTAGGCATGAAAGTCTAGAAAAATTCACAAATTTTGTTTTGGGGATCATGATTTTTTTTTCCCTTTTTAGTAATTTTTCACTTTCTGGGGACAATCTTATGTAATTCTCCATATTTTAATAGCTGTACAACTATTATTTTAACTTTTCACACGTTATAACATTTTCCGTGTCGAGTGCTCCCTTGCCATTTAATCTCTGCTGTTGTATAAAATTATCAAATTCAGTAGATTAACAGTCAATGAATTAAAGTTCAAGATATTGTAATAGGCACTTACCTACCATGATAATCACTGGAAGTATGTTTGTAGGTCCCAATGTTTAGTACATTCAATTTGGTTGTTTAATAGTTGATTGTTGAGCTGACGTTGAGTTAGCATTTTAAAAGAACATAAGTTATTCAAGTCTAGTTCAAATTGAATATGACATTTGAAGTTCAAAAAGAGTCAGAATTAAAAAACATCGACAAGAGATTTACAATCCATACCATAATCATTAAAATCCAAATCTTCAGAATTTAAAAGAAATGTCTATACAATTTTTTAAAATTTTAAAATCTTTATTGTTATATGCTGTCGTCAAATTTATAAAATAGCTCTTCAAACTAAAAATGGAAGACAAAGACCATTATGTTAACAAAGACTTCAGACAAAGAGCAGAAATTTCATAACAACGAGTACTCACAACTCGAATATCCAGACAAGTTTTGACCCATCTTTGTAACGGTCATCTTCAGCAGTAATTCTCCATGCTCCAACCACAAAGGACGTAAATGCGGTTTCCATATAATGATCCAAGTGTTAAAAAAAAAGGGCACTTGTGCTCTCTTCCACAAAGAAAATCATCAAAGCAAAAAATGTTTTAGCATAGAAATATATGTATAAAATGTTGTTTACAAAATTTTGTGGTTAATTTAGCAATTTAAATTATTGTACTGCTTATAGGGTCATGACATTTTCAAATATAAATGTTGAAAGGTGTGTAATGAAATCATTTAGCACAATGTTACGTATTTCAACTTACTTCAGGTGCACAGGGTTCCCACGCCACCTGGAAAACCGGGAAAACCGGGAATTCTCAGGGAATTTGAAAATTGTTCCAAAAATCAGGGAAAACTCAGGGAAAATCGTGTTTTTCCGTAAAAATCAGGGAATTTTTTATCAGGGAACTGAAAAGTCAGGGAATTTTTTATTTTGCCAAAAAAATATTTTCTTTCAGACTTTGTAGGATATATTTCTGTATTGCTAAGTTTTAAAATAATTCCGAGTTGTTTTATCCTTCGAGGTAACCCACCCACCGATTAAAGTGCAGCTGTGCTGGGGAGTGCGTCTCTTCGCGGTTTCCCCATCTCCAGATGCTCTAAACTACAACCGAACAAACGGACACGTCAAAGCGTGAGAGAAAGCCATTAATCACACACCCATTGCGCAGGCTCTTGTCTGCTGCGTTCGCGCAGAGGCAGTCACTTGTTCCTAAGTAGGTGCCCTGGCTCTCTGTGTAGACTGGGAAAAAAATTATGAAAAAGCTATTTCCTCAATTTTTTAAATAACCGACTGAAATTTTTACAGTGGGCAAGATATATGAAAATAACGTTCCATTTTAAATTTCGCCGAAATTCATCGGAAACTTTAGAAGTTGCGCTTTCCCCCCCCTTTTGCATGTTCCACTTATCTTTTATCAAACCGTACTAAAACATTTTATTTTGCCGGATTTTGGTCATCCTAATAAATTCGCCCCCCCTCCCTTCAAGAGCAGTGTGGATGAACGTTGCAAATTGAGGGCACCTAATTTATTTTGAAAAAGTTCGTATCACTTACAAAGTAAAGCTTCGCTTCGTAATTCTGTAGCAGAGTTGGTATAGTTGGAAAAGTATGTACCTTCAAATGTTTGAACAGGGAAGATATTATGAAATAGAAAGATTCTTCAAAGAGGGGAAAGATCAATTTTTTTCATAGTACTTACGAGTATTTTGTATGAAAAATACCATGCAATTGAAGTTTCGGTACTATTGCATACGTACCAAATTTCCCAGATTTCACGGCCGTTTTCTGCATTCGTTGTTTTACGGCCGGAAAGAGATTTTTCTTGATTCTGTCATATTTCTATTTCATAATGCATGAAGAAATTTATTTATAGCTATTTTAAGACGATATTCCGATTACTGCAAGAGCTGGCTGGTTGCGAAAAATAGGTAGTCCGACGCACGGAACCATAGATTTTCACATCTGGGTCATTCCACGCAAAATCGTCAGATATTGAAATAATTTTCCACCAACACATCTCCGATTCTTTATGGGTAGCTGCCTCCAAGTTATGAAAAACCCTAAAAGTTTCAACTTTTTTTGTTTCTGATAGATTAGAAGATATTATTTTTTGAATTTTTTGTGCATAGTGGAACCGTTTTCCGTAAAAATGCAAATATCTCCGTTATTTAGAATAAGAAATATAAAATTCGTCATTCTCTCGTAATTTTTCCTAAGGTTTCAGCTTATACATGGGGAAAAAAATTTGCGAGAACAAAAGTTAGACGGGGTAGAAATTTTCTTGTAATCGTAAATTCTTTTTCTTGCGTTGCTGCACCTCACAAGAGTTGCATAAATTATTCATTTCACATCTTTACCCTCACATTGCCGAAAAAAATATAAAAAATCTACCTAGTTACTACTGATTTAAATCTTTGCCGTGCGTGCTCTATTGGTTTCAGGTGTGTCAGTGCAGGCGCTAAAGCTTCTGTCTCCGTTTTGGATGACGTTATTTGTGGGGAGTTACTGCAAATGACCTGAGTGGGCTCCAGACCTTTCTCGCACTTTGCCTGATCAACATCGCACAAATGTATTGCCCTTCGTAAAGATATTGTTAAGTATAAACATGCCACTCGCCACAGGATGAAAAATTATGTTGACAAAAGTGTTAGGAGGATTTTATGAGCACACATGCACACAAAACTTCCTCTAATTGTGTCCCGTACAAGTAATTTGACGTAGCGTGGAAATTAACTGTGACCTGCAAGAAAAGTTCAGTACTAATGTTTGTGTCACAAACGTATGCAATCAATTTTAAGTCTTCCGGATTTTGGAAGTACTTGTATGAATTGTAGCCTCTCAGGCAAAATGGTATTCCGTATTAACTGTTAGTTTTCTCCACTTGTTGCTTCCATTATTTTTTCTTTATCCCTGGGTTTATTTTATTTATTTATTTATTTATTTTTTTGCCGTTATGGCATTAGGATCTCTGTGTGCCAGCTTATTGATTATGAAATTTAACAGCACAATGTCTAAATATCCTATGCTGCGTTATTTAGAAGCAAATAGCAGAGGTGCCAACTATTACGAATTGTCCGTAATTATTACGGTTTCGACTGTCAGATTATGGACAGGTTGGAAGAATTACGGATTGCCGCCCCGGTGGCGCAGTGGTCTAAGCGATGGCCTCTGATCATTCGTCCGAACGGGGTCCGGGTTCGAATCCCAGTGAGGCATGGATGTTGTGTTTGTCTTACGGCACTGGCTCTCTCCCTTCCCTGGAACCAGTGACCCTAAATTAGGGACGGGCGACTGCTTATAGCCCATTGAGTTGCTCACGGTGGTCGTTAAACCTCCAATTAAAAAAAAAAATGGAATGTCCATGAATCATATCGTCAAACAGCGATATTATCGGAAGAATGGTACCGTAATGTTCTTCGTATAATCCGCGGATTATCTGTTAAAAAAGTTAAAATTATAGGTTTTGCGGATGGATACACCGATGCGGTTAATACGCCGATTTAAAAAAAAAAAATTACAACCTTCCGATTTTTAAAAAATCTGCAGCGTGATTGTGCAGGGAAGGGTGTAATAATTGGAAAAGGAACTCCTCGGAAATATTTTCCTCAGTTCAGGAGTTTGTACGAAGCGGGGAGGAGGGGAGGAATGTCGTAACGAAAGATCGGGAAAGTTGTGGGGAAGGACGACAGGGGTCATTTTGATATCGTTGAGGAGAGCTCTGACTGTCGTGCCAGCTCTGTTTTTGGCAAAAAGCCAAAGAAGTACGCACATCACTTGCTGCACGAACCTATGCGTTTCTCCTTTCGGATTTCATGTGCGCGACCTTGTGTCTAGTTTGCTTTCGTTGTTTTGGCGAACGTCGTTGCTGCTGTTTTCCTTTCATTGCTAATCATGATGTCTCTGAAAAGGAAACGTTTCAGTTACACTGCCGAATTTAAGCTTGAAGTGGTGGACAGAATTGAGGATATGATCGTGTCACTGCGCTATAGTTTTGAGGTCAGAACACAATCGTGCAGCAACATACGGAAAGCCTCTGGGTCGCGATTTAAAACGTAAACAAATCTGTCTGTTTATTCCGCGGGAGAATTCACGGGTTTTTTTATTGGCCCACGTATAAGACGATCTCTCAACTCTGAAAGCAGGAATTCTTCCAAAACTTTCGACTTATACGCGAGTACATACGGTATTTCTACGACTTGTTCTGTATCAGCCTTTCATCATTGGCAAGGTGTAATGCAATACTCTGGAGCTGCATCGGCGTGATCTATGGATGCCACACCCTTTATCTGTCCGGAGATAAAAAATATAAAACAGTTACCTTTAAAAATGAATTTCTTCATTTAATAAAATCGTTTTTTTTTTCTCTTACTTCTTCGGACTCATTATGTGTTTCTGGAACGTGGAAAGAGCGATGTATTTATTTATTTTCTGACGCCACGTATTTGGAGGATTTTCACCTTGGATCTCGCCCTTTGGATTTAATATATATAGCTAGTGCCGTTAATACCCACCAGATGGAGACGTCTCAGTAGCTGAGCCCATCTTACAGATTTATGATGTCAGAAGCTGACTTAAAAATACACATAGCACCGTGGATTGTTGGCCACCATGGTGTGAAGCTAACGCGCTAGGCTATATATGGAGAGATCCGTGGATTCAATTCCCGGCGGCGGCTGAAAACAATTTTTCAGTTGCTATGTGTTTCTGGAACGTGGAAAGAGCGATGTATTTATTTATTTATGTGGCCGACTTTTCTGTCGGAAATTCCACTTCTGGTTCAACATCTATGATGTGCGGATTATACGGCGATTTTTATTTCCTGAATGTCACAGTCTGCGGATTATACAAAGGATTTTTTTTTTTTTTAATATGAATTTCGTGGTCTGCGGATAATACGACGAAAATTACCGGTAATATGCAGTAAGTGTCATCGTAAAAGAGTTTGCGCTTGCTACGCACTTTTCTGTGTGACAGGAGAAAGGTTACTTCAGCCAAAACTTTTCCTTCTGCAGTTGAGGCAGTGCTGTTCACTTTGCATTGTTGGTGAATTATAAGACGTCGTACTGTCGGAAATCACTTTTTCGAGCCCCCGTTCGAAGTGCAATAACGATCAACTTGCCGCAACGCGTGGTCCCGCGATGACGGATGTTTATATTTCTTGCGGACTTTCGCCGCGGGGGAGAACGAAGTGCAGTGTTTTATTACTAGAAGCTCTTCACATTATTCATTTCTTTTCCCAAACAAACAGACACAATCGCAAAACTCCGTGAATTACGAATCCCCATCTTTTTCCAAACTCGTGTTAGCAGAGGATGACTTTATTGACAGCTTGTTCCTCAGACTAGGAGACGTGCTTTTTCCTACTGCGTGAAATTGTTTTCTGAGGTTATTTGAAATGGCTTGTAGTGAGAGTGAAAGTTTGCCAAGTGATGGTGATGATTTTGAATCATCTGAAAGGGATATTGGCCTAGCAACATCAAGCCAAAAAACTAGCCACCATATCTTCTTCAGAAGGTGAAGATCTTCATAGTGAATCTTCAGATCATGAAAGTGAATGGGAGGATGTTAATAGAGAGAAGTGATTAACAACCTCAGCATCTTTTTTATTAACATGAAATGCAGGGGCCCAAACATGCTCCTGCAACTGATGTGGCACCTATTGCATATTTTTACTTGTTTTTTACCAATTTCATCCTTGGAATTATCGTTTCTGAAACAAATAAATATGGAAAATGTTACAAATGCTGAAATAAAGGTTCTAATATGAGAGTAATCAGTAGCCCATGTAGGACGAGATGATTGCCGAAGGCATATCCAGTCAAAACAAACACCAAGATTGTGTAAAATTAAAGACTCGATCAAAGCCTTTGGATAATTTTTTTGCAAAAAGAATGAAAATAGCGTGATAAACGCTGAATTGCTGTTTACTACAATCGTTGTGGAGCATAACCTACCTATAGCAAGCTGTGATCATGCTGGTCGCTTCTTTCATGCTATGTTCCCAGACTCTGATATTAATGAAGCTGGATATCCTTGAGCAGACGTGGCATGGAATGAAATATCTTAGACAAAGGATTCATCTGGCCTTCTCAAGTATTCCACATTGCCTAAACTAATGTTGGTAATATTGACTATCCCTCACAGCAATTCCTCTATGTAGAGAATATTTAGTATAGTAAGGAAATACCTCACATACTTTTGCCCAACAATGAGCACCAAAACATTAAGTGCCCTTCTTGTACAGAAAAGTAAAGCATTTTCCTCAGGTGAGCTCTGTTATAAAAAGTTTTCTGAAAAAGAATATACCACTGCAAAAAAAGCAACAAGGGAGTTTTTATGTCAGCAATGACATGAGGTAAGTACAATATTGATAATTTAATTTCATATTTTTTTTTGTGAGGATAGTGTTAAGATACAAAGTTATTACACATTTCATGCATTAATTTCTCATGAAATACCCATTCCACGCGTTAACGATGAGGCTCCGTATGGTGATTACCGATAGGCACCTCATACAAGTATTACAGGTTACACAGTAATACTATAATATTGTCCTCAACTTTAAAAAAAATGGCGTGTTACATTACTGAAAGTTTGTGTTACATTGCTGAAACATTACTGAAAAATCCCCTATTGATTACTGATACGTTCTGCTAGAGGTTGGCACATCTGAAATAGCATAGATTCGATGTTCTCATTGCCAAGTGCAAGAACTAACTTTAGCTAAAATAATTACAATTTTGATTTTTAAATATCAGCAGTATTTTCCCTGATTGCTAGAAATTGTTGGGATGGTACTGACACACGTTTTTCCTCAGGCGCAGAAATGCTGTCACGATTTCCATTCTCTCTCTCTCTCTTTTTTTTTTTTATTTTTTAATAGCTGTTTTAGTTTGCTTTGTCTTTAAAGATTCTAAGTGAATTCCAATAGAAAATGCAAATTGTTAGATCGATTTGATAGAACCGCTCTAACAAAATGTTAAGAGACTGTCAGACACTCTCCATTTTATCATTCCCATTAGACTTCAATTTCAGCAAAAGTTTCCATGTTCTTTAATATTTATGTAAAATAAGCACTTAAAAAGGATTTAACGCTTCAGCATTGTATCATTTAATGGCAATTTATTCTCTTCAGTCACAATTCTCCCAGCTTGCATTTTTAAACCTAACTGGAACTCTAAATGTTGTGAGTCGTTTAAAATGTTATTTATATACTTGTGTGCACTTAAAATACAGATAAATCAGTTATATAATTTCACCTAATCGATTGAAATATTTCATTATATGTAGAATTTAAATTTTTTAAAACATGTAAATACATGGTTTGCCACCTCGGTGGTGCAGTGGTCTAAGCTCTGACTTCTGACTATTCGTCCAAGTGAGCCTGGATTCAAGTTCCAGATGAGGTATGGGTGGTGTGTTTATCTTACGGCACTGGCTCTCCTTCTTCGTGAAGCCAATGGTCCTAAATTAGGGATGGATGGATGACTGCTTATAGCCCAACAAGTTGCTTATGGTGGTCGTTAAACCTGAAACAAAAAAATAAGACATGATTTTGTTAAATATTATGTAAAATTTATGTTAAATACACTAATTTTTGTAACTATAAAGTAATTAGGGAAAATGAAAGTTATTTATCCTTTATATTTCATATTTTCTGTTTATCTTTATGGACTGTATAATCGGGACGTTCATTATGTGGTGTCTTTTTAATTCTCCCTCATGTGAGATGAACATAACATTATCAGTATTAATTTCAGGTCAGCAATTATTTGCAATTACAGCCTGTCTAGAATTTGATAAATCTTGCTTTCAATACATTACATTATTCCTTAGTTCTCTAAAAATTATCAAAACTGAATTTAAAAAATTGCCTGTAGACATTACGGTTTTATTCGATTTCTGCAGATAGTTTGCTTCATATTTTGTAACATGGAACAATTAGGCACAGTGGCCTGGTACACTCTTGCTTGGAGAAACACATCACAAGAGAACCACTTAAACAATGGATCAAAGCCCTTTGTTGGTTGATTCTCTTTCGACATTTCTCTGAGCAGGAGCCCATTCGGTCATTAAGCTTATCTACACTGTGCTATAAAAGAAAGGAAAACAAACTATTCAACATACAGATTTTTTCTTACATATGAACTGTTTCTACGGGAATGTACTAACAAATTGTACATGGGCAGTACACCACTTAGGTTCAGAAAAGATCATGGAATTATAATACCAAAAATAATATGCCTCATGCATTTAATTGTTATTAATAAAAATCAGGTAATTGTATAAAGAACAGTTATTTAAAGAATTAACAAATGTATGCTTTCGTAAGGAACGCAAGAATGTAAGGAAATGCAACAATTTGTCACAATGTGATTTGATTTACCGCTCTGGAAAAACTCTCAGAACCACCTGGAAAACCTGGAAAAGTCAGGGAATTTTTTTCTACTTTTGAGTGGGAACCCTGGTGCAGTCAAAACATGCAGTGTATGGTGAGTCAGATTTTTGTTACTAGCAGAAGGGCAGGAGGCACTTTTTCCATAGAAAAGGGGGAGCAGTTTCCCCTCATCTTTAATATGTGCCACACATGCATATACTATTGTCACACATGCATATACTATTGTCTTCCATCTATATATATACTGGGTGTCCGAAAATTATTGGACACATTACAAAATTATGTACAAAAAAACCCACTATGAGCATTGTTTGTTTTTCTATGTCACATATTATTAACACGGTTTCTATATTTTTGTTTTGCTGAATTGTTATTCCCAGAATCTGACAGATGGCGCTAGGTATGGCCTGATGAGGAATGTATGAGAAATGCGCAGTCAGTAGTCATGTCATCCACACAGCAGAAGGCGATGTGTGTGTTATAGCTTGCAGAATTAAAGTCTGTCATTAAAGTTAAAAGACGGTACCATTTAAAGTATGGTTGTAATCCTCCGTCAACAAATTCAATTAAGGGGTGGATGAAACAGTTTAAAGAAACTGGCAATGTGGAACTTTGTGGAGGAGCCAGTAGGGCTAGCGTCAGCAGTGAGACGGTTGATCAAGTTAATGAAAGTTTCAGACGAAGCCCCAGGAAATCCGTTCATAAAGCAAGCAGAGAACTGTGCATTCAGAAATCGACAGTTCACAATATCTTGCACAAGAAATTAAAGTTTCATGCTTATAAAATTCAAATGATGCATGTAAATGATCACACTCTGCGATACGATTTTGCTGCAAAAGTGCAAAAGATGCATGTAAATGATCACACTCTGCGATACGATTTCGCTGTGGATATGCTGAATCGAGTGGAAAATGATGAAAACTTTCTCAGTACTGTAATTTTTAGTGATGAATCCACATTTCATGTATCAGGTATTGTGAATCGTCACAACTGTAGGATATGGGGCTGTGGACCACCTCATGCTGCTATTGAACTGGAACGTGATGTCTGGTGCGCCCTATCAAAAAGAAAAGTGATTGGCCCTTTCTTCTTCTGCGAAAAAACCATAAATGGTGACATTTACTTGGATATGCTAGAAAATTTTGCTATACCCCAGATCAAAAGATATGACAACGTCATTTTCCGACAAGACAGTGTGCCTCCGCATTGGTCAACGTGTGTACATAAGTGCCTAAATGAGCATTTCCCCAACAGATGGATTGAGTGTGGTGGTCCCATTCTGTGGCCTCCTGGCTCTCCAGATCTAACTCCATTAGATTATTTCATGTGGGGTTATGTGAAGGATTGTGTCTATTAGGCGCCTTGTACTGATTTTGCAGGAACTGAAGCAGCGTATCAGAGCTGCTGTTAATTCCATAACTCCCCAGATGCTTGCTAATACATGGCATGAAATGGAGTTTCGCTTGGACGTACTACGGGCAACCAAGGGATCTCACATCAAAATTTATTAACTTCTGTAGTTACATTGTAAGTTAGTACAGTCAGTTTCTTTCTATCTGCTTAATGTTTTGTTTTATATAATTTTGTAATGTGTCCAATAATTCTCAGACACCCTGTATATATATAAACTTATGTCTACGTGTCTCTCTCTCTATATATACAGATACACTTGCAGAAGACTTATGGTCTCTGAAAATTGTTAATTTGTCATGAAATTGCATTTCCCAAATTTGGTAGACACGCTGATATATCATGGCATGCAAATGTTGTTGTTCCAGAGGTATTAAAGAATGCAAAGCCCACCATGAAAGTAGACCCCAGACCACTACACTGCCATCACCAGCTTGCACAGTTAATGTTATGCAGGTGGGATCCATCGACTCATGCTGTTGATTATTAACTGAAAATGTGAGACCAGGCGACTTTTCTCCTATCCCCAAGGGTCTAATTTTGGTGCTGCTGTGCCCAATACAGACGAATTTGTCAACTTTCAGCTGGGTTGAGTAGTACACAAAGGGGTCTGCTCATTTATCCCATTTGCACCAATGTGCAGCACACTGTGTTTACTGAAATTTTCCTCTCGATGCAGTTGTTGTACTACTCGGTTACTTCATGTAGTAGTACAACAACATTTCTGATACGCTCACACTTGCTTGCCTGTTGCCAACTATCTTGTCTCTTTCAAAGTCGCTTAAATCATGAGCATCGAAACATGCGAGCTGAAGAGATTGAGAGCAATAATTCGCAATAAACGCAAAGATATCGATAAACTAAGTGTGAAAAACTACGAACTGTACAATCAGTGTATACAGTATGAAGATAAGGACAACAAGGTCAAGATTGAGTTTATAAAACTTTATGCAATTTTGGACAGACAGCAAGAAAAGTGTAAACTAAAACACTTTCGAAAAATTAAAAATCTAATAAATGACAAGCACCAGAAAAAACGTAGAGTAGAGATTAATAACAAAAATCTTTATATTAATGAATCCTGTTTAGAACTATCAAATCTGCAAAAGAAAGCACTTGAAAGAGGTATAAGGTTTACGTATCGGCAAAAAGTGCCAAAAACGGAATACCTCATTCCGCAAATTGAGAATGTCATCCAAAGATTGCCTAATGCAAATAAAAATCCTACAAGATTTAAAATAGTCAGTGCCATCAACATGTACAACACCAATGAAAATACAAGAATCACATATGAGCGTGAAGCCCTAATGAAGTTGAGAAACAACCCTACAGTTAAGTGCATTATGGCGAACACATCTAAGCAGATTGTCATCTTAAATACAGATGAATATAATAACAAGATGGCAGAAGCAATCAATAAGTTGAATGCCATCATCATCATCAATAAAGACCCTGTTGACAGTATAATTAGGAACTTGGCTAATATAAAAAATCACAGTGACTTGCCTACAATTATTAAAAGTAAATGTATTCCACCCGTAGGTGCCTGTACACCAAATATTTTTGGTAAAATAAAAACGCATAAGACTAAAGAACCTATTAGGCCTATTGTTAATAAGAATTTATCTCCAACCATTAACTTGGAGAGGGCATTATTTAACTATATCAAACCATTCTACAATAGCCAATGAAGCCAGTATTACTAATGCTACTGAAGTTATCAACAAGTTAAAAACAATTAAAACCTCCAATTTCACAATGGCCAGTTTAGATGTCATCTCTCTATATCCCAATACTTCAACCGATATCGCTATTGACTTAATTAATTCCAGATTAAAAGATGAAAATCTTACTGATAAAGTCAGAAACAGTATTATATCTGCATTATTATTTGTTACAAATAATAATGCAGATATAATACTGTTATTATTTGTTACAAATAATAATTTTTTCACATTTAATGGGATAATTTATAAACAGCAATATGGCACCCCAATGGGGTCCCCAATTTCAGGTCTACTGGCCGAAGTCATTCTGCAAGATATTGAAAACTATATATTAGATCATTCTAATATATACTTACCATATGTATATCTCCGATACGTCGATGATATTTTACTATTTTGGCAGCACTCCAATCTTGAAATAGATAACTTCATTAATAAATTTAACAGTTATCAATCTATACAGGTTAGTAAAGAAATTGAAGTTAATGGCCAGCTAAACTTCTTGGATATATCTATACACAAGGATAACGGAATTATAGAATATTCAGTACACCGGAAGCCGTCATATGTACAGGCAATTATCCCAAAGGATTCTACACACCCTTGGAAATATAAGACTGCAGCGTTCCACTTTTATATTAAAAGAGCCATGACACACTCATCCAATAAAGAATCAGAGATCAAAGAGCTAAAATGGATTGAAAAAACTGCAGAAGAATTTGGATATAATAAAGGATTAGTCAAATCTTTATATAACAACATTACGGCCAGTATATATCATTCTGAAAATAATATTGAAAAAGAAACACAGCAATATTATGGAAAATTTCCATACTTACCTCCTATTAGTACTATTTAAAAAAAGAATGTTACAACAACAATATTAACATTGCAGAAACAGTTATTGACATTGGAAGCATACTTACTACTACTAATAATAGATCAATTCTAAATAAATCAGGCGTTTATGTCATTCCAACAGTTAAGGATGATAACCAAAAAGACAAAGTATATATCGGAAGTACGCGTAGAAGATTTTTGACTAGATTAAATGAACATATTACGAATTGGACAAGAAAAGATGAAAAAACTTCATTAATACAACATTGTTTCAAAAATTATGTAACTCCTGATTGGACTAACACGAAAATTCTAACATCGCATAGATCACATGCCCAGATTCTAACCTCCGAGGCTGTAGTCATTGAGAAAACCAAAAGATACAACTGTAACGTTAATAGTCCAATAGAGCTTCAGTTTGCATGGAGGTACCTTATTGAACAGGAGAGAAAACATTTCAAGAAGAAAAACATTAACAAAAAACAAGTGACATCAGATATTATTTAAAAATACAGGTGAATATTTCTACATAAATGCTACTTGTTTATTTTTGTTTAACTACAGATGGCGACACCATTGATGTGTGCAGTAGAACCCAAATCATGATGCGCAAATATCTACATGACAGGGCTGAACATACATTAGGGTTAAGCAGCATACCTGAGTGAGTGAGTGCGGTAATTCTAATGTCTGTGCACCTACCACTGATGATGGCTACGAGTGTTAGCAGAAACTAGTTTGGTGCTTCGCAGTCGAGAGATTTATATTTTTTGGATTATTTTCTTTTTCAGGACTGTTCATTTTTAAAATTTCAGCAAAATTATAATTCGTCTTCATATTTCGTTGTTATCGAGGTGCTTCGCAGTCAAGATTGTTTCCTCTTCGAGATTATAGTTCGTTTTTTAAAAAATTCAACAAGGTTTTAATTCAGTTTCATATTTTGTCGATGTTAAAATTTTTTTGCATTGTAAAAATTCATCTTGTTTAATTTTATCTGGTGCAGATTTTACAATATCATGAATTTTAATCTAAACTTCACAATTGAAAAATTCACATTCTTTGAAGACGTACATATGAAGCCCCAACAGTCACTATGAATATTGTAAGTACAGATACTTATTATTATTATTCTTGATTTCAATTGCCAATACTATGTTAACATCATTTAGCAATCTCCCGATTGCTGAACTTGCATAACGTGTGAAACAGTAATTACAGACATTTGATGTCAATCAAATTAAAATAGAACCTATGGTTTGGCTCATTGTCATCTTAAAAGGCACCTTCACCATTCAGGAAAAACTACAACATTGCTGGGTGTACTGAATCAGCAAGCAATTCACGATAGTAGGCACCAGTCATACGTTGTTCCACATGCACCAGGGGTCCAAGTTCTTGCCAGATAAACATGCCCCACACCATACAGCCTCCTCCACCAGTTTGCACTGTGAAAATCATGCAGGATGGATCGAGTGCCTCATGTTGTTTGTGCCAAATACGTACATGACCATCCATGAACGTAGTGAAAAATGTGACTTGCCGGACCACCACACTTTTTTCTAGTTATCCAATGTTCAACTTGCAAGATCTTTGCACCAGGCAAGTCTTTTGTGGCAATGAACCATGGTTAGAAGGGAATGTCATTGGGGTCCTGTGTTGCTACAGCATATATGTGCATGTACGAGATGCATTGTCATGACAGACACTGCTCCGGGTTGATGTCTGTTGTACTGAGTAGTCAACTGTTGAACAGTGCTGCTTCTGTTGACCTGTACTAGTCGTCAGACCCAGTGCTCACTTCTCACATCAACCTTTTACTGTCCTGTACAGTTTTGCCTCTGGGTCGTTGTTTGACTATTTTCACGCCAGTCCTGATACACTTTAACTACGGCAGCTTGCAAACAACCCACCAGTTCAGCCCATTTTGGAAATCGATACACCTGGTCTCCAAGCTCCCACAATCTGTTCTTTCTCAAAGTACAATAAATCTTTCCGTTTGCCCACCACGCTCTGAATTTTGCTACCTACTGCTCCACTCACACCTTATGTATGCTGCGTTGGTCGACTAATCGCGCTCTCTGGGAAATCACGTGGTCAACAGGCCACATTCACTTTTGATAGGTGTGGTCATAATTCAGTGTTCACTCAGTGTATGTTATACTGATGAACTCTTGCTGTTTTCTAATGAATTACAAGTGGTTATCACTTGGAGAGAAAATGGTTGGTGTGACATTTTGGCAGTGGACCATAATGTACTGTAACCCACTGGTAGATCATAGAATCATATCATGTTTTTTGTAAAATTCTGTTTCGATTCAGTAGTTAAGTGCAGGTTTTTCATAGTGTGTTAGATAGAGATGAATCTCTCTCAGATCTTTGCAATTATATAATGAAAATATTTCTTATTAGATTGATCTATGGCTAATTAAGTACATATTTTTAGGTATATGGTCACTGCAGTTGAATCAGGAGTGGTCAAAGTATGGAGCATGGAAGAGGAGGAAGAAGAGGAACAAAAGGTAATTAGCAGTTATGATTTTTAAGAAGTGGTTTCCGAAGATAACTTTCACCCATTTTGTTAAGAAAGAAAGGAGGAAGTCAGCATGCGTGCATGCACACACAAATAATATATAGAATATGGGATAAGGTAATAATTAAATATTAAATTCTGCTGAAGCATTTTCTTTGGAAACTATGATGGCGAAAAGGAGATAATGTAATTGTTCAAGTACAAAATTTCCAATCTATTTTGGGCAAAATGTTACCAAACATTGATAAAAATTGTGTACTGAATGACATGTGTGATTTTTTGAATGATGCAGGTTATTTTTGTGGAGTGGAATAACGGGGCCAAATTCACATGAACATTAAAAGTTAGGAAAGTGTTTTTGCTATAATATTATGGGGGTTACTCAAAAGTTTTATTCAAATGTTTTTCTTAGTGGAAAGAGTTATCAAGAAGAGCTGAAAATCTTTGTGAAATTACAGTCATGGTCACAAATATTATTTGTGTAAAATAGTCCCAACCAAGTGTCCAGGTGTATAAAAATAACAGACAAAATATTGGTGAAAATATTCCAAATACGTGGCGACAGTTAATAAATAAATATATCGCTCTTTCCACGTTCCAGAAACACACAGCAACCAAAAAATTGTTTTTCAGCCGCCACTGTGGAATCGAACCAACAGAACTCTCGGTATCGCGCCGAGTGGTATCGCGCCGAGTTACCTTTACGCCACGGGGGCCAACAATCCACGGTGCTATGTGTAGACAAAATATTGGAACTAACACTTTTTTCTTTTTATAATCATTTCATAAGTACCTCATTTAAATGCATAAAGCAGATGTGATTTTAACAATTTTTCTATATTTCTGCACATTCAAGAAATGAAGAATGCTTGAATTCTACATATTCTTTCTGTAAAGCTCCTTTCCAAGGAAATGTACCACTACAGCTGTTGCTCTGACTTTTCTAAAGTTTCACCAACCTATTCGCCAAATTAATTATTTTTTTTTGCCAAATCTAATCTGAAGTAGCCAATTTTTTTTCACTCTCCATTGGAAATGTAAAAACCATAAAAACAAAGTGTTATAATAGTACAAAAACAATAAGTTGTAGATTCTTTACAATCAAGCTTAGCAAAATATTATGTTATAGATCCCAAATTGTAATAAAAAGCATTGTAGACACCTATTTTCAATTTTGAATTTATCACTACCTATAAAATTTCTAAACAAAGAATTATTGTCAGGATATTTTTAAATTAATTGAAAAATTGGGTATTACATTTATTGTGTGGCTTGGTTCTTAGTTCTAAAAGGGCCAGTGTAAAAAAAAAAAAAAAATGCTGATGTTGAAAAATTTCACTTTATTACTCATATAAATAGAACATTCATCTAAGAACTACTTACATATAAGTTGTGCAATATTGTTGGTTAATGGTTCACATAAAAAAATGAAATCCACAGAAATGATATCATTTAAAAGATTATATTAATTTTTAAAATATGCTTGGCATTGCCAAAGCAAAATTTGGCATGGTGTCCAAGCAAAAACAATCTTTTTCAAAAATTTGTTTCGCTTAGACATTAATAAAAATGGTAATTGCCGGTGTTTTTGCCAAAACATTTTATCATTGCCAAAGCTATTTTTTTCACTAATTGCAAAGAATGCGATCAGCAGCTTGGTCTCTGGCACTACATAAACAGTCTTAATGAATACCTAAATAATGAGGCTTCTTCTGTATCCTTTGCAAGCTTTCTTTTTGAACTAAACTTTCTTTTAATTAATCCTCAATTATTGTTGAAGAATCAAAACAGTAATTGCAAAATAAATCGGTTCATATACCATTAATTCTTCCTTGTATTTAAGGAAAAGCATTTTCTGCTATTCGATGGGGGAGAAGCGGTAAAAGGTTATGGATGAATGCAATTCAATTATGTAAGCAAGCTCAATGTGTGGGTTCCCCATGAACTCAAAGAAGCTCAATTGACGGCGCGTATAAACATCTGCGATATGCTCATTAAACGTGAGGAAAACAATCCCTTTTTTGAAGCGACTGATAACTGGTGACGAAAAGTAGATTGTGTACAACAATGTGCTGCCCAAACGGTCTTGGTTGCAACGTGCTGCTTTGCCTCAAACGACATCCAAAGCAGACATATATCAGCGGAAGGTTCTGGTCTCAGTGTGGTGGGATTTGAAAGGTGTCGGGTTTTTCGAGCTCCTACCATGAAACCAAACAATCAATTCAAATGTGTACTGTCAGTAATTGGACAGTTTGAATGAATCCATCATCCAGAAACGTCCAGAGCTCGTTCATCGTAAAAGTGTTGTGTTCCATCACGACAACGCGAGACCACACACAAGTTTGATCACCCACCAAAAATTATTAGAGCCTGGGTGGGATGTGTTGCCACACCCAGCATACTCGCCTGACCTTGCGCCGTCAGACTTTCACTCGTTTCGCTCTCTTCAACAGTCCTTGTGTGGTATAACGTTCAATTCAGATGAGGCTGTAAATCAGCACCTTGTACAGTTTTTCGCCATGAAAGACTGGTCCTTCTATGAACGAGGCATTCTGCAGCTCACTGAAAGATGGCAAAAGGTTATCGAACAAAACGGGCATTATATCATTGATTGATCTTTGTTCTTTCTATCAATAAATGACCTTTGCAAAACATGGCTAAAATATGTCATGAGTTTTCCGACAACCCAATACCTTCCTTGTGTCATATTTTCTGTGAAAATGTTTCTAAGTATAAAAAAATATATATATATATATTATTACATTCTCTTTGCGGTCTTCTATCTCACTGTTATGTTATATATTTTTTTCTGCTACCGCATTTTCGGTACTTTCCAATAACACCACCTCTCCTGACAATTAATTACCTCGCAGACTTTTTAAAATGCCGCACTGTTTTTTTTTTCTATTTTTTTTTTTTGTTTTTACCGATGTGCACCTAAATTTATAACTTTTTAATAAATAGATAATCTATGGATTATACAACAGAAATTAAAGCATTTACTGCAATATATTACGAAATCTCAAGTAAGAAAGAAAATTAGGTGCTACGTGCTTAGGCGCCTGGGCGACCTGGTGCCCGGCATTTGTCGAGTCCTGGCCATGGAATAGCTCTGCAGGATTCCTGAGTTATGGATTCTCACACCACGTTGGCTTCTGTATGTGCAAATAGTAACGCCTTCCTTGCATCATATTTTCTGTCAGAATGCTTCTAAGTAAAAAAAAAACATTCTTACAAGGTATTTGCAGTCTTCTGTCTCTCTGTTACATTACATTTTTTCTGTTACCGCATTTTCGGTACTTTTTCAATAATACCACCTCTCCTGACAATACCTTGCAGATTTTTTAAAATACCACACCAACAGGTTTTTTTAATTTTGTTTGCTTTTTCTTTACTGGTATCCGCAGTACCTAAATTTATAACTTTTTATTAGATAATCTATGGATTATACAACAGAAATCACTGTAATTACTACAAATTACGAAATCTCATGTAAAAAAAAAAATTGGATGCCACGCCCTGAATTTTTAGGCTCCTGGGTGACCTGGCGCCCAGGTTTTGTCGAGCCCTGGTCATGTTACACAGATCAAGGATTCTGCTGTAGCATATGAGTAGCATGGAAGTTTTCTGTATGTCATTCCATTCCTTGATACTTCTGAACAGCTCTCTCTCATGAAATATGGTGCTCGCACAAATTTCAATTTTTGTTCATGATGAATGATGCAAGGAGTGCAAAAGAGAAATGTAAAGATCAAATTGCAAATGAAAAGTTACCATTTTAGAACATTATGGCTAGTTACCAAAAACCAATAATTAAGCTCTGCATTTAAAAATTTCCCAACTTATTTTGTGACATCATACTCAGGGGAAAAATATGCAACATTGTGTGTGTGTATGCATCCTGGATGTTCTTGGTCTGCTACAACACTCGGGTGTTCCCTGGATGTCATCTTACCTTCCATTGATGTCAGTGGACTGGGTCTGTACCAACAGAACATTCCCCATATAATGGTGCTCAGTGTTTAAGCTGGAATTTTTTCTCTTGTAGCAATTTTGCTATTTTGTCAGCTAAAGTTGTAGCAAAATGTTTTTTAAGGTTCTATTTTTTTTTTGCTATATTGATGTATGAAAATACAAGCACAATGCATTGGCTAAATAAAATTTTGTACTTGAAATAGAATTCTAGAATAAAAACAAATAGGCGTTTACACATTTAATTTTTAATAAGAATACTTACATTTGCTGATGCCATGCGGTTTGTGAAAGTATGTACAAAGACCAGGACTGAACAAAGCAGCGAACCACCAAAGAAACAAGCAAAACGCCTCTTTCTTTATCCATCTCCATCGCAGCAAAGCCCTTGCGAAAGGTGCTGTCAAGATATGGGTGTTTTTCTTCAGTAGGAAAAAAGATAGCAGGGATGGAAAAATGACAACAGGGCGAAGCAGCGTGTGCGAGCAATGAAGGAAAGAAAAAATGATGGGGAAGCATACCAGGTCAGCAGGGCGAAGTAGTGATGACAGAGCGAAAAAATGACGGGGATAAAAGAAAAACTGCAAGGGTGGGCGGGATGATGCAAATAAAGGATTATGGGAAAGGAATCAGGGGGCAGTGATGGCGGAACGAAAAAATGATGGAGATGCATACCAGCGAAGCAGCAATGACGGAACAAGAAAATGGCGAAGATGAAAAACAATGAAAGGATGAAGCAGGGGTGGGTGGGATGATGAAGGAAAATATGACAGGAAACATTTGCTATTTGGTGATTCAGTAAGGACTTTTTGTCGCAAAATTGCTGTCTTTAACACGATTTAGCGAAAATACGAGAGACAGCTTAAACACTGCTGGTGCCACCTTCAGATGCTTAGACTGTGTCCACAAGACATGTCAGGTGTTATTTCAGTTAAAAATCTATATGCTCTTTATAAGGGACAAGGCAAAATGTCACCAGCACATGTGATATATTTCTGTATATTAGCATTTATTGTCTGTGACTGTGTTGTCATAAAGGTTCATATATATTTTTGGTAGTGTGTGTATTTGTTTATGGATTTCAATTATGTGTAATCTCATCCCAGTAGCTGAATGGTCAGAGGTGCTGGTTTCTGGATAGTTGTCCAAGCTGTGCTCTGGTTTGGATCCCAGATAAAGCATAGGTGGTGTGTTTGTTCTATGGAACCAGTTCCCCAAATTAGAGATTAGCCTATGTTTCTACAGTGCAACTTGTCTAATTCGAACGTTTTTAATTCGAATTCTTGGTTAATTTGAATTTTTCATCTGGTCCCTTGAATATTCAATATAAATAATGTTTAAAAAAAACACCTTTAGTTCGAACTTTTTATTTTTTTTTAAATTTTTGGTTTAATTCAAAGAAAACCCCGCTTTCGTATTCTCGTATTTTCTACAATTACCTTTTAAAATGGGTACGCACTGTTCTGAATGAAGTTCCGAGTTCTGGATGAAGCAACAAGTTAAACCTGAAACTATAGCCAACTGCTTCAGAAACGCAGGCTTCCAGCACCCCGATGATGAGTCTCAACTACATCAAGGTAATGGTGGTGAGGAGATCATACCCACTGTGGAGTACTGGGAAGACTTAGACCGTGATGTACCGTATGAGGCTTTTGAGAGAGTTGATGACAATTTAGCTGTTTGTGGTGAGCTCACTGTTGATGAGATATTGCCTGATGTTATGAATAAAAAGACCTGCTGTGTATCTTCAGATGAAGAACTGGAACGGGCAGAATTTCTTGAAGAGCGCCTTCCAAATTCAGTAGACGCCTTGGTTCACCTCCAACAGGTAAGGAAATCTTTTGAGGGACAGCAGAATGTAAGTGATTCTTTATTTTTTTTTTTTACAAAAAATATGTAAATTTACCTTACAGTACTTTTTTTCTGCATGTTATGAATAAATATGTTGTTTTTTACAGTACTTGAATGTGCCCATATTCAAACTTGCCTAATTCGAATTTGTTGATAATTCAAATGATTTTTTTTTTTTTGGTCCTTTCAGCTTCGAATTATCCAAGTTACACTGTAGTTCTAAGAGTTGCTCACCACTACATGCTTTACATTTTACTAGACAAAACCCGTCAAAATCGACGGTTAGTTTTTTTTTTTTTTTTTTGAAAAGAATAAACTCATATGAAACAACAAATGTAAACTTTATTTGATTGACAAATTCATTCAACCACTTCAGTAAAGACAATAATCCAGGTTCTTTATTTTTTTTAATTTTTTTTTTTACTGAAGTTTTGACGACCACAGTGAGCAACTCAATGGGCTATAAGCAGTCGCCCATCCTTAATTTAGGGTCACTGGTTCCAGGGAAGGGAGAGAGCCAATGCCATAAAACAAACACAACATCCATGCCAAACCGGGATTCTAACCCGGACCCTTCATGAACGAATCATCATAAGCCAGCGCTTAGACCACTGCGCCACTGGGTTTGTGATGGTTTGAAGACTGCACCCCTTTTCAGTTGTAAAATGTGAGGTGGAAGTCCACTCATCTCAATCGTGTACAAAAATTCAACTGGATAACGCACTCTTTCACTCTCATCTTCAGTTACAACTGTGTTTGTAAATGTTATTGGAATGAGATTCGCGTTGTGATTACTCTTCACCTGTCGGAATCGACAGTTTTTTTGTTTTTTTTTAAAGAATAAACTCATATGAAACAACAAATGTAAACCTTATTTGATTGACAAATTCGTTCAACCACTTCAGTAAAGACAATAGTCCAAGTTCGTGATTTTTTTTGACTGAATGTTTAACGAACATTGTGAGCAACTCAATGGGCTATAAGCAGTCGCCCATAATAATTTCACTAACAATGGTCAATGGAATGTTTATTTACATCTTTACATAATGGGAAACGTCTTACCTACGTGAATAAACTGGATTGAATGAACATTAAATTGTATATATACATCACACAGTCTAACTGCATAATGCAGTCAGGCCTTCGAGAGTGTTAGTTGTTCTGATGAAAAGAACTTTGATACTAATGCCTGTTAGCGTTGCTTTGCAAAATGGTTCACTCAGAAAAGATAAGACTTCGGACTTTGGATTATCTCAGTCCCTCCATGCTTCCACCTTCAACAGCGCGTGAGTCAACCGCAGGTGATCGAATGTCAGCCAAACGCTTCTCCCATAGACTTTACATGGGAAATTTGCTGCCCCACAATGCCCAAACCGCTGCCCCAATCTCATTTTTCTCTTCTACTGGCACATCTACATGGTAAGACTTTTATTTTTATACCTCAACCGTATCTTTACATTCAGCCGTTCTCTCAAAATAGGACTCACAGTAAAAAACCTTATAGAATTAATATATAGATTGTATGTTTTATCATATGGTTGGGTAAAACAAAAGTAATTCTACAAGTGTAGCCATCATCTGAATTTTTGTCGAAAAGAGAGATTGAAATATATTCATGTTCAGTTTTTTGAATAAAGCTCATGTTGAGAAATGGCTTCCTAGTTTAATTGAAACTAGGAAGCCATTTCTCAACTAATAATCTCTCAATTAATAATCAAAAGCAACTTTTATGGGAATTTTACTAGGAAATTTTTTCATTAATAGCAAATTTTCGGAGAAAACTCTTCTCCTTCTTCAGGCTGTCTTGTTGTTGACACTTTTTACTTGTCATTATCACGGTTACGGTTTACCTTGATGGTTACGGTTAACCTTGACAGTTTAGGTTATTTTTCAACAAATCCTGCCAGATGTTAGGCAGGGAAAATCCTTTGCAGTCATTGATGATGGAATTTTAATTTTTCTCAATCTCTATTCTATCTTTCAGTTTTCTTTTTTTGGAAATTGCTTTGGAAACTGATTACTTTAAGGGAATTCCAATCCATGCTGTGCCCAGTTTCTCTAACATGCCTATCTAATCCAGTCTTGTTGGAGCAATTTTTTATAGCTGCTTTATGCTCAGCTATACGAGTTTCTAGTCTGCGACCTGTTTCGCCTATGTAAGATAGTCCACAACTACAATTTACTTCATAAACTACTCCTTGCATTTTTAAAATATCTTCTTCTCTTTGAACTATTTTAGGGAAAATTTTTTTAACTTTGTTCTCTAAACTTAGAGCTAGCCTAATATTGTATTTCTTACTAATTCTCTTTAAAGACTCAAATAAACCTTTGTGATAAGAAATTTTTCTAGTGAATTTTACTTGTTGCTTTTGTGGGTTCTTCTAACTATTAAAATTCAGAAGCTTCTGAATTTCTAACTATCCTAAAGAAGAAATTGAGAAGCTTCTGAATTTTAATGGTACGAAGAACCCACAAAAGCAACAAGTAAAATTCACTAGAAAAATTTCTTATCACAAAGGTTTATTTGAGTCTTTAAAGAGAATTAGTAAGAAATACATTATTAGGCTAGCTCCAAGTTTAATAATCAAAAGCAACTTTTATGGGAACAAAGTTAAAATTTTTTCCCTAAAATAGTTCAAAGAGAAGAAGATATTTTAAAAATGCAAGGAGTAGTTTATGAAGTAAATTGTAGTTGTGGACTATCTTACATTGGTGAAACAGGTCGCAGACTAGAAACTCGTATAGCTGAGCATAAAGCAGCTATAAAAAATTGCTCCAACAAGACTGGATTAGATAGGCATGTTAGAGAAACTGGGCACAGCATGGATTGGAATTCCCTTAAAGTAATCAGTTTCCAAAGCAATTTCCAAAAAGAAAACTGAAAGAAGGAATAGAGATTGAGAAAAATCAAAATTCCATCATCAATGACTGCAAAGGATTTTCCCTGCCTAACATCTGGCAGGATTTGTTGAAAAATAACCTAAACCGTCAAGGTTAACCGTAACCGTCAAGGTTAACCGTAACCGTCAAGGTAAACCGTAACCGTGATAGTGACAAGTAAAAAGTGTCAACAACAAGACAGCCTGAAGAAGGAGAAGAGTTTTCTCCGAAAATTTGCTATTAATGAAAAAATTTCCTAGTAAAATTCCCATAAAAGTTGCTTTTGATTATTAATTCATGTTCAGTCTTCGTTGTTGATTTTTTAAAAATATATTTTAATCCTCTGTTTCAATTACTTTTGCTTCTTAACCATGTATGTGACATAATTTACCAGCTATGTGGTGTTTTTGATTTTACTTTTTCCATCATTTGCATGCATTTTAAATGCCTAATTCACTGAGTGCTCCTTTTTACTCATATTTTCTCTTCTGTTACATATTCAGTCTGTGAATTCTTTTGTCATGTAGTAGTATTGCATTCAAACTGTAATTATTTTTTTTTTCTTTTCCTTTGCTTTCTGATCATTGTATAGCCTGCTTTTATGATAAAATAAATTTTTACGTATTTCAGGTAGAAATAGCAGCGGGAGAAAAATTGCATCGAATGCGACAAAACTTTTCAAAGCCCCAGCTAATAGCAACTGGAGGAGAAGAGAATGATTTGAAAATATGGGACTTGCAAAGACCTGAACAACCGATATTCAGAGCCAAAAATGTTAGTTTTTTAATAATGTTTTTCAGTATTTTGTTTTGTAACTACATTCTCTCATAGCATATTAGATTTTATGTTGGTTTCAGTTCCCACATCAATAAGTCTCATTACTATAGTATATTTATAATACAGATAAAGTGTGCATGCCCTTTTACAGTAGGGCTAGCCAAATTTTGTTCCTAAAGTACGAGGCATATTCGGAAAATAAGTACAGTTTGGCTATTAAAGTTAAATGAAAATAAATTTGTAAAACATGTTCACCATACATAAATGGGAAACAAATTACCCTGAAGAAATAATTCTTTGCAAAGACAGGAAGGCAATGCAAATGTAATCATTGGCACAGAAGTGTCGTATTTTCACTGTACAACAGTAAAAATACAATGATTACATTTGTATTGCCTTCCATGTATTTGCAAAGAATTATTTCTTCGGGGTAAATTCGTTTCCCATTTATGTATGACGCTCTATGAAGCACTGGAACTTAAAAAACCTACATCCGACCCTGGATGTGAGAAAATGCTGTTGGGATGCTATGATGAAGCTGATAATTGCTTTGACTAGCGCAAATCTGAAATGTTCTCAGATTTCTAAGTTACATCTGCTTAGTTTCAGTTGCTTGGTACTTCCATGTCCTGGGTTGTGTTTGGATAGCATGCTCAACCAGTAATCGGGAGGTGCGGGTTCGATTCCTGCTCCAGGACAATGTAATTTTCAAGTTTTCTGAAAGAGTGGCTACATGGACAACAGCGAAAATATGACACATCTCTGCCAGTGATTACATTAGTAAAACATGTTATTTTTATCTGATTTGCCATACCTTAAACTGCTTACTACATAGTTTCCACCACTATTGAGGCATTTATCATAACAATTCTGCCTGTGAAGACAGCCACTTCTGTACGGCTGCTTTGACTTCATCGTTAAAGAAATGTCGACCAGCAAGCAACTTCTTCAGATGCAAGAACAGGTGATAGTCACTTGGCACTAGGTCTGGACTATAAAAGGGGGAGGGGGTGATCCATTGGTTTCCAGCCAAATGACGTGATGAGTACTTGAGTCAGTGGAGAAATGTGAGGCCATGTGTTGTCATGAAGCAAGACAATGGCATAAGTAAACATGCCGCATCTTTTTCTGGATCGCGTACCACAGTTTCTCCAGGGTATCACAATAGGCTGTTAAGTTTACTGATCTGTCTTTGAGCAAGAATTCAACAAGCAAAACTCTTTGCCTGTTCCAAAAAACTGTGCACATGGTGTGGCTTGAAATCGCTTGAATTTTTCCTTTTCGTCAATGAGGTGTCTTGCCACTTCATGAACTGCCTCTTCAATTCCGGAGTCACATGGGACACCCATGTATCATCACCAGTGACAGTATGGTTCAAGAACCCATCACCTGGCTCACCATATTGTGTGAGAAAGGTCAATGCACTGCCAACCCACTTTGCTTTTGTGCTCCACAGAAATCATCTTCAGCAAAGAGCATGAGCACAATTTCCGAAACCCCAAATGATATTTCACAATTTTGCAAAATTGTGAAAAATGATTTGGGGGAGAAAAAGCACCAAAATTGTGAAAGTTTCACTGACATCCATCACACAACATACACAAGACCTTCTATACTTCACACTCATAATCATTTTCTCAAGCAGACATTCCTGAATCTGGTCTTTCCATGATTTCCTCAGTCTTCCTCTACTTTTCTTTCCTGCCACTTGGGGTGACAAAATTCTCTTAGTAAGCATCTGATCACCCATTCTTTCAACATGGCCAGACCACATAAGAATATTAGTCTCTACCTTACTAACAACATTTTGCTTCACATTACACAACTACAACACATCGTCATTCCTCACATGATCAGAGCAAGTCTTGCCACAAACCCTCTGAAAGTAACCCATCTCTCCAGCACACAAATGAGTCCTATCTTCTGCAGAACCCATGTTTCACTGCCGTACATCAGAGTAGGAACAATTACACTTTCATACACAGCCATTTGGGACTTTCTTGAGAACCCATCATTTCTGTGAAATCCTCTTACAGTAAAGCAGCTATGACTTTCAAAGAAGAATTCACCTGCCTACAAATTTCACCGTCTAATTTCTCTCTGTCAAACATACTTCCTAAATATACAAATGTGTTCACCTGGCCAATCTCTGTACCATTTAGACTCCCTTTTTTTCATTCAGTGCACACAGTTCCTTGTTCAGAAACCATAACTTTGGTTTTTCCCTTATGTATACCCAGTTTGAATTTCATACAAACTTTGTATATTCAGGACAACATACTCTGCAACTCATTTTTACTCTCTGCCAACAGGACTGTGTCATCAGCATACATCAATCTGCACACACGGATATTACATACCTGCCAACATTAATGCATTATGCATAAAATTTATGCGTGTTAACTGTTCTTTACGAATTTATGCATAGATTGTTTTCTTTTACACATTTCTGTATATTTAATTTTTTTTTAAAAACCTTCCTTGAGAAATATTTGTTAATGTTTCAGTTAAATTTTAGTCATAATAAAATGCTTTTCAAGAAATATAAATTTAATCTCCACATTCCTGAGCTTTACTAACTTGAAATCCGAAAAGGCTGCGATGTCCCTTAAAGGTTGCATTCAGAGTACATGTGTGACACAAAGTTTATGTGTCTGCAGCATAGCAGCCTCCGCCAATCTGTTCCAAACACTAACCTATATAATAAAATATGCTTCAGTAGGGCCACCATGTTGTGTACACCTAAGTCTTGCATTACACATGTGCCGTGAATGCAGTCCAACTTACGCCGTCTCTTACACCGCTACTTCACTGCACGCTCACCCACTGTGTTATCGATTGGTTACACAGAAATCAGCATCACTTTATAGGCATGCCTTTAGATTCTTTTCTGAGGGGATGGGTCAGTCTTGTTCAGCTCAACTCGCTTGGCGTTGGCTCCGAAAGTTTTTGACATGTGATTGTATGTAGTTGGCAGATTGTTTTATTCATGTGTTCATTTTGTGAAAGTTCGTTGCTTGTGATGGTGCTTAGTAAGACAAAATCATATTTTGAATCATTCAAGGAGAGTTACTCTACAGATTTTCTTTGCTTATAAAAGCATCAAGAAAAGGCAAAAAAATTGCCTTTTGTGAATTATGTGGGTGCGACTTTAGCATTTCACATGGTGGAAAGTATGACGTTTCTCGCCATGTAAATTCTACAAAACATTTGGACTCAGCTAAATGTAGTAACAGCAACATTAAACTGTTTTTTTTTTTTTTTAAAAAAACGGCGTGCAATCTGATGTTATTCAGGCAGAATTGCTTTTTGCTGCTTTTCTAGAAGAGCATAATGTGCCTTTTTTTTTTTTTTTTTTGTCTTTTTAATCAGGCAAATACAACAATGTGGGGGATTAGCCCACAGCTGATGGTTCCAGTTCATCATTCAACCCAAGGATTGTGGAATAAAACCCAGTGAGTTGGGGTCTTTTTGCCAATGTCACACAGAACTAGCTTGCACCTCTCCAAGATTCACAGAGGCCCTAGTTGCTGTTGTGTGTGCCATTGTTACCGTGGAGTGCCCCGAAGAGGCAAACCCATCTCTCACTAAGACCGTTCTCATCATTACTTGGTAGTATCACAAGTGAAACTGAATGTTGGTTTGAAGAATAGGATGAGGCACAGGATGGAAATAATAAAGGTTGAAAGGCTCTTTAAAGATCATCAGCGTTATTCTGACGTACTCAGAGAACAACTGAAGGAGCTGAAGTCTTGTGAGAGGGATGTAGAAAAGAAGTGCAAATGTTTTAAGAACTGTGTGGTCACTGCTGCAGAAGAGGTCTGTGGCACCACAATAGTGGGTAGCAATAGAAGTGATGCTTGGTGGAATAGTAAGATTGAAAAGGCAGTAAAGAGAAAGAAGGGATCATATTTGGGGGATGTTGCAAGGTAGAGTTTCTGTGGATGAATACCGCTGCAAGAAGCATGAAGTTGCTAAGCTGGTTTGCCAGAATAAGGCAAAAGATAGGAAGGAGAAGGTGGAAAGGCATGAATTGGCTTTTTGGAAAGATAGGAAGTCTTTCTGGAAGCACATGAGACTCAGGAAAAATAGGGGAAACAAAGTGTTAAGTTGTGTGAAGAATGATATGGGAGCCCAATGAGTTAAGTGAAAGGTGGGGTGAATACTTCTGTGAGTTATTAGATCAGGAAAGCAAAGATGATTCTGAGACAGATGCAGAGGATGGCACAGTGAAGGATGAAAGCGCAGGAGGGATCTCAAGAGAAGAAGTGTGTAAAGCTCAAAAATCTCTTCAGAACGGTAAGGCTCTGGGAGTTGATGGCATAACTGCCAAGATGTTGATATATGGTGGTGACTCTGTAATTGATTGGTTAACTGAAATTTGCCAGTTGTGCTGGGAGGTAGGAATGGTCCCTCTGGATTGGAAGGATGCTATCATTGTTCCCTTGTATAAGGGAAAAGGTGATCAGACTAACTGCAAGAACTATCATGGTATTAGCCTATTAAGTGTGCCAGGGAAAAGTGTTTGGTAAGGTCATTATTGAAAAAAATACAGGGTCTTACATCAGAGAAAATGTGGGATGTTCAGAGTTTTTTATGCCTGGTAATGGCTGCACTAACCAAATTTTTGCATTACGTATGATGCATTGAAAAGTATCTGGTTGTTGGTAAGAAAGTTTTTGCTGCCTTCATAGATTTGGAGAAAGCTTATGACCGAGTAAATAGGACACTTTTGTTGCAGGTATTGAATGAATATGGTGTTACTGGGAATCTACTTAACAGTGTAAAAGTCATATATGCTGGCAGTAGAGCCTGTGTAAGAGTGAATGGTGTTTTATCAAAATGGCTTTCTGTTGGTCAGGAATCAGGCAATGATGTGTAATGTCACCATGGCTGTTTCATGTATTTATGGATGTGTGCATGCGTGATGCCAAAATAAATAATACTGGTTTATGTCTTTTTGATATCCGTGTGTGCAGATTGCTGTATGCTGATGACACTGCCCTGTTGGCAGAGAGCAAAAGTGAGTTGCAGAGAATGTTGTCTCAGATGTACGAAGTTTGCATGAAATTCAAACTGAGTATAAATAAGGGTAAAACCAAAGTTATGGTTTTTGAGGGAGGAACTGGTAGCACTGAATGTAATGTAAGTGTAAATGGCACAGTGATTGACCAGATGAGTGAGTTTGTGTATTTAGGCAGCATGTTTGACAAAGAGAACAAATTGGATGGTGAATTTAGTAGGCCAGTGAATTCTTCATTGAAAATCATGGCTGCTCTGGGAGGTTTTCACAGGAATGATGGATTCTCAAGAGAGTCCCATATGGCTGTGTATGAGAGTGTAATTGTTCCTACTCTGATGTATGGCAGTGAAACCTGGGTACTGCAGAAGAAACATAGGAGTCATTTGTGTGCTGGAGAAATGCGTTACTTATGGGGGTGGGGGTGGCAAGATACGTTCTGATTGTGTGAGGAATGGAGATGTGTTGCAATTGTTTGATGTGAAGCAAAATGTTGTTGGCAAGGTGGAGACTAATATGCTTTGCTGGTTTGACCATGTTGAAAGAATGAGTGATGAAATGCTTACTAAGAAAATAATTTTAGCCCAAGTGGCGGGAAGGAAAGGCAGAGGAAGGCCAAGGAAGTCATGGGAGGATCAGATTCAGGAGTGTCTGCATGAGAAAAAAATTATGAGTATGAAGTATAGAAAATCTTGTATATGGTGTGTAATGGATGTCAGTGAAGCCCGAGTTGTATGTGAGGATCGCTGTAAATGGAGAAGTATGATACGGCAACAATAAGTAAAAATTACACCGTGAAAACGAGTAAGCACGATCACCAACCTCTGATGGGAGATTTTGTCTCACCTGGTATATTCTCCAGACTTCACCTCATCGGATTATCACCTCTTTCCTTCCCTGCAACATCACCTGAGTGATATGCACTTCACTTCTGTTGAGGAGGTCCACATAAGTATTGATGACTTTATCAACTTGAAACAGCCCTCTTTTTTCCACAATGGTATGTGCCAGCTTCCCTGACCGATGGCTCAAATGTATCCAACACGACGGGTATTATTTCCCTGATTAGGTATGTATTCAATATGCTATAATTTGCTGTCAACGTGTTGTCCCTGTGGCCGAGAATTAAGTTGCACACCTAATACAAGGGAACAGTGATACCATTCCTAACTCCCAGCACAACTGGCAAATTTCAGTTAACCATTCAAATACTGAGTCACCAACATCTTTTATTATCTCAGCAGTTATACCATAAACTCCCAAAGCCCTACCATTCTGAATAGATTTCAAAGTTGTACACACCTCTTCTCTTGAAATCCCACATGTGCTTCCATCTCTCATTGTGACATCATCTGATTCTGCCTCAGAATCACCTTTGCTTTCTTGATCTAATAACTCACAGAAGTATTCCTTCCCATCTTTCACTTAGTTTATTGGGCTCCCATATCATTTTTTCAACCCTATTCTTCACACAATTTAGAATTTTATCTCTAGTTTTCTTATGTGTTATGTACTTCCAGGAAGTTTTTCTGTCTTTCCAAAAAGCCAATTATTGCCTTTTCACCTTTTACTTTTGCCTTACTGTGGCAAACCAGCTTTGCTACCTCATGCTTCTTTCAGCAAGATTCATCCTCTGAAACTATACCTCTAATATGCTTCCTTCTTTCAAAATATATCATTTCTCTGACCCTATTGTTCACTTTTTTGTCCCCCTTAATTCTAAAAAAATTGTGATTTTTACCTTTTCACCTTTTTCTTTTGCCTAACATCCTCTAATATGCTTCCTTCTTTCTCTTTACTACAGCATCTTTCTGAATGCTCTGTGGATTTTTTTTTTAAAAATCCCACTAAAGAAATGCCTAATTTCCACCCTTTTTTCAGTTTCCCTGAATTTATCCATTTCCTTGCTCAGTGGCTGATGTGAGATGCTGCCTACAACAAAAAGCAAAAGGAGAAATTATTTTCTCTTTTTCTCTGCTGAACTGTGTAACACACATAAGCCCATCATTAAAAAACAACAAAACAAAATGTACACCAGGGTATGAACTGGCTTTTGAAAACCTTTAGCATTTTATCGAAAATCTCCAGAAACATTTTAGCATTTTGAAATTTCTTTTAGCATTTTTGATAAACAATTTAGCATTTATTTAGAAAGATTTATTTAGAAACCAATAAAAACACTAGAGTTTTAAAAAAATATTAAAATGTTTTCATTAATTTACAATGCGACAATGTTTTTTATTTAACCATTCTTCATATGCATTTTTCTAAAATCAAATTCCTTGTAACCTGGCTCTTCTATGTTAATGCTTAATATGTGCTTTACATTTTCTGTTGATAAATGATTTCTAATAAGGAAAATTCCGTACGAAAAACAGCGGAAATGTAAAGACAAAACAAAAAGAAAAATAAATAAAATGAAATCACTTTGCATGCAAACAACGAAAACCAAAAGCTTGACCGGTTCTGTAAATGTCAAACATAAAATTCTCCTCTTCGCTCAGATGAGCAGCAAACAAACAAACAAAAGAAAAAAAAATGTGGAAAAGTACTTTGCAGATTTTTTGAAGTAACATAAACAACACACTCCAAGCTCCCGCTAGAGTGTGTTTGTTTATGTACGGATCGTGAGAAAATGTATCATTACAGCTGGCGCGCAATGCACTAATGACAAGCAGGAGGTAAACGTGGGAACACACGCAGGTGTTCTTCATCAATTTTTGCAAACAAAACAGTATAAAAAAGAAAGGAAGTCACTACTCTGTGCTTTAACCTTTAACTGGAAGAAAAGAAGACATAATGTATATATATCAGCCATGAGAACCGACAAACATTTCGTTAAGTCAGCGGGAAAATAAGTGCACACAGCGCTCGTAAGGTCTTTTAGAACTAAGTGGATGGTTGCAGGAGATTGGAATATTTTGATTGAGCAATCGAAATATTAAAAATTCTGTAAAAAAAACTTCTATTCATAAATCAGTAAAATTAAGCAGAAATCCGTAAAAGTTGACATGTTACATACTGTAAAATTTGTACGTCTCACTTTTTTGAAATCCTTCAAGATTTGCAGCTAAATAATTTAGGACACTAAACTACACATTTACCCTAATAAACAAAAAATAATTCAGATTTGAAACTAAATTTGTGGAATTTATTCCAAAATTTGTAAACATGGCGATGTTTCGAAATTCGTCTTCGTAGATTGATTGCTTGCGGGATTGATTGTCAAATGCGATTGCTCATCTTGTACACGCTGTTTTTGAACACCGATCAAGCGTGACAAAGAAAAAAATTAATTTAACCAAAAAAAAAAAAAATAAAGAGGAAAAAAACTTACCTTCAGCAGTTGCAAGGATTTTTTTCCTTTTGGGTTTCTGGCATAGCTCACACGTAATGTAAGGTTGACCATCAATGCCATCTTACTTTGGCCCATTTATAAAGTGAAGGATTTGGTTACATTTGGCCCACTTATAACTAAAGATTTGGATACCTTAGGTTTTTTAGCTGGCTGTTGTGTAGTAGTAACATTTTCAATATCGTTTTTCGTTTGGAACTTATTCCTAACCACTTACCCATGTTTAGTTTACAAAAAATGTTCAACACACACGAATAAAGCCACGTGCAAAAAAGACTACCACGAAAGCGAACACGTGAGAGAAAGATGGCCACGTTTGGTGACTAGGTGGTGCCAATTTTCAAAAACCCAAAGTGGGAAGAACGTAAGAAACAGCTCGGTTTATGACATCATAGAAACTGGATTGGCTACTTGTTTCTATGCATCATTTGACGTCACATGATGAAAGAAGAGAAATTCCACCACGACTATATTTCGTATGCGCTTGATGGAATCGTGGAATTTTAATGGCGCTTACTAAGAAACAGCGCCATTTAAATGTTTTTGTATTTATGCTAAAAGAAATATAAATATTTTAGCAAAATTGCATTCATTTTCGCAAAATGCAAAAAATGTGATCGCAGTTTAAACCCTGATGTACACAGATATTTACATTAAGCTGTTAGTTGTTATTATTACACCTGAAATGTTACTGTTGGTATATTTCAAGATATACTAAAGTTAAATGAAATGCGCTGTTCTGTTCAGGATGGTAAGAAATTCTTGCAAGCATGGAACTTCACCCCTTTCTTATTGAAATACAGTGATTCTGGTGTTACAGTAATTAATGCATGATATAGTATGTTATGACTAAATTGTAGCAACCATGGTGTGTTAAAGAATTTATATTTCTGTGATTTTAGGTAAGAAATGATTTTTTGGATTTAAGAGTCCCAGTTTGGGTAACTGATATGCAGTTCCTTCCTGACAGTGAAAAAATAGTTACATGTACAAGACATCATCATGTAAGTAGTGTCTTCCCTTTCAGTTTAATGAGATGATAAAAGTTAGTTGAAATTGGAATTGTGTCCATTCAGTTCATCTGTTTTAAATAGGTTTCTATAATGCACACCATTGATTTTAACACCTTTTGTAACTTATAATCCTTTCTATAAATAGTGATATAACTAACCATACCCACTTGTAAAAACTTCACTTTCAGCGTGTTTTCCTCCTTTTTGAGGTTCTATTGCACGAAACAAATTTAAGCCATTTGAACTGAAATACTTGAAACAATTATTTAATCATCCATAAACACCTAATTAAAATTCCTAAAAACTTAAAAAAAATGTAAAATATGTTCAATACTTTCCATTCATTTTTACTGCTACCATCTTATTTCACACCAACCACGTGTTCACCATGAAATGAAAAATTCTTTTCCCTAATTGTATGGGAGAATTGTGTTGAAGTCCTTGATCTCAATAAATGGTGCCACAGTTAAACATTGCGTTCAAGTAGGTGATGCACTTTTGCACATGCCTATGAATAACATTGTCGAATCACGCCTCTGGAGAAAAGAGGAGCATTCTCAGTTGAACAGCGGTGGTCTCAGAAACAGCATTTACATCTGAAGATGGTGAGACGTATCACTGAAATCAAGGTTTATATGGTTTTGAGGAGCAGTTCTAAACTTGGTCAAGATGCCAAAGCCTAGGGAAACTAGTACATTGAATGCATTTTTAAGGTTTTAAATATTTTTAATTTTGAGTAAATGTTTTAAGGATTTGGAAATGCTTTGTTTTAAGGAGAAAAATTTTACATTTCAGGATAAACATGTGGTTGGTGTGAAACAAGATGGTACCAGTAATAAAGTAATAATGAATTGAAAGAGTTGTGAATATGTGTCATATTTTAAAGGTTTTTAGGAATTTTGATTAGGTATTTATAGATGATTAAATAATTGTTTCAAGATTTTCTGTTCAAACAGTTTAAAATTTGTACATGTTCACACATATGCACAGAAAAGATACTGGATCAACACAAATGTTCCTCACTGTGGGCATTTGATCACAGAATCGTTTGCCTCTTTAAAACTTATTTTCATCATTAAAGGCAGGACCTCCTGCACTGGAAGGAAACATCTGTTGAGAGTATTCATGTAGCTTCTGTGAGGCATATGTGGCTAACTATCTTTGTCATTCCTAAGTAGCAAGCAACAGCCCTATAAATCTTAGAGATTTTCATATATTAGCTAAATTTATCTTCTACAGTTTATCTGTAAACAGTGCTGTACACCTAACAAGTTTCTTTTCCCTGTTTATGCCTAATCTGTTGTTTACTCTTATAAAGGTGTTGTTTTCATTAGTTGCTATTGCCCCATAGTTATTTAAAGCATTTATCTATTCTTGCATCTTTTTGTGAACTGTACAATTAGTCTTCTTTTTTTCTTATAAAATTACTCCCCCATCCTTTTCCCCCACTGATTCATATCCATTATATTACTGGTATATATGTTGAAAGTAGGTAAGAATTAGTTTGTTACTAATGTTTCTGCCATGCTTGCATTTTTGCCAAATCATGACAGAGGCTATAATTTTGTGATAAAATGTCACTACAGAATTGCCAAGAAACTCATGTTGAAATTGTGATAAAACTTTTTGTTAATTAAAATTTTTTGTTAGTATTTTAAGAATTGCATTTTGTTTAAACATAAAAAAAAATTTGGTGGCACTCCTTGTTTCGAGAATGCACTGCTTTGTAGCCAGCAGCAAAAAGTGCTGATCTTTTTTGGATGGATTTCCTAAATGCAATGCACATTTTTTTATTCTTATGTTATGCTCTTATCAATCAGTGGATCAAACCGTTTTCCCTTTCATAAGCAATATTAAAGTTCAGAATTCAGTACTTTGTTCTCCAACGTTTTTCATGACCTGTGAATTTGTTTTTACAGCAGTATGAGAAGAGGCATTACCAGTTTAAAATTTTAATATTACTTTAAAGAGGGAGTTGAGGTGCAGAATGTATCCTTTGTTGATTGATACATATATAATAATTTTAAACAACATTAAGGTCAAAAATCATGGCTGTTGCTGCACATTCTCAATGTGAAAACAATTTTGTTGTTCATGAAGTCACTTAAATTTAAATCAAGAGGGGAAAAATTGGCTTAAATCTAAAAAATGCTTCCTTTATTGATTGTAACAAGAAAAAACCATAAGGAATAAGAAAATGCATTTAATTAAGAAAATGCATTAAATAATATGAAGCTGTTGCTTCTGAATTATCAATCTTTGACTGAGAAATACAAATGAAATACACTGGCGGAAAGTGAAAAAAGAACACCAAGAAGGAATTGGCGGACGATCATGAAATTTACATAAGTTAATGGGGTCGAGTTAACATAGGCGTGATGTTAATTTCGGGACCAACCGGTGAGCGCTTACGCCCCAGCACGGCATAATATGCAAATTATCATCGGTGGTATTTAAGGAGTACGGCGAAGTGAATGTAATCAGTCGTCAGCGCACGGACACGTGCGAAGACCCTGAAGAAGCTGCAATGCCTGGACATGGAAGACGTGTACGATTTCATCAGTTATCGGACTTTGAGCGAGGTCATCTAGTCGGACTCCGCGAGGCCGTGTGGTCGTATCCTCGTATTGCGGAGTGAATTGGATGGGAAGTATCGGTGGTGTTAAGATGGTGGCGTAGATGGTCCGAGGAACATTCCCACACGAGAAGACGTGGAACCAGGTGTCACAAACGGACTGATGAGCGGACCAATCGACGCATAAGAAGAGCGGCGTTGTCAAGCAGAACATCCACTGCGACGCAAATCCGAGCTGCCGTTGCACCTGAGGTGACTGTGTGAACAATCCACAACCGTCTACTGGATGCAGGACTACGTGCACGTGTGCCTCTGCCATGTGTACCTCTGACTCCAACCCACCGTCAGAAACGGCTGCAGTGGTGTTGCCAACGTCTGCACTGGAGAACGCAATGGTGATCTGTCGTGTTCAGCGATGAAAGCAGATTCTGCTTGGGAGCCTCCGATGGATGCATGCATGTTCGCAGATGCACAGGGGAGCGTCTCCTCCCTTCTTACATCTGCCAGCGACACACAGAGCCTACACCTGGTCTCCTGGTGTGGGGAGCGATCAGCTATCACTCCTGTACACAACTAGTGTTTGTACCGGGTATGTTAAACAGCACCTCCTACATCAACAACATCATTCAGCCTGTTGTTGTGCCATTTGTAAGGTCGGTCCATCGTGGTGTTTTCCAGCAAGATAATGCACGCCCACACATGGCACGTGCAATGCAACATACACTTCAGGGTGTGAGACAACTTCCATGGCCTGCACGTTCACCGGATTTGTCCCCCATTGAGCACGTGTGGGATTTTATGGGACAACGACTTATCCGGTCTCCACGGCCAGCCACGAATATCCCCGATTTTCGCGTCCAGGTTGAGGATGCTTGGAACTCAATACCCCAAACTTACATCCAACATCTGTACGACAGACTCCATGCCAGAATTGCACAGTGTGACGCAGTTCATGGCGGTTCAACGTTGTACTAATCATGTTACATGGAAATTTTCAGTTTACCAGCAAATACAGCTGTATATTGCCATAATGTTTTGATCACGTTATCCTATGTTTTCCGTTATTATACTGTATAAATTTCGTTGGTATCAGATGTCTCCTTCTTGGTGTTCTTTTTTCACTTTCCGCCAGTGTATAATAGCTGAAAGTGGGTTATAACAATAACCCATATACAAAATGCTACAACTTTTGCTAAGAAAACAGCCAGATTGCTACAAGATAAGATAAAATATACTATATGTTTAAAACTATTGACACTCCCCTTCAAGTAGTGGTTTTGCCCATATACCTGACAGCCATGGCTTAAATGAGTATTAAAAGATGCACATGGCCTGGCAAATAGCATGGACGAGTTTGAATAATAATTAGAATGGGTCATATGGTAGAGCCCAGTGACTTTTAACATAGCATGGCCATAGGATGTCATCTTAGCAACAAGTCAGTTTGGGAAATTTTAGCACTGCTGCAACTGCTCTGATCAACTGTAAGTGATGTGATTGTGAAGTGGAAATGCGTAAGAGCAACAACTGTGCAGTCATGACCTTGTAGGCCACACAAAATGACAGCAGGACCGCCAAGTGCTGAAGAGGGGGATATGACAAAATGAATTGTCTTCAGTTGCAACACTAACCACTGAGCTCTATAAAATGCAAGCAACGCCAGCACCATAATGGTTCTGTGAGAGCTGAAGGGAATGAATTTCCATGGTTGAGAAGCCTTATGCAAGACTAACATCAGCAAGATCATGATGTGTTGGTTGGAGTGATGTAAAGCTCGGTGCCAACATATCCTGGAGCAGTGGAAATGTGTGGTTCAAAGTGATAAGTCACTCATCATCTGGAAGTCGGATGGATGATTCTAGGTGCGGAGAATGTCAAATAAATGCTACCTGACAAACTGTGTTGTGCCTGTTGTGAAGTTTGGTGGAGGAAGCATTATATTCTTGGGCTGTTTTTCATGGTTTCCTGATAATCTTAACTCTACAGCTGATAACACATTCTGGAAAATTTTGTGCTCCCAACATTATGGCAACATTTCGCTGAAGGCTCTTTTCTTTATCAACAGGTCATTTAATTTTTGCTGTTCAACCTGTTCACAAAGCAACATCAATGTAGGAAAAGTTTAATGAGATGGGCGTACATACTGTACCTGCCAAATAGTTTCTGCAGATTTTGTTGTCTGACTGTGGAACTACAGAACTCACTGTTGAAACTACTCATTCCACGAATTTTCATTTTCTTTATTTTTGTTTTATTTTGCTATTATTTTATGATATACATGTGATTCTTAAGCAAATTCGCAGAATTCTGCTTTTTTGCCGTCATTTTAGATCATTCTGAAGATTGATGCAAAACTGAAGAGAATTTGGGGGGATTTGTCAATTCTGTGTGAGGATGGTATTTTGTGTTTCAAAACTTTCGAAAACGGTAGTTAAATGGAGTAAAAAATTTTGCCGTAATTGTAATTTTTTCTCCCGATGTTGCCTTTGTGTCCAGTATTCTTATTAAATATGATTTTGCTGCATAAATGTTTTATTTCAGCTTGAAACTGTAGGCAACAATTTGCAAAAATGGAAGTTTAGACGCCATGAAAATTTCCCCGTAATCATCAGGCATAAGATTCTTCTGTGCATTTGAGGAATTCTGCCATTTTCAGTATTATTTTGGTCACTCACAAGATTGATGCACACGGAATTTCATCTTTACGAAACTTTCTAAAATGGAAGGTCGACTGAGTTCAGATTTTTCTCGTAATCATAATTTCTTTTTCTCACAATGTTGCCTCTGTGTGGTATTATTGTTAAATAACATTTTACTGTAGAAATATTTTTATTTCAGCTTGAAAACAGAAGGAAAATTTCCAAATTCGGAAGTTGGACAGAGCATAGATTTAAGAAGAAGGTAGTGTAGAACATGCTAACTTACATATAAAAAGTTTAAGGCAAATATATTTCAGCCATTACTATGGCCTTCATCAGTGCGACTACTATTGGTTTACGTTGCCAGATTGGAAAGGTAAGTTTTGTAATGGTAATTCCGGGTGACGTAATGCAATGAGGAATTTCCAGGTGTAAGGAACGAAAATGGGGAGCTCAGAGTTGCAATTTTTGGAAAATAAAATTTCCAAACTTTCTCTAAACCTCGGAGCATACTGGTTTTGGAAGGGAGCCAACTTTTTAGTATCGGACCATAGTGGAATTTCGTTCTGAAATGTGTCATTTACGTTCCTTACATCTGGAAATCCCTCATTGCATCACATCACCCGGAGTTACCATTACAAAAGTTGCCTTTCCAATCTGGCAATGTAAACCAATCATAGTCGCACTGATGAAGGCCATAGTAATGGCTGAAATATATTTGCATTAAACTTTTATACGTAACTCAGCGTGTTCTACACTACCTTCTTCTTAATTTGTTTGTTAGTTACATGCATTGCCTACCACTCATTTATGAGCATAGATTTCTCGTGTAATCACCCCCGCAGTTTTCCTACTCTCCTGCTTGTTAAATATCCCTAGTCCCATAAGTTTTTTTCATTTAAGCTTGATAAGGGAGGGCGAAATTCCCAAAAACAGAAAGGACAAATTTGTAAAAATTGTAAAAATTCATGCTTTTTTTACAAATTTTGGATTTTCCATCAATTAAGCATCGTGAAATTCTGAATACATCTGATTGTTTTTTACTGGTGGAAGTTTGAAACCTAAATCTCGCTATTTTACCTATCATGCCCTCACCAGGGTAATCAACTTTGTGTTTCGCACGTGTTAAGTTTATTTCAGTAGTGTCCTTGTTTGTTGTGATGTTTTGTTGTGACGTTTTGTTGTGGCCCTTATTTCTTTTTCACAAAGAGATGGATCATTTCGTAAAAAAGCGTCTTAGTGTGCCATGCATAATACTAGTTACTACTGACAAGGGTCTTGCTAATGTTGGCTTGGTATGGGTGTAGAAGAACTTGGTAGACCTGCACACAGCCCTGAACTCAACCTCATGGAACACTTATGGGATAAATTGGAACACCGACTGTGAGCCAGGCTGTACTGCCGTTGCCTCCGAGATCTTGAAGGCCTATCAAGTCGTGATGTCATTTTAAGTGACGTCACACCTCGTGGATCTACTGATCAAACAGTCCGATCTGCATTACTACGCTACGCCTAACCGTGTGACTTGTGATTTTTATGGTTGTCCATCCACGCTTGCCTGAAATTAATAGTGTTGTTCCTTTCCTGTGGTTTGCTTCAACTAACATTTTAATTACAGTTTTCGTATACCAATAATTGAATGAGATAGGTATTTGATTATGCCACATCCATGTTGCGTTCCCAGCTGCCGTGGAAATTATAAAACAGGACCCAAAGTTCTTGTGTATGGATTTCCAAAAGACTAAGATGTACACTGATGGGAAAAAAATCCCAACACCAAGAAGGGGTTGTGTTAGATAAACGACAGTTGGTAGGCGGTGATAGTACATCTGTAAGATGACGTCTATGCAAATTTCGCGCTCGGCGCATAAGTGTTGCGCTAGGAGTGCCCCTCGGAACATGCAAACCAGGTTTTCTGTAAATACGTGCTGTAACGTTCGTGAGCGTTAGTTATCGTTGAGATTCGATGTAGGGTGTTGATGTTAGTCAAGAATGCCTTTAAGAAGACGAAGAAGCCATTATCAACAGCTCACGGAGTTTGAACTAGGTTGTGTAATAGGGCTACGAGAACGTGGATTTTCTTTCCGCAATATTGTAGAACGACTTGGCAGGAATATAGCCACCATGCATGATTGTTGGCAGCGGTGGTCAAGGGAAGGTACTGCCTGAAGAAGACCGGGTTCTGGCCGGCTGCGTGGCACTACTGAGAGGGAAGACAGCCGTGTACTATGGCGTATGGGCGTGGCGCATCGTACCGCGTCTGCGGCAGCAATTCGAGCTGCAGTTGCCACCACAGTGACACAACAAACTGTTACAAATCGGTTACTTGAAGGACAGCTCCTAGCCAGACGCCCTGTAGCGTGCATTCCACTTACTCCAAACCACTCCCGTTTGCGACGTCAGTGGTGTCAAGCTAGAGCTTATTGGAGGATGGAGTGGAGATCTGTTTTGTTTTCTGATGAAAGCCGGTTCTGCCTGGGGGCCAGTGATGGCCGTGCGTTGGTTAGAAGGAGGCCAGGTGAGCGCCTGCAAACAACCTGTCTGCGGCCGAGACACACTGGACCTACACCTGGTGTTATGGTCTGCAGAGCAATTTCCTACGACAGCAGGAGCACTCTCATGGTTATCCCACGCACCCTGATGGCACAGTTGTACGTCGGTCTGGTGATTCAACTTGTTGTGCTGCCATTCATGAACAGCATTCCAGGGGGTGTTTTCCAACAGGATAACGCTCGCCCGCATACCGCTGTTGTAACCCTACATGCTCTACAGAGTGTCGACATGTTGCCGTGGCCTGCTAGATCACCAGATCTTTCACCAATGGAGCACGTATGGGACATCATGGGATGACAACTCCAGCGTCACCCCCAACCAGCATTAACCGTCCCTGTATTGACCGACCAAGTGCAACAAGCATGGAACTCCATCCCAAAAACTGACATCCAGCACCTTTACGACACAATGCATGAACGTTTGCGTGCTTGCATTCAACTTTCTGGAGGTTACACCGGTTATTAATGTACCAGCATTTCACATTTAAAATGGCTCTTTTCGCGCTTACAATAAGCTGTGAACTTGAAACCTTAATCGATTAAATATGTTACCTATACAAATGTATTGCCGCCATTTCATTCCTCTACAACTATTTTTTCGTGGTGTTGGGATTTTTTTCCCGTCAGTGTATGTTCTAAGTGGATTCGTGCCATTAAAAGGGATGACTTCACAGGTACACCACATAGTAAGGTACTACATAGAGCACTTTTTTAATCAAATTCAAATACAAGACCTTAGTTAATAACAGAAGACCTTAGTTAATTAATTTGGTCAAACATTTGGAAAAAAAAAACATTTTAGCAAATGGATATTGTTGAGGTCTACTTTAAAAGTGAAATAAATTTTAACATGCCTACTGCCCATTATGGTAACAGTGAACAATTCTTGTTTCATACTCATCTTCTGCAGGAATAATGTACATAAATAGTTTTCATTACAATTAGTTAATATATTTTTTTTATAACAGCTAAACACAATGACGTAGTCTTTGAAAACGATGTCCGATGATCGTTTATTCCTGTTCCTAAAGTTATTAATTGACAACAACAACCAAAAAATATACAGAATCCGCACATTGATTTTCAGATTTAAAAATCGGGATATACAATATCGTTAATATGTAAAGCATTTGCAGCGATATTTCACATTTGTGATGCAATTTTTCACTGGAATAGCGAGAATCTAAAACAACGATAGTGACCATCGGAAATATGTTCTGATGCGCCCAGGCTCTCTCTCTCATGGGCTGCGACGATCCACCTCCAGTAACGTCACAAATCAGTGCGATGGCCTTCTCTTTCAGGGGGTCACGGTACTGCCCAACAGATGTGACTAACCTGGCTAATGCTGTTGTGGCAGAATGGAAGGCATTTGCTGCAGCAATGTACCAAAATCTAGTGGAAAGCCTTCCCAGCAGAATGGAGGCTGTGATAGCAGCAAAGGATAGACCAACTCGATATTAATTCATTTTCCTGTTACAGGGAGTTTGTAAATAGGAAAATGCCGGGATGCATCTGATAAGATAGTGTATCTCAGTTATGTCACTGTCTGTTACATATTGTAGCATGTTGATTATAATGTATGACAGAGAGACTTCATGAATGATTAATATTTTCAAAATGCTAACTTTTTTTATTTCTTGATTTGTTATTTTTGTGAGGAAAGTTAGTGCCAGTTTTATGTTTCAATTTGTAAGAATAAAATCTGGACAACAGAATAGAAAACTGAAGCAACTCTGATTAAAGAAAAAATAATAATATGAATGCTAGAGCAAATTGGACTGATTCACATGACCAATATTATAGTTTTTAAACACCACTGGTATGGCTGGGAGGGTTAAATTGCAGTGCTCTAGAGGAAGTGGAAAGTAATGGATCAGAAATGCATCTAGGCTACCTAGAATTCCAAAGTTTTTTCTATGCATGTGTTTTACATAATCATATTAAAAGTTCCCTTGCAAAAGTGGCTTGTATATTGAGCCCTCAATCTGTGTAATGAATGAGATTGGTCTAAAGGCCAGCAGTGATTACTGTCTAATCATTTGAGACTAATTTAATTTAGTCTCAAATGATTAATTGTTTAGGTGAAGCATATATTTAAAAAAAATCATTCTGAAAGGTCGTGCTCTTTTTGCAAAGGTAGGTATCAGGTTTTAAGAGTTCTGCGAAAACAGCTATTTAATTTAAGTATAATTTCATTTTGCAGTAACACTGTTTTCACTTTGATATCCAGTTTGTTGTTCATAAAAACATGACAAAATTCATCTTCAGTAAAAACCGTTATAGTTCTCCTTAATTATTTTGTTGAACCCACTTGTTTTTTTGTCATTAAAAAAATGACAAAATTTGTCTTCTGTAAAAATCTTTTTAATTTATCCTTAATTGTATTGGTGAGGCCACTAGGGGTACATGCTGCATGGCAGTTTGTAATGTTAGAATGGTTAGAACCCCTAGTAGACTGCAGAATTGAGTAAAGCTTGTAAAGTAGAGAAAAGGGGTTACTGGGTGCTATCAAACTGTAGGTCATGGACTTAATGAGAGGTTTATAAAAAGGCTGGACTATTGATTCACATATCCAATTTATGGTCATGCAAATCTATGTTAATCAGGTAAAATTAAGTCATAGGAAAAAAATTGGTATTGCACGGAAGGGAACTTGCCTAATGGTCCTGAAGAATTTTGGAGCCTTGTGAGCATCTGAGAAAGTAAGAGAAGTGTATAGTTCAAGGTTTACTTGGTAAGGATAGTCGAGGAAGATATATTGAATAGATGGAATGACATTTCATGAGCAAGGGGACAGGGGAGAGGTAGCCCATTTATTTAAGTGATCAGAATGAGGACTGGGGAATAATTTATGTCCATAAGGTAAAATATGCTATTCAATCTCTGAAGAGTGATAGAGCTACTGACATTGATGAGTTAATCCAGATTATATTGTACATAGTGAAATGATGGATGTTTTTTAGTCACACAGTGTGTGAGGAAACTAACTTGGTTTTTGATGACTAGCAGAAGTCAATCATAATTCTAATTTATAAGAGTGGGAGCAACAAGGATTGCAATAACTACCATGGAGTCTCCTTAATTCATGCCTTAGAAATTTTAGACCGGCATATTGGATCAGAAACATGGAAAAAGGTAGTGCAAAATCAACTGAATGAAAGGTGGCATGGCAGGAAGATATTGTTGGATATTTTGTCATAATTGTAATCATTATCGTTATCGTCTTGCTTCTGGTACCTGTAACCGTGGGATATGTCTTGTGTTTTGGATATGGCGTGTGTTGGATTTTGTGTTTGTGTTGTAATTAAAAGGTTCAAAGTCCTAGTATTGCTAAATGATGAATATAAGCATTTGATGTATTTACCCGTAACAGGTACATACATACATATCACTAAGCATTTTCTGAGATTCAGAGGTTAGCACAAAAAGAAATACAAACTACCATATAGTTTTTACTTACTGTTGCTGTATCAAACTTCTCCATTTACAGCGATCTTGACATACAACTCGGGCTTCACTGACATTCATTACACGCCGTACACAAGATCTTCTATACTTCATACTCATTATTTGTTTCTCATGCAGACACTCCTAAATCTGATCCTCCCATGACTTCCTTGGCCTTCCTCTGCCTTTCCTTCCTGCCATTTGGGCTAAAAATATTTTCTTATTAAACATCTCATCACTCATTCTTTCGACATGGCCAAACCACCAAAGCATATTAGTTTCCACCTTGCTAACAACATTTTGCTTCACATCACACAACTGCAACACATCTTCATTTCTCATATGATCAGAATGTGTCTTCCCATAACCCCTCGTGTAAGTAACGAGTCTCTCTAGTACAAAAATGACTCCAGTGTCTCTACTGCAATACCCCAGTTTCACTGTCATACATCAGAATAGGAACAATTACACTTTCATACACAGCCATTCTGAATTCTCTTGAGAACCCGTAATTCCTGTGAAAACCTCTTAAAGCAGCTATGACTTTCAATGAAGAATTCTCTCGCCTACTTATTTCCTCATTGTCAAACATGCTTCCTAAATACACAAATTCATTCACTTGGTCAATCACGGTGCCATTTACACTTATCTTGCATTCGGTACTAACAGTTCTTCGCTCAAAAACCCTAACTTTGGTTTTTCCCTTATTTATACTCAGTTGGAATTTCTTGCAAACTTCGTACATCCGGGACAACATACTCTGCAACTCACTTTTGCTCTCTGCCAACAGGACAGTGTCATCAGCATACAGCAATCTGCACACACGGATATCATCAAGACATAAACCAGTATTATCTATTTTGGCATCACGCATGCACGCATCCATAAATATATGAAGCAGCCATGGAGACATTACACAACCTTGTCTGACTCCTGCACCAATAGAAAACCATTATGATAAAACACCATTCACTCTTACACAAGCTCTACTGTCAGCATACATGGCTTTTACACTATTAAATAGATTCCTGGTAACACCATATTCATTCAATACCTTCTACGAAAGTGTCTTATTTACTCGTTTGTAAGCTTTCTCTAAATCTATGAAGGCAGCAAAAACTTTCTTACCAGCAACCAGATACTTTTCAATCATCATGCGTAATGCAAAAATTTGGTTAGTGTAGCCTTTACCAGGCGTAGAACCACTCTGAACATCCCACACTTTCTCTGATGTAAGACCCCGTTGTTTTTCAATAACGACCTTACCAAACACTTTCCCTGGCACACTTAATAGGCTAATACCATGATAGATCTTGCGATCAGTCTGATCACCTTTTCCTTTATACAAGGGAGCAATGATAGCATCCTTCCAATCCCGAAGGACCATTCCTAACTACCAGCACAACTGGAAAATTTCAGTTAACCAATCAATTACAGAGTCACCACCATATTTCAACATCTCAGCAGTTATGCCATTAACTCCCAGAGCTTTACCATTCTGAAGAGATTTTAGAGCTTTACACACTTCTTCTCTTGAGATCCCTCCTGTGCTTTCATCCTTCACTGTGCCATCATCTGCATCAGTCTGAGAATCATCTTTGCTTTCCTGATCTAATCACTTACAGAAATATTCACCTCTTCTTTCACTTAACTCATTGGGCTCCCATATCATTTCCCCAACCCTATTCTTCACACAACTTAACACTTTGTTTCCCCTACTTTTCCTGAGTCTCATGTACTTCCAGAAAGACTTCCTATCTTTCCAAAAAGCCAATTCATGCCTTTCCACCTTCTCCTTTTTATCTTTTGCCTTACTCTGGCAAACCAGCTTAGCGGCTTCATGCTTCTTACAGCGATATTCATCCACAGAAACTCTACCTTGCAACATCCCCAAATGTGCTTCCTTCTTTCTCTTTACTGCCTTTTCAATCTCACTATTCCACCAAGCATCACCTCTGTTGTTACCCACTATTGTGGTCCCACAGACCTCTTCAGCAGCAATGACTACACAGTTAAAACATAACCACTCTTTTTCTGTGTCCCTCTCACAAGACATCAGCTCCTTCAGTCGTTCTCTGAGTACGTCAGAATAACACTAATGATTTTCAGGGAGCCTTTCAACCTTTATTCTTTTTATCCTCGGCCGCTTCCTATTCCTTTTCCTCCAATCAACATTCAGTTTCATTCGTGACACTACTAAGTAATGATCAGAACCAACATCCGCACCTCTCATCACACGAGTGTCAACAACCAAGTGTTTCAGACGCTGATCATAGACAACAAAATCTATCACTTTCTTTTGACCAAGAGTACGATTTTCCCAAGTATATGTGTGGATATACTTGTGGTTGAAAAACATATTAGATACACACAAACAATTCTCAATGCAGAGTTCAATTAATCTTTCACCATTATCATTCACACAAGGATCATTAAACTTACCCAGGACATTGTCAGAAATTACATTCTGCACACCTACTCTAGCATTGAAATTCCCTACTATTATAATTTTTATCTTTAGCACCAAACTGGCTCGAAACAGCTTTTAGCTCATTCCAGAAATCTTCCTTCCTATCAGAGGGTTCAGAGTCACCAGGAGCATACACTACCTACAACAATTACTATTCTCTGAAGTTTCACTTTCAAACGAATCCAAAGAATTCTCTCACTTACGCAACTATAGTGAATCAAGTTGTTCTTCATCTTTTCACTTAAAATCACACCTACACCAGCCTGTCCTCTCACATTATCCAATACTCCAGACCACACACTCACCGTTCCATTCACTTCTTCTATACCAATTTCCTTCTTTTTGGTTTCACTTACACACAGCACATTCAATCTATACTTATTCATCTCTTCAATCACCTCATTCATCTTGCCATTTATACCTCTAGTATTCCAAACCAAAGTTATGGTGTTACACTCACTCAGCCGAGATCTCTTTCTCATACGCCGTTTAGAAAGTCCAGGTCGATTCCGTGGTGGACCATCCTTTTCAGAACTAGCTGGCACCTCTCCAAGATTCACAGAGGCCCTAGTTGCTGTTGTGTGTGCCATTGTTATCACGTAGCGCCCCGAGGAGGCAAACCCATCTCTCACTAAGACCACCCGCGTAACAGGTATGATAGTAATAATAATAGAAGTTAAGATCCGCGACCTGCAGATATCAGGTTAATACATTTTAGCTCAGCTTCTTGAAAAGTTTTGTCATGTGAATCAAAATTTGTGTATGATGATTGATGATACTGAAAAGCCTTTCATCAGGGTTTCTAGGAACAAATTGTTGAGGGTATCAAACATTTATTGCGGAATGCCAAGTTGGTAGAAATAAGTCAAAAGCTTTTTCAGTCTTTCACTTAGGTTCAAAGAAAATATTGTTAATTGTTTGACATTAATCTGTAGGGTTTAATGGAGATGCAAGCTGTCTTGAATTCCGTTATTAATTTATATGTATAAGCTCATTAAAAATAAACTTTGTGATAAAAGTTTGAGGTGGTTGTTCTAGTATCAGCATTTTGGTCGGTGCTGATGATTTAGTATTAATTAAATATGTAAGCAGTAAGCATGTTAGTAGTTTGCAGTATAATCTTAATCAGTTAAGTAAGACTTTTGAAGGATTTGGAATGAAGATTGATGTTGAGAAATGTAAATCTGTGGTTTAAAGTCAAACTGCTTAGCATATAATTTCCATATGTAGTTCAGATGATGGTGCTGAAACAAGTAACACATTTTAACTATTTGAGTGTAATATATGATGAGGCTGGAAAGCTTGCTGTAGAATTAGTAAAAGTTGTGTCAGTTGTGTAAGATTATTTGCACTAAGTAAAAGATTGGTCAAAGAACAAAACTAGCTGTATACAGTGTATTATTTTGACCTAGTATCTTTGAACAGCAGTGAGAGCTGGTTGCAAAGTAAGGGTCTTGTTTGGCAGTTAGGTGTGGCCAACAGGAGAATGACCAGGGGGAAATAAATGGATTAAGTGGTGTGACAGGATTAGTGATGCAGATATTAGATCTGAGTTGGTTACTTTCTCCTGTAGACAACAGCGATAACTAAAACATACTTGGTTTGGGCATTGTGTGTCATATGGGAGAATGATTGCCACGACAAGTGTTGCATTGTAAATAGCTGATCACCTACCAAGGATAAATCTAGAAAAAATGTGGATTGATGGTGTGAAGTGAGCCATATTGGTGATAAAGGTAGTAATTTGCCAAAGACAGAAAATAATTTTTTGTTCTTTCTTGCGTTGACAAATCATTGTCAAAATGGGAAGAATTTTATTTTTCTCTCTCTCTCTGTATATATAATAATAATATAGACTGTAGTAAGAAATAATACATAGTGTGAGCTTTTGCTAGTATTTTTCTTTACTGGAGGTTTAACGACCACCGAGAGCAATTCAGTGGGCTATAAGCAATCGCCTGTCCCTAATTTAGAGCCACTGGTTCCAGGGAAGGGAGAGATCCAGAGCCATAAAACAAACACAACATCCGTGCCTCACCAGGATTTGAACCAGGAGCCATCTCAGACGAATGGTCAGAAGCTATCTCTTAGAACACTGCTCCACAGGGCGCGGCTTGCTGGTATTAGAAACTCCTAATATGAATGTGTGTAAAGCTCTAAAATCTCTTCAGAATGGTAAGGCTCCGGGAGTTGATGGCATAACTGCCAATATGTTGAAATATGGTGGTGACTGTAATTGGCTGGTTAACTGAAATTTGCCAGTTGTGCTGGGAGTTAGGAATGGTCCCTCGGGATTGGAAGGATCCTATTATTGTTCCCTTGTTTAAGGGTAAAGGTGATCAGACTGAATGCAAGAACTATCGTGGTATTAGCCTACTAAGTGTGCCAGGGAAAGTTTTTGGTAAGGTTGTTATTGAAAAAGTATGGGTCTTTCTTTAGAGAAAGTGTGGCATGTTCAGAGTGGTTTTACCCCTGGTAAAGGCTGCACTAACCAGATTTTTGCATTACGCACGATGATTGAAACATATTTGGCTGTTGGTAAGAAAGTTTTTGCTGCCTACATAGTTTAGAGAAAGCTTACGACCGAGTAAATAGGTCACTTTTGTGGAAGGTATTAAATGAATATGGTGTTACTGGGAATCTACTTAATAGTGTAAAAGCCATGTATGCTGGTATTAGAGCTTGTGTACGAGTGAATGGTGTTTTATCAAAATGGTTTTCGATTGGTGCAGGAGTTAGACAAGGTTGTGTAATGTCACCATGGCTGTTTAATATATTTATGGACGCATGCATGCGTGATGCCAAAATAGATGATAGTGGTTTATGTCTTGGTGATATCCGTGTGTGCAGATTGCAGTATGCTGATGACACTGTCCTGTTGGCAGAGAACAAAAGGGATTTGCAGAGTATGTTGTCTCGGATGTACGAAGTTTGCGTGAAATTCAAACTGAGTATAAATAAGGGAAAAACTAAAGTTATGGTGGTATTATGCACATTGGTATACAACGTTACTTATTACTGTTTCACACGTTGTATTGTTTAATGAAACAATACAATGTGTGAAACAGTAATAAGTAACATTGTATACCAATTGAAAGAGCGAGGAATAATTGAAAGAGCGAGGGAATATGAACTTCCATTTTGCATGGCTTTTATCGATTATGAAAAAGCCTTTGACTCGGTGAAACCTTCAGCAGTTACAATGGCTCTGAAATCCTGCGATATTGAAGATGCATACATTAATATTATTAATAACATCTATGAAAATGCAAGTGCAAAGATTCGGCTGTTTGAAAATACAACACACATAAAAATTGTAAAGGGAGTGAGACAAGGTGACACCATATCTCTGAAGCTCTTTAATGCGACATTGGAAAATGTCTTTCAATCACTGAACTGGGAAAACAAAGGGATAAAGATTAATGGAGATTATCTAACCTACCTTTGTTTTGCTGATGACCTAGTCATTTTTGCAACTACCCCATCAGAGCTGCAGAGTATGATCCAGGAACTTGCTGACAAGAGTAAAGAAGTGGGATTAAAAAGTGAACTTTCAGAAGACAAAAGTAATGTTCAATGCTTTTACAAGAAATGAAGATTTATCGATTGATGGAGAAAAGCTGGAGATAACAGACACGTACGTTTATTTTGGACAGCAGATATCAAGTGAGGGTCACTTTGATGAAGAAATTAATAATTTTCAAGAGCAATATGCCATTATGTCTTAAAAGAAAAGTGTTTGATCAATGCATCCTTCCAGTGCTTACGTATGGTGCAGAGACGTGGACCTTAACTAAAAGAGACATACAATGGCTGCAGACAACTCAAAGCAGCATGGAGAGGTGCATGCTTGGTGTAACCAGGAGAGATAAGAAGAGGAACTCGTGGATCCAAAAAATGACAAGAGTGGAAGACATCATTATCAGAGTTAAATCCCTGAAATGGCAATGGGCTGGACATACTGCTAGAAGGACAGACCATCGATGGACAGCCGAAATTTTAGATTGGATTCCAAGGGACGAAAAGATCCAGAAGAAGACCACATGGGAGATGGGTGGATGAAATTCGAAAGTATGCGGGAGTGGCATGGAGGAGACTGGCACAAGAGAGATCGTTGTTGAGGAAACTTGGTGAGACTTTCATCCAGCAGTGGATTGATAATGGTTGACAATGATGATGATACCAATGTGCATAATACCATGCAATTAGCCACTTATTGATGTAGAGCATTTATTGAATATTTGACTCACAAACCACATGCAAAGTTATGGTGTTTGAGAGAGGAACTGGTAGCACTGAATGTAATGTAAGTATAAACGGCACTGTGATCGACCAGGTGAGTGAGTTTGTGTATTTAGGAAGCATGTTTGACAGAGAGAACTAACTGGGTGGTGAAATTAGTAGGCAAGTGAATTCTTCATTGGAAGTCGTAGCTGCTCTGGGAGGTTTTCACAGGAATGATGGATTCTCTAGAGGGTCCCAAATGGCTGTGCATGAAATTGTAATTGTTCCTACTGTGATGTATGGCAGTGAAACCTGGGTACTGCAGAAGAAACATAGGAGCCGTTTGTGTGCTGGAGAAATGCGTTACTTACGGGGGTTTGTGGCAAGACAAGGTCTCATTGTGTGAGGAATGAAGATGTGTTGCAGTTGTGTGACGTAAAGCAAAATGTTGTTAGCAAGGTGGAGACCAATATGCTCTTGTGGTTTGGCCATGTTGAAAGAATGAGTGATGAGATTCTTACTAAGAAAATCTTTTAGCCCAAGTGGCAGGAAGGAAAGGTAGAGGAAGGCCAAGGAAGACATGGGTGGATCAGATTCAGGAGTGTCTGCATGAGAAAAAGATTATGAGTATGAAGTATAAAAGATCTTGTGTACGGTGTGTAATGGATATCATTGAAGCCCGAGTTGTATGCCAAGATCGCTGTAAGTGAAAAAGTTTGATACGACAACAGTAAGTAAATGTATCTGATAGTTTGTATTTCTTTTTGGAGCTAACCTCTGAATCTCAGAGAACAGCTTAGTGATATGCATGTATGCATAGCAATGATTGCTTGAATTATTTATACAGATGTTGTAGTCTTGGAATGATTTGCTGTGAGAAGTTATTTTGTACATTATTTATTTTGAAACTCAGTACTTTTTATCACATGTTTATTGCTTTATGTTAGCTTTTAACATTATTGCAATGCTGTTATTTATTTTTGTAATAAGAGACAGGGCATTTCCCATGAGAATTCATTATGCACTCAGTCATACTGAAAATACTTAATGAATTTTGCAGGTTAGGCTGTATGATCCCAGTACTCCTCAAAGACGTCCTGTTATCAGCATGGAGTTTGAGAAGCATCCATTGATGTCCTTATCCCTTGCACACAGGGAACAGTATGTATTTTTGTTTTTTTGTCTGTTATGTACTTTGTTTTTGCTCACTAATTATGTACTTGTAGAGTATAGCATGGTTCCTAAAATGATCTGTGATTTCATGCATGTTATTCTGGTTTACTGCTTTAAGTACCTTTGGAATAGAATTGTAGCTTCACAGCATCCATCACAGACTTAAAAAAAAGATTCTGGGTTTATTGCTTCTTCACTTTGAAATGGAATTATAGCTTCACATCCATCATCACAGGTTAAGAAAAAAGAAAACAAGGGTTTACTGTTTCAAAGTACCTTTGGAATGGAATTGGAGCTTCACATGCATCCATCACAGGCTTCCAAAATTAAAAAAAAAAAAAAAAAAAAGAAAAGATTCTAGGTGTTTACTGCTTAGAATTGGAGCTTCACATGCATCCATCACAGGCACTAAAAAAGAAATCTGGGTTTACTGCTTCAAATTCAAAGTACATTTGAAATGGAATTGGAGCTTCACATGCATCTATCACAGGCTCCACTTAGAATCTTTCATATTTAATGATTCTTATCTTATTCAGACATTCCTGAATCTACCCTCCCACGATTTGTTTGGCTCCTTTTAAATTTCTTTAGTCTCTTGACTGACTAAATTCATTTAGTTAGTACCTCATCATTCATTCTTTCAACATGCTCCAACCCCAGATCGTTTTTCTCCACCTTGCTAACAGTATTCTGTTTACACATCTGCAAAACATCTTTGTTTCATGGAAGTCTTACTGTGAATTTTCCATAAATAACACAACTCTTCATGACATGAATGACTAGTTTATTTTTCTGTAGTACCTAATTCCATTACCATCTATCAGAACAGGGTAAAATACTCTTTCACAGACACCCAGTCTGGGCTTATTTAGTAATCTACACATTGCACCCTGTGAAATCTTACTAAGCAGAAATTACTTTCAATGTTGCTAGTAAACTGTCTAATCTGTTTTCTCAGTCAAATTTGCTTCCTAAATACACATACTTTTTTACCTGGTGTAACTGTGTACCATTCTGACTGATCATGCATTCAGTACTAACAATCACTTACTGAATCCATGATGACAATTTCCTTCATATTTGTATGGAGCTTAAATTTCTTATGCACTTCATTCATTTTAGGAAACATACCCTGAAGCTCACTCTTACTCTTAGACAACAACACAACTGTACCATTAGTATACAACCTGTATAGATGTAATTTTGCGAGATCTAAACCAGTGTTATCAGTTTTTGCATCATCAGTAAACATGAACAACAACCATGAATACATAACATAACTTTGTCTTATATACTGATGTTGTCCCATAAGTTTATTTCACTGTATATTTATTCAATCAGAATTGACTACAATTTGGGTACATATTTCAGAAAATCTTCCGCCTTTTTCCTGCACGTTAGTCTTTGCATATAAATCTGACTGTAATCTTTCTTTTAGGTATCAGATTTTAGATTCAAAATTTAACCTAATAAAAACCTCTAAATTATTTAGATACATCTAAAATTCATATGAAAATGATCTTTTCTTTGGATGATGCAATACCAAAACTTCTGCATGTCAATGTATTTTACAAGAGTTAAAACAATAAAAATTATAAAACAGTAGAAAGGTTAATAAAAAACGTTCTTATGGATTCCAAAATGTGCTGTTGATAGCATTTATTTTTTAGTCGAATTTCTTCAGGAAATTTTTTGTGCAGCTTTTTTTACAACCAGTTTTGTAGGTCCAATGGCCTTCATTTTAAAAGGAATTAAATGTTTTTCACCTAAATCAAACTGCTAGCCCCTTTTTAATAATAATAATAATAATAATAATAATAATAATAGACTGTGGCAAAAATCAATGAATGTGAAATGTACCAAAATTGTACCATAAATGTCACTTGCACACAGAATACAACATCGGAGACGGGAAGAAATTTGCATACCCACAGAGATATCACAAGAGTAGAACAATTTTTACCAAAATTAGAAATGATAATTACAGGTGGGAGGTTCTGTGGATTTGTCACTGATTTTCACTTATTTTGTCATCATTTAGATCATGCTCAAGGTCAATGCAAAACTGAAGTGAAATTTTAGGGTTTTTTTGGGGGGGGGGATGTTGTTTACAGAATAAACCTTACATACAATATGGGCTGTGAGAAAGAGATCCCCCCCTAGAATGGGACAAGTAAAAAATATGTAAATTAGTGCTTTCTACATAGTTGAAAAAGAGACTGTTTTGTTGGAAGGAGGCACTGGAAAGCAAGAAGAAATTTGGAGAAGACATGGTCAGATCAGAAGTTTATCTGATTTACTGCTTTCTACAATTGATGACAATGTCATTTGAGCTTCACAGCTAGAACAGTGGAAGCTCCACCTACTGCTTCCATATGGACAAAATGCTCAATGATGTCACTAACTGTCCCATTGTCTGCAGTGATATGATACCTGCGATTTTTTTATTGTTGTTTTATGATGCTTTACCCCCTCATGTTTCTTGAGCCCAGTAAACATGAGTGCAAGCTCTCCATCTTCCAAAACTTCCTTGAAGTGAAAGTTACATGGAATAGAGATTTCTTCCTTATCGTAAGTGTTTTTTTTTTTCTCACATGATATTTCCTCTGTCCAGTATTATTCAATATCCTTTTATTGAATAAATGTTTATATTTCAGCTTGAAAGTGGATGGAGCAAAAATTTCCCTGTAATCTTAAATTCTGCTTTTTTGCTATGTTCCTTCTGCCCTATATTAGTGTTAAATCTTGAATATCGTTGTATTCCAAAAAAGTATTTGAACTTCAGCTATACAAATTTGAAGCTCAGGCTAAGTTTCCAGTTCAGTTCTTCAGTTAAATGGATTATTCAAAAGGAGCAATTGATTCCAACTTTGATGAAATCTTTGAATGTTAAAAAATAAAATAAAAAACAAAGCTACAGTGAAGAAATGTTAAAGAAAAGATATCAGCAGAAAGAAAAAAATAGCAATGGATGCTGTGCAGCTGCAAAATCACCGTAACACAAATATGGCTGTGGAACATGCTGAGAAAAAGGCAAGGCTTACTTGCAAAAGGAAACTTGAGCTGATGTGCAAGCAAGTGCAACAACTAAAAAGAAAAGAAAAAACTCTGTGTTTGAAGCCATGTCTTTTAAAACTACTTTATTTTGTTTTGAATTTAGTTATTTTATGTTGGGAATAGAGTGATAAAGAAAATACTGTTTTAAGGATCATAGTTAACAAAAAATCTAATTCAGCACTCATAAATCTGAAAAAAAAATTATAAAATTTTTGGCATCATTACTTATTAAAAGTAAATATACTTTAATAATCTAAAGCAACTTATGGGAATTTACTAGGAAAATTTTTTTCATTTATAGCAAATTTTCGGAGAAAACTCTTCTCCTTCTTCAGGCTCTCTTGTTGTTGTCACTTTTTGCTTGTCACTATCATGGTTACAGTTTACCTTGACGGTTACGGTTAACCTTGACGGTTTAGGTTATTTTTCAACAAATCCTGCCAGATGTTAGGCAGGGAAAATCCTTTGCAGTCATTGATGATGGAATTTTGATTTTTCTCAATCTCTATTCCTTCTTTCAGTTTTCTTTTTTGGAAATTGCTTTGGAAACTGATTACTTTAAGGGAATTCCAATCCATGCTGTGCCCAGTTTCTCTAACATGCCTATCTAATCCAGTCTTGTTGGAGCAATTTTTTATAGCTGCTTTATGCTCAGCTATACGAGTTTCTAGTCTGCGACCTGTTTCACCTATGTAAGATAGTCCACAACTACAATTTACTTCATAAACTACTCCTTGCATTTTTAAAATATCTTCTTCTCTTTGAACTATTTTAGGGAAAATTTTTTTAACTTTGTTCTCTAAACTTGGAGCTAGCCTAATATTGTATTTTTTACTAATTCTCTTTAAAGCCTCAAATAAACCTTTGTGATAAGAAATTTTTCTAGTGAATTTTACTTCTTGCTTTTGTGGGTTCTTCTTACCATTAAAATTCAGAAGCTTCTCAATTTCTTCTTTAGGATAGTTATTTAAAGAAGAAATTGAGAAGCTTCTGAATTTTAATGGTAAGAAGAACCCACAAAAGCAAGAAGTAAAATTCACTAGAAAAATTTCTTATCACAAAGGTTTATTTGAGGCTTTAAAGAGAATTAGTAAAAAATACAATATTAGGCTAGCTCCAAGTTTAGAGAACAAAGTTAAAAAAATTTTTCCCTAAAATAGTTCAAAGAGAAGAAGATATTTTAAAAATGCAAGGAGTAGTTTATGAAGTAAATTGTAGTTGTGGACTATCTTACATAGGTGAAACAGGTCGCAGACTAGAAACTCGTATAGCTGAGCATAAAGCAGCTATAAAAAATTGCTCCAACAAGACTGGATTAGATAGGCATGTTAGAGAAACTGGGCACAGCATGGATTGGAATTCCCTTAAAGTAATCAGTTTCCAAAGCAATTTCCAAAAAAGAAAACTGAAAGAAGGAATAGAGATTGAGAAAAATCAAAATTCCATCATCAATGACTGCAAGGATTTTCCCTGCCTAACATCTGGCAGGATTTGTTGAAAAATAACCTAAACCGTCAAGGTTAACCGTAACCGTCAAGGTAAACCGTAACCATGATAGTGACAAGCAAAAAGTGACAACAACAAGAGAGCCTGAAGAAGGAGAAGAGTTTTCTCCGAAAATTTGCTATAAATGAAAAAAATTTTCCTAGTAAATTCCCATAAGTTGCTTTAGATTATTAATTAAATTAAACTAGGAAGCCATTTCTCAATATGAGCTTTATTCAAAGTAAATATACTGTAGTTTCACTTCTATTAAAAACATGGAAAAAGTGAATCAAAATTTAACAGAATTATCTGTGACAAGTTTTGATGTGAAGTCCCTTACTCCTACCAATACCCATGCAGTTGAAGCAATAAAAATTATTAGATTAAGACAAATGAAGAAGTTAACAGATTTTCGAATATAGATGAACCGGAAATAATTTTGTCACATATTTACAAAAGTAATTATTTCACATGTAACAACAAAAGTTATAGACAAAAAACAGGAGGTCTTGTAGGTTGCACCTTTAAATTTTCAAAAGTCATTATTATGGATGAAATTGAAACTACAGTAATTGAAAAAAGCTACATGAAAAACCTTTAATTTACAGTAGATATGTTGATGCCATTTTTCTTTTGTCAAAATGAATCCCACAGAATTAGAAAAACTTAAAGCAAATTTCTCTTCCATTTTCCTAGAAATGAAGGTAACAGTAAAAGTTGAATAAGAAAAGCAATTGCCACTTTTAGATGTGCAAATCAGGAGAAAAGCAGACCATTTGGATTATAAAATATACAAAACACTCACTAGGTTCCAGTATCCAATTCCTTTGGGTTACATACAAAGAAATGTCAAATATATCAGAAGCACAAAAAAAAACAACAAAAAAAAAACAGATTGGGAGGATACAATTATTGAAATAAAAAGGGAAAAGCATTTATGATCCAATTTTGTAGAGAAAATGAATGCTTTCCAATATTTAAAAATCTGAAAACATTAACAACAGCTGATGCTGAAAGAGAATGGGTGAATCACAGAAACCATGTTGATTGAAAAAAATAAGGATAGCACATGTAGTAACCATGATCAAACATTGGTTGCTTACCCATGGAAATTACGTATTGAAAAGGATAAAGAAAGAAATATGCATGAGAAGAAACAGTTAAAAACCCATCCCATAGGACCATCAGGTGCTGCCACAAGCAGCACAATAGAATAAACTCCACACGGGCGATTGTGCTCATATCTCAGAGCCAGACACAGAGAGAGAGAACACTGGTCAACTCAGTGGGCAAGTACTGACGTGGAAGCCAGATGTTGATAGGAGCTGGCAGCTTGAGTTAGGTGAAAAACATTTAATTCCTTTGAGAAATGGAAGCTATTTGACCTCCAAAACCATTCAGAAAATACACAGCACAGCCTGAAAAAGTTGGACTACAAAATAAATGATCTTAACAGCACAATAATGAATTTTTGGATTTTTCGGAATCCATGACAGTATTACCACACCCTCGACTGTGGACGTGAACCACTGTGTCGGCAATTCGCCACAATGGAATATTTATTTCTATTAACTACTCCTGGAATTTACATGTTAAATCAAATGAAATCGCCTAGAAAATTAACAACTTTGAGGTCGGATTTCCTATCTCTTATAGGAATTCCGTGCTCAAAGTTGCGGACAAATTACGCGTTGTGTTTCACCTAAATTGTAGCGGGTATTCCGCTTAAACTTAGGTGCCACAAAGTTAAGTTAAGATCAGCAGATAGCATGCTACTAGAACGTAAATACTCATACATACAGTATTATGCACAACATAAAAAGTGAAAAACTGTAGATATAAAAGTTATGACAAAAGGTTAACTTTTAAATAAAATGTTTATTTTGAATAAATGCTGCTTAAAACTAATACATGTTTTCGGTGGAAGTGATCAATTTATTTAAACCAATTTCTAAAGAGTTATTACTTTTAAAATTATTACTGTCCTGACTTCTAGCAAACTTTCAGTTACAATGTTGTCATGGTGCACGTATTGAGAAATTTCCCATTTAAGATGGGAAGGGATATTATACCTCGCATAGAACATGCAGTACAGGGAAACCGACAGTGAAAATTCATCTTACTCAGTCTCTAGGTCGTCGACGTCTTCCTTCTCGGAATGGGTCTCTTTCAGTTTTTCTCAACACCTTCAAAGTTTATTTCTTCAACCTCTGTGCGTTTCTCCCACGCATGGTTATCTCCATAGCAGTCAAGAAAAAACTCTCCCAAAAAGCTCTCTCTCTCTTTCTTTCTCGTTCTGCTTTCCTCTTCCTCTTTCTCTTTTTTTTTCCCTCCAAACCCATTCCCTTATATTTTCTTATTTCTCAGTTTCGCTTCTACAAAGGGGGGGGGTAAATTTGTGGGTGTTACTGAGAATTTTAATTGGAAGTTACCTTGTTTCCCAGGCCCACGATTGGCAACAAACTTTCTATGGTATTCCAAAGGGGTACAAGGGGGTCGGTCGCCATTTACCTGGTCTGTCATCTTACGTCATTTTTCCTGTTGTGGCATTTTGGGAATTTAAACGGCCTGCCACTCCCAACAACAGAAAAGAGACCCACCTACTCGTTTGCTTGAATCGAGTGCCCAAGCTGGTTGAAAGGGAAAGTGTCAATCATTATTATTTCGCTGTTTAGTGAAAAAGTCGATGATTGCTCCTTCATAGCCCTTCCCTGTCCAAGTAATCTCTCGGCGATAGGCAACTTTTGTTCATGTCATGTACACGGTTTCCTGTGCTTTTGTTGTTGTGTTCCTTGGCGCTCAAGAAATAAAAGGATGTTATATGTGGATGACAGCTGCGCGCTTTAACGAGTAACCACCCGGGTCTTGGGGGGTTTTTAGCGAAAGAAAAAAAAGTGTTTCAACATTTCTACTCCGGGCCTAATGCAAAAATAATGACAATAATAACAAAATTGAGAGTGATTAAATTTAGTCCTTCGTACCAATGAATGAGAAAAAATAGAAAACCGATTGTTTAAATTAAATTATGAAATCTGTGGAGCGGGTTCCTTAAGAAAACCGGGAGTTGGGACATTAAATATTTAAATTGTCGGTTACTTAGGAATCGTAATGAATATTTAAATTACTTGTTAATGGGAAATCGTGAGATTTCACGGTAACAACAGCATTCAGATAAGAATTGTACTTTTTGACAGTTTTAAGATTTACAGTTCTTATTGTTTAATTAGTGTAAAACTGATTGACATTGAAAAGTGTAAGTATAACATCATTCAAAGAATATATTATTTTCATCAGGAAGACGCTTTGACGTCTGTAAGTTTTGTTTTACACGTTCTGTAAATACAGAACGTGTAAAACAGAACTTACAGATGTCAAAGCGTCTTCCTGAAGAACCCTGTGGTCACGTAATGGTATGTGAACTTTATGATAGAATCACATGAGATATAATGATATTATTTTCATGTGAGTTTCAGATGTTTCTAAATCACTTAAATTTGGAATTTGGAATCAGATGCTCAGAAGAAACTGTACAGTTGGATTTATATGCGCAGATTAACATTCAAGTAAACCGAAATATATTCAGTTTTGATGGAAGAAATATATGGTGAAATAAACCTATGAGAAAATATCAATATTCAAATTGATGATAAGCACCAAATAAAATTAGTGATAGATACAGAATAGAAAATTGTAAAAACCTGCTTGTTCTACAAGAATCTTATAAGATGTAACTTTGTCTAACTCCTGTACCAATGAGAAACTAGCTGAATAAAATTGGCAACATGCACAGCTTTCGCACACACACTTAAACGAATCCCACTTATATCATAATTTTTGGGATTCTTCCATAGAAACAGCCAGTTTATTCTATCATAAGCTGGCTTCAAATCCACAGATGGGGAGAGGAGGGGGATTATTAGTGGACACATATTTTTTAATCAGAGATTTAGTTAGTGCAGTCTTACCAGGCATAAAAGCACTCTACATCATATGGTTTCTTTTGTGTTTGGAGTTATAATCTGCAGATGGGGCAAGCATAATGAATTGTGTTTGCTATATCCCTCATCATGTTGCCTGTAGAGGGCTGCATCTCATCTTTTATTTCACCTGTCTTTGCAGTTGTAGTGCCTTCTGTAGTTGGTTTTAAATGTTATTTAGTGCTTGCTTTGTTTTTACTTATTATTTTTTATTCTTTTGCCAGTTTTTTTCCATGAGTGCAGTATAATTGATGGGAGTGCAAATGCTGCAATTAATATTTTCTTTATTTTTCTTATCATGACTGCTGCTATTGCTCTGACATCTTTCTCAGTTTTGTATTGGTATTATTTTCAGTTTTGTTGCATTATGCGTTTAATACTTTCAGTGCCTGGTTCATATGGTTGCTTTTGAACAACAGGATTCAATGGGTTCTTACTTTTTTTTTTTTTATTCCCTTTGTCTGTGTGTCTACACTAGGGGTGCAGCCATGGGGTGTGCTCAGAGGGCTTGAGCTCCTTCCAAGAGCACTATATTGTGCCCCTCTTCATTCATAAAATAGATCAAACTTAACACAGAGTGGAGCAACCAAAAATTTACCCAGATATATATTAAAAAAAAAAAAAATCACCAGAATGTATTTATACTTAGTTTACAGTTTGTAGTCTTTCAAACAGCCATTTTGTGTGTGTCCCATCTCCCAAGCATTGGTGCTTATTGCTGTGGTGCCTTGACGCAGTTGTTTTATGTAGGCAAGGTAAGAATGAAAAAATACAAATAAATCTGTCACATCTAGCTGCTATTTTATAAAGCAGAAGTGAATGCTTCCCCATTCACAGGATAACAAGTTGATTAGCACCTGCAGGATTTGCTTAGAGCTGAATGAATACATTGGTTGTTTGTGGGGTATTTCAGTTTACATCAGTGGATGAACAATGGGGTTCAGCATTTTGTTGTTTTACAATCAACATATGTGTGCCAACAAGTTAAAAGCTTATGGCAACTTTAGAAGTTTTGGTTATTTTGCTCAGATGTCCTACTCAGTCTCACTGGAAGTGCACACAGGAGCAGTATAAGGCTGGTGTAAATTATTCTTATGCTGCTTTCCAAAAGAAACTATTGCTTCTTCAGTTCCATATTTTGTTTCATTTGCAGTGCATCCTCCTGAACAACAAAATGGGAAACCTCAAATGAAATTACACCATATTCAAGAAAAATAATTTATTGTACACGTTCTTCATGATTTTTGAAATACGAGTGCATGATAGAGTGAAAAATAAGGAGGGAAACTAAATTTAGTGTTATGTGATTTAATATATCTAAAATCAAATAAAAATATTTTAAGATCTTGAATCATAAACTTTCTTCTTTACACTATGGAACTGGTGCAGTACTTTAGTTATGTCTATAATAGTGTTGTGCAAGGATTTCTTTAACTAGTGGTTATTCCTTGAAAACCTGTTTACAGGAAACATATAATTTTGTAGTGAAATAGCATTCAGGAACACATTCTGCTCTCAAAGTATTGATACCCACATTATTAATAGTTTAAATGCAACTGACTTGACCTTCAGAATATTAATTTTGTATGAGCTTCATTTGTATAAAAAATGTATTTTTACCTAAATAATATTTTAAGAGTATCAGCCTGTAGTATGCTGCAATGGCAAGATCATCTATTTTGTATACTTCCACTCTCTTTTTACCCCAAAATTGTTTAAGTAACTTTTTATTTTTTTATAAAAATTAATGTGATTTCTGTTTGTGATTGGTGAAACAAAAATTCCCTTGAAGGTAAATTTGTTCTGAAGTGCTTGTATTTATATATTTTACTGTTATACACTGTCAAAAAACAAAACTGTATTTCTGTGGTTACATGTTTCTTATGTTTATCTGTTGACAGATTTTTATATATTTATTTATTTTTGCTTTGTTTTAGTCAAGTCGTGGTTGGCAGCAGTAGAGGAAGAATGGCATTGATTGATTTAAGGAAGAAAGCTTTGGTTCACGTATTCAAAGGTTTTGCTGGCAGCATTCGTTATGTTCAGTGTCATCCTACTTTACCTCTTGTTGCTTCATGTGGATTGGACCGATTTCTACGTATTCATGAATTAAATGCTCACAAATTGTTAAGCAAGGTAAGGTGGTGGTAAAAGTAAAAACAAAGTAGTAAAATCATACAATGCATTGATTATGATACGCTTTCCAACGTACCAGAAATCATTACTCAAGTTATGAGGATAATGGCTGTGGAATAAATCTCGCTCCTGTGCTGTGACCTTTGACCCCATTTTGATTATATTAAACAGAACCAGTTCAGTATGCCTCTGGAACAACATACTAGAGTTTTATCGCAATAGAAGCATTTTTAGTCAAGTTATGAGGATAATGGCTGTGGAATAAATCTCACTCCTGTGCCCTGACCGTTGACCCTATTTCAATGATAGTAAACACAATTGATTCATAGAGTAATAATCAATATATACATATATACATTGCGTTTTACGTGGTTTATATGCTATATGTCTTGGTGTCTGCTCAAAAAAGTGATTTTTCAAACATACACATATATGTTTCTGTTCAACACGTTAATAATTATTTAGGTCTAATGCCCGTAGCCTAGACATCGCCGACTTATATTCGCTGACAACATGACCATTACAATATCTCAGTTGTAGTATATGTGAAAAGTACTAGAAATAACTTTAAAAAGCGTACCTTATTATTGTAAACAGGATGATTTGAATACAATAAGGTACGTTTTTTAAAGTTATTTCAGGAAAAATGTTTTTCTTGTAAATTTCAGTGGAAGTGTTGTCAGTGACAGTCATTGACTTGAAGATATAAATGATAAAATTGGAGAAAACTGCATGCCAAACAGGAATGGGAAAAGACTCATTGACTCATGTTTAGGCAATAAACTTTAATAAATAACATTAAATATAGATACAAAAGTATTCACAAATTTACTTGGTAAGAACAGGAAAGTAAAATTTCATCCTAGTGAAAAGATCTCTGCCTGAAAAGATTAAGAAGTCCAGAGTTTTCAAAGGTTCTGAAATAAGTAGAGATAATTTTTTAGTAGTATCCACAACTATCCAGTAGTTAAGGAACCAGAAAAAATATTAGCATGCCTCAAGATTGTTTGATTGAAAACTGTGAAAATAAAGCTGGATTTCCAGAAATGTGTTAATAAAGTTCCAACAAATTTAAAGCCCCACTGACTGAAATCATTGAGAGTGAGTAGTGCATGCGTAAAAGGTTGGTTGTTCAGGTGGTTATACATGGAAAGCATGTTGTTTAGATAAGAAAGTCAGGACACCTATGTGGGCAGCAAAAGTTAGTAGAGCTCTAAAGTAAAAGAAAATTGCTTTTAGGAAGTATTTAAACTGTTTTTCACAGGCTAACTCTTTAAGGATTATAAAAGAGCTTGTTGAAAGACAAAGCGATATGTTAGGAATGCAAAAAGGAAGGCATTGGTAGACTGGAATTATGTAGAGGAAATAACTCAAATTGCACTGAAGGTGTTTCAGAATCTTATATGAAAGGGATTACTTGACAGAGATGAATGATTGTATTGGAGGAGGATGGTGTGAATATTTTGACAACTTCTTGAATGAAAATCCAAACATAAGTTAGTGGGTTAGTATTGTTGACAATGATGTTAATGATTGTGATCAGGATGACTGTTGCATCATTTGTGGTCATGAAATAAAAGCTGATATTTTGTCAAAAAAAAAAAAATGTTTTAAAGCTATGAGTCATGATGAAATTAATCCAGCATTGGTTGAGTGCAATCAGTAAAAATGTAGGTGCCCCACTGTACTTGGTCAATTCTGAATCATTAAAGTAGTATTGCAAAGTACTGTTATTCCTGAGCTTTGCCAAAAGCCAGTCAGTCATGACATTACAGGGAAGATTAAATATTTTAGTAAGTACTGTAGCATTCCCTTGATTAGTATTCCTTGCAAGATTTGCTACACTTTTTGAGTAAAAAGGTTAGAAATCATTGCCAAACTACGTTTCTCTGGGATTCAAAGATGAATTTCTCAAAGCAAAACCATCTGCCAGATCAGAGTTATTGATGGGTTAGATTTTACTTCTTGTTGATATGTCAAATGTCTTCATTTTCAGCAGTGGCACATACCTTGAGCTTCACTGACATCTGTTGCTTATCACACACAAAAAGTTTTGTACTTTATACTCATTATCTTTTTCTCTTTTAGACATTCCTGAATCTGGTACTCCCACAATTTCCTTTGCCTTCCTCTATCGTTTCCCCGCTACTTGGGCTGAACAAACAAAAATACCCTTAGCACTTTATCACTCATTCTTTCAACATGACTAAACCACATTAAAATATTAATCTCCACCTACTGAGAACATTTTCATGGTTCGTACCGCATCCTGGAAAAGTCCTGGAATTCCATTTTGTCCTGGAAATGTCCTAAAATTCTGCTACATGTCCTGGAATTTTATCCATTCCGGTCTTTTTGTCCCTGCGCGATGTTTGTAGTTCAGGATTTTTCTACTGACATAACTTATGTCGGACAAATCCCCCCCCTTACCCTCTGCAAAATGCGGGGGGGGGTGCTGTTGTTTTTTTGTCTGTTAGGAAGACTGAAGCTGCATTATTAGCATCTTTTGGCGTCGTGTTTATGTTATCCCTTTGTCTCTCTGATTGGGAAAACCATATCTCTGCAATTATTAGTTTGATTTGTAAAATTATTTTTGTATTGGGAAGCTTAAAACGTGAGAATGATAATCCATTTATTTTTCAAACAGTCCCTTGTGGTAAGTGATACACAAGAAAAGTCACTTACCACAAGGAACTGCTTATTCACAAGAAAAGTCACATACCACAAGGGACTGTTTGAAAAACTGAAGAAAATCAGTACTTAATATAAAATTAGGTTAGCTCCAGGTTTAAGTAACAAAATCAAAAAATACACTGCCGGACAATTGCTAAGGACGGATGACAATAGCAACGATAGCAACCATAAAATGGAAGGCAGGAAAATGTGGAAATTAGCATAAGTGCGGATTACAGTAAGACATGTTGTGCGTATGGAAAATTTGGATTGCCGAACTTGTTTTTGACGTCATAGCGCTGATAAGAGATATAAAGGATTTGACGCGTATTGACCGTTGTTGTTCAAACGCAAAGTTAAAAGGGAAAGAATCAATTGACGAACTTGCAAGTTTCAGTATGTCTTCCCGACATCACCTAGATGATTTTACTCGTGGCCGTATTATTGGCAAGATTGAAGAAGGGCGAACAATAACAGATGTTGCCAGGGAGTTCGACGTCAGCCACAGTGTTGTTTCAAGGCTTTGGAAATCATTCCAAACAAATGGAGAGTGTAGCAAACGTCACGGGGAGGTCGTATTCGCAGTATGACACCTGCAGAAGATCGGTACATAGTGCTATCAACAAAAAGACACCGGCGCAGCACAGCTAGTGAGGTAGCAAATCAGTTTATGGCTGCTACTGGCAAGCGGATCTCCCGAAAAACTGTCGCCAGACGTTTGCATGAAGGAGGACTATACGCCCGCCGTCCTGTTGTGTGCATCCCATTGTCCCGACGTCACCGTACCGCCCGTTTGCAATGGTGCCATCAACATCGCAGTTGGACTGATAACGACTGGTCTGCTGTCCTCTTCTCAGATGAGAGTAGATACAGTCTATCGTCTGATTGTCGACGACAACTGATCTGGCGTGATAGTGGTAGCGCATATTGTCCAGCAAACATACAGGAAAGCGACCGATATCCGACATGTAGTGTCATGGTATGGGCTGGCATCGCGATCAATGTCCGTACGTCCGTCTATGGGCTTCCAACTGGGACTATGACTGGCCAACGATACATTAATGATGTTCTGCTACCTCATGTTAGCATGTTCCGTGGTGCTGTCGGTGATAGAATCATTTTCATGGACGACAACGCAACATGTCGTCAAACAGTCGCTGTCCAGGAGTGTCTTGAGAGCGAGGATATTCAACGCCTCGTATGGCCAGCATGTTCTCCAGATCTGAATCCCATTGAAAATGTGTGGGATGCTTTGGGGAGGAGTCTTGCTGGTCGCCAATGCCCTCCAATAAACAAGGAAACCCTCATCCGTGCACTGACAGAGGAATGGGATAAATTACCCCACCAGCTGCTTTATAATGTTGTGCAAAGCATGACACGGCGTGTGGAATCTTGCATCGCCCTCCATGGTGGCCATATCCCGTATTAACATCTTACGCCGGAACGCCTGCGGACGATAATTGCATTTTTTTCACGTTTACGTATTGTGCACAAAATGGCCTGTTTGTCCCTTGAACACGTTCCAAAGCCTTCTGGATTTCAGAGCACAATAAATTGTCTTTCTTGTAATGTCCTGGCATTCTGACATTATTTTATTTCACTTGGCATCCAACCACACTTGCTTTTTTATGCGCTATATAGCCGTTTATGATCCGTCCTTAGCAATTGTCCAGCAGTGTACTTACCATCCCTAAAACAAAAAGAAGAAAATACTTTACTCCAGGAAGGGGACATTTATAAAATAGTTTGTTCTTGTGGATTACCATATATAGGAGAAACAGGAAGAAGGTTAACCACCAGAATTAAAGAACACAAAGCAGCAATAAGGAACAGCTCAAATAAAACAGGATTAGACAGGCACATACAACGGAGTCATTTATAAAATAGTTTGTTCTTGTGGATTACCATATATAGGAGAAACAGGAAGAAGGTTAACCACCAGAATTAAAGAACACAAAGCAGCAATAAGGAACAGCTCAAATATAACAGGATTAGACGGGCACATACAACGGAGTCATTTATAAAATAGATTGTTCTTGTGGATTACCATATATAGGAGAAACAGGAAGAAGGTTAACCACCAGAATTAAAGAACACAAAGCAGCAATAAGGAACAGCTCAAATAAAACAGGATTAGACAGGCACATACAACGGAGTCATTTATAAAATAGTTTGTTCTTGTGGATTACCATATATAGGAGAAACAGGAAGAAGGTTAACCACCAGAATTAACGAACACAAAGCAGCAATAAGGAACAGCTCAAATAAAACAGGATTAGACGGGCACATACAACGGAGTCATTTATAAAATAGATTGTTCTTGTGGATTACCATATATAGGAGAAACAGGAAGAAGGTTAACCACCAGAATTAAAGAACACAAAGCAGCAATAAGGAACAGCTCAAATAAAACAGGATTAGACGGGCACATACAACGGAGTCATTTATAAAATAGATTGTTCTTGTGGATTACCATATATAGGAGAAACAGGAAGAAGGTTAACCACCAGAATTAAAGAACACAAAGCAGCAATAAGGAACAGCTCAAATAAAACAGGATTAGACAGGCACATACAACGGAGTCATTTATAAAATAGTTTGTTCTTGTGGATTACCATATATAGGAGAAACAGGAAGAAGGTTAACCACCAGAATTAAAGAACACAAAGCAGCAATAAGGAACAGCTCAAATAAAACAGGATTAGACAGGCACATACAACGGAGTCATTTATAAAATAGTTTGTTCTTGTGGATTACCATATATAGGAGAAACAGGAAGAAGGTTAACCACCAGAATTAAAGAACACAAAGCAGCAATAAGGAACAGCTCAAATAAAACAGGATTAGACAGGCACATACAAGAAACTGGCCACAAAATGGACTGGGACTCCTTAAAAGTGATCAAACATCAATCCCATGCAATTATCTGGAAATTAGAGGAATCCCTGGAAATTTATAAGACACAAGGTGGCAACATCAATGACCATGCTGGATGGAAAATCCATCAGGCTTGGTCACCAGACCTGTGGAAGTAGAAGGAAGCAAGAACTCCCGACGAAGATCTAGTGTTTAGATCGAAAATTTGAGAGGTAATGTACCTAATAAATTTATCCTCGATAATTCCCGTTAAATATTTATAATACTGAAATTCATTTTATTTTGTACGTTTGCTTCTAAATATCCAATTGAAAAAAATTCTTCCTTTCGACAACATTTATATCGAAGACTATTTTAGTTACAGTCCCTTTTTCAAATAATGCATAAATTTTCCGCTAGGGGGCGTAACAGTAAATCACGATTTTCCCAGTATCTCCGCTTCTACAAGTCTGATTGGAAAAATTATTCCTGCGTTGGATACAGCTCTTGAGGAGAAATGTTTTGTATATAATTTCTCATTTTTGATAAAGAATAGTTTGGTCACCAGGGAGCGTAAGTGTTTATTTTTGCTTCTGATGTATTTGCAATAAAATTTGAGCTCGAAACTCGATAGAAAAAATTCCTCTGTGGACCGATACCGTTCACCTCCAAAAGCATTTTGAGAGTACCTCCTGCTTAAATAGTGCATAATTTCTCCACCAGGGGCGTACATGTGTATTTTATTTTTGTCCATATCTGTTTCTAGGAGTACGATTTGAAAAATTCTTTCTTTGTTGAAGAACATTTTTAGTGTGAAATGTTCTCATATAATTTCAAATATTTCTTAATGCACAAGTGTTTTTTTTGTGGGTTATTTTGACCTTTACTGAAATTTGCTAATGAATGCTTTATATAAAACTTGCCATAAAATTAAATTGCTTTGTAACATCAGAAACTTAAATCTAGTTGTTTCTTAGTATTTTCTGAGCAAACTAATAACTTTGCATCTTCTATAATCAGTTTTCTAATCATGCCCAGTTGAATTGCCTTGAGCACTAATAAATGCAGTTGTACACATCCCTGGTATTTAAGGTTTTCCCATTATTCTCTTTCAATTCGTGTTGGAAATTTTTGTGCATACTTTGTTTGCTGGCAAGTACAAATTTAAAACATAGCTACAGCATCAATATTATGTAGAAAATTCCTTCCCTAAATAAAATGGAACACAAGTACTTGCTCCCATGATTATGTGTTTGAGAAATAACAATCCCTTTGGTCCTTTGAAAAAATTCCAAATATTTCACCTGTCCTTACCCTTAAATTTCCAATGTAAGAATTATTTCAAAATAATTAAATATAAATAGTATTTTATGTATTGATTGTGTGGTTTATGAAAGCATTTTGAGAATAATGCCTACTTATGTATTTTTGAGTTTTATGTTGTTGTTTTTTTATTCTGCAGTTGCTTCAATAATTGAACTACAGCCAAAGTAAAACAATAAGTTTCTCAAAATCAGTGTAGTATAGTATATAAAAGTTTAGTAGATATTAAATCTGGTCACATTTTCAGTGACAGTTTTGGTATTTCAGTATTTATCCGTGATTCTAAGTTTCTGATTAGCTGCGGTGGACAACATTTTTAACATTCTGCATTCTGTATTAAGTTTGCTCAAGCATGTAAGAAGTTGTTTGTTGTAAGTTACAGGTTGAACAGACCTGTGGTTTCATTATATTTTAAGTAAAAGCATTTGGATCGTATGTCCTGGAAAAAAACCCAAAAGTCCTGAAAAAGTCCTGGAATTTTGTGATTGAAAAAGCGTATGAACCACGCATTTTGCTTTAATTGCGCATCTAGAACACATCTCTATTCCTTACATGATAAAAACATGTAAGTCCCACGTAAGTAATGCATATCTCCAGAACACAAACTACTGCTGTGTCTCTTCTGCACCCAGGACTACCCTACATCAGAGTAGGAAAAATTAAACTTCCATACAGAACAATTTGGAGCCATTTCGAGAACCCGTCAGTCCTGTGAAATCCTCCTAAAGCAGCTATGAATTTTCAAAGCTGAATTCATTGTCCTACTAATTTTCCAATCTGTTTGCTCTGTCAAATATGCTTCCTAAATATACAAACTCATTCACCTGATCAATCTTTGTGCCGTTTAGGTAGGGTTTGCACAGCCCCTGGAATCCTGGAAAAGTCGTGGAATTGGATTTCTCTTTTTTCCAGGCCTGGAAGTCCTTAATTTGTATATTTTTGTGAAAGGTCCTGGAATTTTCTCTTGCAAGGGGGAAAAAAAAAAAAAGAAAAAAGTCAGTGTTTGGGTTGATTTCATCACTTTGTTCTAGCTCCCAGCATTGTCTGCTCAGGATGACATAATTTCCTTCCATGGCATGTAAAGACATGATGTGATCTCTTCCATGTCATTCGACGCTGCAGCACAAGATGTTTTGAATGCCATATTTCCAGATACCTTGATTTGTGATATAGCATGCGTGCAGTTGGAATTACAACAATGTGTGGAAACCTTTTCTTGAATCCAAGATGGCTGTTCCTTCTAGCGCACACTTTTCTCACTGAAAGAGATTGATATCTGGCCTCTCTACCACTAATGTGTGTGGGAATAAATGACTATGAAATAGGGAATGTTTAATGCCATGCCAAAGTTGTTTTTGCATTATTATCATTATACACTGCCGGACAATTGCTAAGGATGGATGACAATAGCAACGATAGCAACCATAAAATGGAAGGCAGGAAAATGTGGAAATTAGCATAAGTGCGGGATACAGTAAGACGGGTTGTTTTGGATTGCCGAACTTGTTCGTGACGTCATAGCGCTGATAAGAGATATAAAGGATTTGACGCGTATTGACCGTTGTTGTTCAAACGCAAAGTTGAAAGGGAAAGAATCAATTGACGAACTTGCAATTTTCAGTATGTCTTCCCGACATCACCTAGATGATTTTACGCGTGGCCGTATTATTGGCAAGATTGAAGAAGGGCGAAAAATAACAGATGTTGCCAGGGAGTTCGACGTCAGCCACAGTGTTGTTTCAAGGCTTTGGAAATCATTTCAAACAAATGGAGAGTGTAGCAAACGTCACGGGGGAGGTCGTGTTCGGAGTACGACACCTGCAGAAGATCGGTACATAGTGCTATCAACAAAAAGACACCGGCGCAGCACAGCTAGTGAGGTAGCAAATCAGTTTATGGCTGCTACTGGCAAGCGGATCTCCCGAAAAACTGTCACCAGACGTTTGCATGAAGGAGGACTATACGCCCGCCGTCCTGTTGTGTGCATCCCATTTTCCAGACGTCACTGTACCGCCCGTTTGCAATGGTGCCATCAACATCGCAATTGGACTAATAACGACTGGTCTGCTGTCCTCTTCTCAGATGAGAGTAGATACAGTCTATCGTCTGATTGTCGACGACAACTGATCTGGCGTGATAGTGGTACTGCATATTGTCCAGCAAACATACAGGAAAGGGACCGATATCCGACATGTAGTGTCATGGTATGGGCTGGCATCATGATCAATGGCCGTACGTCCCTCTATGTGCTTCCAACTGGGACTATGACTGGCCAACGATACATTAATGATGTTCTGCTACCTCATGTTCGCATGTTCAGTGGTGCTGTCGGTGATAGATTCATTTTCATGGACGACAAAGCAACATGTCATCGAACAGTCGCTGTCCAGGAGTGTCTTGAGAGCGAGGATATCCAACGCCTTGTATGGCCAGCACGTTCTCCAGATCTGAATCCCATTGAAAATGTGTGGGATGCTTTGGGGAGGAGTCTTGCTGGTCACCAATGCCCTCCAATAAACAAGGACACCCTCATCCGTGCACTGACAAAGGAATGGGATAAATTACCCCAACAGCTGCTTGATAATGTTGTGCAAAGCATGACACGACGTGTAGAATCTTACATCACCCTCCGTGGTGGCCATATCCCGTATTGACATCTTACGCCGGAACACCTGCGGACGGTAATTGCATTTTTCACGTTTACGTATTCTGCACAAAATGGCCCGTTTGTCCCTTGAACACGTTCCAAAGCCTTCTGGATTTCAGAGCACAATGAATTGTCTTTCTTGTAATGTCCTGGCATTCTGACATTATTTTATTTCACTTGGCATCCAACCACACTTACTTATTTTATGCGCTATATAGCCGTTTATGATCCGTCCTTAGCAATTGTCCAGCAGTGTATATCATCATCATTGTCAACCATTATCAATCCACTGCTGGACGAAGGTCTCCCCAAGTTTCCTCCACAACGGTCTGTCTTGTGCCAGTCTCCTCCATGTCACTCCCGCATACTTTCGAATTTCATCCACCCATCTTCCATGTGGTCTTCTTCTGGGTCTTTTCCTGTCCCTTGGAATCCAATCTAAAATTTCGGCTGTCCATCGATGGTCTGTTCTTCTGGCAGTATGTCCAGCCCATTGCCATTTCAGGGATTTAACTCTGATCATGATGTCTTCCACTCTTGTCATTTTTCGGATCCACGAGTCCCTCTTCTTATCTCTCCTGGTTACACCAAGCATGCGGCTCTCCATGCTTTTTTGAGTTGTCTGCAGCCTTTGTATGTCTCTTTTAGTTAAGGTCCACGTCTCTGCACCATACGTAAGCACTGGAAGGATGCATTGATCAAACACTTTTCTTTTAAGACATAATGGCATATTGCTCTTGAAAGTTATGCTGTTTCTTCCAAAAGCTCTCCAGGCAAGTTTTGTATGCCGATTAATTTCTTCACCAATGTGACCCTCACTTGATATCTGCTGTCCAAGATAAACGTACGTGTCTGTTATCTCCAGCTTTTCTCCATCAATCAATAAATCTTCATTTCTTGTAAAAGCATTGTACATCACTTTTGTCTTCTGAAAGTTCATTTTTAATCCCACTTCTTTACTCTTGTCAGCAAGTTCCTGGATCATACTCTGTAGCTCTGATGGGGTAGTTGCAAAAATGACTATGTCATCAGCAAAACGAAGGTGGGTTAGATAATCTCCATTAATCTTTATCCCTTTGTTTTCCCAGTTCAGTGATTGAAAGACATCACCTGTACTGTCTGCAACCTTAGCTATATTGGCCAAAGTAAAAATCCTCTTCATCTTAGGATTAATGGTCACAGGTCTCTAGTAAACAAGTTCTCTAATTCAGGAGTGAACCCCTCCACAAACACCAACCAGTACTCTACCTTTGAATTAGAGCATTTCCATACTCATGGTTTTGACAAAGTGAAAATAGAGGTACTACATATTATCCCTGACCTCTATGCTCGGCTAGAAACTGAATCCCTTGAAATTTTGCAGCATCAGTCTCTTTATCCCTATGGCCTTAATTCCACTCTATCTGACAATAAGCATAATCAGCATAAATTTTCAATTCGTGAACTCTTCTTTCTTGTTAATAATAAGAGCTGCTCTAGAGGTAATAGAGGACAGAGGTTATTTCGCACATCAAGCAAAGTTGATTTTGCTAACTTGCTAAAAACTCTGGAAAGCTTTAAAACTGGCACTAATTTTGTTAAAAATACTTACAAAATTCTCAAGTCCTTCAAGCACTCTGTCCTTAAAAGTTTTTTTCAAATTCTGGAATGAAACTGCTGACCATGTTGATAAGCATGTTTTTGCTTTGGTTCTGGACATTCTTAAACATATTCTTAAAGTTAAAATTTCTCTTAAAGAATTTTCCAGTAATTTTGTTACCATCAGGTTTCTAAATAAAGCCTACGATAATCTCAATGTAAGGAAGCTGTTCTACAATAATGCAATTTTTTTCCCATCCACAGGCACCAGTCTATTGTAAGTTTTAAATATGTTAAGACCTTAGGGTCAATAGTTAAAAACTACAAACTTAACTCTTCGAGCTACATTCCTGTAATTACTACATGTTCTTGTGATGAACATAAAGAAACAGTTCACTATGATAAGAATTACAACCATATTATCACCGGAAACTTGAGTTTTGTTGAAAATGAAAAGCTTAGGAATTTATTAGAGTATGGCTCTAAATTCAGACCTTCCTTCACAATTTCCAAAGAAAGGATTCTTGAGAGCTTCACTCAAGATGTTAATAGGTACATCATAAAAACCAGTTTAATGTACAATCAGCCTATTGAGGCCTTCGCAGAATGGAAATATAATATAATCAATAGCTTCACCGGTGAGTTGGCAGGTCTGGACTTTTGTTTCGACAGAAATCTCTTTTTCTCTGGAGAAGCTAAAAGGTCACTCTCCAATCTACAAGACCAATTTATTTTTACCACTACGGATAAAGCTAGCAATAATTTTGCAATTATCTGTAAGAAGTTCTATTTTGAATTGTTAACTATGGAACTCAATAATAGAGTAACATACGAGCCCGTAAGTTATTCTACCAAGCTGTTAGAAAATCGGTTTAAGGCATTCTTCAAGAAACTTAAAATTCCACAAACTAGAAGATATGAGCCTGAATTTCCATTTCTTTTTGCAACGGTTAAGTTTCATAAGGATCCCGTGAAGTTCAGGTTCATAGCTAGTGGAGTAAGGAGTCATAAAAAGAAAATAGATCTTGCTTTTGAAGATGTCTTAAAGAAGGTTTTGAAACACATTAGAAACTGTTCTAACTTGATGTACAGAGATTTTTGGATAATTAATAATAATGCAGAAGTAATTTCTACTATACTCAAAGTTTGTCCCCTAGATATTAATAGTTATGATTTTGAAAACCTATATACTAATCTGCCTCTATCAGATATAATCACTACCTTTAAAGAGCTGTATGCAGAATTTAAACTTAACCAATTTGTTGATGTAGGAACTTGGAACTCTTATCTCAATTGCTGCATAAAAAATAACCATATCTTATATAATAATACTCTCTATAAGCAAGTGAACGGTATTCCCATGGGAACATCAACGTCCACGAATATCGCTAATCTATTCCTGTTCTTTAAGGAATATAAATTCATTAAAAATCACCCCACCTGCTCAGATAACTACCTTTACACTTTTAGATATATTGATGATCTGCTGTGTATCAATAATTCAGAAGTTATAGAGAGTGATTTTGATAATATCTATCCTAGCTCTCTTAACTTATGTAAAACCAACCACAGTAATCAGGAACTTGAGTTCCTAGACTTAAGCATTAAGCTCAACAGAGGTAACCCATCTATTAGCCTCTTTGATAAAAGAGTTAATTTTCCTTTCAAAGTAATTAAATATCTACACTGGAATAATAACATTTCAACCAAAGTAATTGAGAATGTACTAATTTCTCAGGTCCTAAGAATTTCAAGAATTTGCAGCAACAATTTGGACTTCAATTACCACATTAATATACTATTAGAAAGTTTTCTAGAGAACGAAATTCCTTCTTCTTTCATCAAAAGAACTTTAAGAAAAATTATTCTGAATAATAGAGTAAGGTTGGCAGATCTGCTTTAATTTTCTACACAGTTAATAATATGATTCTGACCAATCAAAGCCGTAAGGAAGTTGGTTAGAGGATGCCTATTAACTACCTAAAGGAACCTTAGTGCTATGGATATGACGGTCCTATTAAAACAAAAAATTAAATAATATAAACAAAATCACAAAAAAGCTTAAAAATCTGTTTATAAAAGAAAATAAAAACAAATAAAAAAGAAAACTAGTTATTCATCACTAGGATAGCTATACTAAAAATAGTAAAACCAACATTAAAATTAATAAGATTCTGATTAATCTATAGAAGCTCACTAAGGTGATTTAATACATGCAAAGATTATTAAATACACTGCTCGTGTATTTTATAATATTTCTCATGTATTCTGGAGAGTTAATTCTGCTCTTTCTGATCATACAGATCCACAGTCTTAAGTTTATATAATTTTTTTTTTCTCTGGTTAAAATCTCCGCGCGTTGGTTTCTTGCTGTATGAGGAGGCCATCAGCCCCACCCCCACTGCCCCCAGCATCTAGGGAGTGGCGGAAGAGGTCAGCCATGTTCTTCTCTTGTGAGGAGAAAAGTTTTTGTCACACAAGAGTTAAGCTCTCTTCCTTGTTTTTGGGTTCTAGGTTTTATAAGTTCAATGTTTGTACTTCATGTACTTTTTCTCTGTCGTTTTTTAGCTTTTCAGCTTTTAGGCATTGGTTTGTCTGTTAACATTTTTGCGGGTTTTAACTCTTTCTTTTCTTTGTAACTTTGAGCGTCTTTTGGGGTACCTAGGAACAGAAGATGGCTAAGCTTGTTCCTTTTCTATGCGCTGTCTATGCGCTGTTTTTTCAAAGTAGTTAAGTTCTTAATAACTAATTAATTATGCACTTAAAGCACTGCTGAAATACTTTGTACATATTGCAACTAACTGTTTAAGGTATATAACTTTCACAAAGTTTTCTTTAGTTAATTATTATCTTTAACTTATTCTCGTTTTCGTGCTGTCATAAGTTGTAGAGTAGGGGGTTTTAGACTCAAGTTTTCTTTCAAAAATCTGTTCGTTAAAAATTAATATTTCCTTTTTTAATTGCAATGTAAAAATTTGGATTTCTTTTGCATTGATTTTCAGGTTTAAATTCTCTCTCAAACGAACTTGGCATTTCGTTATGGCTGAAAATCATTTCTAATTATTATGTCACTCTCACAGCTTGAGTTCTCTTTAATCTTCTTCTCTCTGTTTAATAGTAACAGATGAAGAGCATGGGTCGGGCCAGGAAGGTTAATGGATGCAAGCGAAATTGTTAACTAGTGCTAGGTCATGCAACTCTACGGAGGACATGACATATATATATTTTTTAAACTATTTTAGGTGGGAATGTTACTTGCATCTATGGCCTTGCAGAAACCCATTTCCAACTAGGTCTTTGTGGAAGTGAGAAAATGCAGAGTTTTTGCTGGTCCTTGATAAAGCCAAGGCTCAGTATTCTCGACACCTTCTACATTCAGTTGTTTTATTTTATTTTTTTATCTTTTCTCCTTTTACTCACACAGGTAGATACATAACCTTTTCTATGTTGTACTAGGTGTGAGTCAAAATTATATATGTATTTTTTTGCTTAGGTATCTTCTTTATAGAATATATATATATATATATATATATATATAGGGATGTAAGGTCAGGTGATGCGTAACATCACAGCCTCTCCTTGACAAATGTCAACCCCGCCTTCTCGTGGTGCATCCTGTTCCCACTAAAGGGGCTCTGACGACCGCCAATAGCGGTATAACTATACCATCGGGATTAGAGGAAATTCTATCCCACACTCACCAACCCGCTTGGCCAGCGTGGTGAGTTATGGCCAAACCCCTCCAAAATGATTCCACAACTTAAATCTTGGCCCTCAGTCTCCGGCAGCTGGAATGTACCTGGCCAAGGCAGCGGCCAGTGCGACATGAAGGCAGAGGGTGCTAAGAATCCCCGGAGGACCGGACTAGGCTGCCATCTGATGCTGACCTTGGCTACGTACAATGGACGCTCCCTATCTTCTGATTCAAGGCTTCTTGAATTGGAAGAGGAACTACAAAGGATCAACTGGGACATCGTGGGGCTAAGTGAGGTAAGGAGAAAAGGAGAAGATCTCATCGAACTGAAAAGTGGACATCTCTTCTACTATCGTGGGACAGATACTGGCAGAACTAGTGGTGTTGGATTTATAATAAACAAGAAACTGAAGGATAAAGTTGTAGAAGTTGAAAGTTCCTCTGACAGAGCTGCACGACTTGTTATCCAACTCTCGAAAAGATACCAGGCTCAGATTATTCAAACTTATGCACCCACCACAAGTCATCCTGAAGAAGAAATCGAAGAATTTTATGAGGAAATTTGTCATCTAAATAATAAAGGTAAGCAGCACTTGAAAATAATTATGGGAGATTTCAATGCAAAAATAGGGCAACGGCAACAGAATGAAACTTCAGTAGGTAAATTCGGTCACGGCAACAGAAACCAGCGTGGAAATACTCTCGTTGAGTTTGCAGAGGCAGAAGGGTTTTTCATCTTGAACTCCTTCTTCAAGAAAAAGCCACACAGGAAATGGACATGGAGACATCCAAACGGGACGACAAGTGAAATTGATTTTATTATGTGTAACAAAAAATTCGTCATAGAAGACTGCAGTGTGCTAAACAAGTTCAACACAGGTAGTGACCATAGATTGGTGAGATGTAAGATGCACCTCAACACTAAACTTGAACGTGGCAAGCTCATAAGACAAACAAAATCTATTGACATAACCAACCTTAAAAAACACCATAATACCTTCAAGTTGGAACTGAAGAACAGGTTCTCTGCTTTAGAAGGCCTAACATCAGAAGAAGTGGACATCTCTGAAGTAAACAGAAAAGTAACCAAAGCTCTTATGGAAACAGCAACAAAATTAGCTGGGTCTAAGAACAAGTTGCATGTAAACAAATTCATCAGGAAAAACGAAAATGTTGATGCAAAAGAAGAGAGATGAGGACAACTAAAGAAGATGTGACTTCCAAAGTGGAATATATAGAGCTATGCAAGACAGTAAGAAAAAGTATCACTGAAGACGTAAGAAAATTCAACTGTGAACTAGTGAGGAAAGCAATTGAAAACAACCAAAGCCTAAAGATAGCAAAGGGACATCTCAGTAAGGGAAGAAAACAGATTATGGCACTGAGAAAAGAAGATGGTTCTGTAACAAGAAATAGAGGCGAAATTTTGACAAGAGTGAAAGATTTCTACTCCAAATTATATGAAAGGGATGATACATGCACTCCAGACATCATGAAAGATACCAGTACCAGAGTTCCTCCAGTCCTTCCAGCAGAAGTTGCACATGCAATCAAGAACATGAAGCGGGGAAAAGCTCCAGGAGAAGATGGAATTACTGTAGACATCATACAAGAAGCAAGTGGAGAAATCGAAACAGTACTCGCCCAAATTTTCACTCGATGCCTTAATGAAGGAAAGATTCCTGAGGATTGGAACACCGCTACAATGATCCTGCTACATAAGAAAGGTGACATTGAGGATCTCGGAAACTACAGACCTATCAGCCTCCTATCAGTAGTTTATAAAATCTTCACTAAAGTTCTTTCACACCGCTTGAAGGTAACACTGGACATGGCTCAACCGAGAGAACAAGCTGGATTCAGGAGTGGCTACAGCACAATAGATCATATCCACGTGCTGAGAGAACTAATTGAAAGAGCGAGGGAATATGAACTTCCATTGTGCATGGCTTTTATCGATTATGAAAAAGCCTTTGATTCGGTGAAACCATCAGCAGTTACAATGGCTCTGAAAACCTGCGGTATTGAAGATGCTTACATTAATATTATTAATAACATCTATGAAAATGCAAGTGCAAAGATTCGGCTGTTTGAAAATACAACACACGTAAAAATTGGAAAGGGAGTGAGACAAGGTGACACCATATCTCCGAAGCTCTTTAATGCCACATTGGAGGGTGTTTTTCAGTCGCTGAGCTGGGAAAACAAGGGGATAAAGATTAATGGAGATTATCTAACCCACCTTCGTTTTGCTGATGATGTAGTCATTTTTGCAACTACCCCATCAGAGCTGCAGAGTATGATCCAGGAACTTGCTGACAAGAGTAAAGAAGTGGGATTAAAAATGAACTTTCAGAAGACAAAAGTGATGTTCAATGCTTTTACAAGAAATGAAGATTTATTGATTGATGGAGAAAAGCTGGAGATAACAGACACGTACGTTTATCTTGGACAGCAGATATCAAGTGAGGGTCACATTGGTGAAGAAATTAATCGGCGTACAAAACTTGCCTGGAGAGCTTTTGGAAGAAACAGCATAATTTTCAAGAGCAATATGCCATTATGTCTTAAAAGAAAAGTGTTTGATCAATGCATCCTTCCAGTGCTTACATATGGTGCAGAGACGTGGACCTTAACTAAAAGAGACATACAAAGGCTGCAGACAACTCAAAGAAGCATGGAGAGGTGCATACTTGGTGTAACCAGGAGAGATAAGAAGAGGAACTCGTGGATCCGAAAAATGACAAGAGTGGAAGACATCATGATCAGAGTTAAATCCCTGAAATGGCAATGGGCTGGACATACTGCCAGAAGGACAGATCATCGATGGACAGCCGAAATTTTAGATTGGATTCCAAGGGACAGGAAAAGACCCAGAAGAAGACCACATGGGAGATGGGTGGATGAAATTCGAAAGTATGCAGGTATGACATGGAGGAGACTGGCACAAGACAGACCGTTGTGGAGGAAACTTGGGGGAGACCTTCGTCCAGCAGTGGATTGATAATGGTTGACAATGATGATGATGATATATATATCATCATCATCATCATCATTGTCAACCATTATCAATCCACTGCTGGAAGAAGGTCTCCCCAAGTTTCCTCCACAACGGTCTGTCTTGTGCCAGTCTCCTCCATGTCACTCCCGCATATTTACGAATTTCATCCACCCATCTTCCATGTGGTCTTCTTCTGGGTCTTTTCCTGTCCCTTGAAATCCAATCTAAAATTTCGGCTGTCCATCTATGGTCTGTCCTTCTGGCAGTATGTCCAGCCCATTGCCATTTCAGGGATTTAACTCTGATCATGATGTCTTCCACTCTTGTCATTTTTCGGATCCACGAGTTCCTCTTCTTATCTCTCTTGGTTATACCAAGCATGCACCTCTCCATACTTCTTTGAGTTGTCTGCAGCCTTTGTATGTCTCTTTTAGTTAAGGTCCACGTCTCTGCACCATACGTAAGCACTGGAAGGATGCATTGATCAAACACTTTTCTTTTAAGACATAATGGCATATTGCTCTTGAAAATTATGCTGTTTCTTCCAAAAGCTCTCCAGGCAAGTTTTGTACGCCGATTAATTTCTTCATCAATGTGACCCTCACTTGATATCTGCTGTCCAAGATAAACGTACGTATCTGTTATCTCCAGTTTTTCTCCATAAATCGATAAATCTTCATTTCTTGTAAAAGCATTGAACATCACTTTTGTCTTCTGAAAGTTCATTTTTAATCCCACTTCTTTACTCTTGTCAGCAAGTTCCTGGATCATACTCTGCAGCTCTGATGGGGTAGTTGCAAAAATGACTATGTCATCAGCAAAACGAAGGTGGGTTAGATAATCTCCATTAATCTTTATCCCTTTGTTTTCCCAGTTCAGTGATTGAAAGACATTTTCCAATGTGGCATTAAAGAGCTTCGGAGATATGGTGTCACCTTGTCTCACTCCCTTTCCAATTTTTATGTGTGTTGTATTTTCAAACAGCCGAATCTTTGCACTTGCATTTGCATAGATGTTATTAATAATATTAATGTATGCATCTTCAATACCGCAGGATTTCAGAGCGGTGGTAACTGCTGATGGTTTCACCGAATCAAAGGCTTTTTCATAATCGATAAAAGCCATGCACAATGGAAGTTCATATTCCCTCGCTCTTTCAATTAGTTCTCTCAGCACGTGGATATGATCTATTGTGCTGTAGCCACTCCTGAATCCAGCTTGTTCTCTCGGTTGAGCCATGTCCAGTGTTACCTTCAAGCGGTGTGAAAGAACTTTAGTGAAGATTTTATAAACCACTGATAGGAGGCTGATAGGTCTGTAGTTCCTGAGATCCTCAATGTCACCTTTCTTATGTAGCAGGATCATTGTAGCATTGTTCCAATCCTCAGGAATCTTCCCTTCATTAAGGCATCGAGTGAAAATTTGGGCGAGTACTGTTTCAATTTCTCCACTTGCTTCTTGTATGATGTCTATAGTAATTCCATCTTCTCCTGGAGCTTTCCCCGCTTCATGTTCTTGATTGCATGTGCAACTTCTGCTGGCAGGACCTGAAGAACTCTGGTACTGGTATCTTTCATGATGTCTGGAGTACATGTATCATCCCTTTCATATAATTTGGAGTAGAAATCTTTCACTCTTGTCAAAATTTCTGCCTCTATTTCTTGTTATAGAACCATCTTCTTTTCTCAGAGCCATAATCTGTTTTCTTCCCTTACTGAGATGTCCCTTTGCTATCTTAAGGCTTTGGTTGTTTTCAATTGCTTTCCTCACTAGCTCACAGTTGAATTTCCTTACGTCTTCAGTGATACTTTTTCTTACTGTCTTGCATAGCTCTATATATTCCACTTTGGAAGTCACATCTTCTTTAGTTGTCCTCATCTCTCTTCTTTTTGCATCAACATTTTGGTTTTTCCTGATAATTTGTTCACATGCAACTTGTTCTTAGACCCAGCTAATTTTGTTGCTGTTTCCATAATAGCTTTGGTTACTTTTCTGTTAACTTCAGAGATGTCCACTTCTTCCGATGTTAGGCCTTCTAAAGCAGAGAACCTGTTCTTCAGTTCCAACTTGAAGGTATTATGGTGTTTTTTAAGGTTGGTTATGTCAATACATTTTGTTTGTCTTATGAGCTTGCCACGTTCCAGTTTAGTGTTGAGGTGCATCTTACATCTCACCAATCTATGGTCACTACCTGTGTTGAACTTGTTCAGCACACTGCAGTCTTCGATGACGAATTTTTTGTTACACATAATAAAATCAATTTCACTTGTCGTCCCGTTTGGATGTCTCCATGTCCATTTCCTGTGTGGCTTTTTCTTGAAAAAGGAGTTCAAGATGAAAAATCCTTCTGCCTCTGCAAACTCAACGAGAGTATTTCCACGCTGGTTTCTGTTGCCGTGACCGAATTTACCTACTGAAGTTTCATTCTGTTGCCGTTGCCCTATTTTTGCATTGAAATCTCCCATAATTATCTTCAAGTGCTGCTTACCTTTATTATTTAGATGACAAATTTCCTCATAAAATTCTTCAATTTCTTCTTCAGGATGACTTGTGGTGGGTGCATAAGTTTGAATAATCTGAGCCTGGTATCTTCTCGATAGTTGGATAACGAGTCGTGCAGCTCTGTCAGAGGAACTTTCAACTTCTATCACTTTATCCTTCAGTTTCTTGTTTATTATAAATCCAACACCACTAGTTCTGCCAGTATCTGTCCCACGATAATAGAAGAGATGCCCACTTTTCAGTTCAATGAGATCTTCTCCTTTTCTCCTTACCTCACTTAGCCCAACAATGTCCCACTTGATCCTTTGTAGTTCCTCTTCCAATTCAAGAAGCCTTGAATCAGAAGATAGGGAGCGTCCGTTATAGGTAGCCAATGTCAGCATCAAATGGCAGCCTAGTCCGGTCCTCCGGGGATTCTTAGCACCCTCTGCCTTCATGTCGCACTGGCCGCTGCCTTGGCCAGGTACATTCCAGCTGCCGGAGACTGAGGGCCAAGATTTAAGTTGTAGAGTCATTTTGGAGGTGTTTGGCCATAACTCACCATGCTGGCCAAGCGGGTTGGTGAGTGTGGGATAGAATTTCCTCTGATCCCGATGGTATAGTTATACCGCTATTGGCGGTCGTCAGAGCCCCTTTAGTGGGAACAGGATGCACCACGAGAAGGCGGGGTTGACATTTGTCAAGGAGAGGCTGTGATGTTAAGCATCACCTGACCTTACATCCCATATATATATATATATATATATATATATATATATAGAGAGAGAGAGAGAGAGAGAGAGAGAGAGAGAGATAGAGAGATAGGAAATATTTTATTTTCGTACTTCCAGAAAGATTTTATATTTGTGAAAATATGTACAAAGGCCAGGACTGAGCACATTTACAACTGTCAACCCACCAGCCAACCAGTTGCCACGAAGCAAAACGGTGCATGGTACTCCTACGGGTGCTTCTGGGGTGACAAACCTCCATTGAAACAAAACAAATGCCTCTTTCCTTATCCATTCACAGCAAAGCCCTTGTGAAAGGTGTTCTTGATGCTCCTCGGTGCTTTGTACTTTTCTACAATAGGAGAAAACACAACGGGATAGAAAAATGACAACAGGACAAAGCAGTGTGCAGTAGCGATTATGGAACAAAAAAGTAACGGGGATAAAAAACATAAGGGGGAAGCAAGGGTGGGTGCAACGACAGCAAAAATTATGATGGGGATGAAAAACAACTCAAGTGTGAAGTAGGGATGGGCGGGATGACTGAAAGAAAAAATGATGGAGAAGGAAACCTGGTCAGCAGAGATGACAGAACGAAAAACGATGGAGAAGAAAACACACCACAAGGGTGAGGCAGATGTGGGTGGGAAGACAAAAAGATAAAATGATGGGGGGGGGCTGGTTGGCGAGGCAAAGCATCGGTGACACAAGGGCAAAACGGGTGGGTGGGATGATGAAAGAAAAAAATGATAACAAACATTCACTTTTTGGTGATTCAGTGGGGGCTTGTTGTCACAAAATTACCGCCCTTATCACGATTTGGCGAAAATGTGAGTTACAGTTTAAACACTGCTCTTGGGCAGAAAACATGAAATAGGTTTTGTGTGTTTTATCACACAAGTAACTTGAGGTGCAGGCCTTTGGTCTGATCATTATGTCTTTGTGTCACAAGTGAAGTTGCATGTTGGTTGGAGAAAGTGGAATAGGAATATGCCTGTGATGAAAAGAATAAAACTCAAAAGTCTTCATGGAGAACATCAGCATTGCTCTGAAATGATCAATGAATGACTGGATCAGTTGAAGGTATGCTGTTCCAGCTGGACAGAATGGTGTCCCAAAGTTTAACAATGTAGCAAGGCCAAACTTTGTAGCATCCCACAAATGTTTGATGGGATTCAAGTCAGGAGAATTTTGGGGCCAGTGTGGCACATGAAATGCTTTCAGCAGGAATGAAGAGACTCAGTGATATCCACAAGAATAATTCCCATGCTATGATATAATCGCTACCACCTGTTACTGTCCATCTAAGCACTTTTGGTTGCAGTTGTTCATCCATGTTAGCGACAAACACCTATTAGCAGGTTGGAGCTTTAACTTGGACTCATGGGGCCAGACAACTCTTTTACAGTAGTTCAGTATCCAGTTGCAATGCTCCTGTGCCCACTGAAGATTGGTCAATTTGGCTATGTAAACTGGTTGCAGACTCCTTAGGCTCATGTGCCAGAATGTCCTGTAGATTGTGTTCTTGGAAACATATTCTCTGTGCATCCTTGTCTTAATCTTCCAGTAAATGAGGATCATGAGCTATTTGGCATCACAACTAGTCAGTGTTCTGCTCAGCTGTTAGCCAGTGGTGGTCCCCTTTTTCCAACCCATTGTGTGGATGTGTCGCTCTTCGTACAATTCCATTACACCTGCACAACAGCATCCCTCAAAAGCCAGCAGTTGCTAATTGCTGCCCCCATTCACCAGCTTCTCTCACTACAACATGCCCCCTGCCACCCCCTTAAAACTCCAATAAGTTTTTCCTTTTCCCCATTTTATGTATATATGTTTCATGTTAGTGGGTGGCATCACTGCTGTGTGCTGTACCTACTCATAAAGATGGGTGATCATAATGATCTGGCCTGTGAGTGTAAATGATGCACACAGGTGTATTTGGAAAAAAGTGTAATATTTCTAAAATTTTGCATATGTTATCTATATATATATTAATTTGCTAATGGATTGTGAATTTCATTTTCAGATTTATCTGAAGTCACGACTGAATTCTTTGTTGATGTGCTCAGATTTCAAGTGGAACTCCCTTGTGTCAAAAGAAAAAGGTCATCCTAACACATTTGTACAGACAGAAGCTGGGGTTTCTGATGATGAAGTTAATGGAATATGGAGTGACATGAAAGTTGTGAAGGACGGAGTAGTCAGTCAAAAACGGAAATGCAGTGTTGAGGTGGGAGGCTATAAGCAACAGAAAAACAAACAACAGACACATCAAAACATGCTGCATGAAGTTTAGAACATTTGGATTTTCAGTAAGTTGTGTGTTTTTTTTTTTTTTAACTAGTGTTTTTAAAATGAGTCAAGGTTGTGTTCTAAAAAGAGCATTATTCATTTCAGTAATGTGTGCAAGGCTCATGCATATCATAGTTTCAAATAAATATTACATTGTAGCTGAACACAGATGGAAATGGGAACTGAGAACTTGTGTTAACATGAATTGAACTTAGGGTCAGCTTACTTTTCTAATTTTCAGTGATTTTCTATGAACAACTGCAGAAAATGAGGGGTGAGGGGAGAGCTGTTGTTTTGTAGATTTCCTGTTTGCAAAAATTTGTTTTAGTGTGGTAATAGAGTTGTATCTGTGTTCATATTAGTTTGTAATTGTTACCAGTTTTGTTGAAAGTTGAATAGAAGTCAAATGGAAAGAATAGAAGTAAAAAGTTTGAGGTTCCTGAAATTATCGGTGTGGTTGATGTGTAGCCTTGCCTGAATTAATTTCTCTATTCTAAAAAAAGTAACTGCTGCCGCTGTTTTAGAAATTTCATGACACTCTTGCTTTCCTAGCTCACAGCGCAAAATGTATTGAACACAAAAATATGAAATTTACATCGTTTGTTGATAGTTGTTTGGAGAACACGCTGAAATAAACCATTTTTCGATTTTGGCAATGCTTTAAAAGCTATTGCATTTCAAAGTTAAGGTAAGCAAGAAAAGTGCTATCAGGTCGCGTTCCGGACACACAAAAAGCAACAGAACTACGAAACTTTGTAGGCATGTAGTGCTATGACCAAATTTTTGCACCTCGTCACCCTTTTTTTTTTTTGAATTTCAATTTAGTTTAAGAAAAATTAAATTTTTAAATTTCACAAAATTCTCTATTTGGCGATGGGATCCATTGAAAAAAACGGATACATGGCAAACTATAAATCATAAAGCATTGCAATTTTTACAGCATAAACTTACAACTATCATCCCTTTTTTACAAATTTTTTTAAAGAAAAAGTCATTTTCTGAATTTTAAGCATTTTTTAAAGACACAATAGGAAAGAAACGAACAGCTTTCCTGTCTTCACAATAACCACAGAGGAACGTTCTGGTCCCGTGACCTGCTGCCATAGTGACACAGAGAACTTGTTATGCATATGTTTTGTTGGTAAAGCTATCTCAGTTGTTTAACGGTTTAGCATAACGGTTTACAGAAATGCTTTTTGGACCACTTTCGTTTTCCTTAGTGGTAAATTTAGTAAGTGCTATAAGTTCAAATGACAAAAGTCCGCCCTTTCAAAAAATAACGACAGTAAAAAAACTTGGAAACTTCGGAATGGCAGTGGAGCAAAGTCCTTCAATAAAAATAGAAGGAAATTGAAAAAAGTTCTGCAAATATCCAACAGGGAGTTCACCAGGAATGAAACAAAAACTGTAAACAAGCTGCCATCTTGGAATCGATACAGCGCAAAAAGTATTGAAGAATTAGAGAACATTTTCATTTCATCAGATGGCATCACTGGAAACAGACAGTCGAACACATTTGTCGACAATTCTGACGATAGACATGCAATAAAAATTGAAATTTATATGAATTTTCCAGTTTTTATTTCATGTGATATACTTGAAGATCGGGCTGATGGGCCTGAGTGCTACTCTGGAAACAAGCGTAGCGAGCCTAGAGGCGGAGCCCCTAGTTGAAATAAATAAAATTTAAAATTGCTACTGGTGTGGTAAATTTTAAGGAGGAAGGATTACAGTAAGAAAATTGCAAGAGTTTATAGAATCCAAAACATACAAAAGATATCTTTTGGACCACCACCTTTCAAATTTGGCACTTCAGTCTTTAAAATCAGAAATTAATGATCACTCCTTTCCATCACCTGTATCTGGTTTTAATGGTGTGTATCAGGTATGTCTTAATGTTGATGCATTTCTGTGCAAGATTTACTGAAGTATCACAGCTTCAATGAAGTCCTGAGCATTTTGAATATTTTGTTCATTTTGGTTGTATTTTATGCATTTTCACAAGGTGCACTTAATTGAAATAAACAACAGTGATTCTGCATCAGTGCAGCATGATTGTCAAGTCCCAACTTCTGTGGAATTTTTAATGTTTTTTCAAACAAATTGATTCCCATACCTCATATTTACAATGAATGTCCAAGTATAAGTGATCCATAGAGAGCATTAGTTAACCTGGCTCTCATATCTTATGTGTTTATAGCAGCATGACTTGTGAAGTTCATTTATGTAACTTGTTGATGTGGTGGAGCAATGGTTTTGTCATATAACTTTATTTTAAAACAGTGTCACTTGCATTAGTATGTTATATTAGTCCATAAATGAACTGCCGTTTTCAAGCATAAGTGTTTAGTTATTCCAGTTTGGCACAGTGAAAAAACCTACAAGCACACTGTTTACGGAAATTGTGGGAACATGCATTGCATCATTAGGCTAGGTTTGTAAAACTCTATTTTTTCACTTTTGAAATTTTGTTCACAACTTACAGATTTCATACAGAATTGTGGGTTACTGAGCATATGTTACATATGTTTGTTTTCTCAGTTATGCATTGTTCACATCTGTGCATTTTTCAAATTTTGTTAGACAGATTCAGAGGCGTTCATCATTTTTCATGTAAAAAACATTATTTGCAGCTTGACAATCATAACATTTTTCAAAACTTCAAAGCATTACATTTGACGAAAATAGTTCTAAGAACTTTATCAGGATGTTGTACATGCTTTAGTTTTGCATTATGTAATGTGTTTCCGATGCAATTCATTCATCAGTTTCACATTGATTCACAATATATAAAATGTACAGAGGGAAAGCATTCAGAGTTGGACATTTTCAACTTCAAATAAGCATGTGAGCATTTTAAATTTACACTTGTAAGTTTGTAAGTATTTCTTCTCAAAGTGATGCATGTATACTTCATGTAAAATAGGTGACACACACAAAAACACAGCCGCCAACTCTTCTTATTGTAAATACTACATACAATGTGTAGCAATTATCACTGTTTACTCATGTTTTATTATAAACGTAGTGGTTGTTGAATAAGGATGCATTTAGGGCTATATTATTGTTATCACATACCTGCCAACTCTTCCAGATTTTGTGGAAGTTTTTCGATTTTTTATAATCTTCCAGTTTTCAGCCGTAAGAACTTTTCTTTCGGATTTTAAAATTTTCTGTATTTTTCGCTAAAAGTATCCCTATAAATAAAATATATAACAGAGATGGGAATTCTGCGTCAATGTGCGCCAAAAACAAAAATCTTTGCGCCATCTTGCTACAAAAGGCAGATTTTGTGCCCTTGTGCACCAGAACCCCTATGCCACGTCATCATTGTTGGAACTTCATCACAGTAAATTCTCCGTGCACGCCATTCTGCTTGACGCTGAGTAAGATCATGCGTTGGAAAGAAAGATTCAGAAACTCCAAGTACTGGGGATTTTAAGTACCGTATATACTCGCGTATAAGTCGACCCCCCACTTTCAGAGGAAAAAATCGTAAGAAATCGGAAACTCGCGTATAAGTCGATTCCGGAATGAGAAAAAAAAAATTTCAATGAATTTTATTCAAAAACATTTGAAAACGAAAAAAATTATATATAATACTAAATTTAATTTGCATACCCAAAAACTTCATCGGAACCCTTCAAAATCCGATTCCGAGTCAGACTCGCCAAACATTTCAAAAAAGTCTTTCTCTGTCATCGGCGCGTCATCATAAACATCAGTATTTCCATCTATGCCTGTGTCATCAGAATCACTGTCATCATCACTCATAAAAATCTCATCCTCTGTGCCATCAAGTTTGTTACTAATGCAACATTTCTTGAATGATTTCACGACCATTTCTGCAGGTATCGCATCCCAAGCATCCTTGACCCATCGTGCAATCAAAACGATATCCGGCTTCTTTAGTTTTCCGCCCTTGGTTTCAGTCGGCAAATCGGAACTTATCCAATCAGCCCAATACCTCCGCACATTGTCCTTGAAGGGCTTATTAAGGCAGACATCTAGTGGTTGAAGAACAGATGTCAACCCACCTGGGATGACAGCAAGAGTTGTTTATGAATTTTCTGCAGTTTTTTTCACTTCTGCACAACGGTGTGCAACAAACATATCCCACACCAAAAGAGAAGGTTTCCTCAAAAGTGCACCTGGCCTTTTGTTCCACACATTCTTAAACCAGTCAATTGTTCCGGATTCGTTCATCCATCCTTTTTCATGGGCACGAACGAGGCACACCAGACGGAAAGACAACGCTTTCGGCAGAGTTTTGTGTTTGAAAATAATTACCGGAGGTAGCTTACTGCTGTCGGCCAAACAGGAAAGAACAACCGTGAAACTGGATTTTTCGTGGCCAGTCGTTTTGATCAAGATATTTTTTTCGCCCTTTTGGTTCACCGTCTTATTTCCAGGAAGGTCGAAACACATGGCGGTTTCATCCATGTTCCCTATTTGGGAAAGTTCAAAAGCAGTCTCTTTTCTCTTTTGAATTACCGTAATTTTCGGACTAAGAGCCGCAGGTGAGAATTTTTGCAATCTTGGAAGCAAAAGTTGCCGTGAGGGCCGTACCTGTGAAGTCGTGGTGCTGCTCAGAAAGCTAAATTATCTTCCTTATTTTCATGGAATTAACTCACGCCCAACGTGATTATATGTATACTTCAAAGGCTAATTCTGCAACTCAGTGTCGATCTGCTTTACACACTTATTTTTTCATACTGGCAAACATTTTTATTTATACATTTTTATTAATCATGCTAATGATGTTATTTGCTTGCCTTTATTAAATGCTCAGAACCATTTATATAATCAATATAAATCACAGTTAATCTTAAGACTCCCGTTAGAATATTGCATTGCTCGTAAAACCGCACAATTGTCTAAATTCCATTCAATGTGGATGTCTGCTACAGGATGGTTCTCTGTTCACCGCAATAGAATCCGTCTTAGAAGTAATTAACTTATAAATTATCGCTTGTTATGCTTTCGATTAATGTTTTCTTTAATAATATGTTCCTTCTATGTTATGCTTTTTTTCTCATGTAGAGACGTTTCCTTTTACCAGCTGCTTCGCACGTGTTCGCCGCTTATCTGCCGCTAACACTTGAAACGGTGGTGCGCTTTCTCTCTTTCAAGTGGTTTGACCTACTTTCATTTACTGCGCACTGAGCCGTTACCGCTGGCGCTATCCACAGAAGCCTCGGAGCGTCTGTGTGCTTATGTCCCCATTCCATCCCCCATGCAACGGGCGTTTGAGTCAGGCATTCCTGTTCTCCCCACTATCCCTCCTAAACCAACATCAGGACAGCGGAGTTATTGTCTAACGTATGAGTAGAAGGGGGGCTTAATCACAGTCGAGTTCGTGAACAAAAAGACGTGGTTTGAAAAAAATTTACTAAGCATCTGCATGAAAAAAAAAAAAAAAGGGGAGGGAAGAAAGTCTTATCGAAAACAAATTCGGCATAAGGGCCGCTCACCGAAAAATTTCACTTTTAGTAACGTAAGAGCCGCTGCTCTTTGCCCAAAAAATTACGGTACATACTTTTGAAATTCCATTATCTTTGCTTCGAGTTCACGAGGTAACTTTTGTGCAATTTTGGTGCGCTGGCGTAGACACAACCCATAGCGGTTCATGAACCTTGTGCACCAACCTGGTGAGGCACGAAAAGTGTTATTTGCGGCTGCAAACTTTTCATCTTTTGCGAGCTTCATTGCTCGCAAACATATACCAGTTCGCGTTACAATGTAACCATTTCGTCTGCAGCCCACAATCCAATCATTCAAGACCCTTTCCAGCTCTGGGAAAGATGTCGTTCCACGGCGCAGCGACTTTTGCGATTTTGGGATTTTCACCAAGTCCGTTTTTTTTACGCCAATCTCGAATCAGTTTTTCGTTAATGCCAAATTGACGTGGAGCAGCACAGTTGTTAGTATTTTCTGCAAAAGAAACCACTTTCAACTTGAATCCTGCGTTATAGGACATCCGCTTTCTTACACAATCCGTGTCACCCATAATAGGAGAAGCGAGACACGTGCGATTAAGAACAAGCAACACCTAACACTGGCTGTCGCATGGCTCTGTTACTAAAGAAAACGCTTCGCGTGATATTCTTTGCCGTTACGTCGAAGATCAGTGCAATCAACTGGTAGTCGGAAGGGCGGAGCTTTCTATGCGCGGCTGTGACTGCGCTGTGGATACGCAAAGCCAGAAGAGAGGAGACTTCTCAAAGCGCGGAGAAATTCTTAGGTTTGCGATTTCGTAATTCTAACACATCAGCGTTTTTCCTTCTTTCTTTCTTTTTTCTTTCGGAGGGTTGCGATTTCATAATTAATACCGCATCGGCATGGGGGGGGGGGATGGATTGCCTTTTGCCTCACGGGAAGAACTTTTGGACTTACGATTTTTTTAGACCCCTGCGTATAAGTCGACCCCATTACTTTGAAGTTCTCATTTTGTCCAAAATTTCTCGACTTATACGTGAATATATAAGGTAGTTACTATGGAAATTGTTAGTCCTCTATGGATGATGGAAAACATAAAGTATGCTATAGAAATCCTCGGTCTGCTATGGACGGCGAAAAACATCGAGTATAGTATGGAAATTGCCGGTCCACTACAGACGGTGGAAAACATCAAGTATGCGATGGAAATCGAAAATCTCAGTGAAATAATGTTATTAAACATCTGTGTAAAGTTTATTTTCATGTTTTCAAGATCCTAACACTTATGAATGCGTTCTAAAGACCACCATGAGTTACTCCCAGTCTGTGTAGGCACTGATTACATTTACTGCAGGATTCCTATTGGTATTTAAGGAAAACTAGAAAAAGAAAAAATGTTAGCTCCACTTAGTGTTCCTCAACTTCTGAAGCAGGTCTGTGTCCCTGATAATGTTAAATAAAGCAGAAGGAAACAGTATAGCTTAGAAAAGAAGGAAATGTAAATATTGAAAGTGGCCAAGTACTTCTTAAGGAATCAAAAACAAAAATTGTCCAATATCCTGGCACGTATTGGTTGGGGGGAGGGGGGAAGAAAAAGACTAGGAGCAGCAAGAAAAAAAGTGAAATTCTGCATAGGTATCCAAAAGGATAGAATTTTCTTGCTGACTTGCATGGATGGAGCGTTTCAAAATCTAGTAAATTATACATAAGGAACTTCTTTATTTATCTTTCCTGTGTTTTGTTGAAGTGCATGTGAAAATTGATGTGTAACTATTGCAAAACAAGATATACAGGAAATTAGTGAAAACAAAAGACAGCCTGAAGGAGGAGAAAAGTTTTCTCCGAAAATTTGCAATTAAAATAAAAAAAAAATTCCTAGTAAGAATTCCCATAATAGAAGTTTTGATTAGTAAAAGATATACAGTTTTAGCTCTGTGTGGACATTTTATATTGTATAACAAATTAACGTCAGAAAAATGTACCTGATTATTATGCAATCTTCTGGTTTTTCATTAAATTTAGTTGGCAGCTATGGATTATCAGCAAGCAAAATAAGTACCATTCACCAAGTTTTTACCTGCTCTTGTTTATTTGGAAGACTTGGAAATACTTGCTATTGACAACATCCTGTAGCTCCCCTTACAGACAGACAGATCAGTCTGCATCATATGAAAAATATTTGAGTTTCTTTTTTACTTCCTTCCTCTCTCACCCTTCCATGCAGACATTTCCTGGATCAGGCAGTTGATGAAATGGGCAAAAAAAAAGTGAAAGATTCTTCTTATAACTGACAACTGTACAGACCATACAGCTAACATCATTTTAAAAAAGACAACTGTTCTCCATCTTTCCCTTAACATATATAGATCACAATGGAATAATATAAAATATGAAAGTTTTTTTAACAGAAAAAGTATACTTCAAAAAGTTCTAATTAATTTAGAAAAAAGATGAAGCAACTGTGACTGACATTTTGTTTTAGTTATTGACGTCAGAATGGTATGTGATTTGCTAAGCTGTGCTAGGAAAGCTGTTTCAAAAGAAACAATTTGAAACTGTGAGAAACTTGCTAGTTTTTGGAAAATCTTCCAGGTGAACAATGAAGATATATCTGCAAATGAGATCAAAGATAGAGGAAATGAAAATGATATTTTATGTAATGTTAAAAATGATGAAACTTGGGGCCATCTGAGAGAAAGAGGAAATGTAATATGTTGAAAATAGCCCTTTTTTGTGTTCAGTTATAACAAAGTGTGCTTTTATTGAATGTTTTTAACTCTCTCTTCCACTTCGTTATATATATATATGAGTTTGACTGTGTTTAAATTTTTTAAAGACCTCGTAAATTATGGAAAAAATTGCCATAATTTAGTAATCCCTCTCCCCTCACAAAATGAAGTGAAAAGGAAGTAATGTACCATATTTTTCATGAACTAGTTAAAATGTTTGCAGAAATTTCCTCGCAGGCAGTTTTGCTGCACCTTATCTTAGTAATTATTTCCTAGGAAGACATTTTGATAATGCGTCACTCACCCCCACCTAACACACAAAAAAAAAGTTTTTTTCATGAATCATTTGAAATTTTGTACTAAGCTGGAAAAAATTAATGAATGGGTCTACCCTTCTGACTTTTTTTTTTTTCTTTAATCTAATTCTTCTTGTGTTAACATCATTCCAGCCATAGAATACTTTTTCTACCATCATCAGTAACATTCCCCATCAATATTTTAAGCAGCTATTACTTTTTTCTAAGTGTGAAAATAAGGCTTCATGCACTTTTTCTTGAACAGTGTACACCTTACCCTGTCCATTATGATCTCTCATGTATTATTTTGAGCTACACATTTTTGTTTTCTTGAAATAAATATGTTTCAAATTTTAAGTGCAACATTAAAAGTTCAGCCAAGTATTATCTTAAGAAAACAAAAATGATACATTATTAAACTGTTATGTTAGAGCTCCCAAATCTAATTTGAAATTGATGAAACCATTATGCAACCATTAACTTCCAACAAGCTTCAGTATGTACATGTGCTTTGAAATGCACAAAGATCTATTAGTAAAAGCATATTTACACCAACAGGTAAGCATTTTTTCCATTTTTATTTTGTTTTTTCTTTCTGAGGCAAGAGTTCTCCATCTATTTAGAACTTTGACATAGAATGTTTTTTTTTTTTTTTTTGTGCTGTGGAGTTTATAATTTTATACCTACCCCTTTCTCTTTTAAGGTTTCCATTGTGCTAAAGAAAGGATGGCAGTAAGGAAAGAAAAATTTGTGCATAATAATAAAGAAATTGTAAATAAATTATTTTTTGCATTTTTCTGACTGTGCTGTTCTTGGGGGGGGGCATTATTTTTCACAAACTCACGTCAGGTCATTGATTTGGGAGGTGACATCCTCAAGAAGTGACTACATTTTGTATCTAACTTTTGAATTATTTTTTTTTCAATTTTTTTCCTCCCTGTGAATCATGTTTCATGATCCACAACCTTCTCTTTCATCATAAGGTATGACAATATTCATCCTTCCATCCTTTGCATTTCTACAGACATAGCTAGTGTTTGTGTTTTAAGATATAACCACAGCTTACTCTCCATGATAAACTATGGCCATAACAAAACTGTGCTTCCTACAGTTCCTAAACCATGTCCTTTCCTCAGAATTTGTATGGCCACATTTAGCTTGTTCAATTGCATCAAACTATGATCACCCCCACCCTTCCCTTTCATTTTGCAGTTCATGATCTTATCTAGCATTAGAATTTTGTAAATGAAAAACACTTTGTCAGACTAATAATAGCTATTTTGCTTGTTAGACTACATCTCTTCTTTCCTTTGCATTTATAGTATAAAGAAAAGATATACAGCAATTCAAGAAAAGTATCTGTATAGTGATGTAGAATGAAAACAAATTGAACAGAAGCTACAAGGTTCTTCCTGTAGACATGAGTGTTGCAATTCCAGGGTGTCTACTGGTAATGAAAGTCACAAAAAAAGTCACGAATTCAGAAAAGGGTCATGAAAAAGTCACAAATTTTGCTTTGGGGTCATGAATTTCTTTATATTTGTAGTAACTGTTCATTTTCTGGCAAAAACAATTCTCCATGCACCAACCACAAAAGGTGTAGATGTTGTTTCCATATAACAATTCAAGTGTCAAAAAAGAAAACTGATAAAGGAAAAAATGTCTTGGTATAGAATGTACATAATGTTTACAAAAGTTTGGGATTAATTTAGTAATTTAAATTATGCTAACTGTAGAGTCTCTCATGACATTTTTCAAGTATAAATGTAAAAGAAGGGTGGGTAATGAAATCTTGTAGCACAATGGTGAGTACTTCAATTTATTTTTAAACAGATTCAGAGTATTCAACATTTAAATATGAGCTATGCCATATTGATGTATTTATTTACATGGCACAAAATACGACTAAGCTAACGTAAAAACTTTACACACTACTGTACATCAAGTTATTTCAGGTTTAATATTCACTTTTCGGACGTGACCCTACGCGTAATAAAATAAAATGAATTCGAATTTCAGAAAATATCACACATTCATAAAGAATGAAATAATAAGACTACTCACAATGTTTACGAATATGTCAGGTACGCATGAATGGATGCTAAACTCCAGTGCAACAGTTCAACCCTTCATCATAATTCCGAAAAGTCCACTGCAACATTAGCAATTCAACATTTAACATGTAAAGCTAACCCAACATGCAATCCAAGAATGGACCAAAGTCAGAAGTATAGATGCCACGAATGACAAAAAGACCACATAACACAAATCATGATATTAAAAAGGTATATAGGTGAAATGAAGTAAAAGAAAAAACGAATAAGGTCAGTGCCTTCAAACCCATACAGCCAGACCGGTTTCAGGATAAGTTAATGTCATCCTCAGTGGTAGAAGCTGTTGTTAATCCTTATCTCATGAATACACTTACAACAATACCGAATACATGTCAGACACATCAGCCACACCCTTCAGCAAAAACACACAAAGCCTCACAGGATCAGGAAACATCAGAGGCACCATCCAACGCTCGAGTATGGTGTTCTTGTTCATTTGAAAGCTGTTGCTAATATCTATTTGTATACATCAAAAATTTGAAATTGTGTGATATTATTACTGAAATTACAGAATAATGGCTAGAAGAGAACACCCAAAGGGCACTCTATGTGTAACTCACAGACTTCAAAGAGGACTGATTGTCTGCTTACAGGAGGGTAGCTGAGTGGTATCCACAGGCACTGGGATTGTGGAAGAAATATTCTTCACAAATACGTGCAACAATTGCAAGATTTTTAAGGTGGAAAACAGTTGCCTTGCTTAAAAATTACATCGCCATAGAGCAAGAAATGAACCAGCATCTCCCAGTTTCCGTTAGAGCCTGCTCTGTTATACCACCTAGGACAATGTGGGTTCAATTCATGCTCCAGGGTGATGTAATTTTCAAATTTTCTGATGTAATGTTGCATGTTGAACAGTAAACAAGGCAATAGCTAGTCTGTTTGATACCTTTAAAATCCTGGTGTCCACAGTTTATTGATGTTAACCCCAATGGCAGGAGAACACATTTTTGAAGACCAGGCACCCTCTTCCCAGTGACATCGATGAAAGGCATGACTTCTGTGTCCAATGTATGGTTGTGGAAAACAGATCAACCACTTCTTCTTTGATTAGATTAGGAGTGTTGTTCTGTCACATGATTCCTTGCTTGATTTTCAGTGATTTGCAAGAAGTAGAGCTGAGGTCTTGAGTTTCTACTGAATAGTTGTCTCTCACTCTTATTCGTTGGCATAAAAGTTTCAGGGGTATTGTGCATGGTTTGGATGGAGGCTGGAATGGCATTTAGTAGTGTTTAGTGGTAGCAGCCAGTTTTGTCTCAGTTTGAGTAATAGACAAATATGGGTCAAAAGATTCCTGAATGGCTGTGCATAAAAGTGTAATTCCCAGCAAAAACACAAGTGTTGGGAAACTGCTGGTCACCAGCTGCCAGTGATGTGTCACTGCTGCCCGAAATCTACCGCTCACGGCACAGTAGCGGTCCATTGGTGGCAGCCATTGATGGCCCTGCAGCATCGCCGTGAATTGTGGGCCTCCCAGCAAGTGCCACTAGTGGCCGTAGCCGGCAATCGTAGCAACCCTAACACGAGGTGGAAGCAACGGGTCTGCGCATGCGCAGAAGCAACACGTGCTCTCTCTTGGTACCAGTTAGTTGAAGACGACGCTATCGTCATCGTGTTATTTTAGTTGATGTTAAAAAAAAAAAAAAAACATGTAGAGAGGCGAATTAATTTCAAAATGAAATGCCACGTCGGTGAAGATTACTGGAAGAAAAATATATAAAAAAACATTTCGGAAGAAAAATATATAAATAATTATAATGAACTGTAAGAAATAGTCAGTTACTCTCATGTATTTATAGAAACTCATTTCGTAGAAAAATTCTTGCACTGATCGACACACAAAGAATTGAGAATACAGACAACCATGAAATATACCCACTCCATTCCCATGAATAACAAGAAGTAATTTCTGTGTAGTCTTTCGTTTTTAGTATACACTAAACCGCTCGAAACAAAAGTCCAGAAAAAACATTAAAAAATCGTCATGTTGGGGAAAAAAAATAAGAAAAAAATTTATCAATTATTTGAAAAAAAGCAACGCTATGTAGATATAATGTACTCATCCATCGGTTGAATACACAAGACTGGAGGAATTCGCTGCTAAAAATAACGTCAAGTAAAATAAAATATATTTATTCTTTAGAACAAATGTAGCTTCGGACCGTGGAAAGGAAAGATACAGCGTTAAACATGCAACAGAATGTGATATGAACGGATAAATATATTAATTAAGCAATCGCTTTTGAAGACCACAAGGACAGTTGATAAATTTTCCCCAGTGCCGTTCCGTAAAGCAGAAGTTTCGTAGGGGGGGGGGGGAAGAGTTGCCTTTGAGAAGCTGCAGTTAATCTTTTTTTTTTTTTTTTTTTTTTTTTTGTTTGTTTATGGCTACTACTAGGAAATTGGTGGACAAAATTCGGCAAGACATCAGTTACATCATGTGATTGCCGACTGCCACTGCCGGGAAACTAGTTGACCACATTAGGCTAGTCATCATTTATGGCACGTGCTTCAAGGGCCGCTTGTGGCAGTCACTGCCAGTGATAATAACTGATGGACATGTTCTGGCATATGAAAAATGATGGAGTGCCAACTGTTGGCCAGCTGCTGGCCGAGCAACACTTTTTGCAGGGTTGTTCCTACTCTGATGTATGGCAATGAAACCTGTGTACTTCAGAAGAGACATAGAAGTTGTTTGTTTGCTAGAGAGGTGCGCTACTTATGAGGGGTTTGTGGGAAGACACTGATCATGTGAGGAATGAAGATGTGTTACAGATGTGTAATGTTAGGAAAAATGTTGTTAGTAAGGTGGAGACTAATATTCTTAGATGGTTTGGCCATGTTGAAAGAATGAGCAGGGATCGCATTCCTCCTAAAATTCCTAAAATTCCTAATATTTTGTGACCCTCCTTAAATTCCTAAAATTAGACCTAAAATTTGCTATTCATCCTAAAATTTTCGTAAGCTTTATTTTTATTAAAAACACAACCGTTATTAACGCCAATAAATTTACCATTACGGTAAGGTAAAAAAGACCTGTTATTGTAGAAACACAGCCTATATGCTGTGCTGCTGAAGGGAGGGAAAAATGACGCCATCGAGATGCACTTGCTTCGGGGCGTGGCGTTCCATTTTTTTGCCTTCGAACAGTTTTCGAGAGTAACAAGAGATCTAAGGGAAAAGGGGAGGGGTCATTTTCACCCCCTGGTTTGCGCTTTGCAGACGAACTCCGTGGCACGCAGAAGATCGTACTTTATTTTTGTACATGCCTTGTGGAACCTCCTCTTTCTGCTGATGTTTTGTTATTGTAAACCGCAGGTGGGTGGAAGCAAAGAGGAAACATGTGGTCTCCTTCCGTAACCTCCGGTAATGACGATGGGATGGTAGCTGAGTATTATCTTGGCAGGCAGTAGAGCACGTGATCATTGACCTTCGATCATGCGTCGGCGACAGCGACCTTCGATGCGCAATATATCTCGGCTCCGACTCGCTTTGACTGAACTTGCGTGAGATGCGTATGATAGTTTCTGGTTTTACGTCTTTTATGGTGTTCTCTGTGCTGTGTGCAGGTTCAGTTCTCTAGTGGTGACCTGCTTTTTTTTTTTTTTTTCATATCTTCTGACATCCTCGCAGCCAAATTTCAGGAAGTTGTCTGGTTTTGCAATATTGGAACGTGTTTTTGTACTTCCCTTTCATTTTCTGGTTAGTAATACAAGTGTTTAAGATGCCTAAATCCAAAACGAAATTTCAAGATGCGTGGCTCGCCAAAGAATTGGACGGAGTGAAGTTGAAAGAATGGTGTTCTGCAACTGAAACAATATTTTCTGCTAAGTGTATATTGTGTTCAGAAATTTTCAACATTTCTAATAGTGGCTTTTCACAAGTAAAAGCGCATCATAAAGGAAAAACATTTGCAGAAATTTCAAAGTAAATTTCAAAATAAGTCCATCCTGAAAGCCTTTCGAAGACGGGATCTTCAGCCCAAAACAAATATTAGTGAAGTACTGAGTCATGATTTACAGTTGGCTAAAGCCGAAGCATTATGGGCCATGAAAGTTGCTAAGGACAATATGTCTTGTTTCATGCACTGAAACAGTTGAACTTTTCAAAGAAATGTTTCCTGATTCTGCTATTGCAGCCAAAATGCAACTTAAAGAAAAAAGTTGCTTATGTGATATCACATGGATTGTCAAAATATTTTAAAGAGGATTTGAAAAAGACATTGCATCTAGTAGCCCAGGAAAGGTTACTATAGCATTTGATGAAACTACAAATACACAAGTGAAACGGCAGTTGGATGTGTATCTCAGGTACTGGTCTTCAGAAATAAATTCAGTTTCTTGCCGATACCTAACAAGCGTTTTTCTGGGTCATGCAACAGCAGATATTTTGCTAAAAGAAATTCTTGATGTGTTATCATCCTTCAATATTTTGTTGAATAGAATTATTTGTGTATCCATGGACAGCCCAAATGTAAATAAGTGTTTTTTACGCAAATTCAATGAAGTTGTAAAACAAGAAACAGGCCAGAAATCTTTGGAACTAGGTTTTTGCAACCTGCATGTTGTTAGTAATGCATTTAAAAATTTTTTGACAAGCTTAAATATAGATTTTGACGAATTTGCTACTGATATGCATTACTTTTTAAAGAGTAGTGCTGCAAGACGAGAGGATTATAAATCTGTCGAGGATATAACATTTGTCACTGCCAAATTTCTTTTGCGTCATGTCAGCAACAGATGGTTAACCGTTGGTTCTGTAGCCCAGAGGCTCTTGGATCAATGGCTAAATATTACTGAATATTTTTTTAAACTTCTTGCCATCTCAAAAAATATTTGAAAAACAACTGCGCAATTCGGCAAGGTATAAAAGAATTCACTGTTTCCTGAAAAATGAGCTTACTCCTTGCTATTTAGCATTAATTTCATTTTCACACCAAAATTTTGAAAAGTTTTCATTATGTTATCAGAGTGAAGAACCAAAAATACACCAGTTATATTCTGATTTAAATACTTTAATGAGGAATGTTATGGCTCAGTTTATCCAAGATGATGTTATAGCAGGGAAATTTGGAGAAGACCTAAAGAATGTAGATTTTGAAAACAAAAATTCATGCAAAAAACTAGGGGAGTTAGAAGTTGGTATGAAGACAAAAAATCTCCTCAGGAATGTTCAGGAGACCAGGCAGAAATTATTTCTCTTAGATGTAAGATCATCACTAATTGCAACCACAAAATATTTAAAGTCAAATTTGCCATTCTGCAATCAAAAGCTAAGAGACATAGAAGTTTTAAAGGTAAAAGAACCAAAGAAAGAGTCAACTCAACTTTCAGTCACTGAAGGACTTTTGGAAATAACCAGAATTTCAAGTGTTTTGCATCTTTCTGAGGAACAAATTGATAGAGTAAGAGAAGAGTGGAAACTTTTAAATTGCGATAAGCCAACTCTAGATGAACTAGTGAAATTTTCAGAGGAAGGGCATATTCCAGTGCGGATTGATCATTACTGGCGTAATATATTTAGTATTAAAGACTCTAGCGGAAAAGAAAAATACTCAAATCTTGCTAAACTCATAAAGGCAATTTTAGTTTTACCTCATGGTAATGCTGATGCAGAAAGGGGATTTTCGGTTAACACTGCTCTGTTAAGGAAGGACAAGGCTAACTTAAAAAGACTCAACTATAACATCATTAAGAATAGTTAAAGGGGCCATTAAACACTATGGATGTGTAAGTAAAGTTCCCATAACAAGAAATTTGTTAAATAGTGTTTGTGATTCACATAAATTTTATAAAGAGTATGTTGATAAGCTGAAGGAAGAAGAATCAAAAAGGTAAAAGAAAGGAAGCAGAAAGAGAGGGAAAATAAGGAAAAGCAGCTAGAGAAAAAAGAAAAGCTGAGTTTGATGACAAAATAAAAGAAAATGATGCAGAAATAAATAGACTTAAAAACGATAAAGAAGCCTCCCTAGCAATAATTCAAGAGGGAACAGAAAGAATGAGAAAAGCTGTAGAAAAACAAAATACTGTTGAAATAGCAGTTGCCTCTAACTTGATCATACAAGGTTCAGCTGAAATAAAGAAAACTGAAAGTAAATTAGTTGTGCTAGAAGCAGAAAAAGATAGGCTAATCAGGAAAAGGTTAAAACAATAATATGAAAAAAGTAATTCAGTGAACAATTGTACATAGTTCTTGGTTTTCAATTACCTTTTTAGGATATTATAATTTAATGTGAAACCTGAAAACTTTACTGTGAAAATCGTGAATTGCTTCTGGTTCAACAGCATATTAATGTTCAAAGTGAAACTTGAATGTGGTAAATATACTTGAATATGATAATAACACGTGAAAAGATAAGAACTGAACATTAGAAGTAAATCATACTTAAACTTTAGACATTAGACGTTATGCAAAAAATTTGGGTGTTAACTTCGACCATATATACTAATGGACTGCACATTGGCAATAGCTGCATCAAAGCCGCCATGGCTCAAACATTGGGCACGTCATCATCAGACTCCAAATTTCGTGTAAAAATGCTGTTATGATTACTAATTTACGCTGCAGAACTTCAGTGTTTTCGGTGTATTATGTGAATGCGCCTCATATATAATGAAAACTCTTCAGGTAAGTTTACTTATGAGCTATATACATGCATGATCGGGTTGTTTACATTTTGTGATTTATAATGTGATGAACATTTGCGAAGAATTTGGAACATGCATTCCATTTTTTTTTCTTAAGTTACTATATTTTTATATCAATAGCTGCAAGTTTCTGGTTAAGTAATTGAACTTTATTGACTTAGGTATTTAATTCGTTTCTTACCCATGAAAAATCATAGAACTTTCTTTACTATATCGCTCAGAGCAACCATAAGCACAGCAGGTGTAACCCATCTTTTTGACTGTTGTCATGTGATTTTATGTTGGAGCCAGAAATTTTGATGTCATGCGCAGTCTATCAGTATATATGGTTGAAGGGTGTGAAGCAAACTCTTTACAATGTATACAAAGTTGTTTTACTAGATGTATACAAATATACATCTAGTTTTTATTGAAATACACTCCTAAAATTTTCCTAAAATTTTTCCAAAAATTCCTAAAATTCCTACCTAAAATTTTCCAGAAGTATGCTATGATCCCTGAATGAGTGATGAGGTGCTTACTAAGAGAATTTATTCAGTTCAAGTGGCAGGAAAGAAAGGTTGAGGAAACCCAAAGAAATCATGGGAGGACCAGATTCAGGAATGTCTGCATGAGAAAAAGATAATGAGTATGAAGTACAAAAGGTCTTGTGTGTAACGTGTGATGGATGTTAATGAAGCCCGAGCTGTGTGCTGAGATCTCTGTAAATGGAGACATTTGATACAACAACAGTGAGTTCTTTCTGTGAGGAGCTAGGCTCTGTATATTAGATAACAGCATAGTGATATGTATGTATGTAGATTCCTGGAAATAGCAGAAAAAACAATGTGAGGGAGGAGCGTAGTGTATATTCCAGACTCCTTGTGTAATGATTTAAGGAGTAGTGTTCTCCCTATTTTTTTACAGCCATGCGGCAAAAACTTTTAGCTGTGGTACTTTTAATGACCCCTTCCCCAATCGAAAAAAAAAAAGTTTTGCTTAACATTATTATACTTATTAAACATCTTTAGTGGTGTGGTAGGCATTAATGTGACATAACATGATAAACAAAGTTAGAAACTTGTACAAAAATGATTTAAAAAATGAGTATTTACTAACAAATCATATTTGTAACAGATTTTTTATATATATATACACTGAAGAGCAATTGAATTAGAGATACCTGTCTAGTAACGTGTAGCACCACCTTTCGCCCTGATGACTGCGGCGATTCGTCTCGGCATGGAATCGACAAGACACCGGAAGCGTTGGGAAGCCATACGGATCCACGACCCCTGAACAAGCTCCCACAGTTCACGAAGATTTGATGGAGGGGGGTCAGATCATCTAACATCTCTCTCGATGACATCCCAGATGTGCTGGACGGGATTGAGGTCAGGTGACCTAGCTAGCCAAGAAAGCGAGGTCACGTCAGTGGAGTGTTCATCCAACCATTCGGATACAATTCGGGAGCTGCATTGTCTTGTTGCAGGATGAGGTCCCTAGTGGGATGTTGAAGACTCACAAACGGGAGCAAATGGTCGCCCAGAATATCCCGGTAACGTTGACCTTGAGGGACGATGTTGCACGTACCAGGGGTCTCATTTCAATCCACGTAAACAGTCCCCAGGCGAAAATGCTACCCCCACCAGCTTGAAGATTACCCTTCTAGCAAGAAGGATCCATCGCTTCTTGTGGTTTGTGCCGTACTCGTATCCTGCCATCCGCATGTACCAACGTGAATCTCGACTCATCAGTCCAGGCAACATTTTTCCACATGTCTAGGGTCCAGTGGCGATGTTCCCGCGCCCATTCTAATCTTTGTACCCTGTAATGTGCGGTCAGCTGCGGTACCCTCGTGGGACGATGGCTTCTGTACCCAATAGCTAGGAGATTGTTCTAGATGGTGTGGCTGCTTACACGTTTTTGTGCACCTGCGTTAAATTGCAGAGTGATTTCTTGCACTGTGACCCGTCTATCCGCTGTTACAATGCGAGCTAGCCGACGATGACCCTGTTCATCCACAAGCTGTTGTCCACCGCAGTTGGTCTTTGCAGGGATGGTTTTACCGGATTCGATGTACTCACGGTGCACCCGTGACACAGTGGCTCGTGAAAATCCCATTGCCTGCACGACTTCCGAGATGGAGTGACCCATTCGTCGGGACCCGACAATTTGCCCACGATCAAATGCGCTTAGATCCTTCGTCTTACCCATACTGCGTCCGACTCTTACTGATTCCCGTCGCATCACTCCTTATATTGTCGGATCGTTGCATACGTCATGTTGTTTCCGTTTACAAGGCCGCCCAGAGCGCCACATTTGCATAACGCCAGCTGTCTAATTCAATTGCTCTTCAGTGTATATAGATTGAAGGTTTAACTACCACCGTAAGCAGTCGCTTGTCCGTAATTTAGGGCCACTGGTTCCAAGGAAGGGAGATAACCAGTGCTGTAAGACAAACACAACATCGATGTCTCACTGGGATTTGAACCCAGACCCTTCTCGGATGAATGGTTATAAGCCAGTGCTTGGACCACTGCACCACCAGGGTAGTGACACAGATTTCAGCCAGTTTTCATCAACACTCGTGGTGTATGTAGGATTGAATTTTCCATTCTTACTATTATGTGCATTGGGAAAACATTCATTAAAATGAAATGTAGCCGGCCAGCAGACAGAATTAACTGGGCGGGCTGCCCAGTAAAGAGGCTCTTGGTAAAACACAAAGGAGCCATCAAATATCACAAGAGAGCAACTATCATGTGTCTTTTTTAGGGCGGGGGTGGGGGTGGTAGGGGGAATTATGACTGCCTATTATGTTGGAAAATGACAGATCCAGTGGGTGTCTCATTTGTAGTGAATATGGAGCTTCAACAACATAGACCCATCTCTGTACCTATAGTGTTACAGTTTGCTATAAGTATCCTCCCAGGGCTACAAGAGCACTAGATCTGTCTCCATTCAGACACCTTTGTGCATTACAGGAAAGTGCCTGACCACAAACTCAATGACAGTGCTTTTGATTTCTCAAGTGAAAATCCAAGTGGAATAGGGCTGGAATGACATTTGACACTTTGACCAAATGCATGCCATACCAAATCTTGTATTCAAGCTCATGAGGGTTCAAACCTAAAAGTATTTTTTTGAAAAATGCAAACATGTTCAATATCATCTCAAATAAAACTTATTGCAATAATTAAAAAATAATAACTATTTATCCCTACAATAAACTTTTATGTTATCACTGACTATAGGTAAAATCAAATCATATCGCTGTTTGCGTTTACAAGTACCGCATATAGTTCTGTTCAACACGTATAGAAACGAATGCATGACTCACCTTTCCCCAAACTTCGGCCCAATGTACGAATCGACGACTTTACTATGTTGTATTGTTGACGGTTCACGTATAAAAACTTGCTTTATACAACGTAATGTTTTGTCATAGGAACAAAAATCACGAATGGAGGTCATTGAAAGCTACAATATCACTAATAAAAATAGGAAAGCCATGACAGAACATAATGTAATGACAGTCATGGCTTTCCTATTTTTATTCGTGATATTGTAGCTTTCAATGACCTCCATTCGTGATGTTTATGGTTTCTATGACAATACAATACGTTGTATACGGTCGAGTCACATTATTGTGACCACCAGCTAAAACCCAGAGTAACCGCCGTGTGGAGCGCAGACAGCCGCTAGACGGGCTGGGAGTGACTCAGTAAGGTGCTGGAATAAGGCCCTGATTACCGACAAGGCACGGGCCTAGCCCCCCCCCTTCCAAAAAAAAAATTCCAGTATTTTTTCTCAAACTTTTTATTTTTTATTTTTTGTTATATTTTTTACTTTTTAGGTTTTTCGAGAATGTATATCTCAAACCCAGAATAAACCAGTCCTGAGTAATGTAAGTTGTAACCGTAAACACCTGCAAACGCAAAAATCAACGCGCGCCGTGAAAAAAAAATGTTCTTTTTGAACTCTACATTCATATACGTAACCACAAACAAAAAATTATTTTTTTCTAAAATGGTCAAGCAACTTCTGTTGGATCACTTGACATGGAATTACCCCACTACCATATGATTTCGAACTAACGTTCTCATCAGGTAGCCAACGTACCAACAAGTGGTTGCATCGACATACGTCGGTATGTTTATGAAGGGGGTTAGTGTAAAACGCTTGGAAAAACCACACGCGGGATAGAAAAACTTCTCTGCTGGTGACCATAGTCCCCGTTTGGAAACAAAATAGGAATAGCAGTGGGTATTGCTCAATGCAACGATAGTTCATGTGAAATGCATATACGTAGGTTTAGCAGAGAGAGAAAACTGAAAAGAGTAAACAAAAAAGACATCGAAAAGTGCAGTACCAAGCCGCCATCCATTCGTAGTAGTAGGATCGGAAGAGGATGAAGTTCCAACTTCAAAAATTCTTTAAAAAAAAAAAAAACCGAGGACCGGCCCAACATAAGACTAACAGATATATTCATAGATGAAGTAGATAGTAATTGTGGACAAAAAAAAAAAAAAAAAAAACAACAGGCAAGCGTGCGAAGCCGTCGTATAACGAAAGCTCAGGTAGAAGAGTAGGGTAATTAAATTTTCAGTAAATAAGACAGCAACATATGAACATTATATAATAACAAAAGTGTAGGCAGTTAACTGTCCTGAAAAAATATAGAGAGATACTATTGAGAATGGGATTATCATTTTGCTGTAGGGGCCTCGCAATGCTTACTGTGCCTAGGGCCCCATAAAACCTTAAGCGGGCCCTGGCGCTGGAATGTGTTCACAGGTATGTGGAGACATGCTGACTGCAGTGCATCTGACAGCTGCTGGAGAGTGCGTGGTGGAGGATACATTGAGCAAACATTAGGGAGCTAGGGAAGTACTTTGAAGTCTTCATCGTGTTCTTCCAACCACTATCGGGCAATTCTAGCTGTGTGACACGTCGCATTGTCGTGCTGGAAGATCCCATCCACCCCAGGGAAGACAATCAGCATGTATGAGTGTACGTGGTCTGCAAGGGTGGTTTCATAACGAATTCGATCCATAGTGCCTTCCACAGGTATGAGTGGACTTCGTGTTATACCACGAAAATATTCCCCAGACCATAACGCTGCCCCCACCAGCTTGTGTTCTTCCAGTAATGGTTAAAGAGTGTTTGTTCTCCGATGTTTCTCGCCTTATACGCCAACGTCCATCCGTTCGAGGAAGCAGAAAACGTGACTCGTCGGAGAAGGCAATCCTTTGCCAATCAGCGGAGGTCCAATTCCGATACTGCCGTACAAATGTAAGCCTTTTCTGCCGATACACCTTCGTTAACATAGGTGCAGTGACCATCCTTCTGCATCGGAGCCCCATACCCAGCAGGGTTCACTGAACTGTCGTTTTAGACACACTTCCGGTCGTTTTAGAAACGTCCCCTGGTTCATTCGGCGAGTGAGTTGCTCCACTGTAATGTATCGATCGGCCCTCACGCACCTTCGCAGCCGACGTTTACCTCTCACATCAATGGCACGTGGTGCTCCTTAGTTTCCACGTCGCTTATTCGCCGCAATGGTGCCATTTCCCCAATCACGATACACTTTAGCCACAGCATAACGCTAACAGTTCACAAACTCCGCTGTTTCAGAAATACTGCCACCCTTGGCCCGAAAGCCGATAATCACCCTTTTTTGCAAATCTGATAAGTTGCTCCTTTTATCCATGAAAACAACGAGTGATATGTTTTCAGATGTAGAGAATTTCAGGAAGGGAATGTCTGACCCCAGCTCTTAAATAACACTTAGAAATAGGAAGCTAGGAGATTTTGGCTAGTGACCGATAGGAAAGTCACACGGAAGCGAGGTAGAAAGGGGGAGGAAGACGCCCTTTTTATTACCAGGGGGGGGGGGCAGTACCCGGAATCCGACGGCTTAACGTGCCCATCCGACTCACGGCGGATATTTAGTGGTTCGAGAGTTCGTACCTGCTGGGATAGAATCTGAGGTTTTCTCTGTGGCAGTCACGAACGTTGACCACTAGGCCACTGCGGCGCTATGTTTTCAGATCAGATCATATGTAGAGGATTTTAGGAAGGGAGTGTCTGACCCCAGGTCTTAAACAACCCTTAGAAATAGGAAGCTAGGAGATTTAGGCTAGAGTGCCCGATAGGAAAGTGACACGGAAGCGAAGTAGAAAGGGGGAGGAAGACGCCCTTATTTATTACCGGAGGGCCAGTACCCGGGGTCCGACGGCTTAACGTGCCCATCCGACGCACAGCGGATATTTAGTGGATTGAACCTGAGGTCTTTTCCGTGGCAGTAACGATTGTTGCCCACTGGGCCACCCGCGGGTCTCTATGTTTTCAGAATGCATACAGCACACCTTATACAGTATACCTTCCAAGCCAGCTCAGGACACGTGCCTTTTTTCATTGGCTACGCGCTGTTGACGTCAAAAGTAGGATGTGGTCACAATAATGTGACTCGACTGTGTATAAAGCATTTTTTTTTTACGTGAGCCGTCAACAGTACAATATAGTGAAGTCGTCGATCGGGCCAAAGTTTGGTAAAAAAGGTGAGTCATGCATTCGTTTTTATACGTGTTGAACAGAATCGTATGCGATACTTGTTAACGCAAATATTGATATTTTTTGGATATATCAATGTTTGCGTTAACAAGAATCATATAAGTTCATCCAGGCATTTAAATTTTATCATCATATTTTTCTTTAGTGCTTTAAGGTGAAAGCAAAAAGTTTTACATCTTTAAATGTGTGCCTGTCTTTTTTTCCCCTTCCTACTATTATCTGTTTTGCAGAAAGATGACAGTTGTTTTTGAGTTAAAAAGCTATTTCAAAAGTGCATTAGCTTGGCAGTAAAGCTGAAGATTCGATTTGATATTGGCGGCATTGATCATCCTTTTGTTTATCGTTTTGAATATCTGGAACTCTGCATTTACATAACAATATATTTCTGCCTGATGGAGCAGCCTGTTGGTGGTGAAAGTTAGCGTAAAACTAAAAAATGGAACTTTTTATGAAAATTTTGTATGGGAGCCCTTTGACCCTCCGGGCTCCGACCCCTTCCCAAAACCGTCTACGGTCTAAGTCAGAGTACTATGAGATAGTATACCAAATCTGGTGGTTCTAAATTGAAAACTAGAAATTTTAACTAAAATAACGAACATTTTGTATGGGGGCCCTCTGGACCCTTCCAAAACCATTCTACGGTCTAAGTTAGAGTACCATCAGATAGTATACCGAATTTGGTGGTTCTAAGTTGAAAACTGTAGATTTGTATTGCGGACAAACATACAAACTTTCACATATAATAAAATATTATACACCCATATCTATCAATAAAAGACTTCCGTAGTTATGTGTAATTAATTATTTACTAGCCGAGCTTTCGCACCTCAACTGAGGGCTTTTACTTTTTATTACTGTGGGGTCCGGACATCGTGATTTTCAACGGCCTCATTAAAAAAACTTGAAGAACAGAAGAATAGCGTGATATTATAATGATTTCTCGTCGTAGTTCAGGATAGAAATTTATTTACAAAGTTACGATTCAAATTTAGTAGCTTTTAAGTTTACACATAGTTTATGTCTGATGTCATTGTCATTTCATAAATTATTCTCTGTACTGCTTTATAGCTGAAGAACAACTGTTAAGAATAAGTTACATGATTTGAAATATAAACAAAGTATAAACATAACATACATTAAGGCAATAGTCATGAATCTACTTCCGTGTGCAGAATGCTTAGTATGCAACAGCGTTTAATGCACGCGGAAGTAGATTCATGTCTTAATGTATGTTATGTGTTTATACTTTGTTTATATTTCAAAACACGTAACTTATTCTTAACAGTTGTACAAAGCCTTGAAAAAGCCCTCCGTTTGAGGTGCGAAAGCTCGGCTAGTAAATAAATAAATATTTAATTGCACATAACTACGGAAGTTTTTTTATTGATACAAACTTTCACTTTTATATACGTATATAGATGATGGGATGTAAGGTCAGGTGATGCGTAACATCACAGCCTCTCCTTGACAAATGTCAACCCCGCCTTCTCGTGGTGCATCCTGTTCCCACTAAAGGGGCTCTGACGACCGCCAATAGTGGTATAACTATACCATCGGGATCAGAGGAAATTCTCTATCCCACACTCACCAACCCGCTTGGCCAGCGTGGTGAGTTATGGCCAAACCCTCCAAAATGACTCCACAACTTAAATCTTGGCCCTCAGTCTCCGGCAGCTGGAATGTACCTGGCCAAGGCAGCGGCCAGTGCGACATGAAGGCAGAGGGTGCTAAGAATCCCCGGAGGACCGGACTAGGCTGCCATCTGATGCTGACCTTGGCAACGTACAATGGACGCTTCATATCTTCTGATTCAAGGCTTCTTGAATTGGAAGAGGAACTACAAAGGATCAAGTGGGACATTGTGGGGCTAAGTGAGGTAAGGAGAAAAGGAGAAGATCTCATCGAACTGAAAAGTGGACATCTCTTCTACTATCGTGGGACAGATACTGGCAGAACTAGTGGTGTTGGATTTATAATAAACAAGAAACTGAAGGATAAAGTTGTAGAAGTTGAAAGTTCCTCTGACAGAGCTGCACGGCTTGTTATCCAACTCTCGAAAAAGATACCAGGCTCAGATTATTCAAACTTATGCACCCACCACAAGTCATCCTGAAGAAGAAATTGAAGAATTTTATGAGGAAATTTGTCATCTAAATAATAAAGGTAAGCAGCACTTGAAAATAATTATGGGAGATTTCAATGCAAAAATAGGGCAACGGCAACAGAATGAAACTTCAGTTTGTAAATTCGGTCACGGCAACAGAAACCAGCGTGGAAATACTCTCGTTGAGTTTGCAGAGGCAGAAGGGTTTTTCATCTTGAACTCCTTTTTCAAGAAACAGCCACACAGGAAATGGACATGGAGACATCCAAATGGGACGACAAGTGAAATTGATTTTATTATGTGTAACAAAAAATTCGTCATAGAAGACTGCAGTGTGCTAAACAAGTTCAACACAGGCAGTGACCATAGATTGGTGAGATGTAAGATGCACCTCAACACTAAACTTGAACGTGGCAAGCTCATAAGACAAACAAAATCTATTGACATAACCAACCTTAAAAAACACCATAATACCTTCAAGTTGGAACTGAAGAACAGGTTCTCTGCTTTAGAAGGCCTAACATCGGAAGAAGTGGACATCTCTGAAGTTAACAGAAAAGTAACCAAAGCTCTTATGGAAACAGCAACAAAATTAGCTGGGTCTAAGAACAAGTTGCATGTAAATAAATTATCAGGAAAAACGAAAATGTTGATGAAAAAAAGAAGAGAGATGAGGACAACTAAAGAAGATGCGACTTCCAAAGTGGAATATATAGAGCTATGCAAGACAGTACGAAAAAGTATCACTGAAGACGTAAGAAAATTCAACTGTGAACTAGTGAGGAAAGCAATTGAAAACAACCAAAGCCTAAAGATAGCAAAGGGACATCTCAGTAAGGGAAGAAAACAGATTATGGCACTGAGAAAAGAAGATGGTTCTGTAACAAGAAATAGAGGCGAAATTTTGACAAGAGTGAAAGATTTCTATTCCAAATTATATGAAAGGGATGATACATGCACTCCAGACATCATGAAAGATACCAGTACCAGAGTTCCTCCAGTCCTTCCAGCAGAAGTTGCACATGCAATCAAGAACATGAAGCGGGGGAAAGCTCCAGGAGAAGATGGAATTACTGTAGACATCATACAAGAAGCAAGTGGAGAAATCGAAACAGTACTCGCCCAAATTTTCACTCGATGCCTTAATGAAGGAAAGATTCCTGAGGATTGGAACACCGCTACAATGATCCTGCTACATAAGAAAGGTGACATTGAGGATCTCGGAAACTACAGACCTATCAGCCTCCTATCAGTAGTTTATAAAATCTTCACTAAAGTTCTTTCACACCGCTTGAAGGTAACACTGGACATGGCTCAACCGAGAGAACAAGCTGGATTCAGGAGTGGCTACAGCACAATAGATCATATCCATGTGCTGAGAGAACTAATTGAAAGAGCGAGGGAATATGAACTTCCATTGTGCATGGCTTTTATCGATTATGAAAAAGCCTTTGATTCGGTGAAACCATCAGCAGTTACAATGGCTCTGAAAACCTGCGGTATTGAAGATGCATACATTAATATTATTAATAACATCTATGAAAATGCAAGTGTAAAGATTAGGCTGTTTGAAAATACAACACACATAAAAATTGGAAAAATGAGTGAGACAAGGTGACACCATATCTCCGAAGCTCTTTAATGCCACATTGGAGGGTGTTTTTCAGTCACTGAGCTGGGAAAACAAGGGGATAAAGATTAATGGAGATTATCTAACCCACCTTCGTTTTGCTGATGACGTAGTCATTTTTGCAACTAACCCATCAGAGCTGCAGAGTATGATCCAGGAACTTGCTGACAAGAGTAAAGAAGTGGGATTAAAAATGAACTTTCAGAAGACAAAAGTGATGTTCAATGCTTTTACAAGAAATGAAGATTTATCGATTGATGGAGAAAAGCTTGAGATAACAGATACGTACGTTTATCTTGGACAGCAGATATCAAGTGAGGGTCACATTGATGAAGAAATTAATCGGCGTACAAAACTTGCCTGGAGAGCTTTTGGAAGAAACAGCATAATTTTCAAGAGCAATATGCCATTATGTCTTAAAAGAAAAGTGTTTGATCAATGCATCCTTCCAGTGCTTACGTATGGTGCAGAGACGTGGACCTTAACTAAAAGAGACATACAAAGGCTGCAGACAACTCAAAGAAGCATGGAGAGGTGCATACTTGGTGTAACCAGGAGAGATAAGAAGAGGAACTCGTGGATCCGAAAAATGACAAGAGTGGAAGACATCATGATCAGAGTTAAATCCCTGAAATGGCAATGGGCTGGACATACTGCCAGAAGGACAGATCATCGATGGACAGCCGAAATTTTAGATTGGATCCCAAGGGACAGGAAAAGACCCAGAAGAAGACCACATGGGAGATGGGTGGATGAAATTCGAAAGTATGCAGGGGTGACATGGAGGAGACTGGCACAAGACAGACCGTTGTGGAGGAAACTTGGGGAGACCTTCGTCCAGCAGTGGATTGATAATGGTTGACAATGATGATGATGATGATGATATAGATGATGCAAAGGGTTAGTTTTTCAGGAGACCCTTCAGTTCAGACACACAATGTTTACGACAAAAATTATATTTATAACTTGCAGATAGTTGAAGCATTAATCACAATTTATACATATTAAAAGCACGGGTAACAACTAACAAATATTAACAGCAGTAATAACCAGCAGTCTGAGCAGTTACAGCATTTCTCACTCCTAACAGTACTAGATGCTTAGTAAATCTAAATCATGTGATAGTAGTGAAGAACACAGTAAATCATGTGATAGCAGTGAAGAACACAGTAAATCATGTGATTGCAGTGAAGAATACAGTAAATCATATGATAGCAGTGAAGAATACAGTAAATCATATGATAGCAGTGAAGAATACAGTAAATCATATGATAGCAGTGAAGAATACAGTAAATCATATGATAGCAGTGAAGAATACAGTAAATCATATGATAGCAGTGAAGAATAAAGTGAGTAGCAAATGATACAAAGTTTTGCTATATTGCGTCACTAGTTGCACAGGATATGAGACTGAGAAGTGAACAGGGCGAGAAAATTTTCAAAATATCGGGCATGTAAAAATTTTACTTGCCCAAATACATGTCAAAATTTTACATGCCCAAATACACACGCATCATGCACATACTGTATTATTTTTTCTAAACACTTCAGAAGCGTTATAAGAAGCACTTTTGCTGTATTTCATAAATTGCACCCAGCCTTGAAATATGAACTCTCCAATGGGTCATTCCATGTAAAAACTGCACAAAAGAAAAAGTAACACTTTTGACCTTAACCCTTTTGCTTTTCATGAAACATGGTGAACTTGAGGACTATAGAGAACTAATCAGCTTCCTACACACAGTACTTAACAGTATATAGTTATTAATTTGACTTGAAAATTTACAAAAAAAAATGTGTCTACATTCCTATCACAAATGACAGTAATTGCAGATCTAATGGTCAGCAGAGCTACTATTGGGCCCATTTGAAAGCTTAAGTTTTCTTTTGAAATCTTTCTTTCGAGATATCACAGTCATATCATTGGCAATTTAGTTTTCAAAGGCTTCCATTTTGACCTTTAATTTCTCAAAATACACTCCGTTAATTTTATTAAATGAAGCAGAGGGAAAGGATTCTCTGAGTAGTATGAAAATCAACTGGAGAATCAAAACATTACTTTTGTAAAAAATTATGTACTGTGAAGGGCTGCATTTTTTTTTGAATGCCTAGTTGGATATGTAGTGAAAAAATGCATGCCTGGACAGATTTCTTTGTAAATTTTGGGTTATTTAGAAATGATTTTAACGTAACAGCAAAGATTCCGTTGGTTGGAGGTTTAACGACCACCGTGAGCAACTCAATGGGCTATAAGCAGTCGCCCGTCCCTAATTTAGGGTCACTGGTTCCAGGGAAGGGAGAGAGCCAGTGCCGCAAGACAAACACAACATCCATGCCTGACCGGGATTCGAACCCGGACCCCTTACGGACGAATGATCAGAGGCCAACGCCTTAGACCACTGCGCCACCGGGGCGGCAAAGATTCCGTTGGATAGAAGTTCTAACATCGGTTCAAATTGTTAAGATCCAACAACTTGAACGCTACGTGGCTTATATAATGAACTACGACTATCTTGGTTTGGAATGTGCCAACACCTTGTGGTGAGACCTGGATTAACGCTAGTCACCAAGATACCATTACGAGCCTTCGACGACACGGTGCTGAACGGACGGATTTTATTCTCTTGGATTGGTTTTTATGTCTCTATCGGAAGGTAGGGTTTTCGGTTTTAGTTATTACGGGTTTTAGCTATCATGAGTATTTTAATAACTGCATCAGTTGTGATTCTTCATGGCGAAGTGTCTACCCCCTTTTGGCTACATACTGCCCGAATTATACTTAAAGTTAATGAACACTCATAATTACTCATGTTGCTCCTGATGAATGTGCGTCAGTTGAATATGAATGGTAATAGTGATATTTCTCCAAATGGGACTAGCTTATAAGGAACTTCTACTGACCGACGAAAAGTAACTTTCTATTCAGTCCTCAATTTCAAGGGTTACTTTATATTTGGTACTTATTTTATTGTTTGTATTTTGTACTAACTCTAAGTTTGACGCCCGAGGAGTAATTATATTACTGTGGGGTCCGGACATCGTGATTTTCAACGGCCTCGTTAAAAAAACGTGAAGAACAGAGAGACATTATGATTATTTCTCGTTGTAGTTCAGGATAGAAGTTTATTTACAAAGTTACGATACAAATTTAGTTAGCTTTGAAGTTTACACATAGTTTATTTGTGATGTCATTGTCATTTCATAAATTATTCTCTGTACTGATTTATAGCTGAAGAGAATTCACGTGGCTTATCACTTACACCTGGGTCTGTTATTGTTAAAGAGCAGGACAGAAAAGAATTTGTTCAATGGTACATTGATTTTCAAATTGGAAGTGAAATTATGAGGGAAACTCAGTCCTTTATCAGATTGTGTCATGTGTTAAACAGGCCATTTGCAGTACGTCAAATTTTAGTTCTTTAAAACATGTCATATTTAGCCTTGCCTTTTCTTTGCCTCCATGCTTTACTTCTATGTCTTATAGCTGAATAGCTTCGTTCTTCTTGGTTAACCTACAGATTGGGACATCAGTTGCAGTTTACATATCAATGTTTTAGCAGGTCCACATTTTAAGTATTCATTTGAACATCATTTTCTCTTGTATTTATTGTTATAATTCTGACAATACTGGTTTACTTCTTGGTAATACCCGTGTGTGCAGATTGCTGTATGCTGATGACACAGTCCTGTTGGCAGAGAGCAGAAGTGAGCTGCAGAGTATGTTGTCCCAGATGTACAAAGTTTGAATGGAATTCAAACTGAGTATAAATAAGGGAAAAACCAAAGTTATGGTTTTTGAGCGAAGAACTGTTGGTACTGAATGCAAGATAAGTGTAAATGGCACAGTGATTGACCAGGTGAATGAGTTTGTGTATTTAGGAAGCATGTTTGACAATGATGAAATTAGTACGCTACTGAATTCTTCATTGAAAGTCATAGCTGCTTTAAGAGGTTTTCACAGGAATGACTGATTCTCAAGAGAATTCAGAATGGCTGTGTATGAAAGTGTAATTGTTCCTACTCTGATGTATGACAGTGAAACCTGGGTATTGCAGTAGAGATACAGGAGTCGCTTTTGTACTGGAGAGACGCGTTACTTACACGAGGGGTTGTGGGAAGACACATTCTGATCATATGAGGAATGAAGATGTGTTGCAGTTGTGAGATGTGAAGCAAAATGTTGTTAGCAAGGTGGAGATTAATATTCTTAGGTGGTTTCGCCAAGTTGAAAGAATGAGTGATGAGATGCTTACTAAGAAACTTTTTTCAGCCCAAGTGGCAGGAAAGAAAGGCAGAGGAAGGATCAAATTCAGGAGTGTCTGCATGAGGAAAAGATTGTGAGTATGAAGTATAGAAGGGCTTGTGTGCGTCTTGTAAGGAAGTCTAAATCTATGATTTTGGGTGAAACTTCTCAAAACATTGGTGTAGTTCAAGGGAAGATTTTTGAATAGGTTGTAGATTTTGACTATTTGGGTGTGGTAATTCGTGAGGCAGGAAAGCTTGGTAAGAAAAATGGGCAATAGAATTAGCAGAGCAGGGAAGGTCTTAAATAAGCTGAATATATGACTACTTCCACTAAGGATATTGGTTCAAAAATATAGCTGGCAGTGTACAATGAAATATTTCGACTTACTCTCTTGTACAGTGATTAGTAGTTAAGTGCGAAGTAAGAACATGTGACATATGAGTGTTAAGAGAAATATTAGAAAAAAGTCGATGGTTTCAGTAGCATGGATGGATTCTAGTGCAAATATCTGATCTGAGTTGGGTATTTCTTTTGTAGTAGACAAAGAAAACATACTGCATTTGCGGTCTGAACACATGTTTTGCGTGAGGGAAGAACAGGCTATACATTCTAGAGCAGCTGATCAGAAACTGAAGGAAAGACCTAGAACATGATGGACCAATAGAGTATAATTGACCATAAGTTAAAGAATTAGTGATCTGTCCGAAGTGAAATAATAGAATTAGGGAATGTTTTTAGGCAATCGTCATTAACTTTTATTCTCATACTCAGTTTCTTTTGTGTTGTATGTCACAGCCTGAGCGCCCACTATTGGATAACAGGTATGACGTGATAATCAATGAATGAAAGATTGCACAACAGTTTGGTATGTATACATAAAAGGGATTTAAAAAAATTAAGCGAGTGTATAAAATTAGACCCGCATGTAGAAGTGAAATTAATTAAGCAGTTGTATGTTAGAGTAAATATCAGTGGGAATTAGTCTGCGCCGGAAGTCCGACATGTCGAGCTCGTGATTCCCCACGAGACGGATAACCTTAAGAACCGATTGGATGACGCAATCTGTAGCAGTCATTGCAATCACATTTCCTTCAATTATGATTTGCATTGTAGACTGTGAGTGCAGATGTGTCGTTCAAGATGCCTCTTGAATATGTGAACAGTGCAGATTATTTAAATAAAAAATTACTTCGCTATCATAAAGGTTACCCATTACACCGACGATAAAGAAAACTTAGAGCCTTTATTAGGGTTCAAAGATCGGTGACCAAACTGGCATTGGTCTCCACAAATATGTTGTGAATCCTGTACAACGAATCTGCTCTGCTGGTTGAACCAAAAAGGACGATCGATGCGTTTTGCGGTTCCAGTGGTGTGAAGTAAACCGACAAACCATCTTAATTTAATTGTTATTTTTGCATCACTCATCCAATTGGATATGGTATTTCTAAGAAGAAAGAGGCCTTTGACATATTCACAGGGAAGGACTTCCTGTTCCAGACCCACCAGAATTTTGTACTCTGGATGATGAAGTTAAAAGTAAGGCCAGTGAACATCCATCATCTGTGAAAACATCTATATCAAGAGATTCTGATTTCGTACCTATTAAAGATTCTGCACAGCCATATAAAATTACCCAGAGTGAATTGAATGATCTAGTGAGAGATCTGGAATTTCAAAAAAGTAAAGCAGAGCTGTTAGGGTGTTGTAGTCTGCAACCAATGGTATCTTCTAGAAGAGAATGTGCATGTTTCATGCTCGGCAAAAAGATCTGATTCCATTTTTCAAAATGACTGATAACCTCATTGCTTACCTTGATATAGTGGGTCTGATGGCAGTACTACAAACCGACTAGGAAGTCGATGAGTGGAGGCTGTTCATTGATTTGTACAAGTTGAGCTTAAAAGCTGTGCTGCTGCATAATGGCAACGTTTTACCATCTGTTCCACCCTGGTATGCAGTCCACATGAAAGAAACGTACAACATGAAACAACTGTTACACACCATCAATTATGACCAGTATAAATGGCAGATTTGTGGTGATGTAAAGGTCACTGCAATCTTGATGGGGCTACACAAAGTTTGATGTTTCCTTTGTATCTGGGACAGCCGTGCCAGGACTTTCTACGACAAGAAAAATGATTGGCCCCCACGACAATCCCATAAACCCAGGAAAAAGGAATGTACTTAACGAACCGCTCGTAGAATCCAGCAAGTTCTTGCTCCCTCTTCTCCACATCGAACATAAACTAATGAATTTTGTAAAGACCATGGATCAAAATGAAGCATATGCCGTCCCGGTGGCGCAGTGGTCTAAGCGATGGCCTCTGATCATTCGTCTGTAAGGGGTCCGGGTTCGAATCCCGGTGAGGCATGGATGTTGTGTTTGTCTTACGGCACTGGCTCTCTCCCTTCCCTGGAACCAGTGACCCTAAATTAGGGACGGGCGACTGCTTATAGCCCGTTGAGTTGCTCACGGTGGTCGTTAAACCTTCAATAAAAAAAAAGAAGCATGATTTTTGTACCTTCGTGGTAAAGTTCCAAGACTTAGGCCAAAATATTAGGTGTGCCGCCCCGGTGGCGCAGTGGTCTAAGACGCTGGCCTCTGATCATTCGTCCGAACGGGGTCCGGGTTCGAATCCCGGTGAGGCATGGATGTTGTGTTTGTCTTACGGCGCTGGCTCTCTCCCTTCCCTGGAACCAGTGACCCTAAATTAGGGGCGGGCGACTGCTTATAGCCCATTGAGTTGCTCACGGTGGTCGTTAAACCTCCAACCAAAAAAAAAAAAAAATATTAGGTGTATTTGTCGTTCCACAGACACCTCATGTTCTTCCGAGATACGCGATGGTATCCTCACAAGTGATGAAAAATTAGATCCGAATGCTTTCCGGAAAGTGGGCACAAACTGTCTAGAGGAAACAATGCGGCTAACAATTACCAGGAGCTTGTATAAACACTCTTGCAGCGCTATGAGATAATAGGGTGCAACTCCTCATTGAAATCACACTTTATACACTTACATCTGGATTTCTTCCCGGCTAACTGCGGTGCTGTCAGTGACTAGCACGGAGAACGGCTTCATCAGAACATTACTACCCTCGTAAAAAGGTACCAAGGGATATGGAACGCCACAAGCTAGCAGACTATTGTTGAATACTTGCGATGCTCCAGAAACTAATTACATGCAAAGCTGCGTCGCTGTGAATCATTTCTTCTATGAGGATTATCATAGGGTATGTACAGCATATGCAAATGTGTAAAACTTGTTTTATAGATATTTCAAAAACTAAAGCTAGTCTGGTGTTTTAACGACCATATTTTCATATTCAGCAGCCCGAACAACATAAAGGTAATCCGGCTTAATCTCAGATACACACAAAATGTCAAAATCTGTTGCCCAGTGTTCCCTGTCTTGTTGTGGCTCCTTCCAAACACTATTATTGAACTTTTCTTCCTGCCTACCTGTTGTATTGGGTTCGTCACCTTATTGCATTTTGGTGCCTTTCAAATAGTTTTATTCATTTTTTCTGGTATGTTGCACTGTAATATTTTTAAAAAAGTCGTGAATTTATTTTCCAGCTATGCCTTTCAACTTGTGACGTCTCACTAAAGTCTTCTTTAATTTCCCAGTTTATAGTTTTCGAATTGTGTTGTGACGGTTTTTTAAAACTTTGTTTTCGCCTATTGCATTGTGTTCTTGAGACTAGTACTATAATCTAAAATCGGTTTGTTATTTAGTTTTCCTACGTACGTATTTGGGTTTTGTGCTGCGATAGTGAGCATGCATGGTGTCATCAAAGATATCTTGACTGGATTTATTAAAAAAGAAAGTAGAAGACTTGCAGATTTGATATTTAACCGCCTTCGAAGTAGTCCCCTTTCGAAGCCATACACTTAGTCCAGCGCTGTTTTCACTGCTCGAAGTCATCTTTTAAAATAGCGAACACGTGTTTCGTTACATTCTATTGTATCTCCTCCATATCTTGAAATATTTTTCATTTCAAGTGGTATTTGACTTATGGGAAAAGAAAGTCTTAGGGAGCGACTATTTTCTTTTCCCAGAAGTCAAATACCTCTGGCGAATAAGATGGCTATCGGGCCTGTACAATATGATGCTTAGCAAAAAACTGCTGCGCAATTTGCACTGCATGGGCAGCAGCGTCGTCAGGGTAGAGTTGCCACTCACCACTGTCATGCAATGTTGGCCGTTTTCGATGAAGTGTGTCCCTCAAACGTCGCAAAACCTGACAGTAGTACGCCTTGTTAATTGTCTGGCCTGATGGAGCGTATTCATGATCCACAATTTCTTCATGATTTAAAATTAAACAAGTTAGAAAAATCATGCAATGCATTGATTAAGGTACGCTTTCCAACATACCAAAAATTATTGCTCATGTTATGAAGATAATGGCTGTGGAATAAATCTCGCTGCTGTGCCCTGACCCTTTGACCCCATTTCGATGATATTAAACAGAGTTGTTGATCTCAAAGACTACAGTCTTGTGACGATTATATATATATTAAGACAAATACGTTGTATTAATAATATATATTATTAATACAATGTATTTTGTCACAAATACTTATTTATTTTTTCAAACCGATCATGATTTACCTCGGTATTGACCTAGCTTCATCAGTATGAATAGGCCATCCGTCCTGATAAAGCTAGGTCAATACCCAGCGAAACCATGGTCGGCTTGAAGAAAACAATGTGACAAAATACGTTGTATTATCTTAACACTTTAAGCGGTCGATGCACCTGAACGAAATGGTGCCCAAAATTTACTAAGTTTCTGAAACAGAAATGTCCACATAGCGATCGAGTTTAACAAAAGCTACGACAAAAAAATTTCCTTTCACATTCTCGTCTCAGTTGTACCGACCACAGACCTGTCACTGGTGCTCGTATATAATATACCCTTGTAGTCCTCTTTTCTAGGGCCGCAGATGGCCTATGGTCAACATTTGTGTCTGCCACGGGTGAACCTCAAGGTTCGATCCCGGGCAGGTACGAACGCTCAAACCACTAAATATCCGCCATGCGTCGGATGGGCACGTTAAGCCGTCGGGTCCGGGTACTGGCCCATCGGTAATAAATAAGGGTGTCTTCCTCGCTTCCGTGTCACTTTCCTATCGGGAACTCTAGCCCAAATCTCCTAGCTTCCTATTTCTAAGGGTTGTTTAAGACCTGGGGTCAGACACTCCCTTCCTAGAATCCTCTACATACGATTTGATATTTTTTCTAGCTCTCTCTTCTAGTCTGCTAGCTAGGACAAAACATTCCCATTCTCATCTCAGTAGTACCGACCATATACCTGTCAATAGTGCTTAGTGTCTAGTCCCCGTGACACGGACATCATGCCACTAGGCAATGAAACAAGTTTCTCAAATATCTTCTCTCTCCTTTCTTTTGTTCGTCGCCATTGATATAGCCCTTTTAGAAAGAAGTCAGTCAAAAAGGATTAGTGTCAATCATTCCCATAAATAATTGCTTTAAATAACAAAGCTAAGGGGAAAGCAACACTTTCTAATTCTTAGGTTCACTCCTTCCTGTTCTGTTTTATTCAATTATTAAACACCAAAACTATTCCTTAGACTTGATTTCAGCTCATTATTCTAACCCCGAGTTAATTCGTTCCAGCCGGTTAAAGGGTTAATATATATTAACAGAGTTGGTTCAGTATACCTCCGGAACAACATATTAAAGTTTTGTCGCAATCGAAACATTTTTAGTCAAGTTATGAGGATAATGGCTGTGGAATAAATCTTGCTCCTCTGCCCCGACCTTTGACCTATCAAAAGAACTGGTTCAGTATACCTCCGGAACATGATAAAGTTTTGTCGCAATCGAAGCATTTTTACGTAAGTTATGACTCATAAGAGCGATGGAATTGATCCCGCTCCTATGTCCTGAACTTCGAACGCATTTTTTCCCATTTTCAATAGGGTTCGTCCCCAGGTTGTCCCCTACCACACACTCAAAATTTCATCGGAAATCGAACAATTTTTACGTGAATTATGGTGTGGATAGACAGGAGCAAAGCCGGAGCGTATACGCTTCTTCAACCTACGGTTGGAAAGCGTAAAAAAAAAAAAAAAAAAAAAAATCATCGTCGTAACATTGCTGCGGTACTGTCGTGTTTTTTGAAGAATGGGCTATTATAGTTTCGGGATCATACACATAAACCGACGATTCATTAGCAGTCATGATATAGTTTTTAAAATTTTTTCTACGCACTCTAGCAGGTCACCAGCAACAGAAAAACGGGCTTGTTTTTGTTCAGGTGAAAGCAATTGTGGCAAAAATTTGGCTGAGACGCGTCTCGTACCCAAATCGTCCGTAAGAATCTACTGAACTGAACCGAAACTAATGTTAGTCTTCAGATAACTCACGAATAGTGATTCGGCGATTTTCCCGCACAGCTGTATACACAAATTCAACATTGTTTTCACTTTTGCTGGTCGCGGGCCTCCCAGACAGTTCAGCACTTTTACGGCCATCTTTAAAACGTTTATGACACTCATAAACTTGTGCACGACTCATACCCTCCCCCCTCCTACACACAGACACTTTTTGTTAAGTACTTGTCTTTGCAAGTTTTTGACAAAATATGATACAAAGTTGTTCGATTTTATTTCCGACTCAAGGAACCGCTTCACACACGTAAGAACAAAGCACTACTCTAAAAAAAAAAAAAAAAATTTGTAAAATCATGCAATGCATTCATTATGATACGCTTTCCAACATACCAAAAATTATTACTCAAGTTATGTGGATAATGGCTGTGGAATAAATCTCGCTCCTGTGTCCTGACCTTTGACCCCATTTCGATGATATTAAACAGAACCGGTTCACTATACCTCCGGAACAACATGGTAAAGTTTTGTCGCAATCCAAGCATTTTAGGTAAGTTATGATGCACAAGGGCAATGGAATGGATCCCACTCCAGTATCCTGACCTCTGACCCCATTCCGCCCATTTTCAGTAGGGTTCGTCTCCAGTGGCTTCCCTACCACATACTAAAATTTCATCGAAATCGAACCATTTTTACGCAAGTTATGACGCATAAGGGCAAAGGAATATATCCTGCTCTTATGCCCTGCCTGACCTTTGACCGCATTTCGCCTATTTTCAGTAGGGTTCGTGCCCAGGTGGTTCCCTACCACATACTAAAATTTCATCGAAATCGAACCATTTTTACGCAAGTAATGACTCATAAGAGCAATGGAATGGGTCTCGCTCCTATGTCCTGACCTTTGACCCAATTTCACCCATTTTCAATAAGGATCGTCCGCAGGTGGTTCCCTACCACACACTAAAATTTCATCGACATCGAACAATTTGTACGCAAGTAATGACTCATCAGAGCAATGGAATGGATCCCGCTCCTATGTCCTGACCTTTGACCCTGCTTCGCCTATTTTTAATAGGACTCGTCCCCAGGTGGTCCCCTACCACATACTAAAATTTCGTCGAAATCGAACCATTTTCACGTGAGTTATCGTGCGGACGGACGGACTAAGTTGGAGCATATACGCTTCTTCAACCTACGGTTAGAAAGCGTAAAAAACACGAATGAGTAGGGGAGACGTCACATGTGTAGTAGATTCCAAGGTTAACTTCTTGCTGTGTCGCGCGATTCCAAACTTATGCAAACAGTCTGAATGGTTTTTGATTACACCTCGTAATGCGACATGTAGAATTTCTTTTCTGGATATTGATAAACCTACTGAATGATACAAATTTTGAAGATGGCAATCCGATTTTTGGCGTAAATGTGACAAGGATGGTAAGTCAGATAATATCCGAAAACTTGAAAATTTTCATCGTTCTGGAGCGGGACTCTAACCCGCGTCTCCCAGAAAGCGCCCGGGTATGCTAACCACTACACCACCCAGAACGACAAAGTTTCAAGTTTCCGATCAATTTGAATATAACCATCACAGGATTCGCTAGTCGAAGCAACCGGCATTCATGTTTAGCGAATCTGGAGGTTAAGAATCCTATCCCGTGATTGCCCGGAGAAGCAGATAAATCATGAAAGAAATACGGGATTACGCCATATAATACAAATTTTGAAGATGACAATCCGATTTTTAGCGTAAATGTGACAAGGATGGTAAGTCAGATAATATCCGAAAACTTGAAAATTTTTTGAATTTTTTTTCTTGAAAATTTTCATCGTCCTGGAGCGGGACTCGAACCTGCGTCTCCCAGAAAGCGCCCAGGTATGGTATGAATGCCGGTTGCTTCGACTAGCGAATCCTGTGATGGTTATATTCAAATTGATCTGAAACTTGAAACTTTGTCGTTCTGCGTGGTGTAGTGGTTAGCATACCCGGGCGCTATCTGGGAGACGCGGGTTCGAGTCCCGCTCCAGGACGATGAAAATTTTCAAGTTTTCGGATATTATCTGACTTGCCATCCTTGTCACATTTACGCCAAAAATCGGATTGTCATCTTCAAAATTTGTATTATATAGCGTAATCCCATATTTCTTTCATGACTGTTGAATGATGTTCGTGAGCTTAAAATGGTGCATAATAAGTCATTTCATTCCTTCTTTGTTAGGTTATGCCGTGCAGGTCAGCCTATTCTATCGTGGGTTTTTTTTTTACTTCGCGGTTTGACGGCCCCAATGAGTAACTCCATGAGAGTCACTCCCTCCCGTTGGTACGTTGGTCTGCCGCTGACTTCTGACCGTTCGTCCCAGTGGGCCTGGGTTCGAGTCCCAGATACTGTATGAGGCACGAGTGGTGTGCTTGTCTTACGGTACTGGCTCTCCCCTTCCCTGGAAACCAGTGGCCTGGAATTCAGGATGGGTGACTGCGTATACCTCTTAGAATTGTTTATTGTGGTTGTTAAACTTCGAAACATACGTGGAAAATGCGTTTTTAAAGAGACTTTTTTTACACTTTCTAGTTGTTAAATAGAATTATTCCGCAACTGGGTCTAGATGGAGAGTGGGAACTCGGCTGGGCTATTCATTCCGGGCTTGGGTAACAAATACCACAGTCCATGAATTACTGAATTTCTGCCAAGGAAAAGTTTCTATAAGAAATATTGATGGTAAATAGCAAGTTGACGAAATTTTGCTTCCTACCTCAACGGGGCAGCTCCCTGCTAATTTTATTGAGCAACTTAGATTGTTGTGCCTTCCTATTTTTCCTGATGCCCGGCCCCCGAAACGTTTCAGGAAGAAATGAATTGTCTAAGTAACTATAGAAATAGATAGACATCCCTTCCCTACTCCGCAGTTGAGAAAGACATCTGTTAATTACACGGAGAGAAAAAAGTGGAAGTCTGGGAGAGGAGACTTTTATTTTAATGCATGAACAGGTTAATCATAGTTTTCGGGATCGTTTGGGCTCGGGCTCTATCTTGCAATATAAAATTCGGTCTTGGGCTGACATACTTCAGGCTCGGGCTCTTAAAATTGAACCCGAACTCAGCTCTGGCGCACACATTCACACACAAAAGAAAAGGGGGGGGGGGGGGAAGTGGTGGTGGTGGGGGGTGGCTAAAATCAGTCGCACATCCCTAATTTGGGGTCACTGGTTCCAGGGTAGGGAGAGAGCCAGTGTCGCAAGACAAGCACACCACTCGTCTCGTCCCGTACTCTAACCCGGTCTCAACTCTGACGACTAGCCAGTAATCAACGTCTCTGATGATTCAGTAACCAGTAATTTTGGGGAGATTTAACGACCACTGCAAGCATCTAATGCAGGAGTCGCGTGTCCTGAATTTCGAGCCACTGGTTCCAACGCCATAAGGCAAACACCAGCTATGCTTCATCTGAAACTCTAACTCTGACCCAACTCGCCACGATTAACCTAAATCTCGTTTCTCTAACCACTGGGCGATTATCGTGTGCCTACCAGAAGCCGTTATTTCTTTCTCCCCATTATTTCTGTTAGTGAGCTTTCTATATCGTAACATATTCAAAAACAATTTTAATGTAAGTTTCAAGAAATTGGTACTTATTTTTTTCTTTGAACATCATTTTCTGATAACCGCCAAAATATCTAAAATATTAACCGTACAATTTTCGAACGCAGATAAAAAGAGAGAGAGAGGGAGAAAAAGTATTATTTAGTGGAGCAGCCTTTATTCCCTTAATTGCTCTTCGAAACTTTGTGGATAAAAATGTCTGCTGTTCCCCAAAACTAAAAGAGCCTGTAAATCACCCGAATGTGCGTGACGTTTCTCAAAACTTGCCCGTGAATGAAAGAGGGTTCACGGCACCTCCTTTCCCACTATTACGTCGCCTTTTCCGAAATAAATTTCCTAAGTTGCCTCTGAAAAATTGCGATGGGCTTGGCAGGAGAAAACTTATTTGCCACCATCCAGCTCCGTTGCAGTGAGTTCCCCCCGAATGGGAGTTCGTGATCTTTGTATCTTGGCCAATTCAAAATTGCGTTAAAATCCCAAGCGTGGAAGGATTACAAATCTGCCGTCTTCTTCACGGTTAAGGTTAAATTTCCTTTCCACCCCTAATGAATTATGTCCTCGCTCGCCTTTCTCTCTCGATCGAGGAAGAACAGGTGGACGTATATAACAAACGACCAGAAAACACGTGACAAACGTATAAAGTGGAATCAGACCTTCCTCCAAGACTAATTATAGGCTTAACGAGCTCTGTAACGAAACTCATATCTGTATTGTCATTAATTTATACAAAATGCTCAAAATGAAAGTTCGTGCACCGTAGAATGAATTTAGTCGGTAAGTTAACTACGAATTCAGGGATCCATCGCCTCGTGTGATATTTAATTCTTTTGGTGGGATTTTGCAAGTTTGTGTTCTCAGACTGCTCAAAAAGCTAAAAGCAAAAAAAAGTTTTGGAAAGGTAGACATGGTATATTGGAAATAAATACTTAACTTCTATCTAATGCTTTCATTTCGCCAGATTTCGAAACTGAGGGAGAATTATAAATGTTTGTGTTATAATTTAACAGTTATTCCACATTGAAGCTAACTGCGTCAGTGCCTGTAGCAGAAGAAAAGTAAAAGCAATGTGTTATTATTCTTTTTTGTTTTATTTCGGGGTTTTAACGATCATCAATATGAGCTCTATTTGGATGATAAGTCGCGATAAGTCGCCCATCCCTAATTTAGGGTCATTGTTTCCAGGGAAGGGAGAGAACCAGAACCGTAAGACAAGACATGTAAGTCCGGACGTAAGACAAGAATCCCCCCGATTACTGGACGTAACCCCAATTACCGGACGTAAGACAAGAATCCCCCCATGTCTTATAAGGATTCGAACCCGGGCCCAGCCTGAACGACTAGCCAGAAATCTCCACCACCTGGGAGGCGTATTTGTTCTCTCGAAGGCTTTCTTTTAGTTAAAAATCTGTTATGATTAACATTCATTCAAGATTGCGACTAATTACGTCAAAATCAGGATAGTTTAAATGCATTTACGCAGAAATGCGCGATAAAAAGGTCCAGCGCTTTAACCAGAGCCTGATTTACGCAAGGGCACACGCGGCCCGTGCCCAGGGCCCCCATGGACTGGGGCCCCCAATTTAAGCACTAACATTTAATTTTTATTATTATCGACAGCAAAAATGGCGACGGCGGCGTTCATCAGTTAATTTTCACCGAGCGCAAATATGCAAAGTGAGTTCATGTACTTTTGTGTCAGCGACTGGAGATAAAATGTTTACTTTTAATTTTTCAACATTTATTGTTTCTTGCATTTATTAAAGTAGATAGTACTTTTGTATTAAGCCAGCACTTCTTGTGCTTTATACAATTATACGCACAATTATAGAATAATTGCGCGAAGCACCAGGAGTGTTGCCTTAATACGCAAGTACCATTGTTAATTTATTAAGAGTACGATTCATGCCCGGGGGAGGGGGTGCAAGTTGTTTGTGCCCAGGGCCCCACTAGTCTTAAGTCGAACTCTGGCTTTAACACAAATCCACCCTCCCCCAAATTTTCATAGCAGAAATTAAGAAAAGGAGTGGCGACGGCGGCGTTCATCAGTTAAGTTACTTTTGTACATATTAGTTCGTTTGTAAGTTACTTTTTGTACGATATCAGTTTATTTTATCGCACAGTGATTTCTGAAAACGGAAATAAGCGTTCAGCTTAGTTACAGAACGATCACATTTTATGTAAGCAATGCTTTCCTGAATACCACGCATAATTCATCCTTAACTTTTTTCTGTAGGAATACACATTAAGTGGGGAGTACAGATGCATTCTTGGAGAGTACTTAAACCAGTGTAACTTATTTTTGCTTTTGAACGTACTTCTTAAGCACAAAAGTTAAATATATTGATAAATAAACTACTGAAGTTTATTTCGTGATAATTTTTATTGATTTATGTAGTATGCTGCACGAAAAGTACTAAATAAATAACAGCCACGATCTTCGGGCTTTTCACACCAAAGTCCACCTAAAATAGAAATTCGAAAATTTGATTTGAATATAGAAAGCTGGGCGTTTTCATCATGCTCCTACGACACTGAAGGAACCAGAGATGAACTAGAACTCGTTCTAACTGCACAACAGTGAAACAATTGGTACCAAACCAGGGCACATTATCATTCCTCTTGAAGTTTTAAGGCTGGTCTGATTCAGTTGTAAGTCTTTTGCTGAAAAACTGAATCTAATAGTGTTTGAGCTTTTTCTTCGATTTTCTTCTTAGGATTTCTTAGCATGCACCAACATAATCGCTTGGGTAATACTGGTATACAACATAAAAGTTTAAATTATAATAACATTGAATATTACAATTTCTGTACAATAATCACTAACATTTTTGGAAGTTCCGATGCACGTTCATCAGAGTGGTTCAGAAGATACGAACTAACAAGGGCTTCCGGGCATTTCTATGTAGTTACCAAATACGGTAAAGTGGTCGTTCGGGATGCAGGTAAATACTTTCAACTTACCATCAGGACCTGATTTACCGAAGGAAATTCGCGGCACGTGCCCATGGCCCCGACGTTTGAGGACCCCCCCCCCCCAATATATTTATGTATTACTTGATTTGCCTCAAACTGATTCATGCCACTTAAAGCTGTGGTGTAAATAGTCTAACACTTCTGTGAAATTATTGCACACGGAATATACATTTTCTGCCGATCGGTATCCAAACGATTCGAAATGAAACCGGAAAAAGCTCAAAGGTTCCTGAGGCCATCTTCAACATACACTATATTTACAAAAGTAACCGGACACCTCTTCAAAAGCAAATGGACGAATCCGCTGCTTTGTTAAGATGCGCGGTACAGCTGCAAACGGTATAAAAACAAGCCTGCAACAGACCGAGATCATATCCCACTATGAGGTTGAGTAAAAATGTCGCGGCGGGAGAGAACTGACTTTGAGAAAGGAAAGATTGTTGGGTGTTATATTAGTGGGTTATCCATAACAGAAATCGAGAGGCGTTTAAACATACCCAAGTCAACTCTTTTGGATGTATTGAATAAGTGGAAAACATATGGCGTTCCTGAAGCAGGAAATCATACCGGCAGACCAAAGAAAATCAGTGATAGAGGACGTCGAAGGCTCAGGAGAGTCGTTACAGCTAATTGACGGAGTACTGCACAAGATCTCAGTGTACAAGTGAGTAAAATTGCTGGAACCTCTGTATGTACCACGTACCATTCGCAGAGAACTTCATTCCATGAGCTACCGTGGTCGTACAGCTGCTCATAAGACTTTAATCTCCACTCTGAATGCTACTCGTCGTTTAGCATGGTGTAAAGAACATTTATCGTGGACCGTAGATCAATGGAAACGGGTCCTATGGGCTGATTAATCCAGATACACGATCCATCGGTCTGATGGCCGTGTGTGGGCATGGCGGCAGCTGGTTGAACGCTATTTACCAGAGTGTACTGTTCCTACGGTCAAGTTTGGAGCTGGCAGTGCACTCGTGTGGGGGTGTTTTTCGTGGTATAGTCCAGGCCCATTGGTTATTGTAGAAAAACCTGTTAACCAGCACGTCAACCTCGATATTCTGGACAACTATGCCCAACCAACTTTGTGGCAATACTATGGAACCGAGGTTAGTAGGTACCAGCAGTATAATGCGCCTAGCCATAAAGTAAGGACTGTTACGGCGTGATTTGACGATAATTCCTTATCGTGTGTGGACTGGCCGGCACAGAGCCCTGATCTTAATCCCCCAGAGCACCTATGGGATGAATTAGAGAGCCGCATAAGAAGTTTGGAACCAAGGCCTACTATTAAGCAAGTTAGCGGCAGCATTATGTACTGAATGGAAGCGCATACCTATCGCTGTGTTCCAAAACCTTGTCGAAAGCTTGTCTCGAAGAGTCAGTGCATGCATTAAGGCCAAAGGTGGACCGACACCGTACTAATGTATGCCAATAAATGTTATGTTGTTTCTCCTAGGTGTGCGCTGACTTTTGACAATATAGTGTACATACATGCACATAACGGATGCCGGGTCTCCTTGAAAGCCTCTTGCCCAGGGCCCCAAGCTGTCTAAGTCGTTCCCTGCTGATCATAACTCCAGTAGTAGCAAAGAAATAATTGATATTTGAGGGTAATCATTAGTGGTCTCCTCACATCAACGATGCGTTACGAAATTGGGAGCAGTTCACGAACGCCATTAAAAGTACCAGTGCCAATTAAGGCTGTGGAAATCGTCTCTCATTCGGAGATCCAAATCATGGTTGCTGTTGGGAGTGCCAGACATTTTCCCTTTCAAATGGCCAAAACTTTTGAAATCACAGGGGTTCATATCTGGTAAACACGGTGGGTGATGCAGCTCCACCCATCCATTTTTTTCAATGAACACTTCAACAGTCCGGTCTTTGTGTGGCCTTGCGTTGTCTGTACGAGGACTGGCCACTATATACGATGTCCCAGTGCCCATGCCGGGATATGATGCTCAAGAAAAGACTTGTATGACGAGGACATCGGAGCGATAAATATCTTCCAAAAAGCAACGCCGCGAGCATCCGTGCTAACAAGCAGTATGATTTTGTTCCCATGAAACTGCACAGGATAAAGGCGCCGCAGAAATACAGTGTTCAACCCAGAACCGTGACTAATGTTGCAAGTGTGTGTAAAATTCCACCCAACTTTCATTTAAGCAGAGGGAACACTGAGTATTTTATTATTGCGACGATACTACACAAAGTTACTCAGCAGTGCCGATAAATGCTCAAAAACTCAGTAGATCAGATTTTTTTGCTTGAAATACGCACAACCTCACAAATGTAATAGGTTACTGGATGTAATCTCAATACGAAAGAACGCTTCATTCTACCTGTAAGTCAAATATTAATAGTACTCTACAAACTACTATTAAACAGTGGAATGAAAATTCAGACCAGTGCAATCCTGAGTAGCTTTTTATTATTAAGAACTATTTGTCATTTTCTTGTAGGACTTCCGTCCACAGTGAGTAGAGTTTAGGTCCCAGCCACCTACAGCGATATCGTCTTTTGGGCAGGACACAGAAACTGAAGGAATGAGAGCAAGTCTAGCGACTTTGACAGAACAGTTTGTAGTGAGATTAGAGTACAGTAGATGGCGCCACCGTACAAGTACGATGTTGCACATAGAGGGGTGAGAGAATTTCAGGGGGGCATAGGAAAGGATAGCCATTTAACCAGTGGGTCCAGCCTGCGGGCCGTCACTTAACGTGCTCGTCCGATACACGGCGGATATTCAGCGAAAATCACACCATCTCTGAAAGTAAATCACACCATCTCTGAAAGATCAGTCCAGGTTCGAACCTGTGGACCTTGCATCGATAGTCTGACTCGCTAACTATAAGCCATCCGCGGCTGTTTTTTTATTACTACTACTACTGATGATTTGCTTTATAAAATAATGTTGATCAATAAAACTAGTGCTGGTATAAATAATCATAGCAGTTGCCTTTTTAATGCAGACGCAGCTGGATCTGCTCCACTTGTCTGCCTAAAAACAAAGATTTATGTACTTCTTGCTTAACGATACCTAGATGTTCTCAAAGCACGTCAAATAAGTGCTGCACTCAAAAAAGTATCATTGAACTTTTTTGAGAAAAGCATTTATTTCACGAATATTGTACATTAGACGTTGTTCTGATATTCTGAGTTTTAACGAAAAAGGAAAATTTTTGTATATAACAGACTAATTATGTAGAGTAAAAGAATATTTCATAACAAGTATGAAGTTAAAAAAAATAATAGGTAGCAGGTGCTGAATAAAAGTTTAGCCTTGGTCAGCTTTTTCTCTTCAGACCAATTCTAAAGTAAGTCTTGTCCACTGGATTAGTAGATGGTGAGTACTGACAGTGGCGAACTGGCGATCCATAAACAGCCCTGCAAGCTCAGTCTTTGTAGCCTACTTTTGGAAAATATCAAAATTCGTCAACCCCAAAATTATAAAGCTACATCAGGATTATCGTTTCAACATAAGGCTACGAATTACTGCTGTGTTTGTATTGAGGAAATAATCAACTAACATTTGACAGATGTTTTTGGACGGCAGCAGAAGATATTCCTAGTTTAATTTAATGCAACAAAAATTACTTCCGTTTCTGAAACAACAGAAAAGGAACGCTCTGTGAGGTCCTGTAAAAGATTTTATACCATTCTTATGGATCTTATTGCGATTGCTGAATTCACAATTAAAATAGTTTCTTCGCTTTTCGTGAGGAGACTTAAAGCGTGCCAAAATAATTATCATTATTATTATTAAAGAACTTTAACGATCATAAACAAAACATTCACGAAAAACTATCTTGAAAGAACTGAAAATTTTCCAAATGGAAGCAACATTTTTGCTGTAGCTGAAACAGACTTCGCGAAACAGTAGTTCAAGAATTTAGGCAAAGAAAGTAGTATATCAGATGTAGATCTTGTCATAAAGAAAAGCACATACCTATGTATAGCAAAGGGCGTACTGATAGCTCCCGCATTGGGGGGTTGGGGGAGTTATGGCTGAAATGACCTCTAGCCTGAGCAAAAAGATTTAACAAAATGTTTTTGCGGAAACTTCATATGAAACTGGTTAAAGAAATAGCCAAGAATTAAGGCAGCTTTGAATGAAGTATTAAGAAGAAATTACTTTTTTTTCAGTAAAAACGTAAAATCTTTAGAAATCATTTTCGTTGTTTTAGTTCATAAAAACTGGACGCTAGGAAAGCAGCTATTCAAAATAACTTTAGGCCTCTTATAACAGCCCTTGCTGTCACAAGGGGCCTCAAGTTCACAGCCCTTGCAATCAGGGGCGGATTGGCCCACAAGGATACCGGGACATTTCCCAGTGGACCACTTGAGAAATGTCCTATTTTCTCGTAATATTTTAATCTGAATTTTTTTAACGAACGAATAATTATTTTACTACTTATAAATAAAAATCTAACTTCATTTGTGTTTTATATCCCTCTGAAAAGTTTTTTTCCTTAAGAAAAGTTTCTATCTATAATTTGGGGTTTTACTCTAAAAAGACATAGCAAAATTCTCTGCACTTATATGAGAAAAGTGCAGCAAGACCAAGTACAGTTATAAATTAAGAAAAAGATACCTACAATTAGACCTAGGTCGTTGGACTTGCAGCTCAGCGTAATTGGTAGCCCCCACCATCCTTTCGTAATTTTGAAGGCTACCGTACACTAGCACCCATTGTGATGGCCCATCATTCTCACACCCTTATTTACATACAGACCAAGCGATTCTTAGGCAGAGATATTCCGAAATTCATGTCATGTTTTCCCGCATTTATCGTAAAAGCAACAATGATTTAACACAGAACTGGTTCATATTGATCAAACTATGGGTCTACTGAGGAAGGAGGCACCAATACTATAAAACAGAGGTACCAATACGTATTTATTTGGTAACTGATCACGTAGTAGGTGACATGTGACCAAATAAATCTAAAAGTTTATTACGAAAAAGTAAAATTGTTATGTGACATGTGCACACATTTCAACTCTCAGAAATAACTTTCATGATGATTAAGTTGGAACTAGGATTTTCGAGAAACTCACGATTTTGTCAAAACAAAATTTTTCAAAGAAAAAAGTTGTCCGGTACAACACCCCATTTTGAGCGTGGTTTTATCCTACATTAAATCATAAGCGAATTTAGAAAATTCTTTTACCGTTGAATTGTTTTTAAAAATCTTTTAGGATTAAAAAATGCATTTTTCAAAAGATTTCTTTCATCCAGGATCTAATTAAAAAAAAAAAAAAATTGCATGAGGAAATTTGAGGTATTCCCTTGTAGGTATGTGTTTTGTAATGGACTGAAATTCCCAGCCAGGTTTGGTTGTCCCAATCTGCCCCTGCTTGCAATAGTTTCTACGCAGGTATGTTTAACAAGAGAAGGTGAAAGAAATATCAGTTCAATGAGCGGAATTTTTATACCAATGAGGTGTTGTGTATTACAGTTGTTTGTACATAACTATGTGTCCTTCCGAATATAATGAATTAAAATGTGTTCTTCGCGGGAGAGAAGAATCAAACCTGTGTCATTCTTTTTTCATAAAAAAGTCAAAAGATTGATTGTCCTAATTATGATATTATACCCGTTACACTGTTATAATGGCAACGGTCACGACCCATGCGGCGTCGGATGACATATCCATAATGCATCGTTGCACTACTATATAAAGGAGTACTACATTGCCTCTGTTCCACCTGATGATGGGGTAAATGTTACCCCGAAAGTGCTAGTGGGGTATTTTAACTGTAAATATCTTTCGTATTTTATTAAATATCGTACATAGACGGTGAGGTTTTTCATTTCATTTGACGTATTGTGCGAAGTCATTCTTTTATAATTACACTACTGTTTGCGAAAATTGCAACACTATAAAGGACTGCTTAGCATGAAACTTACAGAATATTACAACAGGTTGAGACATGCAAATGATTAAAATGTCAGTGAAAATGCGCATGCGGTTTCGAAGCAGCGAACTCTGAACTTGTCTGGTCTTGGTTATAAAGAGCTGGCTCAAACGAGACGTTGTAATCAGTGAAGAAACTGCACCGAGTCCAAGAGTGTTTCTTGTGTCTCGCTATGCCCCGTCGTCAAAGAAGGTCGCATTGTGAACACCTGACGGACTTTGAGCGAGGAAGGATTGTTGGGATGAGAGAAGCTGGATTTTCCTACCGCGAAATTGCCGTTCTTACGGAATGAAAGGCCAATACAGTGATGCGAACGTAGCGTCAGTAGACAGATAAGACTCGAACACTCAAAAATCCGGGAAACAGACCGCACGACTGCACGGGATGACAGATGCGTGTAACTCATAGCAGTGGTCGATCGCACAGCGAAATCCGCGGTGTTAACTCAGCAGTGGTGCACAGTCATAAGTCAGGCTTTGTTTTCCAGCATAGTTCGAAGTCTTCTGCTTAACAGATGACTGGTTACTAGTGGCCCATTGCTGCGCATTCCTTTGACTCTCAACTACAGACGTCTCGCGCTTATTGGGGGAAGGTCGTGTTTTCTGACGAATCACGATTCGCACACGAGTTTGAAGACGAACAGCACATTGCAGAGTGCATTTTTCAGCGTCATACCAGCCCTGATACGAATTAAGGGAACTCTCAACAGCCAGGGATACATCAATGATGTTTTAGAGGCAGAGTTGATGTACTTTCAGAGTTGTTCTGGCGCTATATTGCAGCAGGACAATGCTCAGCCACATGTGGCCCGGAATGTCCAAGACCTCTTCCATGCAGATACTGTTACTTCCCTGGCCTGCACGTTCGCCGGGTATGTCCCCGATCGAACTTGCTGGGACAAATTAGTTAAGAGACTGGCCTGTCAGGCGCCTCCGCCAGTCACCACAAATAAACTCTTGTCTCGCAGCCTAGCGGGTTGTTCCCCAGGACGATATCAAAAACCTCTTCTACTCTGTCACGCCATGTAGCGGCTGTTATTGTTGCTCGTGGTGGCTTCACATGAAATTGAGTTTTGAAGCGAAAAAAGCTTGTATAGCTCTCTACAAATGTTATTAGCTATCTCGTGTAACATGAGGAATCTGTGATATAAATTTGATTTAAATTGCGCGATTCTTTCTTGTGTTGCAGTTTTTTTATTGGAAGTTTAACGATCACCGTTAGCAACTCAGTACACTATAAGCAGTTTCCCGTCCCTAATTTAGGGTCACTGGTTTCAGGGAAGGGAGTGACCCAGCGCCGTAAGAAAAACACAACACCCATACCTCTCCGGGATTTGAACCCGGATTCGTCTCAGACGAACGATCAGAAGCTATCGCTTAGACCACTACGCCACCGGCTTGCAATTTTTAGAAGCAGTAGTTTGTTAGTTTATATTATCAACTATGACCCAGCGCGAGTGACCCAGCGCCGTAAGAAAAACACAACACCCATACCTCTCCGGGATTTGAACCCGGATTCGTCTCAGACGAACGATCAGAAGCTATCGCTTAGACCACTACGCCACCGGCTTGCAATTTTTAGAAGCAGTAGTTTGTTAGTTTATATTATCAACTATTAGTTTACAGTTTCTAAAGTCCAAAAGTTAAAGACAACACCGTCAATACACGATAAAAACTTATGAAAGGGGAAAACCCTTTACAAGTCTGGTAAAACTTTACTAAAAGTTAAAATATTTACAGATTAAAAGTGAGATCTTTCGGAAACACTATGTCCCATCTTCAGACTACAATAGTATGTGCCAGTGTGCTCTCTTTATATATATATACAATGTCCAAGAGCTTCCATGATGTAGGACCGATTTTTGAAGAGTATTCACCCCACACTCTAGCGGAAATCAGGTTGCAAAAGGAAGTTCATCAACGTTACACAATTGAACCACATATGGTTAGTCATGACATAAATTTGCACTATGATACACATAATATTTAACACTTACAAGGTTATTTCGTCTAACGTGGATACCCTCCTGGAAATAACAATTTCCACGGTTGTGGTATTTCACTAGGTAATGAGTCATTCCAACAGACTTGTAACTGGGAGTGAATATACAAGCTCTCTGTGAAAAGAAGAGTAGACACGTCCGATGGAGTAAAAAGTATACTGGTCTCTTTCCAGGCCGGATAATGGGTCCCACTGTGTGTAAGTCGAGCTAGGGCAGAGTTCATAGCCCCAGTCTTCACTCTATAAATGTGTTCTAAAAGGCGAAGCTGTAAAGAGCGTTTTATGGAGCCAATATACAGTTTTTGTGATGAACTACTGTCCACTGGTTTCATGGGAATGCTGTAAATTCCAAACCTTTCACAGGGATCTATGGGGTCTCTGTCTTTCTTAATAATCGATAAGATATTTGAGGTCCGAATTCCAAATGCCAAGTTGTATCGACTACAAACATTCCTGAGAATAGACAACGGGGCAGGGGAATAGTTGACAGACCCAACAAATCTGGGTCTCTCACGTTGAAGAGTAGAGACAGTGGTATTCAGCTGATTTCTCAAGATGCAATCCACATCATCATCATCATACCCATGTGTTCTTGCAATATCTTTGATTTTCAGGATCTCCGCTTTACGTAGCTTTACACTTGAGTGAGTGATTGCTCGTTTTACCATAAAGCGGATGGCTGAGAGCTTATAACTGAGAGGATGAGCCGAAGAGCTAGGAATAATTGTAGGGTTCATCGTAGGCTTTCGATACACAGAATGGGTACGAGGGTCGCGGACTAAAAGGAAATCCAAGAAAGGGATTGCATGGTTTTCTTCAACTTCGAAGGTAAACCGAATAGAAGAAAATTGATTTGAGATACGTTCAGCGAACAACGATAGCTTTTCGAGTGAATGATGCCAAAAAACCAGCACATCGTCCACATACCTCATGTAGAACAGTGGAATATCGGTGTGAGAGTTCAAAACGATATCTTCCAGTTCTTGTAAAAGAATCTCCGCCAGTACGGGGGAGATGGGTGAGCCCATCGGTGCTCAACCTGTCTGTCTATAAACAATACCATTAAATTTGAAATATGTTCTATTTTTAATGAACCTCAATGCTTATTTTCTTTGGCAAAGTATTTATGAACCTATTGTACACATTTGCAGGCCCGTAAAGATGCTATTTGGGAACTTAAAAAGGGGAAAAAAATGTAATAAACGTTTCGTTCCTTAAGTTTGAAAGAAATAGAAAGCTTGAGTAACGGAGAACTGAATTCTCGTTGCTTTCCCTTGCTCACTTCCTTTCTTTTTAAGCGTAGTTTCTTCAAAAATTTGCATTGCAAAGAGAAAAACCTACACAGCGAACAGAAGCACTTCATTTTCTGCGTCTTGTGTAAATCAGCATGCATGATAAGCAACCGAAAGTCACTCAAATGGAAAGGAAATGTAGCAACACGGCTTCCTCTTGAAGTCACGTGTTCCTTAATCACCTATTGCTCCTCGCGTTTCACGAACGGCGAATAAAATCAGAATGCTACACTGAATTTTGAGTTTAAATTAAAGGTGAGCTCTTCAGAATAGAAACTGCAAAGAATACCGCTCTAATGTGCCAAATTGGCTGTCACTGCGATGGTTTCCGCCTCTGATTCGCACAGGATGATGGGAGTGTTTGAATTACCATCTCTAAATCTGGCAACTTCCCCATATATCGAATCGTGGGAATGTGAGCCTGAAACTTCTTTAAATTATATTAGGCTGGTTCACGCAAACCAGCTTATGCGCTGACGCAGTCTGATTCCGAGTTCTGTGAAGAGGGCTGAAGTTTCGAACGCTGTCCGGAACGTGAAGAAACCAAAACGCATGCGCGGTGGTATTCAAAACCAGATGATTATCCACCTTAGCTCTGTTGTTAGCGCTTTAAATTTCGAAGACGCCTTAATGAAAGAGAGGCATCACTAGATAGTGGAAATATTGGAGTAGTTATTTATTGAAGAGTATAATATATTATCAAAAAACTGCGGTACAGGAAACTATCGGGTTCGTCTATTATGCAAATACATTGCTGCTTGTCTTACTTCCAGTCATACTTCCATCGAAAGGAAAAATAATACATAGGAAGGTATTTCTAAGGTATGATAAAAACTGCAGTTCAATTTGCGGCAGAAAAAAATAAAAAGATAATTTCTTGTCAATGGAAAATGCGATACTAATGGAGAATAGTATGAGGCAATTTGCCTGTGATGGATGATCAGAATCTTTCTTGTTGCTAAAATTTCTAGTTTATCTTATAGCGTGATTGATGATCACTATAAGATAAACTAGAAATTTTAGCAACAAGAAAGTCATGTAATCAGGATATGTTGATGGAATTCTGAAATGCGTAGTACAATAAAGAATAATTAATCATTAAATGAAAACTATGCAGTGCAGATAACCTAGTGATTTGTGATGTACCAGGAAAATTTTAAATATGTTTAGGGCACAATGTACCTTTAGAGACGAGTTTAAACATTATAGCCCAGTAGAAAATACGGCGTTCCCAAATAAACGTATTTTAAAGTAAAAAAAATATTTCCAATTTGAATTCCGTATTTAAATTATGTATAGACAAAGAATAAGAATATTATCAAGAACATAGAATATTATTTTTAATTTTAAATAGCGTTTTCTCGCAAGTTCAATGTGCAAATTTTGAAAATACGTCTCACCGTCAATTTTCATATTTAGAAATGAAATTGCTTGATATTTGCTTGCTTATGAAACATTTGCCTGCAAATTTTGCATTTCAATTTTCAACGTAAGCAATACGGTTTTTAGGATTTAAAAAAATAAATAAATGTAGTGCTGCTACTAGTGTTCATTTTAAATCGATTGAATGATTGAAACTGGAAATAAACATAAATAAATAAAATTACAGCCAACATTTTTTTTCGTGGCAAAATCTTTTAACTATATCATCAAATGACAATGTTCCTACAGTGTTTAAATTACACTGAAATGCCAAAAAAAACAACAACTGGGGTACCTCTTTAATACCGTGTTGGTCCTCCTCGCTATCTGGTAACAGCACCAACGCGACGGGGCATGGACTCCACGGGCTTCCAGTAGTATTGTGGAGATAGTGCAGACCATGGTTTCATCGATTGCCAGCTACGGGCCACTAGTGGCCCTTGCTTGGTGGCTCGCAGTTCACGGTGATGCTACAGGGCCATCGATGGCTGCCAACTGATGGCGCTGCCACTAACGGACCGCTTCCGGGCCGGTAGCAGCAGATTTCAGCCAGCGGTGACCGATCACTGCCAGCTGGTGGTCAGCAGTTCCCCAACTCCTGTGTTTTTGCTGGGTACATATTGCCAAAATATTGAAAAAAGTGTTAAAATCAGTTCTGTTATACATATTACCAGAATAATGTTTTAACTCCTATATTTAAAGAGGAAATACCATTCCTTTGTCCACAGAGCCTTCAAAGAGTAGAACTCCATCAGGATAAAGCGACCATTCATACAACCAAATCTACCACTCTATTTCTTGCAAAAATAAAAAAAAAAAAAAAGACTGGTATCAAGTCTATACATTCTGCTCATATTTCTTCAAAGTCTCCTGATGTGTCATCAATACCTTCGGACTGCTGAAAAGAGTGCTTTCTAAACGCAGACCTAAAGCAATAATTGGATATGGAAAGCAGAGGAAGAGGAGTTGAATAAAGTACCACTACCAATTTTAAGATGTATTGTACCACTACCAATTTTTTGTACCACTACCAATTTTAAGATGTAGATAGAAAACCTTGGTAATGTCGATGAAACGTTGGAAATGTACGAGTAGATCAAATGTTACAGCGCGCGCGCGCGTGTGTTTGTGTGTGGATATTACCTGGAAATGCAGATAGAACATTTAAGAAAGAAATAATTTTATTTTAAACATTAATTTTATATTGTTGTAAAATCGTTCTATAAATATGTATGAACATGCTCTGTATTTAAAAAAAATTAAACATGCCGTAAGTAAGTTAAAGTTGCTAAGAAATAACTTTTTAAAGATCATGGAGGTTAGTACTCATGGTTTCCTGTTTTACATAAACTGAAAAAACTGTACATAGAGTATATAGTTGAAAACTTTTTATTTTCACTATATATATAGAGATAACATCATCAGCGTGGTGTAAATCTACACCAACGGAATTTTTGGGCAAAATTACTGCCAAGTTCTTCAAAATGTGAGACCCCGTTCGACATTCAACCCGCCACCCCCAATAGCCCACCCAGTTGCGAACTGCTGGCGTCTCCACTGTTGCCGGTCCCTAATTTTTTTTAATTTGAATGAACACCGTGAGTAACTCATTGGGCTATAAGCAGTTCCCCGTCCTAAATTTTTCTGAATTTGGGAAATTAACGACCACCGTGAGCAACACATTGGACTGTAAACAGTTGCCCGTCCCTAATTTTTCTTTAATTTGGAGATTTAACGACCACCGAGAGTAACTCATTTGGCTATAAGCAGTTGCCCGTCCCTAAGTTTTTAATTTGAAGATTTAATGACCACCGTGAGTAAGAAATTGGGCTATAAGCAGGGGTGGATTGGCCCACCGGGATATTTTCCGGTGGACCACTCGAGAAATTGCCCACTATTTTTCGTATCCTCTTTGTTTGGAAAGAACGAATACTTATTTTGGTCCTTATGGATCGTTAACTTCATTTGAGCTTTGTTGTCCATCTAAAACGCTATTGTCTTAAAAAAAAAATTAAAAAAAAATGGCGTTTTACTCTATCTAAATATATGTTGGGAGTATGCTGCAAAATGAAAAAGCAAAATTCCATCTACGTCAGTGAAAAATTTGCAGCCGGGCAAATAATGCTGTTATAAGTAAAGCTAACTACGGTTAAGAGTATGTCGTTGGACTTGGAGCCAAAGGGTCATTGGGAGGCTCTGCTCTCCTTTTGTAAACTTAAAGGAGGCACTAGTAACAATTTTGATTGTCCATCATCCCCACACCTTCATCCACGTACAGACATAGATCACAAAGCGATTCTCCGGCAGAGATATCCCGAAATCTGTGTCCCACCCACATTTATCTTAAACAAAATGACGATTTACCGCTACGGGTTCGTTGTTTAGAATGGTAAATCACTAGTCAAAATAATGGGTAGACTTTAAAAAGGTGTCTATTCAAGGAGTTTGTAAGAATGCCGCGGCACAGTAGACGATCAGAAACCAAATAAAAATAATTATCTGGTTCAACACCCAGCTTTGGATCATGGTTTGATATGTTACATTCAATCGTGAGTGGATTTTTTAAATTCGTTCACCCTTAAGTTGCTGTTTAAATTTATTAGCTTTACAATGCATATTTCAACAGTTCTTATTTCATCCAGGAGGTAACACTATTTTTTTCATGAGAGAATTTGAGGTGTTCACCTGTGAGTACGTGTGTTTCTGGACCACAAGTCTAAAATTTCCGGTCTGGTTTCGTCTCCCCAATTCGCCCCTGGCTATAAGCAGTTGTCAGTCCCCCAAATTTAGGGTTACTGGTTTCATGGAGGGACAGAGCCATCGCCGCGAGACAAGCACAGAACCTATGCATGGTCCTCGAACCTCAGTCTATCCCGAACGAATGATCCAAAGCTATCGCTTTAGACCAATCGCCCACCCTGGCAGCTGAAATACGAGTACCTTTTGTGTCATTTAGGGGCAGTGTACTGGTGATAATGTAGCCTTCTCCCATTAACTTCACATAACAACTGATACTTTTGCCTAAAATTTGGATTTATTCGCTATTTTGTGTCACTAGTTTCCGGCGCTCAACAAAACTCCTCCTCATAATATACAGGCCCTTTAGCTTCCCACTAAGTGAGCGTTTCTTCTCAGAAATGCATTGAGGTGATTCAAGGTAGTAACTGTGACACAATCTGGTTGTTTAGTAGCACTTTGTACCCTCGTATATGCAAAGTACAAAGAAGCGTATGATTTAGAAAAATACACTGACGTGACAAAAAAAAATACAGGGAGGGGCCGCTACCATTTCCATTGCATGCCATCACACCCATGCGGTAAATGATATCGTCCGCAAACGAAGTAAAGTAGTGGCGTATATTCGAGGCTAGCTAGGCTAGCTGCGAAGCCCAGAAAATGCACAAATAAAAGTTAATTAAATATACACAAATAAAATTTAATTAAATATACACAAATAAAAGTTAATTAAATATATACAAATAAAAGTCAATTATCAACGGTATTAAGAAATGTCGATGCTTTCGGTGCGAAAAAAACACTAGCGGATTCGCTTCTTTCGATTATGAGAATCTGGCGAGCGATGATCAACGGCATCAGCGCAAGTAGGTCTTCGAGAGACTTCGCTGTTCTGATGCGAAGGGCTTCAATACTATCGCCTGCTAGGGTTTCCATGGCAACATGAATGAGCTACGGAGCTCGTGAGTGGCCATTGCTTTGGTCAAGGGTTCGCTCCGAAAAAACGAAGACTTCGGACTACCTCAGTCCCTCCATGCTTCCAGCGCGTGTTTCGCGAGAGTTGTTTAAGTTTGTGTCAAGCGTCAATGAATTAAAATCAGTGATATATCTTAAATTCGTGGCTTTGTTGGATTCGAACTATTTTGATAAATTTTGTGAAAGCTTCCCTGAACATCTACTATCAGAGCTTAAAGAACTCTATGCTTTAAATTTTGATACAGATCGATTAAAAAATAAACTTGAAGGTGTTTAATTCCCCTGATGAATACAAAACAAACCAGTAAGGGACATTACTTGTTACATAAAGTTGAATAATTGGACATAGTGTTTATTGAGGTGTGCAAATCAGCAGATCAATATTAAACTGTTCATCCCAAACTGCAACTGCCGAAAGAAGTTTTTTCCAATTAAAAGGAATTAAGATATATCTTAGAGCCACACAAGGACATGCACATTCCAGCAACTTGGCTGGTTTAGTAATAGAGAAAAACATTGTTTTTAAATATGAAAAAGTACTCGGAAGAAACATTTTATGAAAACGTAACACTCAAGTTCACACAAAAGGAAAGAAGAATGTAGTTCATGTACAAGTAAGTGTATAAATCCTAATCCTCATAATTATTTGGTATCATGTTAGCAATAGCATGTACCTAAAATTTAGAAAAAAAAAATGTTATTTCTATTAACAATAAAAAATTAAACTTCGTAATTTTTTAAAAACAGTATTATGGGAGGGTGAGATAGCCCAGGTCTCGGACCCAAGATACGCCACTGAAGTAAAGTATATATAGAGGCAGGCATCTTCGCGAGCTCAAATAATTTGGGGTGACTGCAACAAGAACCAAAAAAAAAAAAAAAAAAAAAAAAAACATTCACATCATTTCAAAAATAAATAAAACTCTGAGAATGATGACAGAACTCGAAGGTAATACCTCTAATCACAAAATTAGAAATATGCTTAATATTAATTTAAATAATTACACTATGTATGAATTAGCAAAAAGGTATGATAAAGCCAAAGATCACCCTAACTCCTAGTCAGGGAAGCCATTAATTATGAAAAAAAAAGTTGTGTAAAATATAAAAGGCCCAAACTATCATATATATATCCCAGAAAAAAAAATAAATAAAAAAAATAAAAGCCTGGAAAATGAATCAAGCAAAATTCTTGGATTGAATAATTTCTTAGCCAAAGATCGCTGCCGCCCCGGTGGCGCAGTGGTCTAAGCGATGGCCTCTGATCATTCGTCCGAACGGGCTCCGGGTTCGAATCCCGGTGAGGCATGGATGTTGTTTGTCTTGCGGCACTGGCTCTCTCCCTTCCCTGGAACCAGTGACCCTAAATTAGGGACGGGAGACTGCTTATAGCCCATTGAGTTGCTCACGGTGGTCGTTAAACCTTCAATCATAAAAAAAAAAAAAAAAAAAAAAAAAGATCGCTGTGTGCCAGTTGCTCTGTCTCTGTTCCGTAGTCCACTAAATAGCTCTATAGTCACAGGGAGTAATCAGGGTTAAGAAAATTTCCTATTGGCTGTTGGGCATATGGTTGTTACAATCCAGTGAGTAACTCAAAAAAAAAAAAAAAAAAAAAAAAGGAAGGGCCGTTTTAAAGGCCAACATCGCCGCCCCGGTGGCGCAGTGGTCTAAGGCGTTGGCCTCTGATCATTCGTCCGTAAGGGGTCCGGGTTCGAATCCCGGTCGGGCATGGATGTTGTGTTTGTCTTTCGGCACTGGCTCTCTCCCTTCCCTGGAACCAGTGACCCTAAATTAGGGACGGGCGACTGCTTATAGCCCATTTGAGTTGCTCACGGTGGTCGTTAAACCTCCAATCAAAAAAAAAAAAAAAAAAAAAAAAAAAAAAAAGGCCAACATCTCCCCCCCTCCCTCTCAAGATCTGAGCTACTTGGGAAAGTGTTAGGCCTGTATGGGGGAAAATATGATAATAATAGTAGTATATTTTTATGCATAATCAAGGGCGCCTTTAAATCAAACTAAGTAAGCACAGACTACCGAATTAGTTTGCAAATTTTGCAAGGAATTATATTTGAGATGAAAAATAGTGAGAACTGGGTACTCTCTTGTGTTCCGTTTCTGTGCTTTCACTGCTTTCTTTACAGGCTCCCTCCTTTTCCTTGACCTTTCCTACCCTTGCTTCTGTTTGATGTTGCTGTTTGTGGTTTACTGCTGTGCATGTAAGTATGTAGGGTAGTTTACAACTTCCGCACTTAACGGGAAACCGTATAAACATTTAACTCCAATTTTTTCCGCACTACGCTATTTATTTTTTACTTTACTATCAGATCATCCTGTTCCCGCTTCTAAATTATTTTTATTTTCGTCCCCCCTAAAAGGTGCTGATACTAGGTGAGTGGACTCTGAACCTTTTTAGGAATTATTCGATTTGCAAGCTCAAGTACAGTAGTAGCATTCGCAGTTCAGATGGCAGCTTATCAGGATTTAAGCGATTTCGAACGTGGTATGACAGTCGATTCCCTGGAGATGGGTCACTCCATCTCGGAAATTACCACGAAATTTTAATTTACATGGTCAACAATTTCAAGGATGTACCTGGACTACACAAACTCGGGGGGGGGGGGGGGGGGGGGTAGTGCGAGACAGGTAATCGTGAACAGAGGGGTCGGACACGAATCGTAATATCGGTAAGGCGGGCAACATTGCCGCAAATCACAGTGCAATTCAATACCAGGGTGAGCAGTAGCATTAACATTCGGATAGTGCAACGTTCCCTGTGTTCTGTGGAGTTGCGGAGACGATGGCCCACCCGGGTTCCATTGCTGACCCGATGACCCAAGGCTGTGAGCCTCGCCTGGTCTCCGGAACAGCGCCATTGGATACAAGATGACTGGAAACGAGTAGTCTGGTCCGACGAATCGTGATCCCAACAATTTCGGGCAGATTGTAGACTCTAGGTGTGGCGACATACTTACGAGGCAATAGATTCCGCAGGCCGGTGGTGGCTCTGTCGTGGTGTGGGGTGTTTTCAGCTGTCACGCATTAGGACCCCTCATACGTCTGCAGACAGATTCGTCCGGAAGAGGCTACGAAGCCATTTTTGGGGATCATTTGTAGAGGCCACACTTGTCGGAGTGGTTCCATGACACCGTTTATGTCATGCAACCAGTCTGACAGGTGCGACCTCTTTCAACACAATGCGCCACCGCACACACCCACAGTCGCCCAGTTATTACTGGAGGAACATTCCACCGAGTTTGGTATCCTGATTTGGCCCCCTCGTTCGCGTGATCATTTAGGATGCTGCTCACCATGCCGTCAATGCAGGAATCTTCCCCCGGCGAATATTACGGAATTGCGGGACTTTCTTCAGGAAGTATGGTGTGTACTGTCTGCACAGTACTACAGAGGGCTCGTGGAGTCCATTCCACGTCGCGTTGCTGCCGTTATTGGATCGCGAAGGAGACCAAGGCGATATTAGAAAGGTATCGCAGTATCAATGGCACTTCAGTGTACATGTAGGTTAATCACACATAATTTGTTTTGCTTCTTCAGATGGGAAAAGGAAATTTTAGCTGTTCAGGCCTTGAAGGATGGTAGCTGCAAGCATCGTATCTTCTCCTAATCACTGTTTTGTATTCATTGTTTTTGAAGATTACTCTCCCTAAATCTGAGCTCTTCCCCTAAGTCTTTTGTGTTTTATGGGCCATCGTTTTAATTGCAAGCTTAAGTAGTTTCTCATTCCTTTCCCATGTGCTTTAGTTTTAATACACAGTTGACGTGGTTCAGGAACATCAAATAGAAGTCATCGCTCTTTCCACATTTATAAGTGGGTTGAGAATTGTTCCGTGACCCGCTCCGTGACGAGCTCTGAGGTTACGAGAAGAGTCCACAGTCAGTGGACTCTTCTCGTAACCTCAGAGCTCGAGAACTGCAATTCGGATCATTTTGTAAAGTGCTTATTTGTCCCATGATGCCCTGCTCTACCCGTTACCAGAATTTCCTATAAAAGTTTAACGACCTGAGCATCAGGATCAACTTTGATATTTTTAGTCACAAACACTGAGTTGTATTTCCTTTTTTCCTGTCCCATTAATATAGCATATACATTATTTACTCTCAAGATTTCATCTTGCAGTTAACCCCTGTAACTAAGTTTTCACTTCATGCTATTTACGTATTCGTTTGATAATACAGCATTTCTCACGTTATTGTCATATTCATCATCCACAACTGACAAATACTCTTCAGTCTAGTTAAAATTTGTCTGTCATACTAGAAGATGATTACTTAGCAGTAAAGTTCAAGTACCAGGGATGTAGCCAATGGGAAGGTCCTAGGGGTCAGGACCCTCCCGAAGGTTTCCATCTTGCGTATTCTTTGGATTGCTTTCGAACAGTTATTTCAAAATACATACTTTTTACGACAATTATTTACAGCTTGTGCATCGTCTTTCTCCTTGTGCTTGTAAGATTAATCTAAGTTAGCTGTAGTTATTACAGGTGAATTTGATGACATTATTATGTTACACGTTCAACGAAGTTTTCTCTGATCATTATACTTTTTATGAGGATTGAATTCCTCTCTCTCTCTCTCTCAGAACATAGAGGACTTTGTGCATTTGGGACTCTTAATTTTCGGTGGACAAATTTAATTAATTGCATCACTTAGACCTTATTTTGAAAATCTGTAGATCTTACAATAATAAAATCGGAATATCTTATGTGATGTGGGAAATGGAAATATAAACTGGAAAATTTAATTCCTGTCGACGTTACCATAGCTCGCGTTGCTTGCGAACAGGAATTTTACCCAAGTATTCGGTGTCTATCAAAAGATCTGGGTAAGCTCCCAGTCTCAATAGAAAAATTAACGTAGAGGGTTAAATACGTTTTAAGGAACAAGACTGGATCGGAATGACTGAACGGGTTTTCTCTCCTTTCAGTGCATTCAGATGTTCGTCTTATATCAGGCGTCTTAAATGTAATGTCTTTCCCCTCAAGTAGTCTCCTTTTTTTTCTCAAATTTTTAGAGGTAAAATGTTTCCAAATAAGAACTGCAGAATGAAACGCGAAATGCATACATGTTGTAGGATACAGAATAATCTGGTAGAATTTCAGTTACTTCAGATTAGTTCATTTAATTTATCATGCACTAAGACTGAGAGAAGATTCCGGGCCACCTAGGTGCGCAGTGGTCTGAATCGCTAGATTATGACCATTCGTCTGACATCGGTTTGGGTTCGAATCCTGGCTCCCCCTTCCATGGAACCAGTGGCCCTAAATTAAGGACGGACGAGTTGCACACGGTGGTCGCTAAACCTTCAAACAAAAATTATCCTGAACTCCGCCGAAATGAAATCCTGGCTATGTCAATGCCCTGTGTACCTCGGCACATTGGTTGGCAAGGCAACTTAATTAATTTCTCAGCCTTTTAGATGCAAAGGAAGTTCTGCGTGTGTTCAGTACGAAGGTACTGGACACTCAACTGAGGGAATATAACTGATGGTCGTGTTCTTGTAGCTCGCATATGTCAGCGTTCTCTCCAGATAGTTGCAAACAACTTAGATTTGAAGGAGATAATATCCCTTGCCTAATTCACGAGTGTGTATTCCTGTTTTAGTGTCTTTTCTATATCTTTATCCAGTTAAAGCACATACATTATCGCTTCGGAAACAGTAAGCGGGAAAGATATGTTGCTCTTTAAATTCTGCCTGGACACTAGAAATAAAACCATAATAATCTATCTCATACATCCATGATCCATGGTTCCTTAATGCGTGTTGCTGGTAGCTATATCATTCGTCAGCAAAGCTACTTCTAGTGCTTATTTCGGCAGTACACATCCTACCGATAGATCGGATTTTCTCTCGGCAGTGGCTTTAGCGCATTGAAATAATCGATGGACTCCCACATCAGACTCTTGAGAAAGAAGGGAAAAAAAGGAGGAGATGCTTGTTTTTCATGAGTATTCACCTCATCTCTTCTCGTCGCTTGTCAGGGTAGAGATTGGCTTCGGGGCTTTTTCGTCACCCTGATCCCCTCAAGGGCTATCAGTGAGTCAGGGGTCATGACACCATCAGGCGCAGAAAGCACCAGCGGGCTGGGTGCAGGGAGGCACAAGTGGATGATTAAATTGATGGATGGAATGATGCCGGAATGGGCTGTGCGTGCAAGGCAAGGAGGTTGGACTTGGTTGAGGGGAAGATTTTCTTGGGGCTGAAGTAATGTCACCCACAAATGGCATTACAGACTATTCTAGCTGTAGGCGGTACTAATTGAATTCAGGTCCAAAACTGGGTCAGACGCACTTTAGAAGTTCCCAGAAAGCTGTTCCGTTTTCATTCTTAGCGATTTTTCAAACTTCCGAATAATTTTAATCGCCTACGAAAACAAGGACTTTGCCACCGAAGTCTGTTGTGCTGTGATTTCTTAAATAAAAAGGAGAATCAAATTTAGGAAATTTTATAGGCGAAAATTACGTGGGATCTTTTGCCAGTAGCGAATCGTTCTAAAGAGCACAAAAGTATGTGATACTTCTAGATAATCCAGTGTGAGAGGAAACTGGTAAACATAGATATCCCTAGTCGATACCTTAATCGATACCAATGGATATCCTTAATCCATACCAGTGCAATTTGTTTCATTTCATTTTTTAGAAATAGTGATATTTGGACTCATTCATGCCAAAACCTGTGCTTTTAGAAAGTGTGGTCTATCCCAAGCGAAAGAAATTTCTTCTCTCTGCCCTTTAGGAACTGTGATGTAACTCCAGATATAAATACAGACCTAGCAGAAAAATTCCTTAATGGAACCTAACTGAAAAAAAAATCAGTATTGGAAAATTTTGCGTAACATAGTGGGAAAACTGAAGTTTAAGAAAAGCCGGAAACACATTGGAAAATCCCGATATATCTATCGCAAGTAGTTTTTATTCAAGCAACACGCAAAACCGTAAGATAATCTGGATTTTACGACATAAATTGGGAAACGAATTTCACCGAAGAAATAATTCTTCATAAGCATATGGCAGGCATTGTAATGCAATTATCGGCATATTTTCACTGTATTCTATGTAACTACTTCCTTCAGAAAACTTGAAATTTTTTATCGTCCTGGAGCGGGAATCGAACTCGCACCTCCTGATTTTTGGTCGAGCATGCTAGTCATTACACTACCCAGGGAATTCCAAGCAACTGAACGTAGATATCTGAGAACCATCAGATTAGCGCTAGTCGAAGCTATTCCTGCTCCATCGTAGCGTCTTACGACTTTTTCTCACATCCAGGGTCGAAGGTAGGTCACAAATTCCAGTGATGAAGTACGTACTTTATCAGGACTGTGATGTAGTACGTACTTTCATCACTGGAATTTGTGACCAACTTACGACCTTTTCTCCCATCCAGGATAGGAAGACCCTACGATAGGGCAGGAATAGCTTCGTCTAGCACAAATCTGAAGGTTCTCAGATATCTATGTTCATTAGTATTAACGACTTCCGTCTAGTTGCACGATAAAATAAGTTAAAACTACATTGAAAGTTAAAACTTTATTAAAAGCATTGACACACAATTAGGCCTTTCGGGCATTACTATACGCCCATCTTCAGATGGTAAAATTAGACCGTCCATCCAAGAATATATAGGTAACAGGCAAGAGGCCAAAATTAAAAGAAAATTTACATATCAGTCTTGTCATAATGGTCACGGTTAAAAAGTCTCCAGTTCCCAATTAAGTGACTAGGTGGAAGAGATGTTACCAGGGCCCTGGAATTTGACGAGGGGAGTCGTCATTACAACAGGAGTCTCCCAAATGTGCAGGCTCTCCAAGAATAACAAATTGGTTTGAGTAGAGGCTGAAGAGATAATTGCTTCATTCTTGGATGGACGGTCTAATTTTAATATCTGAAGATGGGCGTATAGTAATGTCAGAAAGGCCTAATGTGTGTCAATGCTTTTAATAAAGTTTTAACTTTCAATGTAGTTTTAACTTATTTTATCGTGCAACTAGACTGAAGTTGTTAATACTAATACATGCAGCACGAATTTTATCGATAGAGTATCTATGTTCAGTTGCTTAGAATTTCCTTGTCCTGGGACTAGCATGCTCGACTGGAAATCGGGAGGTGTGGGTTCGATTCCCGCTCCAGGACGATGAAAATTTTCTGAAGGAAGTGGTTACATGGAATACAGTGAAAATATGCCAATAATCGCATCTGGATTTTATTTTTCGTGATATGGCTTTTGAGAAGAGTCAAAAACGACGACGAGTCTTTCAAGTTCACCTCGATTTCAAGAAGAACTGCAGTCCACATCGTGGTGTTTCTTTAAAGCAAAATATATTTTCCTCCTTGCCTGCTCTAGAAAGCTATATGTGGAGATTTTTTATTTTCTTGTTTATTGTAAGGCACCACTCGAATCGCACAGTTTCAGATACATGCCTGATAAACAAGCAAGTTACTAGAAATATTTAACTTAAAATCAAATCTGAAAGATTTCAATGAAAATCAGGTGTTTTACTTAACGTAACTAGCAAAAAAATCCAGTTATTAAAACATTAATCTCGAAGGACTTTGCTTTCGAGATTAATGTTTTTGAGATTGTCTTCCCCCCCCTTTTTTTTTGGTCAGCTGTAACTGGTATGAAACACACATGTATATACAATAAGTGGCCACTTTATTATGACCACCTGACAGTTTTAAGCAAATGAGCTATGGCTGCACGCTGTTGCCGCCAGAGAGCGAGGCCAGTATAAAAAGGGAAAGCTTAGTGCTTGCGACAGTAGTAGAAGTGATTTTTGGGTGACGAGATGGGTAAAAAGAATGTGATTTGACAGACTTTCAACGTGGGATGATTGCAGAAGCTGAAATGTTCCAGAGCAGCTGTTGTTAAAATGTTTAAAGACTGGACTGTAAGCCAAATAAATGGGTCTCTACGTGCAACGTGTGGTCGTCATCGACTAGTGACTGCTCGGGCGGAACGGAGAGTGTCCAGACTGGTAACAGACAACAGAAGGGCAACAGTGCAACAAATTAGCAAATTACAGACCATCTTAATCAAGGATCCCCTCAAATGATCTCTGCACACACTGTTCGCCGTACAGTGCATCGGATGGGATATGGCAGCCGAAGGCCTATTCGAACACCTTTGCTGTCTGCAGTTAACAAGAGAAAAAGTCTCCAGTTCGCACAGGAGCACAAAGAGTGGGCAGTCGATAATTGGAAACAAATTATGGGGTCCGATGAATCACTTTTTCAATTGCACCATGCCGATGGCCGAGTGAGAATTTGGCGGAAACAGCACGAAAGCATGGACCCCAAATGCATTGCTACAACCCTTCAAGCTGGTGGAGGCAACGTTATGGTTTGGGGAATGTTTTCCTGGCATGCTTTGGGCAATGTTTTCTTGGCATGCTTTGGACCCTTTAATTCGTGTTGGTCAACGTCGGACTGGCACATCATATCTAAATATCGTTGCGGACCAAGTGCATCCAGTCATGTGGATGGTTTATCCCAATGGCGATGGCTACTTTCAACAAGATAATGCGTCCTGTCATAGTGCTCTCTTATTGTACAGGATTGGTTTCAGGAACATGCCGGTGAGTTTACTTTGCTTAGGTGGCCCCCACAATCTCCAGATCTCAACCCCATTGAGAATTTGTGGGATGAAGTTGAACGAGCCATCAGACAGCTGGATCCACAACCCTGCAATCTCACACTCCTAGAAAGTGCAATTCATCAAGCATAGTCTCAGATCCCACAAACCACCTATCAACATCTCGTGGAGTCCATGCCACGAAGAATCGACGCAGTATTAAAGGCAAAAGGTAGCCCAACGAAGTACTGCGGGGGTGGTCATAATAAAGTGGCCATTCAGTGTATAATACAAGAATAGTCTGTCGTAACTTCGTGGAAGAATTCGAAGGCCCGTGCATTGCCTCTGAGTAGAATGCTGTGAGAAAAATTCAGGATCATTATGCTTGAAACTATTATTTAACAAAAATTTCACTAAGACTGAAACGTAATAAACGAGCAAATTTTTCAGTAAGAAAATTTTTAAAGCGCTTAAGTTTTAAATTGTTGATTAAAAGTCTGTTGTAATTTTGAAAAACAAATTTAAAGGCTGCTCTTGAAAATTTTATGGCTTCGTGTAATGCTGATTCCAACCTTCTTAGGAGTAGGGACGGGTTTAATTGTTGTGATCCGGATATATTACGGTAACCGAACTAAGAATTCCATTAAGTTAAATTGTAATTACATTTTCAATTTTCATTAATTTATCCGCATACAGCTTTACTGTTTCTGTGGGGTACCCATAGCATGCTTATTCTATTACATATTAAACATTTAATTTCATAATCTTTTATTGCATAAGCAAATTACGGGACTACTGAAATTATAACCGTATGGTCACTTATTGAATGTAATGTACTAGTTCGCGTAAACACCAGATTGTGGAATACCTAGATAATGTAAATTTATATGAAATATTTCATTTTCAGTTTATATAAGTGGTATATATTAAATAAGGAAATACTCAAAGGTTTTCTTACTTTTGTACATGCTATTTTAATAACTTTTCAACTAATGCAGGAATTAGGTAGTTAGATTTGTTCTCAGATTACAGGGACAATGATGGACGATCGTGCGTGTATTAATATGTATGGAAAATATTTCAAGTATTTTTCTTTCTAAACATTTAATGTGTTTACAAAAACTTTAGTAAAAGCTGTTTAAATTTCATTTGGAAGCTCTTACCTTGCATATTTTGACCAGAAGAGAAGCCTTGACCCTGTGACCTGTGTCCCATTTCCGTATCTCTCCGTGTTCAATAATTTTAGAACAAGAGCCTTAGAGAAGTATCATAAAGCGTAGCTCGAGCCCTGACTCATTTAAGTATCATAAAATATTTTAATACAACTCGAAAGAGGAGAAATACGTTTTATACCTGTTTCATACACAGAAAAATATTCATAAACGCTGTTTTTTATCCTTTCGCTTATGAAATTTATGATGTAAATACACATCAGCAACGAAAAAGAAGCTGTTTAAAAACACTGAACTGGTTTAGTGTGAGAAAATGTACTACATCATTGTCAAGCTTCTGTGTGTCCATCCGGTCCGGATCCTATCTTCTGTCACAGTCTAAGCACTTTTTAAAGTGATCAATCAAGAGCACTTTTTCGACGATTACTCCAGAATATTTTTGCGAGATTCAGAATAAAACAGTCTTGCATAAGAAATCCGCTGCGAAAATATTTGCTGTCATAATGGGTGTTCTGTCATATTTCATATCATATCACCTCCAGTGCTTCTAACTACTGACACTTGCATTTCGTTTTAAAATTTAAGGAAAATAACCATCGAAGAATAGAACATATTCTATTATATTTGTCACTGATGTAAACGATGCCTTTCATATTACTGCGCTATGTGTGCCTAATATTCCTCATTGCATAGGAAAGCGATAGAGAACGGCATCATAACTAATTCATGCACTTGTACTGTACTGGAGAAGATGTTGCATGAGCCAAAACCCCATCTCAGATGGTTCCCATTTTAGACTGAATGGAGTAGCAACACTTTTAGGAGCACTATCTATTAAGAGATAGCAAAATGTATTTGGTAATTGTCTTTATTCTGCCTTCAAAGCAGCCGCCAGTCGTATTGGATTCTCTGTGATCTTGATCTCTGGAATGTCACAAATGTGTTCATTGGTATTTCGATCATGGCTTTGAGCAGTGCCAGGTCACTGAAGAAGCATCTTTCCATTTCAACACCTACGCAGGAATAGTGAACATTTTGAAGTTCGCGTTACAAAATTACATAATTAAGAAGGTAGCGTCTGATGTTCCTAAAATTATACTTTACAATGATATATATATATAAATGCTTTAAAACGCTAAATTATACTTTACAATGAAATATATATAAATACTTTAAAACGCAATTTACATCGGCGAAGACTACATATCTTTTTATTATTAACTGTTACCGGCTCGCGATACAAAATTCTAAGGAACTTATTTTCATATATTAATTTATCTCACGCGTCGTTTAGTAGTGTTTATGGGACTATACTGTAGAGGATGGTTTTCGTACGTCAGGTGCGTAATTTGTGCTTTTCAATTTTGCAAAAGCAGGACTAACATTATTACTGAGTCTGTTTATAAAGTACATATGATGTTTAAAGCAGGAAACAAAGATTCAAGGAAGTATCCCCGATGAAAAAATCGTCAACATGGCGTTAGGTTCTCTTCCATGCGCGTGCAAAGAGTTTTTCAATGATAAAAGAATGTCTTCAAGCATGTAAACATTTAAAAAATGCTATGCATCGTGGACTCTAATTTGGGCATCTGAATAAATGGTCCGGCTCAAAGATGACACCGGTCATTCGGGTGAAAATCTACTGACCTGATCTTGACCCAGCTTTATTTGGAGGATGCAGAAGAGTGTGAATATCTTTAGATGAAAAAATTACAAACTGGGCATATTAGGTTAGTCAATAGAGATGTTTGCCTTACTGAAGGACTAAGGAAAGGGATCCTGAAATTAGTATTTTTTTAATATTTTATTTAAGTGGTATCTCGTCAGCATAATAGCATTGACAGAAACTACATTATAAATATGCATATGTAGTACATACAGGGGTTGTCCAAAATAATGGAAACTCCTTGAAACAATAGGTTTTACGCACCTAATATGGTTTGGGAGCACCCTTGGCATTTAAAACTGCTTGAATCCTCCTTGGAATGGACGCATACAAGTCCTGCATGGTGGTACGTTGTACCATTCTTTCTGCAGAAACTGCTCACATTCCTTGAGAGACACTGGAGGAGGATAACGGGAATGCACTTTGTTTTCCAACACAGACCACAGTGGCTCAATGATGTTTAAGTCCGGTGATTGTGTAGGACAGGGAAGATGTGCAACTTCATCCTCGTGTTCTTCAAACCATGACTCAACAGTTCGACTTCTGTAAATCGGGGCGTTATCTTGAAAGGTGCTATCCCTTGGCGGAAACAATGTCTGCGCCACTGAAATCACATGGTCGGCCAAAAGTGTGACAGTCACCGCTAGTAATCCGTCCGTGTCCGGTGATAATGGGACCTGCTGCAAACCACGAAATCGTGGCCCAAACCATTACGGAACCTTCCCCATGCTTCACTGTAGGAAGGAGACAATCTGGGTTGTTGGCTTCTGCGGGGGGTTCTCCTCACGTAAACCCGTCTTGTGGTGGGGAATAGTGAGAAACTTGATTCATCGGAAAACAAGACATGTTTCCATTGATCCGCAGTCCACGTTTTATGTTCCTGGCACCACTGTAGTCTCAGTTTCATATTCACCTGTGACATCAGGGGTTTTGCAATCGCAACTCTGCCGCAAATGTTGCGCTTATGCAATTCCCTTCGCACGGTATGGGTCGATACTGGGTTTTGGAAATGTGCATTAAGCTCAACAGTCACTTTCGTCGCCGTGGTCTTCTTCCTTTCGGTCAAAATCCTCTTTAATGTCCTCCTGTCTCTCGAAGTAAGTTTGGTTTTCCTTCCACAGTTGTGTCTCGCAGATGATGTTGTGCCGTGAACATTGTGTGCTGTCACAACCTTCGACACGGTACCTCTCGATACCCCCAATAGCTGTGCCACTGTGGTTACCGACACACCAACCAGACGGGCTCCTACAATCTGCCTTCTTTGGAACTCCGACGGGTTACTCATTGTGTCTTCACCTGGAACGAAATTATGCAAACACCGATTTACAATGCAATCACACAGACCCTTGAGACTATAAGCAGCACTTTTTTACAAAAACAGTTGTAGCTACATGTTCGTTTTACTCAAAAAGCAGCACATACCAAAGTCACTGTTTTCAGCGAGGTGTTTTCATTATTTTGGACAACCCCTGTATATATATATATATGTGTGTGTGTGTAAGATTTTATGTGTATTCGTTAATGATAATCGGATATCTAATATGGAATAGTAAAAAAAATAATATAGTCAAACTTTTCAAGAAACTCTTCAGAAAATGGGGCTCCGTTGTCGCAGGAAGCTCAGAGTGCTCACACGGTCGGTTCACTGTCGGAAGTACTACAGTGATCATCAAAACTGGACCTTGAATGGTTGTATGAAGATTGTCTGGTATGACGAATCTCGTTTCCTGTTTACCATTTGGACAGTTGGGTACGTGTGCTTCATGTTCTTGGGAAAGTGTTGGCACCACGGTGCACAGTTGGACGAAAACAAACCGGTGGAGGAAGTGTAATGCTTTAGGCCATGTTCTGCTGGGAAACCCTTGGTCCAGTCGTTCATGTGACTGAAATTATGACTACTACCTCCAACCTAAACTTCATTGCAGACCACGTTCCTCCTTTAATGGTAACGGTATTCACCTCTAATAGTGCATTCTTTCAGAAGGATAATGCGACATGCCACACTGCCTAGATTTTTCGGGAATGTTTCGCGGAACATGGAGACTTCTAGGTATTACCTTGGCCTCCAAATTTCCCAGACATCATCCAATCGAGCATCCGTGGTCGGGTTCGAGCAGCAAGTTCGATGTGCGGCGGCTCAATCACTTAATTTACAAGAGTTGAAGTACCTTCTGGGAACGTGTTGGTACCAGATACAACAAGACGCCTTCAGATGGTTATTTGTGCGAGAGGTCGACGGACGGCCCGAGAGAGTTACATCAAACACATTCGTTCTACCGGCTTGAAACTTTTCTATCCACTTGTACACATTTCGCTGAGTCATGCACTTGTCCTCCCCATATTGCACAAGCATCCTACGATGAATTTCAGCCGGTTGCACACTCTCAGCCTATAAAAATCTCGCTACACTTCGCTGCTCGGCGATGGAGTATTCAGACAAACGAACGGCCATGTTTACGCCCTTACATCTGCTGGGTAGCTGCGCTTAGAAGATTAGCGATTGCATCTGCCACTTGTCAAGGTCACGTGCCCTCCCCTTCCCGAATAGCAATCTGCCGCAGCTCTGCTTGCTTACGTAACGAGAGCATGGACCTTACTTTTTGATTCACCGTCGTATTATATTTACAGTTTCCAAAATACCTCGTGTGTGGATGTCTACAAAGGTGCTACAACAGCAAACATAAATTTATCACGAATCGATTACCATTAAGATGTTTTAATGTCTGATGAATGCAAATCATCAAGTCTTCGTCGAGGAAGTTGTGCGAAGCTAAAAGTGAAAATACATGCGTAGGATTGTTTGTTCTGTGGTGTTTCGCTTCACTTAATATTTACTTAGGAATTTACAGTAAGGCATCCGTCGCTAGTATATTATTTCCCTCCAGCGGAAAAGTGAGATACCATGAAGCGACAATGGATGATTAATTACGTCGAACAACTACAGAAAAAAAGTGAAGAGAAAAAAGTGTTTATCTGATATAGTATTTTTTTGCACTTCACCATGCATCTCAATTTTTCATTATTTCGGCCTTTCTTTTTCTTTTTGCCACATTTTGTCATTTTCTTATTACTTGAATAAATTCTAATTTAAGAGCTGTCGTATGGCTTACATCCAGGATGCATTTCATTAAAATATTCTTCCGGACTGGTAGCAAAAACAATGCCGCTTTTTACCTCTTTTAACAGGTAAAAAAAATGCTTAATGTTGGACAACTTTGTCAAACAAGAATAAGGCTATAATAAATTAATTTGACCAGCCATTAAGCCGTTGTTTAATACAGAAAACAATGCCTTATAGCTTTGCATAATTATTTTAAGGCTTAAAGCCAATAAAGTTAATGAAACTCTTGGTCGAAAAAAATGCCAGCCCCTTAATTAAACGTCCCACGCACTACAGGTTTCTGAAATTGGTTATTTGGAAATTGCTTCTGTTACTGTTTCTGATTTGGTTCGTTTTTTTTTACCGGAGGAATAGCTAGGAAAAACAAAGAATGCAATTCATTATTTGCTGAAAAGATTGAAGAGTCAATCCAATAAGGGTGAGCAAAATTATATTGACATAGTATTCAGACGAAGGTAGCTGAGCCTGAGCGTTTTTACATACATTTACTGCAAGTCTCTGGTGGACGCCGGTTCGCTATAACGAGATTTAAAAAAAAAATGTTTCTTCCAAATTGAAGCAGTTAATACTCTTCGTTAAAAAAGGAAAGAAAGAAAAAAAAAGAACGAAAGAAAACAAGAAACGAATCATCCAATCCAGATGAAAATTGGTATGTGCAATGTATCATAATCATCAACAACCATTATCAATCTACTGCTGGGTGAAGGTCTCTCTAAGTTTCTTCCACAATTGTCTGTCTTGAGCCTGTCGCCTCCATGTCACTCTATCAAACTTTCGAATTTCATCCATCCATCCATCTCCCATGGGGTCTTCTTCTGGGTATTTTCCAGTCCCTCGGAATCCAGTCTAAAATTTCGGTTGCCCATCGGTGATCCGTTCTTCTGGCAACATGTCCAACCCATTGCCATTTCCGTGATTTCACTCTGGTCATGATGTCGTCCATTCCTGTCCTTTCCCTTATCCACGAGTTCCTCTTCTTATCTTTCCTGGTTACACCAAGCATGCAACGCGCCAGGCTTCTTTGAGTTGTCTGCAGTCTTTGTATGTCTTTTTTAGTTAAGGTCCATGCCTCTGCTCCATACGTAAGCACTGGCAGGATGCACTGATTAAACACTTTTCTTTTAAGACATAAAGGCATACTACTCTTAAAAATTGTACTGTTTCTTCCAAAAGCTCTCCATCCAAGTTTTCTATGCCGATTAATTTCTTCATCAATGTGACCCTCACTTGATATCTGCTGCCCAAGATAAATGTAGGAATCTGCTGTCTTAAGCTTTTCTCCATCAATCGATAAATCTTCGTGTCTTGTATAAGCATTGCACATCACTTGTCTGTCCAACTTCTTTACTCTTGTCAACCAGTTCTTGGATCATACTCTGCAGCTTTGAAGGGGTAGTTGCAAGGATTACTACGTCATCAGCAAAGCGAAGGGGAGTTAAGTAATCTCCATTAATCTTTATCCCTTTGTTTTCCCAGTTCAATGATTGAAAGACATATGTGCAATGTATATGTATAGATAATAAAACGATTCCAAAGCAGTTGAGCCATTTATTCCGATAAAACAGCTACAAGACAATACGTTGTAACGCTACCTCTGGCTCAGAAACAAACTGTTACCCGATGTGGCATAGAGTTTACGGATACTGTCCTGAAGTTATAGCATGCCAGATGGTGTTCAAATTGCAGGCCAGTTCTCTGACATTCCGGGATGGGCGTTGGTGGCGTCCTATTATGTCCAAAGCATGTTCTATCGGTGTGAGGTCAGGCGATCGGGCTGGCCATGGGAGGATGTCGACATTACGGAGGCATTCCTGTGCCGTTTGTGTCTGAGAATTATCCTGCTAAAAAATTACTCCGTGATGCTGCGATAGGAATGGGAATCAAACTGGCTGTAGAATGTCATCGACATACTGTTGAGTCGTGAGGGTGGTGCAGAGGACTGCCAAGGGTGTCCGGCTATCGTAGGAAATGGCTGCCCTTACAGTCACTCCTAGTGTGCCATTCCACAGAAGAGGCAGGATCCGTGCGCTGGCTGGCTCGTCTCCTGACACCTATGCGCTGGTCATCGGTTCAAAGTGCAAACCGTGATTCAACACTGAAGACAACACGACGCCACTGGACACTATCCCACGTTAATCGTGCCCGACACCATTGCAACCGATGCCGGCGATGCTCGCTGCTCAGCGGCAGACGGCGGAGTGGCCTCGTCGAATGTAGTACTGTGCCACAAGTCGTCTGGCAACGGTCCAGATGGCCACTTCCGTGCCTGTAGACGTCATAATATGCCCACGGTTGGTTGAGAACGACGAATTATGTTCTGCTCGTGCGGCTCTCACAATTGCTCGATCCTCGCGTTCTGTCGTTGCCCTCGGCCGTGCGCCGCCGCCGTGCCACTGGGTTGTGCCCCACACGACTCATTGGCGGTATATCGTTCTATAGCCGCGTCGCTCGGACTCAAATGCCTGGTGATACGGCGATTTGACCAACCGGCCTCTCTTAGCACAATTCTGCGTCCTCTCTCAAACTCGCTCAACTACTCGAATTTTGCACGGATCCGATATTGAGGTATCTTCACACTCCGTGGGGATTAGTGCAACCGCCATCTGCTATAACAAATGTCCTCCCGTGCGAGCTTTGGTCTTCATATACCCTACTCGAATCGCGGTTTTCATGCGCTGTGGCGGGCCACTATTTCGCCATTGGTCTTTATTATTTTTTAATCATTTGCGTATTGGGCCCTGTGGTGCTTGCATGCAGAGTTTCATCCCGATCGAACGACTTTCATAAGGGTATTTCTTTCTTTTCGTTTTTTAAAGAGTGTAAAATAAGAAATTGTTCTTTTATTTGTACCTCAAATTTCTATTCCCTATCAGTTGCAATGAACTTGAGTTGCAGCGCATTTGATTCGTTGTTTGACTGATGAAAAGACTCCATGTTTATGTCGCATTACATTAGTGTATGTTATTAAAAATAGCAGCATTTGCATAGGAAATTATTTTCTTCTTGAACTTTGGGATACTCTGGCTATTTATCATCATGGCTTGGACTACCTTGCAGAGTTTAACACTTTTCAAAACCTAGTAATTTTTTAAGCTTTAAAGAGCATCGAATTTTTTTTTCTGTGTCCGGTTATCATTTGGCCAAAAGGTAGCTCTATTCCTTTTGGACATAGAATAGCCAATGGGAGACGAGCTCTGTTTATGTAAAGCAATGATGAAATACAAGACATCGCCAGACCATAATGAAGGTAAAATCACAGATCTGGTTTCATTATTAAAAATTTGGTGAAAGCACGGATTCCTTTAGTTATAGTAAAGGTAGCCGTTGTGCAAAAAAGTAACCACCGAGCAATTTTGATAAGAAACCAAACTTGACCTATATATGGTTACTATCCAAAGAAAATGCCTTTTATTGATTAAAATGCCGAGCTGACATTTAAGTAAGTCGTAGCGAAGTTGATTACGCAACCTTGCATTTCCGATGTTTGACAAGCGCAGCGAGTTATACTAGGGACTTCTGCTCGAACAGCTGGCAGCTCTGGAAAGATGTTTTTTTGTCGACGCCCAGAAGCCAGTTATCTTACAGTTATTCCGGATTGAGGTGATCAGCCGATTCGCCGGATGTATGTCAGTATCATGCTCTTTGTCCCACAGATACCCAGTTAAAGAACGATCAGTGCCTTTCGTCAGAGCCTACAGAAAGCTAGTACGCGAGGAAGGCACCCACTACTCGCATACTGCTATCTCGAAGCCTCAGTTATGCCAGATGGAAATGGTGAATCGAATGAGCTGAGTAGTGTGACGAAAGACAAAAACCTGTCTTCAGCGATAACACCGCATCTGTTTGAGACACAAGAGTGGCTGACTCACACAGGGTAATGTATCAGTAATAACTTTAATTTCGTGTACTATTGAACGCCATACATTACCCAGTGTTGTGACCGTTTTGTGGGCCCCCGATAATGCCAAACTATTTACTGCACGTGTTACTCAACACTGGTTGCAAGTGATTTCCGGGCTGCCCTGGCCAGCCCGATCTTAGGATCTATTGCCGATTAAGTACGTCAAGAACATCATGATATGGCGTCTGAGAGTTGAAATGATTCAATGCATAACGTAATGTTTTCTTAAGATGCGAATTCATAAAATCTGGAGAATCAAAAACCTTCCCCAAAATTTTCAGATTTATTAATCACTTTCTAACCTATTTCTTTCATTACCGTGGGAGGCGGCCACACCTTGTACTACTACTTTTTTTGCTGATTTTCATGCATACTCCTCATTAAACACGCTACAAATGGGATAATTTGTTATACTTACATTAGCACTTCTTAGCATATTAGTACCTCTTAGCACTGCTCTTTTTATTATACACTAGACATTTCGTTTCAGTGGAGCAGTTTTTTTCTTATGAGGAGTGTATTTCCTCCAACCTGTATTGACACATTTACATTTCTTGTGCAGCCGAAAAAAATGCTGGGGTATCTCTTTCGCCTTAGACTCTTTAGCAACGTTTTGGCACTGGATAAATTAGAAACCTGTTCCTCTCTTTAGAGGATACTAGTTGCCCCAAATCAATCAATTTGTTGTATCTGTATAGAAAAGAGCGTTTCATCTTTTTAAGCAAACAAAAATCCTGGTCTACCGATTCTCCTCAGGTCTATCTCAACAGGTATGTTGTGAAACCTTAGACTCAGTAGACAAAACATTAGAGATAGGGGTGATAGACCTTTGACATGTGCATCCCAGTGCGTTCGGTTTGAGTCTGTTCCACTCCCCCGCGCAGAGTGGAACAGACCTAAACCGGACGCAGGCGATAAATAGTGGACAGCAGGGCTTCCCAACAGTATATCGCAATCGATGAAAATGGATAAACGTGGTGATCTGAGCGAGTTTTATCGCAGACACACTGTCGGCGCAAGACAGATGGGGTCTTTCTATCGCCCAAGCGGTAAGAACCCTAAGGTTCCCGAGGGCAACTGTATGAAGGGTGTACCGCGAGTATACCATCGATGGACGTACCAGCGCCCAGAGTACAAGCGGTGGCCGACCACACGCCATAGATGACCAGCGTCAAAGTAGATTATCCAGACTCGTAGAGAGCAACCGCTTCACAACGGCGGCGCAAATCACATCCAGGTTAAATGTCGGAGACCCAAGCAGAGTCGGCGAGTGAATGGTATGGCGCACAATGCATACCATAGGCTACTGGAATCGACGCCCTACTCGTGTGCCACTGTTGACTGTTCGTTATCGGACATTACGCCTCCCGTGGTGTCGGGAACATAACAACTGGACCTCTGCAGAGTGGCGCCGCCTCGTATTGGCAGATGAATCCCGTTTTCAGCTGTACCGAGCTGACGAGAGGGTGCGGGTGTGGCATCGACAGCATGAGGCTACGGTACCGTCGCGCCAGGTCGGCTCTGTTCAAGGCGGTGGTGGTTCTGTAATGGTTTGGGGAGCAGCTCATGAGACACATTACGTCCCTTGGTGTCTGGAGAGGTCCTTAACATTTACGCACTTACCAGCATGTGCTGGCTCATCACCTACACACTTTCATGGCCTTCGCGCATCCTGCAGACTATGGTCTGTTTAAGATGGACAATGCACCCCCCCCCACCTGGCCGCAACCACCCAGACATGGCTCGGGGAACACTCGTGCGTGTTTGGAACCACCCAATTACTCCCTAGGTCCTCTGATTTAAACCCTGTGGAAGCTCTCTGGAATGCCGTGGAGTTGAACATCAGATCCATAAATCCTGTACCGACGTCTTGGGCGGAGTTGTGGACAATGCTACGAGAAGCATGGCAGGCATTTCAGAGAGAAGCATGGCAGGCATTTCTTCCGGAAAGCCTCCGGTATCTGGTGGCGTCATGCCTCGGCGTGTGCAAACTGTTATTCGCGCTATAGTAGGACGAACGCGATTTTAGGTAGGTATCTATAGCGTTTTGTTCATTGAGTACATACTTTTAGTCGGTACTACAGGGTGATCCATTTAAACCAGTAACATGTGATTTACTTAACTTTTTTATAAATAACAACAAAATCGTACAGTAAGTTGAGAATTATACATGTGGTATTGGAGAATCATTTTATCAAAGCAAATGTTGGAATTGTCCTCCATTTTCTTGTAAACACAGTTGAACACGCCGCATCATATTCAGTGATGTCTCATGTAGAGTACGAGCAGTAACATTGCCAATTTCAGTCGTGATTGTTTCGCGCAATGCATCCAATGTTTTTGGATGGGTTTTGTAAACTCTATCCTTTAAGTAGCCCCATTAAAAAAAAAAAAAAAGTCAGGGGAAGTTAAGTCCGGAGATCGGGGAGGCCATCTGATTTTTGAAATTAATCTGTCATCAAAGAAGCTGGTTATGAGTTCCATTGAGACTTTCGATGTGTGACACGTAGCGCCATCCTGCTGAAAGTAGCCCTCTGTCAATTCAATGTCATCAAGTTGTTCCACAAATTCATTGAATATGCGGCAATAAACGTTAGTGTTGACAGTCTCAGAGAAAAAAAATGGGGCCAATAATTTTCGTAGACTAAACCACACACCATACACCAACCTTTTGTGAATGCATCGGTGTTTCACACATAACGTGTGGGGTTTCGATAGCCCAGTGTCTGCTGTTTTGCGAATTGACTTAACCTGACAGATGAAACCAGGCTTCATCCGTAAACCATGTGATGGAGAGGATATCAGATCGCAAATTAAGAAAATTTTGAAACCATTTGCAGTAACTTACTCGCTTTCCCTTGTCTGGTTCTTGCAGTTGATGGATTACGTGCACTTTAAATGGTCGTATATTCGCTTTATTTTTTTGTTGCCCTTTGACAAGTTCCGTATGAATATCCTGTCTGTTGGCTTAATCTACGCAACGATTTCGTCGGAGATTGAAGTAAACGTTGCCGAACATCGTCCACACGCGTTTGGGGCATCGGAGGGTGATGTCTACCGCTACGGCTGAGAAGAGAACCGGTTTGCTCCAGTTTTTTTGCCATCGACAGAATTGTTGACTTGCTTGGCACTTTTCGAACTCCAAACTCTCTTCGAAATGCTCGTTGCGTTTTGATGACAGAATTGGTTACCCGATACGATTTCACTAAAAAACACGCTCTGGAACAGAGTATTGCATGTTTCCGAATGCACGCAAGTGAATGACAACGCAACAACAAACAAATCACGAGCTGAGTTACAGTTACGGTTAACAATCTTCTTCACGGTGGCGGTTTTCATTCTCCAGGAGTTGCTGCTTCTATTGAAAAAAGAAGTTCCTTGCGCGATCCCTTGCAAAAATGTAAGGTTTTTTCAGGGTACTGGATTAAATGGATCACCCTGTACTATGAACATTTTTCTAAAGCGCTCTCAGGGCCTGTTTCACTCCTTCAGTTTTACGTCACGCTGAGAGAATGTTATCCCCTCACTTCGCATTTGTGGCCTGCTGAGTATAATTTTCACGTTATACACTCACTTTCCGTGCTACATAAAAACGTTGGAATTTCTTATTTATTCATCTCTGCTACACAAAACGTTGGAATTTATTACCTGGTTGAAGCTTCCCATAACATTCTGCTATATAAATTAAATGTGCATAAATTCCTTTGAGCAGTTTCACTTTTTAATATCAAAAGATAGTAAAAAACAAGATTTTTTTCCATTTTTTTTATCTGGAAAAAAATATAGACCACTTATCTTTCACTAACCAACATTACTACCTAAACTGAATGTTGACTATTTGTCTATTACCCAGCACCCATAGTAGAAGTTTTGATGTCAGGCAGAAAGTTTAATCAGCTGGACATTGAATGAGTGTATGTATGCCAAAAATGTTACATTGGATTAGTGTGATCCAATTAGATCTCCTTTTATGGTCAAAAACATTTCCAATAAGGTTACGAGGGACAAGAATTTTTCTTAGCAATTCTTTAAGTGAAAATATTTAGTAGAATGGCATAAAATTAGTAGTTAGCTATTATAGATACAACAACAGAAACAACCATCGTAATAGAAGAAAAGTAAAGAAAGTCCAAACGTGTGAAAACCGATTTTAAGTTCTGGTATATATTAAGTTCAGTGGAACACTCAGCAATGTATTTATTTATGAGAGTGAGAATGTCAATTCCTAATTCTACTGTTGCTGAATGGAAGTTCGATTGCAGTGCATCTTGAGACGATATTCATCATTAAAGAGAAAGTGCAAAAACATCGAACTTACTTTTAAAGCAAAATCATGAAGTTTGGTATAACGCTCAGTAGCGAATAGTATCCCAAACTCCTCAAACTGAGATTGTTTTTGGAAGAAAGGAAGAAGCCACTCTGAAGTTCGAATAATTCCATCTGTAGTGCAGAATTTTGCTCCTGAGTTTTGCCTCCAAGGGATTGATAAAAAGTTGGATTGTTCGTTTGAAGCTGTCAGAATCCGAAAACTTAAATTCAGATTCTTTATGTTCGGCAATATATTCTGTGAACTGTGTAAAGTCAGCAAATTCTATGAGTTTTCTTTTTTTTACTTCTGTGCAGGCTTTTTAACGTCCTGTTTTGAAAGATCATCTTTAAAAATCGATATTTTCTTTCGAAAAGCATTAGATGGCTCATAAGCTGGGTGATGTTTTGATTCTTTCCTTCCAGTTTCAAGTTCTGATAGTTGAGGTTTTCAGTGATATCGTTTAGAAAGCCATCACTGACTGGTCAAATTTCCATGCATGTATATTTGTGATTTCTCTCAAGAAACCAGAAAATTTCTTTTCTACGGAAAATGGTATTAAGAGCTTTCCGTGCATTTCGCTAGAGAATTGCAGAATATAGAGATATCACCAAATTAAGCTGACATATCTTCTAGAAGTGTCTCCAACTTCCTATGCCTTTGGGAAAAGGCTGCTTTCTTGTGAAAGCCTTGATATGCTAAGCTTGATATCCAAAGTGTTAACAAATTAGGCAAAAACGCAAAGGGAATATGCTGTGCGGTAAAGGAAGGCATCAGAAAGTAATGTAACAGGTTTCGACTCTCTCAATGAAATAAATAACGATTCGTAGTGTTAGACAATACTTACAACTTCAAGAAAAAGAAATGCCTAAGCAACTTTTACACCTGAAGTGAACTGCGTAAACCCCTGTTGTATAGATAGATCTAGCGAACATAATGGGGATGTTTTTAGATGCATTTCATAACACCAACTAGGTCTTTTCCTTCAATTACAACAATGACTTCATGATTATTAAAACAAATCGCTGTGCTTCCGCTTACCCAGTTTGATCCTACAAACTAAGTTCTATTCAGGCTCCTTGATGATACCATTCAACTAGGAATACAAAAAAAAATCGTTGGGGCTTCCGCTTACCCAGTTCGGTCCTACAAAATATGATTTATTCGGCCTCCTTAGAGAATACCATTCAACAGTGGATACAAAATAAAAAAAAATAAAAAAAAATATATCAGTCAATCAATCGTTGGGCTTCCTCTTACCTAGTTTGATCCTACAAAATATGTTCTATTCGGGCTTCTCGAAGGATACCATTCAACAGATAAAGCAATGAGTGGACAAAAACGGTAGAAATACCTCAAAATTTGCAAAAAAATTAGACTGTATTTCAAGATCAAAATGCAATTCCCTTCTATTCTTCAGTATAATGTTATGTAATCCTTTGTGCAAACTTAACTCTCGTTTGTGGGTTTCAAAATTGTTTTTATTTCAGCATTTGTTGCGCTTTGTAAAACTATTACGGCGTGCTAGTTTTTTTAATATAATATGTGCATGTAAATTGTCTTTATTAGGTCACCCCCTCTTTTTACAATTTATGTTTAAGAGTTCCGGCAAAACTTTCAAAGGAAAACACGCACACACACACACACACACACACACACACACACACACACATATATATATATATATATATATATATGATGTATGTTTATATACTAATAAATATCAAAATAAAACTCGCACTCCATCAACATGCCCGATATATTTATATCAGTTAAAAGAAAGTGTGTGTTGAAGTACTTGTACAACAACATTTTCTACGAAATAATCAAACGTATGATTTGTAGTTAGATTAATGGTATGCATCAATATGTATTATACATTGCAATTTTTTAAGCGCCTGAAGTCTTCTTTGATGATGAATGTTCAGGAAGTACTCCATTTCAGAACGTTCAGTCATGACTGTGCAACTTCAGTGACTTAAAAGTAGTGGATGAAGATTTCTTAAAACTAGCACGGGTGAGTTACGCACTTAACAGACGTTTGCGGAAAGACAGGCTTGGAGATTACAAAGTATTAAGGAATTATGTAGAATTATTAACACCGTCGTTAGCATTAGGTAGAGTTATAGATACGACCAATCGAAGCAAAAGTTCGACGCCCATAGCTTTAAGTCATGAGTGGGCGTCCCAGAAAACTCATTGACAAATCAGAGCATTTTTGAGGAACTGCATTCAATATCATATAGACACATAAAGAAGAGAATGAGCTTTCAACAATTCTGCTTGTCTTTCTATTGAAGAACGCAGAATTCACTTTTGCTTTTAAGGAAATAGTTGCTATGCGTTGTTTATAAAATAACGGGGACGATGTGATCTTCTATTTACATTATCTCAGTCTTTTTAATTTATTCACAGTGGTCTCTTTAGTCATTTTAAGTTGGCTTAGAAATGACAGTGCAATTAATAATCCCAGTGATATTTACACTCCACCTTAAAGCCCTAAAAATCAAAAACATGAAATTTACGCGCATTTTACCAAGATTCATTAGCTACGTGTACAGACAGCTCTTGAAATTCGTTGGTTTTCGAAAAGGGAAGTTTGCACAGCTGATGACCCACACCGACGTTTATTGTTATAAACTAGTTTCATGCTATCTTTACCCATGTACTCTACTTGGCAATTTTTTTCTTTTGTTCTCTCGAAAAGAGACTATACCTTTTGCAAATCTTAAACTATTTCCCAAAGAATAATAATTCCTTTCAGAATAAAAATAACTTAGATTTCATTATTTTCTCTTCGGGTTTGCCACAGTATAAATTCCGAAGCTGGGATCAGCACATTTGAGTAATTGCTTTTGGCGATACAACGTATTGTTGGTGAACATCTTATATTTTTAGAGCTTCTAGTTCTGCTTTGACGTTCACAGCCTCGGATTTAAGTAGCCATGAAACGCGGCCCAGAACAATCAGTGGACCAGTTAAAACTCCGATGACTTTTAGAAACGCCCTAACATGGCTTTTCCCCAGCAGTAGTGGATATTTGTACTTTTTCGATGAGACCCAGGAGCTTGATCAATCATAAAAATTACCTCATAGCGTGCCTTACCATCATGTAAGCAATTTAGCCATTCAGGAAATGAAGTCGAAGCCTTCATTTTTCTCCATTGTTTTGTGTTTGGCTTTCCTACACAAAGCTCACGTGGCTAATAAAATAATAGTAAATGACAAAAGCAGGAAAATATTGCTTAGGTTTGATGTTCTTTTCATCTATTTTTACAAGGCTGAGGATCAAAACATTTTGCATTGCTCTAGCTGAATGACTGAGTTGCTAGATACTGTTTAATCGTGCGGATAAGGGACACGCCCGTTATTTTACTACCGACGAAGACTGACCATTATATACCAATTCTTATTCTTAAAAACACTCTCCAGTTTACGAAACGTAAGCCATCAAATGATTTTTATTGCTTCAATTCATGAAGGGGAGTGTTTTGAAATATCAAGCATAAGAGCGAAAAACACAAAGGAACACATGAAAGCTGCATAAATGTAAATTCAATGAAATCAATAGCTTTTCAAAGAAATAAAGTAATTGGTAAAAATTGAAATGATTAAGTGAATCAAATAAATTCGTGGAAAGTAAATGATATGAATAATAAATGAGCAAAAAGGTGAAAGGGGTAAAACACTCGGATTAAATAAAAATAAATGAGAACACAGTGAACTAAAAATTCATACATTGATTAAAGCTGGATGTCTTGCCGAAATGTTTTTTTGTTCGTAAAACTTCGAAGACTAGTTGCTGCTTATTTTCTATGAAACACGTTTTTTATTCCTCAGCAAAATAATTGCTGATAAGCAGTAAACAATGGTTATCATTATAGGTTCATAGGAACTGTATTCTGATATCGATAAAAATCGTGTTAGTAGGGTTCTGCACATTACGAAATTGAAGTGGCTAAGAATTAGTTTTTATATCTGGAGTGAATGGTATAGAGTTCACATTAGCGACACCAGTTTGCTCTCTACTCCATTTGCTAGCCAACACAACATTTTCTGAACTTTATCCGTGTTTTTCTGATGCTGATATGTCCAAATTTAACTTCGCTGGTTTCCGGCTGTTTGCCCGATGTGGGGTCGGGTTGGAGTCTCTGATCGAAATGGGTGCTGGGTGGACTTGTCTTACGGCATTGGCTCACTCTCTTTCCTGGAATAAGTGGCCCTAAGTTAGGGACGGGTGACTGCTTATAGCCCACATTGTTGCTCATGGTAGTCGTAAACCACGAAATTAAAAACAATTCCTTAGTTTTCTAATTTACTTTGCCGCAATTATTGCATTTACTTCGGCTGTCCCATGTTTCTATAGAAACTTCCATCACGCATCGCTTTTTAATACCACTGCTATCACCTGCTTTTGTTGATAGGGTCGAAGGAAATGAAAGTTGACCACTACTGACAATCAACTATATTTTCCTGATACGGTATAAAAAGTGTTACATGGTTCCCCCCCCCCTTGAACTGCTGTTTCCAAATGGTACCTGGGATTGATGGGTGGTTAAGTTTTCACAAACGTTGGGATTCTGAAACTGGCAATCGTCACTTTCAGTCTACCGTATAATTTACAATCTTCTCATGACAGCATCTGCGTTCTTATGAAACTTTCTATTCTACGCTGAGTTTCCTTTCTCTCCTGCGCTGAGTTTCCTTTCTCTCCTGCGCTGAGTTTCCTTTCTCTCCTGCGCTGAGTTTCCTTTCTCTCCTGCGCTGAGTTTCCTTTCTCTTCTGCGCTGAGTTTCCTTTCTCTTCTGCGCTGAGTTTCCTTTCTCTTCTGCGCTGAGTTTCCTTTCTCTTCTGCGCTGAGTTTCCTTTCTCTTCTGCGCTGAGTTTCCTTTCTCTGTTGCGCTGAGTTTCCTTTCTCTGTTGCGCTGAGTTTCCTTTCTCTGTTGCGCTGAGTTTCCTTTCTCTGTTGCGCTGAGTTTCCTTTTTTTCCTGTGTTCAGTTTTGAAATTACAGTCCCGCAGTTAGTACAACAACAGTAGGGAGCGCTTTTGAATGAATTAAGTTTCTCATAAAGATAATGGTGGAAGTTTTGCATAGCTTTTACCATGGCTGACAATTCCTCCCAAACGATGCAATGCTATCACTCTGATTTCGACAGAGATTTACTATAACAGGCAATTTCCTTTTTCCAACTGATTCTTCATCTCCGACAGAATCCTTCCGCTTGTGTCGGTATCCAGAATGAGCTGCAAGTCAGCTTCAAAGAGGATTAACAATGACATTATTAAGAAGATTGGTTTTAGCTTTTCGAAAATTAGTTTACATTCATCGTGCCAATCCAATGTGATTTTTCCGAATTTATTCCTCCTTTTTTTATTTGGATTATAGAGTTTTCCTTAGGGTAGTTGTAACGATTCGTCTGCAATAATAAAATTACCGTGTCTGCCTGCCTGCCTGTCACTACAGATGAAAGTAGTGAACGTAGAAGTTTGGCAGAAACCTGCAGTGACAAGCGTGTGCATCTTTCAGCTCTTTACAAATTTAAAATTTGCAAAATTTTAATTAATTTAGATTTTTTAACTTTTAACCATTGTTGAAATTTGATCCAGCGGTATGCTGTGCCTTAAGCACACGCAACAATAGTTGATTTTACTGTTGCGCAACATTATTTCTGTTATGTCAGCGTACTTGGAGTTCAAATAATGAGCACTATGCGTACAATATTAGAACTACCATGCTTTCATAACAGAAAAAGATCTGTGCTTTGCCACGATATATATGTTAACATTCGCCGACTTCGGAATTAATAATTCTGATACTTTCGGATTACTTTTCTGCAATTATGTATTTATTAATATTCATACGATGAAAAAAAAAGCCCTGAATCTATGTTTCACTATTAACGAAAACAAGAATATATCGTGTGATAGTTAAATTCAAATTGAATCCTGTGATGGTTAAATTCAAATTGATCGGAAACTTGAAACTTGTCGTTCTGGGGGTGTAGTGGTTAGCATACCCGGGCGTTTTCTGGGAGACGCGGGTTCGAGTCCCGCTCCAGGACGATGAAAATTTTCAAGTTTTCGGATATTATCTCACTTACCATCCTTGTCACATTTACGCCAAAAATCGGATTGTCATCTTCAAAACAAGAATATATATTAATTGAAGGACGAAAGTGTTCTACATCAAAAGTCAGTCTCCATTTTTGTTGCGCATTCCTTTTACAGTTCTTTGAACTCGACATAAACTTACCGTGATTCACCTTGATTTATCAACGGCGTCAGACATCATCCTTCACAGACTGGAAACAACATAATTAAACAGATGATCACATCGTCAAAAGAATTCATTAAAACACTAGTTTCATACACCAAAGGTTTCCGTTAGAAATATCACACGCACCAATAGTTTCCATTTTGGAACATCACCACTCGAAGAAAAAGAAGCTTCTGCTCTGACGTCATAAAAAACATCCGGGGTTCTGCCCAGTATTCCCTGCGAGTTGCAGCTTGGTTACCGTGGTAACCAGTTCTCAAACGCGCGTGCACGTGTGTGACGTCAAACGCAAGGACGCGAGCCAACAATTTCATTACACTCTTGCACAGCAATATTTCATTACACTTTGCATTAACGCACCGATATTTCATTGCACTATTGCGTAAAGTACGATAACTATACACCAGACGTGATAGAAGCTATTACAGAAATCAGTTTTATTCTTGGCGTTGCACCTTATATGTACCAATCTTTCACACACCTGCAGGTGAGTTTATCGAGGCAGGCAAATACTAAAAACCTATGCGGATAACACCTACAAAAGAAATAAAATAAAACAAAGCAACAATATTTGGCCACAAATTTTGGAATGCACTTCCGAAGTTTTACGTATGTTTTTCCTCCACAGTTGCCGGCGGTTTGTTTACGTTTTAGACCGCACGTCCCGTTATGTTTCTACGCATTATGTATTGTTCCAAGCTATTTTTACGCGAAGATTTTGAGTAGGTTTCTTCAACATATTTTTCTTAACTTTATTATTTCGAATTTGTCATAAGGAAAGCGATTTATAATTAGAAATTTAATCTTGCTGTTCTCTACATTACATTTCCAAAGTGTTAAGAGTGTTCTTCCTCCCCAATTGCTAGCGGGTTTGTTTACGTTTCAGACCACGACTGCCATGTGTTACTACACACTATAAGTAGTTCCACTCTTTAGAAAAGATAATTCCGTGATCCATTTAGAAAGGAAATATATTTTAAAGAAATGCAAGTAGAATACGGGAAAAGAAAGTTGAGAGAAACATTCTAGCTTTCGTTTCTTCAAAGCTTAACATTGCTTTTCTTCTGTTCGCATATTCTCACACCTCATGTTGATAATTCATTTGTTTTGTCTTAGTGTAGTCTGGGTCTACAAACGATCTGCAATGGAGCACGACTGGATATCAAGAAACTCATGTGATGGTATAGAAGCTACCATCATGAATGTCTTGCTTCAGAAGATTGTGTTTTTATTATACGCATTCCAGTTGTCCTTATCTGACTTTCATTTCAAATGCTTAAAATTTCTGTTCGTCTAAGTTTCGCCATGAGGATCGACAGACACAGGAGTCAATCGTTAAGTTGTTGGATTCAACCTGAAAAATCAATGCTTTTCGTATGTGGGTTGCTTCAGAGCTAACAAATTTTAAAGCCTCTTCATCTTGGCTTCAGATGGAAGAACACCCAACGTTCTTGACCCAGAGGCTGTTTAAAGAAAAAATTATTTGCGCTTCGGAAGAACTGTACATTACACAAATCTCAACGCAATAGAAAAACTTAAATGTTTGAAATACGTAAGTGGCTCAACCCCCCCCCAGCAAATTGACAGTATTTCATGAAATGAATACCCCAGGCATTTCAAACTCCAGCGCAGGGAAGATACATTCCCAGAGAAGGTGTTGACACTGGCCAATAGATGGCGTGGTGTGCTTAAGCAGAAGGGCAGCATAAACGAAATGGTAGCGCCCTAAGCTGTTTGAACCGTAGAGGGAACAGTGGGCAATCATCAGCTTTTTTGTGGTCTGAGGGTGCGAAACCTCGTGTAATTCATAGAAGAATGCTGCAACAGTGTGGAGATGCCTGCATTGACGAAAGAAGAGTGTGCGAGTGGATAGATGTGTTTAAAAATGGGCAAACATCCATCCGTGATGAGCAACGCTCTGGTTGTCCCAGCACAGCCGTCACTGATGAGCAAGTGGGTCGCGCTGACGTCATTATTCGTGAAAACAGGCGCATTTCTTTAGAAGTTCTGACCATGGAATTGGATGTCAGTATCAGATCCGCTAATACCATTATAACGGAGGTTTTCAAGTATCGCAAGTTGTGTACATGGTATGTGCCTAAGATGCTGACTGATGAGCACATGGTGATTTGTGTGCTGACTTCCTCAGCCGTTTTAGCGCGGTACAACTACGAAGGAGACTATTTCTTGGCACGTATCGTCACATTGGACGAAACCTGGATGCATCAGAGGACGAAACAACCTGGATCCATCTAGTATCGTCACAGGGGACAAAACAACCTGGATCCATCTCGTATCGTCACAGGGGACAAAACAACCTGGATCCATCTCGTATCGTCACAGGGGACAAAACAACCTGGATTCATCTCGTATCGTCACAGGAGGCGAAACATCCTGGATCCATCTCGTATCGTCACAGGAGGCGAAACATCCTGGATCCATCTCGTATCGTCACAGGGGACGAAACAACCTGGATCCATTTCGTATCTTCACAGGGGACGAAACATCCTGAATCCATCTCGTATCGCCACTGGGGACGAAAAACCCGGATCCATCTAGTATCGTCACAGGGGACGAAAAAACCTGGATCCATCTCGTATCGTCTTAGGGTAAGAAACATCCTGGATCCATCTAGTATCGTCACAGGAGACGAAACATCCTGGATCCATCTCGTATCGTCACAGGGGAAGAAACATCCTGGATCCATCTCGTATCGTCACAGGGGAAGAAACAACCTGGATCCATCTCGTATCGTCACAGGGGGCGAAACAATCTGGATCCATCTCGTATCGTCTCAGGGGGCGAAACAATCTGGATCCATCTCGTATCGTCTCAGGGGACGAAACAACCTGGACCCATCTCGTATCGTCTCAGGGGACGAAACAACCTGGATCCATTTCGTATCGTCCCAGGGGACGAAACAACCTGGATCCATCTCGTATAGCCACAAGGGACGAAACCTGGATGCATCATCAAAGCATGAGATTGTGTTCAAAATGGCGGCACACATCTTCTCCAGTCAAGAAGAAATTAAAGTCTCAACCCTCAACCGGAAAGATCCTGTTCATTCTCTTCTGGGATGTGAATGGACCAATTTTCGAGCACCATCAGAAAAAAAGGGAGAAACAGTGAATAGTGCCCGATGCAGCTCAATGTTGGAGGAGGAGCTGAAGCCAGAAATACGGAGACGTCGCAGAGGGCTTTTGTCTAAAGACGTTCTTCTCCTTCATGATAATGTCCGCCCTCACACGACCGCTGCAACTCTTGACACCATTCGGAGATTGAGTTTTCAGATCTTACAGAATCACCCATACAGCCCTGATCTTGCTCCCTCTGATTATTTTGTGTTTGGATCCTTTTAAGTACGCATTGAGAGGACGAAGATTTGGGAGTGATGAGGAGGTCAAAGAAACTGTGGATTCTTGGCTGAAGGCACAACCAAATTTTTTTTTCTGACGTGCTAAAGAAGTTGGTGTAACGGTGTGAGAAATGTATTCAAAAGGTGGGTGATTATGTAGAAAAATGAAATACCGTTTTTATCCCTCATTGAATTGTTTGTCAAAATATTCGATTTGTTGCTGTTGTTTGAACTGCCCTCGTGTTTCGAAATGCTGATATGCACAGTTTATCCAATTATGCCGACATAAGTATAGATTTTGTTCCTTTTGTTTTTAAATTCCTTTTTTTTCTCTGAAAGATATTTAATGTAAATGTTTCCGTATTGTATATCCTACCATAATTTAAGGAAAACTAGGAAACTCTGTCCCAAAAGCTGATTGATGGATGTTTCGTTAAAACTGGGCAATGCCATGTCAGTTTGCTAGCAGTTGAATAAAATCAGGCAATGCTATCTGTCTATCGAGATGATGCAGCTAATTATTGCCTTTTGTTAATAACTAATGTCTTTGAATTTCCAATAAGAATATCGGGGCATTTTGTACTGTCTTAAACATTGTAAATTTATTTATTTTTGTTAAAAAAAAAAAATGTTCTTTTTACGTAAACAAGGAACTTCTGAATAGTGAACTTAGAGGTGGTGCACGTTGAAAATGTTCTAAGAGGTGAAGGTGCCTCAGTGGACGTCGAAACATGTACACAACTAGTAAATCATAAAAGGGAACTAAAAAGAAGTCAGACCGGGGCTTTCCCGAGAAACACAGGGATAAAATATTCGACTTTATTAAAAGAGACTCAAGGCAACGTTCAGAAACTACTGATTTATGAGAAGCTCCAATTAGCTTCCTTGAAGATTTCTCATTATGTTTCATTTTTATGTGTACCCTGTGTTCCCATATTTATTAAACGTCAGCAATGTTTTATAAATATGTTTACGTTATCGAGCGTAATAACTACGCTTCTGCACTGGGGAATTTAAATACCCGCGATAAATTTTCTTTTCCTTTTTTTTCGCCACTGGCAAATTTTTTTTTAGCTAGGGTCCTAATTTCTGGGAAACTTTGCTCATAAATCACGATGCTGTGAGATTTAATTTCGCCCAGAATAATAACTGCCTCTGCAGAACGGGAGAAAGAAAATGAACTTTTCCTATTAGGTTCGTAAATTCTGTGAAAGCTATCACGTGACATTTTATCTTTTGTATCTCAGAGAATAACATCTGGCAAACAAGCATGTTGCTTTTGCCTTTGCCAGATGTGACAGTAATACATCTTTACAGCTGATTGTTTTATTCATGGGCGAAATTCCAGCTACAAGGGAATTGTGATACAACATACATCTGTAGATCAAAAATGAATTTACTTTGTAATACAAATCAGTACAGAGTAAAGGAAATAGGAAAAAAGTAGTATAAGATATTATTCGGACTCAGAATCGTAATAAGGTGATGCATAACATCACAGCCTCTCCTTGACAAATGTCAACCCCGCCTTCTCGTGGTGCATCCTGTTCCTACTAAAGGGGCTCTGACGACCGCCAATAGCGGTATAACTATACCATCGGGATTAGAGGAAATTCTATCCCACACTCACCAACCCGCTTGGCCAGCGTGGTGAGTTATGGCCAAACCCCTCCAAAATGACTCCACAACTTAAATCTTGGCCCTCAGTCTCCGGCAGCTGGAATGTACCTGGCCAAGGCAGCGGCCAGTGCGACATGAAGGCAGAGGGTGCTAAGAATCCCCGGAGGACCGGACTAGGCTGCCATCTGATGCTGACTTTGGCAACGTACAATGGACGCTCCCTATCTTCTGATTCAAGGCTTCTTGAATTGGAAGAGGAACTAAAAAGGATCAAGTGGGACATCGTGGGGCTAAGTGAGGTAAGGAGAAAAGGAGAAGATTTCATCGAACTGAAAAGTGGACATCTCTTCTACTATCGTGGGACAGATACTGGCAGAACTAGTGGTGTTGGATTTATAATAAACAAGAAACTGAAGGATAAAGTTGTAGAAGTTGAAAGTTCCTCTGACAGAGCTGCACGGCTTGTTATCCAACTCTCGAAAAGATACCAGGCTCAGATTATTCAAACTTATGCACCCACCACAAGTCATCCTGAAGAAGAAATTGAAGAATTTTATGAGGAAATTTGTCATCTAAATAATAAAGGTAAGCAGCACTTGAAAATAATTATGGGAGATTTCAATGCAAAAATAGGGCAACGGCAACAGAATGAAACTTCAGTAGGTAAATTCGGTCACGGCAACAGAAACCAGCGTGGAAATACTCTCGTTGAGTTTGCAGAGGCAGAAGGGTTTTTCATCTTGAACTCCTTCTTCAAGAAAAAGCCACACAGGAAATGGACATGGAGACATCCAAATGGGACGACAAGTGAAATTGATTTTATTATGTGTAACAAAAAATTCGTCATAGAAGACTGCAGTGTGCTAAACAAGTTCAACACAGGTAGTGACCATAGATTGGTGAGATGTAAGATGCACCTCAACACTAAACTTGAACGTGGCAAGCTCATAAGACAAACAAAATGTATTGACATAACCAACCTTAAAAAACACCATAATACCTTCAAGTTGGAACTGAAGAACAGGTTCTCTGCTTTAGAAGGCCTAACATCGGAAGAAGTGGACATCTCTGAAGTTAACAGAAAAGTAACCGAAGCTCTTATGGAAACAGCAACAAGATTAGCTGGGTCTAAGAACAAGTTGCATGTAAATAAATTATCAGGAAAAACGAAAATGTTGATGCAAAAAAGAAGAGAGATGAGGACAACTAAAGAAGATGTGACTTCCAAAGTGGAATATATAGAGCTATGCAAGACAGTACGAAAAAGTATCACTGAAGACGTAAGAAAATTCAACTGTGAACTAGTGAGGAAAGCAATTGAAAACAACCAAAGCCTAAAGATAGCAAAGGGACATCTCAGTAAGGGAAGAAAACAGATTATGGCACTGAGAAAAGAAGATGGTTCTGTAACAAGAAATAGAGGCGAAATTTTGACAAGAGTGAAAGATTTCTACTCCAAATTATATGAAAGGGATGATACATGCACTCCAGACATCATGAAAGATACCAGTACCAGAGTTCCTCCAGTCCTTCCAGCAGAAGTTGCACATGCAATCAAGAACATGAAGCGGGGAAAAGCTCCAGGAGAAGATGGTATTACTGTAGACATCATACAAGAAGCAAGTGGAGAAATCGAAACAGTACTCGCCCAAATTTTCACTCGATGCCTTAATGAAGGAAAGATTCCTGAGGACTGGAACACCGCTACAATGATCCTGCTACATAAGAAAGGTGACATTGAGGATCTCGGAAACTACAGACCTATCAGCCTCCTATCAGTAGTTTATAAAATCTTCACTAAAGTTCTTTCACACCGCTTGAAGGTAACACTGGACATGGCTCAACCGAGAGAACAAGCTGGATTCAGGAGTGGCTACAGCACAATAGATCATATCCATGTGCTGAGAGAACTAATTGAAAGAGCGAGGGAATATGAACTTCCATTGTGCATGGCTTTTATCGATTATGAAAAAGCCTTTGATTCGGTGAAACCATCAGCAGTTACAATGGCTCTGAAAACCTGCGGCATTGAAGATGCATACATTAATATTATTAATAACATTTATGAAAATGCAAGTGCAAAGATTAGGCTGTTTGAAAATACAACACACATAAAAATTGGAAAGGGAGTGAGACAAGGTGACACCATATCTCCGAAGCTCTTTAATGCCTCATTGGAGGGTGTTTTTCAGTCACTGAGCTGGGAAAACAAGGGGATAAAGATTAATGGAGATTATCTAACCCACCTTCGTTTTGCTGATGACATAGTCATTTTTGCAACTAGCCCATCAGAGCTGCAGAGTATGATCCAGGAACTTGCTGACAAGAGTAAAGAAGTGGGATTAAAAATCAACTTTCAGAAGACAAAAGTGATGTTCAATGCTTTTACAAGAAATGAAGATTTATCGATTGATGGAGAAAAGCTGGAGATAACGGACACGTACGTTTATCTTGGACAGCAGATATCAAGTGAGGGTCACATTGATGAAGAAATTAATCGGCGTACAAAACTTGCCTGGAGAGCTTTTGGAAGAAACAGCATAATTTTCAAGAGCAATATGCCATTATGTCTTAAAAGAAAAGTGTTTGATCAATGCATCCTTCCAGTGCTTACGTATGGTGCAGAGACGTGGACCTTAACTAAAAGAGACATACAAAGGCTGCAGACAACTCAAAGAAGCATGGAGAGGTGCATACTTGGTGTAACCAGGAGAGATAAGAAGAGGAACTCGTGGATCCGAAAAATGACAAGAGTGGAAGACATCATGATCAGAGTTAAATCCCTGAAATGGCAATGGGCTGGACATACTGCCAGAAGGACAGATCATCGATGGACAGCCGAAATTTTAGATTGGATTCCAAGGGACAGGAAAAGACCCAGAAGAAGACCACATGGGAGATGGGTGGATGAAATTCGAAAGTATGCAGGGGTGACATGGAGGAGACTGGCACAAGACAGACCGTTGTGGAGGAAACTTGGGGAGACCTTCGTCCAGCAGTGGATTGATAATGGTTGACAATGATGATGATGATGATGATATATTATGTGTCATCTAAGTATTTGAATTAATTGACTGAATCCATTCTTATGGTAAAACTGTTTAAGACGGCGTTTCAAGGTCTTATTCTTTGGCTTAAGTAAGGTGATGGAAGTGCTCACAAAGACAGTTTTCCTCATTTAACGACTTTTCTGGGGAAGTTGATGAAGGAAGGAAAGTCAAGAGAAACTTGTGGCACACGTGGAAAAAAACCGCACCAATTTTCCTTTGTGGCACGTATTTGCACATTTCATCGTACGTAGATCGACATTCCTGAAAATTCTGTAAAGCCTTTACTAACGAAACATGTATAGAATTAGAGACATGTTAGTTAAACATGTCTCTAATTCTATACATATATATCTATGCACTTTAAGAAAACTGTTTCTTCAAAACATTCAGTTCGGTAGAGTTCTGCAAAGTTTTGGTAAAAACAAAGGATAACGCTAAATTAATTAATGAGCAAGAGGCGATTACGCCTGAATCAGTACACATTAAACCCAAATATGTTGCGATGGAGACTTTGAAAATTGCAGTTATTCCTGAACAGTACTTGCATTGAAGGACCTTTTCATTACTTAAGCGGTAGATTTGACACTGATCAAATTACGCGTTAATCCATATGGCTTCTGTAAAAATTCGTTACGTTGATCTTAGTTTCAGAAATTAGTACTGGATGAACTTCCGATTTTAGTTTATTTTATACTTTAGAATCCGTACTAGAACAGTAGGAAAAAAAGAGGATTCTGGAACAGGTAGCATGCCACATACTGCGTTCGCCTGTGAGATTTCTGAAGCATACTTAAATACTTTTGTGCGGTGGCAACACTTTTCATCGGTCTTTATCAGAGTTTTGCAACAAGTAAAATGCAGCAATCTGGGCCGGTTTATCCTAGTAGCACGTGCTACGGCCCCGCGCTGATACAGATCCCGCGCTGATGTGTACAATGGTACGCTGGTTGTTAGAAATTGTTCTTCTATAGGTTCATTATTCAGATTGCGTTAAAGATTTACATCACTCTGAGGGTTACCAACTGCAGTAGTGAACGCTCTTTTTCAAAATGGAAACGAATAAAGAAAGAAGAGTATGGGCCAAAACTAAAAGAACGAAACAGTATGGGCCAAACAATACTGAACTATCTCTTTGATCAGTATTGACAATGAGCTACCAAGAGAAATGAACATGTCGAGGATAACCGATGAGTTTTCGGTTGCCAAGTCTCGTAAACGCTTCATCTGAACCATGTAACTAACTAAAGTTTAATAAAAAGTATACTCAACTAAACATTTATGTTAATTTTTTCGTTAAGCTTAGGAAGTGGCTTAATTAATTTCAGGATAATACTAGCAAATGTTTTCAGTAAAGTCATCCTGAAAGTTACTTTAGAGATCAACTTCATACTAGTCAAGTAATGGACCAACCATCCAAATATTGGGTTCATGCCGTTTTATTTCACGAGTTTCCCAGTTCAGACTACTGAACTGGGAAACTCGTGAAATAAAACGGTGCAGATGGCCAGTTGTATATCAAAATGTGGCCAGTAATATCGTGTATCTAAATCATATTGCGTTGTGTGATTGTGTCTAGTAGTTTTTTGGTTTTCAGGTACCGAAGTATGGAGTGTCGAGTAGAGAGGAATTAACATTTCCGACATCTGCTCCTCTACGAGTTTAAAAAGCGACCCACAGCCGCCGAGGCTACTAGACACATATATGCTGTGTATATAGAGGATGCTATTGCTTCGAGGACAGCTTGCAAATGGTTTGAGCGGTTCCGAGGTAACAATTTTGACCTCAACGACTCTCCACGCTCAGGTCGTCCATCTCACTTTGATGAGGATCGTTTGAACCATCTCATCCACTTGGATCCGCGTCAAACCACACACGAATTGGCCACTGAGATGGACTGTGATCAGGCCACAGTGGTGCGACACCTGGAGCGTTTGGGAAAGGTCCATAAATTGGGGTTTGAATGCCTCACACTCTCAGCGAAGACAGTTATAGCGAATGTTCTCAGCAACACAAACCCTCTCTGTCACGTACTGTTATTGGATATGAAAAGCGATGCCTGTACGTAAATTTCCGGCATAGAAGGGAATGGTTAAGCCCAAACAAGTCTCCCACATCACGTCCAAAACATGACCTTCACCCTGCGAAGATCATGTTGTGTGTCTGGTAGGACATGGAAGGCATTATTTACTGGGAAATGCTGCCGAGGAATCGGACCATCAACGCTGCACTTTATTGTCTGCAACTCCGCCATGTGGAGGGAGCAATTCAACAGAAACTGCCACATCGGCGCCATTGAAACTAGTAGTGCTACAAACTATGAAATCAGACTGAGGAACCACAAGACTCTCAGGCATTCTTAAGATCCTTTCGAGAGTCTCGTGGGGCGCAGACAGGACGTCTTTGATTCGTATTTACCATTCCTTAATCCGGTCGAAACTGGATTATGGTTGTATCGTGTATGGCTCTGCTCGTCGTTCCGTTCTCCGGCCTTTGGACACTATTCACCATCAAGCACTGCGTCTTTGCTCGGGAGCATTTCGAACATCTCCGATTCCCAGCCTTTACGCTGACGCGAACGAACCATCGCTTGAATTACGCCGTCTGCAGCTGTCTATTCAATTCTACCTGAAACTTAGATCTCTTCCAGGCCATCCTTTATACGATGCAGTTTTTCATCTCCAGCATGCTCGTTTATTCGGGAACCGGCCATCGTGCATTTCAACCTTCGGTCTTCGTATGGCGGCCGTAGCCCGTGATGTAGGGCTCGACTTGTCACTTGTTGGAGAGACCAGGGGCTTTGGGGATCCGCCATGGCACCCACTTGGTGTCATGGTTGATACCACCTTTACATCTTTCGATAAATCCTCAACCCCTGCGTCAGTGTACCAGCAGCTCTTCGCTGAGCACCGTGACCTAAATTTTGATTACACTCCTATTTTTACTGATGGCTCCAAAATGCATGGAGTCGTTGGATCCGCGGCTGTCTGTGTAGATGACGTTTCAGTAGCGCGGATCCCAGCTGAGGCCACGGTGTTTTCAGCTTAGATGCATGCTGTGTATCTCGCTCTTCTCCATGTTCAGTCGAGTTCTCATCATCGTGCTATGATCTATACCGATTCCTTGAGTGTCTTGCAGTCTTTGTCATCTGCAGATTGCCGTGACCACCCTTTTCTCGTGAATGTGAGACAGTTACTTCGTCGTTTGCTCGGGGCCGGTTTTCAAGTTCAGTTTTGCTGGATTCCTGGGCATGTTGGAATCTCGGGTAACGAGTGTGCTGATGCGGCTGCTAGATCTGCTTCCTCTTTGGTCGTCACACCCTTGCCACTGTTTCACCGGGATTTCCGCTTTCTGGTACGCGACCATATTAAGCGAACGTGCCAAGGTCTGTGGGACCAACAGGTGGAAAATAAACTGCATCGTATTAAACCTAATCTTGAAGTCTGGAAATCCTCATATCGTCGGAACCGTAGGGAGGAAGTGGTGCTTGCGCGTCTCCGCATTGGGCATTGTCGTTTCACTCACCGCTTTTTGCTGTGTGGCGACACTGCGCCGATGTGTGAGACGTGCAACTGCCGACTCACTGTCACTCATCTTCTGTGTACCTGTGTTCGTTTTCGTGATGTACGTTTTCATTTCTTTCATTCTCATTTGTTGACCGAGGACGCCGCTACACTGCAGCGGCTCCTCAATGACCACTGTGACTCTGTTGCCGTGTTTTCATTTTTTAAAGAAATTGACTATTTTAAACGTATCTAGATTTTAGCCTTATCATCATCCTCATTTCTCAGTTTCACTGAATCAGCTAGATTTTAATCATTGTATCATGTTTTTAATACTGTTTGTTCCATTATCTTTTTTAGCCCTTCCATCGTTCTCATTTTTTAGTTTTACATGATCAGTCAGATTTTAAGCTTTTTACCACACTTTTAATACTATTTGTTTGTCTTGTTTCTGGCGCTCTTTAGCCAACCATGGCCATTGCGCCATAAAAATCAAACAACCAACCAACCAAGACTCTCAGGGATGACAGCACCTCTTATTGACGTATCGTCGAGCTGCCATTTTACCCACTATGCGTACCAGCAGTGAACGACTGTTGAAACTGGTAATGTTTCCAAACTATGACACTTAGCTGAGAAACCGCAAGACACGGACTGATGGCAGCATCTCATTGACGTATTGTCGTGCTACCATTTTACCCATTATGCGTACCAGCAGTGAACGGCTGTTGGAACTGGTAGTGCTCCAAACTATGACACCTAGCTGAGAAACCGCAAGACACGGACTGATGGCAGCATCTCATTGACGTATTGTCGTGCTACCATTTTACCCATTATGCGTACCAGCAGTGAACGGCTGTTGGAACTGGTAGTGCTCCAAACTATGACACCCAGCTGAGAAACCGCAAGACACGGACTGATGGCAGCATCTCATTGACGTATTGTCGTGCTACCATTTTACCCATTATGCGTACCAGCAGTGAACGGCTGTTGGAACTGGTAGTGCTCCAAACTATGACACCCAGCTGAGAAACCGCAAGACACGGACTGATGGCAGCATCTCATTGACGTATTGTCGTGCTACCATTTTACCCATTATGCGTACCAGCAGTGAACGGCTGTTGGAACTGGTAGTGCTCCAAACTATGACACCCAGCTGAGAAACCGCAAGACACGGACTGATGGCAGCATCTCATTGACGTATTGTCATGCTACCATTTTACCCATTATGCGTACCAGCAGTGAACGGCTGTTGGAACTGGTAGTGCTCCAAACTATGACACCCAGCTGAGAAACCGCAAGACACGGACTGATGGCAGCATCTCATTGACGTATTGTCGTGCTACCATTTTACCCATTATGCGTACGAGCAGTGAACGGCTGTTGGAACTGGTAGTGTTCCAAACTATGACAGCCAGCTGAGAAACCGCAAGACACTGACGGATGGCAGAATCTCATTGACGTATTTTCGTGCTACCATTTTACCCACTATGCGTACCAGCGGTGAACGGCTGTTGGGACTGGTAGTGCTCCAAACTATGACACCCAGCTGAGAAACCGCAAGACACTGACTGATGGCAGCATCTCATTGACGTATTTTCGTGCTACCATTTTACCCACTATGCGTACCAGCGGTGAACGGCTGTTGGGACTGGTAGTGTTCCAAACTATGACACCCAGCTGAGAAACCGCAAGACACTGACTGATGGCAGCATCTCATTGACGTATTGTCGTGCTACCATTTTACCCATTATGCGTACCAGCAGTGAACGGCTGTTGAAACTGGTAGTGTTCCAAACTATGACACTCAGCTGAGAAACCGCAAGACACTGACTGATGGCAGCATCTCATTGACGTATTTTTGTGCTACCATTTTACCCACTATGCGTATCAGCGGTGAACGGCTGTTGGAACTGGTAGTGCTCCAAACTATAACACCAGGCTGAGGAACCGCAAGACGCTCACTGGTGACAACAAGATCGGCCACGTGACCACGTTGTCCTCAGACTATCAATTTTCTACTGTCGGCACTGAGATAGAAGCTGGCTCGTCGTTGAAAACGGCATGGTTTCATTCATCTTGCCACGCATGTACGGCATTGCAACATAGCGGGACGATGTGCTGCCGTGAGTGGTAATTGTCGCAAAGGTTATCAAGAGAACAGACCTGTCTCAGCCAAATCTGCGATCCACAGTCCGTGTCATCACGGGGTTTTCCATATCTACCTGTACATCTCGTCTAGTGTCGTCCGCTGTGAATTGTGGGGCTGCTACGTTTTTCAGTCAGATGCGACGATCTAGGCATTCCGACGTCTGCTTACGTGCACAAGACCCATTACGGCGACGTTCGTTACCTTCCTCCAATCACAGTCACCACATTAGGGTGTCGGTCATTTCATACCGATAGGTTTCCGCAGAGATGCGACGCAGGGACCAAACAGCTATACATAGCCCTATGCTGAAGCCTCTGGTAAAGGTGTCCGTGTGATAGTAGGATTCCCGGTGACTTCGCCCAAGCATTCTCACAGTTGCTTTTGCCACCGAGATCACTCCGATGCAATGGTCCACACATGATCAGCTGAGAACGACCGAACTTAGTTGCGCCGAACGCGTTTGCCTTGTTATGTCCCTTACATATCACGTGATTGGTTCGTAACTGTAATCATTTACATAACCCAACTGTGGACATACACCCACCAATTTCCATGGCCCTCTGACAAATAGTCCTGGTGTGACATTTTCTATGTGGAGCAGTGTTCGACAGTAAAAGAAGTGCCTTTTAAATTGCTTCTTACTGAACCAAATACCTGCGTGGGTTTATGTCAGAGAAACACAGCAAGCTACTCACGTTCTGTTATTTTGCAACTTAGGTGAACAAAGAAACCCACATGATTTTTGTATTTTACAAACCCATCTGCGCGTATTGGAGTCAGTGGAAGCACTGTAAGTTAGACATGTTCAACATTATTTTGCTACTTAACCGAACAATAAACTCGCAGGATATTTAGTTGTTCATAAACATGCCTGTGCGCATTGGAATTGGGAAGAAAACCGCATGTTTAACATGTTCACTGTCATTTTACTACTATATATGTGATCAACGAAAAATTGTTATCGTACGACTGAGATCTGTGTTGATACCAGCGAGATATATTGCGCCAGTAGATTATATTGATGACTCTTTGATCTTCCCGTAAGTGTAACAATAAAGAAAGAATTTATCATTATATCTGAATCAGGTTCTTCCTACCTGGACGTTAGTATTCTAGGTATACTCAAGAAGTATTAATATACACTCTTTGTCCAAAAAACGAAGCACCGCGAGAAAGTCATTCTATCCTGATGAAACTTCGCATGCAAGTACAGCAGCGCCTAACATACAAATGGTTAAAAAACAACGACCAAAGACTAAATAGTGGTCTGCTACAGCGTATGGGAACCACGCTTCGAGTAGGGCATATCAAGACCAAAGTTCGCACGCAGGGACAATTGTGACAGTAGATTTCGGTTGCATTAACCTCTATGGACTGTGAGGATGCCTCGACGCGGTATCCGTGCGAAATACGACTAGCTGAGTGAGATTCAGAGAGGACGTAGAATTGTACTGAGAAAGGCCGGTTGGTCAAATTGCCGTATCGCCAGGCATTTGGGTCGGAGCGACGCGGCAATAGGACGTTTAGGGCACAACCTAGCTGCACGCGGACAGTGGACGGCCGAGGACAACGGAAAAATGCGTGAATCAAGCGACTGTGAGAGACGCATGAACAGAAGCGAATTCATCGCTCTCAACCATCCGCGACGAAGTTGCGTCGTCTACAGGTACGGAAGTGGCTATCCGGACCGTTGCCAGACGACTTGTGACACGGGGACTACATTCGATGGGGCTACACCGCCGCCTTACCACTGACCAGCGAGTATCTCCGGCATCGGTTGTAGTAGTGTCGGGCCCCGATCAACTTCGGATAATGTCCAAAAGCATCGTGTTGTCTTCAGTCATGAGTCACGGTTTACTCTTGGCGTCGATGGCCAGCGCATGGATCCTGCCTTTACCGTGGAACGACACACGGCTTGTACAACGGGAGTAACTGTCTGTGGACCCATTTCCTAGGATAGCCAGACACCCTTGGTAGTCCTTCGTACCACCCTCACGGCCCAACGGTACGTCGACGACATTCTACGACTTGTTGTGTTGCCACTCCTGTCGTCGCATCATCAACGAGAAATTTTTCGGCTGGAGAATGACCCGGTCACGCACGGAACGGATCTCCTAGGCCTACTTCCTTAATGTCGAGAGGCTTCCATAACCAGCCAGATAGCCCCAACTCTCACCGATCGAACATGTTTTATACATGAAGGGACGCCACCTTCGGCCATCCCAGAATGTCTGCGAACTGGCCCGCAATTTGGACACCATCTAGCATGCTATAACCTCAGTACAGTATTCGTGAACTGTATGCGTCTATGCCACGTCGGCTAACCGCTTGTTTCTGAGCCAGAGGTGGCGTTACAATGTATTGACTTGTTTTACTCGTGTAGCTGTTTTATCCGAACAAATGGCCCAAAAGCTCTGGAATTGCAATAATTTCCTTTCCTATCCATGTACATTGCTCATACCAATTTTCATCTTGATTGGATGATTCTTTCTGTGTGCTTCATTTTTTTTTTTTTTTTGGCAAATAGTGTATGTTCTGCGAACATCAGCTACCTACTTTATTAATCATTTAAACTACAGCTACCAAAAATGAAACTTCTGCAAAGGTTAAACATGTGTTTTTATTTTATGATAATTCCGTTTTAAATTAATTATTTTTATTAAGTCGCGTTTTTAATTGGTGAAAAGCAGCCAAAATCGCAGTTTTGGCGCAGCTGCAGATAGATCATGGCCAATACTTTATAGAAGAGAACGCATTTTGCCATTAACTTTTGTTGGTCACGCCTGGGATCTTTATGTTGGTAATGTTTAATTTAAATGTACCGTTCCAACTGCGTGTTTGTAAAAGATAATGTAATTATTTATCTTTTATAGAGTATAAATCGTATGCTGTGTTATTTTTTTGTAGTTCGTAAATCGTATGTCGTGAAACATATATTCTTGCAGTTAATGTGTTACAATTTAATCAGTTTATTTTTCAAAAAAAAAAAAACACCAACAAAAAAAAAAAACGCTTGAAAGCAATTTTTGTTCGAAGCAGAAGGCAAAGAAATTCATTAAAATTGGATCTTTCCCTTTCCTTAGAGAACTCAGGCAGTAATTTAGATGCGTTTTTGAATAATTCCATTAATACGAAGTCCATTGCGCAACGGATAAAAAATAGCGAAATGAAAAAGAGCAAAATGCCTTTGGAACATGAAGTAGTTAATTAAGTGAATCCGTTGATTTCCGAAGACTTTTCGCATTATGTTAACATCAACACCAACGGAGAAAAGACCTTTATTTCCGCATACCTGCTACTGCTGCTGCTTCTCCATTATAAAAGTAATGTTAGCGATAAAAAGGCAGTCCAAATGAAACAGGCAATTAAAGGCTAAGTAGCTCCCTGCATCGGTTTGAAAATTATATTCTGATGCTGTCCGGGAAATGCGTTTTCGTAGCTGCTGAATAATGTATAACACAAACATGAAAATCTGTTCTAACGGAAAAATTAATATTCACGAGCAGGATGGAAGCAGCGTACTTTCGACAAGTCAAAAGCTAATTTTAATTGCTTTTTAGGGTCTTTGCACATTGGAACTGGGGTAATATTTCCAGGATTATGTTTTGTAGCTATGACTTTGTGTCAATTAAGGGCAGTATGAGAGAAAAATATGATACCGGCTAAACAAAAAAAGATGAAATCCAAATAACTGAGTTTACGGTCTGTGTAATGGAAAGAATAAGAAAGTTATTTGTGTTTTTAACCTTCAGGTTTCTTTGAAAAGGAAATACTTGAAGTACAATGGCTTCTACTAAAACAGTTTTGCTCAGCATCATTAGTACACACTGTTCACAGCAATTGAAATCTCTCAGATAAGACGTTTTAAAAGTTAGGAAGTCTAATCTAAACTGTCAGGATCATTTAATAACCGAGAGCAGTACACCTATAATTTTACTACTTTACTTTAAGTAGTAAAACTATACTAGTTGTCCGAATTTATTATTTGAATTTGCAGTTTGCTGTCTACCTTATGGTGTACTACAGAGATAGCAAGTTAGTAAAATCATGTAATGCATTGATTATGATACGCTTTCCAACATACTAGAAATCATTACTCAAGTTATTAGTCAAGATATGAGGATAATGGCTGTGGAATAAATCTCCTTTATGTTCTGACTTTTGACCCCATTTCGATTATATTAAACATAATTGGTTCAGTATACCTCCGAAACAACGTACTAAAATTCTGTCGCAATAGAAGTATTTTTAGTCAAGTTATGAGGATAATGGCTGTGGAATAAATCTCGCTCCTGGGCCTTGACCTTTGACTCCATTTCGGTTATATTAAACAAAACCGGTTCAGTACATCACCGGAACAACAGAAAGTTTTGTCGCAATTGATGCATTTTTTGCGCTTTCCAACCGTAGGTTGAAAAAGCGTATATGCTCCAGCTTTGTCGGTCTGCCTGTCCGCACGATAACTCGCATAAAAATGGTTCGATTTCTATGAAATGTTAGTATGTGGTAGGGGACCACCTGAGAACGAACCCTATTGGAAATGGGGTTAAAGGTCAGGACATAGGATCGGGATCCATTCCATCGCCTTTATGCGTTATAACTTACGTAAAAATGCTTCGATTGAGACAAAACTTTTTCATATTGTTCCGGAAGTATACTTTACCGGTTCTTTTGAATATCATCGAAATGGGGTCAAAGGTCAGGTCATAGGAGCGAGATTTATTCTACAGCCATTATCCTCATAACTTGAGTAATGATTTCTGGTATGTTCGAAAGCGTATCATAATCAATGCATTGCATGATTTTACTAACTTTGTTACGGAAGTTATGACGCATAAGGGCGATGGAATGGATCCCCTCATATGTTCTGATCTTTGACCCCATTTCGCCCATTTTCAATAGGGTTCCTTCCCAGGTTGTCCCCAACCACATACTAAAATTTCATCGAAATCGAACAATTTTTACGCGAGTTATCGTGAGGACAGAGACTCACAAAGCTGGAGCATGTACGTTTTTCCCACCTACGGTTGGAAAGCGTAAAAAAGGGATTTTGATAGTCACATTCTGGTATCTCTTTTCTTTAAAAAGTTTACTTAGGTCCCGTGCATGTACATTGCCTTACCACTAATATTCAGGCAGCTGCATGGTACAAATAATCTTTATCTACAGAAAATGTAATGGTGTGGGCTGAATATTTGGTTCACATGACTGCCTCTAGTCTTCGTGGAATACTCTCCACCAGTGTTTTGTAAATGTCAGCCGATATTTCCTCCACTCGGCCTTCAAAGCAGTGACCTTTTCAGCTTTGTTTGTTGGGCGATCTCTTCTTCCACGCGCCTTACGATCCAATTCTTCCTAGAAATTCCCAATAGAATTCAGGTGAAGACTCTGGGCTAGCCATTAAAACGTTTCTACTATACTGTGCAAATTAATTGGGACAAAGTAAAAAATCACTCTTTCTTCCAAAACTATGCCTTTTATATCATTCTATGCTTTGATATACACTGATAAATACCTGTATTAGTATTAAGTATGTCATAGTTTAGCAGAAATGACCTCTTGAATTCGTTTTGGCATTGACTGCACCAATTGAGGGCACATATTTTTGACTTCATAATCGTGGAACCACACTTTCAATAGCATTCGTTATCATGCGTTCTTTGGTTTTACAGTCCATTGTACCAAAACGTCTCTTCAAAATATTCCACAAGTTTTCTATGGGATTTAAGTCTGGTGAATTTCCAGGCCAATCAAGCAAATGAATTTGATTTTCCAGCATGAAATTCTTGACCAATTTCGAATTGTGACATGGGGCCAAGTCATGTTGAAATGTTCCGAATGAAACAATCCTACATTGTAATATTTCTACGTACTTGGCTGAATTCATCATACCTTGAACAGGAACTAAGCTTCCAGTGCCATTTGATGTGAAAAAACCCCAAAGCATCTGTTTCAGAGGGTGTTTTACAGTTTGTTTGACATGCTCAGGTCTTAAGGATTTACAGTTGCTTCGTCTAACGACATTTGCTTGGTAACCCTGCACAAAGAAATGAGTTTAATCACTGAAAATTACCTTTTTCCAGTCGTCAACAGTCCATGATTTATACTTTTTGGCCCATGCTAAACGTTTTATCTTCATTTTCGCATTCAAATGTTGTTTTTTCGTAGGTCTTCTTGCCTTCCGGCCAACTTCCAGAAGCCTACGGTGTACAGTTGAATCACTAACATCACAACCACTAGCCAATAAATCTCTTTGAAGGTCGGTGCTTGTTTTTTTTTGGATTCATTTTAGTATTTCTCATTAGATATTTATCGGTTCGTGGAGTTGTTTTTCGTTTTCTTCCACATTTAACTCTCCTTTTTGGAGACTATGATCCAGATGCGTTGTATCGCGTAAGAGGTCTTGATACACTTTATTTGCCTACACCAACTGCAGATACGATATCTCTCACTGTCATAGAAGTGTGTTCCTTCAGAGCAATTATTTTTGCACGCTTCCTTGGGGAAATAACCATTTTTCAATACACGAAAGCAACACTTACTCATAGAGAACAAAAACTAACATCCACCTGTCACACACGAAAGCTCACAACTGAAGTGTCTATTTCTTGTTTAAAACCGGCCAAACCACATTCTTACTATAAAGTTCTAAGTCACACCACCTCATGGGTTTCCGACATCAACTGGCGATCACATTACAATACTGAGATTAAAATAGCTTCTCCCAATTAATTTGCACGGTATAGTACTCATATGTCCTCAAACCAATATGTGACAACGCGAACTGTATGCATGGTGCGTTGTTTTGCTGACACAGGTATGGGTTTTCCCCAAAGTTCTGCCATAGCGTTGGTAGTGTACACGGTCGTATCAGAATAATATGACCGCCTACCTAATAATGGTAATAACCACCATTGGCGCGGTTAACCGTACCGAGACAGCGTGGCATGGGCGCAATGAGGCTCCGAAAGGTCGCCCGAGGCACACCTGCCCATTCGGACAGCGGCATAGCACGGGGGTACCGGAGATGCTATGGGTCTGCACGTGAAACCTGTTGATCCAAATATTCCCACAAATGCTCTATGGGATTGAGATAGGGCGATTTCGCAGGCCAAGGGAGAACGCAGATATCCTGTCGTGTTCCTGGAACCAGCCACGCACCCCTTATGACATGGCGGGTCGCTTTGTCCTGTTGGTAGACACCATCACCACCAGGGTAAACCTTCAATATGAAGGGATGTATGTGGTAAGCGAGGATGGACATGTAACCCATTGGCGTTCAGGGATCCATCCAGTGGTACCAGCGGTCCCAGGTCATACTAGGAAAACATTCCCCAGATATGCATACTGCCACCGCCGGCCTGTACTTGACCGACAAGCGTGCCCGGCTGTTGGTTCTCGTGTGTATGACGCCGTATCTGCCACTGTAGAGGCTTCTGCTCCACAGAAGTGACAGAGTCATCGGAGAAGGCAACCGTTTCCCACTCTTGGACTGTCAAATGACGTTAGTCGCATGCGAATTGCAGGCGTCTTTGCTGATGGAACTTGGTTAACATGGGCGTCTTGACGCAGCGTCGACTCCTGAGACCTATGCGTAACAGGGTTCGTTCTACTGTTATCGGGGATACATACCTGTGTGCCCCAGCGTTCATTTGCGTGGTCAATTGCTGCATTGTCGCGCGTCGATTGCCCTTTTCCAGTCGACGGAGGCTACGTTCTCCTCTGCGATTGATGGCTTTTGGAGCTCCATAGTTGTGACGTCAGGCGGTGCTCTGTGTGCCATTGGTACATTTTTGGTACACTCTTAATACAGCATCTCGCGAACAGCTCACGGAGTCTCCTGTTTCTGAGATGCTTCCACACTTGGCGCGGTAGCCGACGATAATTACTTTTTGAAAATCCGTCAAATCACTACCTCTGCTCATTGTGCTCTAACCCACTGTGGCCGGCAGCTTAAAATATCTCCGTGTGGTCGATCTTGTCACGTGCACTCTGTGACGCGCCTGCGCGGGTACATTGAGGTGGTCATATTATTCTGATATGACTGTGTATATTTGTCTAGGACGTCTAGGCAAAGCTCAGAATTCATGGGTTTGTCCAAAGCGAATAATGGCGCAAGCATGATTACGAAAAACAGCTCCATACCATCATTCTGTCGGCAACAAACTTCATTGTCGGGACTATACACTCAGGATGGTTCTTTCCCCCGGTATCCGTCATACCCAGGAATGATCACCAGACTGGTAGACTGTGCGCTTTGACCCGTCAGTCCAAAGCACAGTTTTCTATTTGTCTATAATCCAAGATCGACGTTCCTTACAATAACCCAATCGGCGTATGTCATTAGTTGAGGTGATCAGCAACTAATGGATAGCTGATTGACAGTGGTAACCCACACCGTGCAGCGGCCTGCGCACTTTACTACTGCTAACATCAGCCCTAACAATCTCTCAAATGGTTCGTGTGATTTAAGACAATGCTGATGTGCGTTCTGACAGGACAGTCTTTTGGAGATCTCTCATGTCCCGCTCGGTTAGATTCGGAGTTCAAATATTCTTTATTCCACAATGCAAAAGCATTAAAACAAGGTATCACACTCGCTACAGAATCCGGTATTTCTTTAATATAATTAGCACCAATGAAGATATTGCAGCGAAATTTGAAGTGGACTTACCTCATTTCGTGCACAATGTGATGACATTACAACAGGGGCTAGAAGTGGCCACCATTTGCATCCAGACAGCATTGAACCCGGCGCTGTCCGTCAGCTAGCCGGAGAGCTCCTTAGTAGCAGTCAGACTGCTAAGTGTGGCGCTACTGAGGAGCTGTCTCCCAGTCAGCCGGACCCACCATGCTGCTTTATGCTATTTCCCCGAGCGTGTCTACACAATACGGTTGTTGATAGTGAGTGTTCGTGGCTGTTTGCGTACGTGTGAAAATGTATCTGTATACTCTGGAGGAGTGAGTGTTTATTGTTCGCGCTTATTGGAAAACAGAATCTACAAAGTCTTGTAAACAGCAATTCCTGGAGAGGTTTGCAGGCAGAAACCTCCCGAGCAAGCCCACCATTTGGGCATTGTCAAAGAAATTTGAAACTAAGGAGACTTTATTAGACGACCATGCAGGAGGTCGTCCACAAATGTCCGAGGAAACGATCCAGAATGTAAAGGGCCGACTACTTGCGTCTCCCAGGAAGTCACTTCACCGACTGTCACAGGAAACAGATTGTCCAAAATCACTTGTCAACGTGCTGAGAAAAAAAGCGAAGTTTCATGCGTACCGTACCTCCGTGGTCCACGAACTGAAAGAGCCTGACCACGTGAAATGAGTGACATACTGTCGATGGTTTCAGGCATTTCCCCAGGAAAATCTGGGCATTTTGGACTACACGTTGTTCTCGGACGAGGCGTCGTTTCACCTGTCCGGATACGTCAATTCTCAAAATTCCCGTATTTGGGACAGTGATAATCCCAACGCGATACATGACAAACCCCTTCATTCACAGAAAATTGGTGTTTGTTTGGTGTGGGATGACCCGGCGCCGCATAATTGGCCCCATCTTCTTCGATACAACCATCACAACAGTTGCATATATGGAAATCTTTAACAACTCTGTAAATCAACTGGGCGACGAAGAACTGTCCATTGGATATTACCAGCATGATGGAGCGACGTCACACACATCACACTCTAGTATGGTCGATATTCAGTCCTTTTTCGGCCACCGCGCTCGCCCGATCTGACTCCTCCTGATTACTTTTTATGAGGATATCTAAAAGGGAGAGTTTACCAAAAGAAACCGCGAATCATAAATTCCTTGAAAGCAAACATCACCGAAGAAATTCAGGCAGTGAAGGCGGACGTACCGGCAAAAACTTTCCACAATATGGTGCGCCCGGTTCAATGCTATCTGGATTAAAATGGTGGCCACTTCGAGCACATGTTGTAATGTCATCACATTTCGCACGAAATGAGGTAAGTCCACTTAAAATTTCGTTTCAATATCTTCATTGGTGTTAATATTATTAAAGAAATGCCGGGTTTGGTAGCGAGTGGTACACCATGTACAAATACATATAGTGTGAAATTCACAAATTTGCCGCCCCGGTGGCGCAGTGGTCTAAGCGACGGCCTCTGATCATTCGTCCGAAAGGGGTCTGGGTTCGAATCCCGGTGAGGCATGGATGTTGTGTTTGTCTTACGGCACTGGCTCTCTCCCTTCCCTGGAACCAGTGACCCTAAATTAGAGGACGGACGACTGCTTATAGCCCATTGAGTTGCTCACGGTGGTTGTTAAACCTCCAATCAAAAAAAAAATCACCAATTTAATGTTGACGAAGCTCGAATTCCGCATCCTTCTGCTCCGAAGTCTAGTGCTTTTCCAATTAAGCTACACCGATGGAATTAGTCACAGCAACTTTGTCGCCTTGACACGTGCTTCACACGTCTGTAGTACGTCACATATGTCCCCGCTGCCCGCCCGCTTGAGAAAGGGCTGGGAGGGAATCAGTACTTTTCGGGTCTGCCGGCAAATCACACTTGAAGTAGCTCACTGAAGAAGGAATTCAGATTAATTTCAAGACTATCTGTGGAAGGAACATCACACATTTTTCGAAGAAGCTAGCGGCCAGGAGGTTCGTTTTTACGTTTGGGCGCCCATGTGAAAACACAAATTTTGCTGGTGACGGAGTTCGAACCAGCATCCTTCTGCTTCGGAGCCGAATACTTTTCCGATTAAACTACACCGACGGAATTTATTCCTGCAACTTTGCCGTCTTGAGATGTGCTTCACTTCTATAGTACGTCACAAAGGATGATGAATATTTACATTATGAATAATTGGATATTATATATATTATTATGAATATTATGTACTATAATATATTGTATATTAATATTATACGATTAATATTTGCATTATGAATAATTGAATATTATATATATTACGAAGAATATGTATTATAATATATTGTATATTAATATTATATAATGAATATTTACATTATTAGTATTTGAATTTATGTCCTGTAACGGCGAAGTTATGAACCAAAAAAGAACCGGGAAGCAAGGATAATCGTTCTCACATTTCAAAATTCCCAATGCCAAATGAAATTTTCAAATCTGTCTAATACTTCCAGAGATATGGTGTTCTCAGACGGACAAAGTGATAACATAAGCACCTACTTTTTACGCAAAAGATATGCTGAAAAGAGACGATAATAGTCCTTTTCTCCACAAAGGACACAATTACACATAGTTATAACATCACGAGATTCTAATAATTAGAAATGATAGAACTGAACAGTAAACTCAAAACCACGTGGACATACGGTATATCGCGTTGACTGGCTTCATGACTCTTAATGAGTAAGACTTATTTATTTGTAAAAATACAGTAGCTATGAGTTTCATTAGAGATAGGCAGACTGATTAAAATAAAGATTGTTAAAGGTAGATTAACTAATAAACCAAAAAGAACATTCAAGGTAGACTAGGCAAGTAATTATGAAAGACATTTAAATGTAAGCTGATTAATTAGCTGCCAAAGTTTAATTCCCTGAAAATTTAACTAATTCATTGAACAGGATATTAACGTTGTTCAAATAATTAGCTTTAAAAGATATTAAAGATAGCTTAACCGGTCGTCTGTTAAGTATATTAAAGATAGATAAACTAATCAGCGCCGCCCCAGTGGCGCAGTGGTTAAGCGATGGCATCCGATCATTCGTCCGAAAGGGGTCCTGGTTCGAATTCCGGTGAAGCATGGATGTTGTGTTTGTCTTACGGCGGCACTGGCTCTCTCCCTTCCCTGGAGCCAGTGACTCCAAATCAGGGACGGGCGACTGCTTATAGCCCATTGAATTGCTCACGGTGATCGTTAAACCTCCAAAAAGAAAAACAACAACAACTAAGCTGTATAAGATATTAAAAGGATACTGATTTCTTTCCCAAGGAAGGTGTTTGAATGCTTTTGGTACGGCTGTATTTTTTTTTTTTTTTTTTTTACTCAAGATTAGATTTGGTGCCGATGAATGATTCTTTTGAAAGAGATGCAAATACACTGAAGAGCAATTGAATTAGAGATACCTGTCTAGTAACGTCTAGCACCACCACCTTTCGCCGTGATGACTGCGGCGATTCGTCTCTGCATGGACTCGATAAGACACCGGAAGTGTTGGGAAGCCATACGGATCCACGACCCCTGAACAAGCTCCCACAGTTCACGAAGATGTGATGGAGGGGGGGGGGTTCAGAGCCTCGAACATCTCTCTCAATGGCATCCCAGATGTGCTCGATGGGATTGAGGTCAGGTGACCTAGCTGTCCAAGGAAGCGATGTCACGTCAGTGGAGTGTTCATCCAACCAGTCTGATACAATGCGGGAGCGATGGCACGGTGCATTGTCTAGTTGCAGGATGAGGTCCCCAGTGGGCTGTTGAAGACTTGCAAATGGCCGTCCAGGATATCCCGGTAACGTTGACCAGTGAGGAACGATGTCACACGTACCAGGGGTCCCACTTCAGTCTAAGTAAACAGACCATAGAAGAGAATGCCACCCCACCAGCTTGAAGAGTACCCTGCTGGCAAGGAGGATCCATTGCTTCATGTGGTTTGCGCCATACTCGTATCCTGCCATCCGCATGTACCAACGTGAATCTCGACTCATCAGTCCAGGAAACATTTTCTTACATGTCTAGGGTCCAGTGGCGATGTTCCCGTGCCCATGCTAATACCTTGTCATGTGCGGTCAGCAGCGGTACCCTCGTGGGACGATGGCTTCTGTACCCCATAGCGAGGAGATGATTCTGGATGGTGTGGCTGCTTACACGTTTTTGTGCACCATCGTTAAAATGCGGAGTGATTTCTTGCACTGTGGTCCGTCTATCCGCTGTTACATTGCGAGCTAGCCGACGGTGACCCCGCTCATCCACACGCTGTTGTCCACGGCAGTTGGCCCTTGCAGGGATGGTTTTACCGGATTCGATGTACTTACGGTGCACCCGTGACACAGTGGCTCGTGAAAATCCCAGTGCCTGCACGACTTCAGAGATGGAGTGACCCATTCATCGGGCCCCGACAATTTGCCCACGTTCAAATGCGCTTAGATCCTTCATCTTACCCATAATGCGCCCGACTCTTACTGATTCCCGTCGCATCACTCCTTATATTGTCGAATCGCTGCATACGTCATGTCGTTTCCGTTTACAGGGCCGCACACAGCGCCACATTTGCATAACGCCAGCTGTCTCTAATTCAATTGCTCTTCAGTGTACACTGTTCTAGTCAGGCACGTGTCCGTGATATCACGGTTCCAGTCAGGTATTTTTTAAAAAAGATATTAAAGATAGATTAACCGATCGTCTGTTAAGGATATTAAAGAGAAGATAAACTAATCAGCTGTATGAGATATTAAAAGGATACTGATTTCTTTACCAAGGAAGGTGTTTGAATGCTTTTGGTAAGGCTGTATTATTTTTTGGATATCACGGCTCCAGTCAGGCACGTATCCGGGATTACACACACACACACACACACACACACGTGTGTGTGTGTGTGTGTGTAATATATGATTCTTCTAATTCATAAATGCATTGAGAGAAAAAGAGCAATTTCTTCCAGTCTTTGAAGATTTTAAAATTTTACAAAACGACTTCTTGGGTGACTGTACCTTGGACATTGAAACAGATAATTCGTAAGGCAGTCCCTCACCAAAAATACCTCACCTCCCCATTCCCTATTTGTCTATAGAGATTCTGTCAAGTATTCCACTTCCCGGATGTTCTCTCCTGTGATAAAATATAGAACAAATAACCAGAAATGCAGAGCTAATTGCTCACACAATTCACTATCTGGTCTCCAGTATCACGCGGGTGGGGCTACTAAAAATACACTTGAACATTGAAAAAATACAACGCAAAACTACAGTGAAATGAATAAAAATGTTAAGGCACGACTTTTAGCATAACATAGTTGAAAAAAGCTGTCCCGTTAAACTACTCTTCATCTGCACCCAGGCTCACTATGCTTCACTTCCTCCATACCCGAACACAGCCCGATCAATGCAGATTTCTACATGAAACCATAAATATTTACATGAATTATAGGTAAATATTTTTCAAGAGCTCATATTGGTTTTGGGATTATTCAAGAGTAATGTTTGTGCCGCGACATAAAACTATCTACTTTAAGATGCATATTTAAACATTTCTCGGGAAGTCCGGACTCTCCCTTCCCCTGGGTGCGTGTCTAGTTCCGGTGTTATGGAACTGCTGATTTAAAACATAACTTTAAAATATTTATTTAAGAATTATTTTGATGATATAACTAGTCTCAGCATTTTGTTCAAATAAGTTGAAGAGCTGTATGTAAAACATAGTTTATGAGCATAATTTGAGGTGACTTCATCAGAAAAGAGGCGCCCTATTTACGAACCGATAGTCCATTTATCATTTAAGAAAAGAAGCTGAATATAATATTCGCGACAAGAAACAAATCTTTTTTTAGTTTATCCCCATGATGGCATTTTACATGGCCGCTCCTGACAGAACAGAAAATTTTCATTATATATATTTCATCAGATTTTCCTATGGTGTTAGCTCTTTTATTAACGAAGAAGCGACTTGTTCCTAAATAAATACTCGGCGCGAAAAGTACAATCAAAAACACCATTTTCTTGCTTGATTATTGGGCATTTTTAAGGTAATTAGTATGAATGCCAATTTCAGCACTGATTTATTTTCATATGTTAAGCGCTCGAAAACAATCCTTTCTTCTTTTCTTTGTTTTGCTTTTGCGAGTATACAGAACTTTAACTGATGATGCTTTCCAGTTTGATTTCTACGACGTTTATAATCAACTGATTAAGATTTATCCCGTGGTACTTTGCAGCTGAGGTAATTTATATTCGCAGCGTACTACTTCGTGCTCAGATTTGTGGAAATCATTTTGCTACACGCGAGAAAAACGGTGATAAATGAAAAACAGATGTTTATCGTGAAAGTGCATTTTCTTGTAAGCAGTGTCGTAAAAGTGTACATTCGTTTCACTTTGCCCAAGCAAAGGCAATTTCGGAGTACAGCATGCACCAGGGAGTTTTCTTTTGCATGATATCATGCAGATCACCATGCCAGCGAAGCTCTTAAATCTAAAGTCTGTTCTCCGATGCAGAAGAAAAGGAAGGAAGAAGGAAAGAAAGACGTTTTAGGAGACGAAGGGGGAGTGAGGGAAAGGAAAAGAGGGAGAAGCTTATGTTAATAAGAATATCACCTTGATAATGTCAAGAAAAGACTCTCACAGAGCGTGCACGCGAGTCAGTTTCGATTTGGATGATGTCTAGTGAAAATATCTGGAGAAAAACTTCTAAAACAAATAAATGTTCCACGCTAACCATAGTTGACTGAGTGTAAATTGTGTGTGATGAATTAAAATTCAATTTGCATTTACGTTTGCCAAAAAATACACCAAGGGATCACGTATTGAATCTTGCTTTTATTTATCTAAACAATGTCGTATACTTGTCTCTAGTCTGATACACTAAAGACGTCCTGTAAAAACTTATGAAGATATTAATATCTAATACAGACATTTGTCGTGGACCAGGAACATCAAAGGTCTTCGCTCTTTCCACGTTATAAATGAGTCACGGAAAAATTCTCTTTGGCCGCCACCGGGAATCGAACCCAGAGTCTTCCAGTTAAACGCCGGATATGCTTCCACTACACCAAAGCGGCTTCGAATTCCTTCAGACTCACACACACACTAACTGCCAATCCAATTTGGCAGGTTGCTTCTTGGAGCCCCGCACAATGTTGGGGATTCACCAAAGATGGTAAGCAGCAACTGAAGAAGTAATTAGAAGGCGAATGAATAATTAATAGACATTTGACGTGGACCAGGAACATCAAACAAAGGGCTTTGCTCTTTCCACGTTATGAATGAGTCACGGAAAATTTCTCATTGACCGCCACCGGGAATCTAACCCAGGATCTTTCAGTTAAGCGCCGGATAAGTGTGTGTGAGTCTGGAGGAATTCGAGGCCGCTGTGGTGTAGTGGAAGCATATCCGGCGCGTAACTGGAAGACCCTGGGTTCGATTCCCGGTGGCGGCCAATGAGAATTTTTCCGTGACTCATTTATAACGTGAAAAGAGCGAAGACCTTTGTTTGATGATATTAATATCCTTGTGCTTTTGTTGATAACATGTTTCTGAATACATACATCGCTGTATCATTAAATATCAACAGATGATTTGAAGCACTGTTAATAATAGTGGAGCATCTACAACACCAGTTCCATAAAAACTGAGAGTAAAATCACACAAAATGAAGAAATATAGGAACAGCCAAATATATGTTATTCTTTATCAAAGTATCTTTCCTCGGATGATATCCAACGGTCCCATCGTTCAGGCCGCTTTTCAAAGAATATGGCGAAGGCATTTTGTGGAAGCTGCTTTAGCAACCCATGTACAGCTTGAATAATGTCAACGTCTGTATTGAATGTTACGCCACGTAACTTCACCTTCATTGTTGGAAACAACCAGAAATCGCACGGGGCGAGGTCAGGACAGTTGGCTGGCTGTGACATAATTTCAACACTACATTTCGTAAGAAATTGTTGAACACAAACTGCCACATGTGGCAGGGCGTTATCATGGTTTAGGGTCCACTTGCCCACTAGTTCCGGTCGCTTAATCGATATGTGTCGTCGTAGACGCTTCAAGACTGAAATGTAATACTCAGAATTGACAATAATGTGTGGAGAAACAGCGTTCTGGTAGACTACACTTTTATGATCAAAGAAACTTATCAGCTTCCCAGCTGATTTGGTTTGGCGGACGTTTTTCGGAGGAGGCGATCCTTTGTGTTTGCAGACACTCGTTGCGCGCTTCGTGAGGGGGCAGAAAAAATGGACCCATATTTCATCGGAAGTTATTACAGTGTTTAGAAAGTTTGGATCCTTTGCAATCATTTGTTTGCACTTATGACACACCTGAAGTCTGGTCAATAATAGTTCTCATGTCAGGTGATGAGATACCCATCTGGAATACACACGATGCAGCAGTAAGTTTTCTCGTAGAATGCGGAATGCCGAGATTTTTGAAACATCAGTTGACGCCGCTATGTCTTCACACGTCATTCGTCGATCTTCTTGCAGGATTGCCCAAACAGTGTTAACAATACGATCCGTAACAACACATTCAGGTCGACTAAGCCTAGGAGCGAGTTCTGCCGACAAACGCACTTTTTTGAAATCATGGTGCAATCTAAAAATCGTTGACTTACCCAAACATTTATCTTTGTAAGCTTTTTCCATTAAATCAACTGTTTCTGGAGCCATTTTACCCAAACAACAGCAAAATTTTATCGTACAACGCATTCCATTTCTTAACTCTGAATCACTCGCCTTCATAGCCGCGTGGCGAAATGCAGACGTACGTTAAACAACTGCGCAATAACAAAATCAGATTCGTCTGCCACAGCTAACAACTATTGCCATAGCTACTTCCTTAATTTAGTTAATCATCTGTGTAGTTATTTTCCTCCTTCGCGTTGTTGCCAACTCAAAAAAAAATATTTTAAATTTTTATGGAACGACCTTTGTAAAAATAAAATAATTATTTCGATTTTAGATCTCAGTAACTTTGGAGATAATTTAACTTCGAAATGCCGCTCCGGTGGCGCAGTGGTCTAAGCGATGGCTTCTGATCATTCGTCCGAAAGGGGCCTGGGTTCGAATCCCGGTGAGGCATGGTTGTTGTGTTTTGGCACTGGCTCTCTCCCTTCCCTCCTGAAACCAGTGGCCCTAAACTAGGGACGGGCGACTGCCTATAGCCCATTGAGTTGCTCACGGTGGTCGTTAAAAACCTCCAATAATAAAAAAAAACCCCTCAAATAATTTACAATAAATTAAAAATGGCAGCAAAAAAAAAAGTATCTTTCAAAGGTGACCAAATTTAGCATCAGAACAATTTTTAAACAAGACCAGCAGCATTCATCTTATACGATTGCAGTACAAAATCTGACTCCGGCGGTTTTCATCACAAGTTAATAAATCTTCTGATCTATTTCGCGTCAGGAAATATCGGCGAGATATTATCTCCTAACATGAGCTCCTTCGCCTAATCGTTGTAGGAGTGCTAATAAAATCCTCGCAAAGCAAGTTGTAAGCGTCTGGTATTTCGTGACGGCTTTCACTACTGTAAGCAATAGATATCTCACGTGAGTCACGAAGAAACACGTTTCCGCTCTTGTCACGTTTCCTCATCACCTCCAGAATGATGAAAAATATTCCCTTGTGGTAAAAATAATCTGCCAAGGCGCAGAGTTACCGCATTCGATTTACTTTATTCCTGCGAAAAGGAAACTCTTGCTTTACCTTGTACAAACGTGGAGACTGATAGCACTTCAGTTGCCAGCATGGGATTTATGTCGCTAAGCAGCCAGCACCTGAGACAGCAAAAGAAGGATTTCCGACCAATGTGAATCGTTATTCAATATGCAGCCCGTCATGTTTCATCCCTGGGACCCCGTATACTCCTTCCCTTTCTTTCTTCTGAGTAGTTCGGTCAGCCAGTTTTGTGAAGGATGAGTTCTGTACCCTACAGTAATTTGAAATGTCCTTTGTCCACAAAAGGCAAGAGTTGAGAAGCTAATCTACTATTCATGAATTCGTGATATTCATAAGAATTACTAGACTCCAGTAATTCTGCTGTGTATTTGCGTTTTTGATGTATGTGACGCACATGAACACGTATTTTGCATATACGCAGTGTATATGCAAAATACGTGTTCACATGCGTCTCTACGTGATCTAGGCAACTGTTTCAGACTGCTGCTCGTCAGTACTTGGCAGTAGCGTTGACCACAATTGGAAAAACAAAGGATCTTTTGGAGTTCTATAAAGGCTTATTGTGGATGCCCGTCAGGCTGGAGAGAGAATTGAAAACAGTAGAGCAGAGTGGTTTCTCAAAAAATTTGATATACCAGGTCTTTAATCAGTCGAAAAATTACCCACATTCTTTGCTTAAAAGGCGCAACTGTGGCCCGACGACAATCTATCAGTAACGAGATCGTAGTCTCCTGAGAAGGCTTATGCTGAGAAGTGGGTATGCAGCAATTGACCGAAGCATTCAACGAAGGCTTTTCCCGATCCTTATCTCCGCAAACTATCCTCAGAGAATGAAGAGGATCGGTATTGGCAGTCACATACCTATACAGAAACCAGTGATTTCTGAGAGGAACCGGAAAGTTCATATGCATTGGTGTGAAGAACACTATGAGTGAACACTGGAAGATTTGAAACAAGTTAGTAAAGTCATGCAATGCATTGATTATGATACGCTTTCCAACATACCATAAATCATTACTCAAGTTATGAGGATAATGGCTGTGGAATAAATCTCGCTCTTGTGCTCTGACCTTTGACCCCATTTCAATGATATTAAACAGAATTGGTTCAGAATAACATACTAAAGTTTTGTCTCAATAGAGGTATTTTTACGTAAGTTATGACGCATAAGGGCGATGGAATGGATCCCACTCTTATGTCCTGGCCTTTGACCCCATTTCGCCCATTTCTAATAGAAGTCATTCCAAGGTAGTTCCCTACTACATACAAAAATTTCATCCAAAGCGAACCATTTGTACGCAAGTTATGAACTATAAGGGCAATGGAATGCGTCCCTCCCCCTATGTCCTGACCTTTGACCCCATTTTCCCCCATTTTCAATAGGGTTCGTCCCCCGGTGGTCCCCTACCACATACTAAAATTTCACCGCAATCGAACCATATTTACGCTAGTTATCGTGCGGAGAGACTGACAAAGCTGGAACATATACGCTTCTTCAACCTTCGGTTCGAAAGCGTATAACAAGAAAGATGACACCGAATTTTCGGGTGTAATAAGCACGTCTTTTGAATCCGTTCTGACGCAAATTAAATTTATCAAAGCTGTTCAAAGTCAATGGAACCGGTATGGAAAACAATAGTATCTGACGGAAGAAAGAAGTTTTTCAATCGGGTTTTTAATCTCTCTGATATTGCTGTAAACTGAATCGTGAACTTACGCCCTCTGGTTGCAGACTTGTGCGTTAAGAAAAACATGAATTTAGATGAGAAACATTTCGCTCTGGACATACTCTCCAACACAGAAAGAATTTTTCAAATCGGACTTTTAGAAACAGAGATATCGACAAAAATAAGATGACTTTACTTCCCCTGGTGGGAAAACCATGCATTATTTTAGGAAGTACTCTCAAAATGTTTTTCCATATGAGCGGTATCGGTCCAAGATAAAAAAAAAAAAAAAAAAAATTAGTCGAGTTTTTAGGAGCTCAGATTTTGCTACAAATACATTAGAAGCAGAAATTAACACTTATGCCCCCTGGTGGACAAAACATTCTTTACCAAACATTAGAAATTATGTGAAAAATCTTCCATCAGGTCCTGTATGCGAATACAGGAAGAATTTTTCAAATCGCAGTTTTAGAAGCAGAAATAACGCAGAACACGCAATTTACCTTTGTTTCCCCCTAGCGGAAAGTCTATGATTTACTTGAAAATTCTGAATTTATAGGAAAAACATTTTGCATCGGAAACGCTATCCAACAAAGAAGGAATTTTTTCAAATCGGACTCCTAGAAGTAGAGATATTGACAAAAATAAGATATACATCTACGCCCCTTGGCGTAGAAAGTAGAAACCATGTATTATTTTAAGAAGAAAATGTTTCTAAAAGGTTTGTAGACATGAGTAGTATCGGTCAACAAACGACTTTTTTTTTCAATCTAGATTTTAGCTCATATTTTGCTGCAAATACATAAGTGGAAATCAAGACTTACGCCATGCCATCTGCTGGCCAAACCATTTTTTAAAAAATTAGAAATTATGTGCAAAGGATTTCCTCATCAGGAGCTGTATCCGGTGCAGAAAGAATTTTTCAAATCGGAGATTTAGAAGCGGAGATGTAAAGGGAAAGCAATTTACCTTTACGCCCCCTAGCGGAAAGTCTATGAATTACTTGAAAATTTTGAAATTATATGAAAAAACGTGTTAAACTGAAAACACGATCCAACAAAGAAATAATTTTTCAAATCGGACTTCTAGAAGTAGATATTGACAAAAATAAGATATACATCTACGCCTCCTGGCGGAGAAAATGTGGAATATTTTAAGAAGAAAATATTTCAAAAAGGTTTATCGATGTGAGTGGCATCAGTCCACGAAAGAATTTTTTCAATCGATATTTTAGAAGCTCCGATTTTATGGCAAATACATCAGAAGCTAAAATTAACTCTTACGTCCCCTGGTGGCTAAAGTATTCTTTACCAAAAATTTGAAATTATATGCAAAAGATTTTCCATCAGGAGGTGTATTCGCTGAAATTTTTTTTTCAAATCGGAGTTTTAGAAGTTATCGGGCAAAATGTAATTTATTTTTACGCCCCCTAGCGGAAAATCTGTGCGTAATTTGAAAAAGTAACTATAACATACTCTTCGACATAAATGGAATCTAAAATAAAAATTTTTTCAATCGGATGTGTAGGAGCAAATATGTGGAATAAAACGTATTTTTGAATTCGACATCTACATTTACGCCCTCTAGCGGCAGAATTGCACATTGTTAAAAAAATAAATCACCATTCGCATATTTCAAGCTTCCCAATGCAAAAATTTTTAAAATCGGACTATTAGTTGCAGAGATATCGTGGGTATAGACTGAGGGACAAACCGGTAACATAAGCACGATCTGTTTTTGCAAAAGACTTGCTAAAAAAGGAAACAGTGAAGACGTGTGTAGAGTCTAATGAAGTGCACTGCACAAGAAATAATGGGAAAACAAGTTAGTAAAATCATGCAATGCATTGATTATGATACGCTATCAAACATACCAGAAATTATTACTCAAGTTATGTGGATAATGGCTGTGGAATAAATCTCGCTCCTGTGTCCTGATCTTTGACCCCATTTCGACGATATTCAACAGAATCGGTTCACTATACCTCCGAAACAACATGATAAAGTGCTGTTGCAATAGGAGTTTTACGCAAGTTATGATAATAATGGCTGTGGAATAAATCTGGCTTTTGTGCAATGACCTTTGACCCAATTTCGTTTATATTCAACAGAACCGGTTCCGTATACCTCCGAAACAAAAAGTTTTGTCGCAATCCAAGCATTTTAGGTAAGTTATGATGCGCAATGGAATGGATCCCACTCCAGTGTCCTGACCTTTGACCCCATTTCGCCCATTTTCAATAGGGTTCGTCCCCAGTGGCTCCCTACCACATACTAAAATTTAATCGAAATCGAACCGTTTTTACGCAAGTTATGCCGCATATGGGCAATGGAATAAATCCCGCTCTTATGCCCTGCCTAACCTTTGAGCCCATTCTGCCCATTTTCAATAGTGCTCGTGCCGAGGTGGTTCCCTACCACATACTAAAATTTCGTGGAAATCGAACCATATTTACGCAAGTTGTGACGCATAAAGGCAATGGAATGGATCCAGTTCCTATGTCCTGACCTTTGACCCAATTTCACCCATTTTCACCCATTTTCAACAGGGATCGTCCCCAGGTGATTCCCTACCACATACTAAAATTTCACCGAAATCGAACATTTTTTGGTAAGTTATGACGCATAAGAGCAGTGAAATGGATCCCGCTCCGATGTCCTGACCTTAGACATTGCTTCGCCCATTTTCAATAGGGTTCATCCCCAGGTGGTCCCCTACTACATACTAAAATTTCGTCGAAATCGAACCATTTGCACGTGAGTTATCGTACGGACTGACAGACGGGCGGACAAAGCTGGAGCATATACGCTTCTTCAGTTCAACACAATTTTATTAACAAGGTTGGGTTCAGGAGGCGAACATGGGCGTCCTGGTACATATATTGTACGGTAAAATATACAAACTCTAAAATTCTATGTACATTATATACAGCACGATGTATTGATTCACAAAAGGAGCCTCGTGGTAAGAGGTACAGGCATTTTGCACAAGAACAATAAGAGAGATTGTCGAAACATTTCGTCTCGAAGCATAAATATATTATAGTGCTGACAAATAACAGAACGAGAATATTATAATGAAGCACTGTACAAAAGGAGAACTGTAGATGACAAAGTAGACAATGTGAAATCTAAGGCAAACGGAATTACGATGTCTTAGTGCTGGTAGAAAAATTATAATCAAAGAGAAAACAAGTAAGACTATATACATTTGTACAGTATGGTGCATGTATATTCAAATGTGTTAGAAGATATAAGCTGTATGTTGAAGTTTGATTCCGAAAACCAATGGTGAGCATGCACGTTGAATTGAAGTTCAACAGAGCTAGGAGCAACGAGGTTATAAACTACCGACAGTCAGTTGTAACGTCGCTGGCATGCCGGCGAACCAGGAAGCGGCCGGAGACCAGGTGGAACGGAAATGTTGTTCTCTCTGTTGGGCGACGGCCACAAGGTTCTCTAGACGAAGTCTTGAGAGGAGACGCTCCCGAAAGTGGCACAGTAGTTCCACAGAAGCTTGGTGGATGGTATAAGGAGATGAGATATCTCGGCAGCGCTGATGAAATACGTAAATGACATGTTTCACCAGGATGAAAATATATGAGCAGATGGGTGGAAGCTTGACTGGCGGAGAGACCTGCAGGAGGAGTGTCTTATAGGCATCGAAAGGAAGATCAGTTGTGGCTGAACGTTGAGCAATGGAAAATGCAAGATGGAGTAGTGGAAGGAGGATGACACAATGTAGATAAACGTGAGAGACATCAGCTTCTTGAGCACAGAAGGGACAAAGAGGTGAGTCAAGAATGGTCATGCGGTGGAGGATGGAAGGAACGGGAAGACGGCGGTGGAGAAAAACCTGCGGTTGGAAAGCGTAAAAACGCGATCTGATGGACTTTGAACGTGGAAGATAGTGAGTACTCGAAGCATTGGTGCGAGCATTAGCAAAACGGCTGCACTTGTGAAATGTTCGAAAGCAGCAGTTTTTCAAGATTACAGAAAGTGGACCACCAGTAAAAAAACTGGGTCTGAGCTCAAGGCGTGTGGTCGTCAATGGCTACCGGATACTGAGCTGAGCTGAGCTGAGCTGAGCTGAGCTGAGCTGAGCTGAGCTGAGCTGAGAGTAAGCAGATTTGTTGAGTCTAACAGACGGGCAACACTTGATCAGATTACAGATAATCAGAATCAGTGACCAAGTCCGATGGCTTCTCAACGTACAGTGTGCCACAGATTACATCGTATAGGCAATGGAATCAGATGGCCTGTCCGTAAGCCATTGCTATCAGCAGCTGACAAAAAGAACGCCTCCAGGTCACTCAGGAATACAAGAATTGAGCAATAAATGAGCGGAAAAGGGTAATGTAGTCCGGCGAATCACATTCTCAACTACATTATGAAGAAGGAAGGGAGAGACAGCAGCACGAAAAGCATGGACCCATCTTGCGTCGTCACTACTCTTCAAGCTGGAGGAGGCAACATTATGATCTGGGCCATGTTTTTGTGGGAATGTTTGGGCCCTTTGATTCGCGTGGAGCAGCGTCTGACAGTTCAAAGGAATTTAAATGTAGTTGCCGACCAAGTCCACACCGTTATGTTGATGGTTTATCCCAATGGAGATGGGTATTTCAAGCAGGGCAATGCTCCATGACTCACATTGTACGCGAATGATTGAGAAGTATCACGGTGACTTTCCCCTGCTACGTTAGCTTCCCCAATCACCGGATCTCAATCCAATTGAATATTTGTGGGATGAAGTCGTAAGGGATACCAGACAGCTGGTTCCGCTACCATCACGTTTTCAAGAACTGGTGGCTGAGATTCATCGCGTTTCCAAGCTTTCGCACTTCAAGATGGCCTTTACTAGGAAGTTAGACAGAAACTGCAATCTGAATAACAGAACGCTTTAACAGTTTAAAAGCGTTGACTTGACAATAAATAGATACGGCGTTATATTCACGCTCGTTGAGCTAATTTAGATACATCATCTAGATGATATACTTCTTTTCTTATACCAGGATAATCGAACGTGATACCTCGCATCTTTAAATGAAGTAACGTCGTAATAATTTATTGTCAAGTCAACGCTTTCAAATTGTAAAAGCGTTCTATTATTCAGATTGCAGTTTCTATCTAACTTCCTTGAAAAAAGCCATCTGGTTGATGTGCGAAAGCTTGTTGACAATTGTTTATACACTGAATAGCAATTGAATTAGAGACAGCTGGCGTTATGCAAATGCGGCGCTGTGGGCGGCCCTGTAAACAGAAACGACATGAAGTATACAGCGATCCGACAATATAAGGAGTGATGCGACGGGAATCGGTAACAGTCGGGCGCATTATGAGTAAAACGAAGGATCTAAGCGCATTTGATCGAGGGCAAATTGTCGGGGCCCGACGAATGGGCCACTCCATTTTGGAAGTCGTGCAGGCACTGGGATTTTCACGAGCCAGTGTGTCACGGGTGCACCGTAAGTACATCGAATCCGGTAAAACCATCCCTGCAAGGGCCAACTGCCGTGGACAAAAAAGCGTGTGGATGAGCGGGGTCATCGTCGGCTAGCTCGCATTGTAACAGCGGATAGACGGGCCACAGTGCAAGAAATCACTCTGCAATTTAACGCTAGTGCACAAAAACGTGTAAGCAGCCACACCATTCAGAACCATCTCCTCGCTATGGGGGTACAGAAGCCATCGTCCCACGAGGGTACCGCTGCTGACCGCACATCACAGGGTGCAAAGAATAGCATGGGCGCGGGAACATCGCCACTGGACCCTAGACATGTGGAAAAATGTTGCCTGGACTGATGAGTCGAGATTCACGTTGGTACATGCGGATGGCAGGATACGAGTATGGCGCCAACCACATGAAGCGATGGATCCTTCTTGCCAGCAGGGTACTCTTAAAGCTGGTGGGGGTGGCATTCTCATCTGGGGACTGTTTACGTGGACTGATATGGGAGCCCTGGTACGTGTGACATCATCGTTCACTTGTCAACGTTACCGGGATATCCTGGACGGCCATTTGCTTCCGTTTGTGCGTCTTGAACATCCCACTGGGGACCTCATCCTGCAACAAGACAATGCACCGTGCCATCGCTCCCGAATTGTAGGATGAACACTCCACCGACGTGACCTCGCTTCCTTGGCCAGCTAGGCCACCTGACCTCAATCCCATCGAGCACATCTGGGATGCCATCGAGAGAGATGTTCGAGGCTCTGACCCCCTCCATCAAATCTTCGTGAACTGTGGGAGCTTGTTCAGGGGTCGTGGATCCGTATGGCTTCCCAACGCTTCCGGTGTCTTGTCGAGTCCATGCCGAGACTAATCTCCGCCGTCATCAGGGCGAAAGGTGGTGCTACACGTTACCAGACAGGTATTTCTAATTCAGTTGCTCTTCAGTGTATGTTCCTACGCCAATAAATCGGATTACTAGTATAGTTTTACTATTTATTACATAATTAGTGTTGAGTTCCTTGTTATTAATTTGCGATTCATCGCATTTGGGGTAATATAACTTAGGCTACTTACGGACGCTTAATAGAGTCCATACTAAGACGCTTTGAAGCAGTATTAAGAGTGAAAGGTGGCCCAACAAGGTATTAACCAGGTGATCATAATTATTTAGCCACACAGTGTGTATTCTACGCTATTTGACATCGGTGAATTCTCATACGGGATTCCAGCCGTGTGTTGAGAGAAAAGTTTGCACACACGCATGGTTCTGAACAAGCTAGATCTATTGTTTCAGGTAGGTTGGAAATGCTCTTCCATTGATTATACAAAGCGACACTGGAATAATTTCGATTGCTATACAAGTTCTACATGTGATTGCTTACTTTCACACATTTTCGTTTTTTTATTACCAAATTCTGGGTTTCATTTTCTTTTCACAATATTTCGTGCTTAGTTCATAACGTTCCTATCTGCCAGACTGTTGGAGCTATGCATTCTGAAATGAAGTAAGGAAAACTTGATGACGATTTTGTCCCAACTCTGCATTTAGTTTATTCCTGTCTTCAATTTTCAAAACCTCTCAAGCCCTTTTTTCCCCTAACATTTTTTAAAGAGCTTTTGCAAGTTTATTGGAAATCCGAAGAGAAATGTAACTTCCACACATCTAAATATAGCTCCCTCTAGCGGAGAAAAAGAATAAATATTTCATGACCGGTAGGGATCAGTTCGTTCGGTGAAGAAAAGACGGGGATAAAAAAAAAAAAAGAACCTTACGGGAGTGGAATGTTTATAGAGTTTTCTTGAGGCTTGTTTTGACATTCTCCACGCATGCTATTATTAACTGTGACGAAACAGTTTTCAGCGACCACAGATGTAATTTATTTTAATTCATGCGAAGACTTGCACCTTAGGAGAAAAAAAAGTCATATTTCCGTTGCGCCTTAATTTCCGGTGAGCTCACTGCTAAAATAGCATTCAGCCTCCTTGGGGTAAATGTTTAGTCTAGCATAAGAGCGTTTTCGCAGACTTTTGCAAGATTAATTTGATGGAAATGCATGTAAAGCAGCGAATTGGAAGCCTGGAAGAAGCAGCTTCGATGGTTTATTTAACTGCATAACCATGTAATTCGCACATGAACAGCGTTTTTTATGGGAAGGACATTTCTCCAGCTGCCAAGAGAATATGTTTGTTTTATGAGAGCTTCCCACCTTTTAATACGAAAGAAAGTGTAGCCATACACGAATTCCATGACTTCTAGGAAGGTTTTTAATTAGCTACGCTACCGTACTAAAACTGTAAGATTTTATTTATATGATTTTATGTTGAGGTCAGTGTGATATGTTTTTATTTCTGCGACAGTGAACATTGGATGGATCTATATGCACAACTATAGGGAATGGAATTTTATTTATTGAAATAATTCTGTTAAAATTTCAAAACTAAATATGAATGCCTCTCTTTTCATGCAAAATTAATTTATATTCCAAGTTTTCAAGCAAGAAAAGGCCAATTTTTAAATTGTTGTTTGAGCTTTAAATTCGAAATGAGATAAGTTCATCTTAAATGAATGATTCATTTTGATCTCCAATAACCTTCCCACGTAAAAGCTTTATGAGAAGTACTGAAAACGATTTCGTTAACTTTACTTAAAATAAAAAAAAAAGTCTTAAAATATGAGGCTATTATTCTCATTTTGAAACAAAAACGCTTTGGTTTAAATGCAATTGGCCGTTCCCTTCGTAAAAAAGCTGTACAAGGAAGGAGAATGAACTATCTGATCAAAAGTTTCCAGACACTTGCCTATCCACAAACTCTGTAATAGGAAAGGAATTTATATCGTGTTGGTCCACCCTTCCCTGCTACACAGCCACCATTCTGTTTAGATAGCTTTCCAATAGATTATGATACACTGAGGAAATGGCTTTCCATCCACCACAAGAGCATTAGTCAGGTGAATCAGTGATATCTGGTATTTCGGTCTGGCTCACCGTCGAGATAGTTTTTTTTATTGGGAGTTCAACGACCAATGTGAGCAACTCAATTGGATATAGGCAGTCGCCCGTCCCGAATTTAGGGCCACTGACTCCAGGGAAGTGGCCCTAAATTCGGGACGGGCGATTGTCTATATCCAATTGACTCCAGGGAAGGGAGGAAGCCAGTGTCGTAAGACAAACCGAACATCCATGCCTCACCGGGATTCGAACCAAGGCCTTTCACGGACCCGGGTTTGCCTCAGCATCGTAATTCAACTCTCCAGAGAATGATCAGAAGCCATCGCGTAAACCACTGCGTCGTCGTCGGCGATTCGAATTCATCTCGGTGTTCTATGAAGGCTGGATCGGGACTCTATGCTAGCCAGTAAAGTTCTTTCACACCTATCTCATCAAACCATCCCTGCACGCACCTGACTTTTGCTGACGGGGACATAGTACTGTTGGCAATGGAAAGAGCCTTCACTGAACTGTTGCCATAATACTGTGAGCAGAAAATTATCTACAATGTCATTATAGGCCTCGGCGTTAATACTACTGGGCACTGGAGCAAGAGAGCCTGGCTCAAACCACGAAACACAGCCCCAGAGCACGATGCCTCCTCCAGAAAAACTTCATAGTTGGTGCAACGCAGTCTGTCAGGTAGTTTCTATCTTCTACACCCAAAACTCGTCGGCCGGACTGCCAGATGGTGAATCGTATTTCAACCCTCCAGAGAACACGTTTCCACTGCTCCTGAGTTCACTGACGCTAAGCTTTTCAGCACTCCAACCAACGCTTGGCGTTAATCTTCCTGGTGTTAGGCTTGTGTGCGGCCGCTCTTCCATGGAAAGCTCTCAACCGCTATGGAGTTGGAGTGGTGCAACCGAGGACAGGTGATTTCGTCGCACCACGTACTTCAGCATTGGGTGGTACCTCTGTCATTTTACGTGGCTTATAAGCTCGCGCTTGCGAAGCTGTTGTTCCTAGGCCTTCGCATTTTACAATGACACTTACTTGCTTGATCAGGACAGTTGCAGCAGGGCACAACGTTTCCGAACTGACTTGTTGCTAAGATGGCATCCCATGACTGTGCCATGTTGAAAGTCACCGTGGTAAGATGGCATCCCATGACTGCCATGTTGAAAGTCACTGAGCTAAGATGGCATCCCATGACTGTGCCATGTTGAAAGTCACTGAGCTGAGATGGCATCCCATGACTGCGCCATGTTGAAAGACTCTGAGATGACATCCCGTGACTGCGCCATATTGAAAGTCATTGAGCGAAGATGGCATCCCATGACTGCGCCATGTTGAAAGTCTCTGAGATGACATCCCGTGACTGCGCCATATTGGAAGTCTCTGAGATGACATCCCGTGACTGTGCCATGTTGAAAGTCATCGAGCGAAGATAGCATCCCATGACTGTGCCATGTTGAAAGTCTCTGAGATGACATCCCGTGACTGCGCCATGTTGAAAGTCATCGAGCGAAGATAGCATCCCATGACTGTGCCATGTCAAAAGTCACTGAGATGAGATGACATTCCATGACTGTGCCATGTTGCAAGTCTCTGAGATGACATTCCATGACTGTGCCATGTTGAAAGTCTCTGTGATGACATTCCATGACTGTGCCATGTTGAAAGTCTGTGATGACATTCCATGACTGTGCCATGTTGAAAGTCTCTGAGATGACATCCCATGACTGTGCCATGTTGAAACTAAGATGACATCCCATGACTGTGCCATGTTGAAACTAAGATGATATTCCATGGCCGTGCCATGTTGAAAGTCACTGAGCTCTGCCGTACGGCGCATTCTACTGTTCATGCTTGTCTATGATGTTTTCTAGACGGTGTGCGTTTCTTTATACCTGTATGGGCCATGGCTGTGACCTAGGGTGAGGGTTCTAGTAAATGACCAGTTACGAGTCACAACATGAATATTTCCTGATTGCTGTATGAAATTCAATCACAGCCAAATAGAACTTTCTGTAAGAAGCATCTAGAAGGGTTATAGAATACTACTAACATGTTAGTTTCTTTCTAGCAGTAGAGAGAAAGTCAGAATAAAGAAGACTACTTTCTCTTACCTTGAACCACAGAGAATGACCATTTCTTTCCAGTGATTGACTACTCTGGCACCAATAAATGACCGCAAGCAGAAATTGTTGAAATGTGTTGCTGAAACCAATGGAAATTGTAATTTTCTTGTCCTTTAACACGGATTACCTATAAAGTCAGCCTCAGAGTAATTTCTTCTAGTTTAACCTCTATTAAAATGTGAAAATATTACTGACAATATTCATTCAAATTATACACTGGTGTGCAAAAATTAAGGACGAAGAGGAGAAATTAGCATGACAGCGGAACGAACAGGCAGAATGGACCGCAATACCACTCAGGAGATAGACTAGGGTCCGGTACGGTAAGGCATGCGCATATATGCAGCATGACTTGGGAGGGGGGGTGTCAGAAGGGTATAAAGCACTCGGGCGATGTACGCTCAGCAATTCGGTGAAAGCTATTGCACGGTGTACATCGGTTTGAACGACGTCAAGTTGTTGCCACCGTGTGATATGGCAAACAGGCAATCCAGTAGACGACATCTGGATGACTTTACCCGAGGTCGCGTCATTGGGAAGTTCGAAGAAGGTCGAAGTGTGACTAGTGCGGTCGATGAGTTCGGGATCGCTCACAGCACCGTTTCAAGAGCTTGGGGAGCATTTCAAACGCCAGGAACAACTGTCCGAGAGTTTTGCAGTGGTCGTCCACGAGCAACCACGGTGGCGGACGACCGGTATATTGTCCTACAGGCGAGAAGAGACAGACGGCAGACAGCGGGAGAAATCGCAAGGCACAGACAACTGGACGTCCGTTATCGCGATTTACCGTGGCCAGGAGGCTGCACAAAGGTGGTCTATTTGCACTGCGACCAGTACGGTGTGTGCCATTGACGCCTGCTCATCGGAAACGGCGGTTTCTGTGGTGCCAGGAACACAAGAACTGGACACATCAGCAATGGGGTCGAGTTCTCTTTACGGATGAGAGCCGATTTAGTCTGATGAGCGGTTCTGGACGTATACACATCTGGAGAGAGCAGGGAACACGCAATCCATCACACCTCCAATATCATCGAAATGGACCGGTTTGGAGGTGGCGGAGTTCTCGTTTGGGGCGGTATCATGCTTGGTAGCCGTACTGACCTCCACATCTTCCCAGGAGGTTCAGTCACTGGTGTCCGCTATTGTACCGAGGTTCTCCTGCCTCACGTGCGTCTGCTTAGAGGTGCTGTGGGTCCTGAGTTCCTCTTCATGGACGACAACGCTACACCTCATCGTACAGTGGCTGTCGCAGAGCTGTTGGAGAGTGAAAATATTCAACGCATGGATTGATCCGCAAGGTCCCCGGACCTAACTCGAATCGAACACGTGTGGGACCTTCTCGGGATACCCTTGAAAGCACGTTACTAGCCGCCAGCAACGATTCTGCAGCTGCGATTGGCGCTACAAGAGGAATGGGTCGCGATGCCTCAACAGCTTCTTGACAACTTCGTCCTCAGCATGGACAGACGTTGGAAATTCTGTAACGCAGTCAGGGGTGATCATATCCCCTACTAAAGACTGGTGTTTTCTTGGCAGCCGCCTATCACATGGACGTTTGTCTTCTGTCCAGTTTTGCTCGAAGCTACCTTTTCAATAAAGTGCCTTTGTATCCTTTGGATTCCTTGTTTGGACGGTTTTGCTAACTTGTCCCATATTATTAAATCTTGGGGACCTTATGGTATGATTTTAGTCGATGTGGAGCACTTCTGCACGAAGTTACATTCGAAAAACCGTCTCGTCCTTAATTTGTGCACGCCAGTGTAATTAGAAGGATCAACTTGGGAAAGCGAAAAATCAGGCTACCTATAAACAAAAACTAAGTTTGATTCAGATTAAAAACAAAAATAATTTATTAACATTTAAGCAAAACTACAAGCAGGCTATCCTGTATACTCTATAAGAAACTTGGAATTAATAACAAATATAATTATAATTCGGATTTATTTAAAGTTCATAATAAGCAGAATACATATCATTACAGGCTACATCAGTAATTTTCCATCTCAGGAACTTTGAAAACACAAGACCCTTTTGCAACTGCCTCATGCTCTTTAATGCGCGCTATTGTATCGCTATGGCTGTACCACATTCGATCAACTTTTTTGGCCATTTTCATTTGTCTTTGGCCGTTGCCCTTACTTTTACTACGGATTCAGTATAGTCTTTTGTCACCACTATTCCTAGATAAAATTTCCCCTCATATTTTACAGTAACACAATCTTTTTAATTGAAATCAATGTTATGGACATCACTTCTGGCAGAGCGAGTTGCAAACAGCTCAAAATCGAGTCTGAACTGCATATCCGTTTGGGACAGATTCGGCAACATCTATAGGAACCCTGTTGTAAGGACAAACAATAATTGGATCTACCTCCGAACCATTTGCTGAATAATTACATAGTACTGTAGTGCATTTTTCTCTTTACCAGTTGCTATAGCATAGAAATTCCTATACATCTTTGGCCCAACAAGTTTGCCTGTTTTAGGACAAAGTTCCATTCCTGTCTCGATGAAACCGCATTGAATATGCGGTTTGGATCTTTAAGCAAATCATTAGCTCCTACTTCTTTCAAAAAGCCACTTAGTTCTTTAAACCTCTCCCGTATCATTTCTTCTGTAACAGCAGCCCATGCTTCCGATACTATTTCTGTATTTCTTCTAGCTACAGCAGGATTTCGTTTCAGGAATATTTCTATCCATTTCATCCCTAGCCGATTGTTTCGAAATGAATTTCTTCGTTGAGGTTCTACTGTAACCTTTCGGACGTCATCCTTCACCTCATCAAGTTGCAGAGGGAAACCTAGCTTGGCTTTCCCAATTTTCCACTTTACCAAGCGGTTTTTTTCTTTCGTCAGAGTTAAATGTGGCCCCATTTTAATCTCCATGGTTACCTTATCATGCAGTTTATTTATGAGAGTTCCTTTAGTAATATTGGAATTTTACTAGCTTTATTGGCACTCATGGTATCGCTTCATACTGCCGCTATAACTTCAGACAAATCATCTTCTGTATTGCGGAAGCGAGAGCATGACATTTTCTTCCCCTCTGCACAATCTTCCATGTTGGAATATCTACATATTAATTCTATAAGGTTTTTTACTGTAAGACCAGTTGTGAGCGAACGGCGGAACATAAACATATGGCTGAGGTATCAAAATAAAGGTATTACCATGTAAATGTGCCAGTCGAAAAGAAAAAGAGAGATTGGGGCAACGATTCGGGCTCTGCGAGACGGCAAAGTTCCCATGTAAAGTCTATGGGAGAAGCGTGCGGTTGACATCTGATCGGTTGAAACACGCGCTGTTGAAGGCGGAAGTATGGAGGGACTCAGATAGTCCGAAGTCTCTTCTCAGCGAACCATTGTGCAAAACAACGCTAGTAGAAGACCTGATTGTGTTATGCCGTTGGACTGTGTGATGTATATATACAATTTAACATTCATTCGATCCAGTTTATTCACGTAGGTAAGAAGTTTCCCATTATGTAAAGATGTAAATAAACTTTTCATATGTATTTATTCTTTCAAAAAACAACAACCTAATCGTCTATTCCGACGGGGTTTCGTCTACCGGGGGAAAAACTATTCGCCGATTCCGACGGGTTTCGTCTACAGGTTTCGAATCCCGGTGAGGCATGGATGTTGTGTTTGTCTTATGGCACCAGCTCTCTCCAATCCCTGAAACCAGTGACCCTAAATTAGGTACGGGCAACTGCTTATAGCCGAAGCGTTGGCTTATGATCATTCGTTCGTGAAGGGTTCGGGTTCGAATGGATGTTGTGTTTGTCTTACGCCACTGGCTCTCTCCCTTCCCTGGTACCAGTGACCCTAAATTACGGACGGGTGACTGCTTATAGCCCAAGCGTTGGCTTATGATCATTCGTTCGTGAAGGCACCTGGTTCGAATCCCGGTGAAGCATGGATGCTGTGTTTGTCTTACGCCACTGGCTCTCTCCCTTCCCTGGAACCAGTTACCCTAAATTTGGGACGGGCGGTTTACATTTGCGGTTTCATATGAGTTTATAATTTAAAAAACAAACAAAAAAACTTACCATCGTTTCCGACGGGTTAAGTCTAGAAATTTATATAAACGACATGAATAATAATAACCTAGAATTTCATCATTAATATCCACTAATTAGTGTACAACCAATAAATGCTACTGTCACCCAGTAAATGACCGATACACAATTTATGTCGGTCATATTTATTGGTAGCAGTACCCTTTGAGGCGATTCAGTAGTACACAAATATTCGCATTATTTATAAGATTGTCATTATACTTGGTAACAGCACGAGACATAATCTTTTCTAACACCAATGTATGACCGAAATGGTCATACACTGGTACCATACAAGGGAATTGCTCCAGTATGTGACTACCACCACTACTACTGCATGCATTTGAGGTTATACGTTTTCTTTCTATGAAAAATATATTTGGCTTTTAAGTTTCACAACAATTATAATAAAAGTAAGAAGGAACTACTATAATATGTGATTTATATTACTACATGACTAATCGCACAAGGCTTACCTTACTGTGGAGTATGAACAGAACAATCTCACTGCACCCACATGTATACCATCATCTTGGATTCTGTATCATGAATTATGGTCAGCCAATTACAAGCCTTACAAGAGACCTCGCAGCTTCTGTTATTTGTGCAACATAAGACAAATATTAGTAACAAATTCAGGCCTGTGGAGCTTATTGTAAACGATTTAAGAGGAGCTTGGTCATTTACTGGATCCAGTCATTCACTAGTACATTCACCCTATATGGGTTAAAAACAACCCAAAACGGGTGTCCGGTTCATTTTGATCATGTAATGTATGCGAGATGGAAGATTCTTGAGAAAAGGAAATTTTGAAATACTGTACACAGACATGCCATAAGTAAATAGGCACCTGATTTGTTACTAATATTAATTTGTCTTCTGTCCGCATGGAATGGAAAGAGCTGTAGCTGGATTTAATATCTGGTAGCCATACCCTTTGCCATACGTAGGGCTTTCACCCTGTCAGGTATTGTGGGAATGAGATCAGTAATGCTGATCTGTGGAATTTGAGACCACAATTCACGTAACAAAGCTAGCAGGTGTGCCTTGTTGGTTTCTGCGGCATCTGTCGTAATTTTCCATGCAGTATAGCCCACTTTGGTTCATATCAAGGTACTGGCTTGGCCACGACCGTTTCTGGATGCCGTTTTGATCTTGTCATATTTGCGCACGTTTTGTCCTATGACATGGAGCGCAATCCATGAACAAGGAGGTAGCCTTTGACATCTGACCACTGTAGAATATCAGTAGCAGGTCCCTCTCAAGGATGGTTATGTATTTTTGTGCATTGATGTTGCTTTCACGTTCAATGAGGACTGAACGACCAGTCGTCCATTTGGCTCTCCATATCATGATTGAAAAACCATGTTTCACAATTGGCTGTAGGTGCTTCAAGCTGAATTCCTGGCTGGGCAATCGCCACACCCAAGTTCTGCCACTCTAAAAATTGTGCAAATTAGGACTCTCAAAGAATATGACCATGCGCCAAAACTCCAATGGTCTCTCAATCATGTCTGTCGCCAATGACAATTTGCGCTAAATATTTTTTCTCACAAAAGTAGTTTACGTCCGGTCGCTCTTCCATGATAGCCAAGTTGGTGAAGATACCACTCAGCAGTGTTCTGGAACTCACATGGAGCTGTTCTGCAATCTCAACGGCCTTGCTATGAGGATTGGTTCCCACAGAACGCTTGACAGCTCGAAGATAACCCTGCGATTGCCCAGGGCGACTCGTACGTAATGCTGCTGCTTCCTTTCCTACCTTCTTAAACTCCACAAGCACTCTATTAACTGTGGCAAGATGAATTTGCAAGTTTGCAGCAATCTGACACTGGCTGGCTGTAAGATCCGATTGTCCTACGATTCGTCCTCTCTGAAAGTCACTTAGTCTCTTTGCTCACTTGGGTGGATGCATGTTTGTTTGGTGTCACCTACTCACTGACGTTGCCCTGTAAAATATATTAAAGAGAATTCGAGCATGCAATACAATATAGACTACTACATAGCAAAAATGGCATTACGACAGGTATCTATTTACTTATGTCATGTCTGTGTACATCCTGAATCGGATGTCCTTGTGCTAGTCTCTGATAATGTGCTAAACGTGCTACACAGCATCCGATACAATTTTTCGCATATGCAAAACAAAGTATTACTTCTTTGGATTTAAAGATGAGTTCTGTCTTTATTACACTCACGGACAATGAAATTTGAGCTCCTAGAAGAAAACATGCTACAACCGCAAAACTTTGCAAATAGCTAGAGTGCGTGCTGGTATGCAAATGATCCACGTTTGGTACGAGTGCGCATGACCACACATCCTGGGGTGGGGCTGCAAGCACGAACTGGCAGCCTTATAAACAGGCGTGTAATAGATGCCCCGTGAAAGCGAAAAGCACCGGCCGATTCAAGGAAGAGTACAGATAGACACCAAAGACTTCGATTTACGCAACTTAGGACTTTGAGAGAGGCCTGATCAGCAAGCTGAAAACCGCAGCGTGGTCGGCGGGTCGTATATCCCGTCACGTGGATCGTTCTGACCATACCATCCGACTGTGTTGGGAGCAGTGGACACGTGACGGCCCTGCACGCGGCGGAGCGGTTTCGGACGGACCAGGAGGACCACCGGTAGAGAGGATAAACTGATCGTGGGCGAGGCACGAACGGATCCTACGGGGACCCGGTCCATTATACAGGTAGATGTAGAGGCTCCTGTGTGCCCAAGAACCATTTCTCAACACCTCGCGGAAGCGAATATGCGATCCCTGCGCCCCTTACGTGTGCTGCCATTAACACCCGAATATCACCAGCTGCGTGTGCAGTGGTGACAGGCCAGAGCGACGAGGAATGCCACAGACTGGGGACGTGTGGTGTTTGGCGATGAGTGAAGCTTCGTTTTGGAGACATATGATCATCGTGTTCGGGTGTGGAGGTCCCCGTGTCAACGGCGCGATCTCAACCTCGCTATCGAGCACCACACGTCCCCCTCTGTTGGAATTATGGTTTGGTGAGTCATTGCCTACGATAGCCGATCAACCATAGTAATGATACGTGGATCATTCATGGGTCAGCGGTTTGTGGATAATATCCTACGGCCCCATTTGCTCCCATTCATGGCAGGGAGTCCAGGTGCACTATATCAGAGAGATAATGCTCGCCCGCACACAGCTCGGGTTGCCCAGGACTGCTTGCGTCATGTTCAGACATTTCCATGGCCTACCCGCTCCCTGGGCATATCCCCTGTTGAGCATGTGTGGTACCAGTTGAAACGCCGGCTGCCGCCGTGCCGCACTATCCGGGATTTAGAGCACATCGTCTAACACGTGTGAGCCAGTCTGCCGCAGGACAACATCAAGCGTTTGTTCGCCTCCATGCCGGACCGTATTGCAGCATGTATCGCCGCACGAGGAGTTGCGACGCGCTATTGAAGATGACAGGACTATGTACCACATATCCCTCTGTAATTGTTGTACAGCTCTGTTTTGCCATCATGTGTATCATTCATCTGTATCATTACGTCCATAAAATTTCAGTTCAATCCGATGCTTGCTTCCTTGGTGCGCAAATTTCATTGTCCGTGAGTGTATATCGTGTTAAAAATATCCACTGTCAAAAAGTTATTGTTAATTATTCTTCCAGTATTTACACAAGATTATCAAATGCTGGCGCTGAATCTAAAACAACTGAAATATTTCATTCACAGAAGCGAAACGTTAGTTTTCTTCAAATAGTTATGTTTTTTCCCCCAGTTTTACCGAAAAGACTCAAAAGTGTTAGATCGCATTTTTTTCAGTTGCCATTAAATCTGATTTTGAAGGTTGCCGTGAGCTTAAGAAATACACTGCTGGCCACCCAAAATGCAACACCAAGAAGGACACGAGATAGCAAAGCCAGATTTACTGAACACATAACAACAGATACAAAGATGGAACGATTGAGCTTACAGGCCTGTGCGACTTGCGGAACACGTAGACACAAATAGTTCGTGTGGCCCTCATGGCTGGCAATAACAGCCGCTACACGCCGCGGCATCGAACGAAAGAGGCTTTAATGTCGGATTGGGGTATGTCAGTCCACGCTGCTTCCACACGTTGCCACAGTTCATCAGGCGTAGCCGCGGGTGGAGCTTGCCGGGCCACTTAGTTGCTGATCAGCAACCAGACGTGTCCGGTGGGCGACATATCGGGAGAACAGGCTGGCCAGGGCAGCAGTGACACCTGGTGGGCCGTGAAGAGTTGTTGCACGATGCGTGCCACGTGCGGGCGAGCATTGTTCTGTTGAAACGTGGCCGCTGGCAGGTCCAAAAGATAAGGGAGGACTACAGGTTCCAAAACGTATGGAGATGTAGCGGTGGCTGTTGAGTGCACCGGCGATGCGCAACCAGAGGGGTGCGGGTGTCATATCCAATTGCGCCCTAAACCATAACGCCAGGCGACAGACCGGTATGGCGATGCATTATTCAGGCGTCATACAGTGTCTCGCCGCGGCGCCGCCACACGCGGATCCGACCATCGTGGTGCTGCAGGCAGAAGCGAGATTCGTCGGAGAAGACAATGTCGTGCCATTCCGTAGTACAGGTGCGGCGTTCAACGGCCCACTGCCGCCGCACTCGCCGGTGGTGTAACGTCAATGGTAATCGAATCAATGGGCGCTGTGCCAAAAGTCCTCGCTCCTGCAGACGACGTCGAACGGGAGTGCTGACACAGGTTCTTGCGCAACACAACCTTATTCCTGCGCTAACGTTCGTGATGTGGCGGTGCGAGCCGTAAATGCCCGCCGCACAACATGTCGGTCCCCTCGTTCGGTGGTGTGCCGCGGCTGGTGCAATCGCTCACGTCGGTCCGTCTGTCCTTCCTGCACCCACCGAATCCATACTCTCCTCACTGTGGCTGGATGTCGTCCCACACGGGCTCCGATGCTTCGGTACGATAAACCGTTGTCGCGATAAGTCACTATTCGTCCTATGTCGAACTCAGAAACGTGCTGGAATGAATGCCGTATTCTGCGACGAGGCATCAGGAAGCTTCCCACGCACAGGTCCGGCAGCACAACACACTTACACCCCGCCTTCTGTGCACCTCTTTTATAGTGTTTCTCGGTGGCGTGTCGGGCGCACATGATTTGCATATGCCCTGCAATGCTAATCGTTTGTATGTCCTCTCGCGGGTGACGCATGCTGCGAATTTTAGGCCAATCGGATGCTTCCTTCTTGGTGTTGCATTTTGGGGTGGCCAGCAGTGTATTTAAATATGTCTCTCAGAGCTGCGTTAACGGTTTAATATTAAATTTTTTGCTGAATGTTCCTGCAAAAGTCAATTTTGAAATCCTTAGTTAATGTGTTATGAAAAATAAGAAACTTCAACTTGTGCAGCATTTCGCAGATAGAGCATGACGATTCCAACAAAATAGGATGTATAATTTTGACAGGTACTCTTCACTCTTTGAAGCAACAGAAGTACAAAAAAAAAAAAAACTACTGACGTAGGGTTCACTGTTTTCAGTTTTTAATACTGTTTTCATCAGCAGATTGGCGTAGGCAAATTTATTTCCGAAAATTCACTTTTTTTTCGAACATAACTGATTTAAAAGAGGAGAGAATATTATAAAAATAACGTAAATTTAAAAGGAATTACTGGTAACCGTAGCGCTGGAATTAAATGCGAATAAGATTCAGACTCACTGAAGCTGTGCTCATTTGTAAATGAAGGCAGATATGCAACATTCAGTGAGAAATGTCTTTTCTCAGTTCCCTTCCTAACGAAATCAGATACGTAGTGAGGTGTCAGTAATTCTTCACGTAAGTCGTATTGCTTTGCTCATCCATTCCTGAACTCAGTGGGACATGAAATAAGGTATCGCCACACGTTAATTTAAGCCATATTCTTGCGCAGTCCTACTTATTGGAGATAAGAACTCACTGCGAGTATTTTAGATTAGCTCTAACGCACACCATTCAGGTTTTCTCAGATTGGAAGTGCGAGATGTAAAGCTGTATTTGTTTGATCAACCTGTGCTTATTTTCTGTACTGTAGCTGCATTTACGATTTCTCGTAAAATTCTCTTTGCGTCCTTAGAAATCTTTTTATCTTCCTTTCCTACAAGATTCGGCGAATTCATTTGCTTTAGAAAGAGAAATGAAGCATAGAAAAAAAGTATCTGGTATTCAGAATTTTGCACTGTTCCGGGTGATTACAACTCGTGACGTCACCCAGGTGGCGCAGTGGTCTAAGCGCTGGCTTCTGATCATTCGTTCGAGATGGGTCAGGGTTCGAATCCGGGTGAGGAATTGATGTGTTTGTCTTACGGCACTGACTCTCTCTCTCTCTCTCTCTCTCCCTTACCCCGAACTAGTGGCTCTAAATTAGGGACGGGCGACGCTTATAGCCCATTGAGTTGCTCACGGTGGTCGTTAAACACTCAATAAAAAAAAAACACTCGTTACTAAGTTTGTGTTATTTTATTCATGTTTAAGTGCAGTTGCACTGGCTTGTATTCGATTACCTCATTCAAAGTGCAGCGCACCTGTTATGCCACATTTGTATTTGTGATTTAGAATACTTTTTGTTGCTGCAACATGTGAAGGAAGACTTTTATATGAGAGAGGGAGTTTGCTGACCACCATATGAGCAAAACTAAGGGCTTTCAGCCGTCACCGTTCCGAATTTGGGGCCACTGGCTTCAAGGAAAGGAGTGAGCGAGCACCCTAAAACAATCGTACCTTCCACACCACACCCAGGAGTCGAACCCTGGCCCAGCTGCGACCACTAGTCCTACACTTACGCCTCTAACCGTGGGGCCACCAGAGTGGCGTAAGAAAAATTTAGATAATTTATATGTATATGAAACTCTAAGGATTCCCGCAACCGTGGCGCTTGAGTAGCCTATCGCGTGATCAAATTAGTGGAAACAACTTAATTGTGCACTAATTCACACAGAATACTGCTCTAGTTGTATTTCACACTTCGCGCAACAGTTTCAATCACATGCTTCACGTATCTCTCAGCAAATCAGTTGTGTTTGAAGTTAGAATTCCATGCTTTGTCCTCAAAGTATGTCGTGCCTCATTCATACCTCAGGCTTTTTATTCAGTTCATATAAATGATTCCATTCCTCTTTCGCTGTTTTCTGCAGACTTTCGCAAAGTGACAGTGATTTTTCCGAACAGGCAGCAACATTGCGTAAAACGGATGTAAACTGGGACATTTTTGCTATTGTGCGCGCGCGCGTGCGTGCGTGCGTGTGTGTGTACGAGAATGTGATGTTTTATTCGATGAAAGAAATTAATGATAAAGCGTTGATCGAATATGACACACACAAAAAAAGATCGAATAAAACATCACATTCTCTTACACACACGCACGCGCACACAATAGCAAAAACGATTAAACACAAACAGCGAGAGAACAAGCCAAAGACTGAAGATTAAATATTAAATGCCTATTAGAAAACAACCCAAAAAAGTGACAACTACGTATTCACAAAAATCTTTAATTAATAAACTCAGTTTTAAAATCAATGTGTTTTTCTACTTAGAAAATGTTCGCACTGCTTGATTGGCGCATATATTTGGGGACAGCTGGTAGTTTGAAAAGTATTCAAATGTTTGTGTACGGAAATGCTTAATTTATCTGGTACGTAAAATTTCAGGTACACCACTCGGACGTTTTGTGCTGATATAAATTACTTATTTATACAGGATTTTGGGAGTAAGGGTAAAAGACCACCGCGAGCAACTCGATCCGCTGTGAGCAGTCTCCCGTCCTTAATTCAGGGCCACTAGTTCCAGGGAAGAGAGAGAAAGAGAGCCAATGCAATAAGACAAGAACAACATCAGCATTCGAATCCGGACCCACCTCGGACGAATGGTTAGAACTCAGCGCTTAGATCACTGTGCCATGGGGGCTGCCTATACATTTAGTACACTGCAACTGAGCAAGTTTATTGAGAGAAGGAATGTTTCATGCACAACATCCTTTCTTCATCGTTTACTGAAATTTTACTGTGTATATGGAAGAGATTCATCAGAACAGGTGGTGTTTGCATTATTGTCCGCCATGACATATTACGTTGAAAACGGCCAAAGATTTTTTTCGAGCGTTGGAGAAAATGGAGTAAAAGGTACATCGTTCACGAGTTGTTAATTGGCTGAACATGAAAGGCTTCCAGGATCATAAAGTCCATGATAGGTTCAGTCATGACAATGAGTTTAGCTTAGATGTTTAGTTGTTATTTGCTTTCGCAACTGTGTTCATCTGTAGGGGAAATTGTTAGTTTATAACTCCTTGTATTCTTTTAGAAAAAAATGTACAAAACCTATGCTGTTGAAACCAAGTTTCTTCCATACTATGGACATAGTGATAAAATATTCAGCAATGCAGATACCTCTTGTCATATTCCAACTAATAAAAAAAAAAAAATCCTCCCCATCTGAAGAAAAACCATACGTAGAATACACACAACACTGGGACCTGTTGTGTGTGCGTAATGAGATTGTCAATAACAACCTGAGTATTCCCTAGAGCACGAAACCTCACGGAGCGCTTCAGGTCACCTTGTACGTGAAAATGCTGTTCGTCGAAATATGGCGTCTAAATGTGATACTTAATTTTGCCAATGATATCATATTTGCACTGTAGCAGTTGATTGAAATATGTGACAAGCTATAAGAGTTGTTACTCATTTGGTGTTAGGCGCTTATGATCATTTCGTTGCCGAAAAGAAAAAAAGAAAAAGTATCTTTTGCTGTTGTGGCTGCCGTTAGTTAACACCAAGTGCTACAATTATGAATAGCGTACTTAATTTACTGAAACATCCCGTCCCTTCTGATTCGTTGGGATACCAGCTGGAAATCTAAAACGTGGTACGTCAGAGCTTAATGTGCAGCAAGAGTTTGAAGATAGCTTCTGATCATTCGTCGGAAAGGGGTCCGCGTTCGAATCCAGGTGAGGCATGGATGTTGTGTTTGTTTTAAGGTACTGGAGCTCTCCCTTCCCTGGAACCAGTGACCCTAAATTAGGGACGGGCGACTGCTTATAGCCCATTGAGTTGCTCACAGTGGTTGTTAAATCTTCAATGAAAAAACAAACAAGAAACCTTTGTGCTAACATGAGCGCATTTTCTAAATGTGAAGAGGAAGGGTATTACGACCACTATAAGCAACTCGTTGGTAATCCCCCTCTCCCTAATTTAGGGCCACTGTTTCCAGAAAAAGAACAGTGACAGCGCCATCAGACAAACACGCCACCCGCGCCACTGCCGAGGCTTCAATCTCGTAGTGAATGGTTAGAAGCCAGCTCCTCAATCCACTCTGCCCCCAGTGCGGTAGATAAACACAGTTGCAACTTCCATGTCATAATTTTATTCTGAGTGGTTAATTACATGTATGCCATGAAATATTTTTCATATTTTACGCAGTGTGTGTGCGCGCCTGAAAAGTTTAGATTTTCAGTTAAACCACCACCACCACTACTCGTATTTACTGAACGTTATTTCATTAAATTTATTGTACCTCGTACTATATATATCAATGAGTCAGAATATTGTGACCCTTATGGCTTATGCGAATCAGCCTAAGAAAATGGAATCTCGTCCATATGCGATGTTGACATACCGTCTTGTACAGCTCCACCTACAGCTAGCACGGGAGTGTCCTGACTAGACATTGCACAAATACAGAGTCGCCTGGTCCGATGCTTCTAGGATCTGGCTCCAACATGTTGATTAACGGGCCCTTATTCCATTCCTCGAAGGTGAAGGACTACAACCATGGACGAAAACATTCAGGCAGCAGCAGTATCACAGTATGGAGATTGTTGTCATGCCAATCACCAGAATCCCTCATTCTAGTTGAACGCACTCTCACCGCCAGATCCTGCTTAGGCATTGCTTGGGATAAAATGTTTCCTACATGGAAACGTGTAAGCGGCTGGTACTGGACCCTTTCAACAAGACAACGTCTAGTGTAGAAAGTGCCGCAGTGTAAGGAAATGGTTCCAGCAAATTATCTAAGCAGTTCGTGTGCTTCCCCCGCAGTCAAATTCCTCCCACTTAAGTTCTTTTTTTTTTTCTCTTTTTTTTTTGTTTGGAGGTTTAACGACCACCGTGAGCAACTCAATGGGCTATAAGCAGTCACCCGTCCCTAATTTAGGGTCACTGGTTCCAGGGAAGGGAGAGAGCCAGTGCCGTAAGACAAACACAACATCCATGCCTCACCGGGATTCGAACCCGGACCCCGTTCGGACGAATGATCAGAGGCCACACTTAAGTTCTGTCGAACATGCATAGAATGAAGTAGGAATCGGATATTCAGGGTCAAGATAGTGCCTTATTCCGGGCCTCCATTTTGTCCAGCTGGTACAAAACACACAAGGACAATTTCCGCGGTCTAGTGAAGTCAATACCACGTCTGAATGAAACGATTATCGCCATGAATGGCGTTCCAGCCTGATATGAGGTGGGTAGGCATATTGTTATGGCTCAACAGTGTTGGAGAAAGGAGTATCTCCATTGGAGTAATAAGAGGCGTGCACTGGAGTTATCTGCGCCACAAACAAACTCCTTGCACGCCATTATTTTATCTATTACTATGCAGATGTTGTATTGATGTCCACTATGTTAATCAAAGATACGAAATACGGATAAATTTGCTAAATTACAACTATGATTGTTGGTATAAAGATCACAGATTTCTAAATATTAAGTGTACAAATAAGTTTTAAAGCGTTTTTGTGTGACGTATACTGCTAATTTACATATACGACATTCCCGAGCGCTGTTGTCATGTGACCGTAACTGGTCCAGAGTACAAAATGTGACACAGAAGTTTGCCCAATAGTCAAATGCACTTGCACATCGGTAGGTGAAAGACGGCAAACAATACTGCATTTATTCGACACTGCATTCGTAACGAATTTCATCAAGGAAAACGTTCTGCAGAAGCATGTGCATCAATCTGTTCTATTCTGGGGGATAATGTTCTATCGAAAAGCACGTGAGAGTTTTGGTTTAGACGGTTATTTAATGTTAGCGATCGATGATTTTGATGTTAGCGATCGACAACGAAAATCGCTACGGGTGATACACATGAGGAACTTCAAACATTTCTGGACGAAGATTCGTCTCAAACGCAACTAGAACTAGCTGAACTGAACAACTGGGGTTACTCAACAAACCATTTCCAATCGTTTACGCGTAATGGAAAAGATTCAGAAGGAAGGAAAATGAGTGCCACATGACCTGAGACACTAACAAGGATGAGCGTGTCATAAAGTGTTTGAATCTGTTGAACAAACAACACGGAAAGTATTTCCTGTAGAAAATCGCTACGGGTGGTGAAAAGTGGATATGGTACGACAATCCCAACCGCAAAAAGCACTGGGTAGACCCCGGTGAAGCAACGACTTCGACACCGAAACGAAATATTCATTCCAAGAAAGTTCTGCTGTGCATCTGGAGGGATGTGAAGGGATGTGAAGGGTGTGTTCTATTATGAACTATTGGTACAGGGTCAAACTGTTACTGCTGATCGCTATACGCAACAATTGCTGCGATTGAACCAGGAAATATGTCGGGAACGTTCATTCACAGGCAAAGGATTGAGTTTCGTGAAATACCTGCATGACAACATTTGGCCGGATGTCGCGAAATCTGTCAAAGAAACGTTATTGACGCTTGGGTGGGAAGTTTCGGAGCACCCGGCGTATAGCTCCGATATAACCCCTTCAGACTATCATTTGTTCCGATCGATGCAACATGGTTTGTCTACTGTACGGTTCCGGACATGTGACTAAGTGCAAAAATGGGTTGAGGACTTCATCGCGTCACACGACGAAGTATTCTTCATTTCTGGAATCCGTCAGCTGCCTTACCGATGACGTAAAGTGATGGATAATGACGGCGCATATTTTGATTCGTAAAGGTATTGTTGTTTTCTCTCAATTACATGTTGCGTTGTCTTGAAACGCTTTAAAACGTATTTGTAACCTAATATATTCTTTAGTAAGTACTTTAAAATGTAGGTCATCTGCGGTTGTCTGCATATCATTATTTGCCCCCATTAAAATATTAATCTATCAATAACAGTTACGCGTCTGACATCTTGACATACTAGGCTTTTATTATATCTCTGTATTTTACCTGATTTCCAATCAGCGAGCAGGAGAATATTCAGTGCTGACTAACTGAATTAAGGATGTATCTATGGCAACAGTTATTAGCCGTGGCAGACGATTCTGGTTTTGTTATTGCGCAGTTGTTTAAGATACGTCTGCACTTCGCCATACAGCTATGGAAGTGAGTGATCCGGACTTAAGAAGTGAAATGCGTTGTGCGACAAAATTTTGCTATCGTTTAAGTAAAACGGCTCTAGAAAAAGTTGATTTAACGAAAAAAGCTTACAAAGCAAAATCAATGGCAGATCCGTTTATTAGCGTAAATGCACCTCAAAATTAGTAGCAAGTTTTCGACACCTACGGGTGCCTTCCATCAGGATTAAAATGGTTACGCTTAATTTAGAGGGAAGCTAAAAAGTAAACAAAGAATAATTTGAAATTGGACGAAGACGGTGGTAAAATGTAAACGTGATGACAATGAAATGTTATTTACTCAAATTTGAAGCTCATATCTAGGCTTAAAGTATAGGCCAGATATCACTACTATTGGGTTTTTTATGTGCTTTATTCCAATATATATTGGAATATTCCAGATATACTGCTTCCCTTGAGATCCGCTTCCGGAAAAAACATTCCATTTCAAACAGGTTATTTGGTCCTCGTCGCTATCCTTGTCCTTCATCCTGTCCCTAGCTGTCGTGATTCCGGCTCGTTTACACCGTCTTTGTTTACTCGAGTGTTACTATTATTTAAAATCTCAAGATGATAGATAAAACTTTAATAAAATACATACACTAAAAGTTAAAAAAGTGAGATAGTATCGGCGATGTACTTTAGGTCAAAGAAAAAGAAAGTTCCCAACGAACCAAGCCTCTTTCAGCAGCATCAAGATTTGGTAGAGAAACATAAACACTCTACACAAAGAGTACAAGTGACCTGGTAAAAGTTAAAAATTCGGACAAAGAATACTGACTAAAAACCTCCATTAAAAAGCTCGGAATTTCTCCCCTAACACTTTGGACATTCTCGGGAGCTTGGCGATGTCCTCACTTTGTACTGAAGTTTTATCTATCTTCATGAGATTTTAAATAATAGTGACACTCGAGTAAACAAGGACGGTGGAAACGAGTTGGGACCATGACAGCTAGGGACAGGTTGAAAGACAAGGACCAATTAACGCGTGTGAAATGTAATGTTTTCTCCCAGAAGCGGACCTCAAGGGTAAGCAATATGTCCTACGGAGGATTTGCCACTAGGCCAACTAGGCAGCGGCCTAGGGGCCCCAAGCTCTAGAGTGCCCCAGGTGTAGAATCCAGAAAAGCGGAGAGCATGGAACAGAAAAACTTAGAAAAGGGAGGTAACGTTATTTTAATTTACTTGAATAAAATAAAGTAGTGGTAATTTTTTATTTCATCTTGAATGATAACTAAAGAAATAAGAACGTAATAATATTCCAATAGCTGTATTGCGAGCACGCCCGTGTTTGTAAGAGTGTGATAGAGAGCGCATGCAAAGTAAAGTTGTTCCTTTACGTCGAATGCGATAGAGGGCGCATTCGACGTAAAGTGTAGTTCTTTACATTTTGAATGTGCGATAGAGAGCGCATTCAAAATGTAAAGTGTTGTTCCTGGATAAGCATGAACCTCTTTGACTATGTTTACAAATATTTTTTTTATAACCTTTAATTTAATAACAAGTTAAATCAAAATAATTTTTATTTAAATAATACTCATATAACAATAAAATCATACTACCAATTATTATATTCTTAACTTAAAGATACATTTATTAGAAAATCTTATAGGAGCAAATTCAAATATGGGTGGCCAGGTGGGGGTGGAGGCGCATAGAAAATTTGGCCTAGGGCCCCAAAAGCCTTAAATCCGACACTGAATATGTCTGAAATATTCCAATGAAATGTTATGTTATATCACGCACAGGTGACACCTATGAATAAGCAAACATGGAAGAGAAATGTAATTGATAAATCAGTTGTGTAGTAGAGCACGAAAAACATGAGATAAATCTGCTGAGACATCGTCGTTGCAGGTTTCTGAGTTAGTTAGAACCTCTATGGACTTTCTAAAGGCAGTTCCTTTGGCAGAGGTTTAAGGTGAGATTTGCCTGATTTCGGACCATAATGGGACAGCTGAGGATGTTAACACTTCTCTTGCAAAGACGGTTGTTCATTTCTTTTTTAAAACTTCTCGTCCGTGTTTGGTGAGGCGGACTCCAAAGGATCTTTTGGACATACCAATATAATATTTGGTTGAGCCATCTTGGTACTTCAACTGGATGGAGTAAACTCCTGCATTGAACAGTGAGGTACAGTAGCTCTTGTTCGACATCAGGCATTGTGATAACGGTTTAGGCGGTTGTATTCCAACGCCAGGTCATAATCTCCTTAGCGTGTTCTTGACGTAGAAGGTGAGTCCAGGAACATATGGGCAACTGCCGATATACTATAATTGGCTGACTGTGGCATCGCGTTTGCCCGGGACTGCGTAATCAGATTCCGCTTTTCTAATGATTTCATCTATCATTTCTTGTCTAAACCCGGTTGCTGTGGCCAAAGATTTAACGCAGTTAATTTCTGCAGACCTGGCCGATGTGTCAGAGGAAATAATGAAGGCACGTCTATCTATGTGCCGAAAAAGTGCTAGTTTGTATGAGGTGGGCCCCATAGAAGATGGCAGAATCACATTCGGGGTGTACGTCGGTTTATAGTAAACTTCAGTGTGAAAAGTTCCCAACGGCGATTTCTTAACTAAGACATCTAAAAATGGGATGCAGTTGTCAGCACCACAGTACATGGTGAAGCAAATTTCACGGTAGATTGAATTGATGAACACGAAAAAATCGTCTAGCTCTGCCTTGCTATGTGGCCATATAAAGAACACATCAGCAACGTACCTTAGCCAAAGAGAAGGAACTCTGCCATTTCTATTTAAAATTAGTGACTCTAGTGGTCTGAGAATGGACTCTGCTAAAACAGTGAGTCAACGATTTTTAGATGGTATCATGATTTAAAAAAAAGGGCGGTTGTTGACAGAACTCGCTCCTAGGCCTGGTCGACATGAAAGTGTTGTTACGGAGCTTAACACTGTTTGGGCAAGCCTGCAAGAAGACCAACGAATGACGTGTGAAGACATAGCGACGTCAACTCATATTTCAAAAACGTCGGCATTCCACATTCTACGCGACAAATTACTGCTGCATCGTGTGTGTTCCAGATGGGTACCTGATCACCTGACGAGAGAACAATTGTTAGCCAGAGTTCAGGTATGTCACGAGTGGAAACAAATGATTTCAAAAGATCCAAACTTTCTAAACACAATAACAACTGCCGATGAAACATGGGTCCACTATTTCGACCCACTCGCGAAGCGTGCAATGAGTGTCAGGAAGCACACAGCTCGCGTCCTCCGAAAAAAGTCCGCCAAACCAAATCAGTTGGGGGATGATAATTTTCTTTGATAATAAAGGTGTAGTCTACCAGCATGCCGTTCCTCCACAAATTACTGTATATTACATTTCTGAGTATCACATTTCAATCTTGTCATGTATTACGACACATATTGATTAAGCGACCGGAACTCGTGGGCAAGTGGACCTTACACCATGACAATGCCCGCCCACATGTGTCTGCTTGTGTTCAACAGTTTCTCACGAAATACAGTATTGAAATCATGCCACAGCCTGTCTACAGTCCTGATCTCGTCCCGTGTAACTTTCTGGTTGTTTCCAACAATGAAGGAGAACTTCCGTGGCGCAACATTCAACACAGATGCTGACGTTATGGAAGCTGTACAGGGGTCGCTAAAGCAGCTTCCAAAAGGTGCCTTCGCCACATGCTTTGAAAAGTGGTCTGAACGATGGAACCGCTGGGTATTATCTGAGGAACGATACTTTCATAAAGAATAACACATACTTTGCTGTACCTATATTTCTTCATTTTGTGTGATTTGACTGTGTTTGTATGGAATGGACGTTGTATTTTAGTTCTTCATCACTCTCAATCCGTTTACCAGTCAAATAGTCCTGCATATATAGTAACAAATAGTCCTGTTTACCAGTCAAATAGTCCCGCATACCAGTCAAATAGTCCCGCATACCAGTCAAATAGTCCCGCATACCAGTCAAATAGTCCTGCATATATAGTGGAGAATGCTCAAAAATATCCCAGGGAAAGTCCTTGATTGCCTGTGTTCTGGTAACAACATGCCAGCGAACTTTTTTGTGGACAAGAAGAACCACACTGGAAAACAGATTTGTACGACGGCTTTGAACAGCGCGTCGTAGCGTCCAAAAGAGTGTTGCAATCAGCATCGGCATTAATGCATTAACAATAATTTCAAGAGACTTTTGAATGCGCATCTTTCTGAACTGTACGCCTTCAGAAATTTCTTAATTCTTCTTATAATTATAAAATATAAATTCAGGCAGGAAAGTACCTTGACACACACAAATGTTTACACTTTTGCGACAACTGTCTACGAGAAGACGTGCTGAAATCGTAAATGAATGGCAAGAGAACATTGAAAGCTAACGTCTGAAAAATAATAGGGATATGCAAAAGTTTCCGCCGTCTTGAGGAGACAGGAACAATCGGGAAACCAATACACATTTATTTAACGAAATATTGGCCTTAGCATCAATGACCTTTTGCCATTTTTCAGGCAACAAATGAATGCCCCTTTGATAGAAGAACTCGGGGCTTGAGCTGAAGAACACAGTGACGAAATTTTCCATTTCTGGAACTGTGGTGAACCGCTGTTGGGCTAAGGTATGTTGCATAGAGCGAGACAGATAAGTCTGAGGGTGCAATGTGCAGGGAGTAATCCGGTTGCGGTAAAACCTCCCAGTGTAACTGTTCAAGGGTTGATTTCGTGGTAGCACCGACATGTGATCTAGCATTATCGTCTAACAGGAAGACAGTAGCGTCCTTTACCTGTCCATGGGCGTTTTTGCTCGATTCTTGCACTCAGTTTCATCAACTGATCGCTATATCGTTGTGCAGTGATTGTTTCGCCCGGTTTCAACAGTTCAAAGTACAGCACTCCGTGCATATCCCACCACCACACAAGAACACCTCCCCCCCCCGTGGGTATCCTGTTTTGCAGTCGATGTTGATGGCTCGCCTGGGTCGACCCAGGGTAGCTTGCGTTACGGGGTTGTCGCAATAGACCCAGTTTTCATCTCGGTGACAACCTTCCCCAAGAAATTCTTGGAACCCTCTTCAGCAACGATATGCTGATGCCCAATCGTTGACCAACATTACGCTCCGTTAAAGTATGCGGAACTCACTTACCAATCTTCTGGATCTTCCCGAAGGCTTGTAGACGCAGTACCACCGTCGATTGAGCCACTTTCAAACGTTTCGCCAGTTGCGTTGTCGATTGTGTGGCATCCTCTTTCAACAGCAATTCCAACTCTTTGTCTGCGAGTTCCTGCGGTCTACCTGCCCGTGGCTTGTCTTCCAAGCTTAGATCACCTTTCTTAAACCTGGCAAACCATTCTTGAAACGTCCGCTCACCCATAACCGTTTCCCCATACGCCTGACGTATTGAATCGTATTCTTCACTCGCTCTTTTCTCTAAATTAAACATGAATAACTAACAGTGCCGCAAATTAACTTTATCGACTGCCAGGCTTGGCTTCATGTACGAACTGACAGCACTGGTCGCCGACCGGTTAGGCCACTACAGTGCCCGCTAGCGGGGCCGGCAGAAACTTTTGCGTACCCCTAATACATGATTTTAGAAACAGAAAACTCGCATCTGAATTAGCAGAATAAAGATTGGCTTTAAGCGACCGGTGTTCACATAACGTCCGGATCGTACGAAAGTTATGGCAAAACAATTCTTTTCTCGCTCTCATCTCAGCAACACCGACCATAAACTTTGCACTGGTAATATTCTAGTCCTCTGTTCTCTGCGCCATAATCCAAGGCATGAAGGGGAAGGGCTAGTCCCTCTGACATGGGCATCATGCCGTTGGGAGAAACAAGTGACTCAAACATCTTTTTCTTTCTTTCTTAGATCTGTGTACATTGTTACAGTCCTTTTAGAATGTAATCAGTCAGAAAGGATTGGCGTCAATCACTCCCACTGAAAAAACAAGATATCTATGTAAAGTAACGTTCATTTCAGTCCCGTTCTGCCCACTTCCAGTTCTTCGATTCTGCGGCGGTACCAGTTCTTGTCCTTCGAGGCGAAGAACTCCTTCACCCCAACTGACACCTACTTCTGGCTATTGAAGTGCTGCCTGCGAAGGAAACGAGCCATGGACAGGAACAAGTAATAATTCGACGGGGCAAGGTTCGGACTATATGCTGGATGTGGCATCACTTCGATGCCCTCAAGTTCCTGGAGTTTTGCCCGGGTCGTTCTCGCATTATGAGGCTGAGCGTTGTCCTGCTGTAGGAGAGCGCTCCTTCAGTTCACCAGTGCGAGGTACTTCTCCTCCAAAACGGCCTACATCCGCTCCAGCTGTTCAGAGTAGAAGTTGGCGTCGATGGTTCGACCGTCTGGAACAAATTCGTAATGGATTATCCCCTCGAAATTCCACCAGAAGCAAAGAATCACCTTGTGCTCGGAACACCCACGTTTGGCAACAGGTTCACGAAGCTGGCTCGGGCTTAACCTCTGTCGTTGTGCGTTAGGATTACGGAAGATAGACCCACTTTTCATCGCACGTAACAATTCTCTTGATGAAACGTACATCGCGAGGGTTTTCTAAGAGTTTCGTGCACACTTCCACTTAGCGGTTTGCTTCAGCTGGCGTCAGTTCGTGAGGCACAATGCGGTAGCTGAAGGTGACAAACTAACTGACGCACAATGCGGTCGGTGGTCTATGATATGCCCAGCTTTCCTGATAATCTCAGAGTGCTGGTTGTCTGATTTGCCTCTACGGCCTGGCGCACGGTCTTCGGACCCAAGATTCGCAGCCGACTTCACCTTGGCTGATCGTCAAGGTGAAGTCGGCTGGCTGATCTTCACCTTGGCTGATCGTCAGGTGACAGAAACTGTCACCTGAGCGAAATTTCTTGAGCCATCTGGTTGCGGTGCTGTGGTCCACAGAACCTTTCCCTTTCGCATGACAAATGTGTCGTGTTGCTTGAGCAGCGTTATGGCCGAGTTAAAACTCTTACAGCAAAAGTTACCTAATTAGCCGGTTGCGGCTGTTTATCTTTGAGGCGTGCCATCCACAGACAGAACGACGACATGCAATGCTGTTCACAGCAACGACTACCACTTTATATCCCTTTCGACTGACTGCAGTGCGTGACTTGAACTAGTTTAGACATGTGACATGCCAGCCGAAGCACATGCGTTCATGCAAATATTGCAAAACTTTCGACTCACGTTCTGTATATTACCCAAGGACAATGTAACATTACTAAACACAGTGGTTGAACTATTTTTTTTTTTTTTTTCGAGGTTTAACGACCACCGTGAGCAACTCAATGGGCTATAAGCAGTCGCCCGTCCCTAATTTAGGGTCACTGGTTCCAGGGAAGGGAGAGAGCCAGTGCCGTAAGACAAACACAACATCCATGCCTGACCGGGATTCGAACCCGGACCCCTTCGGACGAATGATCAGAGGCCAACGCCTTAGACCATTGCGCCACCGGGGCGGCGTGGTTGAACTAGTTCCAATTCCATACGACTTTGAGCTCCGAGACTACTTTACAAGATTAGTTATCTAAATTTAGCCTTGATATGGTTACCCGTATACAATCCATTTTCCATGGTAATCTTCACCTTTATTCGATTAATTTTCTAATGTTATAATTTTCCATGATTATAATTATCCGATTCATTTCTACAGATATCGCATCCAGTTTCAATAGATATCTTTGTCTTTATTCTATCCATATTTCATGGTTATCTTTGTATTTGTCCGGTCCTCTTTCCACGGTTATCCTTTTCGCTATCCCATTCCTTTTCTTTGATTATCCTATTCATGTTCCATTGTTATCTCTATCTTATCAACGAGCAATTCTTCCAGAAACAGATATGTACTGACAAATACATATACGTATGCAAGCATGCAAATGAGCATGTACACAAATGTACATGTTTATTTGCATGCGTACATACGAAATATAACAATATATGTACATAAATATATATTTACATCATTCGTATGGAAAACTTGAATAGAAAAAAAAAAAGACATCCTTGAAGAATATTGGTCATGCTTATATCTGTCAAGCGCAAAACGCATTTTTTCCTATATGCTTCTGACAGCAAACAGGCTGTGTTTTCGATCGGACGGGCGGGATGACAACAAAAATAATTGCGCCATTGTCAGAAAGATGTGACGTGCCTGCCCCGCAGGACGCACATGAGATAAAGGCAGATAGCAGTGAGAGCACATGCCAGTGTAGTATAGTGGATAGCACTCGGAGCTCCGGAGCCGAGAGTTGTGGGTTCGAATCCCGCCCCTGGAATAAAAATGAAGAAATTTACGTTGCCATAGATGCATTAAGTCGAAAGACTCAATGAAAATACATTTTCACCTGGGCAAATAAGCTTTGAAACGTTCATCCAAAATTTCGTAAAGAAATAAAGTTTATATGTATATATCAAAGATTCAGTATTTCCTGGAGTTGTTACAAAAATTACATTCCAAGATTTTTTTTTCACTTTTTATCATTTTGTTCCACCGGTATCTTGGAGGATGGGGTGGGGTGAGGGTGGATATTTAACTTCGTTCGTAAGAGAAACATGTTCAAGCAAGTGGCAGTCGCTTTGTCTTCGCAATGTAACCAAAGCTCGCAGGTGTTTCCTACACTGATGGCTCATGATCAATGGTCCCCATGGCAACCACGTCACCAGGCCTAGAATCGCGCTGGGTGGATGGAAAATTCCTGGCAAAGCTCAGAGCATTTTTATTAAAAGCCGCAAAAGAATGCAATAGCGGGAAGATTTTTGCTTATGCTTCGCCGAGTCTGCAATAACACCCTATAGATCCTAGTCTTTGTTTTTTTTATTTTTTTTAAATACCTTTCCCTGTTTGGCCTTCTTTTTTCAGCATTCTTTGGAGCTGACAAGAACAAACAAATATTTCATTTTTCTTCCTGATCTTTCTTTTTTTTTTCTTGGCATTTGGTGAGGTAGGTGGCGTTCAATTTGAACCTAAGAAGCTCAGAGCAAACTTAATTTCGTTTGAGAACGATCACTATTTTTGTTCGCTGTTATTATTAATTTTTTCTTAAGCTTAAATGTAGATTTCCTTTTAATTCCTGCGTAAGGAGCCTTTTTTTTTTTTGCTTCCCAATGATAAATTAAACCCATTAACAGCAGAACACTTGCTTGAGAGTGGGGTAAAGGCGTTTATTTCGCCTGCGCAGTGCTAAAGCAGATTTATTTTCGTTATTCATGAAATTACTTTTCTTTCCACAAAATTAAATGGGTAGAATAAAGTTTAGTTTCTGTTCCTACGGCACTAAATGCCCACTTTATAACAGCGGAAACATCCCAGTTGGAGTTGATAGAATAGTCTGCAAATTTGCAAACAAATGCAGGTCTGTGTGGAAACTAGTTTTACCAAAAAAACTCTACACTAACTTACATACTACAATAAACGAACCACACATGCTTAAAATATCCTTGAATGATTTAAAATCAACACTCAATACATGCCAAGCTTTCGCGCCATTGGGAGGCTTCGTTTTCAAAATATAGGTTTATTTATTCGAAAAATGAAATGCAGTGAGAAATATACAGTGCGATGGAAAACAAAACAAAACGCGATGATGAAATTATGTACAATGCATTTATACACGCTTCCTTTTGAGCTTCAGGAGAAGCAAAAGACAGGGGAAAATATAACCCCAGTATGTTCGATTAGCATCAAAGGACAAAAAAAAAAAAAAAAAGAAAGCCAGAAATTATTGTACATAGCTGATGGTAAGACGTATGGTAATTTTCGCAGAAACTGAGAAAAAGTTCATGAGTCAATTGACAAGAAAAAGAACAATTCTTAAAACAAATGAAATACACACTAAACGCAGTCATGGTAACCTTGAAGAATGATGATGATCAGAAGCATAAAACATCAAACAATAACATATTAAGAGAATACAACGTGTTTCGTCATAATATTTATTTTTTTCAAGTCGACCATGGTTTCGTTGGTTATTGACTTTATTAGCTTCATCAGGACGAATAGCACGTAAACATTCAAATTGTATATGATATCATAAATGGTGTTTACAATTACGGTTTTTGCTTAGTGGCTTAAACACGCTTGATAGAAATGGGGTGGAAGCCATGTCATTAACAAGTTGCGAAGATTTCTGATATATATGGAAAGCTTCCAAAATATCAAGTTTGGTGGTTGAATCTGGCTTGTCAATTAGTTTTGCTTCTTCAAAGAGAAATTTATGGTCCTTTTCGTAACCGTGTTTAGCCATCGACGACTTCTTCAGGTCACAGTTCCGAATGTAGGTCGTCTGCTCCTCCAATCGAAAACGCAAGGCTCTACGGGTCTGTCCTATATAGGAAGCGCCACATTCACATGGAATTTGGTAAATTTTCCACAAGTTTTTGTCTTCAACATTGTCCTTTGATCCTAAAAAGCTCATTTTGTTTATAGGTTTTAAAAACTACTTTAAAATTAAAGGTTTTGAGAATTTTTGAAATTTTGTCACGGGAAAATGGAATAATGGTAAAATTCTCTTGCAATGGACGCATCACAGGAGTTAACGTGGGGATAGGCTTCGGTTTCAGGAATTTTGTTACAGCCTTGTCTATAATAGAAGGGTTGTGTCCTCGTTGTACTGCAACACGTTTAAGGAAATAAACTTCTTTTTCCAAACTGTCTTTATCTGAACATTTATGTATCACGCGATATACGAAACTGTATAAACTGTATAGGGCGCTGAGTTTTTGTTGCCAAGGGTGATTGGACTTTGCATGTGGAGGTGAGAAAACAGCGAAAGACTTCCGATAAATTGTGGTTGCGAGAGATCCATTTGAGCGGGTAACCAGGACGTCAAGGAATGGTAGGCACCCGTTATTTTCAGTTTCGTAGCTGAATTGAATGTGAGGATCAATGGAATTTATAAGTTTGACTAATTCCGGAATTTCAGAATTTTTTCCTTTCCATAGAAAGAAAGTATCGTCTACATATCGCATCCATAAGTCAAATTTAACAAGCTCGAAAAGTTTTTCTTCAAATCTGTGGTCTTTGATTTCAAGTACATTAAACAATTAGTTGAATTTTGTCATAAATAGTTACAAACCATATGTGATTATCAGCCCAGCAGGCGTTGAAAAGTTGGGAGGAGGCTGAATGTTTACAACAGATGCCGTCGGTCCAACTGAAGACTGCTTTGAACGTGCGTTTTACAAAAAAGAGCAAAGTTTGCGCTGGGCACAATGAGTATCGTCAGGAATTATTCCATCAACATGATGGAGATTGAAGAGATAAATAACGTAATTTGCTAACACAAACAAAAAAGAGCAAACAGGAGAGTGACGAACTGGAGGATGATTGCGCACAGAAAAAAGGAGGTAGTCCTTGATGGAGTGCGGAATCAAGCTTGAGGCAAAATTAAAACACGGGGAGACTTCGTGTGGACTGGATTATCAAAGCCTGTTAAGAATAGTAGCACACAACGCTGATATAATTCAAAAAATATTTATATTACGGAACCAACAGTTGTTTTGTTCACGCAGAAGTCCGTGTTTCAGTTATTATGCCCACGTTGTATGAAGTCCGTGTTTTAGACAGGCTCACATAGTTTGGAAGGACATTATGTGTTGTTTGTATAGGAGATTCTTCCAAGCGTATGATAGTTCTAAGGACAAGCTTTTGTTGCACGCGTGCGGGTGGGTCATGATTTTAATATTTTCACGCGTAACTGTGCCAAGGTAGCTTGTACTCGTATAGGGAGTTGGTCTTTTTATCATCTTCCAAAGCAGAGTTGATCCTTTTTGGGTCACTTCCCTGCATAGAGCGGTTGTCGTCTTCGTCTTTTGTCTCTTTTATATTACTTGCACTTTACCAGGAGGGATACTTTTGTCAACCCCACATACACTATCTACCAACAAGTAAATGGACACCTGTAATAGCAAAGGAAAACGAAGTTTATTCACCTTCAATAGTTGGTGGAGCCTTCACGAGCGGCGAATACAGCTGCAACCCTCCGGGGCATACTCTCAACCAGGTGTTGTACGGCCGCTAGCGGTATTTTCTTCCACTCGGCTTGGAGAAGACAGGTCAGTTCCTTCACCGATTTCGGACGGTGGGGGCACCCCTTAAGTCGACGCTCCAACTCGTCCCAGAGGTGCTCGATAGGGTTAAGGTCCGGGCTCTGCGCAGACCAGTCCATTCGATTAACCCCATTGTCACCATACCAAGCCATGGTGGACCTCGCAACATGACAGGTGGCATTGTCATCCGTAAAGTAACATGGGTCCACCCCGTAAAACTGCCACAACGTAGGAAGCGCATGATCATCCAAAATGGCCGCGTTGAGTCTACCAGGAATTGCGACCAAGGATCCCGTGCCATACTAGGAGAAACACCCCCATATAGCATAATTCCACCGCCGCCGAACTTCACAGTTGGCACAATACATTCCGGCAGGAGGCGTTCTCCAGGCAGACTCCAAACCGAGGCTCTGCCATCCTAACTGTAGAGAGTGAACCTTGATTCGTCGCTCCAAAGAACCTGTTTCCACTGTTCAACGGTCCACTGTCGACGTTCTTCGCACCACGTTAGCCGAGCAGCGCTATTAGACTTGATCAAAGGCTTGTGGGCGGCAGCACGTCCATGATAACAGAGCAAATGGGCTTCCTTACGGATGGTATTCATCGAAAGAATACTCCCGGATGCCTGTTGAAACTCCTCGCGGATGTGGCCCATCGGTTTGGTGCGGTTCTTCCGAATTTATCTGGCCAGCACCCGTCGGTCTCTAACTCCCAATTTTGTGGGTCTGCCGGGTCGGGGCACATTCCGACAGTCACCTCTCATCTTCCACTTGCCAATAACGTAGGACAATGTCTATTTTGGGTACTTCAACTCTCTGGATATGTCACGTATGGATCAGCCATTTCTGTGATGCCCGACGATTACACCTTTCTCGAAATCGGAGAGCTCCGAACTGCGTGGCATCTGGCATGCGACTGGTTGCGTTGTTGTTTCCCACACGATATTTAACGGCGGCAGCCGTGACTTGTATCAGAACCGCAGATATCGTCGATTGCAGGGGTGTCCAATTACTTGTTGGTAGATAGTGTAGTATTTTGTTCTGCCAACTGGATAATTCACAGATCGTAAATTCCCTCTGAGCTTTATTTGTTTACTGGCGGCTTGCTCGTAGACACAGTGCCATACACAGTCGTGTCAGAATCATATTACGACCTATTAATAATGGGAATAACCACACTAGGACCAGAAGACAGCGCTGAGAGGGAGTGGCATGGACACAATGAGGCCCTGGAAGGTTGCCGAAGGTACACGTGGCCATTCACACTGAAGCAGATCACGGAGTTTCCGGAGATGACGTGGTTGTGGGTCGGCACGCCGAATCTGTCGATCCAAATAGTCCCACAAGTGCTCTATGGTATTGTGGTCGGGCGATTTAGCCGGCCAAGGGAGAACGGAGACATCGCTGTCGTGTTTCTGGAACCAGCAACACACCTACGAACCAGTCTCAACGTGGCACGATGCATCGTTCTTTTGGTAGACACCATCACCACTAAGTTGAACATCCAACATGAAGGGATTCATGTGGTCAGCTGCAATAAACAGGTAGCCATCGACGTTCTGTGACCCATCCAGTGGTCTCACATCATACCAGGAAAACATCCCGCAGACATGCATACTGTCACCGCCGGCCAACACTTGTCCGACAAGCGTGTCCGAGTGTTGGTTCTCGTGTGTTTGACGCCGTATCCGCCACCGCCCGTCTCTTTTGTGGAGTAGAAACCTCCATTCGTTGGAGAAGTCAACCTTTTCCCACTCTTCCATTGTCCAATGACGGTAGTCCCATGCGAATTGCAGGCATCGTTACCGATGAACCTGGGTTAACATTGGCGCCTTGACGCAAAGTCGACTCCTGAGACCCATGCGTAACAGGGTTCGCTCTACTTTTATCGGTGACACTTACCTGGGTGTCCCAGAGTTCATTTCCGTGGTCAGTTGCTGTACAGTTGCGCGTCGATTGCCTTTTACCAGTCGACGGAGATGACGTTCTCCTGTCGGGTCGATGGCCTTTGGGGCTCCACAGTTATGACGTCACGATGTAATCGATGTGCCAACCGTCCATTCTCCCACGAAGTCTGCTGCTACTAAAATGCTTCCTCACTTGGTGCGGTAGCCGATGTGATAATTCCTTTCTGCACGTCCATCAAATTACTACCTCTGCCTATTTTGCTCACGTTACGCAGTATGGCTCATCTGTTTTGGCCGGCCGTTTGTCTCCATGTAGTCGACTTTGTCACGTGAATTCTCTGACGGGCCTGGGCGAGTGCACTGTGACTCCAGGGGTGGTCATATTACACTCATCGTCAGAAAAATAGTTGCACCCAGAAGGACGTGTCGGATTGCAATGTGTTTTGGAAGGGAGTTAATGGTTACCAGGAACAATAAATGTTTAAACATTGGACTGATATGGGAATATTTATTGAGCTACACGCCAATAAGTAGTGGCCCTCAGTATGGCGTCAGGCCGCCATTTTTTCTCACACAGCATGCCAGAGTTGTACAGATTCCGAATGGTTTCCTGCGATGAGCCATTCCATGCAGCTTGAATCTTCTCACGCAGTTCGTTCATATTGTGCAGTGGGGGTGGATAGCGTGTCCAATAGCATCCCACACATTTTCAATCGGCGATAGGTCTGGTGATGCGGCTGGCCATAGTAGAGTGTCAGTGCGTTGAAGGAAAGCTCTCGAGACAGCAGCAGAATGCGGACAAGCGTTGTCCTGTTGGAAATCCCCACCGGAGTGAGCGTTCAGAAAAGGTAGGGCCACTTGTTGCAGGACCTCGTTAATGTAACGTTGGGCTGTCAAAGTGTCTATAATGAACACCAAAGGTGATCTGGCATCGTGGAAATTGCACCCCACACCATGACACCAGGTTTTCTGGACGTGTGACGCTCGACAACAAACCGTTCATCTTGGCGCTGACCACGGTGCTTCCACACACGGATCAGTGGTTGTCTCCAACAAGATAAAAGCCAGGCTCGTCACTGAAGATCACCCGCTGCCATTTTGCGTGGCTCCATGACAGTCTGGCACGACACCACTGCGGTCTTTGGCGACGATGCAACGGTGTTAAGGGAAGTCTTCGTAACGTGTAGTCTTACGTCTGACAATGGTGCTGGCACTAATCGGACGATGCACGGAGGGCACCATGCACTGCTCGCTGAATATCCGCAATCGTGGCTGTTGGGTCACTCCTCGCATGTCGGAGAACCAGTCGGTCCTCTCTCTCTCCGTGGTTCGTCTAGGTCTCCCAGACCCTTCCTGTCACTGCTGCGTGGCTTGTTCTATCCACTGCCACCAACAGCGTGCTATGGTGATATCCGCACAACCGGTATGGCGCGCAATACGGCGATGATACCATTCAGCTTCCTGTAGCGCGATGATGCGGCCCCTCTCAAACTCTTCCAGCTGCTCGAATTTCTTTCGAACTTTTCTTCGAGGCATACTTCACTTACAAAGGATGCAAGCACGCGCAACATAACGACCTTATATAGCTCGTCATGCAAAGTGCTACGACCCCTCCTTGCTTGCGTCATATACGCCGCTGAGCGTGATACTTGAATCATTTGCATGTCTCACGATGTTAAAATTACCCACGAAGTTTCATTCCTGTCGGTTGCTTCCTTATGGGTGCTACAATTTTTTTGACGATGAGTGTATTATGATACGACTGTGTGTATAGATGCATGAGATTTAACAGCCACATTTATTCCATGTTTCTTAATCAGAGTGTTGAACCTGAAAGAAAACTTGGGAAAATCTGTTTTTCACCCACAATATTTTGAACCGCATTGTTTTGGGATATTAGAAGCCTTAGGCAATATTCTCTAGTCTAAGAGGCCATGGGCAATGCTCGCCTATCCCAATGATCTGGACTGGCAACAAAACCATTTGGGCAAAAAATTCTCAGCTTCTTCTACTAATGCAGTAGAAGTTGGAGCTTGGATTGGAACCCTTAGTTTTTCTAATCATCCCATTTTTATCACCGTTCTTTCCGCAATTGATTTTATATAAAAAAGTACACGCCATTAATTAAAATTTTATTTTATAAAAAGTGAAGAGCTCAAACTTACTTCTGGAATAAATTTGCCTTATTATCTGACAAAGTTTGAGCTAAACCCCTTTACCAGCGGCTTACAATTTAACTGACCGGAATGCTTTTGCCCCGCTGACTATCATGGGTGTATTAGTTAGTACAATGAACTTGGTTACGGTTTGCTGTGATTGGCTGGTGCTCATGTGTTGTTTCATGAAAAGACTCGATATCTGCCTGTTGCTCGGCGTGGGAAAATCACTAATCCACATTCCCGCGATCATTATCTGCTTGCACGAGAGTACTTTGCAAGAAGTCTTTGAGAATAAAGAGGACAATGAGACGAACTTAGGAGGAGGCGAATGGCATTTAGGAAAAGTATTGTTTTGAATTTTGAGAGCCGAATTTTATTTATTTATTATTTTTCCAGATTTTCGATTTATGAAAATTAATTAGAGATTTGGGAATTTTAATCTAAAATGCTTACTGCGCGGAGCTTAGATGAAACATTGTTCCTAAGTTTAGACATTTGAATCCTCCGTTAAATGAAATCTAATGTTTGTCTTTTAAACTCGACTGAAAGTCCTTTGTCGATTACATTTGCTATTTCTTCGTCTCTGCCTTTTATAGTTAAAGAACTAACAAACGCTCATCTAAACTATGATTTGAAAACAGTTGTTTTATACTACTTTGGGCAGAAGGATCTGGGAAATATTGCGTTGGAAACAGCTGACGGTCTGTAGAATATTTTCGTGTGAAGTCGGCCATCTTCTTTCACTTCTTTCTTGATTAGAACGACGCCCAAGAAATGTAAGGTTAAGTTGTTTTCCTGTTAGTGCGTAAAACTGATAGACCGGTGGAAGGAGTTTATTTCCTGGTGGAACAACTTTAAGCTTTGCTCCCTATGTTGCCATACAATAAACATGTCATCCACATATCAAATCTAGGTTTTAGGTTCTAAGGTATAGTTCGAAAATATCTTGTCTTCCATCGGTCGTAATACGGTTTGTGCTTGGATTCCGGAGATCGATGAACCCCATGGGTGCTCTTCTGGTCTGTGTATACACTGAGTGGCCACTTTATTATGACCACCCCTCAGTACTTCGTTGGGCCATTTTTTGCCTTTAGTACTGCGTCGATTCTTCGTGGCATGGACTCCACGAGATGTTGATAGGTGGTTTGTGGAATCTGAGACCATGCTTGATGAATAGCACTTTCCAGGAGTGTGAGATTGCAGGGTTGTGGATCCAGCTGTCTTTTGGCTCGTTCAACTTTATCCCACAAATTCTCAATAGGGTTGAGATCTGGAGATTGTGGGGGCCACCTAGGCAAAGTAAACTCACCAGCATATTCCTGAAACCAATCCTGTACAATACGAGCACTATAGCAAGACACATTGTCTTGTTGAAAGTAGCCATCGCCATTGGGATAAACCATCTACATGACAGGAAGCACTTGGTCCGCAACGATGTTTAGATGTGATGTGCCAGTCAGACGTTGATCAACACGAATTAAAAGGCCCAAATCATGCCAGGAAAACATTCTCCAAACCATAACGTTGCCTCCACCAGCTAGAAGAGCAATGCATTTGGGGTCCATGCTTTCGTGCTGTTTCCGCCAAATCCTCACTCGGCAATAGGCATGGTGCAACTGAAAACGTGATTCATCGGACCACATAATTTGTTGCCAATTATTGACTATCCACTCCTTGTGCTCCTGTGCGAAATGGAGATGTTTTCTCTTGTTAACTGCAGACAGCAAAGATGTTCGAACAGGCCTTCGGCTGCCATATCCCATCGGATGCAGTGTACGGCGAACAGTGCCTACAGAGATTATTTGAGGGGATCCTTGATTAAGATGGTCTGCAATTTTCTGCACTGTTGCCCTTCTGTTGTCTGTTACCAGTCTGGACACTCTCCGTTCCGCTCGAGCAGTCACTAGTTGATGACGACCACACGTTGCACGTAGAGACCCAGTTTTTTGGCTGACAGTCCAGTCTTTAAACACTTTAACAACAGCTGCTCTGGAACATTTCACGAATGCCGCAGTTTCGGTGATACTCGCTCTATGGCTCCGAGCTCCTACAATCATTCCACATTGAAAGTCCGTCAAATCGCATTTTTTTACCCATCTCGTTATCCAAAAATCACTACTAGTACTGTCGCAAGCACTAAGCTTTCCATTTTCATAATAGCCTCGCCCTCTGGCGGCAACAGCGTGCAGCCATAGATCGTTTGCTTAAAACTGTCAGGTGGTCACAATAAAGTGGCCACTCAGTGTATACTATTCCCTCAAAACGGGGATAGTTGTTTTCGGTGACCAAGTTTAAGGTTCTCCTTAATTCTTGCACTACTTTAGGAGAATGTTGGTGTGATTCCACTATTTGATCTTCTAAATTATCGCACGCATTACGTACTGGTATAGAAGGGTACAAAGCGATGACATCGAAAGAACCCAGATATCCATTTCGTCTAGCTTCAAATTAGCTATCATTTGAGTGAAGTCTGCTGAGAATTTAGAAACCGCTCAGATTTCGGTAAAAAAAGTTGTAAGAAAATGGTCATCCCTTTCTCAAGAAAATAAGTGGGTAATCAGCTTGTGCTGACAATAGGCCTCACGTTCAGTCCTGGCCTGTGATGTTTTAACTTTGCGCATAATTACATAAGTTCCTGGTGTTTTTTTTGGCCACTTTGCTTGACTTCGGCGGGTAGGTGCTGCGATTTAGCTGTGGTTCTAACCTTGCTTGCTAGAGCATTCGTGGGTCTAAAAAAAAATCAATTTCGATTTTGCAAAATTTCTGTATAAATATGGAAAAACTTGAAACGGACTAAACGAAATTACTGGAAATTATGTGAAAACACGGAAGTTAAAGGACGCCCAAGATGTTGTCGGTATGTGTCTGTCTTTTAACGACATTTCCATTTTTAAATGGGCACACTTAATAACGGAAATTTCGTTAAAAGACTGACACATACCGGCAACTTTGCTGTAGGTTATGTTCACAAATTTTCCGCGAATTCCACTTTTTTTACAGTGTGAGAGAGTGAGGATTTGGGGGACTGATGTGAAACCATAAACCGTTAAGGTTTCTCCAACAATTTTATTATAACCTTCACTCTAAAAATTTTTTGAAATTCAAGAGCCATTTTGCGTGATTCCCTTCGTGAATTACGCCTGATTTGATTTTTTTTCGTGAAATGACCTGAATTTTACGGATTTTTTTATTTGTGAATTGACAGAAATACTCCAGTGCGTGTATCTCCGGTTTAAAACGGAAAATCTCTGTTTTATTAACGAAAAATGCTGAATTTTCAGAGAACTTTTCCGTAATTAATTTCGTATAGTAACGAAAAAATTCTGTTCTCACTTTATCCGTATCCATACAACAGAAAATGTATGAAAATAAGAGCGATTCGCGGGAATATGTACTTGGGGTTTGATAAACTATTAAATTTCAACCATCAGCCGGCGGACCTGATTTTGTGGATTGCATATTGTGTGATATTAAAGATTACTGCGCCACAACGGATACCCCTTCCCCCGAGTTGGTGTATTGTGTGATATTAAAGATTATTGCGCCAACGGATATCCCTTCCCCCGAGTTGGTGTATTGTGTGATATTAAAGATTATTGCACCAACGGATACCCCTTCCCCCGAGTTGGTGTATTGTGTGATATTAAAGATTATTGCGCCAACGGATATCCCTTCCCCGAGTTGGTGTATTGTGTGATATTAAATATTATTGCACCAACGGATACCCCTTCCCCGAGTTGGTGTATTGTGTGATATTAAAGATTATTGCGCCAACGGATACCCCTTCCCCCGAGTAGGTGTATTGTGTGATATTAAAGATTATTGCGCCAACGGATACCCTTTCCCCCGAGTTCGTGTATTGTGTGATATTAAAGATTATTGCGCCAACGGATACTCCTTTCCGCCGAGTTGGTGTATCTGTTATGGTATACGTGTTGTGTTACTATAAGAAATATAGTACTTGAAACATCCTGCGGGTGATTATATAATGCCTACATATCAGTCTCTGAACTCTTTAACATGAAAGCTTCTATAGCTACAAAGGGCAAATTTTAATAAGGCGATTTGTGAAATACTACTATCAAGTAAAATAATACTATGTTTAAACCCAAATGAAAGTCATTTTCAGCTTAAAAAATATTTAGTTCCAAAACACTGTTGTTTTGAAAACTCATCACAAATTACATTTTTTCCAGCATAAGTCCTACGGGAAAAATTATTATAAACCTATTCAGAAAAATAATAAGCTCCTACAGAAAATGAAATGATAAATTAACCCGCATTCATAAAGAAAAACCTTTCAATCTTCATGCAATTGCAGTACTCTTCGTTTCGACCTTAAATTGGACTTTGTCGCAAATGTCTTTCTTGCTCAGTCGGTGGCTCTCCTAATTAGAGTGCAAACTATCACGGGTTTGATCATCACCTACGGGAAGGGTTTCCTCATTTCGTAGATCAGGAAACGTCCTGCAATGCAACTGGTGCATTTAGGCTTAAGAAAGAAATGGGAACATAACTTCTGGATACAGACTTGAAAAGTCAAAATCGAAGCTTTTGAAAACTAGGGGAATTTCTGTATGAAAACAAAAAAAAATCCGAAATTGGCAATTTAAACAACAACGGAATTAGTCACAACGGAAAATGATTAAAATACTGGTTTCTTTTAGAAGCGGAAACTTTTCAAAGTCCAAATTTCATTGAAAATTGAAGTCAACTTTGTTACTGTTTTGTGCAGCCAAATTTTATTAAATAACAAACTCGTGAAATTCCTTTTGCAGTTTATTGTAAGAAGGTACTGCAATACATTTTTTCTGTTTTGTAGTACTACCTGCGTTGCAATATTACAATATTGCATGAATTCTATAAAGAAAGCGATAGCGACAGCACCCGCTATCAGTTTCTTTATAGAATTCATGCCGATTTATCGGGTTTGTTCGTATAGTATTTGTATGAGATTACTGCGCAAATTCAGAAAAGAACGACAGAGCTCCGAAGGTCTTAATCGTGCAGAAAACTGAAGGAGGTCATGAACGAGAGAACTTGAGCTACAGCTGCTTTTCGTGAGCTCATTGAAGAAAACCAACACACTGCCATTCAGGCAATAAGTTTAGATATCGGTGTATAGATAGGCCGTGTTGAAACAACTATTGATCAAAATTTAAAGTTACACAGGATTTGCTCCAAATGGGTGGTTCGAACCAATTAAAGTTATCTGAGGTGATGAGACGTGGTCCTGCCAAAATAGCAGAAGAAAAATAGGCTACAGTAGACTCTTTCAAGGTGATGCTGGAAATGTTTGTTTGAACCAAATGGATACAAACTGTCAACAAACACTACCACAGGTGATGAGATGTGGTTTTGTTGCTGTAAAACTCTCAGAAAGAGCACCAACTCTATTTGGGTTGCGGAAGACGAACAGCTTCCCGAAATCCTCTGACAAAACTTTCTCTGAAGGCAGGTGATGTTCACATTTTTTTCAATTCACAAGGGGTGGTAGCTGTAGGCGCCCTTCAAGAAGATAAAAAATGGGCAACAGCACATGCTTTATCCAAAATAGTGAAAAAGATGAAAGAGCAACGTCCGACAACCGGTGTGTGGTTTTCTTTCTCGATGACAGTGCTCACAAGAACCAACAAGTTAGGGCTCATCTGGAGCAGTTAGAAATCAAACCTCTAACCCAATCTGCGTATTCATCCGAATTTGCACCTTGGGATTTTTAGTTGTTTCCAAAAATTTGAAAGGCGCTTGCTGGGATGCCTTTTTCAATTGAGCGAGATCTTCCAAAGTGTATTCATTCACAATTGCGGAGTTTCCCCCCCCCAACAGGATTGCCCCCAAGCATTGCAGAATTGGCAAGCATGTCTGCAACTTTGAATAGATGCTGGAGGGGAGTACTTTGAAGTACAGTGAAAGTTTCATTGAGATTAGTTCCATATTTTTCTCCACAGATACATGTCCAGAACTTTATGAACGGCTCTCGTACAATCATTTGCAAAAGTTTAAGACCACCATTTGGCATTAGATTTCTGTCGATGCGTCAGCTACTGTCTGTATTACTAAACTTCCTGTCAGTGTTGCATCATCCTACAGAGGCAGTTATTAATAGAGTTGGGGGAAGCGTGCGAGCGTCAATTTGCTTCTGGTTTTCACGCTGAGAGGTTTCGTACGTATTTTCCATTTAGCGAAAAATGAGCAAAAAAGCGTCGTTAAGTGTTACTCAGAGGACACAAATAGTGACTTTATATCATGAAGGATACTCCGAACATGACATAAGTAGAAAGGTGAATGTGAGCAAAACTGCTATTCATAATATGATCATGAAATATCGAGATACGGGTGAATTTAGCGACCGAAAGAGAAGTGGACGTCAAAGGAAAACAACCCCACGTGATGACAATACCATAAAGCGAATAGTCGTGCGTTCTCCGAGGAGTTCGTGCAAGAACATGAAGGCCTTTCTACATTCAAAAGGGTCTGATATTAGTATCAGCACTGTTTCCCGACTTCTTAGCAAAGATTTTGGATTAAAGTCTTATAAACCTGCACATAAACCTAGACTAACCTCCGACATGAAAAAGAAGAGACTCCAGTTTGCGAAGCGTCATCAATCGTGGACTGCTGAAAATTGGAGCCAAGTTCTTTTTTTTTCCGTCGAATCAACTGTGCGTCAATTTGAATCACGTGAAGCACATTTTTCACCACCAAAAGGCAAAAGTTCTGATGATAAATACACAGTTAGCACCGTGAGACATTCGCCTAGTCAGATTATATGGGGTACTATGTCAGCACCGGTTACTGCTTCATTATCCTTTTTTGTCGACAGGCACTACCATGACTGGTCCTTTTTATGTGGAAATGTCACGTGAGAAGCTGTTAACTCATATGCAAGTGAACAGATGCACCGTCTTTATGCATGATAGTGCTCCATGCCACAAATCAAAGACAGTAAAGGACTGCCTGCAGAGGAAAAGCATAACTGTACTTGACTGGCCTCGCAATAGTCCCGACCTTAACCCATCAAAAATTTGTGGACCATTTTAAAGGACAATGTAGCAGAAAAACAGCCATCCAATTCCTAAGCTTTGATTGACGCGATAAAGTAGTGTGATGCAAAGACACTTCAAATGACTACTGCAAATCCCTCATTGAGAATATGCCACATCGTATTGTCTGTTTTAAAAAACAAAGGTGGCAACACAAAATACTGATTTCGGTCTTTTTGTGTTCTAAAGAATGTAAGTATTAATCTGTGGCGTGTCTTTTTTCTATCTCTAAGTAGTAATTAGTTGTTTCTTTGAAAATAATTTTTAATAAATTGACAGGTGGTTTTTATCTTTTGCAAATGACTCGTATAACAGTAATTTATATAGATAGACTGACTGACAACGTTCAAAAGAAAAATGTTCGTCCGTTGTCACCCAGATAATAAACCTCATGTCTGCAATGCCCTCCAAGGACAAACAGGAATTGCCAGTGAAAATAGGAATTGTGATTACTAGGAATATAAAATAGTTGCCGTCTTCCGTAGCGCAAAGGAAAGTCCACTGAAATACGATATGACATTTCTCAGTAATTCCAATATAACGGCTCTTCTGGGAATATCATGTTGCATTCATAATATTCCTAATGTAATATAACTCTTGAGTATTTTATGCTTATTGTCATATTGAGTATCATGCTAATTATAAAACTTTTATATGATAAACACTTTTCAAGAATATTTTCTCATATTGAGAGGAACAGGCATGTCATGAGTAAATGCTCCATCTTTGGTATTTTGCAGCATACAATTCAGTAAGGAATGATTCGCATATCACTAGATGTTAACGTAGCATTAAAATTATTAAACAATATCTAATGAATTTCTATTAATTCCAGGATTAGTTTATTATTACATAGGTAAAACTAAAAATTCTAGCCTAATGCGTCAGTTGAGCCTATTTCATCTAACAAACCATAATTTTGATACTTGTTTTATGTTTGCATGGAGGGATATATTATTCATACAGAAGTTTCAGTTTTGTAGAAAGCAAATTCGCGTGAAATGGTAATATACCAAGCTGAAAAAAAATCTTCTAAGATGTAAAAATAAAACTTAAAAATGGGACACCTGAAATTAAATGCGGAAGGATTTATCCAATTAAACTATCTTTTGCGTAATGTCAAAAAGAATAGGTGTCCTTTTTCCTGTGTAGGTATTTTGTGTGGAAGAATTCGTATGGATATCAGCTTCAACGCACTCGAAACTCAATCTTCCTTCCGGCGTGGCTGTGTTAAAATGTCTGCAGTGGAATTTATTGGAAGAACCTTTTATCTCTTCTTCGTTTTACAGTTTTGCCACTCTTTTTTTTTCCGTGGGTTGCTTTCTCTGTAGGAAGATCCACATCTGCTTTGTTTCCCCATTTCCTACTCAGAGTGGAGGGTTTTAAATCGTCTGTTGAGATAACCTTATCACTGACGCGCAGCGCTTTGCCAATTTTCAGTTAGTAACTCTGTTGTTCCGCAGACGCAAATAGATTTTTCACTTCCCGGCGATTAGAGCTGTCAACGATAACGTAATGCAGAAGATTATTTGTAAAGTGTTCAGTAATGTTGAGAGGAGAAAAAATGTTGAAATTAGAAAAACAGTTACTGCGATCTTCTAATTAAAGAACGATTAACTGGCTTTTGTGCCCTGAACTTCATTTGTTTTAAGTCATATCATCTTCTCTGAACAGCGGCATAGGATTTACTGTCCTTTAGGTTCTCAAAAAGAAACAGTTTCTACTTAACGCCAACTTACCAAGGCAAACAGGAAGGCGGAGGAGGAATGGGGCGTGGAGGACATATACAAGCAATGGGGATAAACAAAAACAAAGACGTCCACCTGAATCTATTTACTGCAAAAATTTGGTAGCTTTAAATATTAATGACATAAAATAGGCTGTCGGCTTCCTTCTGTGAAAGATATTTAATCTGACTCATAAATGCGCATTGAAAATACCTTGCGGTGAAACGCCAATTACCTTGATTACTCTAGTGACTCATTAACTTCGTATGATGGGAAAACACTTTACCCATAATTGGATAACTTATATGATGACCGTTATTTAAGAATAACTGCCCACAAAAAAACCCCACAATAAATGAACGACTAAAAATGGAAACGTCCGAGAGCTTTTCACGATTGATGCAATTATTTGAATTTACATTTAACCCTTATAACGTAATATCTTTTTCGTGAGCAAGCGTGACGTTCCGCTAACTCTAAAACCATTAAACAAAAATACGATTCACTAGTTTACAGATAGACGAAACATTAACGGAAATCAACTTACGATAACCTTTTATTGGTCCAGCAATACTTCAGTAGATCCAACATATAACACAGCAGCTAAACTTTACATTTATCTTAGCGATCGAACGTCCACACACACACACATATGAGCAACTGTTGCATCGTCCTTTTTATCCATCGTTCTTATCACATTCATAAGTCACTTTCTCTCTGACCTTAAATGTGTTGCCAACCTCATTCTCGTGAGAGAGAGAGAGAGAAGATATCATGTTAAGTTTGGAATTATAAAGGAGAACAAACTCAAATATGCATAGGAAAAGGAAATAAAAATGAAAGTTATTTTAGAATATATGTCACACCCTTTAACCGGTTGGAACGAGTTAACTCGGGGTTAGAATAATAAGCTCCAAGGAATATATTTACTGTCTAAGAATTAGGTAGACCTTGGCTGGAAGGAGTGAATCTAAGAATTAGAAAGCGGGGCTTCCCCCTTAGCTTTGTTATTCAAAGCAGTCATTGAGGGAAATGATTAGCACTAATCCTTTCTGACAGATTACCTGCTAAAGGGGCTATAACAATGGCGACGTACCTGAGAAAGGTAACAGAACATATTTGAGTAACTTGTTTCTGCCTAGGGGCATGATGTCCGTGTTAGGGAAACTAGATACGGACACCGTTGCACTGGAGAGAAACAAGACCTTTCCCTTCATTTCTTAGGTCACAGAGCAGACTGGAAGAGAGCGCTAGAATAGAGGACTAGAAGAGTGACAGTTTTATGGTCGGTACTACTGAGATGAAGGGGAAAGGAACCGTTTGAAGCAGCGTTCGTAAAACCACGTCGTAATGTGAACATTTCTGGTTGGGAAGCTCAGTAAGTTTTGGACACCATTTGGTTCAAGTACATCGGCCGCTTAAAGGGTTAAAATCAGTTTCGTTTTTGGGGCTCTCCCTTCGAACTGTATGTCAAAAATACGCTCAATGGACGAAACATTAGAAATATCTACCTAATAACGTGTTGGTCATAGAGTCCGCCAGATATCAGAGGGTTTCCGAAGGTAATAGCAGCCATGTCTGTTGCGGCACTGTTCGCAACTCTGCCCGAGACGTCGGTCCAGGATACACGGATCTGATGTTCCACTCCACGGCTCCTAGAGAGCTTCCAGAAGGTTTAAATTCGTGTACTTTGGGGGCAATTAGATGCTCTTAATCTCAGATGAATGTTCCTCGAGCCATACCTGGGTAAGTTACTGGGCGGTGGGGCGGCGCATTGCCCTTCTGCAAGAGACCAACGGCCGCCGGATGCGAGAAGGCCATGAAAGCGTCAGGTGATCAGCCAGCACATTCTGGTAGAGCGCAGGGGGTTAAGGATCTTTCCGGACACACTAAGTGACCTAATGTGTCTCATCAGAAGGCTCCTCAAACCATCACTGCCCTGAATAAAGCAGACCTGGAACGATGCGGCTATGGCATCATGCTGTCCACGCCACACCCGCAGCCTCCAGCCAGCTCGCTACAGATGAAAATGGGATTCATCTGACTTCACGACGCGATGCCACTCTATTATATAGAGGTCCAGTTTTGATGTTTGCCGGCAACAGACGGGACGTTATTTCCGATGACGAGTAGTCAACACTGACACACGAGTATGGCATCTGCTCCCGTTGCCCAGGATATGCAACGTGGCATTGATGCTGTTTGGGCCTCCGACATTTAACCTGGTCGTGACTGTGAAAACACAAGTTTTTTACTGACGCGGATCGAACCAGCGCCCCCTCACTCCGGAGTAAGTTATTCTCCCAACTAAGCTACACGGACGGAATGTATCGCTGCATATTTGTTGTCTTGACTCGTGCTTTACCTCTGTAGTACATCACATCATCTCCCTCTGAATTATTTTTTTATTTTTCGAAGCGAAGAACGAATTTCTCACTATCCCTTTAACGACCAAAACGCCCATACATACGAACGAATATAGCCATCTGAAACGTCTGTCTCGAATGAGTCATATCTCCTACCTTTACTTGTTCTTTAAATTTGCACGGCTTATCAGCGTTCAGCTGGAGTCACCGACAGTCACCATTGTTGTTACTGAACAGAGGAGGGAAACAGCAAACAGTTTCGGGCGTTATGGTACTTAGAGTGGTAGCAGGTTTTAGAGTCATGGTCGTTAAAGTGTTAATTGTAGACTGTGTGTGGAACAAACATCACACATCTTTAGAAAAACCCAACGGCCGGTACACCCGTTTATACGTTCGAGCGCCAATGTTAAAACACAATTTGTCCGTGACGGGGATCGAATTCGCGCCCCGCTCACTTTGGAGTAAGTTGCTCTCCTAACTAAGCCACACGGACGGAATGTATCGCTGTAGATTTGTCGTCTTGACTCGTGCTTTACCGCTGTAGTACATTACATGACTTGCGCCGCCGTTGCCAAGTTATCGGTCTGTACGAGCAAGAATAATCTACGTCAACCTGGGTCATCAATGACGTGTGGTCGACGAATGCTTGCTCTCTGCGCGCTGGTACGCCCGTCGATGGTATACTCGTGGTACACCATTAGTATTGCCTTAGGGAACACTATCGTTCTTACCACTTGGGCGATAGAATGGTCCATCTGTCTTGCGCTGAAAATGCGTCCACGATCAAAGTCGCTCGGATCACTACGTTTACCCACGGCCGTCGTTTGCTATACACTGTTGGGAACCCCTGCTATCAGCCCATTTGTGTCGGCTTGGGTCTATTCCACTCTGCGCGGGGAATACCTATGCGAACTGCCCATCACCTCTATCTGTAATGTGTTGTCTACTGAATGTATACTTTTTATCAAGATGGTAACACGCGACGACACCTACTTGGAAGGAACATGGTAAAAAAGCAAGCTTTGTTAAAAAAAATTATTAAACATTCTACATTGTTATGAACTTTTCAGACAATGGAAGTGAAGGACATATATTTAATGCGTTCTTAATATTTTTCTGGTAGGTGGCAACACTACATTTGGCCTCTCCTATTTGTGCCGATACCAAAGAAGCAGTGGAGTGCTATGCGATTTTGACTGTTACGGGACATCACATTATGCGGCATTTGTAAGCCGATCGCCATCTTTGTGGGAGGAATGGTACAAAATGGGCCATCCAATAATTAATCTAACAATAAATGGCGTTCGATTTGACACTGAGGAATATACGTACACGCTAAAGCACGTTTCGTTTTCTGTGACGCACATTTCTAATTTAACCTTCTTTTTGGGTTTCTGTTATGCAAATTTTGTTATTTCTCAGTTTTCCTTCTGATCTGCTCATTTCCCCCTCGAATTTCTTTATCCGTTTTAGCAACACTGATAGTGTGTCAAAGTGTCAACAAACCACCTTCGGCGGTAAAAATGGGCCCAGTACGACAATGTGAACACCCGGAAACAGCGGTTGGATCTGAAAAAGGAAAGCCTATGCCACCAACCCCCAAAACCGGCGTACACCCACTTAAGATCCTGCTGTCTGTTTGGTGGGATATGCGGGGTGTCGTGTTTCTTTGAGCACACCACAAAACACCACTATCACTGCCGATGTGTACTGTCATCAGCTCGACGATCTTTACGAATCGCTCACGTCGAAACAATCAGCACTGCTGAACCGCAAGGGCATCCTCCTACAGCAGGATGGGGCGAGACCTCACACAGCACGTGTCACCTGTCTCAAGATCAGGGGCTTGCGGTTGGAGTAGTTGCCGCATCCAGCCTACTGCCCAAAGCGACTACCACTATTTCCAGTCCTTGCAGCTTTTCCTGGACGGACAGAGGTTCACCAATCGTGAAGATGTCGAACGCGCACGTACTCCTTTGCGCCCAGGCAGCCACAGTTCTACAGGGATGATATCCAGAAGTTTCCCAAACGATGGGAGAAAGTAGTGGAAAATGATGGCAACTACATTTTGGACTGATTTGTACTTGCAGAGGGTGTCCGACTAATGCCTGTGTACTGAATATGCGAATTGCAGTAATGTAATAATAAAGGAATTTTTATTGGCATTGCAATAGAAGTGACACGCCACATGGAAGTGCTCTGTGTCTGGTAACTTTCATGTCTTCCCATCCCGAATCGCGCGCAGCTGTTATTCCGAGCGAAGGTCATTCCCGAGTGCTTGGTCGACGGAGGCACACGTGTCCATTGTTCACTCGTCTTGACACAAGGACAGTGGTGTTGACGGCTGAACAAAGAGTATTTTTGGTGAAACATGTCTTTCGCCATGACAACACGTACACGCACGAAGTGCAAAAGCAGTTCTCTAGGAAATGTCGTGATGCAGACGTCCCCCACCGTAATGCAGTACGTCAGCTGATAGCGAAGTTTCGGGAAACTGGCAGTGTTGTGGATGCCTCAGCCCCGGTACGCCATCCACGGCAGACAATACCGTACAGGATATCCAGGACAGGATACAGAGCAGTCCACATAAGTACGTGAGGTGGCTGTCACAACAAGTTAATGTTTTAAGAGTTGTTCCAGCAAGACAGTGTAACTACTCCCACCGCTGGAGCATCAGTACAGCTTCTGGAAGAATTCTTCGGAAATCGCATCATCTCCGGGAACTATGGCCAGCTCGGTCACCAGATCTGACACCGCTTGACTTTTTTTACGGGGAGTACTGAAGAAGGTGTGCGCAGGTAATCCGCATACACTTCAAGAGCTCCAGACTGCAAATGCGATCCACGCCCAACAAATCACACCACATACTCTAAGAAAGGTCTTCACCAACATGCAGAAGCGTGTGCAGACATGTCAGAACGTTGGTGGGGCCCATTTCCAACATCTCCTGTAGGAACCAGTTCACATGGTAGGTTTTATTTTCAGTGCAGAGTCATTTTTTGGACGTCCTGCATATACTCTAATTTGCGCTTTTCTGTTGCCTTGCAGTTGCAGACATTACTTTCTTTTCAAGCTAACAGAAAGTAGGAATGCATAGTTTCAAAAGATGAAACTGCCTTCCTTACCGCACGAAGTATCATGACACGCTTGCTTATGGCCCCTAGATTTCTCGACCCACTGTATTTCAGGCAGACTTCTTCCATAGAGACCTGATCTCAAAGAACGTATATGCCACAATGATCCATGCCAACGCCACCTGCAACAGAAAGTCTAACAACTTGTTTATGACGTCATCATAGGTAGACCACATTCTCATTCTCGTGTTCGTCTATTGGCGTGAGTAGGCAGAACCTGAACTGAGGGAACAGCAGATGTTTGCATATGTTAGTTGCTTATTGTTTCCCGTCGCAAAACTAACTGGGTTAGCGATAAGAAAGTAATTGGCTTGTCTAGTGACATAACTCAGCGCCCCCTGTAGTTGTGCTATGTAACAAATCCAGCAGTGGCTTATATTCGAGGCTAGCTGCGAAGCCCAGAGAATGCACAAATAAAAGTTAATTAAATATACACAAATAAAAGTCAATTATCAACGGTATTAAGATATGCCAATCCTTTCGGTGCGAAAAACACACGAACGGATTAGCTTCTTTCGATTATGAGAATCAGTCTGGCGAGCGATGATCAACGGCAGCAACCTAACGCAATTAGGTCTTCAAGAGACTTCGCTGCTCTGATGCGAAGAGCTTCAATACTATCTCCTGCTAGCGTTTCCATGACAAAATGAATGAGCTACGGAGCTCGTGAGTGGCCATTGCTTTGGCTAAGGGTTCGCTCCGAAAGAACGAAGACTTCGTACTACCTCAGTCCCTTCATGCTTCCAGCGCGTGCTTCGCGAGAGTTGTTTCAGTTTGTGTGAAGTGTCAATGAATTAAAATCAGTGATATTATATCTTAAATTCGTGGCTTTGTTGTATTTGAACTGTTTTGATAAGTTTTGTGAAAGCTTTCCTTAACATCTACTATCAGAGCTTAAATAACTCTACGCTTCAAATTTTGATATAGCTAGTTTAAAAAATGAACTGAAGGTGTTTAATTCCCTTGATGAATACAAAACAAATAAGTAAGAAACATTACTTGTTACATAAAGTTGAATAATTGGACATAGTGTTTATTAAGGTGTAAAAATTATTAGATCTAATATTAAACTGTTCATCAACAACTGCAACTGCCGAAAGAAGTTTTTCAGTATTAATAAGAATCACGATATATCTTAGAGCCACACAAGGACATGCACATTCGAGCAACTTGGCTGGTTTGTTAATAGAGAAAAATATTAGTTTTAAATATGAAAAAGTACTCGGTAGGAACATTTTTTTGAAAACGTAACACTCAAGTTCCCACAAAAGGAAAGAAGAATGTAGTTCGTATTCAAATAAGTGTTCAAATCCTAATCCTCATAATTATTTGGTATCATGTTAGCAATAGCATGTACCTAAAATTTAGAAAAATGTTTTTTACTTCTATTACTTAACAATTAAAAAATATAAACCGCAATTTTTAAAAACAGTACTGGGAGGTGAGATGGGGGGGGGGGTTATTAGGGTAATGGGGACTAAACTGTTTCAAGAGAACACCACCTATAGCATAACACCGCTGCCGGAGGCCTGCTTCCGCTAAACAGTGCATCCAGGTGCCATAGCCTCCGTTATTAATCGGCGCATCAGCGCTCGGCCGTCTACGTGATGCACCAGGAATCTTGATTCGTCAGACCAGGCCACATTTTTCCATTCATTGACGGTCCAATCTCGATGATCTTGGGCCCGTTTCATGCGTTGTTGGCGATGATATGCAGTGAGCATGGGAACCCGGCTGGGTCTTTGGCTACACAGGCCCATTCGCAGAACGCTGCAAAGAACGTTGTGCTGTGATTCATTGCCCTGATCGTCACTGTTGTAGCTGCGGGTGATTTGTCGCACTGTGGCCCTGCGGTCGCTGTGAACAATGCGCGACAGTCTCAGCTCCCCTCTGGCATCAATGAGCTGCGAACGCCACACGGCTTGACGACGGTTCGTCGTTTGATCGTCTGTGCGTCACTTTTGGTATGTACTCACTACAACGGCACTTGAGCAACCCACAAGCAGCGCCATTTCCAAAATCGTAGTTCTGAGGCGCCGTTCCATCACAATTTGTCCTTTATCAAACTCCGATAAATTGGCAGCTTTTCCCCTTCTGACTCAGAACACTCTACTAACCAAAGACGGTCCTCGGGGTGTATATATACGCGGCTCTGTGAACTTCACCTGCGCCACCGTTCGGTCTCCAGGTGCGCTCCTTTTTCGGGGCTGTGGGTGGTCATAATGTAATGGCTCATCGGTATATTTGCAGCCGTTTCTAATCTTCTAAAACAGCAATTTAAAAAAAATTGGAAACACCGCTCACTACGGAAAACATTTTATTCCTGCAACCTGCTTAAAATACTGTGCCGCCCCGGTGGCGCAGTGGTCTAAGCGATGGCCTCAGATCATTCGTCCGAAAGGGGTCCGGGTTCGAATCCCGGTGAGGCATGGATGTTGTGTTTGTCTTACGGCACTGGCTCTCTCCCTTCCCTGGAACCAGTGACCCTAAATTAGGGACGGGCGACTGCTTATAGCCCATTGAGTTGCTCACGGTGGTCGTTAAACCTCCAATCAAAAAAAAAAAAAAAAAAAAAAAAAATAATACTGCACTGGTTTCTTGCTAGGGATGCAAATATATATCCTTCTTTTCCCGGCATTCCTTCGAAAAGTCATTTCGTCATCCCATGCCATTCATTGCAGAGAGCATTTTGCTTGTGTTTTTGAATTTTTTCATAGCACTCAGTTTTAGCGCTAGATGACGCAAATGTATTTTACTCTATGTAAAAATGTATCTCCGCTTCCGAAATCCCAATTGGAAAAATAATTCTGTAGTATAAGCGATGCCCGGCATGTTAAAGATTTTGAACATTATCCATTGTAAATAGTGCCCAATTTTTCGTGTAGGGGATATTTATAAGCTGTTTTCCTGATATCTCTGCGTCTAAAAATCGCATTTGAAAAATAATTTTACCTTCGCGTAGATCTCAACATAAAACTTTAGTGCTCATATTTTAACTCCTTCATAACGCAGAGTTCAGCAGTTAGATGTACTGCGTATTTGGTTGCAAGAATATCTATGATTCTCTAAAAAGGCAATTGAAAAATCCTTCTTTGGGCGGATATCCATTCCGATGAAAAAGATTTTGCATCCGCTTTCTTCAAGTAATACGTCGTTTTCCCAATAGGGAGCTTAAAGTTTTATCACGTTTTCCATAATAACTGTGCTTCTGACTGTTTGATTAAAACAATCGTTCTGCTTTGGATATCTTCTCCTATGAGAAACATTTTGCGCACAAGTTGGAATATTTTTCGTTATGTACATTTATTTTAAATACACCAGAGCTGAATAATAATGAAACGCATATAGGGTATTAAATCCATTTATTTTTATGGTGTAATCAGTACAAAGATTCGCCAATCTTTCGCACTCCACTGGGAGGCTTTTTCAAGGCAATGGTAGACACAAAAATGCAGAGAATTGGAACATGTAAAGAACAAGGATGATTTTTGAAAATAACGCAGGTGACATCACGAGTATATAGTATATGAATTTTTTGTCACGTAATTATACAGTGCGCCGTGATGAGTTTCAGTCTTTAAATAACGCATGCAAAACAATTGGTAATTCAGTAGAGACTATCATTGCATGCCACTTTGCTAGATAGGATCTGATAGCAGTCTCTTTGAAATTCGTGTAAGGGGCAATTCTTCTAATATTATTCTATACAGGAGCGCCCGAGCAAGGCATGACTTCTCTGGCGAGGGCTGTATTCTGCATGTCCTGGTTCACACTTCGTACGTGTTCTTTACATCTACTGTCCAAGGATCGCTTTGTCATTCCTGTATATATATCTTTTCCGTGTTGTCAGGATATACCAACGGTATAGCGTACACACCCGCCGTTTCTTTCTCACACTGCCTCTCCTTGCAACTTGGTATCATATGTGATAACGGGGTCGGAGACTTCATTGCTATTAATATGTTGTAAGTGCGTAATAAATTCTTTAACCAATATGTAAAGCCTGGGATATATGTGATGGATCCTGCGTATACGCAGGTTTTTGCTGATTTTTATACGCAGTTTTTTTTGCTGATTTTTTTACGCAGTTTTTTTGCTGATTTTTATAAGCAGTTTTTTTGCTGATTTTTATACGCAGTTTTTTTGCTGATTTTTATCTTTTTTAAAAATCTGCTTTGAGGAATTCATTTCGTGTCGGAAATGATTCAAAATATACGCTCGCTGTATCAGAGAATCCAGTGTTATACTTCTTGTTTACATTCGATCTTAAGTAAAAAAATGGCGCAATTGTCCTTAGCCCCTGAACTTTTTTATCTCCATTGTTTGTGTTACGATCGCTTAGGAGTTGAGATATTTAAGGTGAGGCACCTTGGGCTGTTGGGAACGGAATCGAGTCTTAAGTACACTGTTAAACATTTTGGGGTAGGTTGCACCAATGAGTGGTGCTACACCAGCTGCCCCACTTTCTTAGAAAAGATACAACATTCTGTGGCGCAAAATAAACCCAGCGACATGGCACAAATTTGCGTGCAACCTTGTACCATAACGTGGCGAAAAGTTAAAACACGTTGATGGGTTTATTTTGTACCACAGAATGGTGGTATCTTTTCTAAGAAAGTGGTGCAGATGGTGTAGCACCACTTTTTGGTGCAACTTACCACAAAATTTGTAACAGTGTAGAATAAAGGACGTTGCCCTTCCTTTTTGTCTGTTTCTTGAACTTAAGGATTAGGTATTGACCTACCTGTGTTTACAAAGTCTTCTCGCCAACGTGTACTTGTTCACTATTCCACTTTCCTTCGTATGCCATCAATTTAAGGATGGGCGAGTTCTTTCGAATTTAGATGTCCGTAGCTGATCATTCGGTTGCAAAGAAAGAAAACGTTGCTCTTATGCCTACAGAGGCAGATTGGGTCAACAAAATGACGGCGGGAATTTTAGTCTTGTGGTCCACTGCAAAAACACACACAGGGGAGCCCCTTGTAAATTATCTCATGAAAAAATTCTATTGACTCCTGGATGAAATATAGAAATTGTTGAAATGTGCATTGTAAAACTAATTGTCTTGTTTTTTTTTGTCTAGTCATTATTTTGACTTGTGAACTACAGTTTTGACGCAAAAACCAGTGCCCTTAAATCGTTGTTTCTTTTAAAATAAACGTGAGTGGGGCACGGATTTCGGTACATCTTTGCCGAAGAACCGCTTTTTTCTCTGTACGTGGATAAGGGTGTGGAAATGATGGACCATAAAATTGTTACTAGTGTCCCCCTCAAAGATTACAAAATGAGAGTAAGGCCTATCAATCAATGAACCTTTGGCTCCAAGTCCAACGATCTACGCGTAACTGTAGTTATTAGGTATAGGCATAAGTTCTACCCATTTTTGTAGGCTACAAAGAAAGGAGGAGAACACAACAAATAACGTACCTTGGATTTCATATAATTGCCATCATTCTTTCCATCTGAATAATTAATACTCAAATTGGCGTGGATTAGGAACATCAAAGATAAGTCATCGCTCTTTCCACGTTTATAAGTGAGTCACGGAAAATTCTCATCGGCCGCCACCGGGAATCGAACCCAGGTCTCCCAGTTACGCGCCGGATATGCTACCACTGCACCACAGCGACCTCTAATTCTCCAGAGGCACATACTACGAACTGCCAAACCACACTGCAGGTTGTTTGTCGTATGTGAGTCCGGAGAATTAAAGGCCGCTGTGTTGCAGTGGTAGCATGTCCGGCGAATAACTGGAAGACCCTGTGTTAGATTCCCGGTGGCGGCCGATGAAAATTTTTTCGTGACTCACTTATAACGTGGAATGAGTGACGACTTCCCTTTGATGCTCTTTCTATCTGTCTATCAGTAGGTGAATCCCACGCCTGAAAAACTCCTGTGTTAGAGTCAAAAATGTCATTTAATGCCGTTTTAACGTAGTCTACATCATCGAAAGTTTGGAGAGCGAAGGCGTTCTGTAACGATTCAAAAAGGTGGTAGCCTGTAGGTGCCAGGTCAGGAGAATACGCCGCGTGAGGTAACACTTCCCAACCAAAGTCCAGTAATTTTGCCGAGTGATTAAAGCAGCATGAGGTCTGGCGTTAACATGATGAAAGATCACGCCTTTGCGGTTGACGAGTTCTGGCCGCTTCGATGTCAGTTGTTCTCGCAATATGTGTAACTGTTGGTAGTAGAGATAAGAATTTATCATTCGGTTAGGTGCCAACACCTCCCAGTGGATTATTCCCTGGACATTCCCCCCCGGAAGACTCAACAAAACAATTTTGGGATTTAGTCTTCGTCCTGAAAACAGTTCATTTCTGTGAAGAGAATGCAAAGAAAAGAAACACAGATACGGATTCTCTCTTCTCGCTGCATTGGACTGACAACGTTTCCGCTAATTCCTGAACGGTTGGATGTGGGTCATTTGTTATGGCTTGGTCCACATCCTCGTCAGAACACGGATGGACGTCCAGGACGTGGTTGATCTTTACAGCTTCCGTCCCTCTCCCGGAATTTCCGAAACCAACAGCGACATGTGCTATCATCAACTGCAGGATCTTCATTCATTTGACATGTTGCGGTAAGCCGCGGCTACAGTACTGGTTTTATCGAACTCTTACAGTAAACAATGCCTAATGTGCTCCTTATCGCATGCCATGTTACACCGGCCGTGATTTCCGTTACGAATGACTTACTCGGACAAACCTAGTGCCTCTATATGCTCTACTGCTCGACGCTTTGTCGGCCAAACATTCGTCATCGCAGCGTCATCTGTGACGTAATTACTGCGATCGCAATTTGCATTTATTGCAAAAATGGGTAAAACTTTTGCACACACCCAGTAGCTTAATTTGTTTACAACCACGTGCTTGGTCCAACGGCAAATATTTCATTGAAGTAGAGAGAATTTTGTTTTGTTTTGTCATTTAAAAGCAAACGCCCAAAAATATATATAGATAGACAAGGGAATGGCAATTTTTTAAGGCGACAACGTTTCAGGCAGATAATAAGCTGAAATGAAGATAACAATTCTAATTCATAAGTACCAAAATAATTATTCGTCCTTTCCAAACAATCGAAATAAAGATGATACGAGAAACAGAGGGCCATTCTTCGAGTGGTCCATCGGGTAATATCCCGGTGTGCCAATGGGCCAATCCGCCCCTCCATGCCTGTATTGTTCATGTACTTGATCACGCCTGTAATGTTCATGTACTTGATCATGCCTGTATTGTTCATGTATTTGATCATGCCTGTATTGTTCATGTATTTGATCATGCGTGCATTGTTCATGTACTTGATCATGCGTGCATTGTTCATGTACTTGATCATGCCTGTATTGTTCATTTATTTGATCATGCCTGTATTGTTCTTGAGTCAATTTGCCCCTCCATGCCTAATAAGTTCATGAACTTGATTCCCACACAATGAGGTTCTTCACTAAAATTGTGCTTGTTCCGAGAGAAAACGGAAATTTATTATTTCAAGATTATGTGCTAAATGGCAAAATATTTTTCCATATACATAAAATCAAGATTTTTGCATCAAGATCATTATTTTTAAGAGAAAAATAATTCACGTTTCTACATAGAACGCATGTAATTTATTCCAAAAACTGATGATCTGTCACCTTCCCTTTTTTTGAACCGATGCTTCGGTCTTCCTAACTTATTTACTAGTCGTCTTATCGAAATTTTATGTACACAAATGGCAACTTTATATACACTGAAGAGCAATTGAATTAGAGATACCTATCTAGTAACGTGTAGCACCACCTGTCGTCCTGATGACGGCGGCGATTCGTCTCGGCATGGACTCGACAAGACACCGGAAGCGTTGGGAAGCCATACGGATCCACGACCCCTGAACAAGCTCCCACAGTTCACGAAGATTGGATGGAGGGGTCAGAGCCTCGAACATCTCTCTCGATGGCATCTCAGATGTGCTCGACGGGATTGAGGTCAAGTGACCTAGCTGGCCAAGGAAGCGAGGTCACGTCGGTGGAGTATTCATCCAACCATTCGGATACAATTCGGGAGCGATGGCACGGTGCATTGTCTTGTTGCAGGATGAGGTCCCCAGTGGGATGTTGAAGACGCACAAACGGGAGCAAATGGTTGTCCAGGATATCCCGGTACCGTTGACCTGTGAGAGACGAGGTCACACGTACCAGTGGTCCCATTTCAGTCCACGTAAACAGTCCCCAGACGAGAATGCCACCCCCACCAACTTGAAGAGTACCCTGCTGGCAAGAAGGATCCATCGCTTCATGTGGTTTGCGCCGAACTCGTATCCTGCCATCCGCATGTACCAACGTGAATCTCGACTCATCAGTCCAGGCAACATTTTCCCACATGTCTAGGGTCCAGTGGCGATGTTCCCGCGCCCATGCTAATCTTTGTACCCTGTGATGTGCAGTCAGCAGCGGTACCCTCGTGGGGCAATGGCTTCTGTACCCCATAGCAAGGAGATGGTTCTGGATGGTATGGCTGCTTACACGTTTTTGTGCACCAGCGTTAAATTGCCGAGTGATTTCTTGCACTGTGGCTCGTCTATCCGCTGTTACAATGCGAGCTAGCCGACGATGACCCCGCTCATCCACACGCTGTTGTCCACGACAGTTGGCTCTTGCAGGGATGGTTTTATCGGATTCTATGTACTCACGGTGCTCCCGTAGACACAGTGGCTCGTGAAAATCCCAGTGCCTGCACGACTTCCGAGATGGAGTGACCCATTCATTGGGCCCCGACAATTTTCCCAAGATCAAATGCACTTAGATCCTTCGTCTTACACATATTGTGTCCGACTCTTACTGATTCCGTTAGCATCACTCCTTATATTGTCGGATCGCTGCATACGTCATGTCGTTTTCGTTTACAGGGCCGCCCACAGCGCCATATTTGCGTAACGCCAGCTGTCTCTAATTCTATTGCTCTTCAGTGTATACGTGGGATTTTATAATTAGGATATCGCTGTGTTCAGTTCTAGTACCACAAACGGAAAGTCTAATAATTATCAGGTCAAAGAGACATGAAAGAGCCACTTAGCTTAAAGAATGTGTTCTGTACAGCACTAACTAATGGCTAGAAAGCCAAATGCTTTGATTAAGGCCGTGGTGGTTTATGTGCTTTTCAGTACATTTTAAACTTTCGCTCAAATGCACTTTCGTACCAAAGATCGCCACCATCACCCTCCAGTCGTAAAGTTCAGTTTCAAATGAATTAAATGTACGCAAATTTATAAGTCACAGACATCCTGGGCAAAGCTCCTGCCAACCCAGGTTCTGCACAAAAATGTTCCACGACGAATACGCCTCAGTTCGGTGTATCTCAGCATGTTTTCCACCCAGTATCACGTACTTCCTTTTGACAACAAATATATAATTTTTAATGTCATGGCTGCTAAAAATTGAAATAAAAGAAGTGAGAATAAGTTTACACTTAAAAGATACACTATATTGACAAAAATCACCGGACACCTAGAAGCGAAACACAACATAGCATTTGTTGAAATACATTTGTACGGTGTCGGTCCACCGTTGGCCTCAATACATCCACTGACCCTTCGAGATATGCTTTCGACAAGGTTTTAGACCACAGCAATAGGTATGCGCTTCCATTCCGTACAAAATGCTGCCGCTAACTGTTGCTTAGTAGTAGGCCTTGGTTCCAAACTTTTTATGCGGAGCTCTCATTCATCTCATAGGTGCTTTATGGGATAAAGATCAGGGCCCTGTACTGGCCAGTCCACCCACGACACGGTATTATCGCCAAACCACGCCGTAACAGTAATTGCGTAGTGGCTCGGTGCATTATCATTCTAGTACCAACAAGGCTCGGTTCCATGGTATTGCCATAGTGTTGGTAGGGTATAATTGCCCAGAATATCGAGGTAGATCCTTTGGTTAACAGGTTTGTCCACGATAACCAATGGGCCCGGATTATACCACGAAAAACACCGGCGACACTAGTACACTGCCAGCTCCAAACTTGACCGTAGGAACAGTACATTGTGGTTAATAACGTTTTCCCGGCTGTCGCCATTCCCACACACGTTCATCAGACTCATGGATTGTATATCTGGATTAATCAGTCCATAGGACCCATTTCCACTGATCTACGGTCCACGATAAATGTTCTTTACACCATGCTAAACGACGAGTATTATTCCGAGTGGAGATTAAAGGCTTATGAGCAGCCGCAAGACCACGGTATCCCATGGAATGAAGTTCTCTGCGAATGGTACGTGTGCACACAGAGGTTCCAGCATTGTTACGTACACTGAGGTCTTGTGCAGTACTTCGTCGATTAGTTGTAACGACTCTCCTGAAGCTTCGACATCCTCTATCACCGATTTTCTTTTGGTCTGCCTGAAAAACTAGAAGAAAATCGTGGCCGGACGAGTCGCGGTAATCCTTGTACTGTACTGACGGTAGGCACTACAAACTAGGTTCATTTCTTCACGGGAGGCCAGTGAAGCAGTGAACCTAGCTTGTCTTGCAAACACAACTGAAGGTTCAGGAGCTGGTGGCATGGTGTGTGCACGTTCTGTTGGTACAGAACGGGTCTCTTTGTGTTGCTTGAAGTCTGGCATCTCCCAACGATTATATCTGAACATTGTTATCGATCAAGTCCATTCTGCAATATTGACTCAATTCAGCAGGTGATGGCTGTTTCATGGATAACAATGTTACTGTCCATTCCACAAGTCCCGCACGGGGATAACTGGTTTTCCAGGTATTTGGGGAGCGGCGCCCCCACGGCCCGAGCTGACCTTGTGACTGGTCAACATCTGATGTCATGCCACCGCTTGTTTTTTGTTTCGGTGCTGTTGGTGTTTGCAGGGACGGCTGTTCATCCAGCTGTTGGGGAGTCGCGGCCCCACGATCCCGAGCTGGTCTTGTGTCTCGCTTTTTCGTTTTTCTTTATTTTCTCCACTGGCTAGTTGCCCGTGTTGTATTCTACCTAATCGCTACCATGCTATGTACTAACAACCCGGTCTTGTGGTTTTGTTACCCTCTACCACTAACTGTCTTATATTAACCGCTCAGTTCGTAGGTTGCTGAGATTCCGTTTAGGTTCCCTGCCAGGATTTGTCTTCTTTGGATTTCTTTTTTTCCTTTTAGCTGGTTTGGGTGCTAGACCTACCTGCATGTTTGCCGCGTGTGGAGACCCGTGAGGCGGAAATGGGATGTCTGGCGGCTGAGGTCGCAGGAGACCGGATAAGTGCCTCCTGTGTACCAACACTCCTCTTCGACCCTGGCTTCGCTGTAAACGGGAGGCTAGAGACTAACCCACCTCTACTCAGAAGTCTTGTACCAAGTTGTGTGCAGGGCTTTAGCGGCTTTTTTGTCGTATAGCACGGCAGGGTAAGCCCGGGGGCTGTGGGATCATGCCAAAGGCGTTGGCATGACGGTACCCGGAGGCCGAAGTGTCCGCCGAGTGCGTGTGATCACAGCCAACGGACTATATCTGCAACGTATAAGCTCCAGAACTGTGTCCAGCGTCATTTTCTTGGCTTGCAGACCTCCAGTTCTCCCTTGTAGGGCTCGGTGGTGGGTGGAGTAGTCTGCAGACGAATCTTCCTCCTTTTTTACATGGGAAGAAACAAAAACAAAAACTCCAAATTTAAGTCACCTGAGAAAATGATTGTTGACATCGACTCTCCTTCGTCTTCTCAACCTACCAAGTCTCATACCCTTAAACGATCTTTAGACCATGACCTGGACCAAGAATGTGAAACCTCTTCTTCGGTAGCTGTAGCAGTCGCTCCGAAGCGTCGTCTCCCTCGATTGCTGTGAGTACGCATGCTACACACTTAGTTGTAGAATCCATCGATCCGAATGAGAAACTGTCCACCAGATCTCCCTTTTTCATTTCTAAAGCTTTGGACGCTGCGGTTGGCCCCTTGAAGTCTGTGAGGAAGCTTCGCTCTGGGGACCTGCTTGTCGAAACTTGCAGTGTTTCTCAGAGTAACACTCTTATGCACCTAACTAGTCTTCAAGGCATTCATGTCAAAGTGGCACCTCACCCGTTTCTTAACACCTCTCGGGGTGTTATTTCGGAGTTTGATCTCTTGCCATGCAGTGAGGACGAATTGGTGACTGAACGTGCAGATCAGGGTGTTATTGCTGCACGTCGTATGATGTTCCGGCGCGATGGTTCTTTGATTAAGTCAAAAAATGTCATCTTGACTTTTAACTCCCCGAAAGTTCCGACCGAAATCAAGGCTGGCTACTTGGTCTGTGGAGTTCGCCCGTACATTCCCAGTCCTGTGCGCTGTTTCAGGTGCCAGAGGTACGGGCATTCCCAACATTTCTGTAAGAGTTCCGCTCGTTGCGCAAATTGTGGCTCCAGTGCACATGACGGGGAAGGTTGCACTTCTGCGGCCTGCTGTGTTAACTGCGGTAAGGCCCATGCTGCTTACTCCCGCAACTGTATGAAATGGAAGGACGAGATGGCGATCCAGCGCCTCAAGACCCTGGAAGGCCTCTCGTACCCTGCTGCCAAGGCCAAGTTGGGTATTCCCAACAACCGACAGCGTACTTTTGCCGCAGTAGTTCAGTCTCTGCCACAACCCGTGCAGCCCTTTGTTCCGCGCCCGGTAGCTCTCGCCGCACTTGCCAAGCGATCTACAGCTGAACAAGCGACACAGGTGGATTTCCCCGAGCTCCAGCGTTTTCGAATAGCTGAGTCTGCGCCTTCTCTTTTGAGGATGACCGACTCTTCCAGTTCCCAGCAGAAAGCCTGCACGTGCGGAAGACCGGGCCCTCAATCCGCAAAGGTGTGCAGTGTCCATCCGACTGTCGCGGTCCACCTGACCAACATTTGCAACTGTCTCGGACTCAGCGAGGTCCCCACCCTCAACCAACATTATAGAGGAACATCGGGGGAGGAGAGTGACAGTTCGTCCCCAGCCTCAACCAACATTGCAGAGGAACATGAGGGGGAGGAGAGTGACAGTTCGTCCCCGCCCTCGGCCAGCATTGCAGAGGAGTGTGTGGGGGAGGAGAGTGACAGTTCGTCCCCCTCCTGGTGACTCATCCTATGTGTAGTTGTGTTCGATTTCGTGATGTGTTTTATCATTCTCATTCCTCAGTTTTACTTAATCGGCTTGTTTCTCACCATTGTACCATGTTTTTCATACTGTTTGTTTCATTGTCTTTTTTGCGGTCGATCTTTTTCATCAAATCTAGTTTTACTCTGCTCATGAACATCTTTCACTTTTGGACCATCAGTCTGTTTTAAACCTATGTGTACGGTTTTCTGTACTTTTGTTTTCTTTTTGTGTGTCTTGTGTTTGGCGCTCTTTGGCCAACTATGGCCCTTGCGCAACAAAAATTTATTTACCAACCAACCAACCATTCCACAAGATGTGTTTAGTAGTGATTCAGTGAGCATGACAACGAATTCCACCATCTTTCTTGGCTCCCCTCAAAGCCCGTATCTTTAGCCCTGGCCCCATTGAGAATGTATTTATGAGGCATGTTAGAAACATATATCCGGGAGCAAAGTTCTCTTCCGCCAATTATGAGCCACTTAAAGGACTGTCTGGTGAACGCCTGACATGCTGTAAACGTACACTGAAGGGCAATTGAATTAGAGACAGCTGGCGTTATGCAAATGTGGCACGGTGGGCGGCCCTGTAAACGGAAACGACATGACGTATGCAGCAATCCGACAATATAAGGAGTGATGCGAACGGAATCAGTAAGAGTCGGACGCAGTATGTGTAAGACGAAGGATCTAAGCGCATTTGATCGTGCGCAAATTGTCAGGACCCGACGAATGGGCCACTCTACCTCGGAAGTCGTGCAGGTACTGGGATTTTCACGAGCCACTGTGTCACGGGTGCACAGTGAGTACATAGTTAATATAAAAAATCTAACGCCCTTTGAATTTATCAGCTACAATTTAAAATAGCTGTTGCGTTAAATGCCACCAGATGACGACATCTCAGTTGCTGAGACCATCAATACGCATTCGTGTAGTCAGATGCTGACTGATAAACCACGCATTGCGCTGAGAATTGTTGGCGCTGTAGCGTAAATTCGAACGCACTCGACTAGTTATCGAGAGTTCTGGGGTTCGATCCCAGCAGTGCCGGAATACAATTTTTCAGTCGCTATGCGTTGTTTAAAAAATAACGTGGAAAGAGTGATGACATCGTCCATTTACAGTGAGTACATAGAATCCGGTGAAACCATCCCTGCAAGGGTCAACTGCCGTGGACAACAGCGTGTGGATGAGCGGGGTCATCTGCTAGCTCGCATTGTAACAGCGGATAGACGGGCCACAGTGCAAGAAATCACTCGGCAATTTAACGCTGGTGCACAAAAACGTGTAAGCAGCCACACCATCCACAACCATCTCCTCGCTATGTGGTACAGAAGCCATCGTACCACGAGGGTACCGCTGCTGACCGCACATCATAGGGTGCAAAGATTAGAATGGGCACGGGAACATCGCCACTGGACCACAGACATGTGGGAAAATGTTGCCTGGACTGATAAGTCGAGATTAACGTTGGTACATGCGGATGGCAGGATACGAGTACTGCGCAAACCACATGAAGCGATGGATCCTTCTTGCCAGCAGGGTACTCTTAAAGCTGGTGGGGGTGGCATTCTCGTCTGGGGACTGTTACGTGGAATGAAATGGGACCCTTGAAACGTGTGACATCGTCCCTCACAGGACAACGATATCCTGGAAGACCATTTGCTCCCGTTTGTGAGTCTTCAACATTCCACTGGGGAAATCATCCTGCAACAAGACAATGCAGCTCCCGAATTGTATCCGAATGGTTGGATGAACACTCCACCGACGTGACCTCGCTTTGTTGGCCAGATATGTCACCTGACCTCAATCACATTGAGCACATCTGGGATGCCATCGAGAGAGACGTTCGAGGCTCTGACCCCCTCCATCAAATCTTCGTGAACTGTGGGAGCTTGCTCAGGAGTCGTGGATCCGTATGGCTTCTCAACGCTCCTGGTGTCTTGTCGAGTCCATGCCGAGACGAATCGCCGCAGTCATCAGGGCGAAAGGTGATGCTACACGTTACTAGACAGGTATCTCTAATTCAATTGGTCTTCAGTGTAGATGCCCTCCAACACTTCTGGGAATCTATGCAAAACCGCATGCATGCTGTAACTCGGGCTAAAGCAGGTCCAACAGTCTATTGAATAAAATTTTCTAATTCAGTGGCCGGAATGTGTAGAATTGAGAAGTATATACTTCCCACACGCTTGTCGAATACGTGATGTAGGACGGGAAATCTTTGATCACTTCGAAATCTCAATGAAGTATGGACTTTTTTTTTTTATTGGAGGTTTAACGACCAACGTGAGAAACTAAACGGGTTATAAGCAGTCGCCCGTCCCTAATTTTGGGCCACTGACTCTAGGGAAGAGAGAGAGACTAGTGCCGTAAGACAAACCCTACATCCGTGCTTTACCGAGATTCAAACCCGGACCCATCTCAGGGCGAATGATCAGAAGCCAGCGCTTAGACCACTGCGCCACCGGGGCGGCAGTGTTGACTTTGAGCAATCCTGTGTGTACGTAGTTTGAAAAAAAAGCAGTGGATTTAAACACTTTAAAACGTGGACAAAAATGATTCACTCTGACCCGCGAATCACAAATCTTTAGATGAGCTTCAGGTTGAATATACTTTATTTAAACAATAGTAACTGAACCTACTAGACCTTGATATAAGTGCTTTGGATGAACCAAAGCCGAAGACTGACAGATCGCGAATTACCGAAGCGTAATCAAGATATAATCACAAATAGTTATCCAATGAGCTTAGTTTTAAATTAGTGATTAAATTGTTCCATTTCTTGGTGTCCCGAGCTCGGAATGTCTCAGCAATACTATTAAACGGTCATGATATGATACTTCGTAACACATATTTATGTAGTGAAAAAACATATTTCCACGAATGCGTGCCTTATTTAATGAATAGAATAAGCTTATAGGATATTCAAAACTTTGTGTAACCTCCTTTCGCCTTCAAGAGTGCTTTAATCCATTCTGGCACTGAATTAATTCTACGCTAATTTTATTCAGCTGGGCTTTACCCTTTTCGTGATTACTTTCTGGAAGGTTAGTCATAATCGGAGAAGAGCCTCTTTAAGTTGCACTAAACGCATTAGTTTGCAATCGAGGAATGAGGAGATGAAACCAGGATCTCATTTCGTTATTGGTAACCCAATTACTAGCACATATCGTAATATAATACGTTTAGGACCATTGTCATGTTGGAAGACAAATGAACCCCCCAGAATGTGATGGTAATCTGTAGCAGGCAGCACGTAGTCGTGTAATATTCCTGCGTAAATTGAGGCATCCACTGAGCGTTGACTGCAACGTTATTACCATCCTTTGAGAATAAAAACACCCATTAATTATACCACCGTCATCTCAATTCCTCTTGTGTTATCATACATGTTAAAAAAGAAATGTTTGCTATAAAAAATGTGTTGAACCAAAATTTATTTTGCTATTAATTGTGACCCTTTTTTCAGAGTTTAATTCACCCTATGGGCATAAGGGGCGAAGAGAAGCTTCCCATTTTTAATACAGGGCCACTGATGTCAGTGAAGAGAAAGATCAAATGTTGTAAGAACGAATAAAAGTTTACGTATCCCCCAAGAGTAGACAGAAAGGCTCAACCTGGAAAAAACTTACCACAGGGTAGCATATGATTACACTGAAGAGTAACTGAATTAGATACAGATGACGTTATGCAAATGTGGCGCTGTGGGCGGTATTGTAAACGGAAACGACATGACTTATGCACAGATCTCACAATATAAGTAGTGATGCTACGGGAATCAGTAAGAGTCGGACGCAGTATGGGTAAGACGAAGGATCTAAGCGCATTTAATCGTGGGCAAATTGTCGGAGCCCGACGAATGGATCACTCTATCTCGGAAGTCGTGCAGGCACTGTGATTTTCATGAGCCACTGTGTCACGGGTGCACCGTGAGTACATCGAATCCAGTAAAGCCATCCCTGCAAGGGCCAACTGCCTTGGACAACAGCTTGTGGATGAGCGGGGTCATCGTCCGCTAGCTTGCATTGTAACAGCAGATAGACGGGCCACAGTGCAAGAAATCACTCGGCAATACAGAACCATCTCGCTATGGGGTACAGAAGCCATCGTCCCACGAGGCTGACCGCACATCACAAGGTGCTGACCGCACATCAAAGGTTCAAAGATTAGCATGGGCGTGGGAACATCGCCACTGGACCCTAGACATGTGGAAAAGTGTTGCCTGGATTGATGAGTCAAGATTCATGTTGGTACATGCGGATGGCAGGATACGAGAACGGCGCAAACCACATGAAGCGATGGATCCTTCTTGCCAGCAGGGTACTCTTCAAGCTTGTGGGGTGGCATTCTCGTCTGGGGACAGTTTACGTGGACTGAAATGGGACCACTGGTACGTGTGACCTCGTCTCTCACAGGTCAACGGTACCGGGATATCCTGGACAACCATTTGCTCCCGTTTGTGCGTCTTCAACATCCCACTGGGGACCTCATCCTGCAACAAGACAATGCACCGTGCCATCGCTCCCGAATTGTATCCGAATGGTTGGATGAACACTCCACCGACGTGACCTCGCTTCCTTGGCCAGCTAGGTCACCTGACCTCAATTCTATCGAGCACATCTGGGATGCCATCGAGAGATGTTCGAGGCTCTGACCTCTCTCCATCAAATCTTCGTGAACTGTGGGAGCTTCTTCAGGGGTCGTGGATCCGTATGGCTTCCCAACGCTTCCGGTGTCTTGTAGAGTTCATACCGAGACGAATCGCCGCCGTCGTCAGGGCGAAAGGTGGTGCTACGCTTTGCTAGACAGGTATCTCTAATTCAGTTGCTCTTCAGTGTATATCATGAGGAATAAGGACCACTTTGTTCAACCAGAGATATAAAAGGTTGTATTTGTACACTGCTCTGCGTTAAAATTGCAATACCAAGATCAACTGAACGACTCGTATCTGACGGAAACTTATATATAGTCACGATAGGGGAAGCAAATGATTACATCCGCAACGCGTATGCAAATTTCATGTGCGAGTCACGTCCTCTCAGCTGATCCAGTGTATACACAAACAGGAATTTAGCTAGGTTTTAGAACCGGGGGCGGGGATGAAGGCTTATCGTGAAGGGTCTCTGTGTTCAACGACAATCTGTATTCATCCACAAACACGGATGCAAGTTTTAATTCAAAATTTTCTCCTTTTGTTAATTTACTTTACTGGAGAACAATTTCTCCATGCCGAAAAGTATAAGGGAAAAATGAAATGAAATTCGAAATATGAAAAAGAAGGGATCGGGATAAAGAGAAATGAACTGAACTTTCTTTAAGTATCAACAATAAATTGCATTGTCACATCTGTTTGACTGTGGTTTAGTTGCAGGGCCATTATCGCTGGAATAAAGATTACTAGCATGAAATAAACTATGTCTTAGTTTACTCTTTTGGTTCTTTTAATGGATCCACGCTATGGCATCGAGAAGTTATTGCTGCCGAATTTCGGCTCTCTCTAATCCATCTTTAATCGCGCATTCTTTTTCATTGGTGCCCGGAGGCAGCCACTTCTTACTGTGGCCAACAACCAAACCTCACTTCTCTAGTTAAAAACCAAAACCCACCAGGTTCCCGTCAATGAACATTTCTCCCACATAGGCATCGCAAACCAGTCCTACTTATCGCATAGCAATGAACAGGAACTAGTTGTAAGCTGTCTCTCTCGCTCAAAGATTTCGCTTTATAGAGCTGTTTTACATCGATAGCACATCTCTTTAGGCAATTAACCTTCTGGAGGTGTGATTAAACAGCAGGGTATAGCATCTCGTAGTTACTTTCCAAATGACAAACAATATTGCATCCGTATGCGTACCACCTCTCTTTTTATCTCTCTTTTTTTTTTGGGGGGGGGGGTGTTCTTTTATATTTTACGTTTCCCAATAAATAAATAAATAAAAGCTATTTCTTTCTTCCCTGAGCAGCATTAGCAATTACAAGTCCGGTGCTCATGTGGCAGAAAATTATTGGCTCAGCTGTTCCTATTGATTCACTTCGAGAAGTAATTTTCTTTTAGTTTTTCAACGTTCATGCTGAATTATTTAAATTTTACTCTTAACCCTTTAACTGGCTCGAACGAATTAACTTGGGGCTAGCAAAATAGGCTGAAATCAGCTTCGACGAATGGACCCCCGAATCAGAAAGTGTTGTTGTCCTCGTAGCTTTAAAATAGTACAACTGTACTAGAAATCCAAATTTATTGGTGCAGAACAGATATCAGTTTGCTGTCTACCTTCCTTGAAAAGCCATCTAGTTGATGTGCGAAAGCCTGGAAACTTAGATTTCCGTCTACGCCAATAAATTCTAATTACTAATACAGTTGTAATATATGAAGTATAGTTGGTGCTTTTTTTTTTTTTTTTTTTTTTTTTTTTGGGGGGGGGATTGGAGGTTTAACGACCACCGTGAGCAACTCAATGGGCTATAAGCAGTCGCCCGTCCCTAATTTAGGGTCACTGGTTCCAGGGAAGGGAGAGAGAGCCAGTACCGTTAGACAAACACAACATCCATGCCTGACCGGGATTCGAACCCGGACCCCTTACGGACGAATGATCAGAGGCCAACGCCTTAGACCACTGCGCCACCGGGGTGGCATATAGTTGGTGTATAGTTCCTTATTATTAATTACCCCTTAGCTTTGTTTTTCAAAGTGGCATTTAGAGGGATGATTGACACTAATGCTGTTTGATTGATTACTTGCTAAGTTGACTACAACAGTGGCGACTAACCTAAGAAAGGAGGAAGAACACGTTTGAGTTACTTATTTTTATCCAGTGGCATGATATCCGAGTCAGGGGGACTATCCCTTTCCCATGCCTCCTTGCGTTATGAACAGAGAATAAAGGACTAAAACGGAGCGTTTATCATTTGTGACAGGTTTATGGTCAGTATTGCTGTGATAAGAATGTGGGAAGGAATTGTTTTGCCGTAGTTTTTGCAAAACGCGGTCGCTTTGTGAATGTTTTTGTTTAAGTAAGGCAAAACATTTTGGGCACCATTTTGCTCAGGTACGTCGGCCGCTTAATAAACCACAAAATAAATAAATGAATAAATAAACTACCGAAAATAAAATTTCAGGAAATTTACAACAACGTCCATTTTATAGGGGAGGGGCTTACATGTATTGCAAGCGGGATGATCCCCCTCTATATCAATGCTAGCTAGCTACTGCCCTGGGTAGAAAAGCAGGCAGCAAAGAACGTGTTTCCCCAACTGCGAAGTGCCGCCCCGGTGGCGCAGTGGTCTAAGCGATGGCTCTGATCATTCGTCCGAAAAGGGTACGGGTTCGATCCCGGTGAAGCATGGATGTTGTGTTTGTGTTACGGAACTGGCTCTATCCCTTCCCTGGAACCAGTGGCCCTAAATTAGGGACGGGCGACTGCTTATAGCACATTGAGTTGCTCACGGTAGTCGCTAAACCTTCAATAAAAAAAAAACAACTGCGAAGTACGAATACGGGCAGTGTAGCATTGCTAGCGAGTGACTATGCCACGCCGCTGCAGAAGAAATCTGTATGTGCTGTTGCCAGACTTTGAGAAAGGCAGAACTGTGGGACTGCGAGAACCTGGGTTGTCTTTTCGTGATATCGCCCCTTGTTTCGGAAGAAATGCAAGCACAGTGATGCGATTCTGGTAGCAGTGGGAAGAAGATGATACGACGCACCGATTTTTTTATTGAAGGTATAACGACCACTGTGAGCAACTCAATGGGCTATAAGCAGTCACCCGTCCCTAATTTAGGACCAGTGGTTCCAGGGAAGGGAGAGAGTCAGTGCCATAAGACAAACACAACATCCATGCCTCACCCGGATTCGAATCCGGACCCTTCACGGGTCATGCGAAGGCAAAAGTGTGTTTTGCCATCGCATGAGTGAACGGCAATATCTGTACCGTGTCGCGTTTGCAAATCGCAGAGCTATGTCCCAAACATAGGGGGAGGTCTGTCACACGTTGGGAGACGTCCGCAATTCCAATTTGACGCCGTTTACTGCACAGAGTACTCACCGCTCGCTGTCCGTTACTGTGTCTTCCATTGACTGCATTCCACTAACGTGAAAGAATACAGTGGTGCCATGAACGGAATACTTAGTGTGCCGAATTCATCGCATAGTGTGTACAGATGAATCGTCACCAACCTGTGATCGTCCTCCACAGCTATCAAATAAAAGTTCTCTCACAAGTTCTTTTCATTTCCAGAAATCAATGATGAAACAGGTATTTTAGAAGTGTTTTTTTTCCCATTGACAGCAGGATTCAGTTGTAACTGGGAGTTATAGTTGGTGAATCTGGGGAATCACGTCTTCTTCCACCAAATGCAAGTCTTCATTCATTAACAATTAGAGACACGTGTTCGCCAATTTATGGTGCCACGAATCTGGCTGGACTTGGAGCCCCTCATAAAATTGGAATTTCCTGCGTTAGGTTAAAACTTAAATCAAGTACCGTGTATCTCATATTGAAGTGTGGAAAATTCCTTCAAAGTTATGTACAAATTCACGCATAAATTTATTTCTGAAAATACTTGTACGAAAATAAACGATTTTTTTTCACCCTGAAAGTCTCCCATACGGAAATTACTGAGAGGTGATACGATGCACAAATCGGAAAAATTATCATCCCATAAAGCATTTAATTGAGCATTGAATTTCCATTGATGATGCACAGCACAGAGAAGATACAGAGGTTCAACTCTCGTTTTTTGAACAGCGCCCCAGTGGTAGGACATGAAACTATGTACGATAGCGTCTGTCGCGTGATACGGAACCAGTGGCTACGTAAGTAGCACTGCGGAAAGATTGTGAACTCTTGAGAAAAATAAAACAGAAAAAAAGCTAGACTCTCACAGTTATGGTTTCGTGCTTTAGTTCCATGTCCGTCCATTGGCACACTGTTCTATTGAGATCTTCAGAGCCAACCTCGAGTCAGATTTTTTCCATGAACCTCTATGGAAGATTTACCTCGAAGTCACCTACTCTGGGATAAACAGATCAAAAATCGAAGATTCAGAATTTTGAAGCACATACTACAGTTATTTTACATCCTCTGATTACTGAGTCCCTCGAAATATTTAGTTGACAGCACGCTACCTCAACCGAGCCCTGGAAGACTGTAAAAGACGTGACGCCATAGGTCCAACCGTCTTGAAATGAGGAATGAACATATGCTCAAATAGGAAAGTTATAAAGTGAAAGCAATGAAAAATTAGAGGTAGAGTATACACTGAAGAGCAATAGAATTAGAGACAGCTGGCGTTATGCAAATGTGGCGCTGTGGGTGGCCCTGAAAACGACATGACGTATGCAGCGATCCGACAATATAAGAAGTGATGCGACGGGAATCAGTAAGAGTCTGACGCAGTATGGGTAAGACGAAGGATCTAAGCGCATTTGATCGTGGGCAAATTGTCAGGGCCCTACGAATGGGTCCATCTCATAAGTCGTGCAGGCACTGGGATTTTCACGAGCCACTGGGCCACGGGCGCACCGTGAGTACATCGAATCCGGTAAAACCATCCCTGCAAGGGCCAACTGCCGTGGACAACAGTGTGTGGATGAGCGGGGTTATCGTCGGCTAGCTCGCATTGTAACAGCGGATAGACGGGCCACAGTGCAAGAAATCACTCGGCAATTTAACGCTGGTGCACAAAAACGGGTAAGCAGCCACACCATCCAGAGCCATCTCCTCGCTATGGAGTACAGAAGCCATCGTCCCACGAAGGTACCGCTGCTGACTGCACATCACAGGGTGCAAAGATTAGCATGGGCGCGAGAACATCACCACAGGACCCTAGACATGTGGAAAAATGTTGCCTGGACTGATGAGTCGAGATTCACGTTGGTACATGCGGACGGCAGGATACGAGTACGGCGCAAACCACATGAAGCGATGGATCCTTCTTGCCAGCAGGGTACTCTTCAAGCTGGTGGGGGTGGCATTCTCATTTGGGGACTGTTTACGTGGACTGAAATGGGACCCCTGGTATGTGTGACATCGTCCCTCATAGGTCAACGGTACCGGGATATCCTGGACGACCATTTGCTCCCGTTTGTGCGCGTCTTCAACATCCCACTGGGGACCTCAGCCTGCAACAAGACAATGCACCGTGCCGTCGCTCCCGAATTTTATCCGAATGGTTGGATGAACACTCCACCGACGCGACTTCGCTTTTTGGCCAGCTAGGTCACCTCACCTCAATCCCATCGAGCACATCTGGGATGCCATTGAGAGAGATGTTCGAGGCTCTGACCCCCTCCATCAAATCTTCGTGAACTGTGGGAGCTTGCTCAGGAGTCGTTGATCCGTATGGCTTCCCAATGCTTCCGGTGTCTTGTCGAGTCCATGCCGAGACGAATCGCCGCCGTCATCAGGGCGAAAGGTGGTGCTACACGTTACTAGACAGGTATCTCTAATTCAATTGCTCTTCAGTGTATACACTGTTTTGGGCTGAATGCTAGGTCAGTGAAAAACTAAATTTAATGCTGCGAACTGAATAATTATTTTTATTTTGGTGTTTTGTCTGTTTTTTTATGAGATGAGGGATGTTCATTGTTAATTTATTTAATTAATTATTTTATTTATGTAAGTAATTAGCGCTGTATGTTTTTTTTTCTTTTGCATTTAACTGTCCTTACTTTTGCCTTGGGTAACTTAAGCACTTTGAGTTGCACTTTGCGAAGCAGGCAAACTAACGACAGTCAAAGTAATTTGACTGTCATTGGTTTGCCTTTGGTAACTTACGCTTTTTGAGCTGCCCTTTCCAAAGCAAGTAAATTCTAATTTAACTGTCATTGCTTTTGCTTTGGGTAACTTAAGATTCTAGAGCAGCCCTTTGCAATGCAAGTAGAATCTCGTTAGTGCCAAGTAAACAGAAATGATGAGTAAGAGAAGAAAGCATTAGAATTGTCAGAATGCGCGAGAAATCTTAAGATGGCAGGGTCCCTTAAAGCCACAATAAACTTAAGAGATTTGCCCCCTTGGTCCAACATATCCGTCAACCAGAGGGCGAGAAGAGTGGATCGTGAAAAGAAATCCACATACGAGACTCTAATACCTGGGATGCAACATAGTCCATCCTAAAAGACGGTTCACCATGTGTGCCCCACCCATGCTAAAAAAGAATGCCCTGAATTAATGCCAACAGGGGATGCATGCATGATGCGTTGTGAAGCGAGACGCACACTCCAGCAGCTCATTGACTGAGCTGTTCGAGTCCACGCTTGATCACGAGATTTTAGGCCCTTTGTAGGACCTCCTTGATTTGTACTCTGTGATGAACAAATACGATACAGAAATTTCAGGCAAGTTTTTTTATTTAAAAAGCTGGCTACCATCAGGTCATCCTTACTTGAGTCACTACAAACTGCATAACTCCTAAATATTAATGCATGAAACCTGTCCAATATGGAATCTAAAGGACAAGATGTATTCCATTTTATACAGGTGAATCAATGGAAGCCCTTGAAACGCAATCATTTGAATTTTTGTCATTCTAACAACAGATTCTTCATAATTTGTGATTACTTAAGATAAGGTATTGATCGTACGTAGCAAAAAGTTCAGAACATTTATTTTTTAAATACTCCAACGTTGATTTCTATACAATAAAAATTACAATATGGCGCTCAATGAGAGTACTGCTCATTAACTGAAATATTTCAGTCACCTCGTCGAAGTGCAATATCTGGAATATCCTGAATATTTTGCAATGCTTGATGATATGTTTTTATCCTAGATGTGGTTATATTACCCTCTATGTTTCATCATCCTCACTGCTATTGTTTATTTCTTCGATTGGATGTGCCTCAAAAATCTTCTTTACACGTTCAGCTGTTATCTTTACGCCATTGCTCTGTTATGTCTTTTCGCTTTAAGGTGTCATGACTTTCTTTTTTCCGCCACATAACTTTTTCTGACAAACGCTTTACAGCGATACTTTCTTTTTCGTGCATTTCAAATATTTTAACTTTTAAGTATTCAAATAGAGAACGTTCTTGTTTGGGGCCATAGCAACAGGCAAACGGAAGAACGCAACTCGCAACAAGCAAAGGCTGTGAAGGATCAATTCACTGAATAAATGTTACATTGGAGAGTCTCGTTGAAATCCGTGAGGAACAACCAGGTATGAAGAATTTAACCTCTGCAACCAGCATAAAGAGCAAAGCTGGTCACGTGATCTAAACCTCAGTCAGGCTACGGACTTAAGGGTAAACTAAACGGTGGGTGTGCTGCAGTGTGTGTTTGTGTATAAAGAACACCATAAACAATCCCTGTATTTTTAATTTTGTTAATATTAAGCAAATTTGTTCCGTGTGAATTCATCATTACATTTTTATCGTGCAATATTTTGTATTCAATTTAAATACTTGACGGCACGAGAACATCTGGGAACTTTCGGTTGTTTACAAGGTTCATTTGCTCTCTTACCATTTCTGTTTCCTGGTTAGGCAGCATCGGTTTTAAATCGGTTAATACAGTCGAAGCCGGATATAACGCAATCGGGTATACCGTAGGAAACAGATATAATGCCGGTCATATTGTACCCACCCCCCAAACAAAATGCATACACAGACAAATACCTGTACATATTCAAATTATGACTTACCGCCAGTATCTCTATAACGCTGTTGTCGCCTTGTTCCCGTATACCCGCGCTATAACAGGCTTCCACTGTACATGTTCCGTATTTAATGGTTCCGTTTTAAACAGCACGTAATTTTCTATCTTTCGTTTCAGAAGTTTCGTTTTGGACAGGTTTTCGTTTTATGCCCGTCCTGTCTGAAACAGGATTTACTTTATCATAAAACATTTCGTTATATTTTTATTGCGCATATAGTTGTTACAGATTTTGAGATATATCTCACATAAAATTTATGTAAATATTCCGAGAACACAATTGATATTTAATAAAAAAGAAAATTTCCAGCAATAATGTCACTTCGAAAGAACTAATGTAAAATTGTATTGGGTATGTGCATAAGTTCTACGGGTTTTTGTAGGCTACAAAGAAAGAAGAGCACAAAAAATAACGTATTTATGATTTCACATAATTGCCATGATTTTGGATGACCCCTTGCCATCTGTCTAGGAGAAAGTGAATCCCACGCCGCAAAAACAACTATGTTTTAGAGTAAAAAAAAAGTCATGTAATGCCGTTTTCACATCATCCACATCACGGAAGGTTTGGAGAGTGAAGTCGTCCTGTAAAGATCGAAAAATGTGGTAGTCTGTAGGTGCCAGGTCAGGGGAATACGCCGCTTGAGGTAACACTTCCCAACCAAAGTCCAGTAATTTTTGCTGAGTGATTAAAGCAGCATGAGGTCTGGCGTTATCATGATGAAGGATCACGCCTTTGCGATTGACGAGTACTGGCAGCTTCGATGCCAGTTGTTCTCGCAATCTGTCCAACTGTTGGCAGTAGGGGTCAACATTTATCGTTCAGTTAGGTGCCAACATCTCTCAGTGGATTATTCCCTGGATACACTCAACAAAAGCATTTTGGAAAGGAGTTCTCCTTTTGAGGTCGATGGAGCAGGCTCCGCACCTTGGCACACAGTCCGTCGACGCTTTACATTACGGTACAGTACCCATTGCTCATCACATGTTAAAATTCGTCCAAAAAACCGTTCGTTTCTGTGACGAGAAGGCAAAGAAACACATATAATGATTATCTCCTCTCGTTGCTTTGCAGAAAGCTGGTGCGGAACCCAGTTATCGAACTTGGTGATGAACCCAAGCGCATGCATCCGTCTTTCGACTGTTGTTATGTGTACCTACAACGTTTCTGCTAATTCCTGAGTGGTTGGATGTGGGTCATTTGTTATGGCTTAGTCCCCATCCTCGTCAGAAGCCACGGATGGACGTCCAGGACGTGGTTGATCTTTACAGCTTCTGTCTCCTTCCACGAATTTCCGAAAGCAACGGCGACATGTGCCATCATCAACTGCATCCTCCCCATACACCTGACAGATGTTGCGGTAAGCCGTGGCTGCAGCACTGCCATTATCGAACTCGTACAGTAAACAATGTCTAATGTGCTCCTTATTGCTTGCCATGTTACACCGTCCGTGATTTCCATTACGAATAATTTACTAAGGCAAACCTAGTGCCTCTATATGCTGCACTGCTCCACGCTTTATTGGCCGAAAGTTCGGCATCGCAGCGTCTTCTGAGACGTAACGACTCCGATCGCAATTTGCATTTATTACGAAAACGGGTGGAACTTTTGCACCCACCCAATAGTTGAAACAGACTCAAGCATCAAAACAACATTTTCAAGGTGCTTTTGTTGTATGACATTTATTTTTGTAAAACATTAACTTAGGTATTTGTTTTCTTCTTTTTTCTATTTTAATTTCATACATAGCGATTTTTGTGTGTAAATTTTCAAAGAGGGAAATTTTATATCTGGTGTTAAAACATCCTTGAAAAATTAGTGCAAAGAACGGGGACTAATATTGAAAGTATTCTTGGAGGCTCCAAGCCCCGGCATTGGACATTTTCTTAGCAATCAGGATCTGAAGGATATTCGAGTCTGAACCTCTGCATTTCCACTACTACTAATGTGACTGCAAAAAATGTCATATTCAATGGATTGTAAATGTAAGAAGTAATAATGAAGAGAAATTTCATGCCCATTAGGCAATTAAGTGAAACATCCACATATAGAAACACCGTCTTTGACACGATTTAAAAGTACACAATCCAGTATTGAAACATTCATATCTTGTTGAAGATATAATACTAAAATACATTGTAAATAATTGTAAAAAACAATATATACAAGTTAAAATTTCATTTTTCGAGCATGATCCATACTCATTGTCAGATTAAAATGAACACTTGTTTAATTGCAGCAAAGGTCTTATATACAGTTCCACGTGATTCGGTTCGATGACGTATTGATGAAGGCGTCGTCAGTTCAAGATTATGACGTTGAAAGACACCAGACAAATGATTAGTTTTCAAAAGTTCGTTAATAGAAAAGTTTTCGGTGTCATTTCGTTTTTTGACAGATACAATCTTCTTCCATTGAGGTGCAATATTATGGTGTATTTCTTCATTGCAACAGAAATGTTGCAAATGATGCGACTTTCGGTGAATATTGCCGAAAATATGATCTAGATGTAGTTAGTACACAAGATTGATCCCGGAGTGGGGACCCGAATAAGCCAGTCTTGATAATGCCGTGTTCGACGACTTACTTCGGACTTTATATTGGTGTTCACTTAAACGAATGTTTAGTGATCTAGTGGTCGAACCGATGAATAGCATATCCAGACCCGGGGGGTCATTTATTTTCATTGGGTGTACATAGACTCCACATTTCTGACTATTTTCCACCGGATCTCTATCGGTTTTAACTCTTGCTAAAATATTAGAGGTCTTCACATTGAAGTTTAAGTTACGTTGACTACTGGGGGGATGTAACTTTATTGATCCCACAAATTTCGGTTTATTTCTAGTTTCATTTAGAGTTACCTTTTAATTTTCCTGAAAACACTATTAATGGTTTCCCTTGGAAAACCAAACATCATTACAATGTTGGTCAGTCTCTTGATTTCCAACTTTTTAAACCGGTGGATAGAGGAATGAGTAATGACACGTTGCAAAAGAAAATAGGTAGCTGAAATTTTAAACCTTTAAGGGCGTGCAGAATGGAACGGAACCAAAGCAATATTTGAAGATGTTTTGCAATAAACTGAGTATTGGATAGGTACTGGTTCTCTATATAGACGGAAATCCAGAAACAATAAACTATGGTTTTCCCCCAGTTCAACTATAGACTGGTAGATTGATGACATATGATCGGCCAATTCATAAAACCTCTCAACCGAGTGGGACCAAAAAATAAGGATATCATCCACATATCTCAAGAATAATATTGGTTGTAATGCGCACTCTTCTAGAACTTTGTTTTTTAACTGCTGCATTACGATTTCCGCCAGCATTGGCGATGTTGTAATACTCCATGAATGATCAGTGAATTTTGACCACCTACCTAATCCCCGACTTCTGCCCTGAGTACAACAATGATCCGACGTGGCATCGATTCAATAAGATGCCAGAAGCCGTTGGGAGGTATGGCCAACCAAGCTGTGCATAATGTGGCCTTCAATGTGGGACACGGAGGTGTTTGGTGTATCCAGACTCCTGATATGCCGTTCCTTAGTGACCAGAAATTTCTCTATGGGACTGATAAGTGGGGAGTTCGGACGCCAGTCGATATGCTGGAAGTCTGAACAGTGTTTCTCAAACCATTCCTGCACAGCATTGGACCTGTGGCTCGGTGCATTGTCATCTAGGAGGACACTGTCACGATTCGGGAAAAGGCAACATTAGTACTGTACAGAGTCAGCCAGTAATTCACGATAATGGATACCAGTCGTACCCTGTTCCACCAGCACCAGGGGTCCGAGATCCTGCCAGTTAAACATTCCCTTCATCATAAAACTGCCTCCACCGGTTTGCATTGTGGAGACAATGCAGGATGGATCGAGTGCCTCATGTTCTTTACTCCAAATACGTACACGACCATACACGGAGTGGAGTGTGTGATGATGTGGAAATTGTTAGAGAAAAAAAAAGAATTGGAAAAAATGCCAGTGGTGCACAGGAATATGCCAACTGCTGAATTTTAAAAAAAGTAAATGTGGGAAAAATCAGAATGGGCAATGGGGCGCCATTTTGAAGTGAAAGGCGAGGAGGGGAGTGGACGGCCATATTGGTGACCAGTTCACAAGGTCCAAACGAGCTCATGCATTCTCAGAACTTTGAGCGCGGAAATCTTTGAGAGAACAAAGCAATAGCGAGAGAGGGTCCAATTGGCTCATGTAACCGGAAGAGCTTATGACGCGGAGAGTGAACGATGCCCAGCAAGGGAAGAAGGGTGGGGGTAGAATGCGTCGTTGCGATTAGATGAACACTCTCTGGAGCTCATAAAAGTTTGGGAGGGCTCGGGAATTTAGTTTTGGCGGGCTCTATTCTTCTATAGCTTGCACATGAGTAAGACGTCAGGCCACCGCGTGGGATGATTCTGACGTAAGAAAAGCGCTCGGCTGCGGTCGAGCTAGCTAGGTGTAGATTTAGATTAACTGAGGTTAGTCATAAATATCTATATTTGGTTTCAAGAGATTATGCTGCGGTCACGGTCCATTATACCTGAGATCTGACAATCTCGTGTGTAGTTTCAGAAATGCTGCATAATTGTCTGCATGAGATGGAACGTGATTATAGTTACCTTGTGTGCTGAATACTGTTGCTTACCGTATGAACTAAAACAAGAACTTAGCATTACTGAACTCTTGTGAAATTGAAAGGTGCTATCAGGGAAGCACCATATATCTACATGTTCAGCTCAGCGAGCTCTGTTGACAACTAAGCTCTGTTTGTCGATTATCTATGTTCTATCGCCTGTGTGTAAAACCAGCCGTCATCCTACCTTAGGTAGGGAATAAATAATATTGTTATTGTTTGTTAAATGACTTCAGCTCATTTCAACACCAGCTTGGATATCCTTCACCACGCCTCTCTCTAATAAAGTGGATCTGGATAAGGCGTCTACCCCAATCTAGACTGGTGCCAGCGAAAAAAAAAGTGCACCTCGAAGGTAAAAGTATTGCACTGAAATAACATGAAATATCATTCACCATGCAATACCTCCCACTATCCCACACCAAACTAAATAACACAACAACGATATTGACAGAGTGAAACACGCCACTCGCGTCAGACCTGCACACTTTTCCTCAGTCATCCGACGTCCAACTTGTGTGGTCTTTACACCAGGCGAGCCTTTTGTACCGATGAACCGTGATTAGGATAGGATGTCGCCGGGGTCTTATGCTGTTATAGCCTATACGTGCGAGCGTGTGACGCATGATCATGACAGTTACTGTTCCGGGATGACCGGAACAGTACCAACTGTCGAACAGTACTGCGTCTGTTGGACTGTACGAGTCGTCCGACCCGGCGCTCACCTCTCACATCAACCTTTCGCTGTCCTGTGCAGTTTTGCCTCCTGGTCGTGGTTTGACCATTTTCACTCCAGTCCTGATAAACTTTAACAACGGCGGCTTACGAACATCCCACCAGTTCAGCCATTTGGGAAATCGAGGCACCCTCTCTCCGATCTCCCACAATCTGTCGTTTCTCAAAGTCCGATAAATCTTTCCATTTACCATCACGCTCGGAATTTTACTACGGACTACTCCATTCACACCTTATGTATGCTACGTCGGTCGTCTAATCGCTCCCTGTCTGAAATCACGTGGTCAACGGGCCTCATCCACTTTGATAGGGGTGGTCATAATTCAATGATCACTCAGTGCATATGAACAGAAACAAAGAAACAGGAATGCTCTAGTTCGGAGAAATAACTGAAACCAGTGGCTTACAATACGTATGTGAAATAAAGTTTCTTGCATACATGAGCTGAAACAAACATTCCTTGACTCCAAAAACAGTGCAAGGACCTATGCATGTACTTAGGTACGCTTTCTTTCCGGTGAAGTTATAAAATTTGAAATAAAAACGATTGGCCTCTCTCTCTCACCCTCTTGTCTGGTTACAGATAAGACATCATATACATACACTATATTGGCAAAAGTCACCGGACACCCCTTAAAAATGAACGGATCCGCTGCGTTGTTAAGATGCGCGGTACAGCTGTAAACGGTATAAAAACAAGCCTGCAGCTGACCGCGATCATATCGCACTGTGAGGTTGAGTGAAAATGTCGCGGCGGGAGAGAAGTGACTTTGAGAAACAAAAGATTGTTGGGTGTTAAATTAGTGGGTTGTCCATAAGAGAAACCGAGAGGCGTTTAAACATACCCAAGTCAAATGTTTTGGATGTACTGAATAAGTGGAAGACACATGGCGTGACTGAAGCAGCAAAACGTATCGACAGACCAAAGAAAATCGGTGATAGAGGACGTCGAAGCCTCAGGTGAGTCGTTACAGCTAATCGACTTAGTACTGCACAATACCTCAGTGTACAGGTAAGTAACAATGCTGGAACTTCGGTATGTACACGTACCATTCGCAGAGACTTTCATTCCATGAGTTACCATGGTCGTGTGGCTGCTCATAAGCCTTTCATCTCTACTCGGAATGCTGCTTGTCGTTTAGCATGGTGTAAAGAACATTTATCGTGGATCGCTGATCAATGGAAACAGGTCCTGTGGACCGATGAATCCATATACACGATCCATTAGTCTGATGGCTGTGTGTGGGTATGGCGGCAGCCAGGGGAACGCTATTTTCCACAGTGTACTGTTCATACGGTCAAGTTTGGAGCTGCCACCAGTGTACTCATGTGAGGGTGTTTTTCGTGGTATGGTTCCGGCCCATTTGTTATCGTGGACAAAGCTGTTAACCATCACGTCTACCTCAATATTATGGACAATTATGCCCTACCAACTCTATGCACCTATACTGTACTAATGTATGTCAATAAATGCTATGTTGTGTTTCTCTTCTAGGTTTTCGGTGATTTTTGTCAATATAGTGTATATTCTACAGTCAATGTCTTTGGTAGATGAAAGCAGTGGAAAATCAATTTTAAGTGAGTGTGGATTCTGTCTGGAGTGTTATATTTTTATGTTTTTTGAAATAGCTTTCCCGTTTTTAACTCCGCGTGAAATAAGTAGTATGAAAGGTCAAAAATGTGTACTGTAGTAAGAGAGCAATCTCATAAAATATTTCAGTTAAGGCGCATTTGATAGCATTGGTTTCAGTTTTTTCTTCTGTCTTGCTAACACCATTTTATTGATTTCCTATTCACAGCAAATGATAGAATTTCTCAGAAACCTGTTTTTTTACGCTTTCCAACCGTATATTGAAGAAGCCGAATATGCTCCAGCTTTGTCCGTCCGTCCGTCTGTCCGCACGATAACTCACGTGAAAATTGTTTGATTTTGACGAAATTGTAGTATGTGGTAGGGGACCACCTGAGAACGAACCGTATTGAAAATGGGCGAAGCAGGGTCAAAGGTCAGGACATAGGAGCGGGATCCATTCCATTGCTCTTATGCGTCATAACGTGCGTAAAAATTATTCTATTTCGACGAAATTTTAGTATATGGTAGGGGACCATCTGGCGACGAACCCTATTGAAAATGGGCGAAACAGGGTCAAAGGTCACGACATAAAAGCGGGATCCATAGCACAGGTTTAATTCTGACAGACGACCTTAGCTGACTATCTCTTCTTCGAATATATATTAAGCTAATTGCAACTTCTTGACCCACAATATAACCCGCAACGGACTTTCTCATGTTTATATAAAGAAAGGATAATATTTCTAAAATTTTGTTTTCAGTACTATTGAACAATATTTAAAATTATTTTCAAGAGAAAGATTGGGGTAAAGGAATGTTTCCCATCAAGTAATTAAAAAATGAAACATGAGGTACTGTCTCGGTGGTTACCTTCTTTATCGGGATTATCTGGTGTATACGTATGCACGGCAAATACTGTAAGAAGAAAAGAGCGCCGCCCGGCAGGTTTCATTTCCACCCACACGCAGTTCGACGATGTCATGTGGGAAAGGTGTCTTGGGTAACATTCCTCGGTTGTTTCAAAAGATCGGATGGGATTACGAAATAGATAGATAGCGAGAGAGAGAGAGAGAGGAGTAACTCCGTCTTCTCGAAAGGAATCCTTGCTGCTGAGAAGAATCCTCTTAACTTCTCAAGACATCAAAATCTTACTATGTTACGCGACGGCCGTGGAAGCAAACATGTCTCAAAAGACCCAGGATTACAGTTGCCTGCATTTCGGCGGAAAATGTGGTTATTTTAAAGAGAAAAATAAGGACATAAAATTTTATCCCTTGGAGCCGGAAAAAAGAAGCAAAGGCTTATGTAATTGTTCTCCTTGGTGCTGACGGTTCATTTGCTTCAGTATATTGCTGTTATGTTTAAAATAATTCATTTGCTTGCTGTTCAAATGTAAAGTTTTCTGTTCGTCTATGCGCTTGTGGCACAACTATTTCTCTTTGAAAATAAGTACATAAACTGTAATGAAATATATATATATATATATATCATTTTCCACAACTGTCAATCCACTGCTGGATGAAGGTCTCCCCAAGTTTCTTCCACAAATGTCTGTCTTGAGCCTGTCTCCTCCATGTTACACCGGCATGCTTTCTAATTACATCCAGTTATCTCCCACGTGGTCTTCTTCTGGGTCTTGTGACGTATATTCTAAATTAACTTTCCTTTTTAGATTCTTTCCCTATGTAAATCTTGAGTTTATTCTCAGTTAGTCATCACTCTTAACGTAATATCTTTTCTCTCAAACGAATACGTTTGGCAACACAATTGAGGTTGAATGCACGTGACGTATGCCTGAGATAAGATAAGAACGAGAGATAAAAATGACGACTAAACTGTTACTTGGCGAGCTTTGGGTTTTAAACTGATTATTGAAAGGAGCGTTGTGAAAAGAGCGTTGTGTTAAGAGTTGCGTAGTGTGTGAAGAGTTTAGTGCAATATGCTATGCTACGATGTGTTTGCTATATCCTGAATAAAGCATCTTTTCCGTAAGTTTGACTTCTGTTGTTTACATGTTTCGTCTGGCCGTTAAGGTTTAATTTTAGGAACTATTTCTTCGTATAGTGATGTTTTAAATTAACGTAGAAGTACGAAAAGACTTCTACGTCATAGTGTTTTTCTGTCCCTTGGAATCCAGTCCAAAATAGCGGTTGTCCATCGATGGTCTGTTATTCTGGCAACATGTCCAGCCCATTGCCATTTCAGGGAATTTACTCTCATCACGATGTCTTCCACTCTTCTCATTTTCTTTATCCACGAGCTCCTTTTCTTATCTTTCCTGTTTACACCAAGTATGCATCTCTCCAGGCTTCTTTCAGTTGTCTACAGTCTTTGTACGTCTGTTTTAGTAAAAGTCCATGCCTCTGCTTCATATGTAAGCACTGGAAGGACGCATTGATTAAACACTTTTCTTTTATGACATAATGGCATATTGCTCTTGCAAATTGTATTGCTTTTTTCAAAAGCCTCCAGCCAAGTTTTATACGCCAGTTAATTTCCTGATCAATGTGACCCTCGTTTGTGATCTGCTGTAGAAGTTAAATGTAGGTATCGGTTACCTCCAGCTTTTTCCCATCAATCGACGAAGCGTCGTTTCTTGAGGAAGATGTATACGACAATTTTGTCTTCTGAAAGTACATTTTTAATCTCACTTCTTTACTCTTGTCAGCAAGTTCCTGGATCATACTCTGCAGCTCTGAAGATGTAGTTGCAAAGATGATTACATCATCAGAAAAACGGAGGTGAGTCAAATATTCTCCATTAATCTTTATCCTCTTGTTTTCCCAGTTCAATGATTGAAAGACACTTTGCATGTGGTACTGAACAAGGTGTTTGCAGAAGTTGCGGTTTACTCTGATAACTCGGAAATTAATTGGAACAGAAAAACAGTCAACGGGTATTAATAAGAGATGAAATGATCTTCCGCTTAAGGGTTATATGAATGACTCCAAAAAAACCCTAATTGGGGAACCCGGCGAGATATAGCGTAAACGAAGCTGGCAACGAAAACATTTCCAGCTACAAAGTTGTACAGCGTTCTCACCTTAGTGCAAATCCGCTGAAACGTTTCCAACAAAGCTAAAAGTTCGGGCTGCGCCCTCTTAAGTTATAGCATACCTACAAGGAAAAGTTGTTTTACCTGCAAATCTTGAAATGTTTCTGCCTTTTTCTGAGCTTCGGTGGAAGTGATCTGAGGGGAGAATTTTCGAGGGCGAAGTTTAGGGCCGTAAAGCACCACTCACCAAAGTTAATTTCTCCAACTTACGCGAAGAAGATATAAACACCCCTAAAGCTTTCCGTTAATTCCCGTTATGCAGTAAATTTCGGGTTTCCGTTTGTGTATCTGGACCTTTGAAAGGAAACATGGAAGATGAAAATATGGCCCTAAGTTCTTCTTGAAATAAATAATTCGCCATGATTTCCCTTTCAGGAGCTGAAGAAATGAAAAGTCGTCGAATATTTAGGAAGGGGGAATCAATTAAAACTGATCAGCCCTGGCTGCAGTGATCGACCCATTAAATTACAACAAAACAAGGAAAAATATTTTGTTTACCTGGAATGATAGCTCGATTCAGAAAAGCAGTGGTCTCCGCTGTCACAGTGGTTGTAATCGAAATGATATACTATTGAACAAATTTGTGATTTAAATGTAACACTCATTCTAATAAATATGCTGGTAGCAATAATGGAAAAGAATCATATGCACATTGTTCACAAAATGTCCTCTATCAGCAAAAAGGCATATCCATGAAGTACAGTTTCGGGCAATATACGCAATTGGTGCAAAGAAATATTCTTATACGCTCCAATAACTCGCTGGTTCTGATCATTGTCATCATGAAGAGGTGCTGCATAAACTAGCTATTTTAAATGTTTCTTCCCAAAAAATGGTAAAAAATTCATTGGTGTTAGGTCGGGTGAATTTAGCAACCATCCTACATAACCTCCGCAAGCGTTCTTTCAAAGAACACCATACTAATAATCGTATTTCTCCATATCCAACACATAACAGATCTTTTTCTTTGATGAAGACAATCTATTTTGTGTCGAGGATTATCCAGTGCTCATAAATGAGAATTGTGTTTGTTTATTACACCTTCACGCGAGAAGCTGGCCTCATTCGTCCACAATATCTTGCGTAGAAAAAGTGCTTTTTATCAATTCTTTTGGGAATGAAATTGCGCCAATCCTGCAATATCACCTTTGTATGAAGCCTGCGGTTAACGAGCGTGGTATAGATACAAACCACGCGGATTCAATATTCTCTAAAATTCTAGCAATGGAAAGGCCGCATTCCAAGCTCATATTTCTCTGGTGCTGATCGGTTGTTCAAAAGGTCACAGGAGACAACATCGTGATCAAGCACAAGATCACCAGATGCTCGAAGTCTTCCAGCGCGTGATCGAGGATTCGCAGTGCCTGCCAATTGTAGGGGCTCAGCAACGCGTCTCGTGAACGAAGAATTCGAACACTGCAAATTAGAGAATCGTTCTGCGCATAATGATGCTCCAGCAGCGCTAGCGTTTCGTCGACACTCTCCAAAAATCAATACCATTTAACAATATTCAATACATACCTTCTATTGAATATTGTGAAATGTTATTATTAATAGAAGTACGAAACTTGATACCATCTTATAAGAACGACAAAGAGTGTTCGGAAGCAATGTTTTTAACAAGATGGTGATGTGACTTAAGCGACTTACAAGGCTAACAATACTTGTGAAATAAAAAGGGGAATTGTGCTCCGTTGATGTCGGGCACTTCAAAAACTTTCCCCTCCGCATGTCTAATTCTCAGAGCCAAAACGTACTTTGCATCTAACCGTGCTAACATGGATGACGAAAGTTAACAAGCATTGACATAGGTAAGCCACAAGTTGTCCATCAAAGATACCAACGATAAAAGGAATCGACGGCACTGCCAGGATTTACATACACGTTTCCTGTGAAATACGAGCATACAGTATTTTATACCTGCGATGATGTAAAGAAAATGGCAAAAACACATCTGAAAAGATAGTATTTGCGTTCTTATAAGGCATAACTTAACGAACATGCATGCACGATTCTGCTATTGTTCTGATATGCATATTTTTTTCTGCTTCGAGCGTTTTCAGAAACCATTTTGCAACATCTGTAAATTCGCGTTAATTTGGAATCTCCTTTAATTTGGAATCAACGTATGTAAATCACTTTCGGTACACACATTTTGCTAGGTAAGATGAAGAATTATTTGAAAAAGCAAGGGTTTACTCAGGTACAGTTTAACAATACCATATTTCGTAAATTTCGAGTTGAAGCACCCATTGTTTTCTAATGTCAAGAGGACAAAGAATGCAAATCCGGCACATAGAGGTTTCACGAGTCTTTACATCCCATAAAGTTGGAAATATCATGGAAGATGTGCGAAGGAGAACCAACGTCAGATGATTGCGTAAAGCGAATGGCAACTAATACGAACAGATTTATTATCTGTCGATTCTTGAAATTCAGAAGAGGCAATCATGTGCAGTAGTTTATTTTGTGGAGTCATAATTTCACCTCCTCACTTAATTCATCTCATAGATTTCCTTCTGAAGCTCTAGCTACAGGAAATGAAACCCCATCAATGTAAAACCGAATTTCACGATGCAAAGCTTTCAGGTGTGTTCATAACTTCTTGGCAAAAACTGGGGAAGTTGGGGGAAGAGCCTTATTTCAGTGAGAGGTGCGTTTAGAACCCCTAAACTTCCACGTCGAAAATCACTCCCTCCGAAGCTCATGAAAAGGCAAAACATTTCAAGATATGTGGGATTAACAGTTCCTTGTAGGTATTTTTTTTTTTTTTTTTGGGTTGGAGGTTTAACGACCACCGTGAGCAACTCAATGTGCTATAAGCAGTCGCCCGTCCCTAATTTCGGGTCACTGGTTCCAGAAAAGGGAAAGAGCCAGTGCCGTAAGACAAACACAACATCCATGCCAAACCGGGATTCGAACTTGGACCCCTTTCGGACGAAGGATCAGAGGCCATCACTTAGACCACTGCGTCACCGGGGCGGCTCCTTGTAGGTATGATATAGCTGAAGAGGGCACAAACCGAACTTTCAGAGATGTTGGAAATGTTTCAGCGGATTTACACCACGGTGAGAACGCTGCACAACTTTATAATTTAAATTTTCCTTCCCAACTTGCTTCGTTTACGAGATAGCTCGCGGGATCTCCCACTTACGGGGGTCTTGGGGGTCTTTCATATTTCCCTTTAATGGATCATTTCGTCTTTTGTTAATACCCGCTGACTCTGTTTCTCTATTCGAATTCATTTTCGAGTTATCAAAGTGAGCCGCGGCTTTTGTAAACACTCTGTATACAGTAAACTATGAAAAGTAATCGGATACTACCAAACATTTGTATAAGTGCAAAGAACTGTTGCGCAGGACTGTGTGCTGTGAGTGGGAAGGAACGCATATAATGCTGGAATGTTATGTTGTGTTATAAGTAACTTTGAAGCGGATATGCCGCATGGACGTGAACTTTCCGAGTTCCAGTGTGGGATGGTCATAGGTTGTCACTTGAGTAACGTTTCCATACGTAGCAGTGCAGCTACCCTTAACATAGCAAAATCAACTGTAAGTGATGTCGTGAAAAGATGGAAACAGAACGGTGCAAGTACAGCAAAAAAAAAAAAAAAAAAAAAAAGCGAATTTGATGTTGTCAGGGAAGCACCATCAAATGTACGATGTGACTTTTCGAATCACAACAAAGGTTGATAAAACTCAAAACCTGTTGAGTGCTTCCAAAGTCACAGAGACCGTAAATTCAAAATCAGAGTCACAAGATTACAAAAACAGGCTTAACTGACGATAGAAGCGAGAAGCAACTTCACACAATGTACTCTACTAACCAAATGCATAGATAACAGCAACAACCGAATAATTGCAAACGTAATAGCAAAAAGAGTTCAAATACGCTAAAGGAAGTAAATAGAATCGGAAGATGACTTAACAGCTGTCTATAAAATAAAAAAAAATATGGGAAAATCGTTTATACACATATACACACAGTCGAGTCACATTATTGTGACTACCTCCTACTTTTGACGTCAACAGTGCGTAGCCAATGAAAGAAGGCAAGTGTCGTGAGCTGGCTTGGAAGGTATATAAGCTGTGCTGTAGGCATTCTGAAAGCATATCACTCTTTGCTGTCCTGGGTAAAAGGAGCGATTTATCAGATTTGCTAAAAGGGATGATTCTCAGCTTTCGGTACAAAGGTGGCAGTATTTCAGAAACAGCGCAGTTTGTGAACCGTTCGCGTGTTGCTGTGGTTAAAGTGTATCGTGATTGGAGAAATGGCACCATTGCGAATAAGAGACGTGAAAACTGCGGATCATCACGTGTCATTGATGTGAGAAGTGAACGTTGACTTCGAAGGTGAGTATCGGCCGATCAACGTGCTACAGTGGAGAAACTCACTGGCCAAATGAACCAATGGGCTAGTGGAAGTGTGTCTAAAACGACAATTCAGCGAACCCTGCTGCGTATGGGGCTCCGATCCAGGCGGATGGTCAATGCGCCTATGCTACTGAAGGTGCATCGGCAGAAAAGGCTGAAATCTGCCCAGCAGTATTGGAATTGGACCTCCTCTGATTGGCAAAAAAATTGCCTTCTTCGACGAGTCACGTTTTCTGCTTTATCGAACTGATGGACGTTGGCGTAAAAGGCGAGAAACATCGGAGAACAAACACTCTTCAACCACTTCTGGAATAACAAAAGCTGGTGGGTGCAGCGTTATCGTCTGGGGAATGTTTTCGTGGCATTCCCTGGGTCCACTGAAACCTGTGGAAGGCACTATGTACCAAATTCGTTATGAATCCATCCTTGCAGACCACGTACACCCATACATGCTGATTGTCTTCCCTGAGACGGATGGGAACTTCCAGCACTTCAATGCGACGTGTCACACAGCTAGAAATGTCCGAGAGTGCTTGAAGAGCACGATGAAGACTTCAAAGTACTTCCCTGGCCCCCTAATTCACCAGACGTAAACCCAATTGAGCATCTGCGGGACCACCACGATCGTGTTGTTCGCTCTATGGATCCTCCACCACGCACCCTCCAGCAGCTGTCAGATGCACTGCAGTCAGCATGGCTCCACATGCCAGTGAACACCTTCCAGCACCTTACTGAGTCACTCCCAGCCCGTCTAGCTGCTGTCCGCGTTGCACACGGCGGTTACTCTGGATATTAGCTGGTGGTCACAAAAATGTGACTCGCCCGTGCATATGTATATATACTGTATATACGGTTACGGAAAAATTATTAGCAACTCTGGAAATTTCTGACGTTTTTGGGTTATCAGTGTTGCTAGAAAAGTAAATATGCAAATAATGCTCACAATATATACATCATTTTAAAGCACATTTCATGCAGAAGCCAAATCAGTTTACAGAATGGGAATTTCTTTAACAGAACTCAAGTTTTGAACAGAAATGTGCTGCAAATCAAAAGTCATGGCAAAGTATTTTAACATGTTCAATTCAAATGCAATTACGTGCCTACTATTTCGTTGGGTGACCTTTTGATTTAACAACGGCTGCACAACTGTTAGGCATAGAGTCAACCAACTTATGCAATATATCGGATGAAATACAGTTGTGCCAAATGTCAGTAATTGCGTTAATCAGTTCCATTTTCTTCGTGGAGTGACGTTCTTGCACTTTTCTTGTCAGAACGCGCCACAAATTCTCTATCGGGTTCAAGTCTGGTGAATCACCCGGCCAAGGAAGAGGTACAACATTGCCTAAAGACGTCACATAAGCTTTTATAATGGTTTTTGCACGGTGGCATTGTGCCGAATCGTCCTGGAAAATGTATGGCTGACTCCCGAACAAATCACGTCCTGAAGGCACCATCTTGTCCTGGAGGATACTTTTGTACACCTATGAATTAGCAGTGCTCTCACACATATGGATTATGCCCTCCCCAACAGCAGCAAAACATCTTCAAGTCACAACACTGATTTGGATACTTTCTTGTCTTAAGTGTGCAAGAGGGATGCAACGCCTCGTTATTTCGTCGAAACACTCGGCACCTCGCACCATTACCACCGATGTTCAATTTTGTCTCCTCACTAAATAAAACTTGACTCTACCTATCAGTGTTCCACTCCTTATGTCCCTTTGCCCATTCTAAACGTTTCTTGTATTGTACATTGGATAGAAATGGATTCTTTACCGCCCTATGAGACGTCAGACCCATAGAACGTAACCTGTTCCTCATTGTTCGAGGACAAACAACAGTACCACAGCTTTCCCGCAATTCTTTGGCAAGAACTGTTGACGAAACGAACATGTGTCACAGACATAACCGTTTCAACGCGTTGTTACTTCTAAAAGTTGTGTTCATTTTTCGGCCACATTTACCCAGCCTGTCATTCTTGATTACACCCATATCACGGTTCTTCGCCAGCTGCCGTCCAACTGCACTATTGTGCAGCCCAGTTATCCGGGCAATTTCTGTATTGCTTCTGCCGAATTTACTTAAAGTCACCATTCACGAAGCTTTTCGTGTTGACATATCACCTAATCTTTCCATAACTGCAGTACAGTTTGCACAGAATAAACGCAATGCCCTCTAAACTTCAGATTTGCACTGTAGTCCACAGGAGTAACTACTACACACTCACCAATGCAAACGACCTACCTACGCGCACTGCGAAAACGTCTGGAATGAAACCACGCACATCACCTGTCATTTATATCACCTGTACGCGGATGTACAAGCAAGCTCCTACGGCTTGTAAGAACGGCGATGACATTTCACATAACGAAGTGTCCTTTCTTCGCAGCACATATCTCGTCATAACTTAAGTTGTGTTAAAGATATTACCATTCTGTAAACTGAGTTGGTTTTTGCATGAAATGTGCTTTAAGATGATGGAAGATGGGTGGATGAAATTCGAAAGTATGCGGGAGTGACATGGAGGAGACTGGCACAAGACAGACCGTTGTGGAGGAAACTTGGGGAGACCTTCGTCCAGCAGTGGATTGATAATGGTTGACAATGATGATGATGATATATATATATATATATATATCATTTTAAAAGAAAAGTGTTTGATCAATGCATCCTTCCAGTACTTACGTATGGTGCAGAGACGTGGACCTTAACTAAAAGAGACATACAAAGGCTGCAGACAACTCAAAGTAGCATGGAGAGGTGCATGCTTGGTGTAACCAGGAGAGATAAGAAGAGGAACTCGTGGATCCGAAAAATGACAAGAGTGGAAGACATCATGATCAGAGTTAAATCCCTGAAATGGCAATGGGCTGGACATACTGCCAGAAGGACAGATCATCGATGGACAGCCGAAATTTTAGATTGGATTCCAAGGGACAGGAAAAGACCCAGAAGAAGACCACATGGGAGATAAGTGGATGAAATTCGAAAGTATGCAGGGGTGACATGGAGGAGACTGGCACAAGACAGACCGTTGTGGAGGAAACTTGGGGAGACCTTCGTCCAGCAGTGGATTGATAATGGTTGACAATGATGATGATAATGATATATATCTAAAAGTATTATCTGCATATTTACTTTTTGTAGCAACGCTGTAAACCCAAAAACGTCAGAAATTTCCAGAGTTGCTATTAAGTTTTCCGTAACTGTTTGTATAAACGATATATGTAAAAATGTGGGGAAATCAGTTTATATATCATCATCATCATCGTCAACCATTATCAATCTACTGCTGGACGAAGGTCTCCCAAGTTTCTTCCACAACGGTCTGCCTTATGCCAGTCTCCTCCATGTTACTCCCGCATGCTTTCGAATTTCATCCACTCATCTCCCATGTGGCCTTCTTCTTGGTCTTTTCCTGTCCGTTGGAATCCAATCTAAAATTTCGGTTGTCGATTGATGGTCTGACCTTCTGGCAATATGTACAGCCCATTGCCATTTCAGGGATTTTTCTCTGATCATGATATCTTTCACTCTCGTCATTTTTCTGATCCACGAGTTCCTCTTCTTATCTCTCCTAGCTACACCAAGCATGCACCTCCCCATGCTGCTTTGAGTTGTCTGCTGTCTTTGTATGTCTAGTTTAGTTAAGGTCCACGTCTCTGCATCATACGTAAGCACTGGAAGGATGCATTGATCAAACACTTTTCTTTTAAGACATAATGGCATATTGCTTTTGAAAATTATAATGCTTCTTCCAAAAGCTCTCCAGGTAAGTTTTATACGCTGATTAATTTCTTCATTAATGTGACCTTCACTTGATATCTGCTGTCCACGATAAATGTAGGTATTGGTTATCTCCAGCTTTCTCCCATCAATCAATAAATCTTAATTTCTTGTAAAAGTATTGTACATCACTTTTGCCTTCTGAAAGTTCATTTTTAATTCCACTTCTTTACTCTGGTCAGCAAGTTCATGGATCATACTGTGCAGCTCTCATGGGGTAGTTACAAAAATGACTACGTCATCAGCAAAACGAAGGTGGGTTAGATAATCTCCATTAATCTTTATCGCTTTGTTTTCCCAGTTCAGTGATTGAAAGATATTTTCCAATGTGCCATTAAAGAACTTCGGAGATAAGGTGTCACCTTGTCTCACTCCCTTTCCAATTTTTACGTGTGTTGTATTTTCAAACAGCCGAATCTTTGCACTTGCATTTTCATAGATGTTATTAATAATATTAATGTATGCATCTTCAATACCGCAGGATTTCAGAGCCATTGTAACTGCTGATGGTGTTTCACCGAATCAAAGGCTTTTTCATAATCGATAAAAGCCATGCACAATGGAAGTTCATATTCCCTCGCTCTTTCAATTAGTTTTCTAGTACATGAATATGATCTATTGTGCTGTAGCCACTCCTGAATCCAGCTTGTTCTCTCGGTTGAGCCATGACCAGTGTCACCTTCAAACGGTGTGAAATAACTTGAGTGAAGATTTTATAAACCACTGATAGGAGGCTGATAGGTCTGTAATTCCTGAGATCCTCAATGTCACTTTTTGTTATGTAACAGAATCATTGTAGCATTTTTCCAATCCTCTGGAATCTTTCCTTCATTAAAGCATCGAGTGAAAACTTGGGCGAGTACTCTTTAAATTTCTCCACTGGCTTCTTGTATATGTCTACGGAAATTTCATCTTCTCCTTTAGTTTTTCCCCGTTTCATGTTCTTGATTGTATGTCCAACGTCTACTGGGAGGACTGGAAGAACTCTGGTACTGGTACCTTTCGTAATGTCTATATATATATATAAACTGAAAAAGACGTGCAAAGACTGCAGCAGACAGCTGAAGGAAGCGTGGAGAGAAGCATGCTTGGTGTAACCAGGAAAGATAAGAAGAGGAACTCGTGGATAAGAAAAATGACAAGACTGGAAGACATCATGATCAGTGAAAAATCCCTGAAATGAGAATGAGCTGGACATGTTGCCAAAAGAACGGACGACCGATGGACAACCGAAATTTTAGACGGGATTCCAAGGGATGGACAGAGACCCAGAAGACGACCACATGAGAGATGGATGGTTTAAATTCGAAAGCATGCCTGAGTAACATGGAGTGGAAAGGTTCAAGACTGACAGTTGTGGAAGAAACTTGGGGAGACCTTCATCCATCAGTGGTGTATATAAATTATAAATGAAACCACTCAAAACTAGGTACCAAACTATCAACGTTAAAAAGAAAAATTAACCGCTGTACAACTAAACCTATGAAATTAAATAAAATATAAAACATGATACTCTGCATATTACGCATAAGCAGAAAACAATGACAGATACTCATGTTACATGTGAGAAAAAAGTCAGTCGGAACGAACCATCCAAAAATAACGTAAAGCATACACACAGCTTCAGTCGCGGACGTCAAAGCAACGGACTACATCTATAAGGCATAAAAAATTTTTAAATAAATGCAAATGCACATTAAATCAACTTTTGAAACGTAGGAAAAACAAACAATCGAAAGCTGTATTCACTAATGTTGAAACCCCATTTCAGTGATTAAAAAAAATAGTAAACATCACTGGGTGCTAGATCCCAAAGGAATGAGAAAGACCATTTGACCCAGAAAGGTATTGTTCTCTTCAGGGAAGCACCTATCCCATCGTGACCTTTCGAACAGGGTAGCAATATGCAAGACATTGAAACTAACCCTGGTGGCTCCGAGTCACGAGGAAATTCAACAACGAGTCAGCAACAACATAAGTATAACCAACAGACAAAATTCATAAACTTAGCAGAGACAAAACGACCATTCACATTACAAAAAGAAATGTGAGTGCGTGGAAAGAATAACACTAAAGAAAGAGTATTGATCAAATGATCATATGTAGAGGATTTTAGGAAGCGAGTGTCTGGCCCCAAGTATTAAACAACCCTTAGAAATAGGAAGCTAGGAGATTTGGGCTAGAGCGCCCGATAGGAAAGTGACACGGAAGCGAAGTAGAAAGGGGGAGGAAGACGTCCTTATTTATTACCGGGGGGACAGTGCCCGGGTTCCGACGGCTTAACGTGCCCATCCGACGCACGGCGGATATTTAGTGGATCGAGCGTTCGTACCTGTCTGGGACCGAACCTGAGGTCCTTTCCGTGGCAGTCTCGAACGTTGCCCACTAGGCCACCCGCGGCCCCAAACAGTGTTACCAGCAGCAACCCAATTTATACCCATGCGCATTACGATGAAATGAAGAAAAAGGTTAGTGTCAGAACACACAAGACCCAAACTGTAGAACTTTTAGGCTGTATGTATTTTAACTTTGTAGGATCTATTGGTTAATACCATTTTTTATGTTTATGTATGTGTATTTAAAAAAAAAGATTACAAGCTGCAGAATTCAATAGTCTTTTGAAATGAACAAAAATAAACCTGAATGGAAGACCGTTAAGAATTAAATTATTATATAATGCTTTTCAATTGTCCAGCAATGCATCCGCACCATTACATATCTTCAAAAGTCGCATAAATTCTGAAATAATTAAGTTCCTGTGGACCGATCGGGAGACATTTGAATTCCGTTTAATGTAGTAATTTATTTCAAAGTCATAACCTCTGCGCTTATAAAAATTTGACACAATGCACTGCTCCTGAATCAATCGAATCTCCAAATCTAGAAATGTGACACTTTGATGATTATTGTTGGTACGCTCCAAATGTAGGCTGTGGGGATAGATGTCAGCAGCCACGGCTTCAAAATCGACAAAATAAAAAACAATGTCATGAATGTATCTGAAAACTACCAGACCCGGGAGACTCCTGTTTAACAAAACAAATACTTTCATAGCTGTGCAAATAAAGGTTAGCTAGAATACTAGAAAAACTGGCTCCCATTGGTATGCCTTTTTTTTTTGTTGAAATATAAGTCCATTCATTTCTAAGAAGTTTGTGAAAACAGTTTTGTCCACGCCGGGCATCGAAATCCGGGTCCCTTCACTCCGAAGTAAGTCGTTCTCCCAACTGAGCTACGCGGACATGTTCTCTCATTGTTATCTGCCTTTATCTCATGTGCGTCCTGAGGGGCAGGCATGTCACATCTCCATAATCCCGCCGAAAGAGGGCCGGGGGCATGGCCCACGGGTCAGCTGGGGCCATGTGTCACTGTAGGCAGTCATCCGCTGAAGAACGTGCATTTGAGAAATCCCAGGTAATTTGGTGTGTGGAACGTAACATTCCACACACCAAATTGCCTGGGATTTATAAGTGGTACTAATTTTGTTTTTATGAATGGACTATTCATAAAAAATCCGTGTTACACGAAACGAAAATTTCGGGAAATGTATTCTTCATGTCGTTCTTTTTCTGGAGCGCATGAATTTCTTCTGCTGTTTTAGTCATGTTGCACTGTATTTTAATCGGATGCCATAGTTTACTTCAAAACATTCTTGGTGGGATGCCAACAGCTCTAACTTCAAACCACACCTGATTAGAATGGTGTCGAAAAGCATTCCACCAAAGAATTAAACATCTTTCCCAAAACTTTCATTTGGGAGTAAGTTCTTTTAGAGAAGCAGGGGAAAAAATCGAATTTCCAGTAACGGCAGAATGTTATGCCCTGTTGCACTCACAAGGAAATGCTTTTAAACTCATTTCGAAAAATTTCAACCCTGTTTTCCAGCACCTAAAAACGTGCTACAACTTCTGGAAGCTCTCCAACCTCTTAAAGTTGTAAACTGCTAACATATAAGGTATTTTTGAACATTCTGAGGAATTAACAACTCCGTGAAATCCTTGAGGATTTCGGAGTTCCACTCCCTTTTCCTCTAGGAGACTATTTCTTTTTTTTTACAAGCACAACAATCTATGTACGCTTGGCGAATAAATACACTATACTACCAAATGGTATAGGACACTGGCAGATTGGAGTAAAGTGTGCAATTATTCAAAGAAATCCGTTCCGTATCGGCCCAATTTTAGCCTTGTACACTTCTAATACACTGCCTGACAGAGAAAATGCCACACCATGAAGGAATGCTCGAAAACAGACCAAACTGCACACACAGATAGCCAAGTAGGTCCTGAAAAATAATTTAATCGTCATATACAGACTAGGCTCCAGTGACCGAATATACAGGATGATCAATAAGGAGTGTGGCCTCCATTTTGGGCTATGCAGCATTAAATACGACGTGGCATCGAGGTAATGAGAGTCCGAATATCGTGGACCATGTGTTGTTGATCCGAGTTAACAGTTCATCTTCATTTTGCGGAGGGTAGGAGAGTACTCAACGGATGTCCAATCGGGTCCCAGAGATGGTCGATGGGCGAGAGGTCGGGGAACCGTGCTGGCCATGGAAGCAGCCGCACACCGTGTAAAGCATTCAGGCTGATCTGAGCGGTATGTGGCCGAACGTTATCTTGTTGAAAAACGGCGTTTGGGATGTCCTGCAGACACGGTTGTGCCACGGGCCGCAGCATCTCGTCAACATAGCGGCGTGCGGTCAATGTGCCTGTAATGCGTACCAGCGGTGAGCGGTTGTTGGCGCTGATAGCATCCCGCACCATGATTCCACGTTGCCGGGCCGTGTGGTGCTCCACAATGGCGGAGCAATCCGCCCGTTGGCCACGTCGCTTCCAAACTCTCCCACGGCAATCATCCGTGGTGAGACAGAACCGGGATTCGTTGCTGAACACCACACTGTTCCATTCGGCAGCTCCGGAGCGACACCATGCCAAGCGATGACTACGATGGCTCGCTGTTAAGGGTTGCCTTGGCAACGGTCAGCTGGAGAGCAAACCAGACGCAGCTAATCGGTGCATCACCGCATACTCCGCAAAATGTCGCTCGTTGTGGCCTGTGGGTTCGCTATGGCATGACGTCGGATTTGACAACCGGTGCGGTCGGACGTCCGTCTCCGTGCACCGGTTCCCTCTACGACGTTGCACAGATCCTTCCTGGCACCACTGTCTCCAAATGTGACCGACGGTTGTGGCATCACATTGCGTTTCTTCCGCAATACGACGCAAGGACCATCCGGCGGTACTAAGGCTTACGATGACACCTCTCGTGAGCTCACCCGTTTGTCGAAATCGCGTACGACGGCGCCTTAATGGCATTGGCACCTCATCCCCTTGTTTGCTCTCCAGAAACGGTTACAGCAGAACCACTCATTTCTCGCTGCCGTGACGACATCTCGATTGACGGGCTGGTTGTTCGCTTATATCTCGCGCGCCGTTCGTGGGATCGGCCTTCAAATGCCATCATTTGCATAACTTGTATGTGTGCACCCACCCTGAAATTTGCATTGCGCTGCGTTCACGTCTTCGTGGTGTGGCATTTTCTCTGTCAAGCAATGTATCTGTTGTGATACACGTTTAGTTAATTTGTAGTAGATGTTTGTAGATTGTTTGCAACACTTATCTTTTCAAGCTGTCTTCTGCATTACCATCGAAGACGGTGGAATAGTTCCTACTCTTTTACTGCACTCAAATTCAATCCGATCATGGTATAAGTCCCTCTGTGTTGGACACCGTATAGTTTTCAAGTTACTCTCATCAGCTCACATGCTCCAGTCCATGCTGTCGTATGAAGTGCTTTGTTGGTTTGGAAGACGTAAAGTCTACCTTTATTAAATTTCAACAATTTACTCGAAAGACGTACTAAATCATTCGGAAAATCAATGAAAGACCCAGAGGCCACCCATGTTGCCGGGTGATCTAACGGCCTCGCTTTGGATTATTCGTTCGAGATGGGCATGGGTTCGAGTCTTGATGAGAAAATGGGGTTAAATTAATTAACACAGCAATCAGAAATCTCCTGAATTGATTGTATTTACTGTTCCACACGTAATATCAATCACATCAGAAAGCTTGAAAATTTTCATCGTCTTGGAGCGATAATCGAACCCACATCTCTCGATTACCGTTCGAGTATGCTATCCGTTACACCACCCAGGACGAGAAAGTCAAGTATTTGAGTGTTAAGAGCATCGGAAAGTAGTCAAGGCGACTGGTGATATGCTTAACAACGCTAGATGGCAGCACAGTTGCTTGATTAAGAATGCGGTCGGACTACTTTCCGATGCTCTTAACACTCGGGTACTTTCTCATCCTGAGTGGTGTAACGGATAGCATTCTCAAACGGTAATCGGGAGATGCGGGTTCGATTCCCGCTCCAGGGAGATGAAAATTTTCAAGTTGCCTGATGTGATTGATATTACGCGTGGAGCAGTAAATAAAGTCAATTCAGATATTTCTGAGTTAATTATTATGACCTATTTACATCAAACGGAAGGCATAGCTCTTTCTCCGTTTATAAGTGAGTCATGGAAAAATTCTCATCGGCCGCCACCGGAATCGAACCCCGGGTTTTCCAGTTACGCGCCGGACATGCTACCAATGCACCACAGCGGCCTCAAATTCCTCCAGACTCACAAACACCAACTGCCAAACCACACGGAAGGTTGCCTCTTGGAGCTCCGTAGAATGCTGGGGATTCACCAAAGATGGTAAGCAGCAAGCAACTAGGATGCGAATGAATAATTAATACACACAATTGACGTGGATTGGGTAAATCAAACGGAAGTCATCGCTCTTTCCACGTTTATTATGTGGGGCAGTGGTAGCATGTCCGGCGCGTAACTGGAAGACCCTGGGTTCGATTTTCGGTGGCGGCCGATGATAATTTTTTCATGACTCACTTATGAACGTGGAAAAAGCGATGACTTCCGTTGAATGTTCTTAATCCACGTCAATTATGTGTATTAATTACGACGTATTTTCCACGAATGAGAGGAATATTTCTTCCACATTATATAAAGGGGGTTAAGTTTGTTTTACGTTGCTGGCTCGTTCCCTTCCCTGGAACCAGTTGCCCAAAATTAGGAACGGACGACTGCTTATAACACAATGCGCTGCTCATCGGTTGTTAAACCTCGAAATAAAAAAACAAAACTAAATAAATAAGACTCGGCGATTAGTTTTGTTTTGTCATGCCTGTAAGCAAGACTCAACACGATCGTGCAATTTCCCACTCGCTCGATAGTGCAATAGGCAACAGCGATGTAATAGTCTGCATAAACAATGTTATTTTTTTACGGGAATGATTCGGCAAATACAAATGTATATCGGAACTCACCTCTTCATACACATGTAATCCTTTAATCTTGGCACATATACGATGACAAGTTGTTAATAGTAGCAAGAAAGCAAATATGTATAATATAACACATAGCAATAATCACTCTATTCGAGAAAGCCGTTTGTTTCTAGAATTCTTTTCTCTACCTCCGACAGTCAAGTGAACTTTAAATGATCAAACATTTGATAATGTAGAAACAAATTAAAGGCAATGAAACTGTTCGTGGAATTTGCTCTCATTGAGAATAAAGCACTTTTGAAGGGAATCAATTTTCTTTTTTCATAAAGTAAATAAGATGGTAGGCAAAAAAGCCACTTTCAACTTATTGTTTTTTTATTTGATATAACTCAGTATAAGTTATATCAATATATATACATAATATTGATATAACTCAATATTATGGAAAGTTTCAGAACATGAAATATATTTCTTTAGAATATTTTGAATATCTTCTGGAAGGCTGCAAGTCCTGATTTGGAATTGCAATTCCTTAAACGTGGTATCTCTATCTTCTTGTTTCGACGCCAGAGAGAAGTATCCGATCGTTGTATATAATTTCCATCTGATTCTTCAAATGAGAAACTCATGGAAACCGCAAAAATCACACGGAACGCTTTCGTTTTACATAGACGGGAGAGATGTGTTTGAAATGCTAAACAAGAAAGATGACACCGAATTTTCGAGTGTAATGAGCACGTCTTTTGAATCAATTCGGGCACGAATTAATTTAAAAATCTATTCAAGGTCACTGCAACCGTTATGGAAAACAGTAGTATTTGACTAAAGAAAAAAGTTTTTCAATCGGGTTTTTAATCCCGCAGATATTGCTGTAAACGCAATCGTGAACTTAGCATTCTGGTGGCAGACATGTACGTTAAGAAAAAATTTGAAATTATACGAGAAACACTTCTCAGCGGAAACTCTCTCCAACAAAGAAAGAATTTTACAAATCGGACTCTTAGAAGCAGAAATATCGACAAATATAAGATATGCATCTACGCCCCCTAGCGGGAAAAATATGCATTGTTTTAAGAAGAAAGTATTCTCAAAAAGTTTTTTGATGTAAGGGGTAACGGTTCACCAAATAATTTTTCAGTCTAGTTTCCAGGAGCTCAGGTTTTGCTGCAAGTACATCAGAAGCAGAAATTAACTCTTATGCCCCTGGTGGCCACACAATTCTTTACCAAATATTAGAAATTATATGAAAGTATTTCTCATCAGGAGCTGTATCCGGTGAAGAAAGAAGTTTTTCAAATCGGAGTTTTAGAAGCAGAGGTATCGGGGGAAACGCAATTTACCTTTACGCCCCCCCAGCTGAAAGTCTGTTAATTACTTGATAATTTTGAAATTATATGGAAAACATGTCGCACCCGAAACTATCCGATAAAGACTGAATTTTTCAAATCGGACCATTAGAAACAGGGATATTGACAAGAATAAGATATACATCTGCGCTCCCTGACTGAGAAACAAGGCATTATTTTAAGAAAAAAAAATCCGAAAAGGTTTATCGATGTGAGTGGCATCGGTCCACGAACGAATTTTTTCAATCTAGATTTTAGAAGCTTAGATTTTGCTGCAAATACATCGGAAGCGGAAATTAAGGAATACGCCCCTGATGGCCAAACAATTTTATTTTTTTACCAACAATTAGAAATTATATGCAAAAGATTTCCCATCAGGAGCTGTATCTGATGCAGAATTTTGTTTTTAAATCTGTGTTTTAAGAAATTACTTCTGCATCAATGTGTTGAAGCAGAGATATCGGGGTAAGCGCAATTCACCTTTACGCCCCATAGCAGAAAGTCTATTAATTACTAGAAAATTTTGATATTTTATGGAAATCCCGTCGCACCAGAAACTCTATCCAATAAAGAAGGGATTTTTCAAATCGGGCCATTAGACGCAGAGATATTGACAAAAATAAGATTTATATCTACGTCCCCTGGCGGAGAAACCATGAAATATTTTAAGAAGAAAATATTCCGAAAAGGTTTACCGACGTGTGTGGTATGGGTCCAGGAAAGAATTTTTTCAGTCGAGATTTTAGAACCTCAGATTTTGTGGCAAATACGTCAGAAACAGAAATTAACACTTATGCCCCCTGGTGGCCAAACTATTGTTTACGTAAAAGCAGAAATTACATGAAAAATATTTCCCATCAGGAGATCTATTTCCCGATATCCCTACTTCTAAAACTGCGATTTGAAAAAGTTTTAGAAGTAGGGATATCGGGGAAAACGTAATTTACGTTTTCGCCCCTAGCGGAAACTCTATGCGTAACTTGAAAAAGTAATTATACCTAAAATACCCTTCGACATAAATGGAATCGAAAGGTTAATATTTTTTTTCAGACGGATGTTTAGAAGCAAATATGTGGAATAAAATGAATTTTGAATTCGATATCATCTGCATTCATGGCATCTGGCGGCGAAATTGTACATCGCAAAAAAACAACAAAATGAAGGATCACCATTCGCATATTTGGAGCTTTCTAATGTAAAAAGAATTTTTCAAATCTGATAAATACACTGGCGGAAAGTGAGAAAAGAACACCAAGAAGGAGACTTCTGATACCAACGAAATTTATACAGCATAATAACGGAATACAGAGGATAACGTGATCAAAAGATTATGGCAAAACACAGCTGTATTTGCTGGTAAACTGAAAAATAACATTTCCATGTAACATGGTTAGTACGAGGTTGAACCGCCATTAACTGCGTCACACTGTACAATTCTGGCATGGAGTCTGTCGTACAGATGTTGGATGTAAGTTTGGGGTATTGAGTTCCAAGCATCCTCAACCAGGACGCGTAAATCGGGGATGGTCGTGGCTGGCCGTGGAGACCGGATAAGTCGTTGTCCCATAAAATCCCACACGTGCTCAATGGGGGACAAATCCGGTGAACGTGCAGGCCATGGAAGTTTTCTCACACCCTGAAGTGCATGTTGCGTTGCACGTGCCGTGTGTGGGCGTGCGTTATCTTGCTGGAAAACACCACGATGGACCGACCTTACAAATGGCACAACAACGGGTTGAATGATGTTGTTGATGTAAGGGGATCTGTTTAAGGTACCCGGTACAAACCCTAGTTGTGTACGGGAGCGATAGCTGATCGCTCCCCACACCAGGAGACCAGGTGTAGGCCCTGTGTTTCGCTGGCGGATGCAAGAAGGGTGGAAACGCTCCCCTGTGCGTCTGCGAACACGCATACGGCCATCTGAGGCTCTCAAGCAGAATCTGCTTTCATCGCTGAACACGACAGATCGCTATTGCGTTCTCCATTGCAGACGTTGGCAACATCACTGCAGCCGTTCCTGACTGTGGGCTGGAGTCAGAGGCACACGTGCACGTAGTCCTGCATCCAGTAGACGGTTGCGAATTGTTCGCCCAGTCACCTCAGGTGCAACGGCAGCTCGGATTTGCGTCGCAGTGGATGTTCTGCTTGACAACGCCGCTCTTCTTATGCGTCGATCGGTCTGCTCATCAGTCCGTCTGTGACTCCCGGTTCCACGTCTTCTCGTGCGGGAATGTTCCGCGGACCATTTACGCCACCATCGTACCACCACCTATACTTCCCATCCAATTCGCTCCGCAATACGACGATACGACCACCCGGCCTCGCTGAGTCCGACTAAATGACCTCGCTCAAAGTCCGATAACTGTTGAAATCGTACAAGTCTTCCATGTCCAGGCATTGCAGCTTCTTCAGGATCTTCGCACGTGTCCGTACGCCGACGACTGATTACATTCACTGCCGCCCCGGTGGCGCAGTGGACTAAGGCGTTGGCCTCTGATCATTCGTCCGTAAGGGGTCTGGGTTCGAATCCCGGTCAGGTATGGATGTTGTGTTTGTTTTACGGCACTGGCTCTCTCCCTTCCCTGGAACCAGTGACTCTAAATTAGGGACGGGCGACTGCTTATAGCCCATTGAGTTGCTCACGTTGGTCGTTAAACCTCCAATAAAAAAAAAAAAAAATTACATTCACTTCGCCGTACTCCTTAAATACCACCGACGATAATTTGCATATTACGCCGTGCTGTGGCGTAAGCGCTCACCGGTTGGTCCCGAAATTAACATCCCACCTACGTAAACTCGACCCCATTAACATATGTAAATTTCATGATCGTCCGCCAATTCTTTCTTGGTGTTCTTTTTTCACTTTCCGCCGGTGTAGTTGCAGAGATATGGTGTCCACAGACGGACGGACAAACCGATAACATAAGCACGATCTTTTTTTGCAAAAGATGTGCTAAAAAAACAAATGCATTGTTTCTGGCTTCAAGAAAAACAAAATTAGAGGGCATTCGATATTTATCTTTCACTTGTATGTGCGCTGAAATATTCAAGTCAGTAGAATATCTCAATCAAAATGCTACACAGGTGTGATTCTTTCTTTGAAATTAGATTATAGAGAATAAGTTTCAATAACTTTTAGTCATCTTTCATGTACGTACATTATGGATTTCCCAGTTTTTTTTTTTTTTTTTTTTTTTGGCAGTGCTTCTTTCCCCTAAGGCCAGAACAACCAGTTTTTATTCCATTTTCTCCACAATGTTAAGCTTTCCTCCTCAGAATCTTTATGGAGTCAATCCGTCTTCAAAACTATTTTTTGAAAAATAATCACTGAGAAATCAGAGTCTGAAAATCAAAAAACTATTTCTTTTACTTACTTGTCTCTTCCAAAGGGAAAAACGTATGGTTGACTTCAAACAGAAATTGAATTTGGCAACGACGTAACTTTAACTAACTAAATTATCCTAATAATTTGCGTAGGTGCCTGTTCAAAGAAATTTTTTTTTTAAATTAGAGGTTCTTTAACAAACAGCGGGACGTTCCCTTGATGATCGTGCAGAGGAAAACTAAAGAGTTTCACTTTGAAGTCGACTTCAAAATATTTGACAAAAGCGTTCATTTGCATGCAGGAATTCAAACACATGTTATCTCTGTCTTGAACACTACGGAAAGCAAAATGCTCATGGGCAATCGAAAAATATTCATTTATTCCACCTTGAGAACATTTTATCTTTTAATAAACTGCAAATTGCGCATACAAATGTCTCAAAGTATGGAGATGACATACATAGACAATGTTGACAAAAATGGTAATTTTTCAATTTTTGTAATTCCCTTATTCTCAAGCCTAATTATACATTGTTGATTTTTACTCCCAGGTTCTAAAATTCTTTGAAACATGTTGATGCTGCAATTCCGGCGCCCTCGTCACTTCCGAGTTTTCACATAAATTGTCTCTAAAATTAAATGCTGTTGCAATCAGCCGAAATGCTCCTGTTTTCTTGGGGGGGGTGGAGTCATACAAATACACTTGCGTTCGTAGAAGCGCTAACATACTTTTCATTCCTGTACACACGCTTAATGGAAAACGCGTATTGTAAAGTTAATGAAGACTTTCTAGGAAGTAAGGGTATGTGAAAAAGTCATTAAAATAGGGGGTTTAAGTTTTAAAAGGAAGCGTACATGACATTAGCGCTTCTTCATCATCAGCGCATTATTCTGAGTTTTGGAGTAAAAGTTTTCTTACTAATTTCTCTCGCCGAAGATTTCACTCAGAGTGAAGGTACTCTCAGGGTAAGAAACTAATTTTTCTGTCACGTTCTGGTACTAGTAGTATCCTTATGAAGATAAAAATATAAAACATATCACGCAGGGAATCAATATGTATGTATAGATAGATAGAAATGAGATATTTTACACTGCTGTCCAAGCGTTAAGGATGAACATGAAATCTAAGGATTTCTGAGCGTCATCGGAAAAAACAGCTTGGTAACATATGTACAGCAGTGCATTGTGACGTATGAAGACATCGTAGTGCGTAATTTGTATACAAATGTGCTGTGAGTACGAGACAACTGCTGAGAGTGTACGTAGGCAGGAGGACGGACGAGTCGCGTCTCATAGGAGTTAGTTCTGTTTTCCATGTATTTCAGAGAAAAAGTGAGAAACCGCGTGTCTGATGTAACAAAAGGATGTCTCCTATGCATCATATAGGTGACTTTTATTCGAGACCAAGTTATCGGGAAGCTTAAAGAAGGCCGAATTGTAGCCGATGTCGACAGGGAGTTTGGAGTAACACACAGCATAGTGTCACGGCTTTGGTCAGGGTTCAGTAGAAACAGAACAAATCCCAGATGTTTTGTTGTAGGTCATTCCGTTGCGGGATGACCGTTACCTTGCTGTAATAGCAATTCGGAAATGTACTGCGCTCCAGTTGATTAATCATGTTCAAGCAAGCACAAGTGTGTGAATTTCCCGGTAAATCGTTTCAATAGGTCTAAGTGCAGCAGGACTGAATGTCCGAAAACTCATATGCTATCTATCATTACAGAGGACGCATGGTACATCCCGCCATCAATAATGTATATTTCACGCCGACTGGTGTTAAGATCACTGGGGCAAGGTAATATTCGCAGATGGAAGCACCTTTATTCTTTCGTCGGGTTCCAAGCGGCAACTGATCTGAAGGGAACTTGGGATTGCTTATGATGCCAAAAACATCGTCGAATGGAAGAGATTTGGCGGTCGCTGCGCCATGGTATGTGCCGGTTCATAGTCAATGGACGTACCAATTGCAAGTGATGGATCAGCGACCTATCACCGAGCAACAGTACCGCAACGATATTCTTGCCGCCCCGGTGGCGCAGTGGTCTAAGCGATGGCCTCTGATCATTCGCACGGAAGGGATCCGAGTTCTAATCCCGGTGAGGCATGGATGTTGTGTTTGTCTTACGGCACTGGCTCTCTCCCTTCCCTGGAACCAGTGGTCCTAAATTAGGGACGGGCGACTGCTTATAGCCCATTGAGTTGCTCACGGTGGTCGTTAAACCTCCAATAAAAAAAAAAAAAACGATATTCTTCTTCTCTACGTTCTTCTCCGTGGTTGTGAGGGCGCAGATTTCATTTTTATGGACTATAACGTTCGCACTTCCCGCACAGCAGCTGTAGATGAAGCATTGGCTAGTGAGGATATCAGTCAGATGGAACGGCAGGGCTATTGATACAAGGTGTGGTTCTTAGCAAAGGGCACATTGGTTCCCGACGAGGGAGACTGTGATGTAGCCGCGGTGCCATCACTCTTCGCGAGAGAGGAATCCCCTCCTTCGAATCTAAGCGTGCGAAGCAAGAGTGGGAATGAATTAAGAAGAACACATTTACCCCAGTGAAACCAAAGGATACTAGGACATGCCGCCAACGATAACCGATAACTCCGGTACAGTTGGCAAATTTAGAGCAAAGCTATTGCAAAATCTAAGCTCATTAAGGCGTCTATTACAACAGATTCTAAAAAAACGAATGCGTAAAATTTATGACTTCCAGAACAAAAGTACGAAACATTCTAAAAAAGAAATGCCTAAAATTTATCATGAACTACTTTCCTTCACGCCTTCAGTTTGGTTGTGATCAGGTTGCATGTAAACATAGCGGAAAGACACACTCGGATCGGAACACTATCTACCAACAAGTAATTGGACACCTGTGATAGCAAAGGAAAACGAAGTTTATTCACCCTCAATAGACGGTGGAGCCTCCACGAGCGATGATTACAGCTGCGACCCTCCGGGGCATACTGTCAACCAGGCGTTGTACGACGGCTAGCGGTATTTTCTTCCACTCTGCTTAGAGAAGACAGGTCAGTTCCTTCACCGATTTCCGACGGTGGGGGCACCCCTTAAGTCGACGCTCCAACTCGTCCCAGAGGTGCTCGATAGGGTTAAGGTCCGGGCTCTGCGCAGGCCAGTCCATTCGAGTAACCCCATTGTCACCTTACCAAGCCATGATGGACCTCGCAACATGACAGGTGGCATTGTCATCCTGAAAGTAACATGGGTCCACCCCGTAAAACTGCCACAACGTAGGAAGTGCATGGTCATCCAAAATGGTGCAGTAGGTCTCGGCGTTGAGTCTACCAGGAATTGCGACCAAGGGTTCCGTGCCATACCAGGTGAAACACCCCCATAGCATAATTCCACCGCCGCCGAACTTCACAGTTGGCACAATACATTCCGGCAGCAGGCGTTCTCCAGGCAGACGCCAAACCCAGACCCTGCCATCCGAACGGTAGAAGGCGAAACTTGATTCGTCGCTCCAGAGAACCTGTTTCCACTGTTCAACGGTCCACTGTCGACGTTCTTTGCACCACGTTAGCCGAGCAGCGCTATTGGACTTGATGATCAAAGGCTTGTGGGCGGCAGAACGTTCACGATAACTGAGCAGATGGGCTTCCTCACGGATGGTATTCATTGAAAGAACACTCCCGGATGCCTGATGAAACTCCTCGCGGATGTGGCCCATCGATTTGTTGCGGTTCTTCCGAATTTCTCTGGCCAGCACCCGTCGGTCTCTAACTCCCAGTTTTGTGGGTTTGCCGGGTCGGGGCACATTCCGACAGTCACCTCTCATCTTCCACTTGCCAATCACGTAGGCCACTGTCGATTTTGGGTACTTCAACTAGCTGGATATGTCACGTACGGATCGGCCATTTCTGTGATACCCGACGATTACACCTTTCTCTAAATCAGAGAGCTCCGAACTGCGTGGCATCTTGCATGCGACTGGTTGCGTTGTTATTTCCCACACGATATTTAACGGCGGTGGCCGTGACTTGTATCAGGACCGCAGATATCGCCTATTGCAGGGGGTCCAATTACTTGTTGGTAGATAGTGTAAATTAAGCATGTGTTGAGTTAACAGACGCAGTCTTTCCATTTCCTCGTTTTTCAATTCAAACGATTTTGTTTTAAATTAATGTTAGTGAGCCGACTTTCGTGAAACGGTTCAAGTAAAGGGCCATCTAGTTTTAATTAAAATTCCTGAATGAGATTGAATTTCGGGAATCGGAAAGCGTCAAAACCTGACCACGAACGATGTCCAATCACATGCTAAAGATCACGGTCATCGGATGTGTCATGTCGTAGCTATGCTCGAACAACTAATTGTACCGAGTCTCGTATGGAGTGGATTTTTTCAATTATTATTAAAATGGTCAGTTGTTTAATGGTCATTATTTTTTTACGACACGACCAATCACCATGATACTAACCCCATGTCACTCGCCATGTCCTTCCTTTTCTCTGTGGCAAGTGTCACCGCGATCGGCTGAAGAACCTTTGAAGGAGATAGGTAACAAACGATCCCTTCTCAAAACCCGGAAAACCCCCTTAAAAATGCAAGTTTTTGGACAATTATTCCTCAATGACACGGCATTTCGGGAATCGGAATACGTCAAAACCTGACCATGGACGATGTCCAATGGCATGCAAAAAGTCACGGTGATCGGATGTGTCATCTCGTACCTATGCCCGAACAACTAATTGTCTCGAGTCTCATAAAGAGAGCTCCGCTTGGCCTTCAGCCTAGCTTCGGTTTATAATTGAAACACTTTAAAACAGGAGGAATATTTGTTTTGAAACCCTCAAGTAGAATATTCGATATTCGAAGTGTCAGCCGAGAAGTACGTATGAGTTTCACATTGAATGACTGTACATCGTCGTACAGCCCTATGAGTGAATTTATGAAAATAATAATTTCTTTCTGAAGAGGTAAAAGGGACTTCTTTCCACGAACCCTCATGCCATTTATTGTATTTTTAATGGAAAGTAAACATTCTTCTTGATGTTTATGGTTCTGCTCTTCCACACCAAATGCAGCTTTGAAAGGGCTTGTCGTTAGTAGTGAATGGTTGAGTGCTATTCACGATATCAAAATACGTATGTTTCAATAAGTTGGAAAATTTTCGATGCTTTTAAATTTCCAGTGAAACATAGTATTGCCTTCGCTGTGGTCAGTGAGAATGAAAATTTTTGCTGGGATTACCTTTTGTCGTTCATTTCCTCTTAGAGTAAGATACTGAGGTTTCAGTCAATGGCGTACTTTGATTTCACCCTAGTCATTGCTTAAGATTTCATTGATGAGCTCTTCTGTTAAAATATTTCCATCCCCCATTGTGAAACGGCTGTCGATGAAGTGATTCCTCAGAAGTTTTACGTATACAGCGAGACATGTCAGCAAATACCCATATTTTAGATCCTGAACAAAAGAATTATTTAAAAAAGACCTTTCCGTGAAATTTGAAGTTGTCTCCACAAGGTATTGCATCATTTCAAGTCAGAAACAACAGCTTTTAGTTCAACCCCAGTAGATTCCAAACATTGAATATATTGCAAAAAACAACAACAATGATTTCGTTATTTGGCAGTCAAAGTCAAAGAATATTGGCTGCTTCCATTGTGATAATAATTCTGGGATTAGCACGAATTGGGCTTTCTTGAAAAAGCCGATAATTTGATCTCTTCTGGTGTAGAGTAGCCTAGAGTCAATGAATTTCGTGAAAGCTTAAAACACATAACTTTTCAGGTGGACTTCAATTTTCACAGCTTTTTTTTTCATCAACAGAAAGGCATCGTGTTGAATATCTGGATCAATGGTAAATTTTGCGCACCATGTTTTCAAAGTGCTTGTACTCAGTAATGGGATGCTGAATGTTCCCCCCTCCAGAAGTCATATGATTTGGTAGAGACAGCTCTGAGTATGATTCATTTCGATAAATCTTCGGATATCCATTTTATCCGCTGCTTTCTTTCTGTAAAAACACTTACTTGGCCGTCCGTAAATGTATCATGGATACCTTTACCTTATCTTTCCAACTTGTGTTTTTTTTCTTTTAATATCTTTTAACTGCTTCTTCAGTTGGCTAATTTGTTTTAACCAGACTTTTCTATATGATGTATATTTTTTGATTTATGCCGAGACATCTGAGTAATCTTGCGTTTCTCATTCTTTAAAACTTCTAGTGAACTTTCAAGATCAGATATTTTTTCCTGCAGTTGTATATTACTCTTCTTCATCTTTTCGTATTTCAAACATTCTGATTTTGTGGAAATTACTATCAGGATCATTGTTCAGAATCGAATCTACTCCGCTGTTGATTTGGGATTGTTTGGACTTAACGATGTATTTCGATCCAAAGCACTTACTAAATTTTTTCTCTCCTGCTGCCTTTCATCTCTTGGTGTTGTTTCTTCTGAATTTAATGCCGGAAAATTAATATTGGGAACAGCAGAGGATTTCAGTATTTTTCTTTCTGGAAGTCCACATAAATGGTTTCTCATGTCATCCTCAAAATCATTTCTTTGAAAATGCTTGCTGCATACCCAGGCATTCTTTACATTGATATCGTTTTGTCTTCTGCGTCTGTTTATCCATTCCCCGAGTACCTGTCGATCTTTCTGAGAAAAACGATGAAAAATTACATTTCCTCCTTTTTTATTCTCGTTCCTATTGTTGCAAGTAGCAACGGCACTACAAAGAAATATCACAAATATAATTAATCTCTGGCAAAAAGAAAACACCTGTTTCGCTTTCCCCAAAAAGTAAGAGATATTTAGCAAAACTCGAAGAACATAAGCAACTGCCTTTCTCCGCTGGCTGACAACTCAGAGTCCAGCTCACGTTTGTCAGCTTCGTGACGTCACTGACGCTGCGAAAACACCTCTTTCGCTTTTCCCCAAAAGTAAGAGATATTTAGCAAAAGTAATCATTACATATTATCTAAGATATTATCTCCATATTGTCTTAAGTACAGACATTTTCCATAGTAATCATTGCATATTATCTCCGTGACAATTTTGAGGACATTTGCACAGAAATCCAAGATATTTTCCTTTTTGGGAGTGTTGCTTCTTTTCTGAGAACCAGCAGATTTTTGTAGCTACGTAGAGGTGCTGATAACTCTTTGGCTTTTTCTCATTTCACATACTCTTAGACTGATAATAATTTTATCATATCAAATTTGATTTTGATGTATGTGTCTAACTAAATATCATACTTGTAGCCTCATTGTTTTGCAGGTCTGAAATGACAATGATGCAAAACTGCACAGACTTCACCGCAAAAGAGTGCAGAGCAGAGATAAGATATCTTTTTCTAAAAGGGAATTCGGGCACAAAAATTTATGATAAAATGTCAGTTAGGTGATAAGTGCCCTTCCTATTCTACAGTCAAGAACTGGTTTGCTAGGTTTAGAACAGGACATTTGAGCACCGATGGCAAAGTACTTTCTGGGAGACCAACCCAAGTGACAATTCCAGAAAACGCAGATGCCATTCATTCCATGATCCTGGATGATCGAAGAATATCCACTAAAAAGACAGAAGGGACTCTGGCGATATACCGAGAACGAGTAGGCTATATAATTCACGAGAGTTTAGACATGTGAAAGTTATCAACCAAATGGGTTCCCAAATGTCTCAATGTTGACCAGATGCGTGACCAAGTGATTGCTTCACAAGACATTTTAGACCGATTTTGGCGGATCCAGTGAGAATTTTGAATCGTCTGGTAACTGTGAATGAAACATGGATTCATATATAGGATTCAGAGACTAAAGAATAATTGAAGTAATGGAAACACAGTGATTCCCAGCGTCCAAAGGAGTTCAAGGCACAGAAGTCACCCACAAAGGTGTTGGCGTCTGTCTATTGGAACAGGTGTTGGCGTCTGTCTATTGGACGTCGAGGTAAGCTTTGCGAAATTTTGCTGGTAGATTATCTGGGAAAGGGTGCAATCATCACGGCAAAGTCTTACGTTGCACTTCTCGACACACTGAAGCAGGAATTGGTCTCCAAACGTCGAGGTAAGCTTTGAGAAGGGATCTTATTTCTTCAAGACAATGATTCTCCTCACTAAGCCGCTATAAGGAGCAGAAATTGGATGGTCTGCACTTTGAAATTCTGAAACACCCGGCCTACTCACCTCATTTGGCACCTTCGGACTACTACCTCTTTTCCTAACCTGAAAAAACACCTCAAGGGAAAACATTTTCAAGCAATGAGGAGGCCACAGCAGCTGCGGAGGAGTGGCTTGCAGCATAACCGGAAAAATCTTTTTTTTTTTTTTATGGTTTAAAAAAGTTAGAACAACGAAGGCATTGGTGTGTGGAGCTCAGGAGAAAATATGTAGTGTAAATAATTCTTTTCTCTCCCGTAGGTTGTTTTTTCTTTAAAAGCTATCAGAACCACCTCACATTAAGTCCTTTCATTGAGAGACTCGTGTGTTGCTCGTATTATATCAAAAAGTGATTGTAGGCCCGCCGTTCTAAGAAGGCAGAATTAACTTGGAGCGCTTTAGCAAAATCTTCTGACATAATTTATTTCTCTAGTGTAAGAAAATGTTATATTTATCGTACCCGCATGATAAAGGGACTGCCTAAAAAACGGGATTGTTTTGCAATAGGTTTTCGATTAGCACAAAAGGAAATCTGATAACCGGAATGACCTTTAATCTTTCTGTTTTCCGGACTTCCTTTAATTTTTAAAATTTTTTTGACGAGATTCATCAAAGGAAGGTTTTCTCAAATCGCGCACTATGCCGATTAAAAACAATGCACAGTATTGTTTCCCAGGTTCAGTGAAGTCTACATAGTGAAACCTTTATGGATGCCACAGTTAATCAGTGGGAATTCAAAAAGTCTCATGAAGACCAATTTGAAAGGTGAAGGCCTGGCTTCATATTTACACTATGTACATCACACATGTAACGTAACTTTTGTAACGTTATTCATAAAATCTGAAAAAAAAAGTGGTTTGTCTGGTTACCGTAATGTGTCACCTGAAAACTTAGAAATACCGCTGTAATCCGCATTAAGTTCCAAGTGAAAGTTGTGACGTACTACAGAGGTGTAAACATGTGTCAAGACGACAAATCTGCAGCGAGATATTCTGTCCGCGTAGCTCAGTTGGGAGAGCGACTTACTCAGGAGTAAGGGGACATAGCTACGATGTCCGTCGCGGACAAACTTGTGTTTTCACAACGTATCGTATGTAAGTCTGACGTCTTGCACAATAAATTATTTGGTTTCATTTTACTGAGGTTAATTTGGTTACGTTTTGTAGTTTTCAGAGATTAACAAAATGTCTCGTACCTTCAGGTTGCCATCATCACGCAGGAGTTGGTGCCCCAACTGGGCAATAATTGCCCTGCAATAAATCTTTGATGTGGTAGACTTTTGCATAGCATTGTCGTACCTAAACTGTCTCGTTTCTCTTTATAAATTTTAATTAATATATCAGCAATTCGCGGTAGGCTTTATACAGAGAACTCATTTTCAGCGTACAAGTGAGCAGGAGTCTGTGATGGGAACATTTCACAAGAGATTCCTCGAAGAAAGATATCGTACAGATTCTGGTTTCTCTGCCACCAGTTGGAAATCCCGTGCGTAGACCCTAAAGACTCGAAGCTTGGTCTCAATGCAGCTGTACGGTAATGACGCCCGTTCCATAGATGGCAAGAAATTTGTCCTCTTATAATGGCTTTAGAACGTTCATCTGACTGCATAAAAACTGTACATTGGCGTTCTTTTCCATCCAACTGGTTTTAAATTTCCAGTTACAACGGTTACTAGCAGTTAACGTGCAAATTTCTTCAAAAACTCCAGCACATTCCGTGTGCGATTTGTAATGGAAAATTTGACCGAGTGGTAATTATACTGATTCTGAACATTTGTAGTAAACGTATTCCTCATCCACGGTGGAGACATCTTTTAATTGTGTTTTATCTAAGGGAATTTCTGTGTCGTTCCGTTAGGCTTTGAGAAAGCAACTTGTGGGAATGGGGTTTGTGCGTGCACTTTAAGAGCAGATTGTTCAAACTGATATTGAGGACAATAGACAAGAACACTTTTGTAGAATTGCGGATCGTGTTCTGAGTCCTCCCACCATTCTCCCACGTATCTACATTTCTTTGTGTGGCTGAAACAGATATGCTGTCTTCTAGACAGCATGTGAACCTTGAGACCTCGGATTCCACGTAGCAAATGCACCTAAATTGGCACACCACTCCGAGGGAGAATTTATTGCATGCTATTAAATTTGTAGCTTTCTTTTAGTACAGTGGACGACTTTTCGAGACGTGGTTAGAACTGCCAATATGCTAGTGACACATACATAAGACAGCCGTATTCATTTACAAGGCCACTCAAAAACATTTCCTTCAAACACCTTTTGTTCTAAATGACTCAACCTGCGTGTATCAATACATAGCCAGAAATGTTTTCTTTTTAATTCTGCAGAGCTTTTGTACCACTGACTAGTATGAGAACGTACTGAATAGCAACTGGTGTGTGGCTTGGCACTGTATGCATTTATGACGTGCACTGTAAGCCAAACTTGTTTAGAATTCTATTGGGAACATCAAACTGAAACGCTGTCTTAGATTTGGGAATCCTACTCTAACATGCAGGGATTTTGTTTGCTGACCATTTCTTGAAAACATGTGATATGCGGCTTGGCATTCTATAGCTACCTAAAGAAGATATATCACCTTGTGTGAATCTACATCCTTCCATATGCTTGACAACATAGATGTCCCCTAGGGAAACGATAAATCATTGGTTCCTCGGTTGCACATCGCTGAATTTGTGCTAGCAAAATAATACACGTACGTACAACAATGGAATCACATATGTAGTCATCAAAATTTGTTTGCTGTGAGTTTCATATCAGCATGTAACATTTGCGCATGAAACGTCCACCATGTATCGTGAGTGTATTGCTATTTATCATATATCTCAACAATGTGCACGGTCCGATCATAAAATCAGGTATAAGATAGAAAGTTATAGAAGTACACTAATATATTGCAAAATAAAATACAATAAAGTGAAGGGATCATTTTATATTATATCATTTCACCAGCATATATTGTACGAGTATTAAATTGTTCTCTTAGAAATCTGTAAGCAAAACAGCTGTACAGAAACGTAATCTGACAAAGGATTCAAACTGAAGCAATGATAACCACGGCTCCCTCCAGTATGTTTTAGGTGTACTAAAGTTAATCTCATGATCTCCAGTATTATCATCTCCTACAGCCGAGGCTTTGCCCACGCCGGAATAGAAATAGAATGAACAATGTTCCTGGTGTTTACCAGCGCAATAATTTTAATTTCTAAACATGCGATACTCCCTCCGCTGCTATTGTTCGTTTTCATTCTCTTGCGGTTTGATTAAGGTGTATGGCGCAAGGTTTCTAGCTACTTCTTCCTGGAATTCAAACAGCAGCCATTTTTCTTATGTCTGGTTTCCTGGAAATGACAGTTCTAATTTCAAAACCCATTACTTTTTAGTGCTCTTCCACAATTTTGTGTTAAAAGCATCATGAAAAAAATTGCTTTTCAGTGCTTCTGTTATATGCTTTGGGAACTAGATTTCACCACGAAACCAGAGGGATGAAGTCCTTAAATAATGGAAAACAGTAGACGTTCGGGTACGAAAACAAATTTGAACTATCTGCAAAAATTTTATCACTTACTTCGAACTGTAAATCCAACTCACTTTTACTGGAACAGCAGCACACGCGACTTAAACGTTTTGTTGAATTCTAAACTGGAAATATTTATCCTGAGAAACTTTTGACTTACGTTTTACTTTACAACGCTAAAGTCGCACGAGCTGGCACTTTGGTAAAAACGCGTTCGCTTTATCTTTCGAAACCAGTAATCAAATGAAGGATGGCAATTGAAATTACATAAGTCAAGGTTTGTTTACATGGAAATCTTCCCCTATCCAGAAATAATCAAGATTATGGACGTATGGTTTGTTTTATGGACGAAAACTTTGTATATCCATCGAGCTTAAATCTCAGCTTTCGGATTTTTTGTATTGCTGTTCACAGCTTGATGCTATATACACTGCTGGCCACCCAAAATGCAACACCAAGAAGGAAGCATTCGATTGGCCTGATATTCGCAGCATGCGTCACCCGCGAGAGGACATGCAAACGATTAGCATTGCAGGGCATATGCAAATCATGTGCGCCCGGAACGCCACCGAGAAGCACTATAAGAAGGCTGCACAGAAGGCGGGGTGTATGTAGTGGAAGTGTGTTGTGCTGCCGGCCTTGTGCGTGGGAAGCTTCCTGATGCCTCGTCGCAGAATACGGCAGTCATTTCAGCACGTTTCGGAGTTCGACAGAGGACGAATAGTGGCTTATCGCGGCAGCGGTTTATCGTTCCGAGACATCGGCACCCGTGCGGGACAACATCCAGCCACAGTGAGGCGAGTATGGATTCGGTGGGTGCAGGAGGGACGGACGAACCGACGTCAGCGATTGCCGCAGCGCAGCCGCGGCACATCACAGGTCGAGAGGACTGGCATGTCCTGCGGCGGGCATTGACGGCTCGCACCGCCATACCACGAACGTTAGCGCAGGAATTAGGGTGTGTTGCACAACAACCTGTGTCATCACGTACTGATCGACGTCGTCTGCAGGAGTGGGGACTTGTCGCACGGCGCCCATTGCTCCGATTATCATTGACGTTACACCACTGGCGAGTACGGCTGCAGTGGGCCGTTGAACGCCGCACCTAGACTACGGAATGGCACGACATTGTCTTCTCCGACGAATTCCTCTTCTGCCTGCAACACCATGATGGTCGGATCCGCGTGTGGCGGCCCCGCGGCGAGAGACTGTATGACGCCTGCATTATGTATCGCTATACCGGTCCGACGCGTGCGTTATGCATCGCTATACCGGTCCGACGCCTGGCATTATGGTTTGGGACGCAATTGGATATGACACCTGCACCGCTCTGGTACGCATCGCCGGTACACTCAGCAGCCACCGCTACGTGTCCGACGTTTTGGAGCCTGTAGTCCTCCCTTACCTGCAGGACCTGCCAGCGGCCACGTTTCAACAGGACAATGCGCGCCCTCACGTGGCACGCATCGTGCATGAATTCTTCACGGCCCACCAGGGGTCACTGCTGCCGTGGCCAGCCTGTTCTCCCGATATGTCGCCCATCGAACATGTCTGGTCGCTGATCGGTAACCGAGTGACCCGGCAAGCACCATCCGCCGCTACGCGTGATGAACTGTGGCAAAGTGTGGAAGCAGCCTGGACCGACATACCCCAAGCTCACATTCAAAGCCTCTTTCGTTCGATGCCGCGGCGTGTAGCGGCCGTTATTGCCAGCCATGGGGACCACACGAACTATTGATGTCTGCGTGTTCCGGGAGTCGCACGGGCCTGTAAGCTCAATCGGTTCATCTTTGTATCTGTTGTTATGTGTCCAGTAAATCTGGCTTTGCTATCTTGTGTCCTTCTTGGTGTTGCAGTTTGGGTGGCCAGCAGTGTAGTACGTATTATGCCATTATTACGCTCATCACCAACAAAGACAGGGGCACTGAGGCGTTCAATGTCCACGAGTTTAGAATACTGGCATCGCTCTCCGAGGATTTATGATTAGTAACTCTCGTTAAACGGCTGGGAAGACAAGAGTTTTACAAGAGTAACGTCGTAATGTATTTTTTTACAGAATAATATTTAAATGCTAAGCACACCGGAAAAAAGATTAGTCACGCCTATCAGAACTTACCTAATAACGGGTGACGGAACCTCTTGCCTTGATAACAGCATTTATTCGTTGTGATAGACACTCCACGAGGTTGTGGATGTATTAAACATCGATTTGCAGCCTCTCGTGCGTCCGTTGGTCTCGAAATTCCGCCAGAGTACGTGGCGTTTTACCTTTTTTTGCAAATGATCCACAAATTTTCAATAGGATTTAAATCTGGGGAATTGGCGGGCCAGTCGAGGTGAGACAGTGTTGCTGATAATTTGTCGTGCCACTCAGACACAGTTTAAACCCTGTGCACACGGCAATTGTCCTCTTCGAAGACAAGAGTGGCAACGGGATGCTGCTCAAGGAGATGTAGAGCAAAGGGCAACACTTCGTCATTCAAAATGAGGTGCTACGCATGCGGGTTCCAATTCATCGTCACTGCAACGAGAGGGCCAGTTTAGTGGTGAGCCAAAACATCTCCAAAACGACACAGAACCCCTCCAGCTTGAACAACACCTTCGACATAATCAGGATTAAAGGCTTCATTGGACCTGCAATGCACTTGTCGCCTCCCATCATTAGAGTACAAACAAAAACGGCATTCATCAGACCAAATTTCTCGTTTCCAATCTTCCACAGCAAAGTTTTGGTACTCTGAGCCCATTGATAACGTGCGAATTTGTTACTTGCGGTTAAAAGAGACTTCTTCCGTGGTACTCAGAACCAGATGTGCATCGCATGTAGTTCTCGTTGGAATGTCCTTTCGGAAATAGATTGGAATGGACTTTTATTGACTATTTGGAGCAATTGTTTCATGGTTTGAAACCGATTTCCAGTTTCTAGGCTTGAAACATGGCGGCGGTCTCCGTTTGTGAGAATTGTTTTCCGCCCAGAGTTACGTCGCCGATTTTCAGTTGTCTGCGAACCACACCACTGTTTGTAGACCCGCTAGGCAGTACTCTTCGACACACCAACAATGAGGGCGACTTCATTCACTTTGTGTCCGTGGACACGGCCAAAAACGATGGCTCCCTTTTGTTGCTCAGTAACGTCTGTATTACGACAGATACTGCAGACTAAATTCAACACACATATTTCTCTTCACCACTGCACAAGACAGAACTGACCCTGTAGACCACGTCAGCGCTATTTATGTCCCAAAAATGCTATCACGGTGCCCTCTATGCAACCGGAAACTTGCTACTGTCATTTCTGTTAGGGGTGACTAATTTTTTGTCCGGTGTGCTAATGTGCAACAGCTCTTTATTATGCAAAAGTAAAGAGGTACACTACTCCAATTGAAAACATTTGTCTAGATGTTACGCGGTCTAAATGTTCCCATGTCTACATTTCAAAATTGCCTTTATTCTTCAGTAAAATAACATTTCTATATACATGACAATGGAATTATGCCAATAAATACAGTGGTATATACATCAGCCAGAAAGTTCCAGTGAAACGTAAAACAAAATATTGTTAAAATCATAAAAAATTATTTCGCCACGTAGGGCGAAGGAGAGGCAGACAATAAAGCACGAGCGATACAAACGAAAATGTTTACCTACAGTATTGTAGACAGGGCAAGACATGATTCTATACTATGCACAAATTCCAATTAAGCATTACGACCATACTAAAGATTAAACATGCACAAGGTACTAATTCACAGAAATGCAACAGTGATGTTACATTCAAAATTTACAACATATGTACAGAAGTATTCAGCGACAAGGGGAAATAACGCTAAATGTACTCAGAAGGGCATCTTGTTACATTATATTATACACACAGTGACTAATATTTTAAAAATATATTCAACATAATGAAGGGGACATTGCGTGGGCAGTAAACTGTGCAGAAGGAATAATTATATACAACAACATAAAACCCAACATTATCGAAGAGAACATGGGAAACATGGTGAGCTATCTTCAATGGCACATAAAACAAAATAATCACAAATAGCGAAGCACCAAAATTAATACGTAAAAACATGATTTGTTACAGTGAACATGGGCGACAACAAAAATCCCACTTATAGGTTGAGATGTAACTGCAAATTGTGGATATGGAACCACCCAGTCGATTGGGCCCAGGTGGATTGAAAAACGCTAACTTTGAATGGTGTATCTAAATGAAATACAAAACCAAAACTTCAGTACAAAGAACAAAGAGTGTAAATAGCATGCTTGCATTCCATTTTTTCGTATTTTCTTTGTCCTTTTTACATAAGTGAGCTATAGAAACTTTAAATACTTGTTGCTGCTACTGTCATGGGGTTGCACTGCAGATCGCTCAATACCTCTGAAACGCCTCGCGGATTTCTATCGTGCTTAAAAAAAGCTAATCAAGCGGTTCTTGAACGGCGTTACATTTACCAAAATAGGTAGTGCTGCTTATTATTTTAAACTTTGAAATCCGTGATCAGTTACCGTCTGAGAAATAACACGCTGTGCAAGTTTGTAAAAGAAATAATGAAAACGGGAAAGATTATTGTTGCTGCCGCGGTGCCCGAGTGGTCTGAAGCGCTGGCTTCTGATCATTCGTACGAGATGAGCTCTGATTCGAGTACCAGATGAGGCATGGATGCAATGTTTATCGGGTGCCCCTGGGTCAATCCCTTCCCTGGAAGCAGTAACCCTAAATTAGGGATGGCAGCTGCTTATAGCTCTCATAAATGGTGGTCGTTAAACCCCGAAAATATTATTATTTCGAATAAAGAAACAATATAACTACGCAATAGGTCAGTCCGTAAAGAAACCACTGCACTGCCAAATCCATGGATCTGCGTAATTTCCAGATACTTCTTCGCGCCGGCTGTTTGAAATGAAAGGCCTCATTCTGCAATAAGAGAACGTTTCGCTTTAACACTTGATGAAAAATGAGGCAAATTTATCCCATTTCTCAGCATGAAATCCAGGACTTATTGGGACTTAGGTTATGAATAGAAGTGGCATTTGATTTATGTCAAGCGTTATCATCTGGTGCCTAGAAGTTTATGTGATGTCAAAATAATGAGAGGTGCGCTTTTATTGTCTTTTAACGTTCAAACAATCGTGGGTAACATTCTGGGGAACAGCAGCTCTTACGCAGTAAGGCTCATCGATCACTTCTATATAAATAGGATTTTAAGCCCCAATTGTACAGTCCGGGCACGTATCTTGTTGTTCACGAGAAATAAATTCCTGCCTGCTGCTACAGAATATTTCGAAACTCTCTTTAAAATAGTAGAAGCGACAGGAAAGAAAGTGAAAGAGAGAGAGAGAGAGAGAGAGAGAGAGAGAGAGAGAGAGACCAAAATGACTTTTCGAAGTTCTTCATTTTCAGGACGTTCATGTTTCAAGGGTTTCTCTAAGACGCGAGAAGAAACATTTGTTCCCAGATGAAAAGAACTACCCAGAAGAAACCTAATGGCGGCGTTTTTCTTGCGGAACAAAGTACTTGTTTCGCGAAATCTCATTAATCAAATTTACTGAGTGAGATTAAATCAATTTAGTGAAATTTTGTTCAGCAGCATTAATTAGATTAAATTCCATGAAACGACTTAAATAAATTAAGTCGATAACATCAGCTTCGGTTTCTCTAATGGTTGTATTAAATTAAATTAATTAGATCTTTTTCAATGAGTTCAATTACAAAAATAATTATCTTAGTTATGCTAAACTAACTTCTGCATATTTCATTATGTTTAACTGGGTTAGGCTTAAAATATTTCCCAGCACTTACTTTGTGTTGGAAAGGCAACAGTTGTTAAATCTGTATGCAACAAGATATTGCTCATTTATATATGAGATTGCTCATTCTATAATGCTTTTCATAGTGTCTAATTGCTGTTTCATATATCCTTTCAAAATGCATACCTTGCCATATCTCATTTGTTAATTCATGGATTAAATTAGACAACGTCATTTCAATGAAATACACTTAACACGACGAAATGATTAAATTAAATTAATTTAACCAGATTCACATTGATTTAATGTGCATGTCATTACACTAAATTAATGTAATCGTTTTATATTTCATTTAACTGAATTTATTTAAATTGCACAAATCTAATAAACGCTTATGTTGTCTGTCCTGTAGAATTGAGTGCAAAAATTCAGAGTGTTTTATTTAAGTTCAAAACAGTACACTTTAACGAAGAGAAAAATGTATCATATTAATTTCCGAAGCTTTTCAGAGAAACAGGTGGCTACTTATTTGCGCAAGGAAATGTTTCCATTTCTAGAAATCATTGAATTACTTTATAAAATTAAATGTCATCAACATAATTGAATATTATGTGTGACATAACTAAACAGTTTAACTTGCATAATATGAAATCATTAGATACATTTGAGAATACCGGACAATGTTTAATAATATCATTCAACAAAATTTATTGAACAATTTATGTAACACTCAACAAAGTTTATTCAACAACATATATAACATTCAAAAAATGCCTTAAACAATTTATGTAGCATTCAACAATCTGTGCGATAATTTCGATATACAAACTTTATATGTAACTAAATCAATTAGTGAAAATTTGAATCAGCAGTTACAATGGCTCTGAAATCCTGCGGTATTGAAGATGCATACATTAATATTATTAATAACATCTATGAAAATGCAAGTGAAAAGATTCGGCTGTTTGAAAATACAACACACATGAAAATTGGAAAGGGAGTGAGACAAGGTGACACCATATCTCCGAAGCTCTTTAATGCCACACTGGAGGGTGTCTTTCAGTCGCTGAGCTGGGAAAACAAGGGGATAAAGATTAATGGAGATTATCTAACCCACCTTCGTTTTGCTGATGACATAGTCATTTTTGCAACTACCCCATCAGAGCTGCAGAGTATGATCCAGGAACCTGCTGACAAGAGTAAAGAAGTGGGATTAAAAATGAATTTTCAGAAGACAAAAGTGATGTTCAATGCTTTTACAAGAAATGAAGATTTATCGATTGATGGAAAACAGCTGGAGATAACAGATACATACGTTTATCTTGGACAGCAGATATCAAGTGAGGGTCACATTGGTGAAGAAATTAATCGGCGTACAAAACTTGCCTGGAGAGCTTTTGGAAGAAACAGCATAATTTTCAAGAGCAATATGCCATTACGTCTTAAAAGAAAAGTGTTTGATCAATGCATCCTTCCAGTGCTTACGTATGGTGCAGAGACGTGGACCTTAACTAAAAGAGACATACAAAGGCTGCAGACAACTCAAAGTAGCATGGAGAGGTGCACGCTTGGTGTAACCAGGAGAGATAAGAAGAGGAACTCGTGGATAAGAAAAATGACAAGAGTGGAAGACATCATGATCAGAGTTAAATCCCTGAAATGGCAATGGGCTGGACATACTGCCAGAAGGACAGACCATCGATGGACAGCCGAAATTTTAGGTTGGGTTCCAAGGGACAGCAAAAGACCCAGAAGAAGACCACATGGGAGATGGGTGGATGAAATTCGAAAGTATGCAGGGGTGACATGGAGGAGACTGGCACAATACAGACCGTTGTGGAAGAAACTTGGGGAGACCTTCGTCCAGCAGTAGATTGATAATGGTTGACAATGATGATGATGATGATGTAACTAGGGGCTGCGCCACTAGGCTCGCTACGCTTGTTTCCAGAGTAGCGCTCGGGCCCTGCAGCCCGATCTCCAAGTATATCACATGAAATAAAAACTGAAAAATTCACATAAATTTCACTTTTTATTGCATGTCTAAGCAAATAAGGCTTATTATTCCGAAGTTTCAGAGTTTGTTTTACTGTCGTTAATTTTTGAAAGGTCGGACTTTAGTCGTTTGAACTTATAGCACTTACTAAATTTACCACTAAGGAAAACAAAAGCGGTCTAAAAGCATTTCCGTAAACCGTTATGTTAAACCGTTAAGGTGGACATCAAGTAATTTTGCCTCCTATACTTCCAATGGAAAAATTTTGTACACATTTCCTTCACAATTATTGTGTTCCCAAGGATGAAAATTTGAACATCGATTAAAATAACTTCATATTATCACTTGGAATACTTAATATTTTCTAAAACATAACCATAATTACATTGCTGGCCACCCAAAATGCAACACCAAGAAGGACACGAGATAACAAAGCCAGATTCACTGGGCACATAACAACAGATACAAAGATGAAACGATTGAGCTTACAGGCCCGTGCGACTTGCGGAACACGCAGACATCAATAGTTCGTGTGGCCCCCATGGCTGGCAATAACGGCCGCTACACGCCGTGGCATCGAACGAAAGAGGCTTTGAATGTGGGCTTGGGGTATGTCGGTCCAGGCTGCTTCCACACGTTGCCACAGTTCATCAGGCGTAGCAGCGGGTGGTGCTTGCAGGGCCACTCGGTTACCAATCGGCGACCAGACGTGTTCGATGGGCGACATATCGGCATAACAGGCGGGCCACGGCAGCACTGACACCTCGTGGGCCGTGAAGAATTGTTGCACGATGCGTGCCACGTGCGGGCGCGCATTGTACTGTTGAAACGTGGCCGCTGGCAGGTCCTGCAGGTAAGGGAAGACTACAGGCTCCAAAACGTCGGGGATGTACCGGTGGCTGTTGAGTGTACCGGCGATGCGTACCAGAGGGTGCAGGGTGTCATATCCAATTGCGCCCCAAACCATAACGCCAGGCGACGGACCGGTATGGCGATGCATAATGCAGGCATCATACAGTGTCTCGCCGCGGTGCCGCCGCACGCGGATCCGACCATCGTGGTGTTGCAGGCAGAAGTGGGATTCGTCGGAGAAGACAATGCCGTGCCATTCCGTAGTCCAGGTGAGGCGTTCAACGGCCTACTGCCACCGCCCTCGCCGGTGGTGTAACGTCAATGGTATTCGGAGCAATAGGCGCCGTGCGACAAGTCTTCGCTCCTGCAGACGACGTCGAACGGTACGTACTGACACAGGTTGTTGCGCAACACACCCTAATTCCTGCGCTAACGTTCGTGATGTGGCGGTGCGAGCCGCCAGTGCCCGCCGCACGACATACCGGTCCTCTCGTTCGGTGGTGTACCGCGGCTGCGGCAATCGCTGACGTCGGTCCGTCCGTCCCTCCTGCCCCCACCGAATCCATACTCGCCTCAATGTGGCTGGATGTCGTCCCACACGGGCGCCAATGTCTCGGTACGATAAACCGCTGTCGCGATAAGCCACTAATTGTCTTCTGTCGAACTCCGAAACGTGCTGGAATGACTTCCGTATTCTGCGACGAGGCATCAGGAAGCTGCCCACGCACAGGTATGGCAGCACAACACACTTCCACTACTTACACCCCGCCTTCTGTGCACCCTTCTTGTAGTGCTTCTCGGTGGCGTGCCGGGCGCACATGATTTGCATATGCCCTGCAATGCTAATCGTTTCCATGTCCTCTTACGGGTGACGCATGCTGTGAATTTGAGGCCAATCGGATGCTTCCTTCTTGTTGTTGCATTTTGGGTGGCCAGCAGTGTATATAAAAAATCAATAACTTTTCCTTTCAGGGTGTTGGAACCAGGAAAAATATGGCACGATCCGTACTTTGATGACGTCAGTAGACAAACAAATGTTGGATTACATAATTATTGTTATGTTTTAGAAAATATTAAGTATTCCAAGTTATAAAATGAAGCTATTTTAATCGATGTTCAAATTTTCATCCTTGGGAACGCATTAATTGTCCAGAAAAAAGATGGCGCGACCTGTTCTTTGATGACGTCAGTAGACAAACAAATGTTGGATTATTATGGTTATGTTTTAGAAAATATTAAGTATTCCAAGTTATAAAATGAAGCTATTTTGATCGATGTTCAAATTTTCATCCTTGGGAACGCATTAATTGTCTAGATAAAAGATGGCGGACCTGTACTTTGATGACGTCAGTAGGCAAACAAATGTTGGATTGCATAATTATGTTTATGTTTTGGGAAATATTTTGTATTCCAAGTTATGTAATGAAGCTAATTTAATCGATGCTTAAATTTTCATTCTTGGGAACGCATTAATTGTGAAGAAAATGTGTAAAGAAATTTTTCCATTGGAAGTATAGGAAGCAAAATCACTTGACGTCCACCTTAAACACCTGAGATAGCTTTACCAACAAAACACATGCATAAAAAATTCTCTGCGTCACCATGGCAGCAGGTCACGGGACCAGAACGGTCCTCTGTGGTTATCGTGAAGACAGACAATCGTTCGTTTCTTTCCTTTGCGTTTTTAAAAAATGCTTAAAAATCAGAAAATGATTTTTTCTTTTGTAAAAGCGGGACGATAGTTGTAAGTTTATGCTGTAAAAATTGCAATGCCTTATGATTTATAGTTGGCCACATATCCGTTTTTTTAAATGGATCCCATCGCGAAATAGAGAATTTTGTGAAATTTAGGAATTTAATTTCTCGTAAACTAAATCGAAATTAAAAAAAAAAGGGCAACGAGTTGAAAAATGTCGGTCATGGCACTAGATGCCTACAAAGTTTCGTGGTTCTGTTGCTGTTAGTGTGTCCGGAACGCGACCTGATAGCACTTTTTTGCTTACCTTAACTTTGAAATACAATAGCTCTTGAAGTATCGCTAGAATCGAGAAACGGTTTATTTCAGCGTATTCTCCAAACAATTCTCTACAAACGATGTACATTTAATATTTCTGTGTTCAATACGCTTTGCGCTGCGAGCTAGGAAAGCAAGAGTGTCGCGAAATTTCTAAAACAGCGGCAGCAGCAGCAGTGGCGGCAGTTACTTTTTTAGAATAGAGAGATTAGAGTGAAATGAATAAAACATACACTAGTACTCATTGCCTTGTTGACAAGAAAAAAATACAGCCGTTTAATAAAAAAGTGTTAGATAAATAGATACATTCTTAAGGTTTTGGAACACTTGCAAATTTTCATAAAGTATTTTTTTTAGTTGGGAATTGTTTTCATTGAATTTTGTTTTTGTTTGAGGGTTAACGACCACCGTCAGCAACATGATCGAAAAGTTTCTGTCTGTTGGTAAGAAAGTTTTTGCTAGCTTCATAGATTTAGAGAAAGCTTATGGCCCAGTAAATAGGATGTTTCTGTGGAAGGTACTGAATAAATATGGCATGACTTAGAATCTATGTAATAGTGTAAAAGCCATGTATGCTGGCAGTAGAGCTTGTGTATGTGGGAATGGTGTTGTATCAAAATGGTTTTCTATTGGTGCAGGACTCAGGCAAGGTTGTGTAATGTCACCATGGCTGTTTAAATGTATATATATATTGATGCGTGCATGCGTGACGCCAAAATGGACAATATTGGTTTATGTCTCGGCAATATCCGTGTGTGCAGATTGCTGTATGCTGATGACACAGTCCTGTTGGCAGGGAGCAAAAGTGAGTTGTGGAGTATGCTGTCAGAGATGTACGATGTTTGTAGGGAATTCAAACTGTGTATAAATAAGGGAAATACCAAAGTTATGGTTTTGAGCGAGGAACTGTTAGTACTTAAATGCAGCATAAGTCTAAATGGCACAGTTATTGACCAGGTAAGCGAGTTTGTATATTTGGGAAGCATGTTTGACAGAGAGAACAAATTAGATAGGGAAATTAGTAGGCAAGTGAACTCTTCATTAAAAGTCATAGGTGCTTTAGCTTTAGAAGGATTTTATAGGAATGATGGTTTCTCAAGAGAGTCCCAAATAGCTGCTTATAAATGTGTAATTGCTCCTATTCTGATTTATGGCAGTGAAATCTGGGTACTGCAGAAGAGACAGTTGTGTGTCTTTTGTGTGCCGTAGAGATGTGCTACTTACGGGGGGGATGGCAAGGCACTTTCTGATCATGTGAAGAATAAAGATGTGTTGCAGATGTGTAATGTGAGGCAAAATGTTGTCAGTAAGGTGGAGACTACTATTCTTAGGTGGTTTGGCCATGTTTTGAAAGAACGCTTGATGAGATGCTTACTAAAATAATTTCAGCCCAAGTGGCAGGGAAGAAAGGTAGAGGAAGGCGAAGAAAATCGTAGGAGGACCAAATTCAGGAGTTTGTGTATTAAAAAAAGATTATGAGTATGAAGTACAGAAGGTCTTGTGCACATCGTGTGATGAATGCCAGTGAAGCTCGAACTGTGTGCCAAGATCACTGTAAATGGAGACGTTTGTTTCTACAATAGTAAGTAAATACTCAGTTAAGCATTTATGTCGTGGATTTTGTTTCTTCGTGGATCTCTCAGAGAACAGCTTGGGGTGATTAATTGATTGATTGTGAGTAACTCGCCCGTCCTTTATTTCGGGCACTGTTTGTACGGATGGGGGAGAGCTGGTGCCATTATTTAAACACAAATTCCATGTCTCACCAGGGTTCGAACTCGCCCTCATCGTGGTAAAATCATTGAATTAAAAATAATTACTTTAATTTCGTTTAATACAATTAATTTGATATTATTTCATAGAATGAATGCGCTAATACTGTATGTAGACAACGGTATATCTGGAGGATGCCACGTGACGGGAGTCCCGAATTTCGAGTCATGCAGCTAGTTGACACTTGCCATTGAGAACGTCTCCCACGAGTCGTCCAACACTTGCTGGGAAAACGATATGAACATTCAATAGAGCATGCCGAAAATGTGATTGGCCGCTGTCCGCGTAAGTTGTGAGTGATATTTCTTCAATATGGTTTCATACCATTCTCAGAAAAAGTTTTTACATCTATGTGTTTTTTTTATTGGGGTTTAACGACCACCGTGAGCAATTGAATGTCTCTAATTTAGAGCCACTGGTTCCATCGAAAGGAGAGCTACAGTGCCGTAAGACAAGGACAACATCCATGCCTCACCGGGATTCGAACCTGCACCAATCTCGGACGAATGGTCATAAGCCACCGCCTAGACTACTGCGCCTTTCGGCTCTATATGTTTTTACGGTTACATGAACATCTTTGAAATAGCTACGTATGGATCTGTCATAGAAATTTCGATGAAGAGGCCTGTCTGTTAATGATACTTCCTGAGTACACTGGATGCATACGTATAAGTGTATTCCGTTCTAAAACAGTTTTTTAAAGAAACTATTGATGTATCGAACTATGCCCCTAAAATATTTGCCCTGTTTGTCGGACTTTTTTAATGTTTCCCGGTTTAATGACTACCATGAGCAACTCTAAGAATTAGAAACAGTCGCCCTTCACTAATTTGGAGCTCCCGGTCGGGGGTGGGGGTGGGGGTTGGGGTGGGTGAAGAAGCCAGGTAGTAAAATAAGAGCACACCCATGACTCACCGGGGACACGAGCATTGGTCTACCTCGGACGACGAACCAGAAACCTAAGCAATGAACTACTCAGCCAGTCTTTGTCGGATCACTGCACAAGGTGATCACAATGTCATCTTTCTTCCGAGGAATGATCTTTTATTGTCGCAATCCTAGTTTTTTTATCTAAACAATCTACGTTTCAGTAACGAACGATCAATATCAAAAATTGGGCGACTATCGACTTGCCGACTTGGCCCTGCTGTATTTGTATTCGCATGTTCTTCCAGCATCACCAGATGCACTGCAGTTAACTCAAAATGCGTGTAACCGTCCATGATGTATCTAACTCGCGAGGGCATTATTGCAGCTCCAATGGTCGAGTCGTCAGTGGTGCTTATTTCTGACTAATCCTTCAAGCTGAACGGGGAATGAATTTCGGATAAGGCGTAGACGGTGCGTTTGTTCTACGGTGCTGATTCCACGGAACCAGTGTTCCCAAATTAGGGACGAGCAGCAGCTTATAGCTCTAAGGCTTACTCATGGTGGTTCTTAAAATACGAAACAAAATGCAAAGCCGTTTGTTACATCGCAGCAAGCAGATTGTAGAATGAGTCAAAATTTAGGGCGACAAACTGGTGATGAGTGTATGCACATTCCAAGGGAAGCCAGGGGATATGACGCAGCAGATGTCTACCGATGGATTTAGCATTGGATGGAAGGCTTAAGGACCGCCGTGAGGAAATCGATGGGCTATAAACAGTCCCCTATCCCTAATTTAGGGCCAATGGCTCCAGGGAAGGGAGAGACCCAGTGCCATAAGACAAATGCAACATCCATGCCCCACCGGGATTTGAACACGGACCCTTCTCGGGTGAATAAGCCAGCGTTTAGACCATTCCACCACCGGGGCGACGGATTTCAAATTGGGCTCCGTGTCTCTATTCAAGACGTTATTAGAAGTTTTTTCAGACAGGTTGCGTAGGGTACCGCGACCAATATTTAAAGTGCAAAAAAAACATAACCTAATAGTGTTTCAATTTTATGCCCTGATGTGTTTTTTTATCATGACATACTTTTTTCTGTTTGAATGATAGACACACTGCAAGTGAATTATAACGACTCGTCGTTTGTTTGGTTGGATTTTGCATCCAGTGTCTCTTTATTCCTGTGAAAAAAAACCATATTTGCATTTTGCATCCAGTGTCTCTTTATACCTATGAAAAAAACATAGTGTATTTGGATCTTGCATCCAGTGTCTCTTTATTCCTATGAAAAAAACTATTTGGATTTTTCATCCAGTGTCTCTTTATACCTATGAAAAAAAACATATTTGGATCTTGCCTACAGTGCCTCTTTATTCCTATGAAAAAAACATATTTGGATCTTGCATCCAGTGCCTCTTTATTCCTATGAAAAAACCCCATTTGGATCTTGCATCCAGTGCCTCTTTATTCCTATGAAAAAACATATTTGGATCTTGCATCCAGTGCCTCTTTATTCCTATGAAAAAAACATATTTAGATCTTGCGCCCAGTGTCTCTTTATTCCTATGAAAAAAAACATATTTAGATCTTCTTGCGCCCAGTGTATCTTTATTCCTATGAAAAAAAAAACATATTTGGATCTTGCATCCAGTGTCTCTTTATACCTATGAAAAAACATATTTGGATCTTGCATCCAGTGCCTCTTTATTCCTATGAAAAAAAAAACATATTTGGATCTTGTATCCAGTGTCTCTTTATACCTATGAAAAAACATATTTGGATCTTGCATCCAGTGCCTCTTTATTCCTATGAAAAAAACATATTCGGATCTTGCATCCAGTGCCTCATTTAAAAAAATACGTGTAACTTACATCCAGCGCCTCTTTATTCTGTGAAAAAAAAAATGAGATATCATGGCAAAGGTTTCCAACAGCAGTTTTCCAATATGCTGAACAGATGAGCAAAGTATATTTCTCTGCACCCTTCGCAGCTTGGATGACAAGATAGAAAAAATGTGTGGATCTTCTGTGTCAAAAATGACGAAAATATCATTTCTGTATCATGAATAATTGACGTTATAAAACCTTTTAAAAACATCTCATAATGTGCTACATTTTTTATACTGGAGTGTTCTAACATCAAAGAAAGAACAAAAACGCAGTGCGAAGGTGTGGTACTGTTATTGTCATTTTCCGATTAGTTCAAAAGAGAACGGTTTTTGTTTTGACATCAAAAAGTAAATTAATTATTTAAAAAACCTAATGTTGCATTCAATGTCAACTTGAAAGTAAAACAAACGTTTCTCAATAATTAGTTCTAGTGCCATGAAAAACTAGCGCTATAGCTTCTAAAGATTGTGGTTTTATTTCTAATTCTTTTTAAAGTAAAAGAAACTGTGTTTATTCTATTCTTAAATAAGCACGATCTTTTTTTCCCGAATACATTCGAGCTCACACTTGCCGTTTTACACATCCTCATTTTCAAAGCAAATTTAATGACAGCAAAGAAATGAATTCAAGTCAGCATTTTTATGACTCGAAAGTAATTTGTGGCATTTTAACGTTAAAAAACAAACACGTCGTAAAAAAGCTCTCCAAAGTTTAATAAAAAGAGAAAGTTATTTGCTTTTTTTTCTGACTTAAGACCCGACTGTTTTAATTTACCTGCTTTTAACGTAAGCACTCATTTCAAGAAATCTTAAAACAAGATCTTCATTTTATTTGAATGATTTCTTAGCGGCCACTTGGAAGTCTTTTTTCCCTCCCCGGTTTTCGGCTTCTTTTAATTCTTCCTTCCGGATTTCTTGAGCTTAAGTGGCCCCTTATCCTTCCTTAAATTGCCTCGTTAAGAGATCATTTAAATGGCTGAATTATTCGTAGGATTGTCTCCTACTTAACCGTAGAGCGTGTTTCAAACTAAATGTGTAATCAAAGTAGCCAAGTTGTAAAAAAATTAAAAGAAAAACAACTAATACATTTGGTTTGTCTTGGCCACGACCCTTAGTAATTTCCTTGTTTTTTCCGGGTATTATTGTAATTATTTCGAAAAGAGAACAAACGGCAATATACTTAAAAGAAAGATACTTTTTCTTTAAGTAAGTTAGTAGCTGATATGTACGCACAAAAGGCTACAGCTCCTAGGTTTATAGAAGCCTGTTTAAGACTAAATCCGTTAAAAGAAGTTCAGGGAATTCATTAAGAGGCTTCATAAAATTACAATGGTCATTCAAAAAGTTCGTAGTTTAACACGTACAGAAGTGCTGTGGCATTGTGAATCCTATGTTATATTTCTTCATAGCCGCTGCCACGGCAACGTTCTTCTCCCCTTAATACTCTTCTGCCTTTATCCTGCTGAAAAAATCTTTGACTTGGTGTTCCTACTGTGCGTCCTCGCAGACTATCACGTCAGAGTTGCATGCATATCGCTTACTATGGGTACTTTTCTTCAGCCTGGGAACAAATAAACGTCACGAGAGGCAAGTTCTGGGTAATAAGGTGGGTTCTAAGGCAACCAAAGTCTAGAGAGCTCGGGGCTTTGTCAGACTTTGTTTGGCCTCTTTCTTTTGCTTCCTTGCTGCGCTATGTTTTATAAACTATAATTCGTGTACAACACAGTCGAGTCACATTAACATTATTGTGACCACCTCCTACTTTTGACGTCAACAGCGCGTAGCCAATGAATGAAGGCACGTGTCGTGAGCTGGTTTAGAGGGTATATAAGGTGTACTGTAGGCAATCTGAACACATATCACTCGTTGCTGTCATGGATAAAAGGAGTGATTTATCAGATTTGCAAAAAGGGATGATTATCGGCTTTTGGGCCAAGGGTGGCAGTATTTCTGAAACAGTGCAATGTATGAACTGTTCATGTGCTGCTGTGATTAAAGTGTATCGTGATTGGAGAAATGGCACCATTGCGAATAAGCGATGTGGAAACTACGGAGCACCACGTGCTATTGATGCGAGAGGTGAACGTCGGCTTCGAAGTTGCGTGAGGGATGATCGACACGCTACAGTTGAGCAACTCACTCGTCGAATGAATCAGGGGGCTACCGGAAGTGTGTCTAAAACGACAATTCAGCGAACCCTGGTGCGTAGGGGCTCCGATGCAGATGAATGGTAACGGTACCTATGCTAACGAAGGTGCATAGGCAGAAAAGGCTTACATTTGGAGGGCAGTATTGGAATTGGACCTCCGCTGATTGGCAAAGGATTGCCGCTTCCGATGAGTCCCGTTTTCTGCTTCGTCGAACAGATGGACGTTGGCGTATAAGGTGAGAAAAATCGGAGATCAAACACTCTTTAACCATTACTGGAAGAACACAAGCTGGGGGGGGGCAGCGTTATGGTCTGGGGGAAGTTTTCGTGGTATTCTCTGGGTGTTGTCAAACGCGTGGAGGGCATTATGGACCGAATTCTCCATGAACCCATCCTTGTAGAAAACGTACACCCATACATGCTGATTGTCTTCCCTGGGGTGGATGGGATCTTCTAGCACGACAATGCGACGTATCACACAGCTAGAAATGTCCGAGAGTAGTTGAAAGAGCACGATGAAGACTTCAAAGTACTCCCCGGGCCACTTAATTCCCCATACTGTAACCCAATTGGGCATCTGTGGGGCCACCTGGATCGTGTTGCTTGCTGTATGGATCCTCCACCACGCACCCTCCAGCAGCTGTCAGATGCACTGCAGTCAGCATGGCTCCACATACCCGTGAACACATTCCAGCACCTTATTGAGTCACGCCCAGGCCGTCTAGCTGCTTAGCTGCTGTCCGCGCTGCACACGGCGGTTGCTCTGGATACTAGCTAGTGATCACAATAATGTAGCTCGACCGCGTATTTACCGCATGGGTGTGATGACATGTAATGAAAATGGTAGTGCCCGTCTCAATTATTTTTGGGAACCTCAGTGCATATCGTCGTGAACCTCCTGTGGAAACAGTCTTTTCGAACACATTTATTTTATCACAGCCCGTAGTTCGCTTTTCTCCGTTTCGCAAAGTCTCAACGGTTTAGTTTACATAATCACCCGAAAAGAAAAGTACGAGTGGATCTCTAACACTGAAATTCTGAACCGTCAGATATAAGAATATGTACTATATGTAGTAAAATTACTGGGTACTTGTGTGTACTAGAAGTAGACTGGAACATGAACCTTTCTTTGAACGCTCTTCCTACAGTCTAAGCATACTTTGATGCAAAATAAATTTTAAAATGATCAAAATGCACGAGCTCTTGTCAAACATCCTCTTTCTAAAGAATAGCTGCATTAAATGACTTCTTTTTCTATGGAGAGTTGATCATGAGAGGCAGCAACTAGAGTGCATGTCAGCACGATTCTTATCATTAATTAAAGCGTAAAATATGCAAACAGAGAATATTTGCTTCAAATTTTAAAACAAATGGATTTTAGCACAAATGTATTCAAATAAGGAATTCTGAAAAATGCGTTTCTTGCGCATATTTAAACTAAAAAATGTAAATATACTCTGGAATTTTTTAGTTTAGGAATTAGTTTTTAAGATGCATGCCTGAAAGTCTTGTCGGCATTTTTGTGTCTCATACTATTTCGACAACCAGCTTTCGAAGGAAAGCGCTGGGTGTATTCTCTGGAGGATGCAAGTGCATTAGCATTACATTAGCTCAAAAACATATCACAGAACTTGTAGGCAACTGAGTTATTTTGCCGCATTTCAAAATGTTGCGGAAACTAAAAGATTCACTAATGGCTATTAAAACGAAAGAGAATTTAAATTACAATCACTGTTTACAAAACCACACATCTCTGCAAAACGAACTGCTTTATTGCGATCTGAACACGGAGAAAGCTGTGTGGCTTATTTCCTGTCTCTAACGTGCTTCTTCATTTCCTCTTGCCTTGAGCACAGCAAAAGACGTTTTAAAATTTACAAATGATTCACTCTTATATGGTATTTAAAAGGACTTTATTAAGCACTCATACAACTCTTACTATTTGCATAAGTTTGTTAAAAAGCCTCCTTTTCATTAAAATAGCTTAAAGAGAAAGTGAAGGAAATGACATTTCCGAAAAATTTCTGTCAGCTATTAAAGCAAAAGCTGATGTAATTTAACTTTTCAAAAGTAATCGAGGTAGTTGCCTTCAGTGTATGATCTTAATAACAAGAGTCACTCACAATACAAATCTAAATTCGTTGGCTGAATTTAAAGCTTTATTGTATATACAAGTATTAGAAATTTCAGGTTTCCCTAGAACCCATCATCAGATACAGAAGAAGGAATGATCATGGGTTTTAGGGAAACCTGAAAGTTCTAATACTTGTATATACAATAAAATCTTTAAATTCAGCCAACGAATTTAGATTTGTATTGTGAGTGACTCTTGTTATTAAGATCATGCACTTGAAGGCAACTACCTCGATTACTTTTGACTATTTCTGCACGAATTTGAATTCTCCTAATTTAACTTCTGAACTGAATGATACATGAAATAATCATTAATAAAATTTCATTCTGGAAGATGGTGGAAGTAATATTATTTATAAAGTAAACAATATAGATAAATGACGAAATGTGCATTTCAAAGCATACTGTACTTCCTTCACGGAATTAATATTTTCAGGTATTATGTACATGCATCAGAAAATGAGGACTACCTAATTTTTAGTGTGTTGGCAGGGATTTTAAAATATCAGGAGATTTGTCGTAATTGAATGGCTTTGCTATCTCATGTCCTTCTTGGTGTTGCATTTTGGGTAGCCAGCAGTGTATTATGATTACACTGGTCAACAGCCAAAAAAGTGCGGAAATCAAAGCAGCCGAATTTTATGTTTTGATGGATGGTGAACCTAATTGTGGCAACACAATTTTCAGTAAGCTCTACTTTTCAAGTTCCAGTTCAGTAGTAATCCTTTTAGGGGGCAGGGTGAGAAATGAGACCTGTCGGCACAAAATCTATTTTTTTCAGGAGTTACGGGATATAATTTATTTTCCACTGGGTTTTGCCAACAACCCGATGGCGTCGACCTGTATGGTGAAGATCTTCCAGTTCCTACTGTACGTGTTTCCTATTCACTTAATTCTACAAAAGAAGAAACGGAAGATGATCATGATCTCCAGCCACATTTAAAGATCCAGATTTCACTCCAGTAGCAGCACCGTTTTCTGAACTATACAGAATAACACAAAGCGAACTGAATGGCCTTGTTGGATATCTTGGCTTGCCGAAAAATAAAGATGAGCTACTCGGATATAAACTTCAACAGTGGAATTTACTGGAACAAGGTGTGTTGGTATCTCTATTTCGTTAACGACATGAACATTTGCTCCCATTCTTCAAAACAGATGGTACTGTTGTTAAGTGTAATGATGTAAATGGACTGATCGAAACCCTTAACTTTCGTTACAACTTCAGTGACTGGAGACTTTTTATCGACTCATGAAAGACTAGTCTTAAAGCTATATTGCTTCACAACGGCAACGAATTGCCTACAATTTCTGTTGTGCACTCAGTGCACCTGGGGTGTCATATGAAGCTGTGAAACATCTTCAGAACATCAACTATGAAGATCGGCAACGGCAAGTCTGTGATGATTTAAAAATAGTTGATTATTGCTTGGATTTCAGAAATGTTATACAAAATTGTGTTGCCTCCTCTGTGAATGGGATAGTAGAGACAGAAAGTCACATTTCATAAGAAGTAAATGGTCGATGAGGAAATCTTTAGAGCCAGGATCGAAAAATGTTATACATTCACCTTTAATTGAGCTCAACAAGATTTTGTCACCTCCTTTACACATAAAATTAGGTCTCATGAAGAACTTCATAAAAGCTATGAACAGAAATGAAGCTGCATTTTGTTATCTCAAAGCAAAATTTTCAAAGTTAAGTAAAGTAAAAATAACATCAGGGATTTTCATATGACGACCAATTCGTGACTTCTTCAGTGACTCACATTTGGATAAAATACTGTGTGGAGAAGACCAAAAAACCTGTAATGCTTTTCGCTTGATGGCCATCCAATTTCTTGGATAACAAGACAGCTGAGAATTACCAACATTTAGTCAAAGAAATGATTTCATGTTAGGAGAAAACTGGATGTACAATGTCCTTAAAGTGCACTTGCTGCACTCCAACCTCGATTTCTTTTCAGACAGTTATGGAGGAGTGAGTTACGAACATGGTGAACGATTCCAACAGCAAATTTCCAACATGGAAAAGCGATACCGAGATCATTGAAGCCAAGTTCTGCTTGCTGATTATTGTTGGTTCCTTGTAAAGGAAATGTCAGAACATTCATGTAAAAGGAAATCAAAAACTTATGGTGTCACAGAATAAAATCAATGTACAGATATGCTTATTAGTTAAACTATGGTTATACACACACACACACACACACACACATAGAAACTTGGGGAGACCTTCGTCCAGCAGTGGATTGATAATGGTTGACAATGATGATAATGATGATATAACGCAACAGAAGAAAACCTTCAAAAATTTCATAAATTAAAAACGAAGAAATGTCATAAGGATGTGATTGAGGCTGCGCATAGCCGCAAGTCCAAATCTCACATCATATATACTGAAAATACCAGTCAAAACGACATAAACACAGAAACCAGAAATCTAATTATACTAACTAAGCCAAAACCAAACTATATATAAAAAAAGGGGCCACTCACCCCATTAAGACAGTGCCTGGCCGTCAAGGACCCAAGACTAAATAAGAATGCATGTATACAGCAAGTTATGCCGCCTTTATTAAGAGAACACCAGCATAAATGTGACTTTTCTGGATTCCGCTGAAAGGCTGGAGTCACCAAAAGCTTGCGGATCGGTCTGCAATTGAGGTCACAAGACACGGTCGCGGTCTGACCGCGACCGTGGCATGTGACCTCAGTTACTACATAGGGGTGGCATTGACGTTTTTTGCTCTTTTGTTTTTAAGAGATGGTGACTTTGAGAATACATCCGCAGGCTTCTGGTGACTCCAGCCTTTCAGCGGAATCCAGAGAAGTTACCTTTGTGCCGGTGTTCTCTTGATAAAGGCGGCATAACTTGATGAATTACATGTATTTGTTTTTAGTCTTGGGTCCTTGACGGCCAGGCACTGTCTTCATGGGTGAGTGGCCTTTTTTGTTTGTTTGTTTGGAGTCTGGTTTTGGCTTAGTTAGTTTATAGAATTCGATTTCTGATTTCTGTTTTTAGGTTTCTGTGTTCGTGTCGTTTTGACTGCTATATTTAGTATATATATATATATATATATATATATACACTGGCGGAAAGTGAAAAAGAACACCAAGAAGGAATTGGCAGACGATCTTGAAATATGCATATGTTAATAGGGTCGAGTTTACGTACGTGAAATGTTAATTTCGGAACCAACCGGTGAGCGCTTACGCCACAGCACGGCATAATATGCAAATTATCGTCGGTGGTATTTAAGGAGTACGGCGAAGTGAATGTAATCAGTCGTCGGCGTACGGACACGTGCGAAGACCCTGAATAAGCTGCAATGCCTGGACATGGAAGACGTGTACGATTTCAGCAGTTATCGGACTTTGAGCGAGGTCGTCTAGTCGGACTCCGCGAGGCCGGGTGGTCGTATCGTCGTATTGCGGAGCGAATTGGATGGGAAGTATCGGTGGTGGTACGATGGTGGCGTAGATGGTCCGAGGAACATTCCCACACGAGAAGACGTGGAACCGGGAGTCACAGACGGATTGGTGAGCGGAACGATCGACGCATAAGAAGAGCGGCGTTGTCAAGCAGAACATCCACTGCGATGCAAATCCGAGCTGTCGTTGCACCTGAGTGACTGTGCGAACAATCCGCAACTGTCTACTGGATGCAGGACTACGTGCACGTGTGCCTCTGGCATGTGTATCTCTGACTCCAGCCCACCGTCAGGAACGGCTGCAGTGGTGTCGCCAACGTCTGCACTGGAGAACGCAATGGCTATCTGTCGTGTTTAGCGATGAAAGCAGATTCTGCTTGGGAGCGTCCGATAGCCGCATGCGTATTCGCAGACGCACAGGGGAGCGTCTCCACCCTTCTTGCATCTGCCAGCGACACACAGGGCCTACACCTGGTCTCCTGGTGTGGGGAGCGATCAGCTATCACTCTCGTACACAACTAGTGTTTGTACCGGGTACGTTAAACATCACCTCCTACATCAACAACATCATTCAGCCCGTTGTTGTGCCATCTGTAAGGTCGGTCCATCGTGGTGTTTTCCAGCAAGATAACGCACGCCCACACACGGCACGTGCAACACAACATGCACTTCAGGGTGTGAGACAACTTCCATGGCCTGCACGTTCACCGAATTTGTCCCCCATTGAGCGCGTGTGGGATTTTATGGGACAACGACTTATCCGGTCTGTCTCCACGGCCAGCCACGACCATCCCCGATTTACGCGTCCAGGTTGAGGAAACGTACATCTGTATGACAGACTCTATGCCAGAATTGCCCTGTGTGACGCAGTTCATGGCGGCTCAACGTCGTACTTACCATGTTACATGGAAATGTTATTTTTCAGTTTACCAGCAAATACAGCTGTCTTTTGCCATAATGTTTTGATCACGTTATCCTCTGTATTCCGTTATTATGCTGTATAAATTTCGTTGGTATCGGACGTCTCCTTCTTGGTGTTCTTTTTTCACTTTCCGCCAGTGTATATATATATATAATCTTTTAGAGGTGTACTACAAAGTTGCCCTGCACATCCGGGAACTGCACACTGCAAGAAGAACCACCGGTGGAGTATACAAGTCGAATTCTCTACACCTTCAACCAAGAACTTCCCGTAGATATCCCTGAATCTCACTAAATTAACACACGGAAACTAGAACTAAAACTCTCACAATTCACATACAACAATAATAAAAATAATAAAAGTAATAAAAATTATAATTTTAAACACGTGGGGTCGGGTACCGGGAGCCACTCATCAGGGAAAGACTCCCCAGGCCCCCGAACCCTGGTTCAGGTTTCATGCAGGTGTCTTTGAAACATGTGATTTCCGAAACAAGGGTTAATTTTTTTTTTTTTTACTTTAGTGTTATATGGAAGGGATGTGTTAGGATCGAAGTTTAGATTTATTGGAGTTCAGTGGAGTTGTAAGGTTTAAAATTATTTCATTTCAGGTAAGTTTTTGTATTTCAGTTCTGTGTTGTTGGTTCAGGTAGGGAAAACCAGGTGTATAACACTAAAGTAAAAAAAAATTGACCCTTGTTTCGGAAATCACATATTTCAAAGACACCAGCATGAAACCTGAACCAGGGTTCAGTTGCCGGGGAGTCTTTCCCTGATGAGTGGCTCCCGGTACCCGACCCCAAGTGTTTAAAATTATTATTTTTATTACTTTTATTATTTTTATTATTGTTGTATGTGAATTCTGAGAGTTTTAGTTCTAGTTTGAGTGTGCTAATTTAGTGGGATTCAGGAATTTCTACGGGAAGTTCTTGGTTGAACGTGTAGAGAATTTGACTTATACATACATAGCAAAAATACAAAACAAAAGGAAAGTAAGCAAAAACCAAGTACAAATTTGAAATTTCAAAGCACCAGAGGCTGCATAGAAGAAAGATCAAATCAAAGTAGAAATATATAAATAAATAAATAAATATATATATATATATATATATATATATATATATACATTTTTTTAAAGCAAAAAAAACAAAAAAAAAACTAGAAAAATATACAAAAAATAATATAAAAATAAAAAGTTTTGTTAAAAAAATAGTAAGTTCAAAGACTTTGGAGGAATGGTGATATTTAGGTATTATAATACTTTATGAACTCTTGGGAGCAGAGAAATGCCTCCTTGCTAACAGGAAGGGCATATTGCTATTCTGGGCTGCACTGATAACTTGTAAGGGTGTTTTCAGGGCATTAATTCTGTTTTTTGAAGTCTACTTAAGTGCTAAAACTGTTCCCAACAGGAAGGTTCTAAAATTGGAAGCTAGATGGCGCTGCAGAATTCCCGCCCGTGGATTCAGTTGGTTCACCCCATAGATGTAGCAGCAAGTGGTACATTGTTTTCAGGCATGATGGGCATGTACTGCTTGCTCCTGCTACTTATTTAACTTCCATTTCGGAAAAAAATTTTTTTTTTGGGGGGGGGGGTCCAATTTCAAGCAGGCTATGAGCTTAAGGGTTGCTTTTTGTTGCATTCGAACTTTCTGCAGCATTCCAACATCTTTTTGTATTGTTTGAAGACCTTTTTAGTTGTTCATGGCCTTCCTGTGGGCCTAATGATAAAAAAAGTTTATTGTAAATATATTGCTGGCTATAGCCAAGCAAGGCAACTTTTTATACACTACATTAACTGTAAGTAAGTCTTCTTTTATATTAATTTAGGATTTGTGAGTTTGCACTAAGATTCATTCTTATATTTTATTGAGTATATTGGGTTAAAAATGGCTTTTCTGGGGCTTGAAACCATGCCCTTTGGTGCATTCAGTTAAAAATATTTTTTTATTTGTATTTTTATTTTATTTTGCAGAATAATTTCTATTAAGCTTTTGCTGTGGGTATTGGAATTTTACTTTGCAGCTATGTGATATACAACTTAGTTTGCTTGTTCACTCTTGGAGTTACAAATGTATTTTGCCCCTTGGGTTTTCTGTAACTCATTTTCCTAAAATTGGCTGTTGCTTTCTTTTCAATTTGGTTGGATGTAATTTCTAGTTTTATTTTTTTTTGTTTTTGTGTATTTAAAAAAAAATTGGTTCTTACTGATTATTTTTGGCTACTTGTTTGTTTCAAAATATTTTTTTGTTTCAGGTTTTAAAGTATCCCATTTGTACCATTTATTGGTTGAGTTTTTTATTGTCTGGATTTGTATTAGGGAGTTTGGCTCTCTTTATTGATTTTTATTATTTTTGTTGTGAGGTCGGTCAAATGTGTTTTAGTTTGCTGGGTTTGGGTTTTTATTAATAATCCCCTTTATTGACATTATTCCACTAAATTTAATTGGTCCTTTAAGCAAACTGAAATAGCAGAAACCCACAATTCTCTGGTCTCAGTAGATTAGTGAGTGACCTTCTTGTTGCTTGCCCTTGACGAAGCCGACAAGGGGTCAGTCATTAATATGCTTCCCTGCATTCTTATATTCGGTATTTTTCATCGTTTGAAGCTAGCCTGGTTCGTATGATGTATTTGGTGATTGCTGATCTTTTTATTATTTTTTGTTTCTCTTGATCAAAATTTTGCTTTGTTTTACAAAGCTTTTTTTTTTATCTTTCTCTTATGCAGCCTCTGGCTCTATGGAATTTCAAATCTGTTCAAAGATTTTTGTTTATTCGCCTAATTTGATTTTGCTATATATATATACATTTAGTGATTAAATTATTTTGACTTCCATACCGAAATCAGTAATTTATGTCTCTTTCCAAAACAAGCATAGCAATATGATTAATAAAAACGTTATTTGTTCTTTATACCGAACAATAACTTAAACTTTGTAGTCCAGTGCAATCAGAGAACGTTCTGACACGGGTGTATTACTCTTACATTAAAACTGTCTTCAATGTTCCTTTAATGCTCTTGATTTCTATGAGCAGAATCATAAGATCTTCAAAACCGCTTATGTGGGTTCTTGGAATTGGCGTAGATGTCGTATTGTTGAAGTAGGAGGGCTTCTTCCCACAACCTTTGGTACTGTATCATTGCAAATATTTACCCGACAACGCTTTTTTATTTGTTGCACTCGCTGTTCAGTTATAACGCGTATCTACTCACAAGGTTTCTCCAACTCCGCCATAAAATCTTCAGTGAAGACAATGGTAATTATCTTAGTTCTTTTTTGCATGGCCACCTTCTTGATGTCAAACGTGAACTCGGAATCAGTATTTCAGTCATGCAGCCTGAAATCCATTAACACTTTGCATAAGAAATATCTGTATTATTGAGGAAGCACAAATACAGTAAAACTTAGCAAAATGGCCAACAGATACAATTAGTAATAATTGGTCACTGTACAAGCAAAAATGATATATTAAGAAATAATTTATCGTTATATTTTAACAGTGCTGATCATTTTACCTGGTTTCCTTTTTTTTCAATAAAAGTTTGTAGAGATATGAAATGAATAGACTTTATTATTATTATTTTTCTTCCTTTGAATTAGTTCATTAACACTTCCATAAAAGTGGAAAAGGCGACTGGGCAGAACAGATTTCGTTTAATGAAAATCAGCCTGTGGATTTAACTTGGAATTTTATGCTTAAAGTGATTGTTTGAAGTTATGCTGTCAATTAGAGACCAACGAGTAGGTCCCCAAATTTCTGACATTATCGCAGAATTGTTTATGCGCACCAGTCCTTCTGAAATTCAGGAGTGTCTAAATTAAATTGCAAAAGGCATTTTTGAAAAAAATGAAAAAAGAAATAGGAAGAAATTCAAGTAACAACATGTAGAGAAATCGATGTGCAAATTCATATGATCATATGGTTTATAAACAGATTACTAAAACATAAGAATAAGTATACTTTTTGATTATGCATGATAACAAGCACGTGGGTATCCAAATTGGGTTGTCAGATTTCATCCAATGAGATGGTTAATAATAGAAAATATGATCTCTTATGTAAAAAAAAAAAACTCGCTACGACGAGTCATACTAGTGACAAGCTTTCTGATAAGCTCTGTGGAGAAGGAATCAAATTTCTGAAAGAGAGGAGTACGTAACTCATGGAGGGTTCTGTAAAGATGATGACGAGCTGCAGCTTGTCTCCCTAAAGCATCCCAGTCATATTGTGTAGCGTTCAACCTGACTGGCCAGTGGCAAATCCATTCAGTGAATATCCTCGGTCCCTCCGAAATCTCGAGGAACTAAGCCCTACGGAAACGATCATTGTTATCCATAAAAATAAATTCCGGATCAACAGCACCTCGATAATCTGACATATTCCTCGTGGATCACGTGTTAGTAGTGCTGACTAGTGGTTACGTATTCTCTAATTTAATTTTCCTTTTTGGTTCTTGTTATTATAAAATTTTGGTTCAGTTTCTGTTCTTAACCCTACATTTTCTCTGATACTGAATTTTGGTTTGGCAGCCTGACGTTAGGTCAAAAGTGAATGACTTACGTTAACAAGACTAATAAGAGTGATGTTTACAACTGTATCATAGCTATCATTAAAAGACAGCTACAGCGTGAGATCGTTGTAATTGATTTAGAGAGAGATTATTGAGAGAGTTCAGATTACTTTGATATTATGCGATTAGTGTTTGGTGTTATATAATTTGAATAATTATTTCACGTTGGATATTACGTTTGTTTGATCACTGAAGTCAAATCGTTGTAGAGTTGTGATACTTGAAGAGTATTCTTGTTATGATAATCTGTTGTATTTAGTTGTCGAAATACTAGATTATTTAGTGATATTGTTCTGAAAATTTAAAATGACCAGTATGAACCAAATAAACAAGTTGATTACGGTAAATACAGGACTACTTGTTTACCTGACGGTTAGTGCCATTTAGTGCTTAGTGCTTAACGTATTTTATTCAAGCTATTCGGAGCACGAAGTTAAGCTTCACAGTTAAAATTAATATATGTCTTCACATAATAACACTAAAATATTCACACTGAGATTGCCATATTCACACACATGGCGTGGTGTAGTACCGTTCATCATTTTGCACCCCCCCCTCCCAGACTAGCAAACCACCGCTTCCAAAAGTGTCTCATTCTCGAAAGTTAGAGGAATAACAATGGGTTTCTTCCGAGATAAAATGAAGCCGAGAATCAACATGTAAACTGAATCTAGACTCAACGGTAAAAAGAACTCTGCCCCATAGGTCTTAGCTCCAAGAACAATGCTGCCACCTACACCAGTTCAAATAATCTTTCCTGTGAGAAGAGGTAAGAGGGACACAAACCATGTGTCTTTTTTTCTTAAATGGCACCCTCATTAAGCTGTTAATATGTGGGTTTTTATGATACAGTTACCTCTGTGGCTGCAGATAGATAGTCAGACAGAAAATTGCCTGGCTGTACACTTCATGTGATGTCTCAGTTTTAAAGCAAAATAATAGAGATGGTCATCACGAGATATAACTCTTCGATGACCCTGGCGCTATATTTGTGATACATCACCCGTGCCATTAAATTGTTGAGATAATCTTGACACCACTCTTTCGTGAATATTCAAGTCTTTTGCTACATGACCCTGCGACTGACCTGCATCGTGTCATGGCTTTCCACCTCATTCAGTTAGATAAACGTGTATGAGACATTGGGAATGAATTTTCATCCATAGAAGTGCTTCTTACACCCGCCTCGCAGCCCTGGTGACAGAATGACCCGAGGCGCTAGCTTCTGACATTTCTCCCGAAATGCATCCAGGTTCGAAGTCCTGATGAGGGATGAGTAGTGTGTTTGTCTAATAAAGTTGGATTTTCCCTTCCATGGAAGCAGTGGCCCTAAATTAGGGACGTACGACTGCTTATAGTACTTCAGGTTGCTCTTTGTGGTGGTTAAGGTGGGTCCACCTAAAATTTCTGCCTTATGTTTCCAATGGTAAAACTTCCAATGCAGAAGTCTTCGTGCTACGTGAGTAAAAGCATAAACATTACGACCGTCTGCACACGATACAAAAGGTGAATTTAATGACACACTTGAACTAAGATGACATAGTTAAAAATATTTAAAATGCGTGAGACCTTTCGGGTCCTGCCTGCAGGTACCCATCATCAGACGCGATAAAAGAACCACACACCATGAAAGAGGCAATATATATAAAGAATTACACAGTTAAACAAATGACGTAATAGTGAATGGTCGAATGAAAAGTAATTACAATGATGCGTAAATGACGTGTCCGTGGATGATCAAATGAACCACGTGTGCCATGTCATCACAAGAAAGGGGTGGAAGTTATGAGAGAATGGGAGGGGGATACAGAGAGGTTGAGATAATATGGATGTGGCCGAGAGCAGCTGTTTCCAGGGGCGGGGAATATTTCTGGGCAGTTCATCATTACAGCAAGTATCGGGAAATATGTCTATGTATAGGCTTTCAGTGAACAATAATTGAGATTTGGTGTGAGGAGTTGTGAGGATTTTGGATTCGTCCCAAACGAGGGTGTGATTCCCCTTGAGTAAGAGACGAGATAGAGTAGTAGAGGACGATCCATTGCGACAGTCATATTGATGTTCGTTTAAACGAATCCCGAGTGACCCGGTTGTGGAGCCAATATAGCAGGTGTCATTAAGGTCTGGGGATTGGGATTTAAGGACAAGGTAAACCCCATGTCTTTGAAAATTCGTGGGTTGGTCTTTTTCGTTCTTAATGAAAGTGAAGAAATTGGAAACTTTGATCCCAAAATTCAAATTTTGACGATGGCAAATGGTCTTTAAAGGTCTGGCTATGGAGGGAACAAAAGGTAAGGATCCGACAAACTTGTGATTGGGACTGTTACCAATCAGGGTGAAGGAGGGGAGCGAAGAAATCTAATCTGTTGGTCAGCCTGTCAATCAAATTCCTGGAATAACCATAAGACTCTGCCAGGTCGCGGATGGTACGTAGTTCGGTCCTACGGATGTCATAAGATGAGGAATGCGAGAAAGCTCGGTGGATTAAAAAGTTGAAAGCTGAGTGTTTGTAAGCCGTGGGGTGGGAGGAGGATGCCGGAATGATAATGAGGCAAGAACTGGGTTTGCGAAACACACTGAATGACAGATGGTGAGAAGAACGGTGAAGGTTGAAATCCAAAAAAATGTAAATGGTCGTCGACCTCCAGCTCCACGGTAAACTTAATGGAAGAGTGTTTGGACGAGAGGTGGTCGACGAAAGAGTAAAGTTGTTCTTGAGTGGGGGGCCAAAAAATAAGAATATCGTCAACGTATCGAAGGAAAAAAAGGGGCTTAATGAGGAAGGAGTCAATCAGCTCAGTTTCCAAATCCTGTAATAAAATTTCTGCCAGAAAGGGTGAGAGGGGGGACCCCATAGGGGCTCCCAAGCACTGTTTATAGATAACTTGCTCAAACTTAAAGGGGGGGGCATGCGAGTTGAAATAGCTCATGGTAGCGAAGAATGATTACGCAATCTACTGAGGGATGTAATGGTAGATTGTGTGGGATCCTTTGACACAACCTGGTGTTTAATGGTAGTGATAGCTTCTTGAACTTTATGGAGGTAATCTGACTGGTTAAGCACAACAATGTGGTTAGATTTGTCGGCCGAGGTAATAGCAAGATCGGGGTTGTCTTTAAGAAGCTTGAGTTCCCTTAATTTTTGGTAAAACTTCTTTACATATTTTCTTCGCAATTAATGTATTCCCAAAGACGAAAATTTGCACATCGATAAAACTAACTTTAAGTTACAGCATGGGATACTTAATACTTGCTGAAACATAACCATTATTATATTAAAAATCAATTAATTTTCTTTGAGTAATGTTCAACCTGTTAATAGATGGCGCGACCTGTACATTGGTGACGTCAGCAGACAAAGAAATGCTGGATTGCTTAGTTATGATTATGTTTTTGCAAGTATTAAGTATCCCACGCCGTAACTTAAAGTTAGTTTTATCAATGTGCAAATTTTTAATCTTTGGGAATACATAAATTGCGAAGAAAATATGTAAAGAAGTTTTACCATTGTAAACATAAGGCAGAGATTTTAGGTGGAACCACCTTAAATCTCGAAAAAATAAACAAACAAATAATAATAAATACGTCCACTTAGACGAAAACTGACAATTTTTCTCTTCAAATGGACTTAAGTAGTAATTTCATTCGGGTATTGAACAGCTTTATGCTCTACAATATTCAAATTTTGGTGCTGACATGAGCTTCTGATGTTCCACCTAACACGTCACGTAAAGGTTATCGCATTTCATTAGCTGATTGTTTAAAAAAATACCTTTTGGTAATATCTGACAGCATTACACAAGCTTAACACCAAAGTTTAATCAAGGTCTTTAAAGAGTCAAACGGCCGCCCCGGTGGCGCAGTGGTCTAAGGCGTTGGCCTCTGATCATTCGCCCGAAAGGGGTCCGGGTTCGAATCCCGGTGAGGCATGGATGTTGTGTTTGTCTTACGGCACTGGCTCTCTCCCTTCCCTGGAACCAATGACCCTAAATTAGGGACGGGCGACTGCTTATAGCCCATTGAGTTGCTCACGGTGGTCGTTAAACCTCCAATCAAAAAAAAAAAAGAGGCAAACACTGGAGATAATGCCTCTCTTAGTTCGCAACCTGAAATATTTTTTTTGAGTTCATTCCCAAATATTTCTTTGTACAACACCAAACTCTTCACAAACTACGTTTTTTTTAATTCCTGTTCAGTTTCTATCTATGTACCAAGCAATGTCTGAACCACACGGATTTTTATTATTTTCTTTCTTTCTTCTTATTTCATCAAACACATTATCTCGTTTTATTTCTGATTTTACCGACAACCATAAGCATCTAAAGCTAGAGGAAGTTGTCAGACTCAAATTTAGGACCACTGGTTCCAAGTAATGGAGAGACCCAGTGCCTCAGGTCAGACCACAATCTATGCGTCAATAAGAACTTGAACCCACGCCTACTTCTGATCAGCCAAAAGCCCGCGCTTCTGACCTCTTGGACACCAGAGTAGCCGTCTAACAAATACCAAATGCTTTTTGAACTATGTATTCTCTTTCCGTTAAAATTTCCGCAATAATTGCAGAAGATTTCTTCTCCAAATGCTAAATATGTGAAATATTACATTTAGTGCTTTCATTTAATTTCTTTCTATAAAGGATGCAGTATTTTCTAATTATACTTGCTATCTATGTTTGATCCTTTTCTAAAAATCAATTATTATTACTGTTTTTATGTATTTTTTTAAAAATGCCAAGCATATTTCAAATTGCATTTACCTTTGCGTGTAACTTCTTTCCACAGATGGCAAACACTTTTTATATTATGCTTTTGCCTAGCCTTCCAACGGTCTGTGAGCTGGATTAGCAAAAAAAATGGAGAGTGGTTGGAATCTTAGAATTCTTATGGATGTAAGTGTGAATAAATTCATTTCCGGGGAAAACGAAATGTTGAGATATTCTTTACCTATTATTACAGTGAGATGAAAAAGTTTTCCTGTCTATTTCATTGACACCAAATGCTTTGCTTTGAGAGTTCTCTCAGAAGGAGCTAGTTATTTTTCACCAACAATGTATGAACGTATCAGCTGAAAAAAAAAATAGCAACTTTCAGAGGCACAGCTTTCGGTTCATAACTCCTAAAGCGCTACATCGCTTTTATCCCACCCAGCCCACCTCTTCGAAGAAACCACTGCCTAGGTATTTTATCGCAAATGCACATCCTGTATTGCCTCGCTTCACACCACGTTTTTTAAACGTTTGTTCAAGTGAGAGTCCGCGCGAAATCGCTTTCTATTGATGGAGGTGTCGTTTGTAACAAGCAAATCGCTGTGAAACGACGACAAATAAAAAGGATCAAACATATCCAGAGAAATATTTTTGCTTTCCAAAAAGAGGTAAAAAAAAAAAAAAAACCCGTGAAAAATTTTGTTACCCTTCGACGGAATGTGAAATGTGCTTTGGAAATAGGAAATAGTGCCATTTCAGTCACCCCGAAACTTTATTTCCTCTAGTCTGACATATTTTTTGGAAGTTTTGCTATGCGTGGAACCTGGCAATCAGAATTTTGCCGTATAGTTTGGAGTTCGATTAAAGGCAAAAGACTCATGTACGACTGGTAAAATTACTATTAATCTTCCATGCCCCTATTTTGGCGAAAATTCTTGTGAAATATTAGAATGAGCCAAAATTTATCACTTTCACGTATTCTGAAATGGCTCTCTTTATGACTTGGATGATGGGAAACTTGGCTCTTGTGAATGGGAATTGCAAATCTTTCTTATTCTGAGTGTTAAGAATTTTAATATTCGATGAAGCAGTAAAAATGTTTCGAATTTAGATCTAACTGTATGAAGTTCTCTGAAACTCTTACCATAAATCATTCTGCTTGAATCTTCGAAAGTAAAAGATTTCATTTAAGAGCAGCGAATTTCTTCATTTCTGCGTATTTCTCCTTGACCATTATAATAATAAACTGCTAAGTTATTTCAAAGACCTACAGAATTGCTCACACTACGGAAGGAGAGACACTTTATAAGATACTGAAAAAATTTAAGTAATCAAGTGATTTGTAGCCTCTAAGAAAAATTAATAATTTGTAAGTAGGTAAATTATCGTGGAACTTCGGTTATACATTTCTCAATTATACGTTTTCGTTTTTTACACTTTCCAACTGTAGGTTGAAGAAGCGTATATGCTCCAGCTTTGTCTGTCTGTCCGCACGATAACTTGCGTAAAAAAAGTTTGATTTCGATGAAATTTTAGTATGTGGTAAGGGATAACCTGGGGACAAACCCTATTGAAAATGGGCGAAATGGGATCCAAGGTCAGGACATAGGAGCGGGATCCATTCCATCGCCCATATGCGTGATAACTTACGTAAAAATGCTTTTACTGCGACGAAACTTTAGTATACTGTTCCGGAGGTATACTAAACCTGTTCTCTGTTGAGTATAATCGAAATGAGGTCAAAGGTCAGGGCACAAGAGCGAGATTTATTCCACAGCTATTATCCTCATAACTTGACTACAAATGCTTCTATTGCGACAAAATTTTACTATGTTGTTCCGAAGGTATACCGAACCTGTTTTGTTGAATATCATAGAAATGGGGTCAAAGGTCAGGGCACAGGAGCGAGATTTATTCCACAGCCATTATTCTTATAACTTGACTAAAAATGCTTCTATAGCGACAAATCTTTATTATGTTGTTTCGGGGGTATACCGAACCGGTTCTGTTGAATGCCATCGAAATGGGGTGAAAGGTCAGGGCACAGGAACGAGATTCATTCCACAGCCATTATCCCCATAACTTGACTAAAAATGCTTCTTCTTAAATTGTAAATAAAGATATTTTTTAAAATTCTACGTTTTTTAAAAGATAATTTAGGGATGTGGTGTGTGAGCTTTGGCTTCAAAAATGTTACCGTGCTTTGATAGCATTTTCAATCTTCTTACCTACAATTAGCTGAAAATATCTTTGGATCTTACTTCTATTGCGACAAAACTTTACTATGTTGTTACGGAGGTATACCGAAACGGTTCTGTTGAATATCATCGAAATGGGGTCAAAGGTCAGGACCCAGGAGTGAGATTTATTCCACAGCCATTATCCTCATAACTTGAGTAATGACTTCAGTAATGATTTCTGGTATGTTTGAAAGCGTAACATAATCAATGCATTGCATGGATTTACTAACTTGTTATATGTAATTCTGCGTTTCTCCCGATATTTTACTGTAGTTCGTAACGCTTTTTTAACTCGGTTAAGGGTAATTCATTTATATGCTGTGTGACTGTATGTGATTATATTTTAAAATCTGAATTTCGGTTTATCAAAAACATAAGGTTCTTTTGTTCTTTTATACGTAACCAAGTATTTTAAAACTCTGAGAGAACTGAGACAACGTTGTTGTGTTCCTTCTTGGTACAGCCAATGTTGAACCTTGATCCCAACACAGAAAGTCAGTTTAGGTGAAAAATTGATTTTGCATTTCACGACTCACAATGTGCGCTATTTAAAAATTGATGAATCTTTTGGGCATAGCTTTGTGGCTCCACTTTTCTTAGTTGTGAGGATTTCACTTAATTTAGAACCAGGATTTTTGTAGACAGATAGTATCGTCGAAAGAGAAGTTTGATTTTCGCTTTGTGATTTTTGCAATGCGATAAAATATATTATAATTTGTAACGTTTTTCTTTCTTTCGCCGCCGATTCGACTTTAAACAAATCATTGTTAAGGAACATCTTATCCTCATTTAAGGTGGTTCCACCCAAAATCTCTGCCTTGTTTCCAACGGTAAAATTTCTCTACATATTTTCTTCGTAATTAATGTATTCCCAAAGATTAAAATTTGCACATCGGTAAAACTAAGTTATAACATGGGATACTTAATACTTGCTAAAAGATAACCATAATTATATTATAAATCAATCATTTTTTTTAGTAATGTTCAGACCGGTTAATAGATGACGCGACCTGTATGTACATTGATGACATCAGTAGACAAACAAATGTTGGATTGTTTACTTATGGTTATGTTTTAGCAAGTAAGGTATCCCATGCTATAACTTAAAGTTCGTTTTATCGATGTGCAAATTTTCATCCTAGGGAATACATTAATGGGGAAAATATGTAAAGAAGTTTTACCATTGGAAACATAAGGAAGCGATTTTTGATGAAACCACCTTAAAGCATAAATTTTACAAGAGTATTTAGCATTTTGAAATTTCGTTTATACGTTCCGAGGTTTTGCTGTATTTACTTTAATTCATGAAAAACTAGAACTTTTATGTCCATTAGAAACTGATAAATTCTTTGTTTTTCGATTAACGTTTCCTGAGCAAAAACAGCTAACGGTTTTATGATCAAAAAGTTTCTGGTCTAAGACTTGCTACTCGTGACATCACGTGAAGTAGCTCTTAATATTTTGAGTTCAGGTTATGTGGCCTAGTGGTCAACGTTCGTGACTGCTACGGTGAAACCTCAGGTTCGATCCCAGGCAGGTACGAACGCTCGAACCATTAAATATCCGCTGTGCGTCGGATGGGCATGTTAGGGGTCAGACCCCGGGTACTAGCCTCCCGGAAATAAATAAGAGCGTCTTCCTCCCCCTTTCTACCTAGCTTCTGTGTAACTTTCCTATCGAGCACTCTAGCCCAAATCTCCTAGCTTCCTATTTCTAAGGGTTTTTTAAGACCTGGGGTCAGATACTTCCTTCCTAAAATCCTTTACATATGATCTGATGTGGAGCGGTTTTTTCTACGTATTTGGGGGTTTAACGACCACCATGAGCAACTCGATGCTATATAGGCAGGCGGCCGCCCTTAATTTACGGCCACTGGTTCCAGGGAAAGGAGAGAGCCATTACCGTAAGACAAACACAACTTCCATCTCTCACCGGGCTTCAAACCCGGACACATCTCAGACAAGTGGACATAAACCAGCGTGTAGACAGTTGCGGCAATATGTGGAGTACTGATGACATGTCTTATGACATCGTTATTTCAAAATAACCTAGAGGCCATAAGGAGACAAAGAAGAGTTGCCAAAATGGAAGTCGTGATGACTAATGAGAAGGCATTGCTCAAAATCAAAGAAAGCGAATTCATGTTAAAGCGCTATTGTAGCAAACTAAATTTTTCGTCCGTGATTAAGCATTATGCGGTGGCAGACATTTTATACAAAGGCGATCTTCCAATAAATATGGTGAGATATTTTGCGAGCACAATAATCACGCAGCACTCTTTGTTTCCCTACAGTGGGCATCAGCAGGTCAGGGTCATAAGCTTAAAATACTTAATAAGGAAAGTGCTGGCACTTTCAGGGAAAAAAGTAACTTACGCTGGGGATTAATATTTGATTTGTTGACACTATAATTCGTGCATGAATACTAGTATTAAAAGAAATCCGTCTTGTTGCACGATGATATTTATTCAGCTAAAAAATGAAATCTATATACAGTTTTAAAAACACATGAGCACTTTCGGTGTCACATTGACACCTTCATCAGATGTAATTTCACCATGTGGCTACATGCTGGTCTTAAGTACGTAGAGTAGATGCATCATGGGAAAGGTAATGTCAATGTCACATGATATACCAGATAACAAGACAATCAAAAAAAGGTATAGTTAGCCAATGATCACTTAACAGAAGCAATTGCTATTGTGCTGTCCTTCCCAACAAGATTGCTCCAAGGTTCAGGTAAAACATAAGGATAATAGTCATTACAGCAACTTGTATTATAAGCCGAAATATAGAGGCTTTCTGCAAATAACAAGGAATAAACAGAGTTAGGTGTGGTTATGATTTTAGCGTTGTCCCAGTCTGGGATGGAATTTCCAGCACTTATGGTTCTTGCAAAAGAGGTGCTTTGGTGATTCATTTTTAGATCATATCTGTGTTCATTTAATCTCAAATCCAAATTTCTTTTGGTAGAACCCACATAATGATTGTTTAGTTCACCAGAGATAGTGTCAAGCATAGGAATAACATACACACCCCATTTTTTCCCTTTGTCAATTTTGTCACGATCATTGCGGATAATGGTATATAGATTGCATGATCGTATTCCAAATTGTATTTTATGACGAGAACATATGTTGGTAAGGAGGTTTACAATATGTGGATTAAAATCAACAGATCCAACATACTTTTTAGGCACTTGCTCACTAATTAAAGCAGTTGACATAGAAAACCGTACTTTATTGTGCACTCCCTAACAACGTTGTCCGGGTAACCGTGGTTTTTAGCGAGGGATGATATCCATTGTAGTTCTTGAGCTCTGGCGAAATGGCTAGAAGAATGTGAATATGCTCTTCTAAATAGGAAGTGCAGAGCAGAAATTTTATGCTGAAAAATGTGAGCAGAATTGTACGGAATTAGAGTGGGTGTGGAAGTAGGTTTTCGATAAACGGCAAAAGACAGGGAATTGTCAGAAGGGGTACGAGTAATTTGAAAGTCAAGATAAGGTAAGACGAAATTATTTTCAAGTTCTATCGTGAGTTTGATGGAGGGGTATTGAGCAGACATAGCGTTGACAAACTGCTGTAACTGATTTATGGTATATGGCCAAATTACCAAGATGTCATCAACGTAACGGATATAGAGACTAGGTTTTTGTGGGAATTCTTGTATGACTTTATTTTCAATATGCTGTAGAAGAATTTCTGCTAAGACTGCGGATAAAGGTGAACCCATGGCTGTCCCGTCGGTTTGTTGGTAAAATATGTTCTGAAATTTGAAAAATGAACGCTTTTTAATGAGATGAAGAGCATTCATTATGAAAGCAATATCATTGGCAGGAATGTCAGAATCAATGAGCAAAGCCTGAATCAACTGAAATGTAGCTTCCATAGGTACATTCGTGTATAAAGAAACTACATCTAGGGACGCCAAAAAATAGGAATTTGGTAGTGGCTGAATTAACTTTAACCTATCAATAGCTTGTGTGGTGCTCTTTATTGAGTAGGAAGAATTCACTGTAAATTTGGTGAGATAACTTGCCAAAGCTTTTTCCAAAGGTCGGGTGAGGGCAATGTAACCTGATACAAGAGGGCGAATAGGGTACCCTTCCTTGTGTAGTTTTAATCTACCAAATAAATCAGGCACATGGCAGCCGGGGGGTGGATTGAAGGCTTTTGAAAAGGAGTCCGGAGGAGCTGAAGAGTTCTTAAGGCGGCTGGTGGGGTCTCGTTTCACTATTACATGAGGGACACTAGAAATGGCATTGAGCATTTTTTTAATATAATCACTTTGATTTAAGAGCACAACTTGACTAGTTTTATCAGCTAAAAGAATGGCAATATCTGGGTCCTTTTTCAGTTCAATCAGCTGCTGCATTTCCTCATGAAGCTGGCATTCTTCGGTGGTTTTACACCGTCGTGGATTGTGTTTGTGAAGAGACCTTGCGATTTTCATTCTTGCGAAGTTCCTATCTTCTATTGGAAGTGAATATAGAATTTTTTCAATTTGCGGAACTGTTTTGAATAAGTCCACTTTACGTTGGTTAGGGTAAGCGAACTTGTAACCTCGTTGCAAGGCTCTTAGTTGAATGGGATTCAGAACTTTATCACTTAAGTTTCTGACTCCATTATGTGAATCAGAGTTATAGCTGTCATGGTCCAGTTCATGCAAATCCAATCCATTACCCACATTAGGTGATCGATGTAATGATCCTTGTTCAGAAAGGCCGATAGGATGTCTTGTTTGAAATCCGAACAGCTTATGCGTTCTACTTTATTTTAATTGTTCAGCAATATCATAAAATACAATTTGGAATACGATCATGCAATCTATATACCATTATCCGCAATGATCGTGACAAAATTGACAAAGGGAAAAAATGGGGTGTGTATGTTATTCCTATGCTTGACACTATCTCTGGTGAACTAAACAATCATTATGTGGGTTCTACCAAAAGAAATTTGGATTTGAGATTAAATGAACACAGATATGATCTAAAAATGAATCACCAAAGCACCTCTTTTGCAAGAACCATAAGTGCTGGAAATTCCATCCCAGACTGGGACAACGCTAAAATCATAACCACACCTAACTCTGTTTATTCCTTGTTATTTGCAGAAAGCCTCTATATTTCGGCTTATAATACAAGTTGCTGTAATGACTATTATCCTTATGTTTTACCTGAACCTTGGAGCAATCTTGTTGGGAAGGACAGCACAATAGCAATTGCTTCTGTTAAGTGATCATTGGCTAACTATACCTTTTTTTGATTGTCTTGTTATCTGGTATATCATGTGACATTGACATTACCTTTCCCATGATGCATCTACTCTACGTACTTAAGACCAGCATGTAGCCACATGGTGAAATTACATCTGATGAAGGTGTCAATGTGACACCGAAAGTGCTCATGTGTTTTTAAAACTGTATATAGATTTCATTTTTTAGCTGAATAAATATCATCGTACAACAAGACGGATTTCTTTTAATACTAATATTTGATTTATATGCTATGAGATGATGCTTGTAGCAATGCAATATGTAAAAATATATTTGCTTAGACATTTAGAATTTTAAATGCTTTCTAGATGTTCTTCACGGTATATGTCATATTAAACCGAATTAAAGGACAAGGTATTCATTTATCAGATGATATATATCGTAACTTGGAGTCGACCAAATGTAAAGAAAGAAAGAAAGAAAGATCAAACAGAGGTCATCGCTCTTTACACGTTTATAAGTGAGTCACGGAAAAACTCTCATTGTCCGCCACTGGGCATCGAACCCAGGGTTTTCCAGTTACGCGCCGGATATGCTTCCACTACACGAAAGAAAGAAATTATCGTAAGAATGAGTTTTGTAAAATCTACGGGATTTGATTTTTAAAAAGTGTGTAACGTATATTGTATTTTAACTTTCCTCTTGAGTTTCTTTTTCTATGTAAATTTGAGTTCGTTCTCTTAGACATTTTCAAAACTTAACGTTATGTATTTTCCCTCAAACGACAATGGTGTTGGCAACACCCTGAGGTCGGAACAAGTGACGTATGTGTGGCCGGATAAGAACGATAGATAAAAAGCCAATGCAGCGGTTCTTTACGGGAGATTGATGTTATTGATGAGAGACGTGCTGTTGTATTATGATTGATGTTATTGATGATAGACGTGCTGTTATACTGCGAATGGATGTTAAATCACTGATAATGTACAGAGTAAGCCAATAAACCGTATGTCAGTTTAGAGTACAAACCATGCAAGCAAAATAAAAGTATTTGTAAGTACTACTTGACCTAGATCTTGTAAAGTGTATGGGTACCTTCTAATATTGCATTGATTTAGCACATATAGCGTAATTACTGAAGTAAGGACTAAGTTACAGCGGAAAGACAAATTACATTATAAGTGTTAGAGGTAACTAAGCCTGCGGAGGAAACAAGATGTGTTGTAGATGTTGTCAACTAGAACGATCCCTGCTTGCAAAACACGGGAAATGATCGCCTCCTAACCACCGTGGCTGTCTCTCCCTACCGCTTGCCTACCAAACTTTAATATGACTTTCAGTTCACTGCATCCAGCTATCTCCCTCTGATACAATCCTTTTTCGTTTATGTTCTCTAATAATCTAAGGCGATGCCTCTTCTCTGCACTTAATAACCACCCAGCGCAAGACCTTCTGTGGCATTGCTCTGCTATTGTTGACATAACATCCTGATGCGCGTATTCAATGGTCGTAGTGTAAGCCTTCCTCAATTCCGTAATGCAATTTTGTTGAGAGCTGCGTTTGCCAACTTCCGAACGTTTACACGTACTCAGAGAGCGCCAACTTCTGCTGTCAGCCGTGCTTTCTTTACTTCTCAACGTTCTTATGTAATGCCCGAATAGCTGCGCTTGCCAACTGTGACGTATTACAAAGCTGAATCACGTGTTAAGACGACAAATATGCAGCGATACATTCCGTCGGCGTAGTTTAGTGGATTAGAACAACTAGATCTTGTAGACGCGGATTCGATCATTGGCAAATTTGTGCTTTCACACAACTTCTTAACGTAGCTTTTTCTTGTCTATGTTTTTTGTAAATTCATTCATACTCCATGAGCATCTTATGCTAGGAAGAGTTTCCTTTTCGTAGTTTAGAGCCACTGATCCTAAAGAACCTGAAGACAACAGGTGTCGTAAGAACAAACACAGCATGCACATCGTACCAAGAATTCGATTCGAAGCCACACCCAAAAGTACAAGAATATCTTGACACGTGACTGTCGGACAACTCTAATTTGATTCCACTGGTGCCAACTACTTAAACATAGCGAGCTGCTTGCGGTACTCGCTGACCTCGTGAATCCTGGTTGCTTGGTACTGCTTTGACGACCTAAGCAATTAATTGAAACTTGGTGACAATCAAATCTTGCTAATTTCCCCTTACACTGCAAGCATTATACTTATCTCCCAAGCTCCTCAATGCTCTATTTCAGAATGTTTTTTTTATCATTGATCTCGGAAGTCAAGGGGATAAAGATTAATCAAGACAGCTAACACCATTTTGCTGAGAACATAATCATTCTTGCAAGTTGAACCCTCAGTGCAGCAGAATATGATCTAGGAACTTGCTGACAAGAGCAAAAAAGTGCGATTAAAGATGAACTTACGGAAAGCAAAACTGATGTACAATATTTTTATAAGAACTGAATATTTAGAAGTTGATGGGATATTTACCTTGTACAACAGATATAAGGCAAGGGCCACATTTAAGAAATTAATAGGTGTATAAAACTTGGCTGGAATGAATCTGGAAGAAACAGCACAATTTGTAAGAGGAATTTATTGTTATGTTTTTAGAAAAAAGTGTTTAATCAAGGTATCCTTCCATTTCCTGCTTATGGATCAGATGCATGGACTTCAACTAAAAAACACACACTGAGACTGCGGACTACTCAAAGAAGCATGGAGATATGCACGATTAGTGTAACCAAGAAAGGTAGCTAAAGGAAGTCATAGATCAGGAGAATGAATTCATGACTGAAGACCCGCATATTGCTAAAAAACCCGACCAGCGTTGAATTACATACCTTGTATATATGGTGAGTTTATCTGCTTTAATGCCTAATTTGTTTTCATGCGTCCTTGCTTTGCAGAACTACATAATTTATATTGGATTATCGTTGTTTTGATAATATCGGTACAAATTTTTGCCACCATTTGGAAACAAGTCAAGCAGAGCTTTCAACTGATTTTCTTTTAGTGCGAATATTTATTCAACGACTTCACTGATCCTTAAGTGCCAGTTTAAGTATAACCCTTCCTTTATAAAGAAGTCCTGGAAAGAACCAGACCCGAAGAATAAATGCATCACATTGCTTTCACGAAGGACTGCCTATTAGGATCTCGGGGAGCGATGTCACCAATGTCCGTCTTAAATAGCACCTAGCAGGCGACCTTAATTGTAATGATTACCTAGATTAGTTCTAAAGGTTCATATATTCCGGATAAAATTTATTGTCTGTTTTCTCTTTTGTAGAGTGCCATCTTCTAGTGAAGGTCAGAAACCAAGAAGTGAATCCTCCCTCGTTTAGCATCAGTAGATATGATTAAGAATTCTGGTTTAAAAAAATAGAAAGTTTCTTATACGAGTATTGCGCAGTAGTGATAGTCTTCTGTTTCCTTTTTAGCGCGTCTTTCGTATAAAAAGATTATGCTTATGTTATCACTTTGCCCGTCCGTCCGTCTCTAGACACCATATTTCTGCAACTATTATCACGATTTAAGAAATTCTTTTTGCGTTGGTAAGCTTGAAATTTTTATTCTGATAATTCTTGCACTACGGTATTTTCCAGATGCACAAATGTGCCGCTGGATGGCGTAAATGCAAATGATATCAAATTCAAAATGTATTTTATTCCACATATTTGCTTCTTAATATCCGATTGAAAAAATTATTTTTCCTTTCAATGCCATTTATATCGAAGACTATCTTTGGTATAGTTTCGTTTTCAAGTAATGCATAGATTTTCCGCTAGGGGGCGTAAAGATAAATTGTGTTTCCCCCGATATCTCTGCTTCTAAAACTCCGATTTGAAAAATTCTTCCTTTATCGGATACAGCTCGTGGTGGGAAATGTTTTCATGTATTTCCTAATTTTTGGTAAAGAATGGTTTGGCCGTCAGGAGGCCAAACCATTATTGTTACAACAAAAGCAGAAGTGTTTACTTCTGCTTTTGTTGTATTTGGAGCAAAATATGATTTCCTAAAATTCGATTGAAAAATTTCTTTCGCGAACCGATACCACTGACCACAGAAAACCTTTAAGAATATCTCTTGCTTAAAGTAGTGCATAGTTTTTTCGTTGGGGGCGTAGAAGTATATTTCATTTTTTCGATATCTTTCCTTCTAAGTGTCCGATTCGAAAACTTCTTTTTTTATTGGAGAGAGTTTCCGGTGCGAAATGTTTCTCATATAATTCAAAATTTTTCAAGCAATGCATAGATTTGTCGCTAGGGGGCATAAACGTAAATTACCTTTTCCCTGATATATCCGCTTCTAAACTTCCGATTTGAAAAATTCTTCCTACACCGGATACAACCCCTAATGGGAGATTCTTGCATATAATTATTCTTTTTTGATGAAGAATGGTTTGGTCATCAGGGGCAGTAAGTGTCTATATGATGTATTTGCAGAAAAATCTAAGCTTATGAAAACTCAATTGAAAAAATTCATCCGTGTACCCATACCACTCACCTCGGAACTTTCTTCTTAATATAATGCATAGTTTTTGCACCAGGAGCGTAGATGTAAATCTTATTTTTGCCGATATCTGTGCTTCTAAGAGTCCATTTTGAAAAATTTATTTCTTTGTTGGACAGCGTTTCCGGTGTAAAATGTTTCTCATGTAATTTTCAAGTTTTTCTTAACATACAAGTCTGCCACAATAGGGCGTGGGTTCACGTTTCCATTTACAGCAATATCTGTGGGACTAAAAACCCGACCGAAAATTTTTTTCGGTGAAATGCTAGTAATCACAAAAAAATTGGCAGGATTTTATTTTGTTAATGGATTCTATTGTACTTTTAACAGAGTAAAATGAACCAGCGGTAAAAGGCTTCAAGAAGGTTACAAGAGATTTTTCCAGATTTCTGGTTGGATTTGCATATCCTGAGATGAGTAGTCAGACAGGTTTATCCGGTTTGTGAGTTTTGACCTTTCCGAAAGCTTCAGGAACTCTGAAACCCGGGGAGGTAACATATTCCGGGAAATACAGGTCGGTAAAAAGCCAGAGTTGCGTAATTTTGATAACTTAGTGATTGTATAGGCAGTTGGGTCTGAACTAAGGGTAGAATGAGGAATTTTCTTAATAATAGCCAACATTTTAGTAATGTAGTCAACTTGTTTCATAATGACAATTTGGTTTGTTTTGTCCGCTCCAAGAATGGCTAGGTCCGGGTCTCTTGCAAGGGCGAGAAGTTCAGATTTAGAATATTTCCAAGAAGAGCCAGAAATTACTTGTTTATTTCTCAGGTGGCCACATGTTTTATGACGAGTATATTCCTGATTTATCATCCATAGTTCCTGGCGTAAAGTTTACTATAGAAATAGAAAAAGAAGGGTCACTGCCTTCCTTGACTTCTTGGTTTCACACTTCCCTAACCATACAAACTTTGAATTCTCTGTATACCGTAAGCCTACCTCTATCCCGGTTCTGATCCCCTTCAATTCTTGTACACCAACCCCCTATAAGTATCCAGCTCTTAGATTCCTAGTTAATAGAGCCTTTACCCATTCTTCTTTAGATCCCTATTATTGTAATCAGGAATTGATGAAGATTAACGAGATTGCAAATGTACATGGGTACCCCACGGATTGTGTTAAAAAACTTATACAACAATATAAACGGAAGACTTCTATAACCCTCACCAGAAGTGTACCCACAACTACCTACGTCGGAAGTATAACCTATTTAAAACCACTTAAGAGCAAAACTGAAGACTAAGGAAAAAATTTTAGAATTTAAAACGAAGGGTGCAATTGTTACTTTGCTAAAAAAATCACCTGCAAAAAAATATTCCTTAGGTTTTGGTGTCAAGACCCAAAATCTATTTTCTATGATTAGGCATGATAGAGACACAATACCAACTCTATCCCATTTTGTTGTTTACAGTATCCCACTGTTGGACATTAATGGACAAACTGCAAATCTCTGCTATGTGGGTTCGACCTACAGAAGCCTGAGAATCAGATGGGCTGAACATAAATATGCAATTCGTAAAGGAGTAGTTACTTCGACTTTGTCGAGAATTGTCATTGAGGGAGACCTAAAACCAGATTGGGACAATGCAAACTTGCTATCAACAGCCTCGACAAAAAGTTCTATGTTGTTTACTGAGAGTCTTCACATTATAAAACTGGGACCTAAGTGCTGCAATGAGGATATACCTGTTCATGTTCCTAGTGCCTGGAGAGATCTCATGTTGGAATATCCAAGCGAGGAACCCTCAAAATAATTTAGGTAATTTTGTAAATAGTTTGTAGTGATTGACATTTAATATCTTTTACTCATCTCATTTACATATTTATAATCTTGTGCTCATCTCTGTTACTATATAAGTCATGTACCGCTTCATAGTGATTTCACTCCTTAGCCTGATGATGCGACCATAGTGGTTCGCGAAAGTGCTCGCCAGAGCTTTTAAACTCACCCTTTTAATTGTAAATAAAGACGTTTTTTAACCTAAGTTTTTAGATAGTGATTGGGAGGTGTGGTGTTGGCGCTCTATATTAAGACGAATCTGATCGTGCTTTGACAGCCTTAATTACCCTCTGACTTGTTGCACGAAAGTACAATCTTTATCGATTGTAGAAATTAGGTTGATTTTTTTCTCACAGGTTCCATTGACTTTGAGTAATTTTGATAAATTTTATTTGCGTCAGAAAGGATTGGAAAGACGTGCTCATTACAAAGAAATTTCAGTGTCACCTTTCTTGTTTCTCTTGTGGTATCAATTCTGGTATCAGTTAGAGAGTATGCACTTTCTATTTCGTATTAGATGTCCCATACGTATGTATAAGCATTTTTGTTCTTTCACCACATCAAATTATTCAGGATTCTTGTTAATTCGTCTCATTAATTCCTTGCTGTTTCACTCTTGCTGTTCAACAGGATATTCTGTATGTCCATACCTGAAAATGTCCATTGTTTTTCCCTTAGTGTCCGTGTATTCACGTTATACATAAGGAGTGACGATAAGGCATTTCATAATGCGTGGTTTAATTTTGGTCGTCATTATGCATGGAATGAATTCATTTTTACAAATAGATGTAGTTCTAAATAAGAAAGTGCCATAATGGTGAACAGATTAAGTAAGAATAATCTGAAAGGAAGAAACTGAAAATTGTCAAAAGAAATTGGAAATTCGGTTTGTTCTTGTTATTTTCTAGTTTTATCAAAATTTATCACTGATTATTTTTACTATTTTTCATTAAATTGCTCAATTTGAGCAATATTAAATGAATGAAAGAATATTGCGTGGGAGTCAAATATAAAGATTACTAAGCTTTGTTTTAAATACTTTTCTTCATTTCATTCAGTGCCAAATATTCAATGAGACTCACACACCGGTCTTCCTAAGGTTATGAAGTAGATATAGGACATTCTTTTGTGTGACACAAAGAATCAGAGAATGAACTCATGGGATTACTTCTATTAATGCCGCTCGCCGGTGGAGGCTTGTTGGTAACAGGAATACTCTTCGTCACTCCAACCTTTTTGATTGTTCAGTTTTACTCTGCTGTTTTCCCTCTTACTAACGCAGTCGTAACCCACGGCATACAACCTCGAATGATTTTGGTTGGACATATACTTTCTTGACAAAGAAGTCCCTATTCTCTTTACACAAGAACCATAGGGATTCGGTAGTCTCCCAACTTTGCGATTTGTTTGTTTAGTCTCATTTCTGCAACATGACCATTCATTTTAGGTAAAAGTTATACTTCAATATTAAACACAGTATACCGTATTTTTGCATTCACGATAGTCTAAGAAAATTTCTTTGCTCAGCTTCTGTTACAATCTAAAAATGTCAAGTGTGTTAATGCTGCTAATACACTTGATAACAATGTTAATACCTCTGATATCTTCCCCGATCTAGGTGTTTTTAATTCTACAGTTCTAATGAACTTGCAGCGTTGGACTAAATCAAACGCGTATTCGAAATGTATTAAAAAAAGATACTCGTATATTGATCAATTTTCTGCTGTCAAAATCTTGCGGCGAGAATCTGTGCAATAAAAACTGGGCATTTCCTGTTTGCAGTTCGTTTCTGAAGCCGAATCAGGTAACCTCTAAGTGACTCTTGACATTTTGTATACCAACGTGTGCTCTGTTTTGAATAATCTTAAGAAACAATTTGTGGATTTGATGCATTAGGCTCATCCACCTAAATTTTTCATAAGTCTTTGTGGTATCTCCGAGCTTATGAACGAGGATGAATTTATCCAGTCCTTCCGCTGATTACTTGTGATTCCAGTTAAATACCACAATATTGTGTGCATCACAACTTTTTAGCTTTTGCGGGACGTACTATTAAAACTTTTATGTGATGTTGCAGGAAAAGAGGGTTGGTGCACCAGCTGTACCATCTTTTAGGGTAGAGATACAGCATGTGTGGTGCGGGGAACACACAAAAACATCATGCATTAATACAAAATGTTATGGCGTCCAATCTATTTGGTGCAAAATTGCACTCATTGCACCATGTTTTCACGTGTCTCATGCATCACACAAGGTGCACCTTAGCCCCAAAAGATGGTATAGTAGCACTCTTTGGTGCAATTTACTACAAAAGCTTTAACAGTGGGACTTCCCAGAATTCCATTTCAGACTGACTGAGATAAGGATCACCAAGGTCGTCCACATCATATAAGCTTTTCAATGTTCAATTTTTCCGTCACTTGGCGTAAGTTCACACTGTATTTTGCACGACATCTGTATCTAGAAAGCTTATCAGTAAAATTATTCTCTCATGACATACGGGCATTCGCATCCAAGGTTTTCCAGTTTTTCTCAGAGTAGAGTTCGAATGCTCTAGATTTACACCAACCTGTAGCACAGTACATGTAAAACACACAAAAGTATCTGTATGCTAGAACACAACCGTTTCCCAGAAGCTTCCATGCGATATTTTACTATAGTAAAACTTTCTGATTTTTTGCAGTTCTTGTCAATACCTTCACGCACGCGAAAATCTCTGCTCAATTAAAACAATCTAGTCAATTAAAACAAACGTAATATTTTTTCTACGTGGGAACAATCTCCATCATTCAATTTACCCAGTCTTATTTTATGAAGAAAGTCAGACATAAAATATAAGGTTGTATAAGGATATAAACGTTTAAAGAAATAACCGGTGGGGATTGTAGATCTCCCTCACGATATTTTTCGTGTTTGTTTTGGACGTTCGGGTTTCCATTGGCGGTCGTTACGTGGCACTCGCGTCCGAGCCTCATTGATTTTGTTCCTTTCTCTTCGTTAGACATCTGCGGAAATTACCAGGTTTGTCGTAAAAGTGGTGATGGTTCAGACAGCCGCACAGCTACGCCAGACCTTAAAATATTTTATGGCCTTTCCTTTGTTGCGGAACTGCAGTGCCCACGCTTTAAATCGTGGCAAACGCCAGCGCCACATACTCTCAGGCCCTATCCCCGTAGAGCCTTCAGTTAAACAGATCAATTTTTACGATGTTCTTCACCGATAAGCTGCGACTGAAGAACGAGGGAGAGCTAAGGTGGTGTTAGACGATAACAGGGTTCCTCCCTTGAAATGTGTAGACTCTCAGGACTGTGCAAGTGCTTTGGTGACCCTCCCTGTCCCACCCCAAGACAATTTTTAAGAAATAGATCTGCCACGTCGTTGACATTTAAAGGACAAGAAACAAAAATGGTGATTTCAAGTGTGATGCTGTTTTTTCTTGTCCTACGATGACTTGGACTCTCAGACTCTCATTCCTATGCCATTCTCGAGTTCTATCCCAAATAAAAACATGTCAGCAGAAATCAATGATATACAACCGAATTGTTTTATGTTTTTTCGGTTTTCTTGTTATCTGCAATTACTTTGCCCTTATTGAAAGGAAGGCATTGCACTTAAGAACTCTAAATATTCCAGTGAATCGGAATAATTATCCTAATTTTAATGATTAGTATTTGTCAATTCAGTGGTCTAAACGTCTCGCAGCAGGTATTGTTAGGCAACAGTTCGAATCCCAATAAGACATAATTTTTGTGATAGCTCTTACAAATGATTTTGCCCTTCCTAGATACAACTCCCATTAATTTCGATTCCGTACGGACTGATGCTTATACAAACAATGTAATTTCGAATTAAAAACTACCTTTCTGAATTAAGATTTCGTTTTCGCTTTTTCGGGACTTCTTTTCTTGGGCGTCGCTTTTTCACGTTATTCCAAAATGGTTTTTTGTTTCACGAGTATTACACGCGCTAGTTTTCTTTTGCGGATGTCTTTGTATTCACTAAAATATTTTAGCGACCTACTATAGTCTTATCAGTGTTCAATCCATTACACAAATGTACTTGGCCATCTGTTTTCTCTAATCGACAAGTCTATTTCTGTTGCAGCAATAATTTATGTTTGTATCCTTCTTTGAGGTGTACTTATTCCCCTTTTGTGTTTAAGGTCCAAGCCACTGATCGGCGAGTGAGAAATAGAATCTCGAATAAATGCTTTCCCTTAAATATATCATAGTAATTTTCTTTTGCTCCTCTTAGACACACACTCTAGCCAAACTTAAAACTTGCATCAGTTTCAATATTCATGTTACCCTGAACTGTTTGTCAAATTGATCTATTTACTTTTCTAAAACTCCACATAAGTTAATCATCAGGTTTAATAAGCGTTAAGAAAAGTTTCCATTAATGTTTTATGAACGAGTACAATTGAAAATTCCCGCTCATTTGCAATTAAGATGAAGAATTTATTTGTGCATTTCATCGGTTCATCATCATCATCATCAACAATGGATAATCATCCTGTAGGTGGCTGATACCATGGAGCATCAGATTTCATTCATTTAATAACAGTGTCGACACTCATCTGGTAAACCCAGGCATCCTAGGGAAAGGGGGTCCAAGGACAAAGCGCGTCCGGGGCCGATTTCGGAGGGAACCATCTACGCATTCGCGTCCCCAAACACGGGTAGTCTGCAGAAAACCCCGAAAAAACCACAGGCTAGATGGCCGGCAGGACCGGGATTCGAACACCTGTCCGAAACGTTCGCCTTCCACACAGTACATAGCGATTTAACCAAATGCGATATGCCTGTGACATCGATTAATTCATAAAATGAAGAGCTTCCATAACAAACTTTTACAAAATTCTGAAGAACTCTTTGTAAAGCTACTCTGAACTGAATTTAGAAGTCCAGCATAAGTTCCAATAGCGGAAATAAAGCCCCGTACGAGAAAAACAGCAGAATAGAGGTACTAAAGGGGACTCAAAGGACATTCTGCCTCCTCGGTGCCCCAGTGGTCTCAACGATGGTTTCCGACCATTCGCATGTGGTCGCTGGTTCGAGTCTGAGATAAGACATGGGGTGTGTGTTCGTATTCCACCACTGGATACCTCCTTCCCCTGGAACCAGTGGCCCTAAATTAGGAACGAGAGACTTTTTATGATAGTATAATTCAAGAAATGGTGGTGTAGCAAGTTTTGAAAAACTCGCTTGGAAAAAAATCAGTAACTTTGGATCGTAACTTAGATATGACAAAACACTATGACGAAATCAAGACAGTAGCTATGGTACTGCTGAATTTAGGAGTGAGATCTGTGCGAAGTATTAAAGATCGAATTGAGAAACAATATGCATAGTTAAAATTGGCAACATTTAATTTTCAAAATTCATTGTATAACGGGTCAAGAATAGTGGAAAAGATACTGGAAATACGGCTGCAAGATCAGCTCCAGGATAATGCACTACTAAGTTAGGGTACCATCAGAACACGAATTACACTCTGTAGATAAAACATTAGAGATATGGGTGACCGGCAGTTGACATGACATCCCCCGCTAGAGTAGAACAAACACCAAAAACGAGCGCAGGCGATAAAAAAGCGGACAGTAGGGCTTCCTAAAGGGTATCGCAATCCACGAACATGGGTGAATGTGGTTATCTGAGGGACTTTGATCGTGGACGCATTGTCTGGCGCAAGACAGATGGGCCATTCTATCACTCAAGAGATATGAACCCTAGGGCTCACGAGAGCAACATACCGAAGAGCGTACCTAGAGTATACCATCGATGGACGTAACAGGGCAGTAGAAAGCAAGCGGTACCGACCACACGTCATTGATGACCGGGGTCGACGTAGACTATACAGGCCCATACACACCGACCGCTTGGCAACGGCGGCTCAAATCACTTTCAAGCTTAATGTCGGAAGCCCAAACAGCGTCAGCGAACGAACGGTACGACACACGTTGCATACCATGTGCTACGAAAGCCGACTCATATCATGGGCTACGCTGCATACCATGAGCTATGGAAGCCGACGCCCTACTCGTATGCCACTGTTGACTGCTCCCCATCGGACATTGCGCTTCGCCTGGTGCAGAGAACGCCAAAACTGGACCTTTGAAGAGTGGCGCCGCGTCATGTGGTCAGATGAATCCCTTTTTTAGCTGTACCACGCTGACAGGAGAGTAGGGGTTTGGGATCTACAGAATGAGGCCATTGCCCGTCGTGCTAAGAGGCTCTGTTCAAGGCGGTGGTGTCTCTGTGATGGTTTAGGTCCCTCAGCGTGTCTGGAGAGGTCCTTAACCGCTGAACTATACCAGTATGTCCTGGCCCATCACTTACACGCGTCCATGGCCTTCGCGCATTCTGCTGACGATGGTCTGTTTCAGCAGCAAAATGCGCCGCCCCACCGGGACATAACCACCCAGGCATGGATTGAAGAACACTCATCTGAGTTTGGAACCATGCAGTGTCTCCTAAGGTCAACGGATTTAAACCTTGTGGAAGCTGTGTGGAATGCCTAGAGCGGAACATCAAATCTATGGATCCCAGACTGAGGTCTCGGGCGGGGTTGTGGACAATGCTGTCACAAGCATGGAAATCCTCATTATCTCTAGAAATCCTCCGACATCTGATGGTGTCGATGCATCGGCGTATAAATGCTGTTATAAACGCTAGAGAGAGATTGACACGCTATTAGGTAGGTATCTCTAATTTTTTATGCATTGAGTGTATTTCTGTTGATTTGTAGGGAGATGACAGCGCTGAAAATACTTTTAGTGTAAAAATTAAGAATGTACAAATTATTTTGAAGCGGCTTTGCGGATTTCGAGGTCGACGCAAAATTTCCGAAAGAACTCATAGATTTGTACGTGATGTATCCTGTAACAATGTGGATGTCACTTGTTTGTACTGGTAAACAATGCCTGACTAATAATGCGTCTCTCAATAAAAACATGTAAGAATGTCTGTAGATTTATGCTGTCGAAGACCGGATTCTCAGAACACTGAATTTATTCCTATGAAAAAATTAGTCGATCTGTTCGAGGTCTCCAGAACGCAGCTTTAGGTGTTTTGCATACCATGCCAATGGCAGTAATGTAAAACTTCAAGGTACATCTCAGGAATTTTCGCTGTCTCTAGTGATTGAACTAAGAGAATGAGGATCGAATTAAGAGAACGAGAATTGAACTCAGAGAAATAGGACTAAACTAAGAGAACGAGGATTAAACTAAGAGAACGAGGACTGAACTGAGAGAACGAGGATTGAATTAAGAGAACGATGATTGAACTAAGAGAACGAGGATTAAAGAACAAATGTCTGTACTCGATTCCGTTCATTTGATGAAGATAAGATGTCATTTCACTTGAAATAACTAAACTGGAAGAATATTTTGTTTTTCAGAGTTACTTTTCTAGTGAAGACCAAACTATTGAGAAAAGAAAAAGGATCTATCTTTGAGAATGGATTGAATTTAGAATGTTGACCATTTAAATGATATTGGCAATGTCTTTCAAGCAATGACAGCTGGATTACACCTGGAATTCCTACAGATAAAACAGAATGCTGCTGTATGTATTATGTTAAATAAAGCAGATAATGAAGACGCCGACAATACAAGCATCTTTAAGAAACCTGTGCCATCTTACTCTCAAATTACAAAGCAGATCTGCTTATTTGAAAAAAGCCAGCGCAGTGGTCTAAGCTTTGGCTTCTGAACATTTTTCAGAGATGGGTCTGGGTTCGAATCTTGGTGTGGCATGAATATTGTGATTATCTTACGGTACTCGCTGTCTCCCTTCCCTGGAGTCAGTGACCCCAAATTAGAGACGGCGACTGCCTATGGCCCACTGCATTGCTCTTGGTGGTCGTTAACCTTCCAAACAAAAATAAAGAAAACACCTACAGATGCCGTGGAGTACTTATTTATTGGAAGTTTTCGAAAACGTGACAGCCCCCACGGTAATCATAATGGTCTGAGTAAAACTAAAGGAATCAAATTTAAATCCATGAAAGCTACAGTTTTTACTATCCATTTAAAAAAGAGTTGTTAAAGAAACATTTATGAGTTTCACATTCTATATAAGTTTTGTTCTTTCGTTAGCATGTTTAAAATACCAATGTTATCTTCAGAATATTTTCATTAAAAATATCTAATTTTTATTAATGTATGTGCATTTTTTAACGTTAGCGTATGTAGCAAATGTGGTTGTAGCACATAAAAGAATTCCTGGTTCCACAGCGTTTGTTGCATAACGGAGCTTTACGACACTTAAATTGTGTTCAGAATGGATTAAATTTGTTTACTGAAAATCAGAGAAAGAGCCCTGTTAAATGGTTATAGCTAATTGGTAATACCAGTCAGAACTCTGGATTAAATTTGTAGGTAGTTGGAATTATGCATAAAGCTCAATTCATTGGCAGATATCTGCACTATTCCTCTGCGGAAAAAAATACATCAATAAAAATGCGGAAATGCCATTCGCCAAAGGAGAAGTGCAATTTTCTCGGTTGAAAGCTATTTTTAGTGGTTTCTGCATGGGGATGAAAAACTTTCCCCGTCCATTTTTGTGGCACAAACTGTTTTGCTTCCAAATCTTTCCAGAGGGAGTTATTTTCCACTATTGCTGCTGAAACAGGCTTGGTAAAAAATGGAGAGGCTTAGACGCAGTATGTTCTTTTCATAATTCTGAGAGGACCAGCTCAATTTCGGATCCCCATTTTCTTGTAGAAATCGTTACCACAGCATAGACGATGGTCTATGCAGGAACATTTTCTTTATCGAACGCCAGTGCTTGAAGTTTATGCACTTGCTTATAATAAAAAATCTGATTCATGTTTCCGAGCAGACAACTTTTCTTTACTGCTGTAACCTCTTCAGAATTTTTAGTTCTTTTTTTACGCTTTCCAACCGTAGGTTGAAGAAGCGTATATGCTCCAGCTTTGTCCGTCCGTACGATAACTGGCGTAAAAATGGTTCGATTTCGATAAAATTTTAGTATGTGCTAGGGGACCACCTAGGGACGAAACCTATCGACAATGGGACAAATGGGGTCAAAGGTCACGACGTGGGAGCGGGATCATTCCATTGCCCTTATGCGTCATAACTTGCGTAAATATGGTTCGATTTCAATGAAAGTTTACTATGTGGTAGGAGACCGCCTGGGGACAAACCAGATTCAAAATGGGTGAAGTGGGGTCAAAGGTCAGGACATAAGATCCGGATGCATTCCATTGCCCTTATGCGTCATAACTTGCGTAAAATTGGTTCGATTTCGATGAAATTTCAGTATGTAGTAGGGGACCACCTGGGGACGAACCCTATTGAAAATGGACGAAATGTGGTCAAAGGTCAGCACATAGGATTTCGATCCTTTGCATTGCCCTTATCCCATATTATTAAGGTGGACATCAAGTAATTTTGCTTTCTACACTTCCAATCGAAAAAGTTTTGTAAACATTTCCTTCACAATTAATGTGTTCCCAAGGATGAAAATTTGAACATCGATTAAAATAACTTCATATTATTACTTGGAAAACTTAATATGTTCTAAAACATGACCATAATCATATTAAAAATCAATAACTTTTCCTTTGGTGGTGTTGAAACCAGAGAAAAGATGGCGCGACCTGTGTTTGAAGACGTCAGTGGGCAAAAAAATGTTGGATTGCATAATTACGGTTATGGTTTAGAAAATATTAAGTATTCCAAGTTATGAAATGAAGCTATTTTAATCAATGTTCAAATTTTCATCCTTGTGAACGCATTAATTGTCTAGAAAAAAGATGGCGCGACCTGTGTTTTCATGACGTCAGTAGACAACCAAATGTTGAATTTCATAATTATGGTTATGTTTTAGAAGATATTAAGTATTGCAAGTTATAAAATGAAGATATTTTAATCGATTTTCAAATTTTCATCCTTGGGAACGCATTAATTGTGAAGAAAATGTGTTCAGAAGTTTTTCCATTGGAAGTATAGGAAGCAAATTACTTGACGTCCACCTTAAAGTAGCAATTCTTCTATGTTTGTGCGTACATTTTATTTTGAAAACAGCTCTAAGAATTTTGATGAAAGTCGTTAACCTACCGTTTTCTGGTACTAGAAATCGATTTAGCTTGATCTCGACTTTAGGAGAATTCGTTCAGTGGGTTAAATAACCACCCCGAATTATAATGTTTTTAGTGATGGCGTTGTTTCATTATTCCATTAATGTTACCAATGCTTAGAAATCTTATGACGTCACAATCTCGCCGCGTTTGAGAATGTTGGCCCGCGGTCACGCCATCTGTCTCATTACGTCACGCGTTGTGTGTGGATCCTATTAAAGTTTTATGACGTCACACTTGCGGCGAGCGATGGTCGCGATTCCCATCTGCCTCATTACGTCACGCGTTGTGTGATTGTGTCCGTCCGCACAATAACTCGCGTAACAATCGTTAGATTTCGATGAAAGTTTAGTATCTGGTAGGGGATCACCTGGGAAGGTACCCTATTTAAAGACAACGAAATGGGGTCAAAGGTCAGTAGTACATAGGAGCGGGATCCATTTCACTGCTGTTATGCGTCATAACTAACGTAAAAAAGGTTCGATCTCGATGAAATTTTAGTATGTGGTAGCGGACCACCTCGCGACAAACCTTATTTAAAATGGGCGAAATGGGGTCAAAGGTCAGGACATAGAAACGGAATCACTTCCATCGCCATTATGCGTCATAACTTACGTAAAAATGCTTCGATTTGGATAAAATGTTAGTATGTTGTAGGGTCTTGCCTGGGGACGAATTCTATTGAAAATGGACGAAATGGGGTCAAAGGTTAGGACACAGGAGCGGGATCTATTCATAGCCCTTATGCATCATAACTTGCGTAAAAATGCTTCGATTGCGACAAAACTTTATCATTTTTTTCGGAGGTATACCGAACCGGTTCTGTTGAATATTATCGAAATGGGATCAAAGGTCAGGGCACAGGACCGAGATTTATTCCACAGCCATTATTCTCATAACTTGAGTAATGATTTCTGGTATGTTGGAAAGCGTATTATAATCAATGCATTGCATGATTTTACTAATTTGTTTTTTTTTTTGACGTAGGATTACGTCTAACTCCGCGGATAGTATGAGGCGACTTACGGCCGACCGCCTTTGGCAAAAATAGGTCCCAATCGAAATCATTATAGTGTTAAAAATACGTACCGCACACTAATCATGTTAGCATATTCGTAAACAGCATGGAGTCCAATTCCCGTATTGCGCAACACATCGTGCGTGGGGGAGATGACGCAATATTTCTGGATGTGCCGCCGCATTTAACTCAGTCTATCTCGGCAAAGATAGCAAAGGGACATCTCAGTAAGGGAAGAAAACAGATTATGGCTCTGAGAAAAGAAGATGGTTCTATAACAAGAAATAGAGGCGAAATTTTGACAAGAGTGAAAGATTTCTACTCCAAATTATATGAAAGGGATGATACATGTACTCCAGACATCATGAAAGGTACCAGAGTTCTTCCAGTCCTCCCAGCAGAAGTTGCTCATGCAATCAAGAACATGAAGCGGGGGAAAGCTCCAGGAGAAGATGGAATTACTATAGACATCATACAAGAAGCAAGTGGAGAAATTGAAACAGTACTCGCCCAAATTTTCACTCGATGCCTTAATGAAGGGAAGATTCCTGAGGATTGGAACAATGCTACAATGATCCTGCTACATAAAAAAGGTGACATTGAGGATCTCAGGAACTACAGACCTATCAGCCTCCTATCAGTGGTTTATAAAATCTTCACTAAAGTTCTTTCACACCGCTTGAAGGTAACACTGGACATGGCTCAACCGAGAGAACAAGCTGGATTCAGGAGTGGCTACAGCACAATAGATCATATCCATGTACTGAGAGAACTAATTGAAAGAGCGAGGGAATATGAACTTCCATTGTGCATGGCTTTTATCGATTATGAAAAAGCCTTTGATTCGGTGAAACCATCGGCAGTTACCACGGCTCTAAAATCCTGCGGTATTGAAGATGCATACATTACTATTATTAATAACATCTATGAAAATGCAAGTGCAAAGATTCGGCTGTTTGAAAATACAACACACATAAAAATTGGAAAGGGAGTGAGACAAGGTGACACCATATCTCCGAAGCTCTTTAATGCCACATTGGAAAATGTCTTTCAATCACTGAACTGGGAAAACAAAGGGATAAAGATTAATGGAGATTATCTAACCCACCTTCGTTTTGCTGATGACGTAGTCATTTTTGCAACTACCCCATCAGATCTGCAGAGTATGATCCAGGAACTTGCTGACAAGAGTAAAGAAGTGGGATTAAAAATGAACTTTCAGAAGACAAAAGTGATGTTCAATGCTTTTACAAGAAATGAAGATTTATCGATTGATGGAGAAAAACTGGAGATAACAGATACGTATGTTTATCTTGGACAGCAGATATCAAGTGAGGGTCACATTGATGATGAAATTAATCGGCGTACAAAACTTGCCTGGAGAGCTTTTGGAAGAAACAGCATAATTTTCAAGAGCAATATGCCATTATGTCTTAAAAGAAAAGTGTTTGATCAATGCATCCTTCCAGTGCTTACGTATGATGCAGAGACGTGGACCTTAACTAAAAGAGACATACAAAGGCTGCAGACAACTCAAAGAAGCATGGAGAGGTGCATGCTTGGTATAACCAGGAGAGATAAGAAGAGGAACTCGTGGATCCGAAAAATGACGAGAGTGGAAGACATCATGATCAGAGTTAAATCCCTGAAATGGCAATGGGCTGGACATACTGCCAGAAGGACAGACCATAGATGGACAGCCGAAATTTTAGATTGGATTCCAAGGGACAGGAAAAGACCCAGAAAAAGACCACATGGGAGATGGGTGGATGAAATTCGTAAATATGCGGGAGTGACATGGAGGAGACTGGCACAAGACAGACCGTTGTGGAGGAAACTTGGGGAGACCTTCGTCCAGCAGTGGATTGATAATGGTTGACAATGATGATGATGATGATGATGATCTCGGCAACCGTGAGCGCTACACGACTGTGCGTGTTATCGTTTTAAAGCTCTCGACAAGATCTATGCAAATATATGAAGAACATTTCGCAGTAGTTTGAACTGAGCGCTTCAAAAATTGTTTTCTTGTGAACCGTTGAACACTTTTAGCAATATCGTGGTTTATCTGGACAACCGTGAGTGCAAAACTACTGTGCCTGGTATCGTTTTAAATCTCTAGACGAGATCTATTCAAATATATAAAAAAACGCAACGCTGTAGTTTAAACTGCAATTTTTTTCGTGTGAACGGGTTGGTATTTTCGACAATACCACGAAGTTCGCAGAATGAACGCCAGCAAAAGTAGAGAAAATCAAAACGAGAGGCAAGAGCAAGTGATGAGGAATGTAGGAAGCCCAAGAAGACTGCAGCCCAACGAACTAGAGAGTATCGAGAATAATTTCAAAATCTAGCTCATTTCAAGTCCCTGATCTGCAAGTCGTAGTCCTACTTTCCAAACTGACGGCTCAATCAGAACTGAGCATACCTGATTTTGTTTTACAATAGTTTCACTGTCTCGACTGCTCGAAGTATCGACACTAGCATAACACTCTCCCCCGGAAGTGAATGAGGCGACCTTTGGAAACAGGACGTACTGAAGAGATGAACAGGAAAGGCAAGACTGGAAACCAGTCAATTGGTGCAAAAACCTGAGCTTTAACCGTTCGATTACCAACTGACGCTTCAAAAAGGACGAATAATAATATGTCTTTGAAACACCTTTCGTTTTGTTTACGAAAAGCAAAGGCCATACTGTACTTTCACTCCCACTTTTATTAATTCTCTATATGTATGAACAAGAAGAGAAATGCGTCCGAAGCAATATTTTCATAGTAATGCTTCATTTGTGAACTGGTTATTTCCAGGAAAGGAGCTTATTTAAGTTTGCGAATTGCACACAGGTTTCCAGATATTCTGCTATGTTCCGAAACAGAAAAGTTCTTTATTCCTGGCCCGTGCTCAATCAACAAATTGCTGACGATTTTTATAAAAAAACGTGAGTGACGTAAGCCACCCCAATGAAGCTAATTTAGCTTTTCTATAAGTTCTCAGCAAAAACACAAGTGTTGGGAAAATGCTAGCCACCAGCTGGCAGTGATGGGTCACTACTGGCTGAAATCTGCCGCTCACTGCCCGGTAGCGGTCCGTTGGTGGTAGCGCTATCTATCAGTTGGCAGCCATTGATGGCTCTGCAGCATCGCAATGAATTGCGGGCCACCAAGCAAGAACCACTAGTGGCCCGTAGCTGGCAACCGATGAAACCCCAAAGCTAAGTGGAAGCAACGGAACTGCGCAGAAGCAACACGTACTGTGTCTCTCGTGGTACCAGTTAGTTGAAGTCGACGCTATCGCCATGGTTTTATTTTAGTGGATGTTAAGAAAAAAAAAGCATAGGTAGAGAGAGGCGAATTAATTTCCTAATGAAATGTCACGTCGACGAAGATATCAGATTAAGCCATGAAATACAGCCATAAAATACGCCCACTTCATTCCCATGAATAACAAGAAATAATTTCTGTGTAATCTTTCGTTTTAACATTCACTAAACTGCTTGAAACAAAAGTCCTGGAAAAACATTAAAAAGGCGTTATGTTGAAGAAAAGAAAGATAATTATACACGTACAAAATTTATCAATTATTTGAAAAAAAAAAGCAACGCTCTGTGGGTATAAAGTACTCATCCATGGGTTGAATACACAAGACTGGAGGAATTCACTTCTAAAAATAATGAGAAGTAAAATATTTTTCCTCTTTGAAACAAATGTAGCTCCGGACAGCGAAAATGAAACATACGACGTTAAAAATGTAACAGAAAGTGACATGAACAGGTTAATATATTAATTGAACAATCGCCTTTCAAGACAAGGACAGCTCAAAACTTTGGAAAGCGTCTTTAAGTTGGTACACTCGTTGCAAAAGTGAAGTTTCATTTAGGTAAAAAAAAAACAATCGTACGTTGAAAAAATAAATTTATGAAATATATGAAACTGATATTTATGAAAAATACCTCGCAATATTGTAAAACTAAATAGAGCACCATTCTTTACACATTCCCCAGAAAATAGGGTCAGCTTCAAGCCATGTTCGTGCGTGCCAAATCAGTCCAGTTGGTAGAGAGCTGGTTCGTTTCAACCCAGATCCAAACGGGCGTTTTTTCAGGACCTGTTGAGAAAATTTCCGCAACACAGTGCTGTAATGCAAAAGTTTCGTAAGGCGAAAAAAAAAGTAGTTGTAGCTTTGGGAAACTACGGTTTTCCTTTATTATTATTATTTTTTTTATGGCTATTGCTAGGGAATTGGCGGACAAGATTCGGCAAGCCATCAGTTACGTCACGTGTTTGCCGGCTGACACTGCCGGGAAACTAGCAGACCACCTTAGGCTAGCCATAATTTATGGCACGTGCTTGCAGGGCCGCTGAAGGGCCACTTGCGGCAGCTGCTGCCTGTGATGGATAACTGATGGCCCTGTTGTGGCATATGACAACTGATAGGGGTGCCAACTGTTGGCCGCCTGGACATTTTATTGACGGTTCGGCAGCGGCAACATAGTGCTGGGTCATTGCTGGCCCAGCAAGACTGTTTTTGCTGGGTTATCTACCACCAGCATAGCTCAGCTGCTTAAGTCGCTATGAGCTGTGTGGGAGGGGACATTTCTGACGGGTGTTCGAATCCCGGTCCTGCCGACCATCTAGTCTGCGGATTTTCAGGAGTTTTCCGCAGACTCCCTGTGTTTGGGGACGCGAATGCGTAGATGGTTCCCTATGAAGTCGGCCCCGGACGCACTTTGTCCCTTCTCCGTAAGCAGCAGAGGAAGGGCAAGCAGGCTACATTAATTTTTCAGTAATCCTCAATAGCGGATAGGCGTCTTTGCGGGACTTAACTCGAAATGGGCGGACGATATAGATGGATAAAGTATCTGCAAAAATTGTTCTCTTGGTATCCGATGTTTGAAAAATACAATGGATATAAAAATGCGGATATATTCATTTTAAAGATTGATACTACCACAGTAAGTTCTCTTTTGAAGTTTACTAGGCACCAACTTATCAGGAGAATCGCTATTTGTAGGTTCCTGTGTATGGGGTAGGGAAGCAAATAAATAAATATTTAAACAAATTGAATGTAATGACAAATTATGTCGTCCATACATATCTTTATTCTTCAGATCGAGGGAGGGGCGGAAAGGGAAAATACTGGCTATTCAAAATAAATAGCATATACTTCCAGCGGGTGATGGATATTTCTGGTGATTTTCTCTATGTTTTTCCCAACAAAATTTCCTCTCATTCATCTAGTGCAAAAGCGTTCCTCCCTGGCTTGTGTCACAGGAAAATCCTTCCTAACGGCCTGAAACCTCGTACAAGACTCTTCGTTTATGACTACCCCGTCTGATTCCCTTTCACTCTCTGTCCCTGACGAAGATGCTTCAGACGTAAGAAGTTGACTACTTTTAATTGCTTACCGACAAATTGTCCCTCGCGGACATTTTCTGGGCAAGAATGTCCTTCAACGACGGGAGGACGGAGCAGGAGTGGGGTCCTTTTATTCGTGGGTGGTCCCACGGTCCGTGAAGAAATGGCTTTCTTCATAAGGACCTGTGCTAAGCTCCTTTTTAACTGAGGGTGAATTTCTAGTTGCTGTTCGCACACAGAACAACCAAAGTTACTATTTAATTATATTTTAAATACTTTCAAATGACAAATGATTTAAAAACGTATAATATGCAAGTTTGCCCGCGCCGGGCATCGAATCCGGGTCTCCTCACTCCGGAGTAAGCCGCTCTCCCACCTGAGCTACGCAGACAGAATGTCTCGCTGCAGATTTGTCGCCTTGACACATGCTTTCACCTCTATAATGCGTCACATCATCTCCCTCTTAATTTTTTTCTTTTTTTTTTTTTTTTTGTCTTTGAAGCGAAGTAGGAATTTTTCATTAATTCCAAACAATGTGTGGAGCAAACATCATACATTTTTCGAAAAACTCAACGGCCAGTGGATCCATTTTCCACATTCAGGCGCCAATGTGAAAACACAAGTTTGTCCGCGACGGCCATCAAACCTGTGTCCCCTCACTCCGGAGTAAGTCGCTCTCCCAACTGAGCTACGCGGACAGAATGTCTCAACCTATAGACAGAAATGTCTCGCTGCAGATTTATCGTCATGATAGACAGAATGTCTCGCTGCAGATTTACCGTCATGATAGACAGAATGTCTCGCTGCAGATTTACCGTCATGATAGACAGAATGTCTCGCTGCAGATTTATCGTCATGATAGACAGAATGTCTCGCTGCAGATTTATCGTCATGATAGACAGAATGTCTCGCTGCAGATTTACCGTCATGATAGACAGAATGTCTCGCTGCAGATTTATCGTCATGTTAGACAGAATGTCTTGCTGCAGATTTATCGTCATGATAGACAGAATGGCTCGCTGCAGATTTACCGTCATGATAGACAGAATGTCTCGCTGCAGATTTACCGTCATGATAGACAGAATGTCTCGCTGCAGATTTATCGTCATGATAGACAGAATGTCTCGCTGCAGATTTATCGTCATGTTAGACAGAATGTCTCGCTGCAGATTTATCGTCATGTTAGACAGAATGTCTCGCTGCAGATTTACCGTCATGATAGACAGAATGTCTCGCTGCAGATTTATCGTCATGATAGACAGAATGTCTCGCTGCAGATTTATCGTCATGTTAGACAGAATGTCTCGCTGCAGATTTATCGTCATGATAGACAGAATGTCTCGCTGCAGATTTATCGTCATGATAGACAGAATGTCTCGCTGCAGATTTATCGTCATGATAGACAATGTCTCGCTGCAGATTTATCGTCATGTTAGACAGAATGTCTCGCTGCAGATTTACCGTCATGATAGACAGAATGTCTCGCTGCAGATTTATCGTCATGATAGACAGAATGTCTCGCTGCAGATTTATCGTCATGATAGACAGAATGTCTCGCTGCAGATTTATCGTCATGATAGACAGAATGTCTCGCTGCAGATTTGTCTCCTTGACACACGATTTCACCTCTTTAGTAAGTCACAAAGTCCTCTTTAGAAGATAAACTTACTCCATTTATGAACTGATACTCAGAATGGAAGAAAAACAGGTTCGAGCAGAGCAGCCGAGGGAGTTGGTGGTTGAGACATGGCTCCTAGGAAATTGTTCCTCCACAACTCTGAAAACAACAACAAAAAATAAATAAATAAATAAATACATTATTCTCATACTGTTTCAGAAAACTGAACATTTTATAATTTCCTGGGAACAGAATGACAGATTTAATACATGTGGTCCTAAAAGAAAGAGGACCCTTGGGAGAGGGCAGGATTTCACTTACGGCACAGTAAACGTTTTTGTCTATGGCCAGTCAAGAGCAAATTTCACAGCAAGTAGGTGCATTAACATATTGAGAAAAGCTTCAAATTAGTGAGAAGAGCAACTGATTCTAAAAGCTATGATTTACTTTCAAAATGCAGTCAAACTGTACTTTGAGAGTGTTCCGGAGTCTGCATCAGCAAACCTTTGAAAGAAAAAAATTAAATCATGCTGAGGAAGCACGCGGTGGAAATCTCAACACAAAAAAGGAAAGCGGGGAATAAATGTGCTGATGCTGAAGAATCTCTTTTCATTGATGATTTAAGGAAGCGAGGATTATGAATGCCGCAATTAGAAAAGGAATGCTTCTTAAAATGCTGACATTTCTCTAAGGACAAAAAAATCGCTCTTTGAAGCCTCTGCTGCTTATACAAGATTCAAAAAGAGCAACGGTCACAAACGTGAACATTATAAGTATTAGCAAATAGATGTTAAACGATTTCTGTGTTTCACAGGCAGTAGTTTCAAGAAAATACAGCATTCTCACTCAGAAAATTGCGGACGAAACTTTTCAAAACGAAAAAGGGAAGTGATGTAAACGGTCGCAATGAAGCAAATTTGGCCTTTCTATAATTTATCCGCAAAAACTGTAAGAAAGGACATTTGGCGTGATGGGACAGAATGAAAAAAAGCTTATGAGGTACAGAAAACAAATCGTACTGAGATTTTAAGCAATGCACAGCAAATGAATAACAATTTTTTGGTTGCTGTGCGTTGCTAAACGTGGAAAGAGCGATGGATTTATTTATTCATCAATTTGTTTGGTTTGTGCGGTAAGATGTGTGCCGACTGGGCTTCTTAACTTTCCATTCATTCCACGAGTATGTTTAATTGTGGCAATTGCAGGTAATGGTTTCTTATTATGTACTGTTGGAAATATTTGACTTGCTTTTAAAATTCTAGGCACTTTCTATTCATGTTTTATCATTTTAATATCAAATCGACAAAAATTTAGACTGGACTTGTGTTCACTTTGATAGGCTTAAATTTGACTCTATTCTGTGTGTTTCCTTTCGTCCTCCTCTATGTTCAGTTTCATTGACTAAAATTTATTATGTGATCACTTTTATCGAGAGACGGAAATTGTATCATATCAAGGATAATCTCAGTACGCTTGTTTTCTGTACCTCATAAGCTTTTTTTTATATCAATGATAATCTCAGTACTCTTGCTTCAAAACTTCACAATAACACCAATTACCGTTGACCGGGGCATTTGCAGATGGCAGAAATTTCCTAAACTGACATGTTGCTGAGATGTCCTCCCATGACCGTGACACAAAGCTCTGTCGTACGTTCTTGTACATGCTTCTCTGTGATGTTTCCCCGGCTAATAGTGTCACGTGATCATGTCGTGGAAAAACACTTGGTGGGAGAGAACAACCAGCAATATTCACACTATTGGTGTCGATCCTCCTGTTATGATGTTCGTCTTTTTTACGCTGCCATGCGTTTTGCATGCAATACTTGTGTCCCACGTTGTCTGTTTATTTTCAAACAATATAATTTCGACGTCTTATTTATTTCTTTAGTTCATTATCTGTGTGTCATATACAGCAACAAGTAAAACTTTTAGTTTTAAGTGAATTTCCATCCTTTTATTGGATTATACACGGTCGAGTCACATTATTGTGACCACCAGCTACTGTATTAACCAGCGTAACCGCAGTGTGCAGCGCGTACAGCAGCTAGAGTAGCTGGAAGTGACTCAATAAGGTGCTGGAAGGTGTTCACAGGTATGTGAAGCCATGCTGACTGCAGCGCATCTGACAGTTCCTGGAGGGTGCGTGGTGGAGGATCCATAGAGCGAATAAATCGATCGAGATGGTCCCACAGATGATCAACTGGTTTCAAATCTGGGGAATTAGGGGCCCAGGGAAGTACTTTGAAGTCTTCATATTGCTCTTCCAACCCCTCTCGGACATGTCTAGCTGGGTGACAAGTCTCATTGTCGTGATGAAAGATCCCATCCACCCCAGGGAAGACAATCAGCATGTGTGGGTGTACGTGGTATGCAAGGATGGATTCATAACGAATTCGGTCCATAGTGCCTTCCAGAGGTATGACTGGACCCAGAGAACACCACGAAAACATTCCCCAGACCACAACGCAAACCCCACCAGCTTGTGTTCTTTCAGCAGTGGTTGAAGAGAGTTTGTTCTCCGATGTTTCTCGCTTTATACGCCAACTTCCATTTGTTCGATGAAGCAGAAAACTTGACTTATCGGAGAAGGCAATCCTTTGCCTATCAGCGGAAGTCCAATTCCCATACTGTCGTGAAAATGTAAGCCTTTTCTGCCGGTGCACCTTCGTTAGCATAGGTGAAGTGACCGTTCGTCTGCATCGGAGCCCCATAAGCAGCAGGGTTCGTTGAGCTGTCGTTTTAGACAGACTTCCGGTAGCCCATTGGTTCATTCGGCCAGTGAGTTGCTCCATTGTAGCGTGTCGATCGGCTCTCACGCAATTTCGAAGCCGACGTTCTCCTCTCACATTAATGGCACGTGATGATTTGCAGTTTCCACGTGGCTTATACGCAATGGTGCCATTTCTCCAATCACGATACACTTTAATCACAGCAGCACGCGGAAAGGTCAAAAACTGTGCTGTTTCGGAAATACTGCCACTCTTGGCCCGGAAAGCCGATAATCATTCCTTTTTTGCAAATCTGATAAATCGCCCTCTTTTATCCTGACAGCAATGAGTGATATGTTTTCAGAATGCCTATTATATACCCTCCAAGCCAGCTCACGACACGTGCCTCCTTTCATTGGCTACGCGCTGTTGACGTCAAAAGTAAGAGGTGGTCACAATAATGTGACTCCACTGTGTATAAGTTGAGTCATTTTTATTTGCATACAATAATTTCCGAAGTGTGAAGTCCTTCCATTGGACTTTAGCGCTATAGAAAGTAACATATCGTGTCAAAATAAAATAATAATTTTCAGGACATAATAGACAACCGTGTACAACCGTTTAATATTTCAAACGCTTTCGCAATGGTGTGAGGCATGGAAATCCAAGTACAATCTAGTCATAATCATATTGATACTGCTTTATTTGAGTAGCTCTGCTTCTTCTTTTCTGGCTGTATCATACGGTGCTGTTAAGCGTGCATGAGACTGCCCGAAAATGTAGGAGTATCTGAAAGACACGTTATGTCATGTGCTTTCTTACTTTTTCAATCAATGATCTCTTTTTTGTTATAGGTGACCCACTTCACGAGTTGCTCATGACCACACACACTTCACGATTTGCTCATGACCACACACCCTTCACGATTTGCTCATGACAACACACCCTTCACGATTTGCTCATGACAACACACCCTTCACGATTTGCTCATGACAACACACCCTTCACGATTTGCTCATGACAACACACACTTCACGATTTGCTCATGACAACACACACTTCACGATTTGCTCATGACAACACACACTTCACGTTTTGTTCATCACAACACACACATCACGATTTGCTCATGACAACACACACATCACGATTTGCTCATGACAACACACACATGACAGGTCGAAATTAATTATACATCAAATGTAACTAGCAAATGCACTGGAATATGCTCTGCTTCTTACAGAGTGGTATTCAAGTCAACAGGGAGGAAGAACAATTTCGTAGAGAATAAATACTCTAAAAACCCAATCCTTTCAAAACAACAAAAAAATGTCATAAATTTTCTACCGATCTCTTCAGCACAAAACTCTTCTCAGCCAATTATTAATTTGAATATTTTCTCCCACCAGACTGCAACGTTTCTTCCGTTTCTTACCATGTCTTTCCAAAAAGCTATGCTTTTTCGTCTTGTTTAAGAAAATACTTTCACTTGAATAACTTTTAACACTCTATAACTCTCAAGTTTCAGCAGCCCTGGAGTATTTGCCTGCCCTGAAGTTCTCCTAAAAGTTCTTGTCGTCCTACAAAAATGAGCTGTTAGCCTGACTAAAAACAATGCCCTCTCTCAGCTCTCCTAGTTCCTTCAACAAGGACGTACTGACAGCCTTGTGAATCTTTTATCGTTGCTATCATGGTCGTTGTTTTAAATACATGACACCATTTTTCAAACGTCCAAAAGCTTTCTATCGCTGTAAGGGAAATACGACCAACCAACACCCTTCTTGTGTTAGGCCGACGAAATGCCTCATCTGTTTGTTGCTCTTCCAAAGAATTCATTCCTTAAAAATATATTTTGGCTGAACATTACAATATTGAGCCATTTAAATCATGGGTAAGCAAATTACTTTTTGAGGAATCTCGTGTTGTAATACACTTGCGTAAAAGAACCTGGAGTTGATCATAGTGGTATTCGTTATAGATGTCTTCTTTCATGATCAGTCCTAAGCAGAACATATTTAAGGAGACAGGGGGCCCGGTGGATGGACAATATTTTGGGGCCCCAGTATTAGTTGCACATCTAGGATTTCATTATGGGTGAATGAATAAAAATACCCAGGAGAAGACATTCCCAAACTATGATGAGGAAGTCATAAAAATATCGCCGCAATATTAAAGTTTGCATCCCATGATTCATGGAAGAATCAATGTTAGCAAGCAAATATAAAAATGCATGGTTAAAAAATGGATACCAGTTGAGCCTTAACCCCCCACCCCCAGGTTCAGCTTGTTGAAATTATATCGAATTAGCAAAACAATACGATCCAAATATCATGATTCAAACGAATTCTTAATGTACGAAAATCTCCCCCAATTACAGATATGTACAAAAAAAACATTTATAATGTTTTGAAAGGTTTAGAGATGGACTGGGGTGAATGTACGTTTTGCGGACTCCTCCTGAAAAAGCCGAAAAAAAAATGGATGTTTTATTTCACAAGGCAGTTTCTTATAGTGTTTGCTGTGCTATCTGAAAAAACACAACCCTGAAGAACTCTGTGAATTCTTCAAGTATCTTGCATAATTCTGGGGCTCCTTGAAAATGCGTAGCCTGGGGCTGCAGCCCCTAGCTCCCACACTTAAATGGACTGCTGTCCTAAGGTATCGGTTCTTTTCCTTTCATGGTAGCAAGTTTGGACTGGTCGATTCCTGTTACTCCTATCCCTCCAGAAAATCAATAAACTTAAAAAGATCTTCGGTCTCTGTATGAAATTTTATTCTGTAAGATTTTGTTTCTAAATATTTTTTTCAGCCATTTTTTTTTCTGTTCTGTGAGGGACGTTTTTAATTAGTATACTCGCCACTGTAACACGTGAAAAATAAACAGATCTTTCGCAGCGTACGAGATATAATCTATATGTTCACATTTCAGGCCGAAAACGAGACGAAGTAAATAGAGAATTCCTCAAGAATCATTTATGTTTCGAATGTGCTATCAGAAGAAAAGAAAAATTTAATTATATCGTTCGTTTCCCGTACGCACACTAGCCTAGCACCACTTGGGCGAGAACGTTCCCCAGATACTTAAGAATTTTATGGATTCCTGGAAAAATGTCCGAGAATATTTAACGGTTTTCTTTATGAGCCATTCTGAGATTTTATGGCCCAACGAAAAAGGATCGTAAGTTCCCTACCTTTCGCGTGCCAACCACTCTGATCTGGACAAACTCATCAATGAGTTTTTATGCCGACGATACCTATATAGATGGATTTATACGTGTGTTTTTCTTCTTGTTTTTACAGGTTATTTTCTCGAAACGTCCGGAGAAACCAGATAATGACTTGGAGATTGAAAACTGGGTTTTATGTTCACCACGTTCCCGTCATTGTTTTTTATCAGTACAAGAAGCGTGCAGACGAAAATAAGTTGGCCATTATTTCCCGTACGATAATGGAATCCAGCGTTAGTAGGAAATAGAATTGAATTATTACTGACACACGAAGGCTCACCTAGTACTCTGTGCAAAGATAAGACGATATTGCAAACAATATTGTCTCAGAATGCTAAACTAAATGCACTTTAATTATCTTAAATGATTAAGAAAACAAGCAGATTACATAGCGAAAATAACAGAAACAAGAAATCCGGTTTAGTATATCTCTTTTCATGCTCTTGGTCAAAAATCAATATTTTATTGCTTATCCTTCTTTCCTGACAAAACATTTTTGGTTTCCTTCATTCATCTTTGAGTCCTTATTACTGATCTTTTTTTTTTATTTGCTATACTGATTTACTGTTGTCAAAAATTCCTCATTAGCTGGTGTAAAAGCACTAATTTGTCCGCGTCCACTCACTCCGGAGTAAGTTACTCTCCCAACTAAGCTACACGGACGGAATCTATCGCTGCATGTTTTTCGTCTTGACATGTACTTTACCACATTAGTACGTCACACCATCTCCCTCTTAATTTTTCTTTGTTTTTTTCTTGAAGCAAAGAACGAAGTTTCATTTTTCGAAGAAGCCAACGCGCAGTACATCCATTTTTACATTCGGGCGGCAATGTGAAAACACAATTGTTTCCGTGACGGTTTCGAAGTCACGCTCCCTCACTCCGGAGTAAGTTGCTCTCCCAACTAAGCTACACGGACGGAATGCATCGCTGCAGATTTGTCGTCTTGACACGTGCTTTACCTCTATAGTACGTCCTACAGGTAATATATTTTATGATTTTGTATTGCTTCCTAAGTTCATCTTCGTCAAGCAAGACAATTTTAACCACCACCACTTGTACATAGTCAAAAAAAGTGCAATGTGGTCGTGCGACTCTTTGTACCACATTGCTTCCTAAGTGTTGATTCTTGTTGGATTGACTATCTAATGATTTAACCAGCAGTTTACGTGTGTGTGTGTGTGTGTTGCCATCAGTCACCACACCTATAATACATGCTTTTCCCTCTGGTATTGATTAATTCTGTTTTTCAGAGGTGGTGGTTCTTTTTCTATTTTCGATCATGTTTAAGTGCTTATATTCAAAAAATCGTGTGTGACGGAGCCTTTATAAAACAAAATCCTGCCTGAAACGGAACTTCTTTTGGTCTTGAAATGAGAGGTAGAAAATAACGTACTACTTAATCTGCCTAAAGGTCGCCACACACTACGCCGGAACGGAAAAAAAAATGTAATTGATTGGAAAGAAAACGAACTTTTTGAATCGGAATAGAAACGAATTTTGTCCGCTCACTAGTTCGGAACTGCACAGACAGAATCGGAATTATTCATTTGCTGGAATTCGACCACGCTGGAAATAGTAGTGCGCATACCGTAATTTCGTGTGTCATATTATCTTTTTAACTGATATAATTATAGGTGTTTATTGGCAAACAATTTCATTTTAATAGCAGCTTGCTTGCATAATTTCCTGTGAGGAGATGGAGAAAAATTGTGTCAGCTCGGAGAACTAAAATGCCTGGAGGCACTCTCCAATGCCTGCCTAGTCTGGCGATAATGCCGCTCTTGAAGATTTCAACATAAGAAAAAGTTTCGAAGATTATTTCAATTCAGCAGAAGGCAGGGTAGCCTGGCGACATGAGATGATAAACAAATGAAGGAGAAACACGGAATAAAGTGAAAATATGTAGACATATATTGAAGTGACATCATTGGCAAAAAAAAAACTGAACATAAAATAACGGCATTATATTCGATTAGACAAAAGATAAAGGGATATTGGTAACTAAATTCTTCAAAAAAAGAAATCGAAAGCAAAACAGAATATGAGATGATGCAGCAATATGCAATGACTTGCGGACGCTATTTCTCTTATGAATGTATTTTTTTAAACGAAACGTATTTTTTTTAAATGCAAAAAGAATAGGAAAATGTCACATTTCACTCAAAAGATTCAGTGAAATTTTCTGATATTTGTTCCACGCTGTTTTTTATCAGACTATTGTGGTGATGCTTGTAAGAATTGGAGTGCAAAAAATACTGGTTAAAACACAGAGTTGATTTACTTGTGTTAACAGATTTCCGAAACAATTACAAAACGAGCAACTTCACAGCAGAAGCAATGAACGCTCGAAAACCAAGTCGCGTCAAGCGCTTGCAGTCTGATGATAAGATAAAGTAACAACTCACGCAGGTGTCCTTGACTTAAGATATGCTCAAAGCTTTGAAACTATTTGAATCCGTCAAAAATATTCTCAGCGAGGTATCTCCAAAACTTTTGCTCCGTTCTGTTTCTATAGATTCTGATGTAAAGTGCGGGTTTCCGTTGGAAATTATGGTTATCAACTTTTTTCTGTGCATGTGTTTCCACAGTTCATTTCTGTTTCAACGTAGCGTGTGGCCTGCTTAAAACGTAAAGTTCCGAGATGTTTCAGTGGCGTCAGGGTGGCATAGCATGTAGCCCCTGTAAGAAAAGGAATTGTCCTGAAGAAAAAAACGGAAAACTCTCTTTGAAAAAAGGACTTTTCTCTCTCAATGCCTCGAAATTTTTAAGGTGATCTGAACCCCAGAGGTAATCTTTCGAAATATTTGGATAACTCCTTTTCCCTTCTTTGTAAGAGGATTGACAATCCTGCTCGTCAGTACTAACTTCAGACGCCGCCCCGCGGGCGCAGTGGTCTAAGCGATGGCTTCTGATCATTCTTCCGAGATGGGTCCGGGTTCGAATCCCTGTGAGGTATGTATGTTGTGTTTGTCATACGGCACTGGCTCTCTCCCTTCCCTGCCCTAAATTAGAGACGGGCGACTGCTTATAGCTCACTGATTTGCTCACGGTGGTCGTTAAACCTTCAATAAAAAAAACCCCATCAGACTTTCACCCGCGTGCACATCTGACCATGGAAAACTTCCATGCCCTCTTTTAACTCCCCAAGGAGCACTGTTTTTTAAAGATTACATTTCTGAGCCTTCTTTTACTTACACCGGAATAGGAACAAATTCTTAAACCAGCTGATAATTCTTTATATCTATTTTTTCTCGTAAAATAGAGCAACCGGTACTTGAAAAAAGTTTTTCATTCTGGTCATCATTCCTTGCCTTTGCATGTCGTGAATTGCGTTTGCTAGTTTACATCTTGCCATGACGTCGAAAAAGAATGTTCTCGATTCGGATGCGAAAGTTAGAGTTGCTGATACACGAAAAACAAAATTTTAAGTGTCAAGCATACATTTGACAGAGATGTTCAAAGCCTGAAAAACACAAGTTTACGATATCTTAAGACGAGATAAATAGCAATGGCTTAATGGTAACTGCTCAACGAAGAGAAAAAGTGTGAAAAATCGGAAATAGTTGAATGAGTTTGTCTGGGAGTTGTTTGTTAACGCAAAAGCTAGACAGTGGCCAATTTTAGATCGTCTGTTGCGAACACGAGCAAGAGATGTAGTGAAAAAACGAGGGAAAGAGTTCCATGGTTCTAATGGATGGTTAGAGTTTTCGAAAGAGACGCACAAACTGTCGTTCATGGAAATTTGTAGTGAAGCGACAGACATCAACAGCAAACCAGCTTTGCAGTAGATACGAAAACTATCAAAACTCATTGAAGTCTGTGAACCTCAAAACACCGATAATGCTGATGAACTGTTTTTTTTCGGTCATTCCCGAGTGAAACTTTGTGATGTTACGTACAGAGCAGTAAAAATGGCGATTCAGGCATTTCGATTAATAAGATTCGTCCCCAGGCAGGCCCCTATAACATACTAACATTTCATCCAAATCGAAGAATTTTTGCATAAGTTATGACGCATAATGACGATGGAAGTGATTCCGCTCCTATGTCCTGACCTTTGACCCCATTTCCCCCATTTTCGATAGGGTTTGTCCCCAGGTGGTCTCCTACCACATACTAAAATTTCATCGAAATCGAACCTTTTTTACGTTAGTTATGACGCATAAGAGCAGTGGGATGGATACCGCACCTATGTCCTCACTTTTGACCCCATTTCGTTCACTTTCAATAGGGTTCCTGTTCGCCTACCACATTTTAAAATGTCAAAGAAATCGAACGATTTTTACGCGAGTTATCGTGCGGAAGGACATACGCACACAACGCGTGACGTAATGAGGCAGATGGGAATCGCGACCATCTGCCTGCAAGAGCCTGACGTCATAAAACGTTAATGGGATACACACGCAACGCGTGACGTAATGAGACAGAGGGCGTGACCGCGCTCCAACATCTAATGGGACGACGCCATGACACTAAAAACGTGGTAATTTAGGGTGGTTATTTAACAGACTAAACGAGCTTTCCTAAAGTCGAGATCAAGCTAAATCGATTTCTAGTACGAAAAAACCGTAAGTTAACGACTTTCATCAAAATCCTTAGAGCCATTTTCAAAATAAAATTTACATACATACAAGAATTAATCCTTTATGAGATAACGGCGATGGAATGTATCCCGATCCTATGTCCTGACCTTTGACCCCATTTCTTCCATTTTCAATAGGGTTCATTCCCAGGTGGTCACCTACCACATACTAAACGCGTGTTATCGTGCGGACAGACCGACGGACGGACGGACGGACAGACGGACAAAGCTGGAACATATACGCTTCTTCAACCTACATTTTACGTAAGTTATGATGCATAAGAGCTATTCCATAGCTCTTATGCATCATAACTTACGTAAAATGCTTCTATTGCGACAAAACTTTATCATGTTATTTCGGAGGTATACTGAATCGGCTCTGTTGAATATCATCGAAAGGGGATCAAATGTCAGGGCACAGGACCGAGATTTATTCCACAGCCATTATCCTCATAACTTGAGTGATAACTTGAGTAATGATTTCTGGCATGCTGGAAAGTGTATTATAATCAATGCATTGCATGATTTTACTAACTTGTTTTCTTTTTATTTGCGCTTTCCAACCGTAGGTTGAAGAAGCGTATATGCTCCAGCTTTGTCCGCCCGCACGATAACTGGCGTAAAAATGGTTCGATTTCGATGACATTTTAGTATGTGGTAGGGGATCACCTGGGGACGAACCCTATTGAAAATGGGACAAATGGGGTCATGACGTAGGAGCGGGATCCATTCCATCGCCCTTATCCCATATTATTAAGGTGGACGTCAAGCAATTTTGCTTCCTATACTTTCAATGGAAAAACTTTTGTACACATTTCCTTCACAATTAATGTGTTCCCAAGGATGAAAATTTGAACATCGATTAAAATAACTTCATATTATAACTTAGAATACTTAATATTTTCTAAAACATAACCATAATTTTATTAAAAATCAATAACTTTTCCTTTGGTGGTGTTGAAACCAGAAAAAGCATGGCGCGACCTGTACTTTGATGACGTCAGTAGACAAACAAATATTGGATTGCATAATTATGGTTATGTTTTAGAAACATAACCATAATTATGTATTCCAAGTTATAAAATGAAGCTATTTTAATCGATGTTCAAATTTTCATCCTTGTGAACGCATTACTTGTCCAGAAAAAAGATGGCGCGACCTGTGTTTTCATGACGTCAGTAGACAAACAAATGTTGGATTGCATAATTATGGTTATGTTTTAGAAAATATTAAATATTGGAAGTTATAAAATGAAGATATTCTAATCGATGTTCAAATTTTCACCATTAATTGTGAAGAAAATGTGTACAGAAATTTTTCCATTCGAAGAAGAGGAAGCAAAATTACTTGACGTTCATCTTAAGAGGTTGGAATGGGCAAGCTTTAAACGTATGAGAGGCAATCGCCTGAAACATCTCTGTTACAACTGAAAGCAGACCTCTCGAAGACTGGGAAAACCGGTTCCTAGATCGTGACTTTCGGCTAGTTTCTCGAGGAGACACTCAACGCCGCGCTCACTGCGCGTACGTCTCTCGGTAATATTATGAACACCTAGATTTTCCGTAAATTGTTAAAGTGGCTCAATCGACGGTGGTACGGCGTCTACAGGCCTGGGAGAAGATCCAGAAGATCGGTAAGTGGGTTCTGTATACTTTAACGGAGCGTAATATTGGTCAACGATTGAACATATGCATGTCGTTGCTGAAGAGGGTTCAAGGGAAGAATATCTTGTGGAAGGTTTTTACCGGGGATGAAGACTGGGCCTATTGTGACAACTCGTACGCAAGCGATCCTGGATCGACCCAGACCAATCATCAACATCCACTGCAAAACAGGATATTCACGGGGAAAAGGTGCTGTTGTGTGTGTGTGGTGGGATATGCATGGAGTACTGTACTTCGAACTGTTGAAAACGGACGAAACAATCACTCCACTACGATATAGCGATCAGTTGATGAAACTAAACTCCACAATCGAGCAAAAACGTCTATGGACAGGTAAGAGAAGCCGCCCAGTCATCCTGTTACAAGATAATCCCAGACCACATGTCGGTGCTACCACGAAATCAACCCTTGAACAGTTACACTGGGAGGTTTTATCGCTCCCGGCGTACGTCTCGGACATTGCATCCTAAGACTTTCATCTGTTTCGCTCTATGCAACATGCCCTAGCCCAACAGCGGTTCACCACAGTTCCAGAGGTGGAAAATTCCGTCTGTGCGTTCTTCAGCGCAAAACCCGACTCCTTCTACCACAGGGGCACCCATTTGTTGCCTGAAAAATGACAAAAGGTCACTGATGCTAATGGCCAATATTTCGTTAAATACATGTGTACTGGTTTCCTGATTGTTCCTGTCTCCTTTATCGGGGAAAACTTTCGCACAACCCTAATAAAAATGTGTTTGCAGCTTGACTTCTGCATACATACCTTTACCTTGGGCCACGTCCATAATTTGTGATTCGCGGTGCACCATCGCCGACAGACCTATGACTTTTACTCTGGACTCAGAAACTATTTGTGAGAAAGCAGTTTATCTACTAAAATTATTTACTTTGAAGCTCTTGAAGAGTAGGCGTTCTATTGGCGTTGTGCGTGATGCAATTACTGCAAATTAGTTATCGCTAGATTAAGATATTGGACGCAAAATGAGTGTTTCAGCCAAGCAGGGGTGACATTTCCTTCTCTACTGTTTTCAACATGAAATATAATTTTTTTCCTTCTGAAATTATATGCAATTTTTGAAGTCTACCCGCCTCCCGTTCACCGTGCTTCACGTGCGCCAAAAATTTGCACAATTATTGTCGAATAGTATGTAGATAGATACCAAATATATGCACATGTGTATTAGTACATATACTGAAGAAAGCATGGATAGATGTATGCTTGATGTAACCAGGAAAGATAAGATGACGAACTCGTCAATAACGAATGTGACAAGAGTGCAAGACATCATGATCAAAGTCACTGAACAGGAGAGGCCCTAGAATTTCATGGGTGAACTAGCCCTGCATAATTTCGATTGAATATTATTGGGTTGTCGGAAAAGTCATGACATATTTTGGCACCCGATGGCGGTTGGGCGGTTTTGGAAGTACTAGAAGCATGCGGCACTCTGTTGTCGCTATGGCAATCGACAGGTGCCAGTTCTAACTGCAGTCTAAAAGGAATAGTGAGCTATTTGGTTTATTTGCGGAGATTTGACATCAAGTTGAAGATGAAGATGGAAGACCAAACTGTGCATTTTCGCCATATTTTACTGTTTTAATTCCGTAAAGGGAAGAACGCGCGTCAAGCTTGTGAAAAGTTGCGTAAAGTGTACGGTAATAATGTTCTACAAGAACGTCTGTGCCAGCGGTGGTTCGCAAAATTCCGTGCTGGTGATTTTGACCTCAACGATGCTCCTCGGTCCGGGAGGCCAACCGAGGTTGATGATGACCAAATCAAGGCATTGATCGTGTCAAACCCACGTTACACTACACGAGAGATTGCAGACACATTGCACATCCATCATTCAAGCGTTCACGACCACCTGAAGAAGCTGGAATACGTAAGCAAAGCTCGATGTGTGGCTTACTCATGAACTCAAAGAAGCTCAATTGACGGCGCGTATAAACATCTGCGATATGCTCATTAAACGTTAGGAAAACGATCCGTTTTTGAAACGACTGATAACTGGTGACGAAAAGTGGATGGTGTACAACAATGTGCTGCGCAAACAGTCTTGGTCCCGACGTGCTGCTTCGCCTCAAACGACATCCAAAGCAGACATTTATCAGCGGAAGGTTCTGGTCTCAGTGTGGTGGGATAAAGGTGTCGTGTTTTTCGAGCTCCTACCACGGAACCAAACAATCAATTCGAATGTGTACTGTCGGCAATTGGACCGTTTAAACGAATCCATCATCCAGAAACGTCCAGAGCTCGTTCATCGTAAAGGCGTTGTGTTCCACCACGAGAACGCGAGACCACACACAAGTTTGATCACTCGCCAAAAATTATTGGAGCTTGGGTGGGATGAGTTGCTACACCCAGCATACTCGACGGACCTTGCGCCGTCAGAATTCCACTAGTTTCGCTCTCTTCAACAGTCCTTGCATGGTATAATGTTCAATTCAGATGAGGCTGTAAATCAGCATCTTGTACAGTTTTTTGAACAAGACAGTTTTTTTTATGAACAAGGCATTCTGTAGCTCACTGAAAGATGGCAAAAGGTTATCGAACAAAACGGGCATTATATCATTGATTGATCTTTGTTCTTTCTATCAATAAATGACCTTTGCAAAACATGGCTAAAATACGTCATGACTTTTCCGACAACCCAATATATCGTTAAAGATATTAATTATGATGATATAATCAATAAATTTGGTGAAAGGAAAGCTAGAAAACTGCAATTAAAATAAATAGTTTATTTTATAAATACATATGAATGATCTTCTATATTTCTCGGTTCACAAAAATTATTTATAAATAATTGATATATCGTATTTGTTTTATTATTATTTCCTCCCTCCCTCCGTTCAAAACATTAAAGGGCCCAAAATATAAAACCTTGCACAGGACACATGAAAACTAGCTTCGGCACTTATTACCGGTACCAAGATCAAGGATATAGGCCCAGAAATACAGATACAGATGGCTGATCATTTCGTTATTTGACTAAATTCTACAGTTTAGTTAATTCAAAAAATGATCAGCCTGTTTTCTTTTATTGATTATGAAAAGGCTTTCCATTTGATGAAACCATTAGCAGTTATGTCTTTGAAATCCTGCCGTATTGAAGTCAATTTTATAAAAAAAAAAATATAAAAATGCGAGCCCAAAAACTCAGCTGTTAGACGACATTAAGCTTGCAAAAATTGGAAAGTGAGTGAGATAATGTGACACAATATCTCCCAAGCTCTGCAATATCACATTGCAGAATACCTTTGGATCACTGAACTGAGAAGACAAAGGAATAAAGATTAACAATATTGTTTAACTCACCTTCGTTTTGCTGACAACATCGTCCTTTTTTCAAGTGTCCACTCACCTCTACAGCGTGCGATTCAGGAACATGCTGCAAAGAAGTGGGTTTGAAAAATAAACTGACAGAAAATAAAATTGATGTACAATGCTTTTACAACAGCTGAAGATTTAGCAATTGGTGGAAGAAATCTAGAAGTAACCAATGTCTACAAAAAAGAGATACTGTATTAAGTGAGGACCACATAGAAGAAGAAATAAGTAGGCGTATAGAATTTACTAGGTAGTTGGAGGGCTGTTGAAAGAAACAGAACAATTTTCAAGAGCAATGTACCATTGTGTCTTAAAAATGTGTCTAATCAGTGCATCCTTCCAGTTCTTACTTATGGATCAAAGACATGGACTTTAACTAAAAATTTAGAGGCTACAAAAACAACTCAAAGTACAAATGACAGATGTATCCTTGGTATAAACAGGAAAGATAGGGAAATGAATCTATAGATTAGGGAAATGACAAGAGTTAGTGACATCATGATCAGAATGAAGACCATCATGTGGCAACGGGATGGACAATATATTGCTAAAAGAACTGAACACCGTTAGACACTTGAAATACTGGATTAGATGCGAAGAGGTAAAAAAATACCGAAAATGAGACACAAAGTTTGGGAAATGGGTGGATGAAATTTGAAAATATGCTGGGGTGACCTGGAAGAGACAGGCTCAAAATAGAATGTTGTGGAAAACACTTGAAAAGACCTTCATTCAGCAATGAATTCATAATGTTTCATGGTGATGATGACGCTGTGTGTGTGTTTGTGTGCGTGTGTGCGTGCGCGCGCACGCACTCGCATGCAATATCTGCTCGAGAAGGTATTAGCAATAGTGGACATAAACGTTCCAAAGGAATAAGATTTACAAGGATATAGAAATACTTGAGTAACGGTCATGTTCAGGGACAGTGAATGAAACTTAAGTTTTCCAGTTAAATCGAATTTGTTCGCAACCACTGGTTGCACTTCATCCTTCCACCTTTGCACTATAGTTTGCGTTTTGTCGTTCATTCTATAGTCTTGAAATCAGTGGCGTTCTCAAGGAAGGGTTTGGGTGGTCAACCTCCCTCCCCACCCCCACAAAATTGGAGCCTTGCGATATTTCAAAAACGTGATTTTAAAAGTCTAAGTTTTGTAGCATTTGAAATTGTTTTTATGTCTCATGGCAACAATTGAACGTGTAAAGACGAGGAAGCCACAAGGAACCAAGCAACAGGATGTCCCATTGCAATGAAAAGCCAATACATAGGTATACTGAAAGTTTCTGAATCGACGTGGCAATGCAAAATTTGTGTTCCTTGACTTACTTCAGATTACTTTAAAGCACGCTGAAAAGCAAGGAGTTTTGATTAAAATACCAAGAATCACATCAAAACAGAACTAACGCCGTAACATAAACACAGAAAACCCAGAAGACTATTAGAGGATTTCAATTTTTGTATAACTTTTAGACACGTTTATTAGTGCTTTAAAAGAGACATACAAAGGCTGCAGACAACTCAAAGCAGCATGGAAAGGTGCATGCTTGGTGTAACCAGGAGAGATAAGAAGAGGAACTCGTGGATCAGAAAAATGACAAGAGTGGAAGACATCATGGTAAGAGTGAAATCCCTGAAATGGCAATGGGCTGTACATACTGCCAGAAGAACAGACCATCGATGGACAGTTGACATTTTAGATTGGATTCCAAAGGACAGAAAAAGACCCAGAAGAAAACCACATGGGATGAAATTCGGAAGTATGCGGGAGTAGCATGGAGGCGACTGGCACAAGACAGACCGTTGTGGAAGAGGCTTGGAGAAACCTTCGTCCAGCAGTGGATTGATAATGGTTGACAATGATGATGATGATGGTTAGTGTTTTGGAAAATAGATTTCTCGCACACAAATTGATCTTATTAGAATTCCAGTCACGTTTCCTAACAAATCCCAATGTACCACCATCTTCTCAAGATACTGATGGTTTTAAAACGTTAACTAAATTTTATAAAGGGGACTTGGATGGCTCACAAAAAGAACTAAGCGCAGAATTGAAACTGTGGTACCATAGGATCACAAGCGAAGAAAAGGCGCACTGGCCAAAAGATGCATTAAGTGTTTCAAAACTGTGCTGCAGTGAAGTGTTACTTAATATAAAAACATTGTTTCACGTACTAGGCACTCTACCAGTGACAACTTCATAAAGTGAGCGTTCGGTTTCAGCATTGCTTCTCTTAAAATCATATCTACGTAATACCATATAAGAACTAAGACTCAGTGGGTTAGCATTACTTTACATTTATCGAGAATACACACCGACAGCTGAAAAAATTTTAGGTGAACTAGCAAAAAACCCCAGAAAGCTGGAAATACGACTTAAGTAACACAAAGTAACATAAGAGTTGAGTCTAATAAAAAACTATTGGTCGAAGTGAGTGTCGTCAGCGATTGTTAGTCTTACTGCCCAATGAAAAAAGCGCCATTATAGAAATGAAGAATGTTTCACTAGAAGATAAATTTTTATTTCGTTCTAGAATTACTTGTATCTTTTTACCATTTTAACAATAAGTAGTATAGTATTCTTGTTTTCTGCTCAGATAAATAACAAATTATAAGTGGTCAACCATTATGTGGTGATAAGAATATAGGTAATAAGTATTAAATAGTAACACTGTACTAGTGATCCGATTTATTGGCTTAGGAAAAAACACATAAGCGTTTCGAAGCTTTTGCTCATCAACCAGATGGCTTTTTCAAGGAAGTTAGACAGAAACTGCAAACTGAAAAATAGAACGCTTAACAATTTGAACGCGGGAACTTGACAATAAATAGATGCGACGTTACATTCATTTAAAGATACGAGGCATCACGTTGGTTGCACGCGGGATCCTGGTAGAGAAAAGGTGTTACTTGAAGAATTGATTCCAAATTCGTGGCAACTCGAGCGAGACACAATCATTGCAAGTATAGCTGTTGGTAATGATCTCCAAGGTTTCCCGAATGGCTGTACATTTAGGGGTAGAGTAGCTAGCTAATTTCTTTATATCATCCCTCATAGGAGTAGCTGACTTGAATTTGACTTCTCTGGATAGCGCCGTGGTTACTTTCCCGTATTTTGTGCCCCTTTTATGTTCGTTGACCCTGATTCCAAACGAACGCTTGGTCATTCCAATGTAGTATCGTTTAGAGCCGTTCGGATACTGTAGGGGGATCACATAAACTCCTGCTTCGCAGGAGAGAGGTGGATGTTCACTATTTCTCTTTAGTATAGTATGTAAAGATACAGGGGACCTTATGCCGAAGCTGTAGTTCATCTTTTTGAGGGCGTTTTTGAGTTTGTAAGACACACTTGGAATGTAGAGAATTGAGCCTAAATAACGTAGCTGCGGCGCAGGAAGACCGCAGTGTTTGGCTCTGGCTTTTTGGATAAAGCTACGTATCTGATTCAATGAATATCCTGCATCAGTCGCTAACTTGATGCCGCTTTCAATTTCGTGTTGTCTAGAATGGGTATTCTAGACAACACGAAGGCTCTTTGAATTCGAGAATGGAAGATAGCTGCTTTGTATTCTGCGGGACAAAAAGAGCTGCGGAGCATCAGGTTGGGGACGGACGTGGGTTTATAGTAGACTTGTGTACCGAGACGGTTTTCAGACGATTTCCTTAATAAAACATCCAGAAAACGTAATGCGTTGTTGCTTTCAAGCTCCATCGTGAAATTGATCGTAGGATGTATATCATTGATTTTATCAAGGAAAATTGGAAGAGTCTCCTTTCCGTTGGGCCATACAAAAAATATGTTGTCTGCATAACGCATCCGAGTGGTAGACCGTGGGGTAATGCTGAAGAATATATTCCGCTCAATTGGGCCAAGTATTGCTTCTGCAAGAACGGGTGAAAGTGAGGATCCCATCGGAGCACCATTATTCTGTTTATATACTTGTCCTTGGAAACTGTAGAAGCTAGAATCAGTGACCAAGTATATTAATTTGAAGATGCTGAGGCATGACTCCTGCGTATACAATGTTGAATTAGATATGGCCTCCTTTAATGTTTTGATGGCTTCTGGAACGGGAATTGAGGGGTAAAGGGAAACTACGTCGAAGTTGCCGATAATCTCGCTTGGCAGGACAGTGAGTTTCTTGGTTTTCCTTATAAAATCCAGAGTGGAATTCATTACTAAGTCCGATTCAGGAAGAAAACTACGCAGGAATTTGGATAAGTGCTTTCTCTAAATGGTACGTTGGTGCAGACTTCCTGGATACGATGGGTCTGAGTGGGTTTCCGGGCTTATGGTGCTTGAGTCTTCCGAAGAGCTTTGGGATCTGAGGTCCTGGTGATAATCTGGCTGCTTTCCTAAGCTCGTCTGGAATAGCTGATAACCGGGCTGCTCTTTGTACCTGAGCAATCCAAGAATTTATAGGGTTCCTTTGAAGGGCTATAGAACCAGAGTCAGTGATAAAATCTTCAATTTTCGTATTGTAGTCTTCAATTTTCGTATGGAGTCAATATTATGGACGGATCATTTCTAAGGATCGAAATTGGCCTGGGAATTATAAATTTATTAGGTATTTTAGTAGGATCTTACCAAGTTCGTAATTTAGAAGAACGTAGTTCATCTTTTGAGTCGTTTGGAACTCTCGATATTACGCTTTCGAATTCGGAAACGATGATTTTTGGGTTCGATCTGGTTCGGAAGAAGAATTTTGGTCCAAGCTCCAAAACTTTTGTTTCATCTTCGGAAAGCGTCCGGTTGGAAATATTGATGAATAGAATTGCGAAATCTTTAGCCGTTGTAGTTTGGGAAGATCTCAAGTAATTCAGTTTTTTGTTATGCGTGGAGGATAAGGAACGTTTGATTTTATCAACTAACATATCTATATATATTATCAACTAACACATCTACACGGAGGGTCAAGATGTTGAAGGTGATCGGGTCGCACAATCCGTGCAATTTCATGTAGAGGGCGTAACACTTGGTCTCCAATGACCTAACGTCCTTTCTTTTCAGGTTCACTATACGTGACAGGGTCTGACGAAGAAATTTGTCCTTTTTATTTTCAAACCAGGATCCTTTACCGTTGATTTAAAGTTGAGGAACTTTGGGGTTAGGCCCGAAGTTTTGCAGTCGGATAAACAGTCGAGGTGGGAGCGTTCGTTCTCCAGTTTAAGTCTAAGACGTCTAAAACGTTTGAAGGTGTTCCACATTGCTCGGAGAAAGGCAAAAACAAATTTATAACGAGGAACAGTACACCAATTAAATAGTAATAAATATATTAATAATCATTTCCAGCAAATGTTTTTTTGAATATTTTTGCGCGGATGTCGCATGCACTTTAAAAATGCAATCATAACACATTCAGTTGTATAAAAAATTTAAATGTCATACCGCCTCCCCCGAAACAATTTCCGGGCACGCCACTGCGTGAAATGTGTTTTTGACTATTATGCTCTTCTGTCTGCACAAGGGTAATATTTTCTGTGCAAGACCGCAATTTGAAGCTACACCCTGCACTAAAATAGCTGACTGTGTTGTATTGTAAGACAAGTACTTACGTCCTAAGTTATAAAAAATGTTTCAAACTTGATCACAATCACAAGAAGACTCGTACAAAATGATACCAGTAATTCATTGAATTTGCCGTCTAAAAGCACGATTTTAATGAAAAGTGAATTCACTTTTTATTAAAATCGTGCTTTTAGACGATAAATTTAGTGAATCATTGGTTTCAAACTTGCCTTTGTTGGTAATAAGAATGACCTGAGTGCCAAAAGTGAAAAATAATCAATTCGTCTAGTTACCGTTCCTCGTGAAGAGAAACGTTTGACATATCCCTTTTGAAAAACGTATTACCATAGCGAACTTTCTGAACGAGCTGTCCGAAAACACTTTCGATTTCTGCGCACTTCTTTTACTCACTCTGAAATTAGCACGGGCTCCATAAACTCCATTCTTTTTAAATTTATGAAAACTGCAAACGCTGATTTCCATTCGATGTATGCAACTTGCCTTTGTGCAGATGTCCTTGGTAACCATCGAAACTCGAATGTTTTTGAGAAAAGCAACTTAAACCTGTGCTGCTTGAAGAACAAAACAAAAGAAATGCAAAATTAATGTTCTTTTTTTCCTAGACGTAAAGAAATGCTCACTTTGCTTCGAAAACAGGGCATTCGTTACTTATTTAATGCTTATTAAGTCCCTCAGTTCTTGAAAATCAAAGAACATTATTACATATGCGGAATGAACACGCGAAGAGGGCAGGAAATGGAGTCCATGCGTCTGTAAATACAATAATATTCCTTTTTGCATTTCTTTTACTCCTTTTGTCTTCGAATTCGTTTATATCAAACGTGCAGTGCTTTGCAAACAACGCTTGTAACAACAGCAAACCTATGCTTGGAAATTAATCTCATACGACCACCTTCCTTGACAATGGGTTTAGTAAAATAGAGCGAATCATAGCTGAGAAGCTTTTAATGATTTTCATCATGAAATTGAACCGCTCCCATCTCTGAAACACACGGATTAGTCTAAAAAAATTCCTTTTTGAGGTCTTTCTCAGGAACAAAGTAAATTATTCGTGTAACCAAAATCTCTGAGGATGCTTGAAATAATGAAAAGTTCTCTTCCATCTTGCCTTTTCCTTCTTTCTTTCCTTTCAACACTGACTTGAACGATCACATTCAATGTACTAATTAGTACTGCATTAACGTGAGTAGTCCGATTTATCAAACATAATCCTGCCTCTGTGGAACCATACGTCACAGAAACGCTATAACACCGTGACTCAGTGTACCTGAAATCACAACAACGAGAGTTTATCAAACAATTTGTACAATTAATCTCTTTCTGTTTCTTGAAAGTGTTAATCCGGATGGATATTTACTAAACTTTCTAGCACTTATTTAGATTCATTAGTAACCGATTTTCCAGTTTTTTGAAAAATGTTCCGCGGTCGAAATGAATAATTCTGCAGGGTCTGTTTCTGGTGGCTGCCCATGTTTTCTACAACTGTTAAAAAGTGCAGAATACCCATAAAACCATGTACAAAGGATAGAATGAGAAGTTATGCTTAGTTCGTCGAAATCCTTTATTCACTACAATTCTGTCAATATGTTCACAATACAGAATTTTGTGTATACCTAATGCTATGTGCAGATGGGCGGGTTGACGACCCAGTGGCGCAGTGGCCTAAGCGCTGGCTCATGGTATTTCGTTAAAGATCTGTTCGGGTTCGACTCCCGGTCAGACATGGATGTTGTGTTTGTCTTACGGCACTGGCTCTCTCCCTTCCCTGGAGTCAATGGTCCTAAATTAGGGACGGGCGACTACATATTATAACGAAGTAAATTTCTCCGTCATTTTTGGTCTACGCCGGGATTCGAACCCGAGGCCGCTTATTCCAGAACAAGTTGCTCTACCAGTTGAGCTACGCGAACGTTTTATTCTGATTCCTATCTGCTTTTATGTCGTGTGCGTCCTTCTGGCAGGTACGTCACATCTCCTGGTACGTTACAATATAGCCGATCAAGTTGCTCACGGTGGTCGTTAAACCACCAAATCAAATAAGAACAAGAAAGATGACAGCGAATTTTCGGGTGTAATAAGCAGGTCTTTTGAATCCGTTCTGACGCAAATTAAATTTATCAAAGCTATTCAAAGTTAATGGAACCGCTATGGAAAACAATAGTGTCTCACGGGAGAAAGAAGTTTTTCAATCGGGTTTTTAATTCCTCAGATATTGCTGTAAACGTATTCACGAGCTTACGAACTCTTAGAAACAGAGATATCGACAAAAATAAGATGTGACTTTACGTCCCCTGGTGGGAAAACCATGCATTATTTTAGGAAGAAAGTATTCTCAAAAGGTTTATCTATATAAGCGGTATCGGTCCAAGAAAAAAAAATTAGTCGAGTTTTCAGGAGCCCAGATTTTGCTACAAATACATCAGAAGCAGAAATTAACACTTATGACCCCTGGTGGTCAAACCATTATTTACCAAACATTAGAAATTATGTGAAAAATATTTTCCATCAGGTCTTGTATGCGATACAGGAACAGTGTTTCAAATCGGAGCTCTTGGAGCAGAAATAACGCAGAAAACGCAATTTACCTTTGTGCCCCTTAGCGGAAAGTCTATGATTTACTTGAAAATTTTGAATTTATAGGAAAAACATTTCTCATCGGAAACACTATCCAACAAAGAAGGAAATTTTCAAATCGGACTTTTAGAAGTAAAGATATTGACAAAAATAAGATATGAATCTACGCCCCATGGCGTAAAAACCATGCAATTATTTCAAGAAGAAAATTTTCCTAAAAGGTTTGTCGACATAAGTAGTGTTGGTCAACAAACGACATTTTTTTCAATCGATATTTTAGAAGCTCATATTTTGTTGCAAATATATCAGAAGCGGAAATTAAGACTTATGCCAACTGGTGGCCAAACCATTTTTTTTTTACAAAAATTAGAAATTATGTGCAAAGGATTTCCCACAAGGAGCTGTATCCGGTGCAGAAAGAATTTTTCAAATCAGAGATTTGGAAGCAGAGATATAGGGGAAAACGCAATTTACCGCTACGCCCCCTAGCGGAAAGTCTATGAATTACTTGAAAATTTTGAAATTATATGAAACACATGTCACACTGGAAACACTTTCCAGCAAAGAAGGAATTTTTCAAATCGGACGCTTAGAAGTAGAGATATTGACATAAATAAGATGTACATCTACGCCTCCTGGCGGAGAAACTGTGGAATATTTTAGGAAAAAAATATTCCAAAAAGGTTTATCGATGTGAGTGGCATCAGTCCACGAAATAATTTTTTCAATCGATATTTTAGAAGCTCAGATTTTATGGCAAATACATCAGAAGCAAAAATGAACACTTACGCTCCCTGGTGGCCAAAGTATTATTTTGAAATTATATCCGAAATATTTTCCATTAGGAGATGTATCCGCTGAGGAAAAAAAAATTCAAATCGGAGTTTTAGAAGAAGAAGAGTTATCGGAAAAAATGTAATTTACTTTTACGCCCCCTAGCGGAAAATCTATGCGTAATTTGAAAAAGTAACTATATCTAAAATGCTCTTTGACATAAATGGAATCGAAAGATAAAATATTTTTTTCAATCGGATGGTTAAAAGCAAATATGTGGAATAAAACGTATTTTTGAATTCGACATCGTCTGCATTTACGCCCTCTAGCAGCAAAATTGTACATCGTAAAAAAAAAAATCGAAATAAAGGATAATTCGCATATTTCAAGCTCCCCAATGCAAAAAGTATTTTTCAAATCGGACTAATAGTTGAAGAGATATCATGGATACAGACGGACGGACGGACGGACAAACCGATAACATAAACACGATCTTTTTTTGCAAAAGACGTGCTAAAAACAACAAGTGCACGTTATTGAGATCTCGCTTTGCAAGTTTAATAACGGGTAAAACGGATCCTAAAATCCAGGGTTCTCATGAAATGAGAACTCCTGGCAAAATAAGAGAAAAACAGATGTTTAATCTCCTAAAACAGAACTGCAAATGGTTCAAAACTGCAGATTGCTCTAAAAATATTCTGGAGAGAATGACGGAATTCTTGAATAGTAAACAGTAAAGGAAGAATTATCCTTGGTTAGATGTTACGTATTTCCGAAAACTGTAAAGATATCATTGTGTTGCTGCGTTTTTGCCTGTAGTATTCAATGCTTCACAGAAATGAGAAATTGTTAATTATACATGTGTATGTAGCATGACAAAGTGGGGAAACAATCAAATCTGAGATTTCTAGAGCATTTATAATAATTGAATTGATCAAACACCTTAGTCATAATCAAAATACTACTATAAGTAACCCGATCGAGAATGCTGAACAGTTGAAAACTGAAATCGGAGTTCAAAGAGGATGCATATTATCTAGGTATCACTTTTACTTATGTGCAAAAAATATCATGCCAGTCTATGTCATCACTTTCGCTCACTAGGTGGCACTGACAGTCGCTCAGAATAGCAGATGAATACATCATATATGCGCCCACACATTAAAAGGTTTTCATAATCCACCAAGACTGTCCAGAACCAGTTTAAAATATTCAAATGCGAAAATTTCCTTGGGGGAAGCATGCCGAAATTTCGTGTTCGAATGATATAGAAAAAATTCCGATTTATTCTACGGTACATTGAAAGTGTGTGCGCATAGAATTCGAGGTGACTCAACGCATTGTCTAAGTGCAAATGCAGAATTTAAACTTAACCAATTTGTTAATGTAGGAGCCTGGAACTCTTATCTCAATTGCTGCTTTAAAAATAACCATATCTTATATAATAATACTCTCTATAAGCAAGTAAACGGTATTCCTATGGGAACGTCAACATCCACGAGTATTGCAAATCTATTCCTGTTCTTTAAGGAGTATAAATTCATTAAAAATCACTCCACTTGCTTCGATAACTACCTTTACACATTTAGATATATTGACGATCTGCTGTGTGTAAATAATTCAGAAGTTATAGAGAGTGATTTTGATAATATCTATCCTAGCTCTCTTAACTTATGTAAAACCAACCACAGTAATCAGGAACTTGAGTTCCTAGACTTAAGCATTAAACTTAACAGAGGTAACCCATCTATTAGCCTCTTTGATAAAAGAGTTAATTTTCCTTTCAAAGTAATTAAATATCTACACTGGAATAATAACATATCAACCAAAGTAATTGAGAATGTACTAATTTCTCAGGTGCTTAGAATTTCAAGAATTTGCAGCAACAATTTGGACTTCAATTACCACATTAATATATTATTAAACAGTTTCCTAGAGAACAAAATTCCTACTTCTTTCATCAAAAGAACTTTAAGAAAAATTATTCTGAATAATAGAGTAAGGTTGGCAGATCTGCTTTAATTTTCAACACAGTTAATAATATGATTCTGACCAATGAAAGCCTTTTGGAAGTTGGCTAGAGGATGATATTAACTACAAAAAGGAACCTTAGTGCTATGGATAAGAAGGTCCTACTAAAAATAAAAAATTAAATAATATAGACAAAATCACAAAAAAAACTTAAAAATCTGTTTATAAAAGAAAATAAAAATAAATATAAAAGAAAACTAGTTATTCACTCAATAGAATAACTATACTAAAAATAGTAAAGTTAAAATTAATAGGATTCTGAATAGTCTACAGAAGCTCACTAAGGTGATTAAATGCATGTAAAGATTATTAAATACACTACTTGTGTATTTCATAATATTTCTCATGTATTCTGGAGAGTTAATTCTGCTCTTTCTGATCTTGCAGGTCCACAATCTTAATTATATTTTTTTCTCTAGTTAAAATCTCCGCGAGTAGGATTTTTTCGGTGTGTGGAGGCCTTCAGCCCCACCCACACTGCCCCCCCCAGCGACTAGGGAGTGGCAGGGGTGTTTGGAAGTTAGGGTTGAAAGGTCGGCCATGTTTCCTCAAGAGTGGAGGAAGTTAAGTTGCATAAGAGGTAAGCTCTCTTCCTTGTCTTTGGGTTTTAGGTTTTCCAGGTTCAATATTTGAACTTCTTGAACATTTTTCTTTTTTTGCTTTAAGCATTTAGGCACTAGCAAGTCTATTAACTTTTTAGCGGATTTTAACTCTTTCTTTTCTTGGTATCTTTGCGCGTTTTTTAGGGAACTAAGGCCAAGCAGCCGGCCGTTTTATTGTTCTTGTAGTCTGCGCTGTGTTTTCAATGTAGTTTAAGGTCTTAATAACTACTTAATTATGCACTTAAAGCACTTCTGAAATACTCTGTACATATTGCAACTAATTGTTGATGTCACATAACCTTCACAAAGCATTTATTTAGTTTATTATTGTCTTTATTTTATTCTCGTTTTTGTGTTGTCAGAAGTTGTGGAGTAGGGGCTTTTTATAATCCAGTTTTCTTTCAAGAATCTGTGCTTTAGAAAAAAATTAATATTTCCTTTTTTATTGCAAAGTTAAGAATTTGTAATACTTTTGTATTGCTATTCAGGTTTAAATTCTCTCTCAGGCGAACTTGGCAATTTGTTATTGCTGAACATTATTTCTGATTCATTATGTCACTCTTACAACTTGAGTTTTCTATAATCATCTTCTTTCTGTTTAATAGTAACAGATGAAGAGCATGGGTCGGGCCAGGAAAGTTATGGATGCAAGCTACATTGTTAACTAAAGCTTGGTCATACAACTCTGCGGAGGTCATGACATATATATATTAAACATTTTTTTTTTTGGTGGGCTTATTACTTGTATCTATGACTTTGCAGAAACCCATTTCCAAATAGGTCTTTGTGGAAGTGAGAAAATGCAGAGTTTTTGCTGGTCCTTGATAAAGCCAAGGCTCAGTATTCTCGACACTTTCTACATTCAGTTTTTCTAATTTTTTCTTTTTACTCACACCGGTCAATACATAACCTTTTCTATGTTGTACTTGGTATGAGTCAAAAATTTTTTTTGCTTCAGTCTATTCTTAATAGAATGTGAATTCTGAATTTTCAAAACTGCTGCGTTGCGCGTTTTGATCTTCAGGTTATTTTGCAACTTTCGTTTTAAATTCTAAAGTTTTTCTTATGTTTTCGGCTTTGCTCTTTAGTATATATATATAAATATATAAATCCCAACTCAAAGAAGCATGGAGAGGTGCATACTTGGTGTAACCAGGAGAGATAAGAAGAGGAACTCGTGGATCCGAAAAATGACAAGAGTGGAAGACATCATGATCAGAGTTAAATCCCTGAAATGGCAATGGGCTGGACATACTGCCAGAAGGACAGATCATCGATGGACAGCCGAAATTTTAGATTGGATCCCAAGGGACAGGAAAAGACCCAGAAGAATACCACATGGGAGATGGGTGGATGAAATTCGAAAGTATGCAGGGGTACCATGGAGGAGACTGGCACAAGACAGACCGTTGTGGAGGAAACTTGGGGAGACCTTCGTCCAGCAGTGGATTGATAATGGTTGACAATGATGATGATGATGATGATGATATAAATCCCACCAAACCATCACACCCAAACCAAAACTAAACCTCTCACAATTTACATACAACAATAATAGAAATAATAATTTTAAACACTTGGGGTCGGGGACCGGGAGCCACTCATCAGGGAAAGACTGCCCCGGTCCCCGAACCCTAGTTCAGGTTTCATTCAGGTGTCTTTGAAATACACTGACGGAAAAAAATCCCAACACCACAAAAAATAGTTGTAGAGGAATGAAATGGCGGCAATACATTTGTATAGCTAACATATTTAATCGATTAAGGTTTCAAGATCACAGCTTATTGTAAGCGCGAGAAGAGCCATTTTAAATGTAAAATGCTGGTACATTATTAACCGGTGTAACCGCCAGAATGTTGAATACAAGCACGCAAACGTCCATGCATTGTGTCGTACAGGTGCTGGATGTCAGTTTGTGGGATGGAGTTCCATGCCTGTTGCACTTGGTCGGTCAATACAGGGACGGTTAATGCTGGTTGGGGGTGACGCTGGAGTTGTCGTCCAATGATGTCCCATACGTGCTCGATTGGTGAAGGATCTGGTGATCTAGCAGGCCACGGCAACATGTCGACACTCTGTAGAGCATGTTGGGTTACAACAGCGGTATGCGGGCGAGCGTTATCCTGTTGGAAAACACCCATTGGAATGTCGTTCATGAATGGAAGCACAACAGGTTGAATCACCAGACCGACGTACAACTGTGTCGTCAGGGTTCGTGGGATAACCACGAGAGTGCTCCTGCTGTCATAGGAAATTGCTCCCCAGACCATTACTCCAGGTGTAGGTCCAGTGTGTCTCGGCCGCAGACAGGTTGGTTGCAGGCGCTCACCTGGCCTGCTTCCAACCAACACACGGCCATCACTGGCACCCAGGCAGAACCGGCTTTCATCAGAAAACACAACAGATCTCCACTCCGTCCTCCAATGAGCTCTAGCTTGATACCACTGACGTCGCAAACGGCAGTGGTTTGGAGTAAGTGGAATGCACGCTACAGGGCGTCTGGCTCGGAGCTGTCCTTCAAGTAACCGATTTGTAACAGTTCGTTGTGTCACTGTGGTGGCAACTGCAGCTCGAATTGCTGCCGCAGACGCGGTACGATGCGCCACGGCCATACGCCGTACACGGTGGTCTTCCCTCTCATTAGTGCCACGAGGCCGGCCGGAACCCGGTCTTCTTGAGGCAGTACCTTCCCTTGACCACCGATGCCAACAATCATGCACTGTGGCTACATTCCTGCCAAGTCGTTTTGCAATATTGCTGAACGAAAATCCACCTTCTCGTAGCCCTATTACACGACCTCGTTCAAAGTCCGTGAGCTGTTGATAATGGCTTCTTCGTCTTCTTAAAAGCATTCTTGACTAATATCAACACCCTACGTCGAATCTCAACGATAACTAACGCTCACGAACGTTACAGCGCGTATTTACAGCAAACCTGCTTTGCATGTTCCGAGGGGAAACCAGCGCCACACGTATGCGCCGAGCGCGAAATTTGCATAGACGTCATCTTACAGATGTACTCTCACCGCCTACCAACTGTCGTTTATCTAACACAACCCCTTCTTGGTGTTGGGATTTTTTCCCGTCAGTGTATGTTATTTCCGAAACAAGGGTTATTTTTTTCCTTTTTTTAGTGTTATACACCTGGTCTTCCCTGCCTGAACAAGCAACACAGAATTTAAATACAAAAACTTACCTGAAATGAAACAACTGTAGACTTTATAAATCCACTGAACTCTAATAAATCGAAACTTCGATTCCAACACATCCCCTCCATATCATGCAAAAGCATACCAACACCTGCCGAACCCACTCCGCCGCCCCGGTGGCGCAGTGGTCTAAGCGATGGCCTCTGATCATTCGTCCGAAAGGGGTCCGGGTTCGAATCCCGGTGAGGCATGGATGTTGTGTTTGTCTTACGGCACTGGCTCTCTCCCTTCCCTGGAACCAGTGACCCTAAATTAGGGACGGGCGACTGCTTATAGCCCATTGAGTTGCTCACGGTGGTCGTTAAACCTTCAATCACGAACAAACAAGCGAACCCACTCCCAGACATAACTTGAATTTCCGAAAGGCCACAAACCTTTGGAGATTTCCCGATTGCCGAAGAAACGTCAAATCTCAGCCATGTTGGCATTGGAAGTGTGACAAGTCGCACTATCCTGTTGGAAGAAGCCATTCTGCAGTTCAATACCACTGAGTTGGTTCACGAACTGCGTGAAGATATTGAGATACAGTCTGATGGAAGAAAATTGGACCGATTATCCGGTTCCGTGATATGGTAAACCATACGCCAATTTTTAGTAGTGAGAATCACCATGTCATTCACGAGGATGCAGAACGAATTTTTCATTAATTCCAGGCGATGTGCAGAACAAACAAAAAAAAAAAAAAAACACATTTTTCGAAGAACCCAACAGCCAGTAGTTCCATTTTCCACAATCGGACGTCAACGTGAAAACACAAATTTGCCTGTGGTGTCATCGAAATCGCGCCTCCTCGCTCCGGAATTAGTTGTTCTAACCGACTAAACTGCACCGACAAAATGTATCTCTGCAGATTTGTCGTCCTGACACGTGTTTCATCGCTACAGCACGTTTATATTATTGGACATTTGGACATTACATTACTGGAAGGGAAAATGGAGGCGATAAAAAAGAAAAACGGCACCGTATTTTCGAGTGTTATGCGCTCATGGTTTTACTCAAAAAATATGTGAGAATGTGAAATACAACAGTCTGTGAACATTTACTGGCACGTAAAATTTTAAAACTAAGGATTTATCACCATAAACAACGTATTTGTCACAGAGAATGCAGTCCGGTGACAAATGAAGAACGAATGCAAATAGAGGAATCCATTTTAGCTTCTACCAGAAAACTGGCATACAGCTTCTACCAGAAAATTGGATTACAGCTTCTACCAGAAAACTGGATTACAGCAGTACAAAATTCATGCAAAACCTTCTTCACTGAGAAATCTACTTAAAGCAACAAGCTATTTTTCGAGCGATCTTCAGAAAAGGCAATACGGTTGCACAAACAAATATTCTCACCCCAGAATAGAAAACGAGTGCATCAAATTCTTTGTTATAAGGAATACTATCTTAAGCAAAAGAGCGAAATCCTTCCAATTTTACAAGCAAAGATGTGATTTTAGATGTAAATATGCGTTCTCCCTCTTAATAGCAACGGGAAAGAGAAAAATGTAGATAAAATCTTTTTGTAATAACAGCTTCTCAATTGGAAAATAATTTTCCAAATAGGATTTTTAGAAGAGTAAAGAACCTGACAAAAAAGACATGTGCTAACACCTGCTAGGGGAGAAATGTACTTTACTGAAAGCGCACACATGTGAGCAGTGTTCTTCACAGTACGCGGCACCTGGTATCAAAATAATTTTCTAAACATGATTTGTAGAAGCAGAACTACATTTGCAAGCAAACATTTTAACTTACGTGTGCTAGCGGCAGAACTGCGGGTTCGAGAAATTGGAAAATATATGCAACATATTAGTTATAGCAGAAGATATCCGCTGTAATAAATTACCTTCAGAAGCAAACGTATCGATATGAAATATTACCTTCAGAAGCAGACGTATCGATATAAAATATAACTTTAAGAAGCAGACGTATCGATATAAACATAATATGCCTTTAGCCACCCAACGAGTTATTTGATGAATAAAAATTATTTTCATAGTCCTGAGCATCACTCCAAGAGTACAAATCTGTTCACTGAGAGCCTGTTACCATGACAACCGATAAAATTGTTAACTGAAATGACGCATGCGTCATGACTGTTAACATTAAAGTTACCTCCTATATATTTATTTCACTCACGACGATTCAGTCTATTGTGTATGCGTCTGAGGATAGACCATAAAAAGCTCCGAAAGATCTCATGTATTTTAACGAATGATTTTAAATTAAAACTTTTAAATTGGAAGTTTTAACTGTATCATAGTCAATTTTAACACATGGAATCGTGCAATAGTTTTGAAGTTGCTGTCCGACTAAGAAAATACCTTTTCTATCGGGTTATAAGAAGCAGAAAAACTGCTGCACGCAGAAGTATACACCAACGCTCCTTAACTACAGAACTGTACAACATGAAAAAAAAAGTAGAAAACGCACGCCAGATAGTCTTCATAGCGGAGAGTATGCGGAAAATGAATTTTTCAAATGTGACATTTAGAAGCAGAAGTAGCAAGAAAACAATATAACCTGTGCGTATGAAGAGATACAGTCGCAATTAGGAATGCGTAGTTATGCCACCTAGCGGCAGAACTCTGTATCATGAAGAATACGGAAATGTATGCAAACTGTTCCCCATACTGAAGAAGTTTAAAATCAAATTCTTAGAAGAAGCCATTTACTCTCTTCCCCAGATGGAAAACTGCGTATTATTTAGTACAAACGGCGCGTAAAATGGTGTTCGCAGTAAAAAGCCTGAAAGAAAATATTTTTTCAGGCGGATTTTTGGAAGCAATACATGGAAGCTAATGTAATAAAATGCATTAGTCATTTAACCACTGTGAGCAACTCAATGGACTATAAGCTGTCCCCCGTTCCTAATTTGCGACCGCTGGGTCCAGGGAAGTGAGAGAAAGCCAGTGCCGCAAGGCAAACATGTCATCCATGCTTCACCTTGGGTTCGAACCTAGACCTATCTCGGACGAATTTTTAGAATCCAACGGTTCGTATCGGTCGGCCTCCAGGGCTGCAAAATGCATTTCGAGGCCAGTAGAGTTTGTACGTACGCCTGTTAGTAGAAAAAGACCAAAAAGCATGGATCTTCGTTTCCAGGGTACAAGCTCTCCAACGTAAAAACAATTTTTCAAATATGGTTAATAGATGCAGCGATACGATGCCTGTAGGTAAACAATTGGACAATGCACCACTGATTTAAGCATGTAAATTTGTTTCTTCAAAAAGACGTGCTCAAATTCAGAGAGCCGCGCCCCGGTGGCGCAGTGGTCTAAGCGATGGCCTCTGATCATTCGTCCGTAAGGGGTCCGGGTTCGAATCCCGGTCAGGCATGGATGTTGTGTTTGTCTTACGGCACTGGCTCTTTCCCTTCCCTGGAACCAGTGACCCAAAATTAGGGACGGGCGACTGCTTATAGCCCATTGAGTTGCTCACGGTGGTCGTTAAACCTCCATTCAAAAAAAAAAAAAAAAAAAATTCAGAGAACTGAACAGCGTCCTGGTACAACGTGGAACCATAGCAAGAAAGTTATCCTGTCCACAAACAGAAAGCGTGATGCACTTTTCCCACTATTTTATTTATTAGTCCTACTGAAGAGAACGTTATTTGGTGTGACTTTTTTTCTACTTCAAGTATGACACGGCACTCGGTTGTTCCTCTTTAACAGAAATGAGGAAGAAAACCAAACCAAATACCATTCTGTTATCAAATGCAGAAAAAATTAACAACGCAATAATAATTTACTTTTCCTCTGTATTTTCTGATGTGCTTATAACACAAGCACAAACAAAAAGAGAAGTAGTAACCAAAATCCTAGATTGCTCATTCGAGGAAATGTTATATCAGGAGCAACCAAACAATTTCTAAACCCTCCGATCAAAATAGGCATTCCTATAAAGAAAATTCTCACTAAAGCACGCGCAGTTATTATACAATCACTTATGATCGTACCTTGTGCGTGAAAATGAAAATAAGAAATGCTAGAAATGGATAAGTAAGAAATGTTAGAAATAAATAAGAAAGAAACGCTTCCAACCTGACCTGCCTCATTCGTATTTTAATAAGAGGCTGAGCTAGGTGCAACTTGACCTAGCTCAGACCCTTACTAAAAAAAACTTTCTAAAACAAGATAACACTTTAGCTTTGTTTCTGTTTCTAAACTTCTGTCTTCAATCCAAAAATTTTTAATGTGCCGCCTGAGAAGGGAAGTGTTTGACGGTCTGAAAAGATAGACTCTCAAGATATTTGTTTCGAAAGAAATGGAGTGTACAAAAGTAACTACCCTTTACTTCTCCTGCTCAGTGATGAGCAGAAGAGCTACATTAGTAGCCCCAATAAAAGTTATAATTTTGTGCAAATAGGTTTTCCAACAAGTATTTAGACAGAACCTTTTGTCCTGCACAATATGAAATGTCAGTACAAGGGTGAACATTCTTTTATCCGCATGGATGAGAACATCAAAGGGTTTGAATCTTCGTTCTCACAGCTCCGACTTCCCTTTCACTTGCATTTTCATGCACAAATATACACTAAAGTGAAAAAAACAAAACAAAAAAAAAACAAAAAAAAATCTCTGGGATACCTCTCAATTACCGCGTTGGTCCTCTTCGAGATCGGATAACGGCAGCGGAGCACGGATTTCATGAGCTCTCTGTAGTACTGTGGAGTCAGTGCACACGATGCTTCCTGAAGAGCGTCCCACAATTCTGTAATATTCGCCGGTGAAAGAACAGCATCCCAAATGTGTTTGATGCAGGGCCGGATTAAGGCGTTAGTGGGCCCCTAGGCTAAGATATTTGAGTGGGCCCCAAGGCTGAGAAATCTGAGCGGGCCCTCACAGAATTATGACGGAAAATTGACAAAACTTTAGCGATATGTTTGTGATAATTAATACCTGCTGTATTCTTTAAACTCATAAATTACCTGCAGAGTTTTCATAATATGTCACTGTATTTTTCATTCTTCTCATTAGGACATGAGTTAAAAACTTAAGATTTTCAGATTTTGTCTTTGATTTTCTAATGATTTAGCGTTGTATATTTTTCTTAGTGCATCTCTTTTTGTTATGCAATATGAAGCCACAGGGGACGTCCATCATTAATGGTCCCCATAGCTGCCGTTGCATTGTTATCAAGCTGGGTCCCAGGGACTCACACATTTTTAAAAAGTTGGTACTTTGTGATATATTCTGGGTCTTTTTAAAAAATCAAAAGAATCAAAAGATAATTGATATTTATACTTACATAAGCAAATGAAAAATAAATGTAATATACATTGTCCGACACTTTAAATAATGCTGTTTGAAAGCAATCTTTAAAAAAATCAAGTACTGACAGAATTAAATTTTATCATTTTCAAATAAATTTTATCATAATGTAAGCACACAAAGACGATTCATTTTAAGTCAGCTCTGAACACCAGAGCAGTTTTGTTTTTCAAAACACAGGAACTGTGTGATGACTACTCTTGAACAGTTTTTTAGACTTTCAACGAACAATCATTGAAGTAGACATACAACTTTTAGTAGAGTATAATCGTTCACAGTGCTCTCATTAGATGTAAGTTTGCTTGTTTTTCTAACTTTAAATTTCAACTGTTCTAATATTGATTAAAAGAGCTGAAAGGTTTAATAAATTAATCAGAACATATGTACATTTACATAATCTTATATATATACATAATCTTGAGGGACGGTGCATTGCAGGCTGTTATCGTTCTTTTCCTAATCCGCACGAATTTGACTTTTGGCAAATAGTATGTTAAACAAAAATCTGAAATAAAATGTGGGTCCCAAAGGATGCGTAGAATTTTTAATTATGGGTCCTTTTTCTTTTGTTTTGGTGTAATTTACGCGCTACAGCGCGTCAGTGGCAGTGGCGGTTCCAAGTGCAAATTGGGAGATAAATGGTAGTGAAAAATCTGACACTCTCTCACCAACCCCACCATTGGTGGTCACTGTCTTGAAATCTGTTCGTCTTCCAGACTCTGTTTCTCACCAAGTGGAAATCAAACGAGACAAAAAGTAACACTATTTCATAAACCACTCTCTCTCTCTCTCGTATTTGCCCAGTCATGCCTCGTGGCCCTTGGTCATGGTGGGCCCCAAGGCTATAGCCCCTATAGACCCCCTTAATCCGGCCCTGGTTTGATGGGACGTGTGCAGTGGCGCATTGTCGTTCTGAAAGAGGTCGCACCCGTCGGAGTGGTTGCATGACACGAACGAGTAAAAATGATCCCCAAGAATGGTTACGTAGCCTTCACCGGTCAGAGCGATCTGCAGACGTATGACCACTCATACATCTGCAGATCGCTCTGACGGAATGCGTGCAAGGTAAAAACACCCCACATCGGCCTGCAGTGTCCCTTGTAGGCATGCGCAATCCATTGCCTCGATGGGTTGTCTCCACACCCGGAGTCAGCCACATGCCCGAAATATTTGGTGCCGCGATTCGTCGGACCAGGTTACACGTTTCCAGTCAACTTGTATCTATTGGTGGTTTTCTCGAGCCCATGCGAGACCCGCAGCCTTGTGTCGTAATGGCACACGGGAGGGCCGTCGGCTTTGGAACCCAATAGAACACAGGGAACGTTGCACTGTCCGAGTCCTGATGCTACTACAGGCCGTTAGTATTGAATTGCGATCTGATTTGTATCAATGTTGCACGCTGGGCGGATGATACGTTGTGGTCATGACGCCGCTGTCCACGATCGTCCAGGACTTTTTACGAACACACCGGTCTCTCACTCTGGATTTCCATCCTGAGTTTCTATAGTCCAGGTACACCCTTGAAATTGTTGACCTTTTAAATCCAAATTAGGTAATAATTCCGGGATGGAGTGACCCATCTCCCGGGTGCCGACTACCATACCACGTTGGAAAGCCCTTAAATCCTGGTAAGCTGCCATCTGAACTCAGAACGCTACTACTTCAGCTTGCGAGGACATCTGCCTCTATAATACGTTGTTTGCAGACGATACCATTTCCGCATGTGTGACGTGCCTTCCCCGCAGGACGCACATGAGATAAAGGCAGACAGCAGCGATAGCGTACGTCGACGTAGCTCAGTTGGGAGAGCTACTTGCTCCGGAGTGAGGGGACCCGAGTTCGATGCCCGGCGTGGAGAAAGATGATGGAGAAATTTACTTTGTCATATTGGCGCCCGAACTTCAAGGATGACCTGGCCGTTAAGTTTCTCGCAATGGTGTGATGTTCTTTCCACACCGCGAGACAGGAAAAATGAGAATCTTTTCTTCAGTGCTTCGAGAAACAAATGTGTGTGATGTTACGTTCCACACACCAAATTGTCTGGGATTTCTCAAATGCCCGTTCTTCATGGGATGACTGCCTACAGCGACACGTGATCCCGGCTGACCCGTGGGCCATGCCCCCGGCCCTCTTTCGGTGAGGGGAGATGTGACGTGACTGCGCCGCAGGACGCACATGAGATAAAGGCAGGGAGCAATGAGAGCACAAGTCTGCGGAGCTCAGTTGGGAGAGCGACTTACTCCGGAGTGATGGGACTCGGATTCAATGCCGCCGTGGACAAAGATGATGGAGAAATTTACTCCGTCATACATGGTTGTGGTGGTATGTAATGGAAATGGTAGCGCCCTTCCCAGTTTTTTTGGCACCTCAGTGTATGATGTATGCAAAAATAGAATGAGATAAAATAAGGTTTGCCGTTATACTATATCGCTTCATCCGTTCATCCGCGATTTCTGAACACAGCTAAGTTAGAAAAAAAAATTGTTTCGCATCTGATACCTGAAAGTCTATGAATCATGTTCTATATACCTTCGAATTTCCACGACGCACAAAGTTCAATCCTTATTTTTATTTTGAACAGTATTTTTCCTTCTAGATGACGGTCTGGAAAATTTGTTTTTGCTTAGGTATCATGAGATGTCAAAAAAATATTTTAACGCACAGTTGATGGCTAAGGTAGCATAAATGCGCGTTTGCATTTTACACAATTTCATTGCTTTATTTTTCGAATGATGCTAAGAAGAAAAAAATCTCACATCGAATAACTTCTGGGATTACAAAAACCATTCATACATTTTACGACTTTCATTATTCGCAAATTTTCGGCTGGTTTGTAGAAGTGCATATTTTTGTTTAGATTGTTAATACCTGAAGCCGAAATACGGAAATGTCCTGGGAAACCTCCGTTTATTGACAAACATTAATTACGCAACTTGAAGTGCGTTTAAAATACTAGATGAATTTGACATACACAGAGTGATCGCTAAAGTATGGTCACCCCTATCAAAAGTGGAAGCTGCCCGTTGACCACGAGATTTCCGAGAGGGCGCGATTAATCGACAGACGTAGCATATATAAGGTGTGAGTGGAGCAGGAGAACAGGGACCGAGAGTGGCCTACTGGTTAATGTTCGTGACTGCCACAGAGAAGACCTCGGGTTCGATCCCAGGCAAGTACGAACGCTCGAACCCCTAAATATCCGCCGTGCGTTGGATGGGCACGTTAAGCCGTTGGGCCACGGGTACTGGTCCCCCGATAATAAATAAGGGCGTCTTTCTCTCCCTTTCTGCTTCGATTCCGTGTGACTTTCCTATCGGGCACTCTAGCCCAAATCTCCTAGCTTCCTATTTCTAAGTGTTGTTTAAGACCTGAGGTCAGACACTCCCTTCCTAAAATCCTCAACATCTGATTTGATTTGATTGGAAGGCAGTAAAGTTCTGAGCGGGGTTGGTAAACGGAGAAATTTATCGGACTTTGAGAAAGGTCAGATTGTAGGAGCCCTGACAGTGGGTGCTTTGATTTCCCAAACGGCTGAACTGGTGGGTTATTCGCGAGCCACCGTAGTTAAAGTGTTTCAGGACTTGCTCGAAAACGTTCAAACAATGACTCAGAGGCAAAACTGCACAGAACAGCGAAAGTTTGATGTGAGAAGTGAGCCTCGGGTCCGGCAACTCGCACAGGTCAACAGTGGATACACTATTCAACAGTTGATTACCCAGTACAACAGAAGTCGCCAGCCATGCTTCCTGCAAAGGTGTCCATAATTCTCTCAGGTTCGTAGCCGATGGGACATGTACCCGAAGAGCCTGTTCGACGGAATCCCAAAGATGTTCAATGGGGTTCAAATACGGGTTTCTAGGTGGCCATTAAAGCGTTTCGAATTCACTACAAGGCTCCTGTAATCATGCGGTATCCAGATGGGACCAGTGGGATCGGCAATTATCTTGCTGGAATACGCCATTGCCACTGAGATGAATACTGGATTTGAATTAGTGTAAATGGTAGACTGAGTTGTTCACATATTTGGGGGCACTCAAAGTCGACTGAACGCGTAACGAAGGCCCCAAAGCATTACTGCTAAAGGCACCCCAGACCGTGAATGAGTCACCACCAGCTTGTACTGTTTTAACTTGAGTCCATATCTCCATATGGCTAATGCCAGATCCGCACTCTCCCATTGGCTCGATGCAGTTTAAATCTGGACTAATCAATCCAGGCAATCCGCTTTCACTCCTCTGTGACCCAGTGTCGGTGTGCTTTTGCCCAGACAAGGTCTTGAGCCCAGTGTCGTGCTGTGAACAGTGGGACTCTTCTAGGCAGGTAGCACCCTAACTCTTGACTTTTAAGAATAGGCTGCACTGTCCTTGCACTAACATAACGACCTGATCTACTGTTCAAATCGAAGGGTATTTTTGATATTGTTTCCGCCTATCAGTTTTGAACAATGCTGCCCAAAAGGCGTGCACAACGAGCTCATCAAGGCTGGTACAGCTCTGCAATACATTTGGGAGCTTGTTTTGTGCCAGAATTTTCGTATTCCCGAAACACTCTGCACACTGTAGAACGGGAAAAACGCATTGTGGTGACGACTTCCGAGATGGAGGGACTCCTCCTGAGAGCACCTACAATCTACTCTCCGTCAAAAGCATCCATATCACACGTCTTATACATGGCGCCTCCAGTCTATCACTATTACGGAAGGTACGAGCGATGGCTAACCACAGTTCTTCGGGCATACGCGATAACACGGGAGTAACAGTCAATCATTTGTATAACTTCTGCTATCTTTAATTCAATGGCACTTCAGCGTATTTTCGCATTCGGTTTTATTCCCCTACAAAGATACTAGTGAAGATCGAAAAGTAACGCACAGCAATTTTTTTCTCTTTGCAGGTTGCAGTTTGGCAGACAACGAATTTGAATAGCACGCTACAGACCGGTTTGAATGGATGAGATGTCGCCGTGGTGGAAGACACTGTGAACGCGCGACCGCAAAAAGATGTCGCGTTTGTTAGGGTCGTATACGAATGAAGAGCAACGCGGTTTAGTATGATTTTTGTGGGCTAAACGAAAAGCCCCGACGGAAATTCACAAAGAAATGGTCGAAGTGTATGGTGGTAATTGCCTGGACGGCAGCAACATCTCCAGATGGTGCAGTTTCTTTGTAGAGAGCCGTGGCAACCCTACAGATTCGCCCCGTTCCGGTCAACCTGTTACCGCGTCATCACCTGTCACTGTGAGAGTAATTAAACAGGCAATTCTGAGTGACCGTCGGATCCACCTGCTCACATTGGCGCAGAGGTTTAGCATTTCGTACGATAATGTGCATGACAAATTGCAGTTTCGCAAATGGATGAGTGCACAAGAATTTGATAGACGACCAGAAGGGACAGAGAATGATGCCATCCTTGGACTACTTGATGCGTTACGCAGAAGAAGGACATCAGGTTCTGGCAGGTGTGGTGACGGCCAATGGGTCCTGGTCGTACCACTACACAACCGAAACAAAGAAGGCCAATATGGTGTGTAAATATTCCGACTGTCTGCCACCAAAAAAAAAAAACCCAGAGTAACCCAATATGCACAAAAACCCTCGTGACGGTGTTCTAGGACATGCATTGCGTTCTCGGAGTTTCATCCAAATGGGGACCACTGAATGCGAAAACCTATGCTAACACGTTGACAAAAATGCGTCGTGCCCTTCGTGACAAAAGACCCAACAGCGACGCTGCAACTGTCAGACTGCTTCGCGACAACGGTCACCCACGTGGTGCACAACACGTTCGTGACAAAATTGCTAAATTTGGCTGGAAGGTGCTTTAGCCCCCACCATACAGACCTGGCTCCCTCAGACTTCATTTGTTTGGTCCCTTAAAAAGGTTCCTTGGCGGCCAACGCTTCGATTCGTCTGACGAAGTCAAATCGTTTTTCCGCAGGTAGCTACACGCCCAGAAAACGAACTTTTATAAATAAGGTATACTAAAACTGGTACCACGCTGGGATAAATGTCTCGAGCGTCTCGGTTCTTATGTTGAAAAATAGCTAAAAAATGTACTTTCACTGTGATATATGTTTTGTTTTGCCTATCTATTAAACTGTTGCCAAAAAAAAAAAAAAATAGTGTGCGTTACTTTTCGATCCACCCTCATATTTATTTCTTCTCTTTCTCAGCTTTTGAAAAGCCCTTCTGTGCTCATTCCAGGAACGCACTCTGCCAGTGGCAACATTAACGTGTTAGCTTAATGTGTTTCCAAGACAAAATAAATAACGCACTGTTGCCCAGTTCATTCATGACGCACCGTACGTGGGGCAACATTAGTCTACAAGTAAGAATTTGTCAAAACAAAATAAATAACGCACTGTTGCCCAGTTCGCTCATGACGCACCTTACGTGTGGCTACATTAGTCTACAAGTAAGAACTTGTCAAAACAAGAAAAATAACGCACTGTTGCTCAGTTCACTCATGACGCACCCTACGTGTGGCAACATTAGTCTACAAGTAACAACTTTTTAAGACAAAATAAATAACGCAGTGTTGCTCAGTTCACTCATGACGCACCCTACGTGTGGCAGCATTAGTCTAAAAGTAACAACTTTCCAAGACAAAATAAATAACGCGCTGTTGCCCAGTTCCCTCATGATGCACCGTACGTGGGGCAACATTAGTCTACAAGTAAGAATTTGTCAAAACAAAATAAATACACACTGTTGCTCAGTTCTCTCATGACGCAACCTACGTGTGGCAACATTAGTGTACAAGTAACAACTTTTCAAAACAAGAAAAATAACGCACTGTTGCTCAGTTCACTCATGACGCACCCTACGTGTGGCAGCATTAGTCTAAAAGTAACAACTTTCCAAGACAAAATAAATAACGCGCTGTTGCCCAGTTCCCTCATGACGCATCCTACGTGTGGCAACATTAGTCTACGAGTAACAACTTTTCAAAACAAAATAAATAACGCACTGTTGCCCTGTTCACTCATGACGCACCCTACGAGTGGCAACATTAGTATACGGTAACAACTTTCCAAGTCAAAATAAATAACGCACAGATGTACCTTGTTTATTCATCGCGCATCCTACCGGTGGCAACATTAATCTAGCAGCTTAATTCCTTTCCAACTCAGAATAAGTAGCATACACTTGTATCTAGTTTATTCACGATGCACCCTACAGGTGGCAACATTAATCTAGCAGCTTAATTCCTTTCCAACTCAGAATAAGTAGCATACACTTGTATCTAGTTTATTCACGATGCACCCTACAGGTGGCAAGATTCATTTCCTAGCTTAACTCACTTCCAAGACAGAATGAATAACCCACAATTACCTAATTCATTCACAACGTTCTTTACCGGTCGCAACATTAATCTATAAGCTTAACGCCCTTTCCAAGACAGAATAAATAACCACATTAATGAATTTGTAAACAGAAACAACAAAAGATAAGCAACTGAGGTCTCGAGTGAGAATTTTTTACTATACTGAGAAATCTTTCAAGTTGTTGGTAGTTTGTACGTATACCTCCGACATATACAAAACATTCAGTTAGTCTTTTTATAGAGAAAGAAATTTCACGGAAACGTATGTGTTCATTTCCGAAACTGAGAGGTAAAATTGCACGTTAGGAAGAAAGGAACATTTATTCATCAAAATTTCACGCATGTATATTTCCACACCATTTTTTTTGTAGTATATCTTCTATAAGTTGATATATTCTGACAAACATACGTTATGCCGCCTTGTGGCAAAAAAGAAAATCTTGAGCCACTTGGCATGAACTCAAATGGAAATGATTTCCTGAGATCAAAAAATAAATAAATAGGAATTGCATGAAAAATATATGTCTGTACTTGTGCAACCCAGCGGAGAAATCATACATGAGCATAAAGCAGAGTACTCATCCGTGGGAATTCTCGGACATCGTTGGTATTATCCGATTCATACGTTTTAGGAATTCTTTTTCTGTGAATGGAAATGCCATGACACATACGCACACTTATCTCAGGCAACGAGACAATTACGTACCACAGTGAGCGTAGTTGGAAATAGATATTTTGCTGTGAATTTTAGAAACGGATATGCGCACGAAATGGAATAGAAAACGGAAGGAAAGACATTCCCGTTAATAGCATGAACTCCTCAGTTTTCGTGTGAGTGCTCTTGTGTATTTATAAGTTTGTGCGTATGTAGAGTTATTTACCCAGGAGCAGCTTAGGCACGTATCCAAATATCCCTCAGTGTTAATGAAACGGAAACTGTTTTCGTGTTGAGCATATGTTTCGATGTCAAAGCATTTTTCATCAAAAATTCATAATGATTTACGAGATTAAGACAAAGTTGTTGCGACGAAGCGTCCAAAATAGTTTAATGCAATTCAGTGGAGATTGAAGAAAGTTTTTAACTGTAATATTGAAGCCGGAAATTTCTGTTTCGTGTGTCCGGTTCTTTCTACTAAAATCTTTCACTTTCTCTCAGGAAGCATTATTGCGCGACGGTTTTATGCTAATAGCATTTCCAAATTCTTCATCCTTGTCTATGGGATTTAATGCTTCATGAAGCATTTTCAAGTCCACTCAGAGTGCAGGGAATTACAAAGCAATTAATTCCTTAATTTCTGTGCTATTAAAACTAAGCAATCACAAAGGCGCATTATGCTGCAATTAAATTTCGATTGCAGTTGTAAAGTCCTTATTTACTGCTGGTTAACACGAAAGTGTTTCAGATTGTAGCCATCAACACGAATGAACTGGCGTGAAGAGTAATTATCGACGTTTACGATGTCCAGGCCCACCGTGTCTGGGGACTATACATTTCTAGAATCTTCAGCGCCATCGAGAGTGTACTACATAAAAGAGTTCACTCAAATTTTACACGAAGCATGCTCATTCTTTGACTCAAGACTTAAAATTAAATCGCAAATTTAATTTTTATTTCTTTGTATTATTTTGACATTACATTTCTGCAATGTCCTTTGAACAACGGAAAATAGAGTAAAAAAAGAAAGCAACATTTTTATGCTTCAGAAATTTTGCTTACTCATATTTACTTTTTATTAGCACGTCTTTTCTGCAAAAGATAGTGCTTATGTAATTGGTTTGTTCTTCCGTCTGTCTGTGGACAACTATTTTCGGATTTGAGCCATTTTTTTTTGCATTGAGAAGCTTGAAATGTAAGAATAATGATTCTTGCATTCTGGTTTTTTTCGAAGCACAACTTCGCCGCTAGAGAGCGTAAATGCATTTGACATCGAATTCAAAATGTATTTTATAGCATATGTAGGGTAAGTCAAAATGATGTTCCCAATTTCAGTGCTTTACCGCAAGACATGAAATGAGGATTGCTAGATGTGTACTTTAGAAGGTAATCTCTCCAGGTCAGTAGATGGCGCTATATGTCCGGCAGAAGGAACAAGTCATACAATGGCGTCAAGCGGACGACAGAAAGCATTTTGTGTTCTAGATTTTTATACAAACAAGTCAATTGTGACTGTTCAACGGCATTTGCAGACAAAATCTGGGATAGAGCCACCCAGTGGTAAGTCAATTCGTAATTGGTATTAACGATTTCAAGACACGGACAAAATTGCAGAAAAAATCTGGGATAGAACCACCCAGTGGTAAGTCAATTCGTAATTGGTATTAACGATTCCTATCGACGGACGTCCAGTCGATTTTCCCAAGGGAAAATCGACTGGACGTCCCAAGGGAAAATTGACTGGACGTCCGTCGATAGGAATCGACTGGACGTCCCAAGGGAAAATCGACTGGACGTCCGTCGATAGGAAACGACGTGGTGGAGTGTGTTCGTGTAAGTTACGTAAGGAGTCCTCAAAAAGCCACTTATCGAGCAGGTCGAGAACTTGGTGTCCTGCAGAAAACTGCACGGCGAGTTCTAAATAAACGTTTGAAAATGCAACCGTATCGTCTGATGTTGATTCAAAAGCTGAAGAGTGATCGCCGCCAACAGCGAGCGTCTTTCATTGAAAGATTTCTCACTCTAATGGAGGATGAAAATTTATTTCTCTGAAAAGTTAGTTTTTAGTGAAGAAGCAACATTCCACATTTCAGGAAAAGTGAACAGGCATACGTGAGAATTCGGGGTACTGAAAATCCCCATGCAATCTTGCAGCAGGAGCGTGCTTCCCCAAAAGTCAGTGTCATCTGTGCTATTACTCATCAAAAGGTTTATGGGCCGTTCTTCTTTGCTGAAGCCACTGTGACAAGAATTACCAGAAAATGAAGTCATCAATGTCTTCTTCTGGCTTCTCCCACAGTCAGAAGAAGACATTGATGACTTCATTTTTCTGTGGTGCTCCACCGCATTTCCATAACGAGTTTCGGAGCCACCTGAATGGCAGGCTTCCAAAATGATGGGTTGGCCGTTCAGCTGAGGGGGATGAAGATTTGTTGTGTTAGCCACCACAATCCCCAGATCTTACCTCATGTGATTTTTTTGGTTGGGTTTCATAAAGGATCGTGCCTATGTACCACCCCTTGCAACGACGCTGGTTGATTTGAAAGCTCGCTTCACAGCAGCCATCACAGAAATTGACACCTACATGCTACAAACAGTTTGGCAGGAATTTGATTCCCGACTTGATGTGTGCCGTGTAACGCGTCGAGCACACATTGAACATTTATAAGTAAGTTCAACAAAACTTTATGAAATGTGTTTTTCAACAGCACTAGTTGTGCGCACCTGCTTTACATTAAACATGAGTACCAAATAATGTAAATCGGGAACACCATTTATGGGTACCAAATAATGTAAATCGGGAACACCGTCCGCAATATTGCAGAACGACTTGGCAGGAATGTAGCCACTGTGCATGATTGTTGGCAGTGGTGGTCAAGGGAAGGTACTGCCTCAAGAAGACCGGGTTCCGGCCGGCCACGTGGCACTACTGAGAGGGAAGACCGCCGTGTGCGGCGTATGGCCGTGGCGCATCGTACCGCGTCTGCGGCAGCAATTCGAGCTGCAGTTGCCACCACATTGTCACAACGAAGAACTGTTACAAATCGGTTACTTGAAGGACAGCTCCGAGCCAGACGCCCTGTAGCGTGCATTCCACTTACTCCAAACCACTGCCGTTTACGACGTCAGTGGTGTCAAGTTAGAGCTCATTGGAGGACGGAGTGGAGATCTGTTGTGTTTTCTGATGAAATCTGGTTCTGCCTTGGTGCCAGTGATGGCCGTGTGTTGGTTAGAAGGAGGCCAGGTGAGCGCCTGCAACCAACCTGTCTGCGACCGAGACACACTGGACCTACACCTGGAGTTATGGTCCGGGGAGCAATTTCCTATGACAGCTGGAGCACTCTCGTGGTTATCCCACGCACCCTGATGGCACAGTTGTACGTCGGTCTGGGGATTCAACCTGTTGTGCTGTCATTCATGAACAGCATTCCAGGGGTGTTTTCCAACAGGATAACGCTCGCCCGCATACCGCTGTTGTAACCCAACATGCTCTACAGTGTGTCGACATGTTGCCGTGGCCTGCTAGATCACCAGATCTTTCACCAATCGAGCACGTATGAGACATCATTGGACGACAACGTAAGCGTCACCCCCAACCAGCATTAACCATCCCTGTATTGACCGACCAAGTGCAACAGGCATGGAACTCCATCCCACAAACTGGCATCTAGCACCTGTACGACACAATGCATGAACGTTTGCGTGCTTGCATTAAACATTCTGGCGGTTACACCGGTTATTAATGTACCAGCATTTCACATTTAAAGTGGCTCTTTTCGCGCTTACATTAAGCTGTGATCTTGAAACCTTAATCGATTAAATATGTTACCTATACAAATGTATTGCCGCCATTTCATTCCTCTACAACTATTTTTTCGTGGTGTTGGGATTTTTTTTCCGTCAGTGTATATTAAGGCAATTTTGTGTTTGATGTTTATTTTGCATGACTCAGGAGAACGCCGCCATTAGTCATTATGAATTTTTTAATGAAGCATTTCTCTTACACGATATCAATTTTCATGTTTTTATTGTCAGACATCGGCAACAGATCTGAAACATAAACTTGGGAACCTCTTTTTTGCAAAACAAAACATTCTGAAGCCCAGACAAATACGTAATATGGAAACAAACTATTGTTCGCACGCTAGGCGATCTGGTTAAAACTTAAATGAATGTGTAACATTAAGCAAAAGAAAAATTATGGATATATTTGTTTCATTCTTTGGGGAAAGAACGTAAAACTTAATTCGTAATTTATCGATCCAAATATGCTATCAGTTTTCTCCTTCTACCACATTTTTTTTAAAATTGAAATTTGAAGGAACACTAAAAGGTTTCATCCGCCTTTGATTCGTAGTGTCATAATATCGAAAATCGTTTTCGTTAAAGTGAGCAGAAAAATATTTGAGATTGAACATCGGGATGGAAATCATCACGTTTCATTTTACACAGCCATTTCTTTAACAGTTTCGTCCTTTTCAGAGGAAAATTATGGAAAGTTATTCCTTCTTCTATACAATTTAGGTGGCAGGATTTATTACCACAACTATACGATGAGCAAAAGCTACACATATCGTTATTAAATTTAAGAAAATGGCGATTTTCCTGAACCCGTGCAAGGTAACGCCATGTTAAGCAATTCGAAAACGCATGTAAACAAACTATTGTTGGTCTGCGGCCACGGAAAAGCTTTCCCATGATGCAATGCTAGGTGAATAAGGTCCATTGCTGAATGTTTCATCGATTCCAGAAATCTGATGGATTTTTTTAACCGGTTCCATTGATTATGAATAACCGTGCTCACATTGGGTATTTTAAATTGTGTGCAATTTCTCTCCAAGTGGTCTTTATTTCTGAATTTATTGATTTCCTAAAATATGCTTTGAAGTACAATTTTTGTGTCAGAAAGAATTCAAAATACGTGCTCATTACATCCGAATATTCGGTGTCTTCTTTCTTGTTTCTTTTGAATTCCGTGAACAACTGTTTCTTATACGTATATACAAACAGAGAAGGACTCACGTACAAAATTTTTCTTTCTGCGGCATATGAGCTCCCACCCGCCCCTTAATTTGGGCTACTGGTGCCAGGGAAGGAAGGGAGATTTTATTTATTTATTTATTTATTTATTTTTACCACATTACACAGAGTCAAACAAATGCTATGATTCCGTAAAAATAATTCATGTATCAGAAATAATTAATCTAATGGAAATCATACTTGCCGCCCCGGTGGCGCAGTGGTCTAAGCGATGGTTTCTGATCATTCGTCCGAAAGGGGTCCGGGTTCGAATCCTGGTGAGGCATGGATGTTGTGTTTGTCTTACGGCACTGGCTCTCTCCCTTCCCTGGAACCAGTGACCCTAAATTAGGGACGGGCGACTACTTATAGCCCATTGAGTTGCTCACGGTGGTCGTTAAATCTCCAGCCAAAAAAAAAAAATCATACATGTACTAGATGCAAAATATATACAGATAAACACTTAAAACATAGCAATGAGCCAGGGAAAAAGGCTAACGTAAGCCCGTCTAGCCCATGGTCCCCAAAAGAAAGAAAGAAAAATGTCAAGTCGAGAATTTACATATTGTTATCAACTTGCATATATTGGGTTGGAAAGAAAGCATTGTCCAAGGACGAGGTACCCGAAGACAAAACCTCGGCCACGGCTCACCTTAGTCACTGAGAGTGCGCAGCAGCATGCCATCAGCAGGTAGGGTGCTTAAGTCAGTGGCAGTTAGCCCTTTGAAGGCGAAGCGTTCAAGAGCCAGCCAACATGGAAGTGGACAAGGAGAACATCCACCATTGCATGTTGTATGAGATTCGTCGCGGTAGCAGCATTCCCGCAAGTGTTGCAAGGGGCATTACCAGTGTATACGCCAATGCCATATCACATCGTCGGCTCTGTCGTTTGCTTGAACGGTTTCGAGAGGGAAATCTTGACCTGTTGGACCTTCCTGAAACCAGAAGACCCACACCGTGGATGTAGACATTGCTGAAGACCATAGTGGAGACCTACCCACGTGTGACCACGCTGGAGTTGGCTGAACAGCTGGGGATTACCCATACGAGCATCATCACGCACCTGCGTCAAATTGAGAAGGTGCACAAGAGGGGAGTGTGGGTACCCTATTACTCACAGTTAAGCAGAAAGAAATTTCCATGAGTGCATACGTTTCTCTGCTTTCACGTTACCAAATTGAACTGTTCTTGGTTGGACCGCATTGTGACAAGTGGCGAGAAATGGGTCCTGTATGACAATGCCAGCGCACGGAAACAGTGGTTGGATCTGAAACAGTAGCCCATGACGATCCCCAAAGCCGGCTTACACCCACATAATGTCCTGCGGTCTGTTTGGTGGGATATGCGGGATGTGGTGTTTCATAAGCTACTACCGGACAGCACCACTATCACCGTCGATGTGTGATGCTGTCAGCTCGACGATCTGAACGCATCGCTCACGTCGAAACGACCAGCAGTTCCGAACCGCAAGGGCGTCCTTCTACAGCAGGATGGAGCGAGGCCTCAGACAGAACGAGTTACCTTTCACACGATCAGGGACCTTGGCTGGGAGCTGCTGTCGCACCCAGCACATTCCCCGGACACCGCCCCCCAAGCAAGTACCACATTTTCCAGTTGTTGCAGCATTTCCTGCACGGGCAGTGGTTCACCAACCGGGACAATGTCGAACGCGCACTAGCTCACTTCTCCGCTTCCAAGTCGCCACAATTCTACAGGGACGGTATCAAATAGCTGCCCAAACAATGGCAGCAGGTCTCGGCAAAGAATGGCGACTACATTTTGGACTGATTTGTACTTGTATATACGATAATTAACACTCTTCTGTTGCCTTGCATTTGCAGACATTACTTTCTTTCCAATCCAGTATATGATCATAACACAATTTAAATGAACTAAATGTAAATTTATTATAAGTATTCCTTAAGGTGGGCGTCTAGTGATTTTGCTTCCTATACTTCCAATGGGCAAACTTCCGTACACATTTTCTTCACAATTAATGCGTTCCCAAGGATGAAAATTTGAACATCGATTAAAATAACTTCATATTATAACTTGGAATACTTAATATTTTCTAAAACATAACCATAATTAAGCAATGCAGAATTTGTTTGTCTACTGACGTTATCAATGTACAGGTCGCGCCATCTGTTTTCTGGTCACAACACCACCAAAGGAAAAGTTAGTGTTTTTTAATAAAATTTTGGTTATGTTTTAGAAAATATTAAGTATCCCAAGTTATAATACGAAGTTATTTTAATCGATGCTGAAATTTTCATCCTTGGGAACGCATTAATTGTGAAGAAAATGTGTACAGACGTTTGCCCATTAGAAGTATAGGAAGCAAAATCACCAGACGTCCACCTTAAGTGCTCTTTTAAATGAGACAAAACTAAAAATTGCAAATCGTATCAGAGCCGGAGGCAATGGGCATTAATATCAAAGTACTGCGCATTTTTACGAGCTTCAGGAATAAAAAAATTAGCATGCCCATAAGTTTGATAACTATATGAAGGATAACATACAAGTACACTACTGGCCACCCAAAATGCAACACCAAGAAGGACACGAGATAGCATAGCCAGATTTACTGGACACAAGATAGCATAGCCAGATTTACTGGACACATAACAACAGATACAAAGATGAAATGATTGAACTTACAGGCTCGTGCGACTTGCGGATCACGCAGGCATCAATAGTTCATGTGGCCCCCATGGCTGGCAATAACGGCCGCTACATGTCGCGGCATCGAACGAAAGTGGCTTTGGATGTGAACTTGGGGTATGTCGGTCCAGGCTGCTTCCACACGTTGCCACAGTTCATCAGGCGTAGCAGCGGGTGGTGCTCGCCGGACCACTCGGTTTGCCGATCAGCTACCAGACGTGTTCGATGGGCGACATATCGGGAGAGCAGGCAAGCCACGGCAGCAGTGACACCTGGTGGGCCGTGAAGAATTGTTGCACGATGCGTGCCACGTGCGGGCGCGCATTGTCCTGTTGAAACGTGGCCGCTGGCAGGTTCTGCAGGTAAAGGAGGACTACAGGTTCCAAAACGTCGTAGATGTAGCGGTGGCTGTAGAGTGTACCGGCGATGTGTACCAGAGGGGGCGGGTGTCATATCCAATTGCGCCCCAAACCATAACGCCACGTGACGGACCGGTATGGAGATGCATAATGCAGGCGTCATACAGTCTCTAGCCGCGGTGCCGCCACACGCGATTCCGACCATGGTAGTGTTGCAGGCAGAAGCGGGATTCGTCGGAGAAGACAATGTCGTTTCATTGCGTAGTCCAGGTGCGGCGTTCAACGGCCAACTGCCGCCGAACTCGCCGGTGGTGTAACGTCAATGGTAATCGGAGCAATTGGCGCCGTGCGACAAGTCCCCGCTCCTGCAGACGACGTCGAATGGTACGTGCTGACACAGGTTGTTGCGCAACACACCCTAATTCCTGCGCTCACGTTCGTGATGTGGCGGTGCGAGCCGTCAATGACCGCCGCACAGCATGCGGGCCCTCTCGTTCAGTGGTGTGCCGCGGCTGCGGCAATCGCTCACTTCGGTCCGTCCGTCGCTCCTGCACCCACCGAATCCATACTCATCTCACTGTGGCTGGATATCATGCCACACGGGCGCCGATATCTCGGTACGATAAACCGCTGTCGCGATAAGTCACTATTCGTCCTCTGTCGAACTCCGAAACGTGCTGGAATGACTGCCGTATTCTGCGACGAGGCATCAGGAAGCTTTCCACGCACAGGTGCGGCAGCACAACACAATTCCACTACTTACACCCCGTCTTTTTTGCACCCTTCTTACAGTGTTTCTCAGTGGCGTGCCGAGTGCACATGATTTGCATATGCCTTGCAAAGCTAGTCGTTTGCATGTCCTCTCGCGGGCGACTCATGCTGTAAATTTCAGGCCAATCGGATGCTTCCTTCTTGGTGTTGCATTTTGGATGGCCAGCAGTGTATTTATCAGTCATAGACGCCAATTAAACACGCTGATGCATTAACAAATACGTCGGAAACTACACACTTTCTCAAATATCAACATTCTGTAACGGTTAAATGGGACTTCCACATTTTCCTATGGATTCAACAAACGAACCACTTTTCCATATTTTTAATGATATTCTGAAACGAACGGGAATGAAATAACATGAAGGTAAATTGTTAAGTCTAGCTGAAGCAAACGTAATGCAGATACATAAAACATAAACATTGTCAGTATTGGTTTTGTGGTATATTGAATATAGAAGTGACGTACATGGAGAATATTTGTTGGATCGAATTTCTGATGCAATTTGTATATACATTTTGAGAACAAGTATACAAAACATGTACATGCTGAGAGGTCGTTTGACAAAAAAATCTTACCTGATGTTCTAAATTCCGGAAAGGATGGGATCTTGGAATTATGGAGAAAAAGTTTTAAAAGTAAATTATTAATATCATGTTGTAAGAATTTGTTGTATTAGTAAATACACTGTCGAATTAGTGTGCAATTAGTTTTGGGCGCAAACCAAATCAGTTTTATCAGTAAACGCCAACGACTTTCAAATCCCTGGAACAGAACGCAATCAAGATCAAATCAGCAATATTTCAAACTCATTTTTTTGTACACACAGATCGACATTATTACCAACAAATTCCGGAAGAGTAATTGTGCCAACGAACTTTTAATTTTTGAATATATTCTTACGAAGAAATATAATCATATTTGCTTAAGATAAAAACAATTGAAAAAATTTATTTCAAGTGCATTTTTATTTGCGGCGTTGTTTTTTAAAAAAAACTTCCGCATGGGGAAAGAAATCTCAGAATGGAAATTTCTTCCACAACGGCTTTTCCCCTTGTAATAGCTTATGACCAAAAATACAAAGTAAATTAATGAACGGAGATATTTCATTCAGCGAATCTAGAGTAAAAAACCTTTTACAAGATTGAGTCAAAACAAGAAAACCATTTATTAAAAATATTTGCTTTGTGAAATGAGGTAATAAGGTCGGAGAATAATTTTAAATTAGTTGCATTTTTTTCATACTTAGTTGAGATTCCTTTCCCTTTTACCAACATGACAAAACGTCGGTCTCGCATAATTAGGTTTTTATTTGCGCTTACATTCGGTCGCTTATTCAAAATAAAAGAAAAAAATTAAGAAAAAAGATTGCACAAAAACTTGGGGAGATGTCATTCCATGGAGAATTTCTTAATTCCGAAGCCGTCAAACCTCACGCAAAATGAGAAGAAGACGAATAGTAGTTTCATTCGTGTTGCCATATTCCTGTCGGAAACATTCGTGCCAACAACGGTCTCTCTTAAACAGTTTCTTCTGCCATATTATCTTCCGATATTTTTTTGCGAGACAGTCAGGCCTTGGGGCTTGCTTACTTGCACGTTGAGTTCTTCTCCGGTTAAGCTGTTGACAAGCAGAATTTTTCAAAGATGGGAGGCAGATACTCTAAAGCTTTCTTAAAGCAGTTTGAAATGTCCCCCTGGAATTAAACTGTCACATCCTCATGGCCGCGTTAAGCGATGCCTTTTATATCTGACGTGCTTCTCACGAATAAAACAGTCCCAGAGTACAACTCATAGATGGAAAGAAAGGATTTTTTCTTTTTACACAGCTGACAGATAATCAAAGTAGCGAACGGGTATAACGGACATCAACATCTTTCTACATTGGGATTGCTGCCAAGCGACAGTCAGTTTAAGGAAGGAATGTTGGGGATTGGGAAGTGCCAGCTTGCTGGCAGCACTGTAATTTATTTCAGGCCTTTTTGCGATTCACGCTAAAATAACTTAGAGAGTTTACAAGTAGTTGCCAATACTAAGTAGTCATCAAAAAGTGTCAAAACTGAATTTAAGCATGTTCATGTACCAACACGGTGAGTATTAATTCTTGAGATGGGGAACTTTACCATCGAAGATCGGTTGTGATCGATAGAAAAATGCTTATAAGTTGTCGCAACGTTAAACGGGCTTCACAGTGGATCCATCGTTGCAGCCAGAAGCAGAGATCCGACCCGGACGTAACATAATTGGACTATACCCGGACAAATCTGCTTTGAACTATAAATTCGAAACTCAGTTTGTAATTATACATAATCAAATATATCATCATCATTGTCAACCATTATCAACCCACTGCTGGACGAAGGTCTCCCCAAGTTTCTTCCAAAACGGTCTATCTTGTGCCAGTCTCCTCCATGTTACTCCCGCATACTTTCGAATTTCATCCACCCATCGGTCTTCTTCTGGAACTTTTCCTGTCCCTTGAAATCCAATCTAAAATTTCGGCTGTCCATCGATGGTCTGTCCTTCTGGCAGTATGTCCAGCCCATTGCCATTTCAGGGATTTAACTCTGATCATGATGTCTTCCACTCTTGTCAATTTTCTGATTCACGAGTTCCTCTCCTTATCTCTCCTGGTTACAGCAAGCATACACCTCTCCATGATTCTTTGAGTTGTCTGCAGCCTTTGCATGTCTCTTTTAGTTAAGGTCCACACGTCTCTGCACCATACGTAAGCACTGGAATAATGCATTGGTCAAACACTTTTCCTTTAAGACATAATGGCATATTGTTATTGAAAATTATGCTGTTTCTTCCAAAAGCTCTCCAGGCAAGTTTAGTACGCCGATTAATTTCTTCATCAATGTGACCTTCATTTGATAGCTACTGTCCAAGATAAACGTACGTGTCTGTTATCACCAGCTTTTCTCCATCAATCGATAAATCTTCATTTCTTGTAAAAACATTGAACATCACTTTTGTCTTCTGAAAAGTTCATTTTTAATCCCACTTCTTTACTCTTGTCAGCAAGTTCCTGGATCATACTCCACAGCTCTGATGGGGTAGTTGCAAAAATGACTACATCATCAGTAAAACGAAGGTGGGTTAGATAATCTCCATTAATCTTTATCCCTTTTTTTTCCAGTTCAGTGATTGAAAGACATTTTCCAATGTGGCATTAAAGAGCTTCGGAGATATGGTGTCACCTTGTCTCACTCCCTTTCCCATTTTTATGTGTGTCGTATTTTCAAACAGCCGAATCTTTGCACTTGCATTTTCATAGATGTTATTAATAATATTAATGTATTAATCTTCAATACCGCAGGATTTCAAAGCCATTGTAACTGCTGATGGTTTCACCGAATCAAAGGCTTTTTCATAATCGATAAAAGCCATGCACAATGGAAGTTCATATTCCCTCGCTCTTTCAATTAGTTCTCTCAGCACGTGGATATGATCTATTGTGCTGTAGCCACTCCTGAATCCAGCTTGTTCTCTCGGTTGAGCCATGTCTAGTGTTACCTTCAAGCGGTGTGAAAGAACTTTAGTGAAGATTTTATAAACCACTGATAGGAGGCTGATAGGTCTGTAGTTCCTGAGATCCTCAATATCACATTTTTTATGTAGCAGGATCATTGTAGCAATGTTCCAATCCTCGGGAATTTTCCCTTCATTAAGGCATCGAGTGAAAATTTGGGCGAGTACTGTTTCGATTTCTCCACTTGCTTCTTGTATGATGTCTACAGTAATTCCATCTTCTCCTGGAGCTTTTCCCCGCTTCATGTTCTTGATTGCATGTGCAACTTCTGCTGGGAGGACTGGAAGAACACTGGTACTGGTACCTTTCATGATGTCTGGAGTACATGTATCATCCCTTTCATATAATATGGAGTAGAAATCTTTCACTCTTGTCAAAATTTCTCCTCTATTTCTTGTTACAGAACCATCTTCTTTTCTCAGTGCCATAATCTGTTTTCTTCCCTTACTGAGATGTCCCTTTGCTATCTTTAGACTTTGGTTGTTTTCAATTGCTTTCTTCACTAGTTCACAGTTGAATTTCCTTACGTCTTCAATGATACTTTTTCGTACTGTCTTGCACAGCTCTATATATTCCACTTTGGAAGTCACATCTTCTTTAGTTGTCATCATCTCTCTTCCTTTTTGCATCAACATTTCTGTTTTTCCTGATAATTTGTTCACATGCAACTTGTTCTTAGACCCAGCTAATTTTGTTGCTGTTTCCATAAGAGTTTTGGTTACTTTTCTGTTAACTTCAGAAATATCCACTTCTTCCGATCTTAGGCATTCTCTCTCTCTCTCTCTCTCTCTCTCTCTCTCTCTCTCTCTCTCTCTATATATATATATATATACATATATACATGTAGAATGAAAATATTACAGAACAAAAATACAAAAATTCAAATCAAGTGAAAACTGAAACAGGTTGCCGTCATCAGGAGAGCATCAACCTGTGGGAGTGGCCTTTCTAGTACCAACAAAACGACAAGGCAAGCGCCAAAATTGTCGGTTGCTCATGCTCCCTAGGCCACAAAACCCAATTCTAATAAGCACAAAAGTTCAAGAATCAAATTTATAAAACTAAAAAAGGAATTAAATGCTTACCGGCAGAACAAAACCCGCCATGACAAAAGTCAAACAAGACTGACCAGAGCACCCACCCACAAGAACCCAAATATATACACTGATAAAAAAGGTGGGCGCGGTTAATCGACTACCTGGTAAGCCAAAAAATGTGTGAATTGACAAGATGCAAAACTGTGTGTGTAGATAAGATCTTCAGCTATTATGGACCCACCAAATAGCACTTTATGTTACCTATATATTTAAAATTGTTAGGTCCTAGGTTAATAAAGCATGTCAATGTGTAATTTGAAACTCTTGGACACCGAATTATAGTTCAAAAGTAAATGGTTAAAATGATGTCTTAAGAAATGTTTAGGAAATTTGTTAGATTGCAGTTTAGAAAGAAGAGCTTTCAGATTTTTTACAAGTAAGAGCTGTGCAGAGCAAATTTTAGCTATTCTATGAAACTGAGAGATGAGTAGATTGCGATGTATAACTTTTGAAATATTTGATGACCAGTGAGTGTAGTGAATGATATCAAACTCAAAAGAGTTTCTTTCATCAAATAAATTCACCTCACTTCTTCCCTCCTGGTCCACCTGAACCTCCAAATCGAGGTAACAAACATAAGTAGACGATATGTTGGTTTTTTCTAGGGTAAGGTCGTCAGGATACAAGTCAGTGGCGCAACGCAAAAAGTCCGGAATGTTAATGACAATGATGTCATCAACATATTTACCTGGGATTGTCCTAAGATATGTTGATGATATCATTGTCATTAACTTTCCGGACTTTTGCGTTGCGCCACTGACTTGTATCCTGACGACCTTACCTAGAAATTTCATAGAATAGCTAAAATTTGCTCTACACAGCTCTTACTTGTAAAAAATCTGAAAGCTCTTCTTTCTAAATTGCAATCTAACAATTTTCCTAAAAATTTCTTAAGACATCATTTTAACCATTTAATTTTGAACTATAATTCGGTGTCCAAGAGTTTCAAATTACACATTGACATGCTTTATTAACCTAGGACCTAACAATTTTAAATATATAGGTAACATAAAGTGCTATTTGGTGGGTCCATAATAGCTGAAGATCTTATCTACACACACAGTTTTGCATCTTGTCAATTCACACATTTTTTGGCTTACCAGGTAGTCGATTAACCGCGCCCACCTTTTTTATCAGTGTATATATTTGGGTTCTTGTGGGTGGGTGCTCTGGTCAGTCTTGTTTGACTTTTTGTCATGGCGGGTTTTGTTCTGCCGGTAAGCATTTAATTCCTTTTTTTAGTTTTATAAATTTGATTCTTGAACTTTTGTGCTTATTAGAATTGGGTTTTGTGGCCTAGGGAGCATGAGCAACCGACAATTTTGGCGCTTGCCTTGTCGTTTTGTTGGTACTAGAAAGGCCACTCCCACAGGTTGATGCTCTCCTGATGACGGCAACCTGTTTCAGTTTTAACTTGTTTTGAAATTTTTGTATTTTTGTTCTGAAATATTTTCATTCTATATAAGCTACTACATGAAGTTTCCCTGCTTTTGGCGCTTCTCGTGGTATTAGCCTTTTTTGTCTAATTTTTTTGTGTTAAAATAATTTATTTATAACTTGACAAATGTCAACCCCGCCTTCTCGTGGTGCATCCTGTTCCCACTAAAGGGGCTCTGACGACCGCCAATAGCGGTATAACTATACCATCGGGATTAGAGGAAATTCTATCCCACACTCACCAACCCGCTTGGCCAGCGTGGTGAGTTACGGCCAAACCCCTCCAAAATGATTCCACAACTTAAATCTTGGCCCTCAGTCTCCGGCAGCTGGGATGTACCTGGCCAAGGCAGCGGCCAGTGCGACATGAAGGCAGAGGGTGCTAAGAATCCCCGGAGGACCGGACTAGGCTGCCATCTGATGCTGACCTTGGCTACGTATAATGGACGCTCCCTATCTTCTGATTCAAGGCTTCTTGAATTGGAAGAAGAACTACAAAGGATCAAGTGCGACATCGTGGGGCTAAGTGAGGTAAGGAGAAAAGGAGAAGATCTCATCGAACTGAAAAGTGGACATCTCTTCTACTATCGTGGGACAGATACTGGCAGAACTAGTGGTGTTGGATTTATAATAAACAAGAAACTGAAGGATAAAGTTGTAGAAGTTGAAAGTTCCTCTGACAGAGCTGCAAGACTTGTTATCCAACTCTCGAAAAGATACCAGGCTCAGATTATTCAAACTTATGCACCCACCACAAGTCATCCTGAAGAAGAAATTGAAGAATTTTATGAGGAAATTTGTCATCTAAATAATAAAGGTAAGCAGTACTTGAAAATAATTATGGGAGATTTCAATGCAAACATAGGGCAACGGCAACAGAATGAAACTTCAGTAGGTAAATTCGGTCACGGCAACAGAAACCAGCGTGGAAATACTCTCGTTGAGTTTGCAGAGGCAGAAGGGTTTTTCATCTTGAACTCCTTTTTCAAGAAAAAGCCACACAGGAAATGGACATGGAGACATCCAAATGGGACGACAAGTGAAATTGATTTTATTATGTGTAACAAAAAATTCGTCATAGAAGACTGCAGTGTGCTAAACAAGTTCAACACAGGTAGTGACCATAGATTGGTGAGATGTAAGATGCACCTCAACACTAAACTCGAACGTAGCAAGCTCATAAGAAAAACAAAATGTATTGACATAACCAACCTTAAAAAACACCATAATACCTTCAAGTTAGAACTGAAGAACAGATTCTCTGCTTTAGAAGGCCTAACATCGGAAGAAGTGGATATTTCTGAATCTTTTATGGAAACAGCAACAAAATTAGCTGGGTCTAAGAACAAGTTGAACGTGAACAAATTATCAGGAAAACCAAAATGTTGATGCAAAAAAGAAGACAGATGAGGACAACTAAAGAAGATGTGACTTCCAAAGTGGAATATATAGATTTATGCAAGACAGTACGAAACAGTATCACTGAAGACGTAAGGAAATTCAACTGTGAACTAATAAGGAAAGCAATTGAAAACAACCAAAGCCTAAAGATAGCAAAGGGACATCTCAGTAAGGGAAGAAAACAGATTATGGCACTGAGAAAAGAAGATGGTTCTGTAACAAGAAATAGAGGAGAAATTTTGACAAGAGTGAAAGATTTCTACTCCATATTATATGAAAGGGATGATACATGTACTCCAGACATCATGAAAGGTACCAGTACCAGTGTTCTTCCAGTCCTCCCAGCAGAAGTTGCACATGCGATCAAGAACATGAAGCGGGGAAAAGCTCCACGAGAAGATGGAATTACTGTAGAGATCATACAAGAAGCAAGTGGAGAAATCGAAACAGTACTCGCCCAAATTTTAACTCGATGCCTTAATAAAGGGAAGATTCCTGAGGATTGGAACAACGCTACAATGATCCTGCTACATAAAAAAGGTGACATTGAGGATCTCAGGAACTACAGACCTATCAGCCTCCTATCAGTGGTTTATAAAATCTTCACACCGCTTAAAAGTGACACTGGACATGGCTCAACCGAGAGAACAAGCTGGATTCAGGAGTGGCTACAGTACAATAGATCATATCCACGTACTGAGAGAACTAATTGAAAGAGCGAGGGAATATGAACTTCCATTGTGCATGGCTTTTATCGATTATGAAAAAGCTTTTGATTCGGTGAAACCATCAGCAGTTACAATGGCCCTGAAATCCTGTGGTATTGAAGAGGCATACATTAATATTATTAATAACATCTATGAAAATGCAAGTGCAAAGATTCGGCTGTTTGAAAATACGACACACATAAAAATTGGAAAGGGAGTGAGACAAGGTGATACCATATCTCCGAAGCTCTTTAATGCCACATTGGAAAATGTCTTTCAATCACTGAACTGGGAAAAAAAGGGATAAAGATTAATGGAGATTATCTAAAATGACAAGAGTGGAAGACATCATGATCAGAGTTAAATCCCTGAAATGGCAATGGGCTGGACATACTGCCAGAAGGACAGACTATCGATGGGCAGCCGAAATAATTTTAGAATGGATTCCAAGGGACAAGAAAAGACCCAGAAGAAGACCACATGGAAGAGGGGTGGATGAAATTCGAAAGTATGCGGTAGTGACATGGAGGAGACTGGCACAAGACAGACCGTTGTTTAGGAAACTTGGGGAGACCTTCGTCCAGCAGTGGATTGATAATGGTTGACAATGATGATGATGATATATTAATTTCCCCACATAATTTTTTCATTAAGAAAAGTAGGTTCACTCAGTAAGCATATAGCTTTCGCGCTAGAATCCTCGGGTGTGCTGTTTCTCCTTCGCACAGTCGACGACCTTGAAGCAGCTGTGGTACAAACGATACCCCGACGGTACTGCAGGTCACGTTTTAATTTTCTTGTGATTTCAAACGTTAACAGCGGAACTTTCAAGGTGTTCTACCTAAAATGAGCACCGTTTGAGTCCCCTGAGCAGTGCAACCATTTGCTTTACATTGTTGTTGTTTTTTTCTCTTTATGCATTTCCAATACAATAAGACTCGCTGGAGTTTGTCCGCTAAACTTAATTCCCTTGTGCAATATTTTCGTGAAGAGGGGAATGTTCGTTACTTCGTGCAGTAAACAAAACGTAGTAAATAATATTTGCACCTGCAGGAGTGCTATTTTACCAGCGGACACCCTAAGTCGTCAAAACAACTGAAATTCAAAGCTCTCCAGATGGCGCTACAGGTTATGTTTTTATTTCCTCGTGGATCCAACGCAGAGGTTTAAATTCCCAGAGTGTGCGCACTTAAAAAGCACCACTAGTCATACTTGTTTGTGTTTGGAATAGCGTGGAGTCATAAACACACTTCAACGTTCTGCTATGAGTTAATGTTTTTCTGTCTTTTCGTCGCTGTATGAATCGGTGTGTTTATGAGCACATATTTAAATATACAATTTAAGTTTTGACATCATTTTGGCTGACGATGTACTAAGTGTCCCATTTTCTGCCAGAGACTTTGCATATTGTGTAAAGCGGGTTAAAGAAAGTAAGCCTCGTGCTGTATTTAAAACTTATATATAATAAAAAAAAGATACCAAAAATTCGTTCATCACTCTAGTATTTGCATAGGAAATTCAGATTTTTCTTACAGCGGAGTGTATGTAAATGCCTTTACCGTAAGTTATTATTATTATTATTATTTTTTTTTATTGTAGGTTTAACGACCACCGTGAGCAACTCAATGGGCTATAAGCAGTCGCCCGTCCCTAATTTAGGGTCACTGGTTCCAGGGAAGGGAGAGAGCCAGGGCCGTAAGACAAACACTACATCCATGCCTCACCGGGATTCGAACCCGGACCCCTTTCGGACGAATGATCCGAGGCCATCGCTTAGACCACTGCGCCACCGGGGCTGCCCGTAAGTTATTAGACGACACGTAAATAAAAGAAATACTTTCGTATGTTCGAAATCAATACACGTATTCGCAGCTAGGTATAGATAAAAAAAGTTTACGTGCTTTTCCCATAAGAGCGCACACCCAACCTAAATGTGCACGCGACACCACTGGTATATATATAATATACACTATATTGCCAAAAGTCTTCGGACACCCTCCAAAAGCAAATGAACGGATCCGTTGTGTTGTTAAGATGCGCGGTACAGCTGCAAACGGTATAAAAATAAGCCTGCAGCTGACCGCAATCATATCGCACTGTGAGGTTGAGTGAAAAGGTCACGGCGGGAGAGAACTGACTCTGAGAAAGGAAAGATTGTTGGGTGTTATATTGGTGGGCTGTGTATAAGAGAAAACGAGAGGCGTTTAAACATACCTAAGTAAACTGTTTTGGATATACTGAATAAGTGGAAGATACATGGCGTGGTCATCCTGAACAAATCGGTTAACCAGCACATCTACCTTGATATTCTGGACAATTATGCCCTACCAACTCTGTGGAAATACTATGGAACCGAACCTTGTTGGTACCAGCAGGATAATGCACCGAGCCATAAAGCAAAGAGTGTTACGGCGTAGTTTGACGATAATTCCGTATGGTGTGCGGACTGGCCAGCACAGAGCCCTAATTTTAATCCCATAGAGCTAGTATGGGATAAATTAAAGCGCCGCATAAGAAGTTTGAAACCAAGGCCTACTAGTAAGCAACATTTAGCGGCAGCATTATGTACTGAATGGAAGCGCATACCTATCGCTGTGTTCCAAAAACTTGTCCAAAGCATGTCTCGAAGAGTCAGTGCATGCATTAGATATACATATATACAGTATATCATCATAATCAACTATTATCAGTCCACTGCTGGATGAAGGTCTCCCCAAATTTCTTCCACAATTGTCTGTCTTGGGTCTGTCTCCTCCATGTCACTCCAGCATACTTTCGAATTTCATCCATCTATCTCCCATGGGGTCTTCTTCTGGGAATCCATAAGTTTCTTTTCTGTCCCTCGGAATCCAGTCTAAAATTTTGGTTGTCCATCGGTGGTCTGTTCTTCTAGCGACATGTCCAGCCCATTGCGATTTCAGCGATTTCACTCTGGTTACGATGTCGTCCACTCCTGTCATTTTCGTTATCCATAAGTTCCCTTTCTTATCGTTCCTGGTTACACAAAGCATGCATCTCTCCATGCTTCTTTGAGTTGTCTGCAGTCTTTGTATGTCTATTTTAGTTAAGGTCCATGTCTCTACTCCATACGTAAGCACTAGCAGGATGCATTGATTAAGCACTTTTCTTTTGAGACATAATGGCATACTGCTCTTAAAAATTGTACTGTTTCTTCCAAAAGCTCTCCATCCAAGTTTTATACGCCGATTAATTTCTTTATCAATGTGACCCTCACTTGATATCTGCTGCCCAAGATAAATGCAGGAATCGGTTGTCTCAAGCTTTTCTCCACCAATCGATAAATCTTCGTTTCTTGTAAAAGCATTGAACATCACTTTTGTCTTCTGAAAGTTCATTTTTAATTCCACTTCTTTGCTCTTGTCAGCAAGTTCTTGGATCATTCTCATGTATATACATACACTATCTACCAACAAGTAATTGGACACCCCTGCAATCGACGATATTTGCGGTCCTGATACACGTCACGGCCGCCGCCGTTAAATAATGTGTGGGAAAAAACAACGCAACCAGTCGCATGCAAGATGCCACGCAGTTTGGAGCTCTCTGATTTCGAGAAAGGTGTAATCGTCGGGTATCACAGAAATGGCCGATCCATACGTGACATATCCAGCGAGTTGAAGTACCCAAAATCGACAGTGGCCTACGTGATTGGCAAGTGGAAGATGCGAGGTGACTGTCGGAATGTGCCCCGACCCGGCAGACCCACAAAACTGGGAGTTATATACTGACGGGTGTTGACTAGAGAAATTCGAAAGAACCGCACCAAATCGATGGGCCACATCTGCGAGGAGTTTCAACAAGCATCCGGGAGTGATATTTCTATAAATACCATCCGTAAGGAAGCCCATCTGCTCGGTTATCATGGACGTGCTGCCGCCCACAAGCCTTTGATCACCAAGTCCAATAGCGCTGCTCGGCTAACGTGGTGCAAAGAACGTCGACAGTGGAACAGGTTCTGTGGAGCGACGAATCAAGGTTCATCCTCTACCGTTCGGAGGGTAGGGTCTGGGTTTGGCGTCTGCCTGGAGAACGCCTCGTGCCGGAATGTATTGTGTCAACTGTGAAGTTCGGCGGCGGTGGAATTATGCTATGGGGGTGTTCCTCCTGGTATGGCACGGGACCCTTGGTAGAAATTCCTGATAGACTCAACGCCGAGACCAACTGCACCATTTTGGATGACCATGCGCTTCCTACGTTGTGGCAGTTTTACTGGGTGGAGCCATGTTACTTTCAGGATGACAATGCCACCTGTCATGTTGCGAGGTCCACCATGGCTTTGTATGGTGACAATGGGGTTAATCGAATGGACTGATCTGCGCAGATCCCGGACCTTTACCCTATCGAGCACCTCTGGGACGAGTTGGAGCGTCAACTTAAGGGGTGCCCCCACCGTCCGAAATCGGTGAAGGAACTGACCTGTCTTCTCCAAGCCGAGTGGAAGAAAATACCGCTAGCCGTCGTACAACGCCTGGTTGAGAGTATGCCCCGGAGGGTCGCAGCTGTAATCGCCGCTCGTGGAGGCTCCACCAACTATTGAAGGTGAATATACTTCGTTTTCCTTTGCTATCACATTTGGCCAATTACTTGTTGATAGATAGTGTATATATATGTACACACACACACACACACACACACACACACACACAGGGCGTTCACAAGTCTTCGCAGTGGGTATCGTAGATTATATAGAAATCATACAAATGTATTACGGGAACGTATAATTTACTCACTTACAGAAAGTGTTGAAACTGTTGTCCTTCACACAACTAACTGTTTCACCCATGTTTTCAAACACATCTGCGAAAGTCGTGAAGTCCCTCCACAGTGATGTTGAGGCTGTTCCACTTAAATTTGATGGTGCTACAGCTAAAGTTTTTAAATTAAGTAACTTGTATGTTTAATTTTAGTTCTTACGTTTTCCTTGATAACATATCAAGCTTCAAAATATGTTTCACAGAAACATCAATTTTCACCAGCTTCTAATGAGTTGAAAGTTTCCAAAATATAAATGTTGATTTCATCATTGCCGCTCAGAAGGAAGAAACACTCTTTAAATCAACAATCACATTCTGGAAACTTTCAGTTCATCACAAGCTTGTGGGCATTGGTGTTGCTGTGAAACACATTCTGGTTTCTTAATGAGACGAAATAACTTCCAGCATTTATTTTCCTCCTTTGTGATTTCAACACGAACGTATTTGTTGGCCCCGACGCCTTTCTCAATCTCCTTAACATTAAATTAATCCATATTAACAAATAAGGCATTAACTCCGAGAAGACATGCGGTGGAATGGAATGTTAGCACGTCAAATGAAAACTTCTGAATGCTCAATGCAAAAGATGCGATGTGAAAAGTAACTCTCAGTCTTACAATGTGACACGTGGGGTGTAAGAGAGTGAATCACCAGAGAAGCAGGTGACAGGAGTTTGCGAGAGTCTTGCTCTGGAGAATCGGAGTGAAAACAAACGCAAAGGAAGTATCGTTTTACGATATGGTATCGGTGAGTCTAGCGTCCTTTTACGATATGGTTGAATCGTTTGTGATATCGTTTATGTAATTTTACGATATGGTAGTATCGTTTATGATATTGTTTATCGTTATGGTAGTATCGTTTATGATATCGAAAGTTAGTATCGTTTTACGATATGGTGTCGGTGAGTGTAGCGTGTGCTCCGTATCGGGAGCGGTGAAAATCTTCGTCGCTCTAAGAAAGAGACGGTAATAGTTTTGTATGACAAATGTCTTTTCACTCCTATGGCACCAGGATCGAGCAGAAAATTCCATGTACGCATTTTTCTTTGATATATATATTTGCTTTTCAGAAATAAAACGGAAATAAAACTGGGTAGAAATCGGGCCAGGAACACCTTGACACGATCCGTTTGACCCGCAAGAAATTGTCGACCCGTTGACCCGCTGACCCGTGACGACCCGTGACCCGTTTTCATCTCTGACCACGAGATGGATACCTGACCAATATAAGGTACCCTGAATGCCTTCTAAGGAGTAGAAATTCTAAAACTCAAGCACGTAATGCCGTGAAAAGTAACAGATTAACCACTCGTGACCTGGAGTGGAAATTAAAAATTTCAGAATCGTTTAATTTCCATCACTCTGAAATGTAAGGATGAGGTGCATTTTAACGGAACTTTCTTCGCGACTGATCGCACATGGGTTGAAACCAATTGAGTGCATTGAATATATGCATACTCAGCTTATTGTAAGAATTAGTATCAAGATTTCTTTATATCTGTACTTCCATTCGCACACATTTTTGTGGTTGTTACTCTCTTGTATTACAACCTTTCTAGTCTAAAAGTTACTGCAGATTTTGGACGTCTTGTAGATCATTTTTACCAATTGAAATCGTTTGTCATCTTCTTGACAGCTTACTTTCTCTTGACAGAATCGCATACAGGCTCATGTGCGGCACCAATGTATTACTACTCTTGCTCAATGACTTTGAGAAACAGAAATCTTCCAGCTTTCCTTGAAGTACTATGCATGCAAGCCGATCACTTCCTTCTACTCGTGTACCGTATAGTTAAGTTGCTCTTTGCTGTATATGCTGGTTATTTCACGGCTCCATATTTATTTTTGCGTAAAGAGTAAGGTGTTACGTATTGCTATTATGTACATTGTTATATTCAATGGTGGCGTTTTATTTGATGCATGTGTGGATAAAATATCATTTTCGCAGTGGATTTAAAAATTTTCTTTCCGTGTTGAGACAAAATGATTTTAATATTGTCCTTTTGTAGTATGATTACCAGTATGATTTTGTTTGAGGAAGAAAAAAACAACAACTATCATACAGAATTTTGGTATTTTGAATTTTGATGAATACATCTCAAGAGCTTACTCGTATTGGTAATGTTCAACTTTTTTGTGCAATTTCTGCATGATATTCAATTCAACGTGTGTAGTAGAACAACTGCTACAGGCATGTTTTTGGTGCAATAAGAGTTTCGGTGAAAAGCTAAATGGATATCTTTCAGATTTTCAAACCCTGTTCTGAAATTCCGTAAAGCCCGGAAGTTGAGGCAAAATGCCTTAAAATGCTTTTTTTGCCTTTTCGGCTCATATTTGAAGAAAATACCTTTTTATGTTTTTAATGCCTTTTTTTGCCTATACTCAACAAATGCACTATTAAAAATGATTTCTTCTTAAGAATGCGATAAAATCAAAGTTTTGATAACAATCTAGCGCGCAGTCGTAGTGTTCCCGGTAAACACGTAATGTTTTTTTAAGTTATTCACTTCTTTTAAAAATTCTTTTTTAGGGTATAGGAGTACAAACCATAAGGTAGGTGGCATTTTCTCTAAAACGAAATCACAGTCGGCAGACATCTGAAAGTAAACACGAGTACAATCGGTACATTCAAAACGAGGTGCTCCAATTTAAGCAGCGGTGGCAGACGCATGCGCAGAGTCTGCGATGGTCGGCATCTCATTTTATGTTTTGCTCTCCCTAGAATCCTAGATGATATTTTCTGCGCATAGCGGAAATAGCCGAATCCAGTCAGATAACATTGTAACGAATCAAGCTAGAGTGAAAACCAAGAATGCACGTACACACATAAGACCTTGAACGTAAGCGCAAAACAAGGGAGGAAGATTCTGTTAGTTCGCTAACCCTAATAGAACTTGCTCTGCGTCCAAGTGAAACAATAATGCCAAAAGCTGCTTCTTCAACCAGTGCTAAAGTAAGTCGGTATGTTCAAGAGTATGGAAGTGATATCTTGTCAACTGATGGAATGGTGTTGTTTTGTAAAATATGTGATACGAAACTGAATTACGAAAAGAAATTCTTCATTTCACAACATTTGGCAACAGCTAAACATAAAGCTGCTGTTATTCGGAAGATTGGTGAAAAAAAGACATGTTTGATTTCGTCATTTGCTTCTACTTCGAGCAAGCAGTCACAGTTTGCAAGTGATTTGGGCCATGCTTTTATAGATGCTGGAATACCTTTGTGGAAGCTGGAAAATAATTCACTGAAAATGTTTTGGAGAAATATACAAAGGAAAATATTCCGTGCGAAGCAACTTTGCGGAAAACATACTTAGATTCCTGCTACGTCGGTATAATGAAAGAAATACGAGAATATGTTGGGGATAAAAATATTTGGATCAGTATCGATGAGACAACAGACGCCACAGGAAGGTATGTGGCAAATGTTGTTATAGGTACAATGGAACCTGCTCAACCCTCAACTATCCACTTACTTACATCAGAACAACTTCCAAAAACAAATAGTAGCACGATTTCTCAGCTTTTTGCCTCTTCATTAGCTCTTCTTTGGCCTGGCGAAATAAAGTATGAAAATGTACTATTGCTTTTAACAGACGCAGCTTCTTATATGAAAAGGCTGCACACAGGCTGAAAGTTCTCTTTCCAAAAATGCGTCATTTAACTTGTTTGGTTCATGCTCACCACAGAGTAGCCGAGGAAGTACGTGGGTTATTTCCCGATATTGATGCGTTAGTGAGTAATGTGAAGAAAATTTTTCTTAAAGCTCCTCATCGAGTTCACTTATTCAAAGAGATGGAACCAAATCTTGCTCTACCGCCTAAACCGATTTTGACAAGATGGGGAGCATGGATATCAGCCGCTGTATATTACGCAAATAATTTGAACAAGATTGCTGAAATTGTTAACAGTTTTCAAGAGGATGAACACTGCGCAATACGCAATGCTCAAGAGATACTAGCTGAAGATTCCATTCGTAACGATTTAAGTTTTATTCGAGCACACTTTTCACAGTTGCCCGATATCATTACTTTGCTGGAAAAAAGGAACGAAACGTTAGTCAATGCCTTTAAAATATTAAATGATGTAGTTAGTCCAATTAAATGTGTTCCCGGGAGAAAGGGTCAAATCGTGAGTGAAAAATGTCAACGAGTTCTTTCAGCAAATAATGACTTGGAGAAAATCAGTCATCGCTGAAATACTCCAAGGTGAAAGTTCAACTTCTATTGAAATGGATCCTACAACTGCCTCATGTTTCAAATACGCTCCCATTAATTCCGTAGAAGAAGAAAGATCATTTTCGCTTCTAAAACATATTCTAAGTGACAGAAGGCAGAGTTTCACGTTCGAACATTTAAAAAAACACCTAGTACTTATGTGTAACCGCAAAAAATAAGTTAGTGATAATCTGATAAATGATTTTGCCAATTCAGTTTAACACCTGTGTATAATTCAGAATTTTTCGACCACTTCTATAAATGCCTATTTTTATGCCTATTTTGATGCTTTATTTCGCTTATTTGCCTGCCTATTTTTAGCATTTTTACTGCCTCAACTTCCGGGCTTTACTTATTAGTCTTGTACAATTTACCCAACGATGTCCAGAAACATGAGAAATTTCAGACGTACATTATGCTTTGCTCCACTTAAAGGCATCCATATAATCTCGAATCGATTCTCAACAGGATGCGCAGGTACTTCGAACACTGTACTACACAATGAAACAGTGAGAAAAAGAAGGAAAGTTTTGAAAAGATTTAGTGATTGTGTGTGTGGGTGGGTGTGGGTGTGTGAGTGCGCGCGCGCTTCTTAGGTCTTCATCAACTGCTCTTTAAAGGTCATTTGGAGAGAGAGAGAGAGGGGGACTTTCGTAAAGAGGGAAATTTCTAAATGAGCAAATTATTTTTTTAATGAGGGAATTATAAATGGTTATTGAACATATTAACTATCTATGATGCAACATTAAGTTATCATCTCGAAATGTAAGACGAAAAGATGTACTTCATGCTAATCTTAACCAGAAGAAAGCAGTACACGTCAATGCACGATGAAAAACTTGTTACAATTAAAAATCATGACAAATAAAATCTTCAATCAAATTACACAAATACAAGATTAAAAAAATTATATCTTTCGATCCTGTAGTAGGATGGAGCAATACGACGTTCACAGGTGAAAATCTCCTAGGCTGGAGCAATACGACTTTCACGGGTGAACATCTTCTAGGCTGGACCAATACGACGTTCATGGGTGAAAATCTTCTAGGCTGGAGCAATACGACGTTTACAGGTGAAAGGCTGAGGAGCAATACGACGTTCACGGGTGAAAATCTTCTAGGCTGGAGCAATACGACAAACACGGGTGAAAATCTTCTAGGCTGGAGCAATACGACGTTCACGGGTGAAAGGCTGAGGAGCAATATGACGTTCACGGGTGAAAATCTTTTAGGCTGGAGCAATACGACGTTTACGGGTGAAAGGCTGAGGAGCAATACGACGTTTATGGGTGAAAATCTTCTAGGCTGGAGAAATAAGACTTTCACGGGTGAACATATTCTAGGCTGGAACAGTACGAAGTTCACGAATGAAAGGCTGAGGAGCAATACGATGTTCATGGGAGAAACGCTGATTAGGAGCAATACGACGTTCATGGGTGAAAGGCTGAGAAGCAATACGACGTTCACGGAAGAAAACCTTCTAGGCTGGAACAATACGAGATTCATGGGGGAAAATCTTCTAGGCTAGAGCAATACGACGTTAACGAGAGAAAATCTTCTAGGTTGGAGCAATACGACGTTCATGGGTGAAAGGCTGAGGAGCAATACGATGTTCACGGAAGAAAACCTTCTAGGCTAGAGCAATACGACGTTCACGGGTGAAAGGCTGAGGAGCAATACGACGTTCACGGGTGAAAGGCTGAGGAGCAATACGACGTTCACGGGTGAAAGGCTGAGGAGGAATACGACGTTCACGGGTGAACATCTTCTAGGCTGGACCAATACGACGTTCACGGGTGAACATCGTCTAGGCTGGAGCAATACGACGTTCACGGGTGAAAATCTTCTAGGCTGGAGCAATACGACGTTCACGGGTGAAAATTTTCTAGGCTGGAGCAATACGACGTTCAGGGGTGAAAATGAAAATTTTCTAGGATGGAGAAATACAACATTCACGGGTGAAAGGCTTCTAGGATTGAGCAATACGACGTTTATGGGTGAAAATCTCCTAGGCTGCAGCAATAAGACTTTCACGGGGGAACATCTTCTAGGTTAGAGCAATACGACGTTCACGGGTGAAAGGCTGAGGAACAATGCGACGTTCACGGGTGAAAATATTTAGGCTGGAGCAATACGACTTTCACGGGTGAACATCTTCTAGGCTGGAGCAATACGACGTTCACGGGTGAAAATCTTCTAGGCTGGAGCAATACGACGTTCACGGGTAAGAGGCTGAGGAGCAATACGAATTCACGAGTGAACACCTTCTAGGCTGGAGGAATACGACGTTCACGGGTGAAAATCTTCTAGGCTAGAGCAATACGACGTTCACGGGTGAAAATTTTCTAGGCTGAAGCAATACGACGTTCACGGGTGAAAATCTTCTAGGCTGAAGCAATACGACGTTCACGGGTGAAAATCTTCTAGGCTGGGGCAATACGACGTTCACGGGTGAAAGGCTGAGGAGCAATACGACATTCACGGGTGAAAGGATGAGGAGCAAAACGACGTTCACGGGTGAAAGGCTGAGGAGCAATACGACGTTCACTGGTGAAAATCTAGGCTGGAGGAATACGACGTTCACGGGTGAAAATCTTCTTGTCAGGAGCAATACGACGTTCACGGTTGCCGGGCTATTGTGTGTGCTTGACTTCCTAAATAGTGAACGTAACTATTATAATTTTTTCTTTACTAGGTTTTACCTGAGACTTCGTTCGCGCGGAACTCGAAACATATTATCTATTATCAGAACATACTCTCTCAAAATACAGTTATCATATGTAGTTACAATGCAGATGATGTCGAATTTAAAAATACGTTTTATTCCACATACACTGGAAGAATTCCTCATACCAAGAAGGAATTGGCGGACGATCATGAAATTTACGTATGTTAATGGGACCGAGATTACGTAGGTGTGATGTTAATTTCGGGACCAACCAGTGAGCGCTTACGCCACAGCACGGCGTAATATGCAAATTATCTTCGGTGGTATTTAAGGAGTACGGCGAAGTGAATGTAATCAGTCGTCGGAGTACGGACACGTGCGAAGATCCTAAAGAAGCTGCAATGCCTGGACATGGAAGACGTGTACGATTTCAGCAGTTATCGGACTTTGAGCGAGGTCGTTTAGTCGGACTCAGCGAGGCCGGGTGGTCGTATCGTCGTATTGCGGAGAGAATTGGATGGGAAGTATAGGTGGTCGTACGATGGTGGCGTAGATGGTCCGCGGAACATTCCCGCACGAGAAGACGTGGAACCGGGAGTCACAGACGGACTGATGAGCAGACCGATCGACGCATAAGAAGAGCGGCGATGTCAAGCAGAACATCCACTGCGACGCAAATCCGAGCTACCGTTGCACCTGAGGTGACTGTGCGAACAATTCGCAACCGTCTACTGGATGCAGGACTACGTGCACGTGTGCCTCTGACTCCAGCCCACAGTCAGGAACGGCTGCAGTGATGTTGCCAACGTCTGCAATGGGGAACGCAATAGCGATCTGTCGTGTTCAGCGATGAAAGCAGATTCTGCTTGGGAGCCTCCGATGGCCGTATGCGTGTTCGCAGATGCACAGGGGAGCGTCTCCACCTTTCTTGCATCCGCCAGCGACACACAGGGCCTACACCTGGTCTCCTGGTGTGGGGAGCGATCAGCTATCGCTCCCGTACACAACTAGTGTTTGTACCGGGTGCGTTAAACAGCACCTCCTACATCAACAACATCATTCAGCCTGTTGTTGTGACATTTGTAAGGTCGGTCCATCGTGCTGTTTTCCAGCAAGATAACGCACGCCCAAACACGGCACGTGCAACGCAACATGCACAGGGTGTGAGACAACTTCCATGGCCTGCACGTTCACCGGATTTGTCCCCCATTGAGCACGTGTGGGATTTTATGGGACAACGACTTATCCGGTCTCCACGGCCAGCCACGACCATCCCCGATTTACGCGTCCAGGTTGAGGATGCTTGGAACTCAATACCCCAAACTTACATCCAACATCTGTACGACAGACTCCATGCCAGAATTGCACAGTGTGACGCAGTTATGGCGGTTCAACCTCGTACTAACCATGTTACATGGAAATGTTATTTTTCAGTTTACCAGCAAATACAGCTGTATTTTGCCATAATGTTTTGATCACGTTTTCCTCTGTATTCCGTTATTATGCTGTATAAATTTCGTTAGTATCAGACGTCTTCTTCTTGGTGTTCTTTTTTCACTTTCGGCCAGTGTATTTGCTTCTAATCATCCGATTGAAAAAAATCTTTTATCTTTCGATTCCATTTATGTCGAAGAGTATTTTAGATATAGTTCCTTTTTCAAATTACGCATAGATTTTTCGCTAGGGGGCGTAAAAGTAAATTACATTTTTACCGATAATTCTTCTTCTAAAACTTCGATTTGAAAAAAAAAAATTCTTCATGCGGATACACCTTCTGATGAAAAATCTTTTGCATATAATTTCAAATAATTTTTGCTTCTGATGCATTTGACATAAAATCTGAGCTCCTAAAATATTGATTAAAAACATTCTTTCGTGGACTGATGCCACTCACTCCGATAAACCTTTTCGGAATATTTTCTTCTTAAAATATTCCACAGTTTCTCCGCCAGAGGGCGTAGATGTATATCTTATTTTCATCAATATCTCTACTTCTAGGAGTCCTATTTGAAAAATTCCTTCTTTGTTGGATAGTGTTTCCAGTGTGACATGTTTTTCATATAATTTGAAAATTTTCAAGTAAATCATAGACTTTCCGCTAGGGGGAACAAAGGTAAATTCCGTTTACTGAGTTATTTCTGCTTCTAAAACTCCGATTTGAAAATTTTTTCCTGTATCGCATGCAAGACTTGATGGAAAATATTTTTCACATGATTTCTAATGTTTGGTAAAGAATGGTTTGGCCCCCAGGGTGCATAAGTGTTAATTTCTGCTTCTGATGTATTTGTAGCAAAATCTGGGCTCCTGAAAACTCGACCAGATTTTTTTCCTTGGACCGATACCGCTCATATGGAAAATCCTTTTGAGAATACTTTCTTCCTACAATAATGCATGGTTTTCCCAACAGTAAAGTCACATAAAAGTCACATCTTATTTTTGTCGATATCTCTGTTTCTAAGAGTACGATTTGAAAAATTCTTTCTGTGTTGGAGAGTATGTCCGGAGCGAAATGTTTCTCATCTAAATTCATGTTTTTCTTAACGCACAAGTCTGCTCCCAGAGAGCGTAAGCTCACGATTCCATTTGCAGCAATATCTGAGGGATTAAAAACCCGATTGAAACACTTCTTTCTTCCGTCAGATACTATTGCTTTCCATACCGATTCCATTGACATTGAATAGCTTTGAAAAATTTAATTTGCGTCAGAACGGATTCAAAAGACGTGTTTATTTCACCCGAAAATTAGGTGTCATCTTTCTTGCTTCTGTTTTTGTTCGAATCTCCATTAAAGATAAACTAAGCCAAAATGCCGTAAGAAAACGATTTGTATACAGTAAACACTTCCCATCCGAAGTTAAGTATTTCCGTCCGTATGTCATATGCATGAACAGAAAGTTCACATCGCTGTTCGTTAGCGCATTCTCCAAACCAATATTCCTTAGAAGGAACACCGCACTCATCGAATCCTCACTTTGGCATTTCTGTTGGTTGCATACATAATTTTTAGTAAAGAGTACAAAGAATAAAAGGACGGAATACACATCCGAAACAGGTCAGTTCCTCGAACTTCATTCAAGTATTAAAATAAATAAATTAGAGAGGGATTTTTTTAATGGTCACATAGATAAAATCCGATAATCCAGCACATGAACAGAAGATTGTACTTCGTCATATCGCGAACTACAGAGAAACCGAAACAAACAAAAAATATATTTAAATTTTTTTTATCTATTTGTTTTAGAATAGAGAGACTTTACATCAGAATTCTTCGCAACTTGTTAATGACATGACATTCACACCATTTCTATCAAGCGCGTGGAAGCAACTAACCAAAACCCGTGACTGTAAACACCATTTATGATGCAATGTACAATATGAATAATTACATGACATTCGTCCTGGTAAAGCTAGGTCAATACCCAGCGAAAGCTTGGTCGACTTGAAAAAATAAAATATTTGTGACAAACGTTGTGTTATCTTAATATAATATCTTCCTCTGTATTTGGTGTGTATCTAACAAAAGTGCTACACGCAGTATCTCTGTTACTTACCGTCGGGGAAATTATTGGAACCGTACTTAATTACTCATAGACGAGCTATTTTATTCCAACTCCTCTGTCAAAAGTTTGAAGATATTAGAAGGTTCTGCATTTTAACGAGCTATTTATGAAATATTATGTACTTTAGCTGCTAATAAGTCGTTCCTACTTGTCCACTGACTTTCGGAGAGCCCATTGTGTGAGATGGAAATTTTTTCAGAAGTGACTGAAATCGACGCGTGGTAAAAATGTCTTAAAAATAACTGCAGTTCACAGTTATGTTGGAGGAATAAAAGGCTTTAAGTCCAACTGATTTTGAATTCTTTGCAGCGGCGCATTTATCATTGACACGTGAATTTCATCTAGACAACTTTCTTGAAGTTTCTGTGCTCTGCTGTATCTGTGCTCTCTATCGATGTAGTACTAACAAAAGATTCTCCAGCATCTATAAGATGGTGAAATATAGAAACGATATTTATTCTGCTTTTCTCTCTGTATCTGCCACAGATACTTATTTTTGAATCTTTTTGAGAGGACTTTTGCTTCGACAGGAGTTATAAAACCTTTCAAGTTTCGAAGACAGCTCTTTAAACCTTGACTAATTAAAAGGCAAGCTTGCGAAACAAATGAACATCTCGCAGTTTCTAGAGAGAAAATATTGCCAGGGCATGTTGTTATTGAGTTTCCAATAAGAGCTCTGCTTCTCTAATTAAGCCAAGTAAACAATTCTTTCAAAAACTCTTTGTTCTTGCTTGAGTGAAACATAAAATTTCTCGATTACTGAGAAGGTAGCTTTGCATCTTCTTGTAGAAAGATCACTAATTCGGAGCTATTTACCCAGGTAAGATTCTCATTTCCTTCAAAAAAAAAAAAAAAAAAAGAAAAAAAAAGGGAGACTTAGGAGAGCTTGAAATTGCAAGCGAAAGAGATGTTTGCTTTACGTGATCAGTTGTTGTTTCAACGCAAATATGCCGGAAATTTAATTAGATCACGGGCTTTCCGCAGGTTTTTGTTCAATAGCAGGAAACTATTTATCACACATACGTATATATCCTGGCATTATCGTTAGCTGTGCAGATCTTGAAACTCTGAATTTCAGTTCCTTTCTTCTTCCTGGAAACAGTGCTGCTTTTGTTGTGCCCGGAAACCCAAAGACTAATTAAATTACTAAAATATTCTGGTGAGTAGGAATTTTAAGTTTTTACTAATTACAGTGGAACAAATATTCTTTCTTTTTTCAACAAATTCTTCCGAATTTCCCGCTCAGTGGAGTGTAAAGCTACCATCAACGCTATTTATAACTCTGTCATCCACACCTCTTAATATAAATCTCTACTGTTTTCGTCGTTCTCGGCATGTACAATGAATGCTCAGCGAAAACTGCAAAACAGAAGTAAAATAAAAATAAATCCTAAAGTGATACTAAAGTAAGCAATCAACTTGGCATTGCAAGCTATGCCGAGAAAACCTAAATAAGTGTATGGCAATAAAGTATTTCAACTGTTTTGAAAACTGTCATTATTTTGGATACAAAATTCGGTATGACATATGGCATTAAGTAAAGAAACTGATTTCTTAAAAAAAATTGTTTATTTTGTTGGATAGGAAATGAAATTTAGCAAAAAAATAACTGAAGTAATTTAACAAGGTATGCATAAAAAAGAAGTATGAAACACAACTAGACTACTTTTAGAACGCCATCGTAAAAAATAAAAAAAAATACGTCCTTATACTATCACTTTGTCCGTCCTCCATCCTGTGGACACCATATCTCTGCAACTATTAGACCGATTTGAAATATTCTTTCTACATTGGGAACTCAAAATGTGAAAACGGTATCCTTGCTTTCCGGTACTTTTCCGATGCACAATTTTGCCGTAAAGGGCGTAGATGCAGATGCTACCGAATTCGAGCTTTGGTTTGGAATATCCGATTGAAAAAATTCTTACTTGCCTTTGAAAAAAGTAAGAATTTCTTTTTATAACGAAGACTTTGAATAGAGTTTCTTTTCCAAATAATGTACAGTTTTTCCGCTAGGGGACGTAAAGGTAAATTGCGATTTCTGCGATATCTCTGATTTTAAAAGTGCCATTTGAAACATCTTTTTTGTGTCGGACACAGTTCTTGGTGGAAAGCGTTCAGCACATAATTTCTACTTTTGGTTAAAAATTGCTTTACTACTGGGAGCGTAAATGTATATTTATATTTCCGATGCATATTTTCAGCGATATCTGCGCTTCTGAAGACTATTGAATCCGTTGTTGTCAGATACCACTCACTACGGAAACCTTTTGCTTTTACTTTCTGCTTAAAGAAATTCGCAGTGTTTCCGCCTGGGGTAGAAGTGGGGAATCTTCTCATGTTGGAAGGCCGCATTAACATACATACATACATACATACATACATACATACATACATACATACATACATACATACATACATACATACATATCACTAAGCTGTTCTCTGAGATTCAGAGGTTAGCTCCAAAAAGAAATACAAACTTCCAGATATTTTTACTTATTGTTGTCGTATCAAACTTCTCCATTTAGAGCGATCTTGACATACAACTCGTACTTCACTGATATCCATTACACGCCGTACACAAGATCTTTTATATTTCATACTCATAATCTTTTTCTCATGCAGACACTCCAGAATCTGATCCACCAATGCCTTCCTTGACTTTCCTCTGCCTTTCCTTCCTGCCACTTGGGCTGAAAATATTTTCTTAGTAAGCATTTCATCACTCATTCTTTCAACATGGCCAAACCACCGAAGCATATTGGTCTCCACCTTGCTAACAACATTTTGCTTCACATCACACAACTGCAATACATCTTCTCACACAATCATATCGTGTCTTGCCACAAACTTCACGTAAGTAATGCATTTCTCCAGCACACAAACGACTCCTATGTTTCTTCTGCAGTACCCAGGTTTCACTACCATACATCAGAGTAGGAACAATTACTGTTTCATACACAGCCATGCGGGACTCTCTAGAGAACCCATCATTCCTGTGAAAACCTCCCAGAGCAGCTATGACTTTCAAAGAAGAATTCACTCGCCTACTGATTTCACCATCCAACTTGTTCTCTGTCAAACATGCTTCCTAAATACACAAACTCACTCACCTGGTCAATCACAGTGCCATTTATACTTACATTACATTCAGTGCTACCCGTTCCTCTCCCAAACACCATAACTTTGGTTTTTCCTTTATTTATACTCAGTTTGAATTTCATGCAAACTTCGTGCATCCGAGTCAACGTACTCTGCAACTCACTTTTGCTCTCTGCCAACAGGACAGTGTCATCAGCATACAGCAATCTGCACACACGGATATCACCAAGACATAAACCACTATTATCTATTTTGGCCTCACGCATGCATGCATCCATAAATAGATTAAACAGCCATGGTGACATTACACAACCTTGTCTAACTCCTGCACCAATGGAAAACCATTTTGATAAAACACCATTCACTCGTACACAAGCTCTACTACCAGCATACATGGCTTTTACACTATTAAGTAGATTCCCAGTAACACCATATTCATTCAATACCTTCCACAAAAGCGCCCTATTCACTCGGTCGTAAGCTTTCTCTAAATCTATGAAGGCAGTAAAAACTTTCTTCCCGCATTAAGTTAGTTGTAATTTAAAAAGGCCGCTTTCAAGAAACTTCAATTAGATATACTTCAAAATGTACATTATTTTGTAAACTCTTACTATGTATTAACTTCAAAAAATTAAAAAGGATTATTAATTCTGAAGTTAACTAGTCTTTTAATGACTTTGTTGTGACTGCTCTTTGTTGGAAAGCATTTGAATATTTAGTTGCAACATGGAGGTCCGCACTTTTAGCTGGTACTCTAGATTGGTATCCGTCATTTGTGACCTTAAGGGCGTCTTAATTTGGGTTAGGCAGGAGAATGTAGATTCGCAGAAATAAGTGCTTGAAAAGCAAGAAAGCATTTTTCGTGCATGTTGCCGAAGGCGTGGGTGTTCTATTGCATTTTTCCATATTTCTGATTTTCTTAGCGTCAAATAAGGAGTTATAACGTAAGCCTTTTTCATGAGCAAGATTGGTGTTACGCTGTCTAAAACCAGGACTAAGGAAATGTTGAATTAAATGAGAATACGATGCAATAGTTCCTAATTAAGCTTTTACGGCCAGACGAAACATATACAGAAGTCAACTTACGATAACGTTTTATTGGACCAGCAATATTTGAAGAACTCCACAATATGGTACTACAAGTTGTAAATTTCACATTTATCTTAACAGCGATCGAACATCTTCACACACACACACACACATACAGTACGCTGAGCAACTGCTGTATTGTCCTTTTTATCTATCGTTCTTATCACATTCATACGTCACTCACTGTGACCTCAATTGTGCTGCCAAGGTCATTTTTGTGAGAGAGAAGATGTCACGTTAAGTTTGGAAAGTGTAAAGGATAACAAACTCAAATTTACATTGGAAAAGGAACTAAAAATGAAAGTTATTTTAGAATTTACGTCACAGACTTTTAAATGGCGTCTTCTGAGAGCTCAGTTGATTCCATCTGTAGTTCTTTAGGAGCCGTAGAACGAAATCATGAGCGTAGCAGATGTTAAAATTTAGCCCTTATGATTTATGAACGACTTAATTGTGGCCGTCAGTCGGAGAGCATTATTTGGGTGAATCTTCTTTTTCGTATTTTAAATATGGTAATTTTAAGAATAAAATAAAAGTAATAAAAGACGAACAAAACGTATTCATAAAAATAGAAGGATTTGTTCTGCAAAATTTGGATTCATTCAAAAGGCCGCACTTAATGGCTAGAAGGCAGCAGGGTCTCCACCCCTGGCCTGGAGCATATTTGCATATCGTATATTTCTCCATATCTCTGGTTCTAACAGTCTGATTTGAAAAATACTTTCTTTGTCGGACAACTTTTCTGCTGCGCAATGTTTTCCACACGAAAGAACGTGCCATACGTTATGCTGAGACGATCGTTATCGAACAGACTAAGGAGAACAACTGTAACAAAAATGACCCAATAGATTTGCCTTTACCATGGAGAATGTTAGTCGAGCAGGAGAGAGTGCCGAAATTATGTTAAAGCTTATAAAAAAATTGTAATTCAGGGAATGATATCGAATTGTTGTAGTAGGTAATGTGATTTAGAGTTGATTAAAAAAGTGCATTTAGTAAACTACAGGAACATATCGATTAACTTCGAATAATTCAGTTTCATCAACGTAGGCGGCGCGCATTATAGTGGTCATATAGGTATATAAGGGCCTCTCACAAGGCTCTTGTGTCCTTCAAGGATGACAACTTTTGCCTGAAGATGGTGTTTATACACCGGAATGCAAAGCAATCTGTGAAGATCGTCAACTACTATTTGAGGACGCTATGGACCATGACTTGAAGTTTTAGCCTTTCAGTTTCTTTCCTTGGTTATTTTTTGATGTGTATCATCGTCATAAGGTATGTTTTTATAAATATTTTAAAGTTTTCATTAGAGGACATTTTCATTACGTTTAACCATATGGTTGAGTCCTAGAGAATGTGAATTGCCTGGAGTTGTGGCATGCATACAGCTTGGTCATCTGTGACGGCAAAGATGATTATTTCGTATTTGTGATTTAACCTATTTAAATTTCGTCTGACTTTTAATATCATGTATATGGACTGAACATATTTGAGTGCACTAGACTTTTGATGGCATTACCTCCAAGTGATTCGTTATATCTGGTTAAATATACGTCAGAGAATGGTATTGTTATATGAGATATGGAAAATAAATATTTAATATGCTAGAATTTACGTAGTGATTACATTATATATAGAGAGAGAGAAGAGAGGGAAAGGAAAAAGAAAAAAAAAAGAAAAAGTCTGCCTGTAGCAGATGATCGCAGATACTACTATGTCAGTAAAAAGTCATCCTATTGCAAATGGTCGCTTATATTATTGATCTCATACATTGGAAGTGGTATGCTTCAACGTACATAAATGTCCTTAGCTACTCAAGAATAACGTGTGAAGAGTTTTTTACAAACATACACACTTCTTGTTAAGTGTGTAATGTTAATATTAAACATTTTAAACTTTTTCTTAACCCGCAACTTTTGATACTGGAGGGCCTGAATTCACATTTATATTTACAGCACATTTGCAGCAATATCTGCGTGCCTTAGACCCGGCAGAAAAAAAGCTACTTTCGGTCAGATACTGCTAACTACGAAATTATTTTAGACTCATTTCTTGTCCGAAATAATTCTGAATTTTCCCGCTAAGCACGCAAATGTTTAATTTGTTTTTCTCGATATCTCAGCTTCTGCAAGTCCGATTAAAAAATCTTTCAACACCGGATGGCATTTACCTTGTAGAACATCTTGCATGAATCTCTGATTTTTTGTAGTTCACCGTTTTGGGGCTAAGTGGTGTTAGTGCGTATTTCTGTCTGAAACTCTATCTCCGTTCATTGAAGAATTTCTTCCTTAATGCATGTTATTAGCTACAGTAAATATTGGGAACATAATTTGGATTACCCTGTTAAAAGGATGAACAGTTTTCCTACTACTGGGCCTAAATGTCAAAAGCATTTTTCATTATCTCTACTCCGAGACGACGTATTTGGTACATTCTTTTTCCTTAACATAGTTTTTTGCTACGAAGAATAATTTTCGTATGTTTTCTATTGTTCCATTATTTCAAAATATTCCGCCAGGAGGCGTAAGCGCATATTTCTACTTGAATGTCCTTATTCGATTTCAAAAATCGCTTATAAAAATCCAACTTTCAATTTAAAAAAAAAATCCATTAGAAAATACTCTACTTAATAAAAATACTTTGCACCAATTTTCTTCTTGTAATAAAGCATATTTTTTTCGCTAGGGCACGTAAAGTTATAACACGTCATTCTCTATATCTCTTCTTTTAATTGTTTAATTTGAAAGTCTATTTTGCGTATGATAACTTCCGTTATGGGAAAAGTTCTGTGCCCATGACTTGCTAATTTTTGTAACACGCTTTTCAACTTCTAGTGGGGGTAAATAGCTATCTCTGCGTGGTTTCAGTTTTGTTGGAGCGGGCGCCAAGAGATTGAACGGTAATTGCATGGACCCCAGAAGACACCAGAAAATCGCAGGTCCCCTATGTCACTGGAGCAGAGAAGCAAACAATAAATTTAATTCGCACGTAATATCTTTATTTTTTGATTAGGGAAAAATATCAACATGGCACAATACTCTTTACTTCCAGCGGGCAAAGGGGGTATATAGGAAGTAATTCCTAGCGTAAAGTTCGAGTTTTTCTTCCTCTCTTACTTATATCCCAGAGGAAATATTTTTCTCCGACAAATATCTGAACTGCAACTGCTTGTCCTTTTTTTCTGTACTTTGGACGAAAATAGCTACAATATGTGAACTTCGATGCAAAGAGTTCATTAATGTCAGTCTTCATATTCCAAAGAAATAATGAATGAATAAAAGAAATTCATAATGAGTGAATAAAAGAAATAATGAATGAATGAATTAAAGAAATAATGAATGAATGAATAAAAGAAATAATGAATGAATGCATAAAAGAAGTAAAAGAAGAAATAATAATATTCTCTCACGCAGGCATCTGACCAAGTCGTGACACTGTCAAGAGATAAATTTTTACTGCTTTGATAATATCCTCTCTATACACTATGTAGAACAGAAGTTTGTCCCTTCTCACTGAGAAGATGGGGGGGGTTGTGCGTCTTTCTTCTCTAATGATATGTGGGGTGGTCTGCCACGAAAGATATGTTTCCCCGATCAGAAAGTTGGCTCTTAATTGATTTTTCTGAAACCAATATTCTCCCTGTTTTTCTAAGATGCGCAATTCAAGTCACTATTTCATGATGTCAATTAATGCTGAAGTATTTCCCCATAACAACTCTCATTTTCAGGAGCTCGATGATTCTATTTGTCCTTATGATTTTTGCTGCAACTTCGAAAGGCAGTTTGTACGGCAATGCATTCAAAATTCATATAACTTTAGTGGATGCCTTGAAAATCTTTTAAGTCTTCCATATTTCCTCACAAAACTAAGTCCTTTCAATTGCTTTAGTGTTTTTCTATAAAAGAAATCTGTGATTTTTAAATATATGAATGCCTATCATGCCAGTTTTTCAGCTTTCCATTATTTCCAGTCATAAGCAACCACATAATTGCTGAAGAAATTGGCTTCTCTGTTAAAAGAGAGAGAAAATGGAAAGAATACCATGCAGGACAACAACTTCTGTTGTGGCTTAAGATTAAATAAATTCAGCTTATTGTGTGCTTGAAACTCTGGAGATCGTGATCCATTCTTACAAGAGAATAATCTTCAGATCCATCAGATTCCTCGGTTGTAGGTTTAGAGTGAATGCGTCATTATAGATATGATCCTGCTTCTTAGCATAAGTATTCACGAGCGGAGAGTCTCGTTGGCACGAGCAATGATGCATATTACTGGAATGTTTTGATATACTTTTCATACCGACGCAATCCACGATGATGCTATTACATCATCATCTTTGTATAGGTGGGAATGATTCACTTTTACCTCAGAGGGCCTGAGGGAAAAGAAGATACTCTTCAAAAGAATACATCACCTGAAACCTGCACATCGGGGCAGAATGCAGGCAGTTTGGGGCAGAATGCAGGCTTCAGATACTTTCATAATGGGACTAAACAATACATAATGAAATTCATGTTATTGCATCACATTTTTCCAAGGATTCGATGACTGCACACGTATCGACCACTAAGTTTATTTTGAGGGTTATAGGAATAGCCAGGTAGCTACCTACACTCACTGATTTGAGATTTCTGTGGACTCAGCTGGACCAGCATTAAAGGTGTTGATTTCCTTTTGTAATGTTGAATTTCTATGACTACGCACGACTTTCGCCCATAGGCATCCGTGTTTCGAGTTTTGTAGGGTCGTAAGCACTGAATTAACACCTGAGACACAGTCTGCGTCAATAAATAGCTCAATTACGCAACTGCCCACAAAGATGCTCCAGCACAACACGGAGAATCTTGCCTCTGAACTATGATATATCCTGGCATTTTATATACACATGGAATTAGTCCATCGAGAGCACACAGTAATAAGGACACAATGCAGATAAATGATTCTGGCGAACTATGTGACAAAATAAACGATATATCATTCTATTTGCTTGTAGCACGCTGCATATGAACAACGGCGAGCATCCGTCTTCAATACATTTGTTTCTGATGTACAAATGAGAACATAACCCTTAGTTTGGTTTTTGCTGAGATCTATACCGTTTAACTAAATTAGTATAAAAAGGCCGTTCCATAAAAACTAAGAGTATTTTTTTTTTAGTTGGCAACAGGGGGAAAATAACCACATAGACGACTAATTGAATTAAGAAAGTATCTTGGCAACAGTTATTATCCGTGACAGACGATTCTGGTTTTGTTATTGCGCATTTGTTCGAGGTACGTCTGCATTTCGCCATACAGCTATGGAGCTCAGTGATTTAGAATTTAGAAGCGAAATGAGTTGTGCGATAAAACTTTGCTATCCTTTGGGTAAAACGGCTCCAGAAAAAGTTGATTTAATGAAAAAGCTTTTTAGATGGCACCATGATTTCAAAAAAGGCGTTTGTCGGCAAAACTTACTCCTAGGCGTGGTCGACCTGAAAGTGTTGTTACGGAGTGTATTGTTAACGCTGTTTAGGCAAACCAGCAAGAAGATCGACGAACGACGTCTGAAGGCGTCAACTAATATTTCAAAAACGTCGGCATTCGGCATTCTACGTGACAAATTACTGCTGCATCGTGTGTGCTCTAGATGGATACCTTATCACCTGATGAAAGAAACATTGTTAGCCAAAGTTCAGGTGTGTCATGAGTGGAAACAAATGATTGCAAATGATCCAAACTTTCTAAACACAGTAATAACTGTCGATGAAACATGGGTACACTGTTTTGACCACCTCACGAAGCGCACAACGAGTGTCTGGAAACACACGGGCTCGCCTGCTCCGAAAAAAGTCCGCCAATTCAGCTGGGAAGGTGATGATGATAATTTTCAAATCAGCTGGAAAGGTGATGATGGTAATTTTTAAATCAGCTGGGAAGGTGATGATGATAATTTTCAAATCAGCTGGAAACGTGATGATGATACTTTTTAAATCAGCTGGGAAGGTGATGATGATAATTTTCAAATCAACCGGAAAGGTGATGATGATAATTTTCAAATCAGCTGGGAAGATGATGATGATAATTTTCTTTGATCATAAAGGTCTAGTCTACCAGCATGCCGTTCTTCCACAAATTACTCTCAATGCTGAGCATTACATTTCCGTCTTGAAACGTCTGCGATGACACATATCGATTAACCCGCCGGTACTGGTGGGCAAGTGGACCCTACATCATGATCACGGCCGCCCACATGTGGCTGCTTGTGTTCAACAGTTTCTTACGAAATGCAGTATTAAAATCATGCCACAGCCTGCCTACAGTCCTGATATCGCCCCATGCGATTTCTGCTTGCTTCCAACAATGTAGGAGAAGTTCCGTGGCTCAACATTCAACACAGATGTTGACGTTATTCAAGCTGTACAGGGGTCGCTAAAACAGCTTCCACAAAACGCCTTCAAAACATGGTTTGAAAAGTGGACTGAACGATGGGACCGTTGCATATCATCCGAGGGAAGATACTTTGAGAAATAATAACATATACTCTGTTGTACCTATATTTCTTCATTTTGTGAGATTGTACACTCAGTTTTAACAGAACAGCCGTTGTACAAAGTTTTGTATTTAACAGCGGCTGGTGTTATCATAATAGCAATTTTATCATTTTCTTCCAATTCTTTGACATCTTTTGAAGTCAAAGAATTGTCAAGAATTCCTCCAATTGCGAAAACTTTGTCTTCTTGTCAGAAGCAAAAAAAAAAAAAAGCGTGTTTCTTCATTTTCTGTGAAAACTGTGCAGCGCGTTTTGTGCATGCATTCAGTGCAAGTCACTTGAAAATATATAGAATGCATTTACACTTCGTGCATCCATTCAGAATACCAATGTAAACTGCATATGGCTTACAGACATTTTCTTTTACTTTCTAAATTCTTGCCAAATTGCAAGAATTTAGAAAGTAAACGTTGGATTAATGTTCCGATGGCGAGATTTTTTTCCCTTCAGTCGGAGCTAGAAAATCGTCATTAATGCGCACTCGTACATGCATTAAGTGGCTATTGTTTTAAGAACAGTAGATCATTTTATGAAAATCTGTTGATACATCATCCTCTGCCATAAAGCTACTACTGCTACTAAATCAGGTGAACGGTACGCTGCCAGTACTATGACGAAACGCAATACTAAAGGTCAGCAAAACTGCTGCACTTGTGGAATGTGAAAAAGTGAAAATATTAAGTACACTCATCGTCAAAAAATTGTTGCACCCGAAAGGACGTGTCGGATTGCAATGCTATTCGGGAGGAAAGTAAAGGTTACCAGGAACAATAAATGATTAAACATTGAAACTCATATGGGCAATATTTATTGAGCTACACGCCAATAAGTAGTGTCTCTCAATATGGAGTCGGACCGCCATGTTTGCTCACACAGAATGCCAGACGTCTCGGCATGGAGTTGTACAGGTTCCTAATGGTGTCCTGCGATAAGCCATCCCATGCAGGTTGAATCTTCTCCAGCAGTTCCGGCAGATTGTGCGGTAGGGGTGGAGTGTGGATAGCGCATCCAATAGTATCCCACACATTTTCAGTTGTCAATAGGTCTAGCGATGCTGCTGGCCATAGCAGAGTGTCAATGCCTTGAAGGCAAGCTCTCGGGTCAGCAGCAGTATGCGGACGAGCGTTGTCCTGTTGGAAAATCGCACCGGAGTGAGCGTTCAGAAAAGGTAGGACCACTAGTTGCAGGACTTCATTAACGTAACGTTGGGCTGTCAAAGTGCCTGTAATGAACACCGAAGGTGATCTGGCATCGTAGGCAAGTGCACCCCACACCATGACACCAGCCTTCTGGATGGGCAACGCTCGACTATAAACCGTTCATCTTGGCGCTGGCCACGGTTCCTCCACACACGGATTCGTTGGTAGTATCCTCCAAGACAAAAGCGGGACTCGTCAATGCAGATCACCCGCTGCCATTCTGCTTTGCTCCATGAGAGTCTGGCACGACGCCATTGCAGTCTTTGGCGACGATGCAATGGTGTTAAGGGCAGTCGTCGTAACGGGTTGTGTGCGTGTAACCATACGTCCGGAAGCTGTCTTCCAATGGTGCTGCCATTAATCGGACGATTCATAGAGGGCACTACTGCCCCCTGAATATCCGCAATCATGGCTGTTGTGTCATTCCCCGCATGTCGCACAACCCGTCGGTCCTCTCTCTCCGTGATTTGTCTAGGTCTCCCAGACCCTTCTTGTCGCTGCTGCGTGCCTTGTTCTATCCACTGAGGCTAACAGCCGGCTATGGTGATATCCACACAACCGGTATGGCGAGCAATACAGCGATAAGACCATCCCGCTTCTCGGAGCCCCACGATGCGGCCCCTCTCGAACTCCTCTAACTGCTTGAGTTGCTTCCAAACTTTTCTCCGAGCCTTACTTCACTTGCAAATGATGAAACCAAAGCAACAGCAAGAGTCAAAATGGCAAGCACGCCCAATGGGACGACATTATATAGCCGGTATTTACCAGCGCTACGACCCCTCCTTGCTTGCGTCACATGCGCGGCCGAGCGTGATATTTGAACCATTTGCATGTCTCACGATATCAAACGTACCCACCAAGTTTCATTTTTCTCGGATGCTTCCTTCTGGGTGCAACTATTTTTTTGACGATGAGTGTATATACGGAAAGTACATGAAGTAAAAAATCTGTAGCGAGCCCAAAACCTTTGCTCGCATACTGATAATAATTGACTCCCTAAGTGAGAGGATGATTGCCAGATTTGTACGGACCAACAGTTGTCCAACAGTGAGCGAGATAACAAATGATATTAATCACGGAAAGTGTTAAATGGCAGCATATGGCACAGTGAATCGTATTTGTACATTGCACTATCTGCATTACAATACTAAAAAGACTTGTCTGTACTGCATTGCTGTCTTCAGCGTAAAAGAGAAAATGTTGCCATCGGGCCAAGATTGTGAGATCTTCGACCTCCCTCGCCATAACACGAACCATGATTAATTTGTTTTTTCGCAACAATGCATGTAGATACTCGTTACACAGTACGTAATATACATGTTCGTCTTTCAATTAAAAAGTTATAGGTTATATTTCAAGCGATGAGGTTTTAATTACGTTTCATTGTAAAAACAACATAAACATTTCTGACGGAAACGCATCCTGTATTTGTTGAGTATCTTGCATCATGTAACTGCATGTATGTTTTCGGTATCCTTTTCAAAACGGCATGCGAAAAAAAAATTACTTGTCATCTCGTTTATTATTATAATAAGCTTTCAACGTGAAGATAAATATATGCGAATAATTTGTGCACGAAGATTTTTTTCATCATTTACATTAATTTAGAACTAAGTAGTTTGAATTACGTGGAAACTAGGAGACTTTCATAATTTATTTCTTTGCAGGAGATAATTAAACACTTTGGTGACATACTTGTTATACTTCAGCAATCTTCTTTCCAGAAAAGAAGTTGGCCTGGTACATGCACCGATGTGCTATTACGTTATGACCACCTACCTAATAAGATGTAGGACCCCTTTCAGCCCGCAAAACTTCGGCCATTCGGCGAGGCATCGATTTGATGAGGTGGAGAAAGATATCTTGGGGTATCTGGTACCATAATGTCAACAGCAGGTCCTCCAGTTCCCGAACATTTGGGGGAGAAAGGGGGTTAATTTAGCGCGAACCCGTTTTTCTACGTCGAACCACAAATGTTCGATTGGGTCCGTGTCACGTGAATTTGGAGGCCAGGGCATTAAACAAAAGTCACGATCATGTTCCTCGAACGAATCCTTGACGATTCTGGCAGTGTGGCATGTTGCATTATCCTGTTGGTAATGGCCATCACCAGCAGGGAACACAGTTGCCATGAATGCGTGAACTTGGTCTGCAAGAATGTTCAGATACCTGACAGCTCTCAGGGATTGTGATATTGGAATAATGTGGCTTAAAGTGTCCCAAGAAAGCATCGTCCACAGCATAACACCGCCGCCGCCGCCGTCCTGTTTCCGCCCAACAGTGCATCCAGGTGCCATAGTCTCCGTCGGTAATCGGAGTATCCGTGCTCGGCTAAATGTTCCAGGTATCTTGATTGGTCGAGACCAAGCCACTTTCTTCCAATCATCCACGGTCCAATCTCGATGATCTCGGGCCCATTTCATACGTTGTTGGCGATGACGTGTAGTGAGCTTGGGAACCCGTCTGGGTCTTCGGCTACGCAGACTCATGTTCAGAAGGCTGCAGCAAACTATGTGCTGTGACATATTGCCCTGATCATCACTGTTGTAACTGCGGGTGATTTTTCGCACTGTGGTCCTGCAGTCTCTGTGAACAATGCGAGGCAGTGTCCGCTCCCCTCTGGCATCAATGAGCTGCGGACGATACATGGCTGGACGACGGTCCGACGTTCGGCCATCTGTGAATCACGTTTGATACATACTCACTACAGCGGCACGTGAACAACCCCCAAGCCGCGCTGTTTTTAGTACGGCGCCTTCGGAACTCCGCCCGAGATCGTAGTTCCGAGGTGCCGCGTGCCATCAGAATTTGTCCTTTATCAAACTTCGATAAATCGTCAGCTTTTCCCCATTCTGACTCCGAACACTCTACTGACCGAAAGTCAGTCCTCGGGTTGCATATATATTGCTCTGTGAACTTCACCCGCGCCACCGTTCGGTCTCCAGACGCGTTCATTTCTCTAAGGTGGGGGTGATCATAATGTAATTGGCTCATCGGTATATACAGTATGTATGTGAAACTTAAATTAACTAACAAATTTTACCCAATGCAAAAGCCTAAAATTCGTCAAGGCGTCATAGAACCAGAATGTTCGGCTAACTCACCGAGTCAGTGATATAATCCTGCATGGAGGTCGCAGGATTATAACATAGCGAATATTCATAGTGACTACGATTTTTTCTCGTTTAATTCAGTTTAAATACATTTGCGTAGCTGCCAACATTTCCCTAACTTTCTAAATAAATATACGTAAAACGTGATTTTTTGGAAAGAGTTTTGCGAAATTTTAGTTTTATAATTGTTAACCTGTCTACCTTTTTGAAATATAAATACGTATACGTTAATATTTTGGTTTACGGTTTTTCCTTCTGTTTGTGTTCAGCAGCGTTACGTATTACAGAATAAATATCTGTATAATATCAGAATAATATCTACCCGATGAAAGGAAGTTGAAACCAATGCTATTTGTCTCAAAGTTACAACTATGTCTATAAAGTTTAGGAATTTATCTAATTCCGCATTTCGTAAGTACAGCTCTTATCTGCTGCTGCTATTGCGATAGTTACACTAAATAAACAAATACATCGCTCTTTCTACGTTTAGCAACGCACAACAACCGAAAAATTGTTATTCGACCGCCGTCGGGTAATTGAATCCCGAATCTCTAGATATCTAGCCGACCGCGTTAGTCTTACACCACGGTGGCCAACAATCCACGGTGCTATGTGCGTTTTTCTGTCAGCATTTGACATTATAAATCTGTCAGATGGCTCAGCTACCGAGACGTCTCCATCTGGTGGGCATTAACGGCACTGGCTATATATTAATTATAGCAGTTAAATCCAAAGAGCGAGATCCAAATTAAAAATCCTCCAAATACGGCGTCAGTGAATAAACAAAGACATAGCTCTTTCCACGTTTAGCAACGCACAGCAACAGATATCGAGAGATTTGGGATTCGATTCCCCGACGGCGGCGGAATAACCATTTTTCGGTTGCTGTGCGTTGCTAAACGGGGAAAGGGCGATGTCTTTGTTTTATCACTGACACCACGTATTTGGAGGATTTTCACTTTCACGATAGTTACACTAGTTAAGAGTTCCCTTCCCTTGATGTGACACAAAACTGACAGTCGTTGTGCTTCGTCTAGCGCTTGAAAGGACGTACTGGTAAACTATGTCAAACTGGAATCTCTAATAAAAACCTGCTGGAGCCCTCCTCCTCATTCGTGCCACTTTTTAAGTCGTCATAACAACAACCTGGAAACAAATGTTTGTGACGTCACACTTAGCTTTTCGTGTCTTCGTGTAGGGGACGTCATCACCTACACGCGCACAGTCCACGCGTATACCACTTTGTTTTGTTGTCATAGTAACAAAGAACACAGCTGCTAGTGTGACGTCATCGAATCCAAATCAATTTCACATGACGTCAGACATGCGTTACGCCATACGGTCAACTCTAGAGATACGAAAACGTTTTTTTTTTATTGGAGGTTTAACGACCACCGTGAGCAACTCAGTGGGATGTAAGCAGTCTGCCGTCCCTAATTTAGGGCCACTGGTTCCAGGGAAGGGAGAGAACCAGTGCCGTAAGATAAACGCAACATCCATGCCTTAACGGGGTTCGAACCCGGACCCCTTTCGGACGAATGATCAGAGGCCATCGCTTAGACCACTGCGCCACCGGGGCGGCTACAAGCAAATTTTCATCAAGAATTTTGGTTCTCTACCTGAACCGGTATTTAGCCACGCCTTCTCGTGGTGCATCCTGTTCCCACTAAAGGGGCTCTGACGACCGCAAATAGCGGTATAACTATACCATCGGGATCAGAGGAAATGCTATCCCACACTCACCAACCCGCTTGGCCAGCGTGGTGAGTTATGGCCAAACACCTCCAAAATTACTCTACAACTTAAATCTTGGCCCTCAGTCTCCGGCAGCTGGAATGTACCTGGCCAAGGCAGCGGCCAGTGCGACATGAAGGCAGAGGGTGCTAAGAATCCCCGGAGGACCGGACTAGGCTGCCATTTGATGCTGACCTTGGCTACCTACAACGGACGCTCCCTATCTTCTGATTCAAGGCTTCTTGAATTGGAAGAGGAACTACAAAGGATCAAGTGGGACATCGTCGGGCTGAGTGAGGTAAGGAGAAAAGGAGAAGATCTCATTGAACTGAAAAGTGGACATCTCTTCTGTTATCGTGGGACAGATACTGGCAGAACTAGTGGTGTTGGATTTATAATAAACAAGAAACTGAAGGATAAAGTGGTAGAAGTTGAAAGTTCCTCTGACAGAGCTGCACGACTCGTTATCCAACTATCGAGAAGATACCAGGCTCAGATTATTCAAACTTATGCACCCACCACAAGTCATCCTGAAGAAGAAATTGAAGAATTTTATGAGGAAATTCGTCATCTAAATAATAAAGGTAAGCAGCACTTGAAGATAATTATGGGAGATTTCAATGCAAAAATAGGGCACCGGCAACAGAATGAAACTTCAGTAGGTAAATTCGGTCACGGCAACAGAAACCAGCGTGGAAATACTCTCGTTGAGTTTGCAGAGGCAGAAGGGTTTTTCATCTTGAATTCCTTTTTCAAGAAAAAGCCACACAGGAAATGGACATGGAGACATCCAATTGGGACGACAAGTGAAATTGATTTTATGATGTGTAACAAAAAATTCGTCATCGAAGACTGCAGTGTGCTAAACAAGTTCAACACAGGTAGTGACCATAGATTGGTGAGATGTAAGATGCACCTCAACACTAAACTTGAACGTGGCAAGCTCATAAGACAAACAAAATGTATTGACATAACCAACCTTAAAAAACACCATAATACTTTCAAGTTGGAACTGAAGAACAGGTTCTCTGCTTTAGAAGGCCTAACATCGGAAGAAGTGGATATTTCTGAAGTTAACAGAAAAGTAACCAAAGCTCTAATGGAAACAGCAACAAAATTAGCTGGGTCTAAGAACAAGTTGCATGTAAACAAATTATCAGGAAAAACCAAAATGTTGATGCAAAAAAGAAGAGAGATGAGGACAACTAAAGAAGATGTGACTTCCAAAGTGGAATATATAGAGCTATGCAAGACAGCACGAAAAAGTATCACTGAAGACGTAAGGAAATTCAACTGTGAGCTAGTGAGGAAAGCAATTGAAAACAACCAAAGCCTAAAGACAGCAAAGGGACATCTCAGTAAGTGAAGAAAACAGATTATGGCTCTGAGAAAAGAAGATGGTTCTATAACAAGAAATAGAGGCGAAATTTTGACAAGAGTGAAAGATTTCTACTCCAAACTATATGAAAGGGATGATACATGTACTCCAGACATCATGAAAGGTGCCAGAGTTCTTCCAGTCCTCCCAGCAGAAGTTGCTCATGCAATCAAGAACATGAAGCGGGGGAAAGCTCCAGGAGAAGATGGAATTACTATAGACATCATACAAGAAGCAAGTGGAGAAATTGAAACGGTACTCGCCCAAATTTTCACTCGATGCCTTAATGAAGGGAAGACTCCTGAGGATTGGAACAATGCTACAATGATCCTGCTACATAAAAAAGGTGACATTGAGGATATCAGGAACTACAGACCTATCAGCCTCCTATCAGTGGTTTATAAAATCTTCACTAAAGTTCTTTCACACTGCTTGAAGGTAACACTGGACATGGCTCAACCGAGAGAACAAGCTGGATTCAGGAGTGGCTACAGCACAATAGATCATATCAACGTACTGAGAGAACTAATTGAAAGAGCGAGGGAATATGAACTTCCATTGTGCATGGCTTTTATCGATTATGAAAAAGCCTTTGATTCGGTGAAACCATCAGCAGTTACCACGGCTCTGAAATCCTGCGGTATTGAAGATGCATACATTAATATTATTAATAACATCTATGAAAATGCAAGTGCAAAGATTCGGCTGTTTGAAAATACAACACACATAAAAATTGGAAAGGGAGTGAGACAAGGTGACACCATATCTCCGAAGCTCTTTAATGCCACATTGGAAAATGTCTTTCAATCACTGAACTGGGAAAACAAAGGGATAAAGATTAATGGAGATTATCTAACCCACCTTCGTTTTGCTGATGACGTAGTCATTTTTGCAACTACCCCATCAGAGCTGCAGAGCATGATCCAGGAACTTGCTGACAAGAGTAAAGAAGTGGGATTAAAAATGAACTTTCAGAAGACAAAAGTGATGTTCAATGCTTTTACAAGAAATGAAGATTTATCGATTGATGGAGAAAAACTGGAGATAACAGATACGTATGTTTATCTTGGACAGCAGATATTAAGTGAGGGTCACATTGATGAAGAAATTAATCGGCGTACAAAACTTGCCTGGAGAGCTTTTGGAAGAAACAGCATAATTTTCAAGAGCAATATGCCATTATGTCTTAAAAGAAAAGTGTTTGATCAATGCATCCTTCCAGTGCTTACGTATGGTGCAGAGACGTGGACCTTAACTAAAAGAGACATACAAAGGCTGCAGACAACTCAAAGAAGCATGGAGAGGTGCATGCTTGGTATAACCAGGAGAGATAAGAAGAGGAACTCGTGGATCCGAAAAATGACGAGAGTGGAAGACATCATGATCAGAGTTAAATCCCTGAAATGGCAATGGGCTGGACATACTGCCAGAAGGACAGACCATAGATGGACAGCCGAAATTTTAGATTGGATTCCAAGGGACAGGAAAAGACCCAGAAAAAGACCACATGGGAGATGGGTGGATGAAATTCGTAAATATGCGGGAGTGACATGGAGGAGACTGGCACAAGACAGACCGTTGTGGAGGAAACTTGGGGAGACCTTCGTCCAGCAGTGGATTGATAATGGTTGACAATGATGATGATGATGATGTGGCAAACGTCAAGAGTACGACGATCTGACGACGTCAATATAAAAATAATTCACGGAAAAGAACAGGGGAAATTGATACAGTGTTCACAGTCAGTGTATACGAAAAATGTTGAGTACAAGGAAGTTTTGACGAAAAAGGGACTAAAAGTTTCACAAAACACATAACAAACAGACAGCTTGTCGTATCAAAGTCCATAACCGACTGCTCGCGAAATTTTCAGAAAGCTGTAAGCCAACGTTGCCATCTATTGAAGAGGAACTCAAAAACTGAATAAATAAATGTCAATAATTTCTGTATCATAAATTTTACTTTTTGCCCGTCATTATTGACGGGCTTTCATCTAGTGAAATATAAACGACTTTTGCTGGCTTTTCTTCATTTGTATATTTGAAATTTGCCGAGAAATTTTTAATCGTGCTTATTTCTCTAAAGTTCAAGGCAACGATGTATTAATTCCAGAGATTATACAGCTTTAACATCTTACTGTCTTTTTGCTGAATATGAAGAGAAAAAAAAAACTGGCTCACTTTGTCTTCTCTAAAGGATCTCCTTGAACCAAATGTAGCATTTCTTCCATTTGGTCTCAGTTAATTAAAAGAAGGCGTTACTTTTTAAAAGTGTTGGGATTATCTTCTTAAAGTTGTGCAAACACACACATGCATCATTCTCAACGGCTAACCTTTTTCATGCCTTGAATGGCATGATCTGAGACGTTCTCAACTTCTAATCCCCATATTTTGTGAGAAACAATGTTATGAAAAAAAGTGCACTTCTTGGACAAACAGGAAGGAGAAAGTTTCAAAAACAAACGTAACGTATGGCATTTGACGCAGCATCCTGATGAGATAAAATCTTTTCAACACACACACACACACACACACACACAGAAAAAGGAAAATCGTGAATGAAAATTATTGAACTTATAAAGATATTCAGAAGAGAATTTCTTCTGATTTAATCGGATTAGAGTATTTAGTCCAGAGGATTAAATTAGTTTTAAAACAATCATCGCTTGAGAGTAAGTAGAAAAATAATTAATAATGTAATGAATAAAATGAATATGTGTAGAAATGTCTGTTTTAGACAAGGGTTCAAAATGCGGTTTGAACGGATGTGTAACCATTGTTTCGTTTCAGTCGAAATTGAATTATTTTTAAACTAATCATCGCTTGAGAGTAAGCAGAAAAGTATGTAATAATATAATGAATAAAATGGATATGTGTAGAAATCTCTGTTTGTGTAGGCAATGGTTCTTAGCGAAAAGACGAGGTTTTGAACGTACGTTTTACCATTGTTTCGATTCAGTCGAAATTGAAAGCATTTCATCAGAGATGTACACTTTAATAACAAATTATTAGGAACACTGAAAAGCAATCAGTCACGTGTCATCTTAACTTAACAGACGCAACTGTGACGTTGAGATGCCTTTATTAACAGCTCATTGCAAAGCATTCAGATGTTTACGAAGGATAGATATCTGCAGTATGGGGAAAAGCTTATGAGACTTTGAAAGAAGTATGGTAGTGGACACTAGGCGGGTAGGTGCCAGCATTTCAGAAACTGAAACATTTGTCATCCATGCAAGAACAACTGCATGGTGGGAGTACAATGAGTGACGGATAATGAACCAAACAAGCAGTCAGCGGTATTCTGGTGGGACGAAACGACTTTTCGATGTTTGAGGGCAACGGTGGGTGAGGAGGAGTGTGCGATGTAACAGACGAGCTCCATGGCATCAAGTAACCACACAGTAGAACAGCGGTATCGAGTGGAGAACTTCAGTATACACAGTCCGCCGTACATTGGCTCAAATGTACTGTAACCAGACGTCCTCTTCGTGTACCTGTCGTATCCAAATGACAAAATCGTCTCCAGTGGGTATGAGAGCACCAAAAACTGGGTCTTCGTAAATTGGAAAAAAGTCGTCTGGTCCGATGAAACACGTTTGCGCTTAATATATGCCGATGAATGGGCTAAAATGGGACGTCAACAGCACGAATTGATTTATCCCAGCTGCTTACTCTTACCTGCACAAGTTGGTGGAGGCGGTGCAACTGTCTCGGGTCGTTTTCGTGGCTGGCATTAGGGTTTTTAATACCTCTGGAGTAGCATCTGGATACCACAGGGCATCCTAAAATCAGTGCGGGAAATGTAGATCCGTACTTGTGAATGATATTTCCTTATGGAGAAGGCTACTTCCAGCAGTATAATGAGCCATGCCACAACGCTCGGATCGCCGCCCCGGTGGCGCAGTGGTCTAAGCGATGGCCTCTGATCATTCGTCCGCTAAGGGGTCCGGGTTCGAATCCCGGTGAGGCATGGATGTTGTGTTTGTCTTACGGCACTGGCTCTCTCCATTCCCTGGAACCAGTGACCCTAAATTAGGGACGGGCGACTGCTTATAGCCCATTGAGTTGCTCACGGTGGTCGTTAAACCTCCAATCAAAAAAAAAAAAAAACGCTCGGATCGTCCCACAGTGGTTCCAGAAGATAGGGAGATAGATAGTGACTTGAAAATAGTTAAACAGCCACCACATTATCCAAATCTTAATCCGGTTCAACACCTGTGAGATGAGATTCGTAACAGAAATCCTCTTCTAACGAACATTTGGCAATTCACGGATGGATACCACCATATCCGCTTGGCAGAACATACCTGTAAAACGATTTCAGCATCTTGTCAAATCCATGGCACATGTAATCGATGCTGTTTTTAAATCCTAGATTGTCCCAATACGTTATTTGATTGGTGTTCCTAATAATTTGCCACTCGACCCATTGGCGCCAACATCGTCCGACTCAGATGACTGGCGATGCAGCGACTTGACCAACCGGCCTCTCACAGTCCAATTATACGTCATCTGCCAAATTAGCTCAGCTGCTCGTATTGTGAACCGGTCCGACGTCGAGGCATTCTCACAGTCCGTAGAGGTCAATGCAACCTCAATACACTGTGATCATTGTCTCTGCGTGCGAGCTTTGCACTTGACATACTCTTCTCGACGCGCGGATCCCATGCGCTGTTGCGGGTCATTGATCGTTGTATTTTAATCATTTGAATATTCGGCCCTGAGAAACTTGCATGCAGAGTTTCAATAAGTCGTTCGATCCATATGTATATATATACACTGTCAACCGTTATCAACTGCTGGATGAAGGTCTCCCAAGTTTCCACAATTTTCTTATTTATGTTTGGTTAAGATGCTTAAATATAAGCTGATAGCCTCCTCTTCAGGCAATAGCTTAGGGTTGTTACAGTTTTGGTCACTAGACCGCACTGCTTCTTTGGTTTCTGTCTTGAGCCGCTACAGTTGTGAAGGAGCAGTAAGAGGTAGGTTGACGTGTGTTAGGTAAGCTGGAGTTCATAAAACTTTTTCTGTGGTTTTTTTTTAAATTTATTTACTTAATTTTTGGTGAAGAATATTTTATTTTGCTTATTAATTCATTAGCGTTTTCAGAGACTCCTAAAATTAGTCTTGGCTGACGTTTTTTGAGATTCACTGCTTCCCATGAAGGATTAGGACCACTCTTTTGTTTAGCATGGAGCCATGCTGTTTTTGTTAGATGCCATTTTGGAGTGTAGCTTGCGTTTTCATGCTTTAGTTTTGCTATTTCAAAATTTAGGTCATATCTGCACATTTCAATGCAATATTTGTATATGTAAAGACTTGCTGCATCGCAAGTATTTATATAAACAAATATAAAGACTTTGCAGTAGTAATTTTGTTGATGCAAATTTTTACATAATTGTTAGTTATTAGTAGGTTGTTATTCATCTTGAAAAGTGTCTGGATAATGAGACGTGTGTGAAGTTAGGCTGAAATGTTGAATTTGCAATCAAGTTGTTAATAATTTCTCTAAACATTTCTTAAATTTATATTAGTGGGGAATACTTAATCATGTACAGTTATGCTTTTTCTGGAAAATGTTTTATTCTTGTTATTTATCTGAACTCTAATAGTATTGAAATTTGCTGGCTTCTCTAGGATTAGATCTTGGTATTAATTTGTTTGCTGATTAAAATTGATTGGGAATCTGCTAATTCAGCAAGGCAGAAACTCACACTTGCTTTGTCTGGGTAGAAATGAGAGAGTTAAGATTTGTGTCGGCTCTTGATAAAGCCACCAATGACAGCGGCCAAATATTTTCTACAATCCTTTAATTCCTTACTGATATTTCCATGGATCTTAGATTTCCCTAAAATTTAAAATTGTTTTCTATTGATCAAGAATTACAGTGCTTATTACTTGGTGTTCATTTGAAAATTCTCTCTTGCAGCTTCATGCGCATTTTGAATTTCAGAAAATTTGTGGTTTGTTGGGGTTAATTTTTAATTTTAATCTTTGGACTATATATATACACCATATTGACAAAAGTCACCGGACACCCCTTCAGAAGCAAATGAACTGATCCGCTGCGTTGTTGAGATGCGCGGTACAGCTGCAATAGGTATAAAACAAACCTGCAACTAACCACGATGATATCACACTATGAGTTTGAGTGAAAATGTCGCGGCGGGAGAGAACTGACTTTGAGAAAGGAAAGATTTTTGGGTGTTATGTTAGTGGGTTGTCCGTAAGAGAAACCGACAGGCGTTTAAACATACCCAAGTCAACTGTTTTGGATGTACTGAATAAGTGGAAGACACATGGCATGCCTGAAACAGCAAAATGTACCGGCAGACCAAAGAAAATCAGTGATAGAGGACGTCCAAACCTCAGGAGAGTCGTTGCAGCTAATCAACCGAGTACTGCACAAGACCATAGGGTACAGGTGAGTAAAAATTCTGGAACCTCGTTATGTACAAGTACCATTTGCAGAGAACTTCATTCCATGGGTTACCGTGGTAGTACGGCTGCTCATAAGCCCTTCATTTCCACTCGTAATGCTACTGGTCGTTCAGCATGGTGTAAAGAACATTTATCGTGGACGGTAGATCAATGAAAACAGGTCCTATGTACTGATGAATCCAGATACACGATCCATCAATCTGATGGCCATGTGTGGGTATGGCGGTAGCCGGGGAACGTAATTTACTACCGTGTACTGTTCCTACGGTCAAGTTTGAAGCTGGCAGTGTACTCGTGTGGGGGTGTTTTTCGTGGTATGGTCCCGGCCCATTGGTTATCGTGGACAAACTTGTTAACCAGCACGTTTACCTCGATATTCTGGACAATTATGCCCTACCAACTCAGTGGCTTTCAAAAATTGTTTATTGAGAAAATCTGAGAAGAGGGTACAGAGCGCCTGTATTTACAGTGCCAACAGAAACATAATTGATGACATATGTACAGTGAAGATGACAAATGTACAGATGCTGATGTGCTATATACAATGGCAATAAAAAATAGTAGATGAGTATCTTCACAGATATAAGTTGAGCTACAGAAGTGACCGACAACAATGTTGCATGAGTAATGCACGAGATATACACAGTGAAGAATCAATATGAACAATTCCAGTAGAAATGTGTAATAAAGATAAAGGCATAGTTATAATACACTGGCGTGCAAAAATTAAGGACGAGACGGTTTTTCGAATGTAACGTCGTGCAGAAGTGCTCCGCATCGACTTAAATCGTACCATGAGATCCCCAAGATGTAATAATATGGGACAAGTGAGCAAAACCGTCCAAACAAGGAATCCAAAGGATACAAAGGCACTTTATTGAAAAGGTAGCTTCGAGCACCTTTTCAATAGCAATTGCAGAAGTACACCAGGTAGAATTGCAGTATAAGAGGATAAAAAGTTTTTCGACTCTATGGTTTGATGGGAACCTGAAAGGAAATATATAGAGCATCTCCAGTGACTGGTATTTGAGGAAGGGAAAAAGTTTTTAGAAATTGAAAAAAAATTCATGTGAGAGAACTGGATCTGCAGAACCCGTATCGGTATCAGTATCAAGCTCAACAGAAGCATCTGATGCAGTGTAGCCGACTGAGTGATCGCTACTGTCAGAGCGGTCAGTCGTTGTTCGGGTTTCTTAGCAGGAGCATTGTGGGTCCTTCGACACTTTCCTCTACTCCGAGGGGGTAGCATCAGGGTTGTCAGGTACTTTGAAATGGCTAGACGCAGTGGACCAACCAGGAGAAACAGACGATTGTACTTGAGCATCCCCCAAGTGAGGGGTGAGGGGAGTAAACTAAAAAGCGAAGGTGTGTCTGATGGAAGATGTGACGGAGAAGGATACACAGGTCCGGATTCTGCAGGTCGTTGCGAAGTCACGCGTTGACCAACAGCTGTAGTTCCACCTTTGTCTGAAGACGCGCGTTGACCAACGGCTGTAGTGCTACTTTTGTGTGAAGTAGCGCATTGACCAACGGCTGTAGAACTATTGTCTGAAGTCACGCGTTGACTGTAGTGCTACTTTTGCTTTTGGCTTGTGCTGAAGTCGTTGAGGGTACCGCTGAAACAGACGGTGTTTAGGCTGTCAAAGTTGTAGTAGAAGTGCGATGTGGACATAAGGCACGAGGGTGTCCATAACCTTTGCAGATAGAACACATAGTGCCGACAGTAATGGTGATATCACGGATGTGTGTATCACATCGAATACTGAACTTTGGTAGAACTCGTAGTTTCGCTTCATCAGACGGAAAAACCACTCTTACATTTCGCCGTAGGCCAAGAAGATAACGATCTTCCGGCAGGGCTGGGAAAGAGGAGAAAGTGGTGATTGTGCCAAATACACGTTCAAAGTTTTGCGCAATGGACAGTAAAAGTTCGTCATAAATTTCTGGCGGGACTAGGGGAAACCTCAGAACAGTAGGCATGTGGGAGATAGGATCAGCATTAATATGGCGGTCACCAATAGAAAGTGCATCATTTATAACTTGAAGTGCAAGTTTGGGATCAGAGAAATATGCGGTTGCTTTGCCATCTTTCCTGCCTACGTGTGTGACGGCTGACTTCGGGAAGAGTAAACGAAGTGCTGCGCTGTACGCATTGAGCTTTGTATTGGCAAGAGCAGGGAGCCGCCCCTGTGGCGCAGTGGTCTAAGCGATGGCCTCTGATCATTCGTCCGAAAGGATCTCGGGTTTGAATCCCGGTGAGGCATGGATGTTGTGTTTGTCTTACGGCACTGGCTCTCTCCCTTCCCTGGAACCAGTGGCCTTAAATTAGGGGCGGGTGACTACTTATAGCCCATTGAGTTGCTCACGGTAGTCGTTAAACCTCCAATCCAAAAAAAAAAGAAAAAAAGAGCAGGGAAGGCAACGCCGAGGTCAACTTTACTAAGGAAGTGTTGACAAGTTGGCGAAGTTGCCGGAAGATCAGCGAAGAAGTTGGAGTTAGCCTCACACTTTATCTGATAAGGGCCTTTGATAGAAGCCGACGCAGAAGGTGGAGAAGATTTCTTCGAAAGGACGGCAGCATATGGAGTGGCTGGGCAGTGTGATGACGTCAAGACCACTGAAGAAAGTGAAGCGTCCATCGCCTCTTCTGTCACCTGCTGGAAAGGTTGCTGGTCACCACTCAGTGACGTAGAAGTAGAAGTAGGATTCGCTGATAGGGTAGCTGAACTACGCTTAGGAGAGGAGGGGCTTGTCGGAGCAGGCCCGCCATTGGTGGATGGTGGAAGAGGAGGAAAATCGTTATCAGAAGCAAGAGCTGGAACGTAGCCCTCGCCCGTTGTAGCCATCCGCAATGACGAAGCAGAATTCACGTCTTGGCCGACTCGGCCAAGACAATAAAACGAAGATAACTTAACTAAATGATGACTCACCAACTTGGCAGGTATACGAGCAGAATCGTGGAAACTTCACGGAACTCACACACACAGAAATAAGTACTGGGAACACCGAAGAGAGCCCAAGCAGGACGAAATATACGGAGCAAAAAAACTGCGTGTATGTGGTAATACTATGGAACCGAGCCTTGTTGGTACCAGCAGGATAATGCACCGAGCCATAAAGCAAGGACTGTTACGGCGTTGTTTGACGATAATTTCGCATTGTTTGTGAACTGGCCGGCACAGAGCCCTGATCGTAATCCCATAGAACACCTATGGGATGAATTAGAGCGCCGCATAAAAAGTGTAGAACCAAGGCCTACTACTAAGCAACAGTGCGGCAGCATTATGTACTGAATGGAAGCGCATACCTATTGTAGTGTCTAAAACCTTGTCGGAAACATGTCTCGAAGGGTCAGTGCATGCATTAAGGTCAAAGGTGGACCGACACCGTACTAATGTATATCAATAAATGCTATGTTGTGTTTCTCTTCTAGGTGCCCGGTGAATTTTGTCAATATAGTGTATATACGGTATATATCATCATCATCATCATCATCAATTTCAAACATTATCATTCTACTGCTGGATGAAGGTCTCCCCAAATTTATTTCAGGACGGTCTGTCTTGCACCAGTCTCCTCCATGTCATTCCTGAAGACTTTCGAATTTCATCCACCCATCTTCCATGTGGTGGTTTTCTAGTTTTTTCCTGTCTCTTGGAATTCAGTCTAAAATTTGGTTGTCCATTGGTGGTCCGCCCTTCTGTCTGTCTCTCTCTCTCTCCCTCCCTCTCTCTCTCTCTCTCTCTCTCTCTCTCTCTCTCTATCTCTCTGTCTCTCTTGGTTTTTCTCTTCCGTCCGTGACGGTCTGAGTCCCGCAAAAACGATAATGCGCGTTTAAGGGGTACTTCCAAATTAATGCAGTCGGTTTGCCATTGCTATGCTGCATGTGGATTAGGGACAAAGCGCGTCCGGGGCCGAATTCACAGGGGACCATCTACGCATTCGGGTCCCCGCCGTCCTTCTGGCATATATATACATGGTGTGGCAGAAAAGCGGGCGTTTTTTACTTGTTCACGAAAGTTTCCCTAATGATGTTGGCAACACGTATGGATGGTCATTTCTTTCACTGAACAACACCATTTGCAGAGACATCAATCTGTGGAGTGGAGCTCAACCTGCTACTGTAGCTGTTAAGGCTTTTGACAAAACTTGTCACTGTACTGCCGCTGCTAGAGGAAAATATCTGAGTTATTTTAATCATGGTAGACATGATCCTCCTCTATCGGCTGCGCGATGTGCATTGAAGCAAAAAACTACGGGTAGGCGTAGGAGTATTTGAACACGAGAAAGAATGCAAAATGTTGTAACACAAAGTCCAAAACGTTCTGTGTGACGAATTTCTTCAGCAGTGTGGATCTCAAGTCGTAGTGTCCATGGAATCTTACGGGATGAGTAAAAGTTACAACTGTACAGGATGCAGTATGTACAGCAGTTGAATGAAAATGATTACGAATACCGAATGATGCTGTGTGTTGAGCTTTTGGCTAAAATGCAAGGCAATGAAGCTTTCTTGCTTTTATTGTGGATGATTGACGAGGCCCACTTGCATCTTAGTGGTTTTGCGAATAAACAAAACTTTCGGTACTGGTATGAGGAAAATCTCCGTTAACTGCATCAACGGCCGTTACACAGTCAGCGAGTTTTCAGTGCGGGCTCTTCAAAGGGAATAATCGGACCTTACGTTTTCGAGGAGGAGCAAGGACAAGCAACAATGGTAACATCTCACAGGTATGCTGACATGATAGATACATTCGTCGCACAGCAACTAGAACTCTTTCCATCAGATCAGATCTTTTGGTTTCAGCAGGACGGCGTTACGTCTCAATGTGCGAGAATTTCCATGGAAGCCGTACACCGACTTTTCGGAAGCTGCGGTATATCCCTTGGACAAAGTCATCGCTCTTTCCACGTCTTCTTTAATTAACACAGATCAACCGAAAAATTGTTATCCGAACACCGTTGCGATCGTACCCGAGATCTCTCGATAACTAACCGAGTGATTTCGCCTTACACCACGGTGTATTTGGGAAGATTTTTACTAAAACTTTCCCTCTTTGGATTTATTAGCTTTAATGTAATAGCTTGTGCCGTTAATCCCCAACAGATGGAGGTGTCTCAGTTGCTGAGCTCCTCTCTACGGATTTGTGAAGTCAGATGCTGTTAGAAAAACACACATATCGCAGTGGATTGTTGGCCACCGTAGCGTAAGGCAAACGCACTCGGCTAGATATCGAGAGATCTGGGGTACGATCACAGCGGTGTACGGATAAGAAATTTTCGGTTGCTGTGTGTTAATTAAAGAAAAACGTGGAAAGAGCGATGGCTTTGTCTATACACATTGTCTCCACGTATTTGGTAGATTTTCAGCATCATATACCGGAATTTCGTATACTCCTAGTTCACCAGTCATGTCACTTTATGATTACTTCCTGTGAGGCTACCTTAAAACTAAGGTGTATGCAAGGCGCCACCACGTCATTGCTGAGCTGAAACATAACATGTACAGAAGTCAAAAACTACTGAGATGTTGGAAACTTCCGTGGACGATTTTAGTCGCAGGATGTCCGAGTGTAGACGTCGAAATGGTCGTCACTTGCTGGACATAATATTCAAAACCTGAACGTGACTATGCACATATTTCACAAACGGCAATGTGTCAGGATGCAATGGATGTATTTGTGATTTTTTCTGATTAAACGAAGTATCAGTTTTATTGCATTTAAAAACGCCCGTTTTTCTGCCACACCCTCTATATATACAGTGAACACACAAACACACACAGAACTTCCCACATCTTGCTGGGCACACCGCTGAAGGCGTTGAAAGAACTTAGAATCGTTACATGCCATTCATTTAATACGAAATTTTCCCGTTTCTCTCTCACATTTGTCCTTCCTCAAAAGAATTATTGCAAAAATGCCTTATATTTTGCGCCAACATTATATTCTCCAGCCTAGGGAAGCCATATTTCAATAACAAATACTTAACAATTTCACGATTTTATCCGGCTATAGAAGTCCAAATTCTGAAGTTGCGTAAACGGTTACGCACACGTGAAATTTATTCGCATTCTTAACTGAACAAGCCATCATCCTCCAAGTTTCGGTTCTCAGCGATGTGCAGCGGTCATGCGGCATCACCGTGCTTGCTGCATAGTTTTTGCTTCTAAATGCTGCTCAATTTGAATCTGGAATGCATATTTTTTATAGGGAATCTAAAAACCATTCAGGAGCGTTTCGGATCGTTGAAGGGCTCGTCCCCACGAATCTTGACGAATGTGAAGTTATCAGGGGATACGAATGGTCGACTGGATCATATATCATTCGATACTTATCGTTCTTGAAGTTTTTCCGAAGAAGCTGGCTGATGCCATTTTGTAAAATACAGAATGTTGGGTACAGGGAATTATCGACCAAGATGAGTCAAAAACTTCCCTCCATTTGTTGCTAAAAAGTTTAAGGATGAAGGAAAGCCATACGCGGTCACCACATTCTGCCCGTTGTTTATTACAATACGAGGGTTGTACCGAAGGTAATGCAAAAGTGGGCATAACTTTTTTATTAACTGACAGAAATCGTTCAAATTGCACATGTTGGTAGGGTAAAGTTTTCTCTATACAAAGGTACTACTACTAAGCATAGTCTCCATCACAAGGGATGCATTTCCTCCATGGTTGAACCCAAATTTTGAATCCTCTTTGAAAAAATTCAGGTGAGGACTGATGTACCCTCTTCTTCACAGCCAATTTCACCTCGTCTGTTTCATCAAATCGTTGTCCTCGGAGACTGTCCTTCATTGGACCGAACAGGTGGAAGTCGGAGGTCGCCAGATTTGGGCTGTACGGTGTTTCGGGGACCACCGACCAGCCTAATTTGCGGATATTTCCTGATTTGTTGCGAAATATGTGTGTGGTCTCGCATTGTCATGGTGAATGTGGATTATTTTCAGGTTTTCGTTCGATCTCTTCCTTCTTATGGCTTCTATAAGCTTCTTGAGAGTCTCAAGTTCCACTGGATGGTCACACCACGTTCTAGAAAATCAAGGAGAATGACACCCCTGTCATCCCCAAAACCAGCCACCATGACTTTCTGTGCTGATCGTTGGATCTTGAAGGTTTTAGGCCTTGGTTAAGAGATTCCATGGATTGATTCTTCGTTTTCAGATCGTAAAGACACCCCACGTTTCATCACCTGTTATTAGATCGAAAAAAGCGTGTCCTCTTTGACTTCAAACGCTTCCAGCAGATCAGATCAAACTACTACCCTTCTTTCCTTCAAATCGGGTGTCAACTGCCGAGGTACCTACTTTGCAGACACTTTTCGATACTAAGTCTTCAACCATCTTCTGTATGGCATTGCGACCATACTCCAGTTGTGCAACAAGCTCATGGATTGTGACTCATCTCTTCCCGCAAACCATGCCATCCACCCGCTGACAATTTGTGTCAGTGGTTGCAGATGATGGTTTCCCTCTGTGTGGTTTGTTTTCAATGCTGGTTTTCCCTTCTTTAAACTTCTTCATCTATATGTGCACATTGCTCTTGTCAATGGTGTCATCTCATCTCCGTAAACATTCTGTAGATTTCTGTGGATGTAGGACAGCCTGCTTCCTTCCTTCGCAAGAACTCAATGACCGCACGTTGTTTCTGCTTGGAATTCATTATTTACCTGCAATGAAGAAGGAGGGTTACTATAGAGGAAGAGTTACTCTACCAACAAGTGCAATTTGAACGACCTCCCTCAGTTAATAAAAAGTTATGCCCACTTTTGCATTACTTTTGGCACAACCTTCGTACTTTGCCAACATTCCACCAGAGCCACGATCCCACGGCGGTACCACTCGGCACGCTTCGAGGACGGAAATTCTCTGTTGCCAGATTCAACATCCACCACTAAAGCAAAGTGCCCCCTTGTAGGAAACGGGTCATGGAACGAAACAGTTCGTAATCAGATGAGGTAAAACCCTGGCTGTATGGAGGATGAAATAAGATCTGAAACCCTTGAAATTCTAGTAACTTTCAGCGAACCATTGTAGAGGTTGTGGCTTGGGCAGTATCTACTTGCAGAAACGCCCGCTTCCTATGTACAGTATTTGCATTTCCTGAAATTCTTGAAGCTGAAATTCTAAACCTTGTGTTTAAAAAAATATTATATCAGAAATATGAAATCATAACATCAATTTTCCCACTTTTTCCAGCTTTCCAATCGAAAATTGTTGCACTAGATAGCATAAAATTTAATTTCTAATTAGAAAATTACCGATAAAATCGGTAGTTTTCTATAATTAAAAAGCATCAGACCTAATAAATCAAGGACATACTTTGGGATTTCTTTGATTCATTAGGTTTTAAGATTTTTTGAAATACGGGCTTATTCTACCTGAGAATTTCTGTTACTTTTCAGGTGGAGTTCGGAGTTTGTAGGTAAGGGTTTCGAAACTGTTTTTTTTTCTGACAAGAACTACGCTGAGATAAACACATTTTTTCATCGGTGACTACGTCACTCCATTACTTGACACACAATTTATGGACATTCGTCGAAGATCTCCCGTTTGAAACCAATGCTCTGCGAATTTTACAGAAGCAGAAGGCACATTTTTGTCACAGAAGACAGTTATACTGTGATATTAGGATGAACAAACAATTGAAAGTTGGCAGCAAAAATAAATTTTATTTTCTGAGGTTCACAACTGAAATCTACAAAACGGGATAACGCATACGAGCTACAGAAATTCGTGAGTTAAAATTCCTCATTCAAAAGTTCAGGAAAGCAAACTTTCACCTCAACGAATTTATGACGGCCTCGGGAATGGAGCAGATCCTTCTCTGTGAGTAATAAAGGCATTAATCTCAACACATAATTTATCAAGGGGGAAACATATCAGCAGCCATCCACCTGGATATTTTCTGAGGGTATGTCCATTTCATTCATTCCCTAACTCCCACATATGGGAATATGTGGGAATTAGAGCACGTACACATACCACATGTTTAAGCAAACCCACCCAGTACTGGCTTTTAAAGCAAGTTGCGTCTTTTCCCCAATACTTCATAAGCGATCATCATTTTATTTAGGAAATTACTCAAATTTTCTCTTACTCGCACGTAAATTTGACAGAAAGGTTTTATTATGCGCTGTAATTTACCCTGTCGAAAGTATTTGACCACCAGTATTATAGAAAAGACGCAACACATTTTAAAAGCCAATATCGGGTGGGTTTGCTTAAACATATGGTATGTGTTCTCAAACCATGAGCGCTTGCCGTATGAGTTAAAGAATTAAGATGTAGAAATTTAGTTTCCCTGAAACCATATGTCTACAGCTCCTGCAGAATGAGACGGTGTATCACGATGTAAATATAACAGACCATATTTCTAGAGCTCCATGAATTGGAGTCGGAGGATTACGTGGTAGAAATATATGTTTCTTAAACAATATCTTTACAGCTCTTGCAGAGTGTGTCGAAGAATTACTGTGTTGAAACGTTTAGGACTCTACTTTTGAAGTTTGCTAGCGCCATTTGTAGTGCCAATGCTATGTTTCTAATGTAAGATTCTTCGCACTGTACACAGTTGATATACACTGAAGAGCAATTGACTTAGAGACAGCTGGCGTTATGCAAACATGGCGCTGTGGGCGGCCCTGTACACGGAAACGACATGACGTATGCACCAATCTGACAATATAAGGAGTGATACGACGGGAATCAGTAAAAGTTGGACGCAGTAGGGATAAGACGAAGGATCTAAGCGCATTTGATCGTGGGCAAATTGTCGGGGCCCGACGAATGTGTCACTCCATCTCGGAAGTCGTGCAGGCACTAGGATTTTCACGAGCCAATGTGTCACGGGTGCACCGAGAGTACATTGAATTCGGTAAAACCATCCCTGAAAGGACCATCTGCCGTGGACAACAGCGTGTGAATGAGCTGGGTCATCGTCGGCTAGCTCGCATTGTAACAGCGGATAGACGGGCAACAGTGCAAGAAATCACTCGGCAATTTAACGCTGGTGCACAAAAACGTGTAAGCGGCCACACCATCCAGAATCATCTCCTCGCTATGGGATACAGAAGCCATCGTCCCACGAGGATACCACTGCTGACCGCACATCATAGGGGGCAAAGATTAGCATGGGTGCGGGATCATCGCTACTGGACCCCAGACATGTGGGAAAATGTTGCCTGGACTGATGAGTCGAGATTCACGTTGGTACATGCGGATGGAAGGATACGAGTACGGCGTAAACCACATGAAGCGATTGATCCTTCTTGCCAGCAGGGTACTCTTCAAGCTGGTAGGAGTGGTATTCTCATGTGGGGACTGTTTACGTGGAATGAAATGGGACCCCTGGTACGTGTGACATCGTCCCTCACAGGTCAACGTTACCGGGATATCCTGGACGACCATTTGCTCCCGTTTGTGCGTCTTCAACATCCCACTGGGGACCTCATCCTGTAACAAGACAATGCACCATGCCATCACTCCCGAATTGTATCCAAATGGTTGGATGAACACTCCACCGACGTGACCTCGCTTCCTTGGCCAGGTAGGTCACCTGACCTCAATCCCATTGAGCACATCTGGTATGCCATCGAGAGAGATGTTCGAGGCTCTGACCCCCCTCCACCAAATCTTCGTGAACTGTGGGAGCTTGTTCAGGGGTCGTGGATCCGTATGGCTTCCCAAAGCTTCCGGTGTCTTTTCGAGTCCATGCCGAGACGAATCGCCGCCGTCATCAAGGCGAAAGGTGGTGCTACACGTTACTAGACAGGCATCTCTAATCCAATTGCTCCTCAGTGCATACGTATACTGTATAAGGCAGTTGACAACGATGCGACTAGAATTTCAAGATGTTGCATAACCTAAATTACCTTTTCCATTCTGTTTTGGAGGCTGAACGATATCATGTCCAGAGTAGTGAAAGGAGAGTGGGAAATGAATTGGTTATTTGGTGTTACTGGTCCTAAGAAAGTGAGAAAAAGCGTGGATTGAAAATCACAATTCCCATGTCTCATCATGGGTTCGTACCTAGACTCTAGCTCATGGAACTTGTATTCCACCGATATGGTAAGAGAATGAGATATAATATTTAAAATGGTAAGAATACCCCTGCAAAATGTGTAGTGTACGATGTGAAAAACAAGTGAAAAATGTAAATAACAATTCGGGAGGAGCAGCAGGAGTGCTAAAAACAAGATTCAACGTTGCTTCCCGTGTGACTGTAATTCATGACTTCAGGTTTCAAGTCCCAACTAACGACAAACACCCGTCATGGTTTGTTAGTCATGTTAAGTCATTTATCGCGGGATAGAGATTACTTGTTGCAAACAAATTTACCCAACTTTCTTTGGGACTTCTTCAATCCGGGCTATTTTGCCTATTGTGTACCAGAAGTAGTGCTTGATAGGAGATTAACAGCAATCAGTCTTTGGTGATGTGAGAACTCCAAAAGTAAACGGAATGTTCGAATTTCGTGGCGCAAACGCTCATGAATAGCGAAACGCAAGACCAATAAAGTTGAAATTCAGCTTGCGCAGTGTGGACATCCCCTTCCAATAAGCTGTCACAACAGTTGATCTAGACAATCGCCAAATAAGCATGTGCATGGCATCCCTTCGTATAGTTGTCCTAAAAATGAACCGCCATGGCATTTACCCATGCAGAATTTATCATGTCTAAAGTGAACATTCATCCAGGTACACATTCATTACGTCCAACCTAGACTTACTGGAAACAATGGGCAATCTGTGGACGAAGCGCTGCAACATTAGAGTGGCCACGAATGCTGAGACGGGTACCGAGCCCTGGCTCGGGGTGCACGTTAGAGTATTTTACGGTTTGGCTTCTGAATGGTTTTTCTTTTTTGTTTTTAATGGTGATTTTTTATGATTTAGCGCAAAATGCACTATAAAATCAAAAATATCCAAACATAATTATTTAGAACTGTGTTTGCCCATATACATCACAGCAATGGCTCATACAGCACTCTATCATTTGTTATACAAAAAAGCACAGGGCCTGGCAAACATAATTGACCAGCATTAACGACAAAACGGGCAGAGCTCAGTTGCGGTCGTAGGAACTGAGCTCTGACCATGTCACAACGATGACCGCTCAGTGCTGACAACGTGGCACTGTTATTCTAAGACCATGCCACGTTATCATAGCTCAACGTGGCACGGTCATAGGATGCCATCTTAACAAAAAGTCATCTCGGAAATTTCTTCTCTGCTGCAGCTGCGCCGATCAACTGTAAGTGATGATTTTGGGAAGTGGAAACGCCTAGGAGCAACAACTGCGCAAGCGCGACCTGGTTAGCCACGTAAAATAACAGAGTGGTACATGGTAAGACACGTAAAGTAACCTGTGGTGCCACAAAAACGCTAGTCCTCCATTGCAACACTTACCACCGAGTTCCAAAATACATCAGGAAGCAACGCCAGCACCATAACAATTTGTCGAGAGCTGGTTCCTATGGCCAAACAATCACAAACAAGACTAAAATCAAGAAGTTCAGCGCCAATCGTCGGTTGGAGTGGTATAAATCTCGGTGACAGTGGACTCTGGTGATGTGGAAATGCCTTCTCTGGAAAGAAACAGCACGCTTCTTCATCTGACTGCCCAACGGACGAGTCTAGGTGCAGGAGATTCCAGCTGAATGCTACTTGCCGGACTGTGTTGTGCTAACTGGGAAGTTTGGTGAGGAAAACACCATGCTGTGGGTATAGTTTTCATGGTTTGGGTTAGGGCCATTTGGTTCCAGAGCCCGGGAATCACAATTCACTGTCCTATAATAACATTCTCGACAAGTCTCTGCCCCTCAAATGCAAAATCATGGCAGCAGTTCAATGAATGCCCTATCATTTATCAAAAGGATTATGCTGTCCACAAAGCGAGGTCCGTGCTGGAATGGTTCGATGAGATAGGTGCGGGAGAACTTGACTGGCCTGCACAGAACTCCGATCTCAACCCTATGGAATACCTATGAGATGAATTGGAACTCCAATTGCTAGCCAGGCTGAACAGCCTGACATTAGTAACCACATACATACATATCACTAAGCTGTTCGCTGAGATTCAGAGGTTAGCTCCAAAAAGAAATACAAACTTCCAGATATTTTACTTATTGTTGTCGTATCAAACTTCGCCATTTACAGCGATCTTGACATTCAACTCGTGCTTCACTGATATCCATTACACGCCTTACACAAGATCTTTTATACTTCATACTCATAATCTTTTTCTCACGCAGACACTTTTGAAACTGATCCACCCATGTCTTCCTTGGCCTTCCTCTGCCTTTCCTTCCTGCCACTTGGGTTGAAAATATTTTCTTAGTAAGCATTTCATCACTCATTCTTTCAACATGGCCAAACCACCGAAGCATATTGGTCTCCACCTTGCTAACAACATTTTGCTTTACATCACACAACTGCAATACATCTTCATTCCACACACAATCAGATCGTGTCTTGCCACAAACCCCACGTAAGTAACGCATTTCTCCAGCACACAAACGACTCCTATGCTTCTTCTGCGGTACCCAGGTTTCACTGCCATACATCTGAGTAGGAACAATTACTGTTTCATACACAGTCATGCGGGACTCTCTAGAGAACCCATCATTCCTGTGAAAACCTCCCAGAGCAGCTATGACTTTCAAAGAAGAATTCACTCGCCTACTGATTTCACCATCCAACTTGTTCTCTCTGTCAAACATGCTTCCTAAATACACAAACTCACTCACCTGGTCAATCACAGTGCCATTTATACTTACATTACATTCAGTGCTACCCATTCCTCTCTCAAACACCATAACTTTGGTTTTTCCCTTATTTATACTCAGTTTGAATTTCATGCAAACTTCGTGCATCCGAGTCAACATACTCTGCAACTCACTTTTGCTCTCTGCCAACAGGACAGTGTCGTCAGCATACAGCAATCTGCACACACGGATATCACCAAGACATAAACCACTATTATCTATTTTGGCATCACGCATGCATGCGTCCATAAATATATTAAACAGCCATGGTGACATTACACAAATTTGTCTAACTCCTGCACCAATGGAAAACCATTTTGATAAAACACCATTCACTCGTACACAAGCTCTACTACCAGCATACGTGGCTTTTACACTATTAAGTAGATTCCCAGTAACACCATATTCATTCAAAACTAAAATCAAGAAGTTCAGCGCCTACTTCCAGCATACATGGCTTTTACACTGTTAAGTAGATTCCCAGTAACATCATATTCATTCAATACCTTCCACAAAAGTGTCCTATTCACTCGGTCGTAAGCTTTCTCTAAATCCATGAAGGCAGTAAAAACTTTCTTCCCAACAGCCAGATACTTTTCAATCATCATGCGTAATACAAAAACCTGGTAAGTGCAGCCTTTACCAGGCATAAAACCACTCTGAACATCCCACACATTCTCTGATGTAAGACCCCGTACTTTTTCAATAAAAACCTTACCAAACACTTTCCCTGGCACACTCAGTAGGTTAATACCACGATAGTTCTTGCATTCAGTCTGATCACCTTTTCCCTTATACAAAGGAACAATAATAGCATCCTTCCAATCCCGAGGGACCATTCCTAACTCCCAGCACAACTGGCAAATTTCAGTTAACCAGTCAATTATAAAGTCACCACCATACTTCAACATCTCTGCAGTTATGCCATCAGAATGGAGCCTTACCATTCTGAAGAGATTTTAGAGCTTTACACACTTCTTCTCTTGAGATCCCTCCTGTGCTTTCATCCCTCATTGTGACATCATCTGCATATGTCTCAGAATCATTTTTGCTCTCCTGATCTAATAACTCACAGAAGTATTCACCCCACCTTTCACTTAACTCATTGGGCTCCCATATCATTTCCCCGATCTCATTCTTCACACAACTTACAACTTTGTTTCCCCTATTTTTCCTGAGTCTCATGTACTTCCAAAAGGACTTTCTATCTTTCCAAAAAGCCAGTTCATGCCTTTCCACGTTTTCCTTGCTATCTTTTGCCTTACTGTGGCGAACCAGCTTAGCAGCTTCACGCTTCTTACAGCGATATTCATCCACATGACAACACAGTTCTTAAAACATTCCCACTTCTTTTCTACATTTCTCTCACAAGATTTCAGATCCTTCAGTCGTTCTCTGAGTAAGTAGAGTACCGCTGATGATCTTCAAGGAGCCTATCAACTTTATTGTTTCTATCCTGGGTCTCTTCCTATTCCTTTTCCTCCAACCAACATTAAGTTTCACTCGTGACACTACCAACTAATGATCAGAACCAAAATCCGCACCTCTCATCACACGGGTGTCAACAACTAAGTGTTTCAAACGCTGATCGTAAACAATAAAATCTATCACACTCTTTTGACCAAGAGTACGATTTTCCCAAGTATATGTGTGTATATACTTGTGGTTGAAAAATGTATTAGATACATACAAACCATTCTCAATGCAGAGTTCAATTAATCTTTCACCATTATCATTCACACAAGGATCATTAAACTTACCCAGAACATTGTCAGAAATTGCATTCTGCACACCTACTCTAGCATTGAAATCCCCTGCTATTATAACTTTATCTTTAGCACCAAACTGGCACAAAACAGCTTTTAGCTCATTCCAGAAATCGTCTTTCTTATCAGAAGGTTCCGAGTCACAAGGAGCATACACTACAACAATTACAATTCTCTGAAGTTTCACTTTCAAACGAATCCAGAGAATTCTCTCACTTATGCGACTATAATGAATCAAGTTGTTCTTCATCTTTTCACTTAAAATCACACCTACACCCGCCTGTCCTCTCATATTATCCAATACTCCAGACCACACACTCACCGTGCCATTCACTTCTTCTACCCCAATTTCCTTCTTTTTGGTTTCACTTACACACAGCACATCCAGTCTATACTTATTCATCTCCTCAATTACCTCACTCATCTTGCCATTTATACCTCTAGTATTCCATACACCAATCTTACATTCACTCAGCCGAGATCTCTTTCTCATACGCCGTTTAGAAAGTCCAGGTCGATTCCGTGGTGGACCGTCTATCTCAAGTGTGGTAGGTCCACCATATCCCACACTTGAGTCATTCTTAATATTTCTTTTTGTCTTTTTAATCAGGTAAGTACATCAGTGTGGGGGATTAGCCCACAGCTGAGGGTTCCAGTTGGTCATTCAACCTAAGGATTCTGGAACAAAACCCAGTGAGTTGGGGTCTTTTCGCCAATGTCACACAGAACTAGCTTGCACCTCTCCAAGATTCACAGAGACCTAGTTGCCGTTGTGTGTGCCATTGTTACCACGGGGCGCCCGCGACATTAGTAACCAGCATGACTAATAATCGAAATACCATGCTCTTGTGGTAGATTTGAAGGTAATGTCTACAGTAACGTTCCAAAATAAAGTGGACAGTCTTCCCAGCAAAGTAGAGGCTGCAATAGTAGCAAAGGATGGACTAACGTCGATAATAATTCATTTTCTATTAAAAGTGTTTGTGGATAGGCAAGTGTTCTGATACGTTTGATAAGTTAGTGCACTTTCATTGCAATTTGTACTCTAATTGGTGACGAGAATTCTTCAACAACGGTCTGACAGTGGGGAGTAGGCAATGGGGAGTGCTATTTTGTCTCGGTTTGGAGAGCAAATTCCATGGGCCACGCATTAATGGATATCTGCGGATAACAAAACCTTTAAGAATTGTAGATACGAGATAATACACTGGTGTGCAAAAATTAAGGAAAAAAGGAGAAACTAACATAACAGCGGAACAAGCCGGCAGAACGGACCGAAGACCCCTCAGGAGATAGACTAGGGTCCGGTACGGTAGGGCATGAGCATTTATGCAGCATGACCTGGGGGGGGGGGAGGTATCGGAAGGGTATAAAGCACAAGGGAGGTGTACGCTCAGCAATTCGGTGAAAGCTATTGCACGATGTACATCGGTTTGAACGACGTCGAGTTGCTTTCACCGTATGATATGGCTAACAGGCAATCGAGTAGATGACATCTGGATGACTTTACCCGAGGTCGCGTCATTGGGAAGTTGAAAGAAAGTCGAAGTATGACTAGTGTGGCCGAGGAGTTCGGGATCGCTCGCAGCATCGTTTCACGAGTTTGGAGAGCATTTCAAAAGACAGGAACAGCTGTCCGAGAGTTTAGCAGTGGTCTTCCACGAACAACCACGGCGGCAGACAACCGGTATATTGTCCTACAGGCGAGAAGAGACAGACGGCAGACAGCGAGAGAAATCGCAAGGCACATGCAACAGACAACTGGACGTCCGTTATCGCGTTTTACCGTGGCCAGGAGGCTGCACAAAGGTGGTCTATTTGCACGACGGCCAGTACGGTCTGTGCCATTAACGCCTGCTCATCCGAGACGGCGGTTTCTGTGGTACCAGGAACACAAGAACTGGACACATCAGCAATGGGGTCGATTTCGCTTTACTGATAGCCGATTTAGTCTGACGAGCGTATCTGGACGTATACACGTCTGGAGAGAGCAGGGAACAGGCAATCCCACCTCCAACATCATCGAAAGGGAGCGGTTTGGAGGTGGCGGAGTTCTCGTTTGGGGCGGTATCATGCTTGGTAGCTGTACTGACCTCCACATCTTCCAAGGAGATTCAGTCACTGGTGTCCGCTATTGTACCGAGGTTCTCCTGCCTCACGTGCGTCTGTTTAGAGGTGCTGTGGGTCCTGGGTTCCTCTTCATGGACGACAACGCTACACCTCATCGTACAGTAGCTGTCGCAGAGCTGTAGGGGAGTGAAGATATTCAACGCATGGATTGACCCGCAAGGCCCCCGGACCTAAATGCAATCGAACACGTGTGGGACCTTCTCGGGAGACGCTTGGCAGCACGTCCTCAGCCGCAAGCAACGATTCCGCAGCTGTGATTGGCGCTACAAGAGGAATGGGCCGCTATACCTCAACAGCTCCTTGACAACCTCGTCCTCAGCAATGACAAATGTTGTAAATCCTGCAACGCAGTCAGGGGTGATCATATCCCCTACTAAAGACTGAATTTTTCTTGGCAGCCGCCTGTCACATGGACGTTTCTTTCTTCTGCCCAGTTGTACTCGATGCTACCTTTTCAATAAAGTGGCTTTGTATCCTTTGGATTCCTTGTTTGGACGGTTTTGCTAACTTGCCCCATATTCTTACATCTTGGGGATCTTTTCGTATGATTTGGGTCGATGTGGAACACTTCTGCACTACGTTACATTTGGTAAACCATCTCGTCCTTACTTTTTGCATGCCAGTGTATATCCAGTGGCATCGACACTCTCCCCCACCCCCAAACAGCAACTCCTTGCAAATATTATTGAAGAAAGTAAGTAAACTGCCGCTCAGACCGATTTTGCCGGATGCTCGGTCGCCCAAAACATTTCTGGAGAAAACGAATGGTCAAAGAAAATTAATCATAGGGCAGTAGTATCCCTAGGTAGAAGCAAACACATCTCTCCTCTCCACTCCCTAGTTGAGAAAGACATCGGTTAATTGCAGGGAGAAAAGAAAGTGGAAGTCTCTATCAGCACAAGTTTTTAATTATGGTGCCTAAAGAAGTTAGTCACAGTTTTCGGGCTCATTATAGCCGGGGGACCTATTTTGCGATATGAATTTTGGTCTCGATCTCTTAGGGTTGAGGCCGAACTCAGTAGTAATGGCCCCTGAAGAGTCTAATATACTGGGGACGGACATCGGATAAACACATGTTTGGGTACATGGAGTTATGTGTCACTCTGAAAGGCAATTCAGAGCTGACACAGCTGTCTGGCAAACGACATTTGCCAATATTGTCTACCTTCGAGACCTACGGCTCTACCGTGTGATTCAGTGTTCAACAACTGTGTGTTTTGGGAATTGTAAGCCGAACACATAAACAACACTCTATCATTTCTTATCAATTTTTATTCACATGTAATATGCAAAGTCGAAATTTCTTCATTCATAAGAACCAATGGAAACTGAAAGAAAATATATTCGCTAAAATATTTACGTTTTCATAATTTATCTCACAAAATATAGTGAAGCTTTTCCTCTCCAGAGAATATTAAGTTCAAAATAATTATTTGTTTAGCAACAGAAAAATATGTTTGTGAAATTTCAGAAGTTGTACGAAGAAATTGAATTCCAAAATATAGAAATTGAGAATTGGGAATGTTGTCAAGCGAAGATTTTTTTTTGCCGTATAAGTTATAATTGAGATAGCAATAATATCATGCGCGTTGGATTTTAAAACAACGAATGCGCCACAGGAATATAATTCGGGATTTTCACATACGACATTTTGTTACTGAGCGAATAAATAAAACACAATTCTCCCGCTTCGTCGGAATGGGAATGGAACAGAAAGAAAAAATATCTTATTAGATGCGCAGATACGGAAGAATGCAATCCCATTTCTCTGGCTCAATTTTTGATGCATATTCTTGATGAAGCATGAAATCATTAGGAAGGACACGGATAAAAAAAATAGAGAAGTAAAAAAAAGCGAGAGAGAGAGAGAGAGAGAGAAGTACTTTTTTCCCTTCTCGTTTCTCTCTTTCTTGTTTTCTGTATATCGATTCCATGTCTACTCTGCATAGGAGCACAGAGGATTTTCTCCCCCCCCCGCGTGCGTCACAAAAACTGAAACAAAAAGATATAGAAAATCTGAAAAAATCGAAAAACGCCGTGGAACAGAGCATGCGCAGCTGTTAAAATCATTATGTGAGAGGGCGGGGGGCGGAGGGTGACGAAAAGTTTAAGGTAAGGCAAATTCTGTCCTCTCTAGTTCTGGTGACAAAAGGTGTAAGAAATGTGCAGATAGTGGGACCTGTAAGCAGATGTTGGAAAATCAGAATTCTTAAATTGCTCTATCCCTTGGGTCTGAGACCGAATGAACGAAACGTTCTTTAGTTTGGGCCATCAGTCTTACGGAAAGATCATATTGCCGATTTTCGTATCAAATATATCAACTCGTAAACCCTTCCTCAGTCAGAAAACATTTTGTAACGCAAGCGTTTCGCAAATCAGTAAGGAAAATCTGTTCTTGAAAGAAACCGTTTTTTCCCTTTTATCTTTGCAGGCAACGTGAATATCTAAAATGCGCTCCCGTTTGACGGTAATTGTTTTGCCAATATCTCTGACGTCGCAGCTGAGCGCTGCAAACGGAAATTATAGGAGCTGCAAAATTTTGCTCAGGTAGTAGAAAAAATAAAGGAAACAGTTTCATTTTATACATCTACAGGAAGACACGTTCATAATTTCTTCCATTAATTTCGAAGTAGGGTTTTCATTAGAAAACATGTTTTTACAAAGATTAAATTGATAATTTCTATCAGGAGTTCATAAATTTTATGACTACCGAAATAGCAGAGAAAACATCAGTACTCTATAAACTAAATTTTATCGCAATTGACCCTAACTTCGAAAAAAGCAGCGCCATATTTCATTCTTTACTTAGTGTAGAAAGAATTTAGGCTTGGCCTCTCCCGTTGTTCTCCTGATTTTTTGCGGTCGATTAATGCATCCTCACAAAGTTTTATTTTTGGGTAACGACTTCAATTTACTTTATTCAGTCTGTAATTTTTAAAGTACACATTTCCAAGCATTTTGGTTTCGTCGATGCATATTGTCTTTGTGTTTCTGACATTTAAAATGTAAATCTCATTTCATAACCCTTTAGTCCTGTTTCTCCAACAAGATTGAAAAGGTATTTCTTTAATGGTGACAAATTCTACAATGGAGCCAGCAAAGCTTAAATTACTTACGATATATTATTAAGTTTCATATATTCTTCACAACCATATAGATCATCATAAAGCATTTTTCCAAGTAGAGATTGTGTAACAAATGTAAAAGGGTACACACATCTTTGTCTTTTCTTTCCTTGACAATATGGTTTGCTTTCTGCTGGACGAATTTTTCGGTCATTTCTTGTAATCGTCTGCGTAGGATAAAGATCCAGAGATGAATCTCTTGATCTTCATCCTTATTGAGCAGCTTATTATCTGGTCCAATAATCTCTTCTGTGGTCTTCCACTATTTCGGTATTGTTATTCAGATTTCATTGCAATCACTCCTCTGGACCATTTTATACTTTCCCTTCCGGCTCAATGACTTACCAATTTCCATTTCATTAGTCTGACGTGTATTAGTGAATTTTGTTGTTTCCTTTTTTGGTTTTATTTTTTTTGTCTATCACTTTTCTATCAGTTCTCCTTATGAGGCATGCGTCTGAGTAACTTTCTTTTAGTGTTCTGTTTTCTTATGTAAGTTTAGTTACTTCTTCGTTAAACATTTTCTTACGGAACTACACATTACTTTGCTGAACAGCTTCTTTCTACTTGGAAATGCTAACAGTGGGTCACACCTCGATAACGCGAAGTCATCGAATGTAGCAGGGTGCACATTGACTAGTGCAGATGGTAGAGATTGATTCCGCAGATAGCATTACGAGCAGATTGTAAAGTTTTCGAGATCGACGGACGTGGAGTTATTGTGATTACGACTAGATTGTTAAATTTTGATATTGTAAAACATTAATAATAAGCTTGTTAAGTTATATGTAACCGACTGTTGCTATCATTCGATCGAATTCTGTGTAAAAAGACTTGAGGGTCATGAAGTATCAATCAGGGCCGGATTAAGATGGGGTCTATAAGGGCTTAGGGCCCACCATGAACAAGGGCTTAGGAGGCTTTCCCAGGCAAATAATAGATAGATAGATAGATAGATAGATAGAGAGAGAGAGAGAGAGAGAGAGAGAGAGAGAGAGAGAGAGATGGAGATGGAGATGGAGAGGTTTATAAAATACATTGCTGGCCACCCAAAATGCAACACCAAGAAGGACACGAGATAGCAAAGCGAGATTTACTGGACACATAACAACAGATACAAAGATGAAACGATTGAGCTCACAGTCCCGTGCGACTTGCGAAACACGCAGACATCAATAGTTCGTGTGGCACCCACGGCTGGCAATAACGGCCGCTACACGCCGCGGCATCGAACGAAAGAGGCTTTGGATGTGGGCTTGGGGTATGTCGGTCCAGGCTGCTTCCGCACATTGCCACAGTTCATCAGGCGTAGCCGCGGGTGGTGCTTACCGGGCCACTCGGTTGCCGATAAGCGACCAGACGTGTTCGATGGGCGACATATCGGGAGAACAGGCGGGCCACGGTAGCAGTGACACCTGGTGGGCCGTGAAGAATTGTTGCACGATGCGTGCCACGTGCGGGCACGCATTGGCCTGTTGAAACGTGGCCACTGGCAGGTCCTGCAGGTAAGGGAGGACTACAGGCTCCAAAACGTCGGAGATGTAGCGGTGGCTGTTGAGTGTACCGGCGATGCGTACCAGAGGGGTGCGGGTGTCATATCTAATTGCGCCCCAAACCATAACGCCAGGTGACGGACCGGTATGGCGATGCATAATGCAGGCATCATACAGTCTCTCGCCGCGGTGCCTCCATACGTGGATCCGACCATCGTGGTGTTGCAGGCCGAAGCGGGATTTGTCGGAGAAGACAATGTCGTGCCATTCCGTAGTCCAGGTGCGGCGTTCAACAGCCCACTGCCGCCGCACTCACCGGTGGTGTAACGTCAATGGTAATCGGAGCAATTGGCGACGTGCGACAGGTCCCCAATCCTGTAGACGACGTCGAACGGTACGTGCTGACACAGGTTGTTTCGCAACGCACCCTAATTCCCGCGCTAACGTTCGTGATGTAGCGGTGCGAGCAGTCAATGCTCGCGGCACAACATGCCGGTCCTCTCGTTCGGCGGTGTGTCGCGGCTGCGGCAATCACTCACGTCGGTCCGTCCGTCCCTCCTGCACCCACCGAATCCATACTCGCCTCGCTGTGACTGGATGGCGTCCTTCTCGGGCGCCGATGTCTCGGTACGATAAACCGCTTTCGCGATAAGCCACTATTCGTCCTCTGTCGAATTCCGAAACGTGCTGGAATGACTGCCGTATTCTGCGACGAGGCATCAGGAAGCATCCCACGCACAGGTCCGGCAGCACAACACACTTCCATGACTTACACCCCGCCTTCTGTGCACCCTCCTTATAGTGCTTCTCGGTGGCGTGCCGGGCGCGCATGATTTGTATATGCCCTGCAATGCTAATCGTTTGCATGTCCTGTCACGGGCGACGCATGCTGCGAATTTCAGGCCAATCGGATGCTTCCTTCTTGGTGTTGCATTTTGGGTGGCCAGAAGAGTATATGCACCAAACCAATGCAACCGGAAAATAAACATCCCAAGAATATCTGTACAGAACATTAAACAATCATGCAGCAATAAACAAACAAAAATGAACAAGACAAAATAATGTGCCACTATATCCCAGAAAAGAAATCAAGGCATCAATTCAAATCATATCAGCCAGCCAGCCAGTAATTCAGTAGTTAATACTCTCCTGAATGCCCTGAAGCTAACAATTGATTTAATGTGCAAGGGTAATTCATTCCACTGTCGCGGACCGGCTGCAATAACACTGTAATATAAAACATTCAGATATTCCCTGGGAATAACGAAGTTTGCATTACTCCTGGTATCATGAGAATGTGAAAATTGGGACAATTCCAGAAAACTCACAAACTTATTAGCATAAATTCTATTGTGCATAAAAAGTAATGATCGAAATTTATAAAGTTTTTTAAATGGGATTATTTTATATGAACAGCAAACAGCAGCCATAGCACTATTAGTATCCAATAAGCGAATGTATTTCTTTTGTAAAATATATATTCTATTGACATTACCCAACGTGGTCTGACCCCAGGACAGTAGACAATACGAAAGAAGTGGATATATGAATGAGTAATACAATATTAGTTATAATCTTATCGTCAATATACCCGAAATTCTATAAACCATTCCTATACGTGATCTAAGATGATTTGGCAAATAATTAATGTAATTATCCCAACGTAGAGACTCTTGAATATGTACACCCAGAAATTTAGTAGTCGCCTTAAATGTAATGGGAACTTCATTCACAAAGATACCAGTTGGGGCAGACGAACAATAAGAACGACGTGAAAACAGAACGGCATTAGTTTTATCTTGATTTATAGTTAAATAACTGCAACTGAACCAACAAAAGAATTCCTGAAGATCTCAATTAACTAAAGGTATCAACTCCATTACAGAATTATCGGAAAAGAATAAACTGGTATCGTCAGCAAACAGCACACGGTGCGCCCCCGAAGAAACATTAAAAATATCATTAATGTATATTAAAAAAAGAACCAGTCCCAGCACCGATCTTTGAGGAACTCTTCAACTTACCCCACGAACTGAAAAACGAATGCCACGAATCTGAACATACTGCGATCTCTGTAACAAGTAATTCCTAAAAAACAAAAGCGGAACTCGCGGGATCCCTGCATGATTTAACTTTGACAATAGAATTTTATGATGCACACAGTCAAAAGCTCGAGCTAAGTCACAAAATCTACCCAGGACACTTCTTCCTGAGTCAATATTTGTGTGCAAAAAAATAGGAACATCCAATATAGCCGTTTCTGTTGAGAAGCCCTGACCGAAACCATGCTGACCGTGATGTAAAATTTTATTCCTCTCCAAGTAGCCAGATAGCCTCTTTAGTACTAGTCTTTCCAAAAGTTTAGCAAACACTGTAATATTAGTAATTGAACGATAATTTTCTACACTAGATCTCAAAACCTTTTTATGTATAACACTGACTCTACCTGTCGTAAATGCTAAAGGTAATAAACCAGTTTCTAGAATACGATTAAAAATATGTTCCAGTGGTTACAACAAAAACTGAGCAACAGATTTAATCACTCTTGGATGAACATCATCAGGGCCAGCACCCTTAGAGGAATCCAACTGCTGTATAGTACGCAACAGATCCGCCGATACTGGGTCAAAAAAAGACTTACACAAAGTTTGGTGGGACAAAAAGTCAGCAAAGTCACCAGACACCCGTGGATTATAGTTCTGTAGTTTTACAGGCAAAGAAACAAAGTAAGAATTAAAAATCTCTACAATACGATTCAAATCAGTGGCACGAGTTCCCCCATGATCAAGTTCTATTGGAGGGTTGTCATCATTTGTTCTATGCAACAATTCACCAACCGATTTTATAACTTTTTCCCATTCGTGGAACCAGTAAAACGATTTAAATAATAATTTTTTTTTGCATTTTTTAATTTAGTATTAAATTTGCAACTACCCCATCAGAGCTGCAGAGTAGGATCCAGGAACTTGCTGACAAGAGTAAAGAAGTGGGATTAAAAATGAACTTTCAGAAGACAAAAGTGATGTTCAATGCTTTTACAAGAAATGAAGATTTATCGATTGATGGAGAAAAGCTAGAGATAACAGATACGTACGTTTATCTTGGACAGCAGATATCAAGTGAGGGTCACATTGATGAAGAAATTAATCGGCGTACAAAACTTGCCTGGAGAGCTTTTGGAAGAAACAGCATAATTTTCCAGCAATATGCCATTATGTCTTAAAAGAAAAGTGTTTGATCAATGCATCCTTCCAGTGCTTACGTATGGTGCAGAGACGTGGACCTTAACTAAAAGAGACATAAAAAGGCTGCAGACAACTCAAAGTAGCATGGAGAGGTGCATGCTTGGTGTAACCAGGAGATATAAGAAGAGGAACTCGTGGATCCGAAAAATGACAAGAGTGGAAGACATATGATCAGAGTTAAATCCCTGAAATGGCAATGAGCTGGACGTACTGCCAGAAGGACAGACCATCGATGGACAGTCGAAATTTTAGATTGGATTCCAAGGGACAGGAAAAGACCCAGAAGAAGACCACATGGGAGATGGGTGGATGAAATTCGAAAGTATACGGGAGGGACATGGAGGAGACTGGCACAAGACAGACCGTTGTGGAAGAAACTTGGGGAGACCTTCGTCCAGCAGTGGATTGATAATGGTTGACAATGATGATGATGATGATGATGATGATATGTAGTTATTAAAAGGCTGTTTGAAAAATAGAATAACGAATAAATATAGGCCGATCCTCATCAGGGGAGCACCTACCTGCGTATGGAAGATGACTTTTCGATTCCCCAATACAAATGCGGGAAATCCTACGCATGTGGGGTGTTCTCCCGTAGCCATTAAGACCAACCAAAGTCAACTAACGATAAGATTTGCTAATAGTGAAGAAATAAATCTAGATGTTGCCAATCTCAAATATGAAAGTAACTATATATTGATACGTCGTATCAAGTAATCAGAGGTTAACGTATAGAATCGTACACTACATCTTGAGCCATTAAGCAACTGACGAAACAGAGTGAAGACAAAATGACGTGGATATTCGTTTTTCAGCAAGACACCATTAAATTCGTGTAATTTATACAATAGACTGTTGAAATCGCCACAAATCGATACAATACGAAAAAATTGCGATATCACCAGGTTTCTATGCACCCTTATAGAAATATTTGAATTCCAGTTAATAAAAATTGCACAGGAAAATTAAAAGTATTCCTTTTATCGTATACAGTAGTGTATATAGGTGATTGTCCAAAAGTTTCATATATATATCCAAATAGTTTATGTTGGCAACATTGTCACTTATCTTGTCCAATATCTCTATAAGGGTGCATAGAAACTTGGCCACATAGCAAGTTTTTCGTATTGCGTCGATTTGCGGTGATTTCAACAGTCTGTTGGATAAACTACAACAATTCATTGATGCCCTGCTGAAAAATGAAAACCCACGTAATTTCGTCTTCAGCCAGTTTCGTCAGTTGCTTAATGGCTCAAGATGCAGCGTACGATTTTATACGTTAACATCTGATTACTTGATACGACGTATCAATATCATCATCATCATCATTGTCAACCATTATCAATCCACTGCTGGACGAAGGTCTCCCCAAGTTTCCTCCACAACTGTCTGTCTTGTGCCAGTCTCCTCCATGTCACCCCTGCATACTTTCGAATTTCATCCACCCATCTCCCATGTGGTCTTCTTCTGGGTCTTTTCCTGTCCCTTGGAATCCAATCTAAAATTTCGGCTGTCCATCGATGATCTGTCCTTCTGGCAGTATGTCCAGCCCATTGCCATTTCAGGGATTTAACTCTGATCATGATGTCTTCCACTCTTGTCATTTTTCGGATCCACGAGTTCCTCTTCTTATCTCTCCTGGTTACACCAAGCATGCACCTCTCCATGCTTGTTTGAGTTGTCTGCAGCCTTTGTATGTCTCTTTTAGTTAAGGTCCACGTCTCTGCACCATACGTAAGCACTGGAAGGATGCATTGATCAAACACTTTTCTTTTAAGACATAATGGCATATTGCTCTTGAAAATTATGCTGTTTCTTCCAAAAGCTCTCCAGGCAAGTTTTGTACGCCGATTAATTTCTTCATCAATGTGACCCTCACTTGATATCTGCTGTCCAAGATAAACGTACGTGTCCGTTATGTCCAGCTTTTCTCCATCAATCGATAAATCTTCATTTCTTGTAAAAGCATTGAACATCACTTTTGTCTTCTGAAAGTTCATTTTTAATCCCACTTCTTTACTCTTGTCAGCAAGTTCCTGGATCATACTCTGCAGCTCTGATGGGGTAGTTGCAAAAATGACTACGTCATCAGCAAAGCGAAGGTGGGTTAGATAATCTCCATTAATCTTTATCCCCTTGTTTTCCCAGCTCAGCGACTGAAAAACACCCTCCAATGTGGCATTAAAGAGCTTCGGAGATATGGTGTCACCTTGTCTCACTCCCTTTCCAATTTTTACGTGTGTTTTATTTTCAAACAGCCTAATCTTTGCACTTGCATTTTCATAGATGTTATTAATAATATTAATGTATGCATCTTCAATACCGCAGGTTTTCAGAGCCATTCTAACTGCTGATGGTTTCACCGAATCAAAGGCTTTTTCATAATCGATAAAAGCCATGCACAATGGAAGTTCATATTCCCTCGCTGTTTCAATTAGTTCTCTCAGCACGTGGATATGATCTATTGTGCTGTAGCCACTCCTGAATCCAGCTTGTTCTCTCGGTTGAGCCATGTCCAGTGTTACCTTCAAGCGGTGTGAAAGAACTTTAGTGAAGATTTTATAAACTACTGATAGGAGGCTGATAGGTCTGTAGTTTCCGAGATCCTCAATGTCACCTTTCTTATGTAGCAGGATCATTGTAGCGGTGTTCCAATCCTCAGGAATCTTTCCTTCATTAAGGCATCGAGTGAAAATTTGGGCGAGTACTGTTTCGATTTCTCCACTTGCTTCTTGTATGATGTCTACAGTAATTCCATCTTCTCCTGGAGCTTTTCCTCGCTTCATGTTCTTGATTGCATGTGCAACTTCTGCTGGAAGGACTGGAGGAACTCTGGTACTGGTATCTTTCATGATGTCTGGAGTGCATATATCATCCCTTTCATATAATTTGGAGTAGAAATCTTTCACTCTTGTCAAAATTTCGCCTCTATTTCTTGTTACAGAACCATCTTCTTTTCTCAGTGCGATAATCTGTTTTCTTCTCTTACTGAGATGTCCCTTTGCTATCTTTAGGCTTTGGTTGTTTTCAATTGCTTTCCTCACTAGTTCACAGTTGAATTTCCTTACGTCTTCAGTGATACTTTTTCTTACTGTCTTGCATAGCTCTATATATTCCACTTTGGAAGCCACATCTTCTTTAGTTGTCCTCATCTCTCTTCTTTTTTGCATCAACATTTTGGTTTTTCCTGATAATTTGTTCACATGCAACTTGTTCTTAGACCCAGCTAATTTTGTTGCTGTTTCCATAAGAGCTTTGGTTACTTTTCTGTTAACTTCAGAGATGTCCACTTCTTCCGATGTTAGGCCTTCTAAAGCAGAGAACCTGTTCTTCAGTTCTAACTTGAAGGTATTATGATGTTTTTTAAGGTTGGTTATGTCAATAGATTTTGTTTGTCTTATGAGCTTGCTACGTTCAAGTTTAGTGTTGAGGTGCATCTTACATCTCACCAATCTATGGTCACTACCTGTGTTGAACTTGTTTAGCACACTGCAGTCTTCTATGACGAATTTTTTGTTACACATAATAAAATCAATTTCACTTGTCGTCCCATTTGGATGTCTCCATGTCCATTTCCTGTGTGGCTTTTTCTTGAAGAAGGAGTTCAAGATGAAAAACCCTTCTGCCTCTGCAAACTCAACGAGAGTATTTCCACGCTGGTTTCTGTTGCCATGACCGAATTTACCTACTGAAGTTTCATTCTGTTGCCGTTGCCCTATTTTTGCATTGAAATCTCCCATAATTATTTTCAAGTGCTGCTTACCTTTATTATTTAAATGACAAATTTCCTCATAAAATTCTTCAATTTCTTCTTCAGGATGACTTGTGGTGGGTGCATAAGTTTGAATAATCTGAGCCTGGTATCTTTTCGAGAGTTGGATAACAAGTCGTGCAGCTCTGTCAGAGGAACTTTCAACTTCTACAACTTTATCCTTCAGTTTCTTGTTTATTATAAATCCAACACCACTAGTTCTGCCAGTATCTGTCCCACGATGGTAGAAGAGATGTCCACTTTTCAGTTCGATGAGATCTTCTCCTTTTCTCCTTACTTCACTTAGCCCCACGATGTCCCACTTGATCCTTTGTAGTTCCTCTTCCAATTCAAGAAGCCTTGAATGAGAAGATAGAGAGCGTCCATTGTAAGTAGCCAAGGTCAGCATCAGATGGCAGCCTAGTCCGGTTCTCTGGGGATTCTTAGCACCCTCTGCCTTCATGTCGCACTGGCCGCTGCCTTGGCCAGGTACATTCCAGCTGCCGGAGACTGAGGGCCAAGATTTAAGTTGTGGAATCATTTTGGAGGGTTTGTGCCATAACTCACCACGCTGCCCAAGCGGGTTGGTGAGTGTGGGATAGCATTTCCTCTAATCCCGATGGTATAGTTATACCGCTATGGGCGGTCGTCAGAGCCCCTTTAGTGGGAACAGGATGCACCACGAGAAGGCGGGGTTGACATTTGTCAAGGAGAGGCTGTGATGTTACGCATCACCTGACCTTACATCCCGTATCAATATATAGTTACTTTTATATTTGAGATTGGCAACGTCTAGATTTTTCTGTTCACTGTTAGCAGCTCTTATCACTTGTTGTTTTTGGTTGGTCTACAGGGCATCGGGGGCGCTCCCAACATGCGCAGTATTCCGCATTTGTGTTGGGGAATCAAAAAGCCATCTTCCATACGTCGGTGCTCTCCTGATGAGATGATGAGATCAGCCTACATCTATTCGTTATTCTATTTTTTAAACAGCCTTCTAATAACTGGACTGGAATTTACTATTGTCACTTTTGTGAAGGGTGGTGGTTCCTTTTTTTTTTTTTTTTGATTGAAAGTTTAACGACCACAGTGAGCAACTCAATGGGCTATAAGCAGTCGCCCGTCCCTAATTTAGGGCCACTGGTTACAGGGAAGGGAGAGAGCCAGTGCCGTAAGACAAACACAACATCCATGCCTCACGGGATTCAAACCCGGACCCTCTCACGGACGAAAGGTCGTAAGCCAGCGCTTAGACCACTGCACCACCAGGACAGCGTGCATGGTTTCCAGCAGGGGCGAAGTTTATGATGTGTGTGTGTTTTCGCACAAGGTATATTCTTTACAAGGAGGTGAAGGGTTTGCTCCAGTTTCTAATAGTGGTGCTCTATTTATTTAAGTCACCATATAACTTTTCGTTCACCCTTATACAGGGTGATTCATAAAGAAGTATGCAGGTTCCAGATCCTGTAAAACAGTATTAGTTGAAGACACGGACCACAACTACGAACCGTTACGTAGATGTACTCATAAAGTTTGTATCCCGCTACTGAGGGAAGTGACGTAGGCGAAAGCGCGCGTATCACGTGACAAGTCAGTCAAAATGGCAGCGTCTGCAGTGCAGAAGGCGTTTTGTGTTCTTGAATTGAGCAAAACGGAATCTGTAACTGCTGTGCTACGGCATTTTCGATCACGATTCCAAAGAGAACCTCCAACCAGAAAATCTATCTACGATTGGCATAAAACTTTCGAAACTACGGGCTGTTTGTGCAAACTTAAAAGTCCTGGACGACCGCGTGTATCGGAAGAAGTCGTCGATAGTGTTTGCACCGCCATTCAACGAAACCCGGGAAATTCAACGCAGAGGGTGAGTGATGAAGTCAAATTTCACAGCCCACTGTCTGGAGAATTTTGAGAAAGAAGTTGAAAATGATTCCATACAAAGTGCACATGCTGCAAAATCTCACTGCACTTGATTCAGATATCTTACCTCGCGTTTGGGCGGAAATGGAATACAGGCTCGATGTGTGTCGTGTGACTAAGGGTGCACACATAGAACATCTGTGACTGCCTCTAAAAAAACTTGAGACATTCCCTTACAATTCTGTTACAGGTAACATAAAATATCTTACATTGTTCTTGTTTTATAGTGCGTTCAAACTGTATACTTCTTTATGAATCCCCCTGTACTTCTGGCTGGAACTTGAAAATTAAATCTACGTACAAAATGAAAAGGTTTCTTCGTCCCAGAAGGATTAAAAGACTGTGGTGCCTTAAGCACCGTAAGTAGATCAGTTCTCCTAATGAAAGAAGCACTGAAAATGTACCTAGAACACTTAAACGTTTATTTACTTTGCTTCCTGTGTTTAGAAATCTTAACATCAAGACCCAGTTTTGTTAAATGATAAAAACTACCAAGCGAAACAGAATGAAAGGGCCTGCCTACATTTTTGCCTTGAGCCATTTTATTCAATTACTTTACTAGTAATCAAAAATAAATTATTTTGTTCATATCTACTGATATGTGAAAGGTTATTAAAGAGATCCAAAGAATGCTTCAGAAATATTTCATGTTTTATGATTTACTTTTGAATTCGGAGAAATAAACTGCATAAGAAAAGCGATGCAGCTGAGCTATGTGTAAAACTACGAGTTTGTTCTTTGCATAAAACATATGCATAGAAATAAATATATATATTATGAACTGATTAAGGATATCAAAATCAGATCGAACGTTATAGCTCTCTGGTTATTGCGACTAAGTTTACGGATAACTTTTGAAACTATTTAAGAAATTAGCCTTAATTTTCAGCATTATCATCTAAACGTACTGAACACTAATTTGAAGAAAATATGTCACAAAAAGAAACCTCTCTGCTGTAACGCATTCGATAGATATTTCTGCATGTTTGGATTGTCGCTGGGGCGAAAATGTGCTGTTTTTATGCACCTTCAAAGCTTTCAACCACCCGTGAACTTATTGTATTAATCTTGACACGCAGCCAACCCTTAAGTGGCTTTCCCGACGCCATTATTGTTTGCTTCGTTTTTCTTCCTCTCCTAGTCTCTACCGAAAATAGCAAGAGACCCTTTTCTAAAGAAAAACTATTTGAATATCAGAATGTCTTAGTGACATGGTTTTGTTTTCAATTTGGAAAAACGAAAACTTAAGGTAACGAAAGTTTAAGGTCAGAACTAGCGAATATCACGCAAATTAAAATACACTACTTGTACTGCTGTAAGAATATTTCAAATGCGTATAGTAGATATCCGTCTTATGTAAATTCCACTTTTATTTTTCACATTTGCTTTACTTGTGTTTTCATTTTTGAAGTGATATCTTGCGTAAAATGGCTTCAAAGCCATGACACGAAACATCCAGGAGGATACAGAATTGAATTCCTCGGTTTGAAATGCAATTTATTTTTATGAGGCCCACACAAAAAAGTTTTCATTGTAAATAACTAAGAAAACTTACGTGGCGATGTCCTTTTGTAGTGATTGAAGTTTGAACACGGAAGATTTCAATGAAATGTAGTATGCAATACCTAATGATTATAACTTCTACAGATTTATATACAAAACTGTTTCAAAATTGTGTGCATTTAAATGTTATAACGAAGTAAATTTCTCCGTCATTTTTAGTCCACGCCGGGGCTCGAACCCGGGCCCCCTCATTCCGGAATAAGTCGCTCTACCAATTGAGCTACGCGGACGTCCGTTATCGCTGCTATCTGCCTTTATGTCGTGTGCGTCCTGCTGAGAAGGCACGTCACAATGTGTCCCATCATTTCTTTCTCACTAATAATGTATTTTATACCGAGTTATACCTAAACAATAAACCAGCCAATATCCTAGCCATGATCACGCATGGTTATGCGTAAATCATGTCTATGATATTGGCTGGTTGGTAATCGAAAATAAACTATTGTTGATATCTACGGAGACTTGTGAAAGCATTATCTGCGACGTTGATGGGACAAAGATTATGTTAAAAGTGAGAAGTCTGTGCTACTAGCGGAAATACTCCGTTCAGAGAGGCCAAGGTTATGTTAGAGGCTGATAAACGATAAGAGACATCAAGACTGTGATGAAGAAACTGCCCTTCGCCGTATATGGAAACTGCCCTTCGCCGTCTATGCAAACAAACAATATTTCCAATGCATATGATGGTGCTCTCAAACCCAGTTTTCTTGCTATGTAGCGTAGAAGTACATTTGTTCTAAATGAAATTTATGTTTACTTGTAAATATTATGATATTTTCGTTACTTATAGAGGTAGTGATGTTAGCCCTAAGAGGAGGACATGTTGTGCCAAATGCAAATACGTAAGATGTTATGTTACCCAGCTGAAACTACGAACAAGGTCCTCCTCGCATTTTCCTGTTTCTCCATGCACAGTTTTCTGAAGGGAGGCATAACATCATATTTGCATTTGGCAGAATATGTGCATTTCTAATCGTCATCCTGGGAATAATTTTGTTCCCGAAACCCATAGGAGTATCTCAGATTATTCACATATTTTTTCAATTCGTTTTGTATGAAAGAAATTTTCTCGCTACGTAGTATGCTTATATACACTATCTACCAACAAGTAATTGGACACCCTGCAATCGACGATATCTGTGGTCCTGATACACGTCCCGGCTGCTTCCGTTAAATATTGTGGGGGAAACAAAAACGCAACCAGTCGCATGCAAGATGCCACACAGTTCGGAGCTCTCTGATTTCGAGAAATGTGTAATCGTCGGGTATCACAGAAATGGGTGATCCATACGTGACATATCCAGCGAGTTGAAGTACCCAAAATTGATAGTGGCCTACGTTATTGGCAAGTGGAAGATGAGAGGTGACTGTCGGAATGTGCCCCGACCCGGCAGCCCCACAAAACTGGGAGTTACAGATCGACGGGTGCTGGCCAGAGAAATTCGGAAGAACCGCACCAAATCGATGGGCCACATCCGCGAGGAGTTTCAACAGGCATCCGGGAGTGTTCTTTCGATGAATACCATCCGTAAGGAAGCCCATCTGCTCGGTTATCATGGACGTGCTGCCGACCACAAGCCTTTGATCACCAAGTCCAGAAGTTCTGCTCGGCTAACGTGGTGCAAAGAACGTTGACAGTGGACCGTTGAACAGTGGAAACAGGTTCTCTAGAGCAACGAATCAAGGTTCACCCTCTGCCGTTCGGATGGCAGGGTCTGGGTTTGGCGTCTGCCTGGAGAACGCCTCCTGTCGGAATGTATTGTGCCAACTGTGAAGTTCGGCGGCGGTGGAATTATGCTATGGGGGTGTTTCTCCTGGTATGGCACGGGAGCCTTGGTCGCAATTTCTAGTAGACTCAACGCCGAGACCTACTGCACCATTTTGGATGACCATGCGCTTCCTACGTTGTGGCAGTTTTACGGGGTAGCCCCATGTTACTTTCAGGAGGACAATGGCACCTGTCATGTTGCGAGGTCCACCGTGGCTTGGTATGGTGACAATGGGGTTAATCGAATGGACTGGCCTGCGCATAGCCCGGACCGTAACCCTATCGAGCACCTCTGGGACGAGCTGCAGCGTCGACTTAAGGGTAGCCCCCACCGTCCGAAATCGGTGAAGGAACTGACCTGTCTTCTCCAAGCCGAGTGGAAGAAAATACCGCTCGCCGGTATTTTCTTACAAACGCCTGTTTGAGAGTATGCCCCGGAGGGTCGCAGCTGCAATCGCCGCTCGTGGAGGCTTCACCAACTATTGACGGTGAATAAACTTCGTTTTCCTTTGCTATCACAGGTGTCCAACTACTTTTTGGTAGATAGCGTATTTTATATTTGGAAGGGTACATACATTTCCAGCATTCGAATGTGAAAAATTCTGTTTACTTCATTTACAATAAATATTTCCTATGATTTTCGTTTTTATTTCATGCATGGTTTTACCATTAGGTGGTAAAAGTGTATCTTGGCGGTTTCTCCTATCGGAACTTTTTCTAGAAGTCAAATTTCATATGGAATTAAAACCAGAGGTTGTACTTTCGTGCAACAAGTCAAAAGGTAATCATGGCTGTCAATGCACGATCAGATTCGTCTTAATATAGAGCACAAACACCACACCTCCCAATCACTATCTAAAAACTTAGGTTAAAGAACGTCTTTATTTACAATTAAAAGGGTGAGTTTAAAAGCTCCAGCGAGCACTTTCGCGAACCACTATGGTCCCATCATCAGGTTCAGGAGTGAAATCACTATGTGGCTGTACATGACTTACATAGTAACAGAGATGAGCACAAGATTACAAATATGTAAATGAGATGAGTACAAGATATTAAATGTCAATCACTACAAACTATTTACAAAATTACTTAATTTATTTTGAGGGTTCCTCGCTTGGATATTCCAACATGAGATCTCTCCAGGCACTAGGAGCATAAACAGGTATATCCTCATTGCAGCACTTAGGTCCCAGTTTTATAATGTGAAGACTCTCAGTAAACAACATAGAACTTTTTGTCGAGGCTGTTGATAGCAAGTTTGCATTGTCCCAATCCGGTTTTAGGTCTCCCTCATTGACAGTTTTTGACAAAGTCGAAGTAACTGCTCCTTTATGAATTGCATATTTATGTTCAGCCCATCTGATTCTCAGGCTTCTGTAGGTCGAACCCACATAGCAGAGATTTGCAGTTTGTCCATTAATGTCCAACAATGAGATACTGTAAACACCAAAATGGGATAGAGTTGGTATTGTGTTTCTATCATGCCTAATCATAGAAAATAGGTTTTGGGTCTTGACACCAAAACCCAAAGAACAGTTTTTGCAGGTGTTTTTTAGGAAAGTAACAACTGGTTTCAAATAGATTACACTTCCCACGTAGGTAGTTGTGGGTACACTTCTGGTGAGGGTTATATAAGTCTTCCGTTTATATTGTTGTGTACGTTTTTTAACACAATCCGTGGGGTACCCATGTACATTTGCAATCTCGTTAATCTTCATCAATTCCTGATTACAAAAATAGGGATTTGAAGAATGGGTAAAGGCTCTATTAACTAGGAATCCAAGTGCTGAATACTTATAGGGGTTGGTGTACAAGAATTGAAGGGGATCAGAACCGGGATAGAGGTAGGCTTACGGTATACAGAGAATTCAAAGTTTGTATGGTTAGGGGAGTGTGAAACCAAGAAGTCAAGGAAGGGCAGTGACCCTTTTTTTTCTATTTCTATAGTAAACTTTACGCCAGGAACTATGGATGATAAATCAGAGGCCAAAGCATGTAATTCTTTTCCTTGTCTGACCTCACTCAACTGTTGAATTACATGCCTTGGCCTCTGATTTTCTCCATTTTGGAAACCCAACGTATTCCAGATTATTCCGAGCTTCATGCTACAAAACACGTACACAAAACAAAGTCGTAGAATGTAAGACATCAACTTTTAATCCCACTGTTCCTTCGTTTTCAACGCCAAAGCATTTGATAAATAATTTGTTCTAAAAACTCTTGAAAAGGTTTTCTTGACAGTCAAGCTTTCTTTTAGAAGACTTAAGATTTGGATGGCAAAAAATGAGGTTGCATTGAAAGATAATTATACAGACTGAATAAGTTCGTTTGAGAGGACATGTTTCCGAAAAAACACTCATTTTAGACGGGCATTCCTTTGAAAGCTTTCTTCTTTACCCTTTTCAACCGTAGGTTGAAGAAGCCTATATGCTCCAGCTTTGTCCGTCCGTCCGTCCGTCTGTCTGTCCGCACGATAACTCATGTAAAAATGGTTCGATTTCGATGAAATTTTAGTATGTGGTAGGGGACCTCCTGGGGACGAACCCTATTGAAAGTGGGCGAAATGGAGTGAAAGGTTAGGACATAGGAGCGGGATCCATTCTATTGACCTTATGCGTCATAACGTGCATAAAATGGTTCGATTTCGATGAAAGTTTAGTATGTGGTAGGGGTCCACCTGGGGACGAAATCTATTGAAAATGGGCGAAATGGGGTCAAAGGTCAGGACATAGGAGTGGGACCCATTCCATTGACTTTCTGCGTAATAACTTGGGTAAAAATGGTTCGACTTCAATGAAATTTTAGTACGTTGTTCCGGAGGTACACTAAACCGGTCCTGTTGAATATCATCGAAAAGGGATGAAAGGTCAAGACACAGGAGCGAGATTTATTCCACAGCCATTATCCTCATAACTTGAGCAATAATTTGGGTAATGATTTCTGGTATGTTGGAAAGCGTATTATAATCAATGCATTGGATGATTTTACTAACTTGTTTTTACAAAGTTGTGCCTTTTAAAACATTCACTGAAAAATGAACGTTCCATGTGTAAGTGCAGTTCTGAGAATCTTACTTACGTCTTGTACTTTCTCACGAAGACAAAACGATCCGGACGAAATCTGCCATTTGAGATTTAGATCTTAATTTTGAAGACATCATACGAGGGATGATTAATAAGTAACCTTCGATGACCTTGGTTGGCGTATTTGGAAAATGTAAATTAGTATCTCCAAAATTCATTACACTATCCTGAGTAGAGGGCGTTGCTGGAATAGGAATTTGAAAGAAAAATGTAAAAGGGCTATAGAGAAGATCCATGTGAAAATGACGACCCGCCAAGAAATATAATCTCACTCAGAGCTACTTGCGGTGATTAGGTTGAAGGATTTGAAGTGTGGTACCAAACGATACATTTACCTTTTTAACAGCCTAGCACAAAATCACTCGTCAGTCTTCTTTACGAGAGACCCCACGCACTCCCCGTTGCGATGCTGTTTGTTGTTGATGTTGGAGCCCCGGTACTGTGTTCCTCATCCGTCAACCCATTGCGCTCATGTGAGAAGTTTGAGCACCATTCTGATATTTCCGAAAGTTCATGACTTGAGGGTCATGGAATCTTGAAGTTAGCGTTGGGTGACCGCTGCCGCTGTTTTACGTGTCCGGAAAAATATAATCACCGCGCGTATCTCCGAGTGAACCCATTTTTCCAGGCAGGAGGCCATTTTCACATAAACCTGTTCTCCAGAACGTTGCCATTTTATTCAACCTACTGTGATAAATAACGCCCTCTAGTCAGATATTGGGAGATACCAACGTATATCTAACTTATTCTCCACCAAAGGTCATCGGCAGTCACCTATTGATGACCTTATGCATTACGGCTAAAATACACCGACTGAAAACATACGTTTATATTAACCTGAACTAATTAAGTTCATTTTTTTGTTTGGATGTTTAGCGTCCGCTTTGAGTAACTCCATGGGCTATATATAAGTAGTCGCCCGTCCTTAATTTAAGATCACTACCTCTAGGAGAGGGAGAGAACCAGTGCCGTAATACAAACACAACATTCATGCTTCCTTGGGATTGGGACCCGGACCCATCACGGACGAATGGTTAGAAGCCAGCGCTCAGACCACTGCGCCACCTGGGTGGCCAAATTAATTTCAAAGAAAGATAGATTTAACAATCTTTAATCTTCCTTTAATGTCGTCTCATAAGTTGAAATCATTTTCCGTTTTTGACAGTTCTTGGTGAGGCATTGTGATAGTCCCTTTATTTGTATTCAGCGTGCTGTAACTGATGGAGTCGAGATAACCTCTCCCTGCGTTGCTTCCGATGTCCGGTGAAAACACTATTACTGGCTGCCGATGTTCACGAACTGCAAAGTTGAAGTTGATGATTTCATGATTTTATGGGTTTAGGGGAATGCGTCCATGAAGCAAGAAATCCTTGTACTTAGCCTTTCCAATTTTCACTCTCCTCGTGAGAAATCCCTCATTAAAACTTCAGGGTTTTAATGAGAGATTTCTCACGAGGAGGGTGAAAATCGCTGTAAAGGGCACTCAGCAACTTCCTAGGTGGCCCGCGAGAGGGGTGAGACATCTCGAAGTAGTTCGTATGTTTCTTAAGAGGGAAGGAAGAAAAAGTGTTAATAGTTTCGATCTAGTTTTTGAAGTAGGTAGGAAGTAGATTTTGTGATTCTTCGTGCGACGGAGAAAATTTTGGGCTCATTGAGCAAATAAGGGTAGAATTTTGTGATGCTTGAAATGAGACGTCGAGGCAGAAATTAAGTTGAAAACGGAAAATTCGCAGACAGGTAAGAAGGAAAAACTCCGGGTGGAATAAGCAGTAACAGATCAATGTGTAAATAATAAAAAGAGTAACGTAGAAGTATTACAGAAAATCAGGACAAGCAAATCCGCGACCTGCACCGTGTACTGCACTGGATAAAGAGCAACACTACAGAGCAGTAAATTGTCATTCGTTCATTTCATCATTGGCGAAATGATGATGAAATTAAGGAATTATACTTCCTTAAATTCTTTACAAACGAAGACCTGAGGAACTCACGTGACAGATCACTGAAAAAAATCAAGTGAGCAGGCCTGTAATATTTCAGAATACTCATTTTGCAGGAAAACTTTTATTTGAGAATTTGATATTTGGGTGACAACATTCTCGTAAGATTTAAGACTTCGTAAAAATATTATCTTGGTAATTAAACTTTTGTGTTGACAATATTATCTTCATAACTTTTTCTGACACATTTCCTTCAGAATTGAATTTCCTTGGAGCACAGTGTCTGAGAAGTTAAATTTCTTGTCAGAGGACATACGCCTATTAAGAACGTTCATCGCTATTTAGACTTTCCGAATCAATACATTATTTAAAGCGTTGGAATTTATGTCAAAGAACACGAGGTCTGAAATTGCAGGTTTTGTTGAGAAGCATTTTCTCTAAACTTGGGTTTTAATACTGAAATACATGCTTCTGAAAAATACTGCGTTAAAAAGATTTCTCCATTGCTTTTGATGTCGGGTACTCCACAGCCTATCACTTCATCACTTTCAGCTTTCCGCTTAATTCAATAAGACGCCAATCAGATGGTAGGTTTCTGTGGATGTGCATCTCCGGAATCAACATCACACGGTAGCAGCTTAATCCGTGTCTCCGGTGATTCTTAGCTCCCTGTGGTTTAGGGATGCACTTTGGCCTAAGACGTCTTAGGCTTCGGATGGCAAGAGATATGTTTTGAGTAGTGCATTTATTTTTGAGAGAGTAACATAACACATTGCACTGGCCACCTGGGTTTCTTCTGAGTGTGTCATTGCATTTCCTCTGATCCCAGTGTCACATGTCCACAGCAATTACTCTATCACCTCAGCCGTACATGACGTGTAATATAATCAATCTCACTTGTGCTCTGTATACATAGAACGTTTAATCGATCTCACATTGTGCGAATAGGGTGTAGCACAAGGTTGATAAACAGACACTGTATATATACGAATACATATAAAACCCTGAAATACATTAGTTTTAATCGAGCAATAACATCATCTGCAGCATAAACCACAGGACTCAAACACATACAATCCCAAATATACATTTAAAAACAGCTATGATAATATTAACAATGGAATTAAAGGACGGGGGCTGGGAATCAGTCACCACGGAGAGACATCTTCGATACCCGTCCTTGTTCGGGTTTCAAGCAGGTGGTCAATTAAATTCCCAAAAATAAGGGTCAGATATTGTGCTAAAATTTAGGGCGAAATACCTTGTCTTTCCTATCTGATCAAAGGACATCAAAAATTATTTATATATCATCATCATCATCATTGTCAACCATTATCAATCCACTGCTGGACGAAGGTCTCCCCAAGTTTCCTCTACAACGATCTGTCTTGTGCCAGTCTCCTCCATGTCACTCCCGCATACTTTCGAATTTCATCCACCCATCTCCTATGTGGTCTTTTTCTGGGTCTTTTCCTGTCCCTTGGAATCCAATCTAAAATTTCGGCTGTCCACCGATGGTCTGTCCTTCTGGCAGTATGTCCAGCCCTTTGCCATTTCAGGGATTTAACTCTGATCATGATGTCTTCCACTCTTGTCATTTTTCGGATCCACGAGTTCCTCTTCTTATCCCTCCTGGTTACACCAAGCATGCACCTCTCCATGCTACTTTGAGTTGTCTGCAGCCTTTGTATGTCTCTTTTAGTTAAGGTCCACGTCTCTGCACCATACATAAGCACTGGAAGGATGCATTGATCAAACACTTTTCTCTTAAGACATAATGGCATATTGCTCTTGAAAATTATGATGTTTCTTCCAAAAGCTCTCCAGGCAAGTTTTGTACGCCGATTAATTTCTTCATCAATGTGACCCTCACTTGATATCTGCTGTCCAAGATAATATATATATATGTATATATAATCATCATCATCATTATCATTGTCAACCATTATCAATCCACTGCTGGATGAAAGTCTCAACAAGTTTCTTTCACAACGGTGTGTCTTGTACCAGTCTCCTCCATGTTACTCTCGCATATTTTCGAATTTCATCCACCTGTCTCCCACGCGGTTGTCACTCCGCTTGTTTTTGAATTTCATCCACTTATCTCCCATGTGGTTTTCTTCTGGATCTTTTCCTGTCCCTCGAAATCCAGTCCATAATTTCAGTTGTCCATTGTTTGTCCGTTCTTGTTGCAACATGTCCAGCCCATTGCCATTTCAGTAATTTCACTCTAGTCATGATGTTGCCCACTCCTGTCATTTTCGTTATCCAAAAGTTCCTCTTCTTACCTTTCCTGGTTACACTAAGCATGCATATGTCCATGCTACTTTGAGTTGTCTTCAGCCTTTGTATGTCTTTTTTGGTCAAGGTCAATGTCTCTGCTCCATACGTAAGCATTGGCAGGAAGCATTGATCAAACACTTTTCTTTTAAGACATAATGACCTACTTCTAAAAGTTTTACTGCTTCTTTGAAATGCTCTGCATCCAAGTTTTATACGTCGATTAACTTCTTCATCAATGTGACCCTCATTTGATATCTGCTGCCCAAGATAAATGTAGGTATGGATAGTCTCAAGCTTTTCTCCATCAATCAATAAATCTTCGTTTCTTGTATTAATAAAAGCATTGTACATCACTTTTGTCTTCTGAAAGTTCATTTTTAATCCCATTTTGTTGCTCTTGTCCACAGCAATTGTCAGCACGTACTTGGATCCATACTCTGCAGACTCTGAAGGGGTAGTTGCAAAAATGACTACGTCATCAGCAGAACGAAGGTAAGCTAAATAATCTCCATTAATCTTATCCCTTTGTTTCCCTAGTTCAATGATTGAAAGACATTTTGCAATGTGGCATTAAAGAGCTTGGGAGATATGGTGTCGCCTTGTCTCAGTCCCTTTCCAATTTTTATTTGTGTTGTATTCTCAAATATCCAAAACTATAACGAAGTATATTTCTTCGTCATTTTTGTCCACGCCGGGGCTGGAACCCTGGTCCCATCATTCCGGAATAAGTCGCTCTACCAATTGGGCTACGCGGACGTCGCTATCGCTGCTATCTGCCTTTATATCGTGTGCGTCCTGCTGGGCAGGCACGTCACATCTCCCGTCCCCCTGAAAGAGGGCCGGGGGCATGGCCTACGGGTCAGCCGTGACCATAAATCGTCGTAGGCAGCCATCCGCTGTAGAACTTACTTGAGAACTCCCAGTCAATCTAGTGTGTGGAATGCAACGTCACACACATATATTTTTCGAAGCGCTGGAGAAGGGATTCTCTGATTTTTCCTATCTCGCAGTGTGGAAAGTACATCACACCATTGCGAGATCTTGAACGGCCGGGTCATTCGGAAAGTTCGGGCGCCATTATAACGAAGTAAATTTCCCGTCATTTTTGTCCACGCCGGGGCTCGAACCCGGGTCCCTTCATTCCGGAATAAGTCGCTCTACCAATTGAGCTACGCGGATGTTCGTATCACTGCTATCTGCCTTTATATCGTCTGCGTCCAGCTGGGCAGGCACGTCACAAATATTTGCATTGTATTTTCATAGATGTTATTAATAGTGCTAACACATGCATCTTCAATACCGCAGGATTTCAAAGCGATTGTATTCATCAAGGTAATAAAACACCTTCAGTTCATTTTTTAGTCGAGCTGTATCAAAATTTAAAGCACAGTGTTCCTTAAGTTCCGGCAGTAGATGTTTAGGGAAGCTTTCACAAAATTTATCAAAACAGTTCGAATCCAACAAAGCTACGAATTTAAGATATAAAATCATCAGTGATTATAATTCATTGATACTTCACAGAAACTGAAACAACTCTCGCGAGACACGTGCTCTTATGGGTGGGAGCATACGAGTGACTGAGGTAGTCTAACTCTTCTCTTTTCAGAGCGAACCGTTGCCCAAAGCAATGGCCCATTCCCTTCCACCCGCTCATTCATATTGTCATGGAAACGCTAGCAGGCGATCATATGGAAGGTCTTCGAATCAGAACAGCGCATACTCTGGAAGAGCTGCTTGCGTTATGCTGTTGGTCTTCGCTCGCCAGACTGAGTCAAAGAAGCGAATCCGCACGTGTGTTTTTTTGCAGCGAAAGCATCGACATATCTTAATACCGTTGATAGTTGACTTTTTTTGTGTGCGTTCTCTGGGCTTCGTAGCTAGCCTAGCTAGCCTCGTATATACGCCACTGATATACTCGTATATATAGATATACTCAGTAGAAATAGGGGTGATGGTCTGTTGACATGGACATCCCCCGCGCAGAGTGGAACAGACCTAAACCGACACAAATACGCTGACAGCAGGAGTTCCTAATACACTGGCGGAAAGTGAAAAAGAACACCAAGAAGGAGACGTCTGATACCAATGAAATGTACACAGCATAATAACGGAATACCTGACCAAAACATTATGGCAAAATACAGCTGTATTTGCTGGTAAACTGAAAAATAACATTTCCGTGTAACATGGTTAGTACGAGGTTGAACCGCCATGTACTGCGTCACACTGTGCAATTCTGGCATGGAGTCTGTCGTACAGATGTTGGATGTAAGTTTGGGGTATTGAGTTCCAAGCATCCTCAACCTGGACGCGTAAATCGGGGATGGTCGTGGCTGGCCGTGGAGACCGGATAAGTCGTTGTCCCATAAAATCCCACACGTGCTCAATGGGGGACAAATCCGGTGAACGTGCTGGCCATGGAAGTTGTCTCACACCCTGAAATGCATGTTGCGTTGCACGTGCCGTGTGTGGGCGTGCGTTATCTTGCTGGAAAACACCACGATGGACCAACCTTACAAATGGCACAACAACGGGCTGAATGAAGTTGTTGATGTAGGAGGTGCTGTTTAACGTGCCCGGTACAAACACTAGTTGTGTACGTGAGTGATAGCTGATCGCTTCCTACACAAGGAGACCTGGTGTAGGCCCTGTGTGTCGCTGCCGGATGCAAGAAGGGTGGAGGCGCTCCCCTGTGCGTCTGCGAACACGCATACGGCCATCGGAGGCTCCCAAGTAGAATCTGCTTTCATCGCTGAACACGACAGATTGCCATCGCGTTCTCCAGTGCAAACGTTGGCGACACCACTGCAGCCGTTCCTGACGGTGGGCTGGAGTCAGAGGTACACATGCCAGAGGCACACGTGCACGTAGTCCTGCATCCAGTAGACGGTTGCGGATTGTTCTCACAGTCACCTCAGATGCAACGGCAGCTCGGATTTGCGTCGCAGTGGATATTCTGCTTGACAACGCTGCTCTTCTTATGCGTCGATCGGTCCGCTCATCAGTCCGTCTGTGACTCCCGGTTCCACGTCTTCTCGTGTGGGAATGTTCCTCGGACCATCTACGCCATCATCGTACCACCACCGATACTTCCCGTCCAATTCGCTCCGCAATACGACAATACGACCACCCGGCCTCGCGGAGTCCGACTAGACGACCTCGCTCAAAGTCCGATAACTGCTGAAATCGTACACGTCTTCCATGTCCAGGCATTGCAGCTTCTTCAGGGTCTTCGCACGTGTCCGTACGCTGACGGCTGATTACATTCACTTCGCCGTACTCCTGAAATACCACCGACGATAATTTGCATGTTATGCCGTGCTGTGGCGTAAGCGCTCACCGGTTGGTCCCGAAATTAACATCACACCTACGTAAACTCGACCTCATTAACATATGTAAATTTCATGATCGTCCGCCAATTCCTTCTTGGTGTTCTTTTTTCACTTTCCGCCAGTGTAGTATATTCTAATCGACGAACATGGATAAACGTGGTGCTCTGAGCGACTTGGATGATGGACGCATTGTCGGAGCAAGAGAGATGGGCCATTCTATCGCCCAAGTAGTAATAACCCTAGGGTACCCTAGGCCAACTATATGAAGAGTATACCGAGAGTATACCATTGCCGGACGTACCAGCGTCCATAGATCAAGTGGTGGCCGACCAGATGTCGTTGATGGCCGTGGTCGACATAGACTCTCCAGGCTCGTACAGACCGACCACTTAGCAACGGCGGCGCAAATCACACTAAGGTTAAATGTAGGAGGCACAAGCAGCGTCAGCAAGAGAACGGTACAGCACACGCAGTATACCCTGGGCTACGTGAGCCGACGATGTACTCTTGTGCCACTGTTGAGTGTTCATCATCGAAAGTAACGCCTCGCCTGGTTCCGCGAACCTCAAAACTGGATCTCTGTAGAGTGGGCTCGCTTCGTGTGATCAGAAAAATCCCGTTTTCATCTGTACCGAGCTGACAAGCATTGCATGGTCAGCAATTATACTAAAGATGCACATGCAATCCAAAGAGACAATGAACTCGCAGCCGAAAAGGATGCAAATGCTGCCCGTGCAATTTAAACAAACGATGACTTTCTGATTGTCGTTTTTTGGTAAAGAAATGTACATATTGCAAAAAGACAGTAACTTAAGTATCAAGAATGCTACTAATAAAGCAGACACTGAGTGTGCGCGGTATTATATGAAATTAAGTATGTATGCATCTGACTCCAGTAACACGCATTAAAATAACATCAGTGAGGTTACGTAACACAAACGATAAAAAATGCTTTTTCAAAAACAGCTTACTGTGCAATTTCAGCGCGCACAAAGGTAGCGCTGCAATATACACTCTTTTGACAAAAGTCACCAGACACTCCTTCAAAAGCAAATGAACGGATCCGCTGCGTTGTTAAGATGCGGGGTACAGCTGCAAACGTTATAAAAACAAGAATGCAGCTGACCGCGATCATATCGCACTGTGAGGTTGAGTGAAAATGTCACGGCGGGAGAGAAGTGACTTTGAGAAAGGAAAGATTGTTAGGTGTTATATTAGTGGGTTGTCCATAAGAGAAACTGAGAGGCGTTTAAACATACCCAAGTCAACTGTTTTCGATGTACTGAATAAGTGGAAGACACATAGCGTACCTGAAGCACCAAAACGTACCAGTAGACTAAAGAGAAGAATCAGTGATAGAGGACGTCGAAGCCTCAGGAGTGTCGTTACATCTAATCGACGAAGTACTACAGAAGACCTCAGTGTACATGTGAGTAAAACTGCTGGAACCTCGGTATGTAGACTTACCATTCGCAGAGAACTTCATTCCATGGGTTACCCTGGTCGTGCGGCTGCTCATAAGCTTTTCATCTCCACTCGGAATAATACTACTCGTCGTTTATCATGGTGTAAAGAACATTTATCGTCGACCGTAGATCAATGGAAACGGATTCTATAGACTGATGAATCTAGATAAACGATCCATCAGTCTGATGGCCGTGTGTGGGAATGGCGGCAGCCGGGAGGAACGCTATTTACCACAGTGTACTGTTCCGACGGTCAAGTTTGGAGCTGGCAGTGTACTGGTGTGTTGGTGTTTTTAGTGGTATGGTGCCGGCCCACTGGTAATTATGGACAACCTCTTAACCAGCACGTGTACCTCGATATTCAAGACCATTAAGCCCTACCAACTCTGTTGCAATACTATGGAACCGAACCTTGTTGGTACCAGCAGGATAATGCACCGATCCATAAAGCAAGGATTGTTACCACGTAGTTTGACGATAATCCCGTATCGTGTGTGGACTGGCCAGCACAGAGCCCTGATCTTAATCCCATAGAGCACCTATGGGATGAATTAGAGCATCGTATAAGAAGTTTGGAACCAAGGCTTACTACTAAGCAACAGTTAGTGGCAGCATTATGTACTGAATGGAAGCGCATACCTATCGGTGTGTTTAAAAACCTAGTCAAAAGTATGTCTCGAAGGCTCAGTGCATGCATTAAGGCCAAAGGTAGACCGACACCGTACTAATGTATGTCAATAAATGCTATGTTGTGTTTCTCTTCTAGGTGTTCGGTGACTTTTGTCAATATAATGTACATAGGCTAAATGGTAAATCTGGAGAATATCCATACCTCTGGATTTCGGTGCCCAGTAATAATAACGCTGTGTCGAAGAACGCTTTGACACCTAGAGACATACTTGACGAGATATGACACTATTGATGAGTATCTTGGGCAGCTGGTCCCATATTACAGGCAACACCTTACGGAGGTCTGCCAGTGTACAGGGATATGGGACGTGGTAATCCAGACGTCACTGTACAACGTCCCAAATGTTCTCAGTAGGATTATGATCAAGAGAACTCAGAGGCAGCTGTAAAAATTCAATCCCATAATTTTCCAGTTTCTGAAGGCACCCTCTAGGCACGGTGAGTGGTTGCATTACGATCGAGAAAACGGAATGCATATCCAACGGCAGCGTGAAACGGTGTCACAATGACCAACCAATGATCTCGTTTCGGTGCACTATGGCATTCATGTTGCCTCGTAATTTTAAATGCAAAGCCGTCTATGCACGATACAGTAAGAACTATTAAATACGTTTTGAACGTACGGTTCTAAAAAATTTACTACCAGAAACATGATAAACTACTCAAGATTTTTCGAAGAACTAGGAGGCTGTAACCTCTATATAATCGAAGCACTAGGAGCTTCGTCATCAGGCCGACAGCTTGTTTTTCGAAGCACTAGGAGCTTCGTCATCAGGCCGACAGCTTGTTTTTCGAAACACTAGGAGCTTCGTCATCAGGCCGACAGCTTGTTTTTCGAAACACTAGGAGCTTCGTCATCAGGCCGACAGCTTGTGCAGCGGAAATACCATTTTTTATAAAGGGGTCCGTTAGGTGTCTATGACGTAATCTGGTCGAAGGTCACAGTCGCACTGGATTCAATGTTTTGTGACTCCAAAAGTTCAAACAAATGGTATGCCAGTTCTAAGTCACATTACATTATTAGATCGTCCGGTACATTCGTCCATTCCTTATATGCTACAGCAGGGTAGTCCACAGCATTGTTGTCACAAAGGGGGTTTCGTCATTACAGAACTTTTTCCTCAATGATTGAATGAACAGACTTTTAGTTAAAAGTAAGAATCGTCTGGATTTAGTTAACACTTCACCCATTTTCAATAGGGCCGAACCCTATTGAAAATGGAGTGAAGTGTGGTCAAAGGACACGCCATAAGAGCAGGATCCATTCAATTGCCCTTATGCATCATAACTTGCGTAAATATGGTTCGATTTCGATGAAAGTTTAGTATGTGGTAGGGAACCACCTGGGCAATAACCCTATTGAAAATGGGCGAAATGGGGTCAAAGGTCAGGCAGGTCATAAGAGCGGTATTTGTTCCACTGCCCTTATGCGTCATAACTTGCGTAAAAATGGTTCGATTTCGATGAAATTTTAGTATGTGGTAGGGAGCCACTGGAGACGAACACTATAGAAAATGGGGGAAATGGGGTCAAAGGTCGGGACACTGGAGTGGGATCCATTCCATTGCCCTTGTGCATCATAACTTACCAAAAAATGTTTCGATTGCGACAAAACGTTATCATGTTGTTCCGGAGATAAAGTGAACCGGTTCTGTTGAATATCAACGAAATGGGGTTAAAGGTCATTGCACAAAAGCAAGATTTATTCCACAGCCGTTGTTCTCATAACTTGCGTAAAACTGCTTCTATTGCGACAAAACTTTAGTATGTTATTCTCGAGGTGTACTGAACCGGTTCTGTTGAATATCATCGAAATGGGGTCAAAGGTCAGGACACAGAAGCGAGATTAATTCCACAGCCATTATCCTCATAACTTGAGTAATAATTTCTGGTATGTTGGAAAGCGTATCATAATCAATGCATTGCATGATTTTACTAACTTCTTTAGTATATGGGTAGCATATGTCTAACGTCTGTTAGGTACTGCTTTGAAAACACAAGTTTGTCGGCGACTGACATCGAAGCCATGTCCCCTCACTCCGGAGTAAGTCGCTCTCCCAATTGAGCTACGTAAACAGAATGTCTCTCTGCAGATTTGTCGTCTTGGCACATGTTTTCACCTTTGTAGTACGTCACACTGCATTGATCCCACATATTTCGATGTAATCTTATGTCTTTCAAGAATAGAGAAGTCAGCTTGTTGCACCATTTTGAATATCTTGTTAACCAATATTCCGGAATATCCATTGGCCTTGGCGATTCGTTGCATATGTCAAATTTTACTTTTTCTGTATTGCAAGCTGGAAGAGTGTGAAATTGCACGTCTCACAAGGAAGTCAAGGGAAGATAACTTATAATTTAGCTGATGTGCTGAAGAACTTGGAGTATTGGCATCGATATCTGTCCATTCAATCACTGGGGAAAAAGTGCTGTAATGATGAAACCCCCTCTGTGATACCAATGCCGTGGTATCCCAGAGGGGGTTTCATCATTACAGCACTCAATCGCTTAAATCGTTATTACTTGTTATTGTCATGCCGAAAGCCAGCTCTGACAGCTGGCAAGGATACCTATCGCTTTACACACGCACTGACGGACGCAACCGAGTACGCGCATACGTGACGTTGCTATGTATTTTGCATAAGCTCGTTTGTACCAGTTTTTCTGGCACTTCAGTGTATATTTTTATATTTAGCGTTGGATTCTACCGATCAATGTTATTTAGTTCTGAAGTTTACCTGATACGTTTAACGTTCGAGTTCAAGTGTTCTGTTTTGTGGGAATGTTACTGTTCAAGGATCTGTTGATAGAATAAAAGAATCAATCTGTTAGTAACTTTTTCTTGAAGTTTTCTGGGGAGACTGCTGTGCCACTGTAGGTGAAGATTTTGATAACTGATTTATGTAGTGTTTCAGTTTTATTTTGATACGTAGTGTTATTTTGATATGTAGTTTTATATGTAGTGTTTACAGTCTTCATATTGGGTTGGTGCGAATGAAATGCTCGGCAAAGGGCCAGCACAAGTGGACGGCAAGAATGGAAAAGTAGGATAACTTACGTAGGCAAAATAATCCCCCTCGAGATCAACGCATAGTTGCCATCTGTCAGGCATGGCCATGCTCCCGGAACGAAAAAAGTCCTGTGACTGGGACCCGAAGAAAACATCAACTGCATGTTGAACCTCCTTGTCGGTCATGAACTGTTTCCCGGAGAGGAAGTGATCCAGGCGACGAAACAGATGATAGTCTATCAGAGACAAGTCCTGGGCATTGACAGGATGAGGCACTGTTTCATAGCTCCAAGGTACTTGGTGTCAGCATCGTTCGTTGTGCGACATGGGGGCGGGTGTTGTCCACAAGCAGAAGAACACCATGTCTGTTGACCAAAGCCGGTTGTTCCTGCAGCAATTTCCGGTACATCTGGTGTAATTCAGCACAATAACGTTCAGTAGTGATGTTTTGGCCTCTTGCCAAGAAACTCCGATTAATTATCCCGGCTATGAACAACCAGACAAGGAGCATCATCTTCTTGGTGTGTTGGGGTAGCTGAGGATGCCGTCCAGCAGGCTGTGCCTTGCTTAACCATTGTGCAGATCGATTTTGATTCTCGTAAAGGGCTCACTTCCCGTCGCCGGTGACAGTTTGATACAGTAGAGGTTCCTGTTTATTCCTGGCAAGCCGCGACGTGCAGACTTCCAAACGCCTAGTCTTGTTGGCAGTTGTCAACTCATGTGGCAGCCACATGTCCAGCTTTACCCAGCGCAGCCAGACGCTGAACAGCTCTCGTGTGGTGGCAGCTATCTCACGACCGCTTCAATCACACGTAACAGAACATCGTCAGAACAGCAACAGGTGGGTGACCACGTGTTTCGTTTTGCAGGTCCGTATCTCCGCTTCGAAACTTCACAAACCATCGCGGAATGGTTCGTTTGTTGGCTGTATTCTCCCCAAATGCTTTGTTAGCGTTTCGAGCGGCAATTCCTGCAGAATGGCCCAGTTTAAATTCATACAGGAAGATGACTCTCAGATCCGGCGTCTGCATGTTTCCTTTGCAAACCACGTTACGTCCAAACAAACCACGCTTGAACCTTGTTCTTCACACATGTGCTAGCTATTTACAGTAACCCTGTGGCGTAATACCCGCAACACCTATGGGTGGTTCCATTCCGCTGTGGTGGGGGGCCTATCTCCACTGCTCGTTCGCGCCGGACATTTCATTCGCACCCGCCCAAAATTTATTTTGATTCACATTACATTGCTACACATTTATGCAACAAGTTCTTAGTTTTCTAAAAAAATATTAGATTTTATACTTGTATTGATACCATATTTTAGAATGTGGTAGGTCTTCAACGCAAACAAACGATTGAGAAGTGTTACGTTTAACGTTATGTTTCAACATTCCTACGTTTAAGCGTAAGGCGAACGCACTCGGCTAGTTTTGGAGAGATCTGGGGTTCAATCCCAGCCGTGTCCCGATAACAATTTTTCGGTTGCTGTGTGTTAATTAAACAAAACGTGAAAAGAGCGATGACTTTGGCTATTTACATTTTCTGCACGTATTTGGAAGATTTTCTCTAGCAATTCCTAATGCAATGAGATCTCAGTTTAAAGTACCAAATGGAGTTGATAAATACTTACGAATGTCAAATACTGGAAAGCTTTACGCCCATCCATTTGTTCCCTCTATTCACGGTTCCTGATTCTCTTATAATTATTCATTTACAACGGTAAGACAAGAAAAATCGTGGTTACCAGGCGCGCGAACGTTGGTATGAATTTCATGGAAACTTTTTCAACTTCATGGGATGGAAACCACATCATGCGCTTTTGTTTGTTTCGGAAATGTCTCCGCCTTTTCGATGTCTTTTATTTTCGAAAAAAATGTCGTTTGATGTTCGAACCGTCAACTGTAACTTGCCTTACATTTCTGTGTATTAAATTTGAGATTTCTGTCAGTCTTATAAATGTGCAATTTGCTGTTTTCCTTCTGAATTTCAATATAAATCACAAAATGAAAAAAAAAAAGAAAAACTGCTTTCAGAGCAGCCTGTAGCAGGCAACTCACAACTGCCCATCTCTCTCGTGAACATAACTGCGCCGCATATTTTGTCAAGGAATTCGACATAAATCTCAGACTGGTTTTCCCTTTTTATAGAAGCTGTGAAAAAGTGTTAATGTGTTTTGCTAGCACAGCCAGCAGTGCGCTTGATGGCTTTTAGAACCCATAAACGGAATTTTATCCCGGCTTTATATTTTTCTATACTTTAGTTACATTTTGAAAACTAGAAGCAATGCTTTCATGAGCTGAGGTTAACACCGAGTAGGAGTATAATAATTCCTGAGAACGCCGTTCTTATTTTTTATTTTTTGTGTTTTTAAACTCTGAATGCGGAATATAATTGAAAAGTGACAAACGTTTGAAATGGGGAATTATAACTCTTGTTTTATAACTCGCAAGCGCGGAAACCCTAAATGTGGAATTTTCGGTCGAGCATGCTAGTGATTATACTACCCAGGACAAGGAAATTCCAAGCAACTGAAAATCTGAGAACCTTTAGTGTTATGACTATCATGCTCGACCGGAAATTGTTAGGTGCGAGTTCGATTCCTGCTCCAGGACAATGTAATTTTCAAGTTCTCTGAGAGAAGAATTTATGTGGATTACAGTGAAAATATGTCAATAATGGCATTACAATGCCAACCATGGATTTATGAAGAATTATTTATTTGGGGAATATCGTTTCCCAATTATATATGATGTAAATTGCTTTGTTTTCTGATTTTCAGCGTTCCAGAGAAGTCTGGCATATAATAGCAAACCAATAGCGATGAACTTTATTAGGAACTCATTGCTTACTACTGAATCATGGCTTCCCTGTTTCAAAATTACAAAATCTTAAAAATGTCATGCCCTTTGATTTAAATCCAATTTTGCGATGTAGATAGTAAACAGTAACAATCCTTCTAGTGTGCCCTAAGATATAGCGTTGATTACTTTTTTTCCTACAGTATACTTTCTTACTCTCCTTGAAAAACAAACCCACTCATAAATTAGTTTTTAACTTTTTAACCTATCAAACTTATTTAAATAGATTATTTTAAACAGAAACAGCTGATTCAGATATTAAGATGGAATTAAGTTGGATGCTAAAACAAATTACATATACTCTTAAAAGACGGTAAAAACAGAGGATCGCTTATTGCATTGAAAATAATTTATTTCAGTCGCTTCAACGACAAAGAAAAAAAAACAAAAAATCCTTAGCTGCTAGCTCAATGGATCCATTAAAGCCTTAAATTACCTTTCCAGCAAATTCTGCTATCCAGTGTTTCTTTAAATATTAATTTAAAAACTTCATTCCGAGTCGTCGCTACAAAGTGAGTTTCAGAATTTTAGTTTGCTGAATACTCTAGCCTTCTGTTAGAAAGAGATCACAGAAGAACTTCAAGTCACAGTGACTTTACATTATTTTCGTTTGTTTTCATAAATAATATAGAAATTTTCACTTTAAAAATTCACTCGATTTTGATATTTCCTTTTCAAGGGCTGTACCCTTACTGGGCATATTAATATTAAATTAGACATCCGTGCTTTTTTTTTCCACATTCTGGTTTTAAATCGATAAAGAGATTTGTCTAGAAGAAACAAGAAGCAAAACAGAAAAAAATGCGGTTGGTTTGAAAAAAATATTTGGGACAACTCTCGAAATCTTTTGATGTTAAAAGCGATATATTTCGACTTCCCCGTTGGCAACGGCGATGATAAATGAGTTTGGAATGCTCTCTGTTGTTTTACTTTTTTGAGGGAGAAACATTTTTTTTCTTCTCTCCGCTGCAAAACTAAAAATCATTTAGCTATTCACGTCATTGGAGAACAAATTCACAGCGGGAGGCAAAATAAAAAGAATCCGGAAAATTGAAGAATCCTGCAGGAAAGAACAGGTGGCTTCAAATCTTAAATAACTTACGGTTATCGGAAAGAAGGGTTTCCGAAGTCTTCGTTTTCATTCCATTTTTTTCTTCCTTCGTTTTATCCACTTTTATTTATTAGACAGGAGAAAAGGAATCCGATAATTAAAATGACTTTGTGTTCAGAAGAAGCAGCTCGAAATACCTTGCCGATTTATTTATCTTTTGGTTAGAATATTATCCCGGAGCTTTAGTAAGGAAATTAAAAAAATTTCGGAGATCAGAGAGTAAAAACAAAGACTGAAGTAATGTATAACATTCATTGTTAAAGATAAAGTGTGTTGATGTATCCTATTAGAAATATCCTTGGGGATTCTTGGAAAAAAAACCTCGGCAACGATAATTAATAATATCCTTAACAGATGTTTTTAGGAAGCATAAAAATAGTTGCAGCTTAAGTCATGACTTTTCCCATACCTAACCTTTGCATTCAGAAATTGGCGGTCTGACTATTTGAATGGCTTATAGTTTTCATATTTATGCTGAAAAGCAGGAGAAAACATTTTGATAGTATAATATTTTATCTCTGAAAAACACAGAAAACAGAAATGAAAAAGTTTTCTTAACTAGAATCGTAATGCAAAATCGAATTAACTATAGTATGGCTCTTTTTCTTCCAACCCTTTCTGATAGCCAACTGAGGCTATAGGTTTTCCTTATCTTTTTCCAAATGTCCCTGTCTTAGGTTTGTCTATTCCACAGCTTCCCTGAAGTTTTCTTTATATCATCCATCCCTCTTGCTTCTGGTCTTCCAACTCTTCTCTTTCCTTGGTATGGTATCCATTCTGTTACTATTTTGGGCCATCTATCATTTTCCATTCTTGTCACATGGCCATCTTATTTTAAATTGAGTATCTTTTCACCTATGTTTAAAAATTTTGTTCTATCTGAATTCCTAATTTTATCTTGAAGTCTTATGTTAAGTAGAGATCTTTCCATTTTACGTTGCGTTTTTTGCAATTTGTCTAAGACGTTTCTTGATAGGTTAGGTTTTAGTGCGTATGTCATAATTGGTATTATACATTGATTGAAAAGTCTTGCTCTGTTTTCCGGCTTTATTTCGCAGATTAAAACCTTCTTAAACTTTCCAAAAGCTGTCCACTCCCATTTTTATTCTTCTGTCAATTTCTTCCATAATTCCCAGTTTCTTTGTGTTAATTAGCTTTCCTAGGATTCTATTCTTTATCATTTATTCTAATATTTCCTTGTGCTTCGCTATTATTAAGTTGGTTTGACATCATTTTTTTATCATTTCTAATTTCTAATCCATTTTTTTATAAATCTGTTAGTTCTTTTATCATTTCTTTAAACAAAAATTATTTTCTCAAATGAGGACTATGTCGTCTGCAAATCTTAAATTGTTCAAACTTACTCCATATGTGTTTATCCCCTTTTCTAACCAATTTAATTTGCTCATTATGTGTTCTAGCGTTAATGTACAGGGAGAGAAAAACGAAACTGAAACACGTGGGTTTAGGACACTACAATTGATTAGTACGGTGTAGGGTCTCCTTTGGAAGCCAATACAGCTGCGATTCGTCGTACTAAGGAGTCTTGTACAGTGGCCATAGGGATTTGAAGTAACTCTTGCAGAAACGTGGTTAGTTCACAATGTGATGCTGATGGAGGAAAACGTTTTCTGACTTGCTCCTTCAGAGCACTCCAGAGTGGCTGAATAATGTTCAAGTCGGGCGACTTTGCAGGCCATGTCAGATGTTCAACCTCACTTTCATGCTCAGTAAACTACTCTTCCACCAGTTTGGATGTGTGCATCGGTGCGCTATTATCCTGATACACGGCACCGCATCCAGGGTACAATGTATGAGCCATTGGGTGCGCCTGGTCCTCCAGAATTGTCCGATACTCCTTGGCAGTGATGTGACCCTCAAGAACAATCAGCGGGCCGATAAAGTGCCACGACATTGCGGCCAAAACCATCACCTATCCACTTCCGTTTTTCACTGTGGGCAATAAACAGTCCGGGTAGTAAGCCTGTGAGGGATGTATCCACCCGAAAACTCTTCCGGTTGTGAGAAAGACAATAAAGGACAATTAATCGAAAAACAATACACACTTCACGTTGTCCAACGTCCACGTTTTGCGCTTCTGGCTCCATTGCAACCGACGTTTGGCACTCACACTGGTGATCCAGGATTTGGCGATAGCAACACGACCATCAATGTTGACCTGGTGAAGTTCCAGACAAACAGTTGTGATGGAAACAGGTGAGTGGCGGTGCGTATTCAACTCTGAGGTGAGTTGGTCAGCTGTGGTTTTATGTTTTTTGGCTACCATCCGTGTTAGCACCTGGACGTTCTTGTCAGACAGCTTCCTCTTACCTCGACAGTTACTCCTATTGGATGTGGTTCTTCCATCTTGCTGATATGACAACATGACCCTGGATACCGTGGCTCGCGATGATCCACAAAGACATGCTGTCTTGGACACAAATGCACCGGCGAGACACGCACCAACTATCTGTCCCCTTTGAAACTCGGATATGTCTCCCATTATGTTGTGTGGATCGCACTTTTTGACGTCCAGCTATGCTACAACTCTGTTAATGCAACCTTCACACTCTTCTCTCGTTGATCGTCTGCGAAATAGATGCAGCCTGGCCAGCAGGTAGCGCGTACAGCAGCGTGACACGTGGGATGCTATTTACGCAGGTGTTTTAGTTTCGTTGTCCACCCCCTGTAAATAGATTTGGCGAGATAGTACGGAGGTCATAACAAAAGTTTTGCACACATTTATCTAACACGGAAGTGGATGATACAATCGGGAAAATGATTGAGTCATCTCAATACGAGGGTCATAACAAAAGTTGTGCCCACGTTAATCTAACACGGAAATGGATGATGCAATCGGGAAAATGATTACGTCATCTCAATACGAGGGTCATAAGAAAAGTTGTGCCCACGTTTAGCTAACACGAAAGTGGATGATGCAATCGGCGAAATGACTGCGTCATCTCAATACGAGGGTCATAACAAAAGTTGTGCCCACGTTAATCTTACACGGAAATGGATGATGCAATCGGGAAAATGATTACGTCATCTCAATACGAGGGTCATAAGAAAAGTTGTGCCCACGTTTATCTAACACGAAAGTGGATGATGCAATCGGCGAAATGACTGCGTCATCTCAATACGAGGGTCATAACAAAAGTTGCGCCCACGTTAATCTAACACGAAAGTGAATGATGCAATTGGGAAAATGATTGCGTCATCTCAATACGAGGGTCATAACAAAAGTGGTGGCCACGTTAATATAACACGGAAGTGGATGATGCAGTCCGGAAAATGATTGCATTATCTCAATACGAGGGTCATAACAAAAGTTGTTCCCACGCTAATCTAAGACGGAAATGGATCATGCAATCGGGAAAATAATTGTGCCATGTCAATGTCAGACTCAGCAACGCAGCGGTGTCAGAACGACCCACTATGTTTGTTGTTTGGACGTGAGAAGGTTTGGAAATGGAAGCGTACAGCTCCTCAGGTACAGTCACGGCGATAGACTAGGGCTGGTATATGAAAATAGAAACTCTGCGGGGGAAACCTCCGAGACAGATCCACACTGCCTTGCAAGAAGTTTGTAGGGAAGGAAATCTTGATCGAAGCACAATTTGTCGTTCGGCATCTCGTTTTTGGGAGGGCCGAAGCAGCATCGAAGATGATCAGTGCACAGGCCGACCCTAAACGGCAACAGAAAAAACATCTGTTGCCATTGTTGCAAAGCTTATCGAAGAGAATCGTCGTTTGACAATCGAGGAGATATCTCATCAGGAGAATTTGTCCACCATGTTCACCGGATTTTGGCCGACTCACTGGGAAAAAGAAAAATCTCCGCGCGCGCTAGGTGCTCCAACAACGCACCCACGAGCAGAAGGCAGTCAGAAAGAGCATCACACAGGATCACCTCCAGAGGTTGGAAACAGAGGGCGACACCTTCCTGAACAGAATTGTGGCAATTGACGAGACTTGGACTCGAGATTTTGAGCCGGAACTGAAAATCACCATCAGCGGAATAGAGGCATCGAAGTTCCCCACGTCCCTCAAAGTGTCGTCGGCAGCAATCCAAAGTGAAGCAGATGATGATTTTTGCGTACGATGCCCAGGGTGTTGCGGTCCTTGGTCGAGTGCCGGTAGGGCAAAATGTAAACGCACAATATCATCGTGACTTTCTGAGGTCAAAGTTGAGACCGAAAATTCATCAACCCACCCCCAACTTGTTGGAAGCGGGATCGATCTTGCTGCATGACAACGCATCGTATCATGGTGCAGCGTCGGTATAGGAACTTTTGTCGAAATATGGCTGGGAAACTTTATTCCACCCACCATACAGCCCTGATCTCAGTCCACCCGACTTTGATCGTTTTTCAAAGTTAAAAAATCGGTTCCATGGCATCCGCTACGAATCGCTGGACGAACTGTCATTGGACGTGACCCGAGTAATACGACAGATGAACAAAGATGGCGTACTACGGGTGATCCAGGACCTATCTCACCGTTCGTTGGTTAGCTGTCATTAGCAGCGGAAAGGAGTATATTGAACTGCAATAAGTTAAGTTTTCTCCGTTACTTCACTTTTTTCTCAAAAATGGACAGTGTCTAGAACTCTTGTTAGGACCCCGTATCTCCTTGCATTACTATTATTAAAACTATCCCTATTCAGAGCCATCTACGGAGAAAGTCATTCAGCAAAACCTAATTAAACTCACTAGGAACACTTACCTGAACTCGGAAAAGAAATTATGGTGAAGAAAAAAATAAAAAATAAAGCTCAAGAAATTTCCACCAGGAAACCAGTTTACGTTGCTAATGTCAAGATGGAAACATTTGCATATTTCATACTTCCTACGAGCGGAAAATGGGTATGAAAGGAAGGTACGAGAATTTTGCTTTAGTTTTCCCCAATTTGCCTTACTCGCAAAGATGCTGCTTTAGATGTCACAAGACATTTCCAGGAGATCAGATGATGCCATGTGAATTTCGAAGCTGATTCCACCAATTTGAAGGGACGTTATGCTTGAGATTTAGACCAGGAAAGGGGCGCAAACGTATCCCACCACAAGAGATTGAAAACGTTGCTGCCGCCCCGGTGGTCTGAGCGATGGCCTCTGATCATTCGTCCGAACGGGGTCCGGGTTCGAATCCCGGTGAGGCATGGATGTTGTGTTTGTCTTACGGCACTGGCTCTCTCCCTTCCCTGGAGCCAGTGACCCTAAATTAGGGACGGGCGACTGCTTATAGCCCATTGAGTTGCTCACGGTGGTCGTTAAACCTCCAATCAAAAAAAAAAAAAAAAAAAAAACGTTGCCACTGCAGTCGAAGAGGAATCGCTTGATAATGATGCATTCTAGAGGAGAGCACGTGCGATGTCAAATATTTTAGGCTTGCTCTACACAACCGTATGGAAAAGTTTTCTCAAAGTGTTGCACTACCATTGTTATAAACTTACCCATACAACCAATAGTTGCAAACTGGTTTTCCAGGAATCCAATGACGCGTGCGCTGGCTTTCCTGGCACGCATGGATGTAGAGGAAGTTTTGCCGTAGAACATTCTGTGGAGCGATGAAGCTCATTTTCGTCTCAGTCAGGATATAGGCACATAAAACTGCCGTACCTGAACTATAGAGGATCCGAATACTTGCCAATAAATAAACTTAAATTCACAGAATTTTATATGGACAGACATGGCGAAGTAAATTTTTCCATCATGTTTATGCCAGGAGTGGAATTCGAACCCACAGCCCTCGGCTCTAGAGCTCCGAGTGCTATCCACTATACTACACTGGAATGCAATCTGCCTTTATCTCATGTGCGTCCTCTCAAACAGTCACGTCACACAGGGCTTCTTATCGGCTTGCTTTTCTTCGAAGGAAATAATCGAAGTGTACCTGCGACATACAGTACATTTTAACGGCGCAGCTGTCTCGGGACGTGCTACAGTTCTTTCCATTCCGCAATTGCAACAAAGAGGATTTTTTAATAAAACTAAAAAGGCTTAGCTAATCAATCTTTTATAAGCATAATTTTTTCGGAGAAGGTATTGAAATGTCTGTGGATGGTACCGCAAAATGCTGAAATCATGCATAGTCAGAAACAGCATTTATCCAACTAAAATTTGAAAAATAAATACGCAATTTTAGCCCAATGAGTAATTGTATATGAATGCATCTATATCACAAATGTATGCAGCACATCCTGCTTTGAAAGTTGTTTCGTGCATTTTTCCATGTTGCTGTCTTAACGAATCTAGTATCTGTTAGTATAAAAGCCTTTTATTTCCTCTTGAATATTCTTATTTTCGAGAAAAGTATTCTCTTCGAAGCCGAGAAAAAAAGACTGTTTTCCGAGTGGAATAAGGAAATGTTGATCTACCAATCGACTTATCTTTTAAAGTGATTCCACATCTCGTAGCAAAAAAGAATGAGACTTCGCTGTTTTAACTGCTTTAAAGGTGAGAAAAATAAAAATGCTAAGTGGGGATTTCATATATCACCGTCAGCCAAAACAAACACTTGACAGGTAACCTTTGAGAATGCTTAGAATGCTTTCTATCCAAAAAGGAATGGAGTTCCGAGGCGTCCCAAGTTGAATCACAGCGTGAAAATGTGGGATTTGATTCTTTGTGGGCCAGCATTGCTTCGTAGGAGATAACGGAAAGCAAAATATTTTCTTCTCGCGGAAACAGTGATGTATGTGTTGGATTTTAGCTATCCTTTGACTAAAGGAACGGGAACCTTCACAGACACCATAATCCCCTGCTTCTGCTAAAAGTGGATATTTTGCAGATTCTGTTGGCTGCAAAGAAAAATGCGATGATGGACTCGGAAGATTTCTTCCCTCTGTGAGAGGAAGTGTAAGTACAACTGCAACGGATTTGAGCCCGAAAGTCCCACAAAATCCTTCTATTTTCAGGTAAAGCAGTGATTGTTGTGTTAAAGACATACAGATGGTTTTATATTCGTATGTATTTTTTTATTATTTCCATTACGAGTGTTGTGTTTTATATCTCCGGCTCATTCTTAAGTTCTTATATGCAAATCAAATGAATCTGCAATAAGGCTGCTCCAGTTGGACTGCTTCATTACAATTTTGTTTGACAAAATCTTAAATTCCATTTCTTTATATTAACATTCAACTGAATATCATTGCGGTTAAACACAAATTCAATTCATAGCATATTTACCACTGAATTCGATAGAAATACACTATTAACACTGAGCAGATTTTAAGCGTAACACTAAGGTTGAATTGAATTTAAACATTAACGTTTTATTCCTTTTCTTACATCTGATAGCTGAAATAGCCTTACAACCAATGTGTTCAGATTCCTCCTGGTTTATTGCATTTTCATATAACTGTATGTTTTAAATGTGTGCAATAAAATAATTGTAATTGTAAGATTCAACTGCCATGAACATAACTGAAAAACAGTTTTAGAAACGAACAGAGTTTTTAGCCACCCACATTTATGTTGAAATAAATATCATAACCGCTGAATTTCTTTTCATCAGAATCGAAGAGAATGCATAAATATCAAAGTCGGAAAAAGAAACATAATTAGAGCTATACTGAACTCAGAAATGCTGAACAGCATTCAGTAGCACCATTTCCGTTCAGCAGAACTGAAGAACAATATTCGCTTTCAGCGGAATTCTGCAATATTTGTTGCGTTGAACGGGATTTATTGGCTTTCATTAAACCAAACGTTCGCTAAGCAGAATATAATCACTGTTAAACTCAGTTCAGCAAACGCTTAGCAATCAGCAGTATCTAGGAATTTAGAACACTGTGGATTGAAGATTATCCTTAAAATTTAGAGAATTCAAGAAATTATATTAATGCAAAATTCATTAACAGTACATGAAACCCATTGTTGTTAAATAGGGTATCACAGTCGACAAACATACTGTATTACCATTTCAGCTGAACAGGCTAACATGAGGGCTCAGCACGGTATGAGTACCACCAAATAGAATCACAACAAGTCTGATGGCTGCAATCAATGGAACACCATAAGTACTAAAAAGAGTCTAAATACTGTATCTTTTGTAGAGAAAACCATCAGCGTTGAAAATTCGTCAGAACTGTTGAAAACAATATGCAGAAAAGAAGTACGAAAATTTTTCATTTGTTGAAAATATGTCCATGTGCTTCAAAGCATTAATCAGAGAGAGAGAGAGAGAGAGAGAGAATCCAGCATCCCACCGATATGACAAAAGACGTAAGCTCTGAATACTGGCACAACAAAAGTGAAACCTTAGAACAACAGCATACATTCTAAGTACAATATAGGAAGGATATGGAAATCGTCTATACAAGAAATGTCATTCACAAAAATATCTGAAGCAATTATTTTACTTCACACGAACTTTGTGATAATTTCCAAATAGGGAAACCACGTTACGAAAAAAATGTTTTTTGGGTACGGGGGATTCAACGACAGCCCAGCCGTGAAGAACTTTATGGGCCATAAGGAGGCACCCGTACGTAACTTGAGGCCACTAGTCCCGGAGAAGGGAGAGAGACAGTGCCATAAGACAAACACAACATCCATGCTTCACCAGGATTCGAACCCGGATCATCTCGAACGAATTGTCAAAAGTCGGCGCTTAAATAACTGCGCCACTAGTATAGCGGGATGGAGCGAACCAATGCTGTAAGACAAGCACAACATCTATGCCTCACCAGGATTCAAACCTGGAGTCATCTCGAAATAATGGTCAGAAGCCAACGCCTAGACCACTGCGCCACCAGCGTGGCACGAAGCAGATATTACGGAATTGCGTTTCTAAAAATTGCGGTAACTGCCTGTGTTGCAACCAGTGGCGCAGCCAGGAATGGGTCCGATGGGTCCGGAACAATATGTTTGGATATACAAAACAAGGCTTAATAGAAATGTTTTCAGTGCTAAAAAGCAAAAGCCCTGCCGCGTCCTAAAGCACTGTTCAGGAAAAAATAGGGAATGTCATCACCCTTGGATTTCTTATTTCTTAAGCGCAATCACATTTTTTCCATTCTTCATGGAAAAAATTACCGAATTCCTAATCGCTGCAGTTGAGATAATCTCTTACACACATGAGCCGTTACATTATGACCACCTACATAATAAGCTGTAGGACCCCCTTTAGCCCGCAAAATAGCTGCCACTCGGCGAGGAATCGATTCGATGAGATGGAGATAGGTATCCTGGGGTATCTGGTACCATAATCTCAACAGCAGATCCTCGAGTTCCCCTATACTTCGGGGTGGTAGTGATTTAGCACGAAACCGCCTTTCCAAGTCGAACCACAAATGTTCGATTGGGCTCATGTCAGGTGAATTTGGAGGCCACGGACATTAACAAAATGTCACCAGCATGTCTCAAACCTTCTGGTGGCGTGGCATGGTGCATTATCTTGTTGGTAATGGCCATCACCAGCAGAGAACACTGTAACCATAAATGGGTGAACTTGTTCCACAACGATGTTCAGATAATTCACAGATGTCAGGGATTGTGCTATTGGAATAATGGGACCTAAAGTGCCCCAAGAAAACATCGTCCAAAGCATAACACCGCTTCCGGCGGCCTGTTTATGCCCAACAGTGCATCCAGGTTCCATAGCCTCCGTTGGTAATAGGCGAATCCGCTCTGCCGTCTACGTGATGCTGCAGCAATCTTGATTCATCGGACCAGGCGACTTTCTTCCAATCATCCACGGCCCAATATCGATGATTTTGGGCCCGTTTGATGCGTTGTTGTTGATGACGTGCAGTGAGGATGGGAACCCGGCTGGGTCTTCGGCTATGCATGCCCATGCGCAGAAGGTTGGGATGAACTGTGATCTGTGACACATTACCCTGATCACCACTGTTGTAGCTTCGGGTGATTTGTCGCACTGTGGCCCGGTTGTCGGTGGGAACAATGAGCGAAGGTCTCCGCTCTCCTCTGGCATCAGGGAGCTGCGGAGGACACACGGCTAGACGACGGTTCGTGGTTTGGCCATCTGTATATGACTTTTGATACATACTCACTACAGCTGCATACGAACAACTTACAAGCCGCACCGTTTCCGAGGCCGTAGTTCCGGTGGGCAGTGTCATCACAATTTGTCATTTATCAGACTCCGATAAATCGGCAGCTTTACCCATTCTGATTCCGAACACTCTACTAACCGAAAGCCGGTCCTCGGGTTGTATATATACTGCTCTGTGAACTTCATGTGCGCCACCGTTCGGTTTCCAGGCGCGCTCATTTCTATAGGCTGTGGGTGGTCATACTGTAATGATCAGATAATATGTAGAGGATTTTAGGAAGGGAGTATCTGACCCCAGATCTTAAACAACCCTTAGAAATAGGAAGCTAGGAGATTTGGGATAGAGTGCCCGATAGGAAAGTGACACGGAAGCGAAGTAGAAAGGGGGAGGAAGACGCCCTTATTTATTACCAGGGGGCCAGTTCCCGGGGTCCGACGGCTTAACGTGCCCATCGGACGCACGGCGGATATTTAGTGGATCGAGCGTTCGTACCTGCCACCAGAATCGAACCTGAGGTCCTTTCCGTGGCAGTCACAAACATTGCCCACTAGGCCACCCGCGACCCTCATACTGTAATGACTCATTGGTGTATAAATATATATATTCCAGATAAATTTCTGCAGTCGGGACTCCTCGTTATAAACCAGTCTTAAACTCCCATCCCTTGGGGCTTTGACATGGGCCATTTATCCCTCTGTCTAGCATAAGTACTTTCCGGTGGGGGTCAATGATCAAATAACCAGATAAATTTCGAAAATCGTAATTCCAGTTAATAAAAAGCCCATCTTACGAAAAGTTTCGGGAATTTTAGGTTGAAATCAGTAACCTCTGAAGAAAATGTAAGTGATTTCATCATATAGTTATTAGAACTCTGTTGACAATAAATACATATTCGAGTACAGTTATTATCTCTAAATTTGTTTGATAAATATGCATTATTCACATTTTATTATTATGCTAAGTATAATATTTTGAGTGAGAAATGTGAAAAACTATAGCCAAAAGTTGGGGGAAAGGCCTCCCCTGCTTAATACAAAGTCACCTCAGTAACCATAGGATTCTACGCATTTTATTATATTGGAAACAGCCACCATATGTATTCGACATTTAAAAAAAATATTTCAGAAGCAGTTATTGAGAAATTTGGCATTTTTCTATATTCTCTTTAAAATATGCCTACATACTAGAATGTATTTCTTTAGATTTATTGCGTTACATTGCATTGATAGAACTATATTGAGCTGCGCTGTATGTAAATAAAAGAATCATTCGCAACGACCGGAAATGACCTCATTTGATTCCATTGCTTTTCAGGTATTTTTTCGAATTTTGTAATAGAAGGAAAATTTAATTACAGGGTTATCATTAATGTTTCAAAAATTTCACAGCATAATTTCTTTCTAACTACAGCGTTTCAATTATTCCATCCAGACTGGGCACCTCCCAAATAGAAATTCTGGCTGTGCTACTGGTTGCAACCCAAATTTTACATTGATGTAGAAATAATTACGTTGAGATCTGTAAAGCTGAAGAATTGTTTTAGAGAGTGGGTGGAAGTTTTAGACAAACATCCTTCCATTTCGAAAGGATTATAGTGCCTGAAGAAATGTGATTAAGAAGCGGAATAGACTGGAAAGAGTAACAGAACAGCATAAAATGTTAGAGTTAAAGAGTTGTGACGTACCTGCCAGCAGGACGCACACGACATAAAGGCAGATAGGAATCAGAATAATCGTCTGCGTAGCTCAGTTGGTAGAGTGACTTGTTCCGGAATAAGCGGCCTCGGGTTCGAATCCCGGCGTAGACCAAAAATGACGGAGAAATTTACTTCGTTATAATGGCGCCCGAACTATCCGGATGACCCGGCCGTTCAAAATCTCGCATTGGTGTGTTGTTATTTCCACACCGCGTGACAGGAAAAATCAGAGAATTCCTTCTCCAGCGCTTCGAAAAATACAAATGTGTGATATTGCATTCCACACAGCAGATTGACTGGGAGTTCTCAAGTGCACGTTCTACAGTGGATGGCTGCCTGCAACGATTCATGGTCACGGCTGACCCGTGGGCCATGCCCCCGGCCCTCTTTCGGGGGGAGATGTGACGTACCTGCCAGCAGGACGCACACGACATAAAGGCAGATAGGAATCAGAATAATCGTCTGCGTAGCTCAGTTGGTAGAGCGACTTGTTCCGGAATAAGCGGCCTCGGGTTCGAATCCCGGCGTAGACCAAAAATGACGGAGAAATTTACTTCGTTATAGAGTCATCGGCATCCCGAAGAACAAGATGACACACAGTATTCTATGTGGTTTATTGTGTGACACCACAGTATATTATGTGGTTTGATTTGACAGCACACCAGCGTATACCATATACGGCGACACAACAAGGTAAAAATGTTTTTCTTCATATAAGAAATATAAGTGAATTTTGAATAATTCAAGGAAAGTAAGTGTCTCATTTTCTCCGATGAATTACATTATCCCTACTACTCTACGGAGCATTTCAATCTCCATGATAGCGAACGGTCCTCAAAAGCTTGACGTCACAGGTGTTGCTCGGTGTTTGAAGAATATATAAAAATAAAATATAGAGTGATAACTGTGATTCGAATCTTGAGGCAGTTTCAAAAGTTTTAATAATACTTGAAAAACCAAAAACCACACAATAAATCACACTGTCAACAAGAGTTAGGATAGAAATCCTTTAAGTATGCTTCAGAAATGCCAGACACGGAGCTCATATAAAGCAAAAGTTACAGCTTTGCCCTTCTATAAACTTTATGGAGCAGGAAACATGTGACCCTGAAATAATATTTGAAGAAAAGTCTTTTTATTGTACACAGAAGTTAAAAAAACGCAAATGAACAATGAAATATTTATTAATCTTCTGCATTAGCCTATTTTATGGCTTGCTACGGGTTACAGTAGCAATTCCAATCCATTTGTTTTTGTATTGATAATAAAGAGTTGACATGTGTTATTTTTTTATCACTGCAGAAAATTACTTGATGTACATGAATCGATTTGTTTACTTTGTTATCTTAATGTAGTAAAAATCCGACTCTTTACATCTAAATGTAGTAAAAATCCGACTATTTACATCTAAATGTAGTAAAAATCCGACTCTTTTCCTTGCAGTGGATAATCAGCGCCCAACCCAGACAAATGCAAGAAGCCATAGCCTCCGAACTCTGAACAAACAAGGCTCCGCTTTTTATTTAGACGGTATGGTATGCTTATGATTGTGGGTTATGTTAAATAGCAAAGATCCCGCGTCAGAATCACACGCCTCCAACAGCTATATCCAGTTTTTCACACAGTGGAATATGAAAAGGCAAGATATTTCTTTCTAAAGAAAGTGGTTATATTACAATTTGAAGTTTCCTATAACTAAAGACTGGATTGCATGCACTAAAAACAACAAAATGTGCATTCAAAATACACCGAATATACACTTCAAGGGTAAATTATGCATTAATAATTTTTGTTTAATTAATTTCAGATAAATACTGTGGTCTTAGAAACGACATTTCACCCCACCCTAGTGGCGCAGTGGCTCCTGCTTGTTTGTCCGAGATGGATCCGGGTTCGAATCTTGGTGAGGCGTAGATGTTGTGTTTGTCTTAACGGCACTGGCTCTCCCCCTTCCCTGGAACCAATGGCTTTAAATTAGGGACGGGCGACTGCTTATAGTGCGTGGAGTTGCTCCCGATGGTCGTTTACCCACCTTCCTAAAAAAGGAAACGACAAACAGAGGTAATCGCTCTTTCCACGTTTATAAGTGAGTCACGGAAATATTCTCATTGGCCGCCACCGGGAATCGAACCCAGGATTTATAAACGTGGAAAGAGCGATGGCCTCTGTTTGATGTTCCTGGTCCACGTCAAGTGTCTGTATTAATTGTTCATTCTCCTTCTGCTTGTTTGTTCAGTTGTTATTTGCCATCTTTGGTGAATCCCCAGCATTGGGCGGGGCTCCAAAAGGCAACCTGCCAAATTGGTTTGGCAGTTTGTGTGTGTAAGTCTGGGGAGTTCAAGGCCACTGTGGTGCAGTGGAAGCATATCCGGCGCGTAACTGGAAGACCTGGGTTCGATTCCCGTGGCGGCCAATGAGAATTTTTCCGTAACTCACTTATAAACGTGAAAAGAGCGATGACTTCTGTTTGATGTTCCTGGTTCACGTCAAGTGCCTGCATTAAAGGAAACGACTTTTCGAATATGAATTTCAAGAACAACACACAATGTTATAAGTTATTCTTAAACATTGTGACTTATAATAGGTTATAATTAGTGTACTAGAAGCTTCTTAAGTGTCATAGTTTTATACACCATAATCTTTGTTGAAATATACCACAGTATACCAGAATGCTGGGAAAAGGACTAGCACGAGCCACAACAAGTGAAGGTGACCCCTAGTTGTCTCTAAAACATCTCGCCGCCGTTGGGTGTCGACAGCCAGGAAATTCTTTTGGGGCTCTCTTCTCTTACAGGAACCTCGATACCGAGGCAAATAGTTTACTGAAGATTCCACTAAAGAGGTATATATGCAACAAGGCCAATATATCAGTATATATCTCCACCATTATCCATTATCAATCCACTGCTGGATGAAGGTGTTCCCAAGTTTCTTCCACAACTGTCTGTCTTGAGACTGTCTCCTCCATACAACTCTCCGACATGCATTCGAATTTCATCCAGATATCTCCCATGTGGTCTTCTTCTGGGTCTTTTTCTGTCCCTTGGAATCCAGTCTGAAATATCGGTTGTCCATTGATGGCTGTTCTTCTGACAACATGTTCAGCCCATTGCTCGTTCTTGTTCCTTCATTTTATACATTATGGTGCAGTTTACCTCGTCTCGTACTAACCTGTTGCGTGCCCCGTCTGTTTAAAGGTACTGTGCAGGTTTTGAGCTACTTTTCTGGCGATATTAACCTTGTGTTTGTTCATAATCCTCCGTTTTCATATCGTTAGCTCGTTTGTTTACATTTGGAAGCTGCCAACATGGCGGCTTCCGGTCTATCCTTATCATCTCTGGGCGGGCCGCCCCCGTGGCGCAGTGGTCTAAGCTCTGGCTTATGACCATTCGTCCAAAAAGGTTACGGGTTCGAATCCCGGTGAGACATTTATGTTGTGTTTGTCTTACGGCTCTGGCTCTCTCCCTTTCATGGAACCAGTGGTCCTAAATTAGAGACGGGCCTTAACCCATTGTTTCCTGGAACCAGTGGTCCTAAATTAGGGACGGGCTTATAGCCCATTGAGTTGCTCACGGTGGTCGTTAAACCTTCAATCCAAAAAAAAAAAAAAGATAAAAAAAATCTCTGGGTGTGGTAGACGCACGTCACGACACACTTCCTACGTCCATGGATGTTGCTGTACTTTCGTCCTCAGATGCGTCTACTCCAGTGCCTTCCCAGCTTTCTGGTGAACCTGCTCAGGTGCCCTCACTGGACTTGGCTGCGCCTCAGTACCTTCTCTTGGTACAGCTGCCACTGCTGCCTTGCCTCCTGCCTCTGCTCCTCTTCCCTCACTTCCTTCTGTGCCAGCTGGCTCAGCCCAGCCTTCTCTTCCAAGGATGTCATTTGCCTCTACAGTACAGCGAGGCGCTACTTCTCTGTTAGCTTCTCAACCTGGTGGTCTCTTGCACTCGTCTCCAGTTATTCAGGTATCCAACCAGATGGTGAAGGCAACGATTGGCCAAAATTTGCAGATTGGACGCGATTTCTCTAATCTCCTGGATGGAAGTGTGCTCTTTCATGTTTATCGAATACTCTTTTGCCACGCTACCTGGATGCCCTCTCGGGTCATGTGTCGTCCGCGTCTATTGCCGGCATTTCTCGTACTCGTCGGGGTATCTCGGTGCAGTTCCAGCGCAAAGAGGATGCTGACCTTTTTGTTGCACACTGTCCTTCGATTGGAACGAATAATCTCATCCCTTCGCCTCGTCCCAAGCGTCCAGTGAATATCACGTTCTATCCTGTTCCACAGGAAGTGCCCGACGCTGCGCTTCCTCTCCTTGTCTCTCAAGTTGGTAAAGTTATTGGCAAGGTTCATCACCTTTCGGAATATCCACGCGGAACTCGATTTGCACATACTACAGGACCTCGCTTTCAGTTATTGGTCGTCTTTCCCAGAGAAAGCCTTGGGTGATTACCCTTCAGAGGCTGTTGTTAAAATTGGCTCACGCACGTACAGTTTCAAGGTCTTCACCACTCACTACTGTACTCACTGTTTTACACAGGATCCCACCACTGCCTCTTGTGAGAGATTACGACGTGGTCTTTCCTCCTGCTTTCATCCCTCAGCCTATCACTTGGGTCCATCTACCACCCCTTCTTCCAGTGGTTTGCCTGCCGCGACCTCTCTGTTTCTTCGTCCGACACGCATTTCAGTCCAGGGCAGTGATCTCTTTCCTCCTCGTCAGCTCCATACATCTCTACTATCCTCCTTCTGGAATAGTAGAGATGTATTCCACTACTGATATAAAGGTTTAACGACCACCGTTAGCAACTCAATGGGCTATAAGCACCACTATTGATATGCCTACACAGGAGTGTTCCGACTCGGATGTGTCGAGTTGTGCTTCGGCACTCCGGCCGCCTGGCTCTCCTCCTTGTCTCTGGCATATCGGATCTCCATCTACAAACTCGTATACTGTTCCGCTATTGCTGCACTTTCCTGATACCATGCTGTGATTCCAGGGTCCACCGATGCTGTTCGGTTACATACTGATTCCTCGGCGCAACCTGTTTCCTCGTCTCCCGTTCCGGGTGATCTTCTTGATCCGCCAATGGATTCATCTGCCTCAACTGCGTCTTCGAAACGGACTGGAACTTCCACAGGCTCTGTGAAACAGAAAAAGGTAAAACATCTTACTATTACTCATTCTGTGGCCTTATCTGTTGTCCGATGTTTCCAGTACAGCTGTTTTTCTGCCTGATGACTCTTCGACCAGTATGCGTCTCCGTTCTGGTCCTATCAATTCTCTCTCTGATGCAGAGGTTACACGGGTCTTTGATTTGTTTCCTCTAGTTCCTGGACCTCTGTCCAGACAGCAACTTTTACGCCTCCTTCAACCTGTTCGTACAATTGTTTGTACTGAAGACTTCCTCCAACCACCTGATAGTGACCTGAGTGCAGCGGTGACGCAATTTGCATCTTACGTGTCATTTTGCAAATCAATATGTGTCACAGATCCTAGGTTCGAGGTTTTCATGATACGTTACACTCTCATGAAAAACCTGGAACTTTAAGATCAGACAGGACCTCGCTGCACAACTTCTTTGTGCTTCCTCACTTCCTAACGCAGATGACTTTTAACCTTCTTCCTCACACCGATCCCTTTTAGTTCCCACCAGCGCCGTTTTCCACCTTGAGGTTGCTTGATCCTCCAGGTTTTGCGTTTTTCTGAACCCTTATACAAATATTATCATGTTCCTCGTGGTGCTTCGTGTCGTATGCTGTGCCGTTATGCTTTTCCTCATTTGTGTGCATAATGTTTTTGTCCCTGTTAATAACGATGTCCCTTCGCAATGATCTTGCGCTCCTTATTTTTATCTCCAGTTTGTGTTGCAATGTGGATATCCCTGTACTTCCTCATTTATGTTTTCTGTACTGCACATTTTCAGTGATATCTCCTATGTTTTAAATTCGATTGTCGCAATTAACTGGTTACCATTGGTGCCCACAGCTACAAAAACCCGAACAATTGCCATTTCAGGGATTTTACTCTGATCAAGATGTCTTCTACTCTTGTCATTTTCCTTATTCACGAGCTCGCCTCCTTATCTTTAGTGGTTACACCAAGTATGCATCTTTCCAAGCTTCTTTCAGCTGTGTGCAGTCGTTGGATGTCTTTTATAGTTAAGGTCAATGTGTCTGCTTCAAATGTAAGAACTGGAAGGATGCATTTATTAAGCACTTTTCTTTTAAGACGTAATGGCATATTGCTCTTAAAACTTGTAGTGTTTCTTCCAAAAGATCTCGAGAAGTTTTATATGCAGATTAATTTTCTCATCAATGTGACCCTTGCTTGACATCTGTTGTCCAAGGTAAATGTAGGTATAAGTTACCTCAAGCTTTTCACCATGAATCGCAAAATCTTCATTTTTTAAGAAAGCATTGTACATTACTTTTGTATTCTGAAAGTTTATTTTTAACTCCTGTTCTCAGTTCTACACTTTTGTCAGCAAGTTCCTGGATGATACTCAGCAGCTCTGAAGGGGTAGTTAAAAATGATTATATCATCAGCAAAACAACGGGGAGTTAAATAATCTCCATTAACCTTTATTCCCTTGTTTTCCCAGTTCAATGATTAAAAGACACTGTGCAATGTGGCATTGAAGAGTTCGCGAGATATGGTGCCATCTTGTCTCACTCCTTTTCCAATTTTTATTGGTGCTATATCCTCGAATAGCCGAACCGTTGCACTTACATTTTCATAGATGTTATTAATAATGATTACGTAAACAACTTCAATTCCGCAGGAAAACAAAGCCATTGTACCTGCTGATGGTTTCACGCAATCGAAGGCCTTATCATAATCAATAAAAGTGATTCACAATAGAAGTTTATATTCCCTGGTTATTTCAATTATGTAGTTCTCCCATTACATGAGTGTGATCTATGGTACTGTAGCCACTCCTGAATCCAACTTGTTCTCTCGGTTGAGCCATGTTCATAAGTGTATACACTGAAGTGCCAGAAACACTGGTACAGACAAGCTTATGCAAAATACATAGCAACGTCACCTATGCGCGTACTCGGTTGCGTCCGCCAGTGCCTGTATAAAGCGATAGACATCCTTGCCAGCTGTCAGAGCTCTTGTCGGCAGGAGTATGACAAGTAAAACGATTTAAGCGATTTTCAACGCGGTGTCATAGTTGGCGCTCGTGACATGGGCCATAGTATTTCGGAGGTAGAAACGAAGTTCAGATTTTCACGGATGACCATTGCAAGGGTGTACCGTGACTACAAGAATTCCGGCAAAACCTCCAACCTACGATACCAGTGTGGCCGTAAAAAGACATTGGGTGAACGTGACCATCGTCGGCTGTCAAGAATCGTTTCACGCAATAGGCGCGCAACACTCTCGCAGGTATCATCGGAATTCAATGCTGGAGCCTCAAAAAGCATGAGCGTCCGGACTGTGCAAAGTACCCTGCACGATATGGGCTTTGGGAGCCGACGCCCAACTGGAGTTCCCTTGATGGGTGCACGACACAGAGCTGTGTGCCTCGCTTGCGCACAGCAACACCACAACTGGACACTTGATGACTGGAAACAAGTAGCCTGGTCTGACGAGTCGCGTTTCCAACTGTATTGGGCAGATGGAAGGATTCGTTGTGGCGCAAACCCCATGAAGCCATGGATCCCGCCTGTCAAGGGGAACTGTACCGGCTGGTGGGGGGTCCGTAATGGTACGGAGTGTATTTAGCTGGACGTCACTGGGATCCCTGATACGTCTACAAACGTCTGTGACCAGCCAACACTATGTGCGCGTCCTTTCTGACCAGGTACACCCGTTCATGTCCTGCATTCATGCTGATGGGTTGGGCCAGTTCCAACGGGACAATGCACTTCCACACAAGTATAAGGACGCCACATTATGGTTACAGGAGCATTCAGAGTGTTGCCATTCCCACCCAAGTCCCCATATCTGAAACTGAGAGAACACATTTGGGATGCCATGCAACACGCTATCGAACACAGGAATCCGAGACCTCGGAATACACCCGAATTGTGAAATGCTCTGCAGGGCTGCATGGTGTGCATTGCGTACAGCATATTTAAAGAAGCTAGTGGAGTCCATGCCCCGTCGTATTTCTGCAGTCCTGCGCTCCCGTGGGGGACTTACCAAGTATTAGACTGGTGTATTAGTTTTTCTGGCACTCCAGTGTATATATATATTGTCGTCTGTCGTCCAAAACTATTTTTGCTGCAGAAAAGGTCCTTTCTACGTATATAGACGTTATTAGCACTGTTAATACGTGTCTTACTTTCATTGTTGGAATATGTGATGGCAATGCACAATCATCACCGTTGATAAAATCATTGACTTTTTTCCAAATCCTGAAACCAAGACTTTTTATTTAAAATAGCCTTCAGCTTTTCTTAAATGCTTTCTCTAGTTTCACGGGGAAAGACGGAAATGGAATTTTCAACTTTATTTATTCCTCGTATCGCATTACATAATAAAATGTTTCGATATTCTAGCTTTATGATGAACGCCGATAGGTAGTAAAGTGACTCTCGATCATTGAGAGATCAGTTTTTGAAACGAGTTGTCAGAAAGCATCTCCTTAGCAGAAAAAATGGCAGAAATATCTGCAGTGTCAAACAAGTTCACAGCATTACATACTGATCCAAAATTCTGCGTATAAAAGAAACTTGCATTTATCCGTGTATACCACCTAATAAAGAGAAAGATGTATATATACATATTTATAAATTTTGATCAGAGATTTAAGAAAGTATTTTTCACACACAATATATTTGTTGACTGGAGTGAAAATTTTCGGATTCTTCTCTACATCTGTGTCATAAAGAAGTAACAGGGAAAATGTTGGAATAAAATGCTAATAAAGGGGACGTCGTTCTTTCCAAGAAACTGAATCACTACTAAAAAGTAAACTATTTTTGTAAGATGAATCGCTTTCTGGCCATAAAGCTGCAAGGATTCTTTTACAAATCTATTATTTTGTGGAACGATTGACTTTTCGAGAGTTTTGCATGCAAGCAAATGTGAGCGAGATGGTTTCTTGTGTCAAGTTTTCCAATATTTGTCGAATTTCATTAGAAACCTCAAGGTAAACCATATCAAGGTATTTTTTTCTGACTGTTGATTCATCTGGCACTTTTGCATAGTATTTCTTCAAAAATTGTTCGAAGTTTTGGTTTTGCTACTCACCATTAGCTCTCTGTATAAATTCACCGCAAAACAAGTTTCGGCTTTTGTACGATGAAGACGATACTGTTGTTAGCAACGCTTGTATAACATGAGTCAAATGAAAACTTTAAGAGTGCTATAAAAAATTCAAAATACAGTGTCATTGTTCCGTTACTTGGCAATATTGTTACTAATGACTAAAAGATTGTCTTGCAGGTGGCAGCACGGTACAGAAAAGCTTAGTGACGTCACAGTAGCTGTGTGAATATGACCGTCCCACTTGAGACAAGCACGAAAGAGGAGCAACGTTCTGTCATCCGTTTTTGGGTGGTGAAGGCGGGTAACCTATTGAAATTCGTCGTTGAATGAAGTTGCAAAATGGCGATGCATGTCTGTCACCCCAGCAACTGTACTGATGGACAAGGAAGTTCCGACACGGCGTGGGTTCTGCGACAGATTCTTCTCGACCGGGTCAGGCACACAGATTAGTAACACCAGAGTTTATTACAGCAGTTGAAGGCAGTGTGATGGGGACTCGCCAAGTGACGTTGGATAAAATAGCCGCACTTTTGAACATCAGTGATGGTTCAGCGCACCACATCATCCATGATGTAAACAAAGTTTCTGCAAAGTGGGTGCCACGCCAGCTGACTCCAGAATTTGAAAGAACGAGGGGTTGATGTCTGTCAAGAACCTTTGCGGCGCTTTGAAGCAGAAGGCGATAGATTCCTACAGAGAATTGTTACTGGAAATGAAGCCTGGGTTCACTCTCATCAGCCAGAAACCAAGAGAGCGAGCAAGGAATGGCGCCATCCCTCCTCACCAAAACCGAATAGCTTCCGCACGCAGCCAACTGCGGGGAAGATTATGCTGACTCTCGTTTGGAATGAACGAGGCGTAATTTTGGAGCACTACATGCCCAGAGGGAACACTGTAACTAGTGACACGTTTGAAAATCTTTTCAGGAATCATCTTCGACCTGCCATCAAATCCAAGCGACATAGGCCTCTGTGTACTAGTGCCTTGTTGCGACATGAAAACGCTCGGCCGCATACTGCCCGTGCAACGGTTGCAACATACAAGACTTGTGGTCCGAATGTCTTCCACATCTGCCATATTCACTAGACGTTGCCCTAAGTTATTACCACATCTTTGGACCACTCAAAGATGCGATGAGTGAAAAGACTTTCAATCACTATGACTGATCTAGACGGCGATTTTCTAGACAAAGCACGGTTTTCTTTTCTTCGATCTACAGACGAAACGTCACCCGAAAACAGAAACCCCGTTCATACTGGAGTAAAGTAAAGCAATGCTGGAAGAATTCTTTGACTCTCAGGACATTGCCTACTATGAATTTATTCCAGAACACTGTAAATGAAGAAATGATCGATGTCCTCCACAGCCTCAGGGATGCAATCGGAAGGTAACGTCCGAAAAAATGGACAAAAAACAGTTGATTTCTCCTTAATGACAATTCGCCTACACGTTGATCCCTCTTGATGAAACAGAACATCCGCAAAGAACATTGTGACGTCACTGAAGCAAGCATTATTCTTATTATCTTGACTTTTCACCACTTAGTTTTTATTTCTTTCCTCGGGTGAAATCTGCTTTTAAAGGAGGACGATTCACGGGTGCTGAAGACATCACCGAAAACGCAACAATAGCACTGAAAGAGGTTCAAGAGAATAGGTTCCAGGAACGTTTAAGACAGCTTTATGGACTTTATGGACAGCGTTATTGACCTTAAGTGTGCAGATGCTCCAGAAAACTATTTCTAAGAAAATGTGGTGTAAATGACGGCAATGATGCTGCTTTCTGTATAAAAAGGAATTTCCAGGATCTTTTGAACCTGAATGAATTTACCATTAGAGTTTTTCATTCTTATCAGTTTGAAAAAGTCTATAGAGAGTGAAGTAGCAAATATTTTTTTTATTCATCTCTTGTGGAAACAATTCCGAACAGCAATGAATATTGCCGAGAAAAATTGAAAAACCTGCAGATGCGTTGACGTTCGTATTGAAAGTGTAAATCGAACGGAACACTTGCAAAAACATCTCAGGAAAGCAGTCTAGGAAGGAATAGAAGGGAAATAGTTTGGTTTGAAACAATGATGGTACTTGAATTGCTCGGGGATCTGCTGCCCAGGAAGGGGACAGTGCAATAGATGAAGATAGAAAGGAAAGACCGCTAAAGCGACCTATTTCTCAAAGCAGGAGACATTTTGAGATTACCCCCTGAATTGAGGTGGACTTCTCTCAACTTATTGGAAAGCTGAATGACTTTTTTTCTTGTGGTGTGGTGACGTACAGACGTACGAAATCTGGAAGAAGAAAGAAACAGACTTGTTATTCCCTCTCGGATAAACTCACAAGTCATTTTTCTGTGGTTTTGCTCTTCTGCTTTTGATTTGCTGACTTCTGAATGTTTTGACAAAGAGAAGGAATAATAATTGATGGGGTAAAATGCCATTGTCTCAGAAATTGAAAACGTACGTCAGTGGACCAACTTCAAGATACACTCTCGAATAAGAACTTCACATGTGTTATTTGATAAAATGATAAAACAATAAGCAGGAAACGTTAAAATTGAATCTTTTGCTTCTATAAAAACAGAATTCCCATGTTTGTCTGCTAGTTTTCTGGAGAAGAAACTACTAAACATACAGGTTTGAAATTTGACAGAAATCTTCCGAGGCACATGTGTGTATGAGGCTACTTTTGAAATTAAAATTTGCAAAATGTTAGTTAATTTAAAAAAATTATTTCTAGGAGAAAGTTTAGTTTTATTTTCTTCAACCACTGTTTTAAATTTGAAATATCGCGCGGTTTACAGTTAGTTTGAAATTTGATCTTGCCGTCTCTGCTTGTGTTTGTGTTTTTACAAACAATAATAATAGGTTTCGAAGTGTTACATGTATCCTTCCGCAGTAGTTGCCGTCAAGTTTCTTTATGTTTCTGACCCCGGCTCTCCGTATGTTACCACACAATATAAATAGATCCACGACACTTTTTGTGAGGAAATGTGCATATTTTATGAAACGAAAGAAAAATGCGTTTTTCATCCCATGTCAATTCTTCAAAGCTTAACAATCATGTTACTACGTTTGTGCATTCTCCCACCTAATTTTTACTGTTTTTTTATTTTTAATCTTGGCGTAATCTAGATCCACCTATTCTCTGCATTGGAGTAGTACTGATTGTAAAGAAACTCATGTTAAATGCAATCGAAGCCACAATTTTGATTGGCCACGCAGCAAGAAAAGGTGTTTTTATTGCCGGCATTACCCGATTGTTTTATCTAACCTTCCATTTCAGTTTAAACGCTTACAGTTTCCTGTTCGTCTCAGCTTTCGCACATCTACCAGATTGCTTTTTCAAGGAAGGTAGACAGTCTACTTTCCTTGAAAAAGCCATCTGGTTGATGTGCGAAAGCTCTAAAACTTTCATGCGAAGACACATTCGGATGACTAGTATAGTTATACTACGCGTATTTTAATTATAGTTGGTGTATAGTCCCTCATTATTAAATACTTCTTACTCAACCTGCGGAGCCCATGCTTTTCTCGTAGCCTGATGTATGTTTGTTGCCCCATAATTGACAATAATAAAAACATCTTTTCGAAGATTATATCGTTTATCCGGGGCCTTTTTAAAGAAAACTGACTTATGCTTCGGAAGAACTGTACATTGAATCGATCAAAACACCTTTGGAAAATGTGAAGGTTTCAAATATTTCAAATTTCCTACATTCACAGTCAATAAATGCCAATTTTTAGTGGCTTGTCTTAGCACAAGTATAGATTTCATTTTTTTTCTTTTTATTACAGGAACATATCCAATCAAGTGTTTCCGGAGTATGTATCCTATTCACGATCTTTGGAAAACTCGGAGAACGCTGGCTCAGATGCGACTCATGTTTTCTATTATTAAATCAGGGCAACGCCTGGCCCTTTTTCTAATCAGACAATAAAACTAAAAGAATGGTTAACTATGATTTATTTTAACATTTCATCCTCATTTTAACGTTCTATTAGAAAATTGTTTTACATAACGACAAGCGCAGCTTGCCGTTCCGGTGAGCAAGTGGTCAGAGAAAAGAGTTTCTGGCCAATGGTCTATGACTGGACGTGTTTCGAGTCGCCGACGGGATATAGGTGATGCATCTGCCTTATGGCGCTGGCCTTGTTCCTTCTATGTAACCAGTGGCTCTAAATTAGGGACGGGACAATCCGTATAGTGTTGTTAAACCAGAAATAATACGAAAAGGAAAACGTCAATTTCCTATGCATGTTTGTTAATCAAAAAAAGGGCAAGCAACCTGCTCAGAATTAGACAATGGTCCAAAGATATCGATTTCATACATATCATGCAATCAAAATGCGAGACGAAGAACTTTGTGCAAAGGATCAAAATAATTATAAACAATACCGTCTTAGCACGATTTATTAAAAGTTGAAAAATATGTACAAATTAAAATTATAAGTACTTTCATGGTGACGTTCACCTCATCTTCAGATGTATCAGACACGCCAACATAACATCTTATATACACTGTCCATATGCACCATGGGAACGTTACTCCAGAGACACGTAACAAAAACAGGATTTTGGTAAACAAATTATGAAAATCGTGATGAGAAGGTAAGCTGTGAGAACAAATTATTCCAAATTAAACATATTATGCCACTTGAAACAAGAGTTTGTTACGAAACGTATTAATGAGGTGCTCCCAAGTTCCAGGCAGTTCATGAGGGCTGTAATCGTTGCAACACTGGTCGCCAAAAGCTGTAATATAAATACTTTCCATGCACAGTAGTGAGTGGACAGAGACGGGGGTTGCTAATAATTTAATGCTCTGCCATGTCTGAGTGCCCAATCAGTTTTATCAAGCGATCTTAATATTTCCATAATTTAAAATTGCTGCTTCCTCCTGATTCAATGGTCAGTAAAATCTTATTTCAAACAATTTCTTCACCTCCAGTGCACTGAATAATAGCTTTGTTTTGTTCCTTGGCTGCCACCAATAAACATTTGGTTAAGAGGAAAGTTAGTGACAGTAGGCATATTGAACAACGAAAGAAAAACCTACTTTAAATTTCTGGTTAACAGCTATAAATTTCTGTTTCACAGAGAAATTATTATGGACTTTCAGTACATTGAACGATATCTTTCTTGTTTCCCTCTTCTGTGAGTTTTCATCACCATCTCTACAAAACAGTCCTGCAATACAGTATAGTAGACAACATTCTTCTACGTTTTTTGTTAAACCAGCTTTGCATATGTGCTCCACAGAGAATGTTTCTCTTCTAGCATATCGACCAATCATCATTCTTTTGCTTAGTGAGCTGTATATAACTGCTTTACAGAGTAAATATTTCATTCAGATGTGGAAACAGGAATTTGTCGGATCAATTCCTGTTTTTCACAAATGGATCTGTGATGATGTAAAAAAATATTGAAGACAGGGAAAATGGGAAAAATCCAAAATGGGAGGTGAAACGCCATTTTATCCTTGTAGGAAGAAAAATGACTTCAGGGCGGCCATATTGTGTGCCCAGGGTCCCACGGAGAGGAGAAGGGGGAAGGAAATTCTTTCCTTGGTGAATTCCATGCTGAGGCAGGAGTTTACAGAACATTGGGATGTCTTACTGGCGCAGAAAGTTTGAAGCAGCGAGAGACAGCTGAGGAGGGAAGAGAGATTTGCCACATGGCCTCTTGCTCCGAAGATTGCGTGGTTGGGATTGGCTGTGCGCTATCCGGGTTTCAGTAAGTGTAAGATGGAAAAAGTTGTAATGAACTTTTAGAGCCCCTTTCTCTTTTTGCTCGAATAGGAAGAGGACGTTCGTTTTGTAGTCGTCGCTCGAGATGTACGTACGCTAGTCGGCTGCGGCTGACTAGAGAGTTAAGTAGGTGCTTACCTGCGGGTTAAGGCCACTAAAGTATACATATATTGCATTACCTGTGGGTAATTGAGTATAACTGTGTAATACTACTAAATGCCAGACTGCGGTCAGCCAGGGAACTCCTCCACCTGAGTGAGAAATCTAGCCACCTGTGAAGAGCATATAATTATGTAGAAATAATTTCCGGATGCTATGTGCATACTCATAATGCAAAGACTGGACTGTGGATGAACTACGTTCGTGCTGGAATGTCGACTTGCTCAAGTTCAACTTTTGACATGTATCTTCAACTTACTCGTCACCAAAGTTGTAAATAAACCTGTACATATTTTTCAGCTCTAAGTCTGTACTCTACAAGTCATCTTTTCCTTCACCATGCCTCTGAGGAGAAAAACAACGTAAGTTTGACCGTGACTGAAATATCCTGGTCTGGTGGCAGCGAATTACCAGAAACAAATATATTAAAAATAAGTATAAGCATAATACCCCACGAGGGCGATTATGACAGGATTGAATTGGCGTCTCCTCGCTCCGGAGTTAGTTGCTTTAGCGGATTAAGCTACACCGACGGAATGTATCGCGGCAGATTTGTCGTCTTGACACGTGTTTCACCTCTGTTGTACGTCACACAGTACGTCACTCAAATATTCTATAATATTGTCACTTTCCTTCGTTGTGAGGTATTTTTTCATAATTGTTTACTTATTGGTATATTATATGAAATCCATTTATAGTTGTCCTGAGAATCCATATCGCCAACACAATGTAAACAAAAACGAAAGAAACGGCACTCCTGATAAAAAGAAATTATAAACTACATTAAGTGGGATGGGGCAAATTAAATGGAAAAGAAGAGAAGATGGTGCCTACCACCATGTCATCCTTCAAATCACTCTACTGATCAAGTTTATTCCACAGAAACGTTATAAAGCTAAGTTATCCCTTTCGTAATGGACACCCAAATCTTTCCCCTCGTGTTCCCATTCAGCCGCTCAGATCCGAGACCATTAAGAAAGGAATTTATTTTTATTCACGAGTGTCAAGTATTTGATCGTGCACGTTCGGTTCGTCAGCGACGTAAAACAAAGATCGATAAAGTTTTAGTCTCCGGTGTCCTTTCTTTTCGGCTAAATCTTCAATGATTTATAACTGAACACCTTTTTCTTTCTTTTCATTCCTTCAGCGCTTCTCTTTCCCATCCATCTCTTATATTACATTTGCAATTCAGCGCCTGGCATTAAGGAAACATGACAACGTCATTGTTCAATGACGTCAAATTTGCTGCAGTCTCTAATGCAAGTTCCATCCGAGCTGAACATTTATCACTTGTCAAATGGCAACAGTTGTGAATTCAAGAATAACATCTGCCGGAGAAACCGTTCAATGCGTTGATACAAGGTTTTCTTTCTTTTTCTTCCGTTTGGTGTCGAGAAGCTAGTTATATCATTATTCTTCAGGTTGTGCGTTCCATAAGAGTCGAGATACTGAATCTGTTAGAAGCTGACACTTGTTCCATTGTTATGAACCAGATATTTCTAAATAATCGTCGTGATTTTTCTTCTAAGGGAAAATAGAACTTTATATCTTTAGTTTTATAAGCTGATAAATGTTAAGTTGCTTTTCGAACTCTGTGTTTTTCCTTGAATAATTATTAACGAATGAATATCGCTATAATAATCAAATTAATACCTCCGTGGATGCTCAAGGTTATTGGAATTAATACGACAAAGGCTGTCAGCTTCTTATCTGTGCTTTTCTACGGAGCTTTTCTAGAATTCGCTGCCTTAAAAAACAAGTGATCTTTTAAAGTAAAATGATTCCGTATATTATTAAGAATAATTTTTAAACACTTTCTACACGTGATAACATTATCTTACCATTTCCACTCTTAAGCGATTAAAAAAGTTTTCAATTTTAAAGTAATAGAAATTCGCAATTTACCTAATAATGAGAGATAATTTCTGGATTTGTAATTTTAGAGAACATGGACTTCGGGAGACAGCTGATATTGGAAATTTAGGGGTCAAATAAGATAACAATTTTGAGAATAGTAGCGGTTTTTGCAAGGCTGAGAATAACTTCAACACGGAAGAGAGCTTTCAAAGTACTGTGTTGGAGGTTTACAGACCACCGTGAGCAACTCAATGGGCTAAAAACAGTTGCCCATCCCTAATTTAGAGCCACTGATTAGAAGGAAAGAAGAAAGCTGGTAAGACAACACAACATTCATTCCTCACAAGAATTCGAACCCGTATCCAACTCGGACTAATGGTCAGAAGCAAACGCTTAGACTACTGCGTCACTAGATCGGGCAGAATCGTCTTCGGTCTTGTTATTCGTATGAGAAAGGGAGGTTTATTTAACATGTCCGTAGAAAGATTATAGCTTCTTATACCAATGGAGAATATATTGGGCAAGTGGAATAATAATGTTATATTCCTGTAAAGTCAAAATCCGAGGGCTAGTGTACAGGAAGGAAATGTTTCAGAAAATAGGTGGCAGCAGTAGGGTTGGACTGATGTTCATGAAGAAAATGCCATATCATGCTTTACGTTCTGTAAACCTGCAAGTTTTGACAAAAGTCAGTATTACGTAGAAGTCTTTTCTTACTTCTACGTTATTTAAAAAAACATAACCATAAGATGAAAATAGTTCCTAAATTAAACCTTAACGGCCAGACAAAACATGTAAACAACAGAAGTCAAACTTACGGAAAAGATGCTTTATTCAAGGATGTAGCCAACACATCGTAACATAGCATAGCATATTGCAGTAAACGCTCCACACACCACACAACTCTTAACACAACGCTCTTTTCACAACGCTCCTTTCAATAATCAGTTACAACACAACGCTCTCCAGCAACCTTGCTTGACAACGCTCGCTAAGCAACAGTTTAGTCGTCGTTTTTATCTCTCGTTCTTATCTTATATCAGGCATAAGGCACGTTCATTCAACCTCAACAATGTTGCCAACAGTATTCGTTTGAGGGAAAAGATATCATGTTAAGAGTGAAATATAACTGAGAATAAACTCAAGATTTACATAGGGAAAGAAACTAAAAAGGAAAGTTAATTTAGAATATACATCACATCAGCCATAATTACGTAATCGTAGTTAAATAACAGATATCCTTCAGTAAGATGAGTCAGTACGGACAATCAAGTTGGTTCCTGTTTATTGGGTTAGCCAATAAACAGGAACCAACTTGGTTCACAGGAGAGGGAAAGGAAAGGAACGTGATAAATACTGTGGCATCATTTTGCTTAGAGATATTCGAAAGTTCACTCACAAACATGCTGAGTAAAAAGCTTACAAATGTTTTTGGAAATAAGCTCATGAATAAAAACCAGTGTGACTTCAAGAGCGATAAAGGATGTGATAACTTGTGCTAAGCATATTTGTTATGTCTCACATTGCAAAAAATGTCTGGATACTCAGGAGTCATGTTTCGTGATTCATTGTGTAAATTAAAGAAGCGTATGTTTGATAAAGCTTTGCCGTGTAACGACGAGAAAACTCTAAATTTCATGGATTTATCATACGTGAATTCCCAGAAATATTCCTGTTCATCTATTTCCCTTTAATAATAGGAAATTTCCGTTTTTACAGGTGTTATTGAAAAATTCCCTGGATTTTCAGGAAAACTTTCCATCATTCCTTTCGGATAAGAACGGAAAAATACTGTTCTCTGTTTTGCCGTCTCCAAATGACAAAAAATTACATTTTAAAGGGCGGTTTGCGGGAATTCTCTTTTTTAGTAAATCTATTAAAAAAATAGTAAGCACCTACAGAAAATAAAATTACGAATTAACCTGCACGACTCCAGTCACCTGAGTTTCTACCTTAAACGTAATTGGATGGGCGACATCGGGCTGGCTTAGTCAACTATGTTTCTTAACTGCATAGAAACCATCGCACGTTTGAACCATGCCGAAGAGAATATATTTCACCTCGCAAGGAAAACCATCTAACAACTGCGAAGCGCGAAAGGAGCATTTTCAACCGTCGTCAAAATAAGAACTCCAGTCATCTTCGTCTGTTCAAGATACCTCAAGGTAAGTCACTGCATAGAGGCACTCGGGAAATATATGTATGAAAAGAAAATTACAGGGAAATGAAAGTTCTATGTAAAAAACAAAAACGAAATTCTAACATTTCTGTAAAAACGGAATTAGTGATATCGGAAAGTCAGTCAAAATTCCCAATGTTTCAGTTCTTTGAAAAGGAAACTTTTTATAACTGAAATTTCGTGAAAAATCGGAGACCTTCCAGTAACTTTGCTGCGCGTTATATTCAGGAATTTTCCGTGAATTCACACCACCCATTTTTACACTATCTGGCGTTTTTTACGCTTTCCAACCATAGGTTGAAGAAGAGTATATGCTCCAGCTTTGTCCGTCTATCCGTCCGTCCGTATGATAACTCACATAAAAATGGTTCGATTTCGGTGAAATTTCGGTATGTGGTAGGGGACCACCTGGGGACGAACCCTATTGAAAATGGGTGAAATGGGGTCAAAGGTCACGCCATAGGAGCGGGATCCATTCCATTGCCCTTATGCGACAGAACGTGCGTAAATATGGTTCGATTTCGATGAAATTTTAGTATGTGGTAAGGGACCACCTGGGGACGAAACCTATTAAAAATGGGACAAATGGGATCAAAGGTCAGGACATAGGATTGGGATCCATTCTATCGCCTTTATCCCTTACTATTAAAAGAGCAATTCTTGTATGTATGTAAATTTTATTTTGAAAACGGTTCTAAGGATTTTGATGAAATTGTTTAATCTACCGTTTTCTGAAACTAGAAATCGATTAAACTTGATCTCGACTTTAGGAAAATTCGTTTAGTGGGTTAAATAACAACCCGGAATTATCATGTTTTTAGCGTCATGGCGTCGTCCCATTAATGTAACCCATGATTAGAAATCTTATGACGTCACAGTCTCGTTACTGAGATATTAGCGCGCGGTTACGACATCTGTCTCATTACTTCACGCGTTGTGTGTGGATCATATGGACTTAATACAGCATTTGTTTTTGTTACATGTTTGAATAGTCACTTGATGACGAACGTATCCGCTGTGCTAAAATAAAGTTTTATGACGTCACACTCTCGCGAGCAGATGGTCGCGAGTCCCATCTGCCTCATTACGTCACGCGTTGTGTGCGTATTACGCATTACTTCTATTTTCTTCTAGAACAAAAGTGAGTTGTGTCAGTTGCTTGGAGTTGATGCGTAGTACAGTATAAGCAGCGGGATGCTGATTTCGCATGCTTTTCCCTTCACAAATTAAACTTAATACAGCATGTGTTTTTGTTACATTTTTGAATAGTCACTTGATGACGAGCGTATCCGTTGTGCTAAAATATGATTAGTTCGTTTTTATTAATTACTATTAACAGAGTGTCACGTGGATGGTAAAACAATATAAAAAATATGGCAGGTCGACCCCTACGAAACGTAAAGGTTTCAACTTTAATTAGAAGAATAAGTAGTATACGGCACTGTTGGAACAAGAACAAGCAAATATGGAACAGCTTGGACATTCAAGCGCCAATGGTCTCCGATCACCTTCCAGTCTCGAAACATATGGCCTTCCATTGGAAGAAGATCAGCCTACAAAAATATTATTCCTAGCAGCTAAGGCGAGGAGCATGGAAATAATGTCCGACGTTATTATAACCCTCAATGAATCTATATCGGAAGAAAACCTCAAAAAAGGCGGCAAATAAATAGACAGCGAATCGCAGCTGAATCATTCGAAGAACGTAACCAACGCTTGGAAGAACTACGTAGCCGTTCATCACAGTAAATCGCAACCGAAAGCGCGGATGAACGTGTTCAGCGACTGGAACACTTGGGACAACGTGCAACTGAACGACTTAGCATTACAATACTTGGAAATAACATATCAAAATAAAAAAACAAATTGTGCCCTCATCCCTCCTTTAACCGAGCGATGCTCGGTGTTCCTGATATTGCGTTATAACGTACGTAAAAATGCTTCGATTGAGACAAACCTTTATCATGTTGTTCCGGAAGTACACTTTACCGGTTCTGTTGAATATCATCGAAATGGGGTCAAAGGTCAGGTCATAGGAGCGAGATTTATTCTACAGCCATTACCCTTATAACTTGAGTAATGATTTCTGGTATGTTGGAAAGCGTACCATAATCAATGCATCGCATGATTTTACAAACTTGTTTACGCTTTCCAACCGTAGTTGAAGAAGCGTATATGCTTCAGGTTTGTCCGTCTGTCTGTCCGCGCGATAACTCGCGTAAAAATGGTTCGATTTCGATGAAAGTTTAGTATGCGGCAGGGTACCACCTGGGGACGAACCTTATTGACAATGGGTGAAATGGGGTCAAAGGTCACGACATAGGAGCGGGATCCATTCCACCACCCTTATACGTCATAACTTGCGTAAAAGTGGTTCGAGTTAGATAAAAATTTAGTATGTGGTAAGGGACCAACTCGGGACCAACCCTACTGAAAATGGGCAAAATGGGGTCAAATGTCAAGACATAAGAGCGGGATTCATTCCAATGCCCTTATGCGTCATAACTTGCGTAAAAATGGTTCGATTGAGACAACACGGTATCACGTTGTTCCGAAAGTATATTTTATCGGTTCTGTTGAATATCATCGAGATGGGGTCAAAGGTCAGGTCATAGGAGCGAGATTTATTCTACAGCTATTATCCTCATAACTTGAATAATAACTTGAGTAATGATTTCTGGTATGTTGGAAAGCGTATCATAATCAATGCATTGCATGATTTTACTAACTTGTTGTCTTTGAGGCAGCTTTTGAAAAGGTTCCAGGGAAGGGAGTTCTTAGGTTGTTGCAAATTCTGTGTTACAAAGTCTCGCAGCTGTTAAGACGAAGAGGAGTATGGTAAGTGATTTGAAATTAACTATAGAGTAATGCAGAGATATAGGCTATCTGCATGCGTTTTTATGAAGTATATGGATTGTCTGCTTAAAAGAAGTAACTTAGTATTAAATTTGGCTTCTCTGGTGGCTGAGTTGTTTGATACGTTGGCTTCTAAGCATTCGTCAGAAATGAACTCGAGCTATAGTCCCGGACGAGGCATTGGTGCTGTGCTTGTCTGATGGCTTTGGCTCTATCCTCTCCTAGAAACTAATGGCCCTAATTAAGGACGATGACTTAGATCGTCCCTAATATTTTTGGGCCTAGACTTAATGACTACTATGAGCTATCCTGTGAATAGCTCATGGTAGTCGTTAAGTCTAGGCCCAAAAAAGTATCAAATGTTGAGGTAGGAGTTTCCTAATTTCGTTTGTCTCTGAAGATGGCACAAAGAAACAGTATGATTATTATCATCCTGTATGTGCCATTTTAAATTTCGTAGCTGTACACGTCGTTCACAGATGAAACCGAACACATACATAACCTGACAAACAGACATTCAGGAACACACACATACACATGTATGCATTTATGATTATGTGTGCATGTACGTAGGCCATTCGGAAAGTTACGAGACTGATGTCATAGCGCCAAAACAAACCCACGGAGATAAATACCGCTGCCTGTATTGGAACACCTTCCAGGTCAGGCACGTGACGACGGCGTCGTTACAGCGCTCCGTTAGTTCATTTATGTAGTAGAAGGTGTAGAGTTTAGAAGTGTTTATGTAACCTAGTGGATTTAAAACTACAACAAAAAGCAGCTGTAACATTTTGCATGCATTTGAATAAAACCGCCACAGAAACGCACGAAATGATTAAAACACGTCAAAAGTTCAGCTGTCACTATAAGTTTAGAATACGTTATACATACAAATGAAAGAGTGATATGTAAGTTTGGTGGCGCTATAACACCTGCTATGTGGACCTCTTCTTTTAGGAATGGAGTGCATAGGGCAATTACCTGTCACTTTGTAGATAATGACTGTTTTGAGAAGTGTGCTGTTAACAACTACTGCATTTCCTCATGTACCACAGGCAGTGGAAAACATGAATTCAGAACTTTTGCAAACCCTTGAAAATGTGGGAATTGGTTGCTCTATGCTTGCGACAAAAGTAGTATTTGTAAATGATGAAGGGGCAAACATAGTTTCGGCATTAAAATGTTTTCGTCGTTTAACTTGTACCTGCCACTTCTTAAGCACTGTACTGAAACACAGTTTTACAAAAGCAAACTGAAGCACTACCACAGTTGAAAACAAGTGTAGGAAATTGTAAATCGCTTGTTACTTACTTAAAAAATCAAGAACTGTGTTGCAGTTGAAAAAATCTGTTTATCAAGAAGTCGAAACTAGCTGGAATACTTTGTGTGCTATGCTAGAATCCGAAAACGACCAGTTAAGTGATATTATGAATGTTTTTGGCTATCGAAAACGAAGCCTTTCGTATGGAAGGATTAAATTCTGATATTTTGTCTGCTTTGACAAAATTTCTAAAACCGTTTGAGGAAGCCAGTAGCCATCTTGAGGGAGATTTGCATCCCACTTTACATATGATACTCCTCTGGTATCACTTGCTCATGAAACACTGTGCCGTTTTCCCAACAGATTCAGACATTTTAGTACAATAGTACTGAAGAAAAAAACAGACAAATGGTTGCACAGCAAAATAGATATTAACGATTTACATAAAATGGCAACCGTTTTACATCCGAACTTCAAATCATTAAAAATGTTATCAGAAAATGAAAGAAAACATTTGCATTCACAAATGCGTTCTATGATCGACGAAACTAACAAAGCGTTCTATGATCGACGAAACTAACATCGGACATCGGCTTCAGTATCGACTAACATCGGCTTCAGTATCGACAATACGAGAATTACCCACGCCGAAACATACGTCATCAAGTATGTTCAAAGAACTGAAAGATGAATTTAATTTACATGTTCTTTAAGAAGATGAAGTATGTAGCTACATCAATTTGAAAGTGGGAGTTAGATCACTTAGAAGCTAAGGATTTGCTGACTTGGTCGAAAAATTCAAAATTCCCCAAAGTAGCCAGTATTGCAAGACGTGTGCACACCAGCTGGCAGCACTGCAAGTGAACGGGATTTTAGTGCAGCAGGCAAGGTGTTACAAGAAAGAAGATCGAGATTATATTTCTAAGCTTTAGAACCAATTCTGGTTTTGAGAAGTTACGAGATATTATGAGGTAAGGCATTCTCTAATGATATCTTTGTTACAAAAGTACAAGAAACACGCTGAAAATGAATCCAGAAAGAGCGTTTTTTGAATAATTATTTCCTTAAACAATACAAGAAATTTTATTTCGGTAATCACACTTATCTATTTGATACATCAATGCTTATTTTCTTAATGAAAGTTGAAGACTCGTGCAAGAATGAATCACTGATACGAACGATTACCGTCTTCGGCACGATTTAATGATAAAAGATGAAAAATATATACAATTAAAAACATATGTACATGAGCCCTTTCGAGGCAGTGGCTACCTCATCCTCAGATGTATTGAACAAAAAAACACATTCAATCTATATATAGCATAGATTATGGCATTGTGGGAAGCAATAGGAGGCGTAAGAGTCAATAACATTTCGTATGCGTCAAACAGTTGTGTACACAGCATGCTTAATGGTAAGTGAGGAAAAACATATTACAATGACTGAAGAATGAGGTGGAGTGGGGTGGGGTGAACATAGCATTTGAAATAGAAGTCACAATTTAAAATTAACAGATTTAATTAGTGACTTCCATGAATTGTGCAATTCATAGGGGCTATGTTCATTACAACATTGTACACTGGAAGCTTCTATATACACACTTTCGCTTATTAATAGGTCCCTGATGTTGCTAGGAGTATGAATTATTCTTGCATTACTACAATCTGGATTAAGATTGTCTTGGAGTATATCTTGGAGTACACTCCAAAGACAGTCTTAATCAGATTAGGGTAATGCAAGAATTATTCATACTCCTAGCAACCTCGGGGATCTATTAATAAGCAAAAGTGTGTATATAGAAGCTTCCAGTGTACAATGTTGTAATGAACATAGCCCCTATGACGTGCACAATGCATGGAAGTCACTAATTAAATCTGTTAATTTTAAATTGTGACTTCTATTTCAAATGCTATGTTCACCCCACCCCACTCCACCTCATTCTTCAGTCATTGTAATATGTTTTTCCTCACTTACCATTAAGCATGCTGTGTACGCAACTATTTGACGCATACGAAATGTTATTGGCTCTTACGCCTCCATTGCTTCCCACAATGCCATAATCTATGTTATATATATAGATTGAATGTGTTTTTTTGTTCAATACATCTGAAGAGGAGGTAGCCACTGCCTCGAAAGGGCTCATGTACATATGTTTTTAATTGTATATATTTTTCATCTTTTATCATTAAATCATGCCGAAGACGGTAATCGTTCGTATCAGCTTATTTTCTTATTATTGTAAAATTCTTGTTTCTCAGTAATTAAACAGAAGTAAGATAATCGACGTTTATAACTTCCACAAACAAAAATATATGTTTTCTGCCGCCGTTAACACTCACCAAGGCGGCATAATACAAAAATAGCTTCTGTTGTTAAAAAATATATACAAATATTCAGCCGAATATACCGTCAACGATTTTCCAATTAAAATACCGATTGTAATCATGCGCAACCAAGAAAAAAAAACGAAATTGTACTTCTTCATTATTCGGCACCAGTTCCTAAATAAATACAAGGCCTTAATTTGATATTATGAAGGGAGTATGGTCTCAGATTGCTTCATATTGTAGAATTTAAATGAAATCATGGAATCTTTGGATTTTTATTTGTTATAATTATTATTTTGTATTTTTTTGCATTTAAATAAAGTTTGCGTTTCAGAAAACAGCTAATATTATAAAGTTCCATTAAAAATAATTACGACCTATATATGCAGTGCACATTTGCTCAGTACTAAATCGGAACAAATCCATCAGCAGAACAGGAATACGCAATTCTCATGTCATGCACAAACTACGTACTTTTTTATAATAATTTCCTAATGCATTTTTCTATAAAATTTGAATGAAACAACTTAAATATAGTTAATTAGGTAAACGAATTCACTTGATACACTTGGGAAACAAAATGAAAGGTATTGTATTACCTGGATATGATGCGCATAATAATTATTATCCTTTCTCTCTTTTCTGGGGGTGTCGACATTAACGGGGATCACTAACATTGTTATCTGATTACGAACATGTAAGTAGGAATAAAATGATATGCTTCATTTTTTTCCTTTTTCACATAGGAAAAATTTGCACAAATGTTAAATCCCGGGCCTAGACTGGACCAGCCATATATAATGTTATTATGGGTCAGGACCTTAAAAAAGGAGCCCGTTGTCATCTTCAGTAGCATTTTCCCCTTCCGCAAACTTGTGCAGCATAATATGCGTAATATAGGTTTAATCGACGTCGATCTTTCCCTACTGATTTTCATTTCCTCACCGAGAGTTGATTGCGTTCGAGGCTATACATATCCTATCCTAATATCACTGTAATCGTATAAACAATATTAATTCACGTACGCTTATCTCTCAACGGCAGCAGGTACCTGAGGCTTGCAAGTCGGCTATAAAATAGCTATGGGATGACCAATGCAGGTACAAAGCATTCCGCCTAAGATGCAAGTATTAATTGTAGACATCTAGAATTACTTCATCTATATGGCCGATAAATATAGCACGTCGCAAGTATACACTGTTAAAACATTTGTTGTAGGTTGCGCCTAAAAGTGGTGCTACACCAGCTGCACCACTTTCTGAGGGAAGTTACACCATTGTTTGGTGCCAACAAAACCCAAAACATGGTGCAACTTTGCACCACGTTATGATACAAGGTCGAATCACATTATGATGCAAGATTGCACCATGTTGTTGGATTTTTGTTTACACCATGTAGTGGTGTATCACTTTTCAGAAAGTGGTGCAGTTGGTGTAGCACTAGTTTTTGGTGCAACCTACCACAAAACATTTAACAGTGTAGCTGGCCGCAGAACTGGAAGCTATACTTGCCTGACAGTATTAGGGATTACGCGTTGTCTAAAAAATCGCCAGCAATTTGTTAAAACCCATTAGAACGTTACTTCTACTTATCGGACCGACAGAAGGATATAATACACTCAGCTGTACCTAGCTCGTCATGCATTCGAATTTTAGCAGCACGTTACATATTTGGCTGCCAGTAATATGTCCTATATTGGACTGCCAGTAACACGTTATGTATTGGACTATCAGCAATGAAAAACATCGCATCGTTGAGCATCAACCCACGACACACTTCATCGTTGGACACCATTTGTGGGTGTCGCCCCAGACTTTAAGCACGCAATTATTGGCGTGTTCCCTAGGATTTGGGGCTCGATCCGAGCTCCTACTTTCCAAACCATGCTGAGTTCTATTCTGTATATACAATAAGCGATTTATTTCGCGGATGCATGGAAATTACCTATCCCGAATTCCGAATCCCCATTTTAGCTTTCGGCGCCGCGGGAGAAGTTCCAGAAACTCTTGAATATGTTTCTTGCATTATAACTCGGGGCGACAAAAGTCAAGAGACAGTGGATTGAGCAGAACATAAGACCAGATAACGGGGTTGGCTTTAAAAAAGACGCTGCTGAATATTTAAGTGACCAAGATAAGAAAAGCAAATGGCGAGTTCATGTTAAATAGGGCAATTTTTCAGCGTAGATTGAGCCCGCCCGCAGCGTCTTTCACTCGAACTGCCAGTTCTTCCTGTAGACATTATGGACCTGCTGCTCTGAACACCAGAGTGAAACCTCTGGGAAATAATCTTTTTTCTTAACACATACGCTTCTCAAATCCCTAGACGCCAACCTTGAAGCTGTTGTCGATTATGAATGACCCCTTATTTTTCTTCTGCGTCATCAGATCATCAAGCTTTGTTTCGTTTTTGCGGCGTTTTAATATCGCTGAGCTCTGAAATCGTTCTGCCAGAACGTACGATAAGTTCTTTCAGTTTATTACGGTAACGTTCTGTCATTTATATTTGAGAACATAGGATCTTAAATTTAAACCTTGAACTGAGATTCAGTAGTTTTTCAGAAGAGTGGAACGCAATTTTGTTTGGAGATTTATACCAATTACTTTCATAGTTAGTAGCTTGGTAGAGGAAACTCTAACATGAAACCCTGTCAAAACAACAAACGTTTAGTCTCTGCTAGTAAACATTCCGTAGGATTGGCTCGGTTTAAAAGTCTCGAGCCTTCCTTTTTAATTTTGAAATTTCTTTATTAATATTGTTACCATCACACTAATTACTAACACGAATAAAAAGTGTATCTAAAAAATTTTGTTCTTTCATTTGTTTGCCAATTTTGTGCTTGGAACCATGTCCAATTAGTTTTTGTGCTTTTTCCTACGTGAAGTCTCCGGGGAAAAATAATTGTAAACATCTGAAAAGGAAAGGAAAGATGTTACACCCTACTATTGAAATTTACCGCTATAATTGGGATATTTTCACTGTTATATTTTCACTATATTCCACGTATCCACTTCCTTCGTCCTGAGGGAAGTGGATACGTGGAATATAGTGAAAATATGCCAATAATAGCATTACAATGTCTACCATGTATTGATGAAGAATGATTTCTTCGGGGAAATTCCCTTCCCAATTGTATATGACGCACTCAATCACTGGAATTCGTGACCTACATCCGACCCTGGATGTGAGAAAAGCTTGTGAGACTCTGCAATGGGGCAGGAATAGCTTCGACTAGCGCAAATCTGAAGGCTCTCAGATATGTGTTCAGTTGCTTAGAATTTCCTTGTCCTTGGTAGTTTAATGACTAGTATGCTCGACCGTTAATCGGGAGGTGCTGGTTCGATTCTCACTCCACGAAGATGAAAATTTTCGAGTTTTCTGAAAGAAGTGATTACATGGAATACAGTGAAAATATGTCAACTGTAGCGTTAGAATGCCTATCTTGTATTTATGAATAATTATTTCCTCGGGGGGAATTCGTTTCGCAATTGTATTTGAAATTTAATGCTCAGGTATTCGGAAGAAAACCTAGGAAAGCAAACTTTATATATTATTTTTGTTAATAAAAGTAGAATACACAAGAAACGTAGAACAGATTTGCAGGATTTAGACAGGAAGATGGTTCAGAAAAGTACCAAAGCTTCAGAAAAGTACCTTTCACTTCGAAGCATTTTTTTCGTTTGTTTCGAAAACCAAAATAATTTCCCTCTTTTAATTTTGGATTAGAGAATCGAGGATTCAAAACAGAAAAATAACCGAAATGCAAAAACAAATCACACTTTCGTATACTCAATATAATACGAACCGGCGTTCAACACAACAGGAACTGACTTTCTAACGAGTCGGTCACATGACATGCCAGCATGGAAACAGTATAATGAAGAGAATATGCTCAGGAGTAATGCACCGTCTTTGTCATCATCATCATCATCAACCATAGGTACAATTCTCGTTGGTGTTTCTTTTCATTTTAACTATATTATCCCATTAAAGTCTGTTCACTGCAGAGTGGCTCAGTTCTTGAAGAGTTCGACCGCACCAGTCTTTAATATCGTCAGCCCACACACGGTGAGGGCGTCCTCTTGCATTTCTTCCATTCATTAAGCCAAACACCAATGTCTTTATCTTTCTGTTATTTTTTATTCTGCAGATGTGTCCAAAGAGTCTCAGTTTTCTCTGTATGATTTTTGGAACAGGATCTCTTTTATCTGTATTCTTCTGCACACTTTCTTATCCTCTGGGTCCATCGATTTGTAAGATTTAACGAAAGCATTTTCCTTCAAAAGCAAGTAAGTATCGTTCTTCCTGGTTCCTTTGTCAATGTATTATCTTTATAGGGACTTTTTATTCGAGGTTTAACAACTATCATCAGCAACTTCCGACGTTTATTCTAAAATAACTTTTATTTTTAGTTCCTTTTCCTATGTTAATTTGAGTTTGTTCTCCTTTATACTTCCAAACTTAACGTGATATCTTTTCTCTCACGAGAATGAGGTTGGCAACACATTTGAGGTCAGAGAGAAAGTGACGTATGAATGTGATAAGAACGATGGATAAAAAGGACGATACAACAGTTGCTCATGTGTGTGTGTGTGTGTGTGTGTGTGTGTGTGTGTGTGTGTGTGTGTGTGTGTGTAGACGTTCGATCGCTAAGATAAAAGTGAAGTTTACCTGCAGTGTTATATGCTGGATCTACTGAAGTAGTGCTGGACCAATAAAAAAGTTCTCGTAAGTTGACTTCTGTTTATGTTTCGTCTGGCTGTAAACCATTGCATCGTATTCTTATTTACTTCAACATTCCTTAGTCATGGTTTTAGATATAGCGTAACACCAATCTTGCTCACGAAAAAGACATTACGTTATAAACTCTAAGGGTTGTAAGCAGTCCCCCGTCCCTAAATTAATACTACGGGTTCCACGGAAAGGGAGAGAGGCAGGGACGTAAGACAAACACAACACCAATGCCTCATCCGTTTACTCGAAATAGGGCTCAGTATGAACCAGAAATCTACCCGTCTGACTACAGGGCTATAAGGTGGCGCATAAGAGCCGAAGCGTGACATTAGCAGTTTATTTACAATACAAGAGCTTTGTGTATAATAGCAGTGGTAGATCTCTGAATGAATTTGATAACGGCATTAATACATTAGGTGGGAAACTGTAAAAGAATTTATTCATGGGGTCACATTGATAAGTGAGAAACTTTAAAATGTAAGATATATCCAGAAACATAAAGAAAAGTTCTATTAAAGCAAATTTATGAATACTGAATATAAAATACTCTTTTGAAATTTGTAAAAAGAAGAAGCTACAAAGAAATGACAAAGTGAATGTACAAATAAAACTAAGATAATGTGTTCAAAATTAAGGTAACAGACATGAAAGTGAGGATAATGTACCAATGTTGTTAGCAATGTGGGTAACGGCGCACAACATAAAAATGTGGTATAGTATGACGTTTAAAGGAAGTACAAAAGTGGAGCTCATTCACCTTAAATTGCGGAAGTATCATGATGATTCACATTATGTATGTGTCTTCACATTACTACGATTGACCCAGCGTAAAAGCTTAAAATAAGTCAATATAGTCCATGAACTCCGCTGACAGTTATATAGGTCCGATACCAGCGTTCGATGCTGGAAATCAGAATGCTCGGAAGAGATCATGCTAATGAGCTTTATTACTCCATGAGAGCCGCATTGAGCTCATGGAGGGTAGGGGGATATAGCTGTAGACTTGCAAGGCTTCTCCCCAAGGCATACGTGCTAGATGAGATTTACGTACTGTGACACTACGAGACAGTTCATTTGTCAGATATCTTAAGTTTCCAGCCATTCTTTCACCATGTGAGATCTATAAGGAAAACCGTTTTCGGTCATCAACAAAAAATCGGGGCCAAAAGAGCTCCTAAAAGGCCTCACATAAGGCCCAAGGGCATCTTTTCGATAGAGTACACGTCATATTGAACAAAAGCGCATGCCTTTTCGTAATACTTGTGTAGAGAGTTTTCATTCCACGTTCTCTCCAGATGTAATAACTCCCGGAATTTGGTGCCAGGCTGAAACGTAACTCATCAGAGAACAGCAAATTAGCCCACTTTTCAGGAGTCTACCTGACATATTGGCGACAACAAGCCAAACGAGATCTCCGCTAGCTTGGAGGCAACGAAATATATAGAATACTGGTTTCCAGCATTACAATCCCTTTTCACCAAGACTTCAGGACACATTTCTCAAAATCGTGAATGCTGTTTCAGCGGAAAGCTCAAGAGACAGTTGATGTGACGTCATGCTACTGTTCCTCTTACTAGATGAGGGAAATATCGGTCCTTTCCGGGTGTCAAAACTCTCTGCCGACTTTGTTTTTCCTTTCTGATTATTCCCTGTTTCTTGGAATTGTTTCTGTGATGGCGAAATTACTTTTCAGGACACGTTCAGTTACCGGGCCACCTACGCATATGCCTGTCATGCTTTTAGTTTTCCTGCAGTCCACCATCGCAAAGAATCATCCAAAACGTTGATCACGTTAATTCAAACATTTGACGTGGATCAGGAACACCAAACAGAAATCATCGCTCTTTCCACGTTAATAAGTGAGTCTTGGAAAAATTCTCATCGGCCGCCACCGGGAATCAAACCCAGGGTCTTCCAGTTACGCGCCGGGCATGCTCCCGGTGGCGCCCGATGATAATTTTTTCCGAGACTAACTTATTAACGTGGAAAGAGCGATGATATCTGTTTGGTGTTCCTGATCCACGTCCGGTGTTTGAATTAATTATTCATTCGCATCCTAGTTATTTGTTCAGTTGCTGCTTTCCATCTTTGGTGACTCCCCCACATTGTGCGGGGCTCCATGAAGCAACCTGCCATGTAGTTTGGCAGTTAATCATATGTGAGTCTGGAGAATACGAGGCCGCTGTGGTGCAGTGGTAGCATGTCCGGCGCGTAACTGGAAGACCCTGGGTTCGATTCCCTGTGGCGGTTGATGAGAACTTTTCCGAGACTCACTTATTAATGTGGAAAGAGCGATGATTTCTGTTCGGTGTTGACCACGATGCCACCTCTGAACAGCAGAGATACAGTCGTAGTATTCACACTCCTTTCAAGAAGCAGTTTTAAATGCATTGATCTCGCAGCGTCAACCCCTGATTTTATATCTCGTATTGTATATTTCTCAGGTCGATTCTGAATGTATAATCTTATTTTGCATGCCTATTTACTTATGCTTTCATATTTGTTTCCATCCAATATACGCATTGTTACCTGATTTATAATGTAAGGTGCAAATATCCTCCACATCATGAATCAAAACAATAACGCACACATATATTCATGACTGTTCTAATTTTGCCACCGACGGAAAAACTGTAAAGTAATGAGCATAATTAAAATAAACCGGATTTTCGGGGGAAAGTTTTGATTGCATAGAAGTGAAGTAAATCTGGGCATTAGAGCTGTTTTTTGTGTGTGTAGTGAAAATGGCGAAAAACTAAGAATAATAGGCAATTATTGGCCAATAAATATTTAAATATTAATTAAATATTTAAGTATTCGATAAATGGATGCTAAAGAAAAATATTTAACGCTTGAATTTTAGTGCAACTCATACCTTGTAATGTGTTTCATTTGGCAGAACTACCAAGTACTCACGGTAGAAAAAAAAATTCAAAAAATACAAAAACTAGTGAATACAGGGTGGGTGGTCCAAACGTCTCACCCTACTTTTCAGAAAATTAATAAAAATTAATTACACCACTTACAAAAATAAGATTTACAGTGTTCAAAAGGTAAGAATCTGAAGTTTGTGTCTATCACTGAGGGCAGATAGCGCTAGTTGTTCATCCTGTTAGTAACTATTAGATACAAACGCAAATGTGCAGGAAAATGTAACTTATATGGAGAGGGGTTTTTGATACGAAATCAGCATTGCAATTGTAAAGAAATTTCGTTACACGTTTCGGCACCAGAATCTTCCTGATGTTAAGGAAATTAAACATTAGAAAAATAAATTCTAGAAACGGGAGTATGTTAGACGAGCCAATAAGTAGACTTTCCTATGTTCTCAGAAGAAGACGGGGAACGAGTGCTGGTAGAATTTTCCCGGAGCCCGAGAAAGCTAATTGATTATACATCTATGAGACATTACATTATGACCACCCCCAGCCTAGAGAAATGGGCGCTCCTGGAGACCAAACGGTGGCGCAGGTGAAGTTCACAGAGCAGTGTATATACAATCCGAGGGCCGGCTGTCGGTTAGCAGAGTGTTCGGAGTCAGAATGGGAAAAGCTGCCGATTTATCGGAGTTTGTTATAGGACAAATTGTGATGACACGACTCACCGGAACTACGGTCTCGGAAACGGTGCGGCTTGTGGGTTGTTCATGTGCAGCTGTAGTGAGTACGTATCAAAAGTGATCGACAGATGCCATACCACGAACCGTCGTGCAGCTCATTGATACCAGAAGAGAGCGGAGACTATCGCTCATTGTTCACAAGGACAGCAGGGCCACAGTGCGACCAATAACCCGCAGCTACAACAATGGTGATCAGGGCAATGTGTCACAGATCACAGTTCATCGCAGCCTTCTGCGCATGGGCCTGCGTAGCCGAAGACCCAGCCGGGTTCCCATCCTCGCTGCACGTCATCGACAACAAAGTATGAAACGGACCCAAGATCATCGATATTGGACTGTGGATGATGGGAAGAAAATCGCCTGGTCCGACGAATCAAGATTCCTGCAGCATCATGTAGACGGCCGAGCGCGGATACGCCGATTACCAGCGAAGGCTATGGATGCACTGTTGGGCTGAAACAGGCCGACGGCGGCGGTTTTGGGCTGTGGGCGATGTTTTCTTGGGACAGTTTTAGCCCCATTTATCCCAATAGCAAAATCTCTGACAGCTGTCGGGTATCTGAATATCGTTCTGGACCAAGCTCACCCGTTCATGGCAACTGTGTTTCCGATTCTGGTAGTGTAGTATGGTGCACTATCCATTACCAAAAGGATAATGCGCCATGCCACACTGCCAGAATCGTCAAGGAGTGGTTCGAGGGACATGCTGGTGACTTTCTGTTAATACCCTGGCCTCCAAATTTGCCTGACATGAACCCAATCGAACATTTGTGGTTCGACTTGGAAAAGCCGGTTAGCGGTAAATCACCACCACCCTGAAGTGTACGGGAACTGGAGAACCTGCTGTTGACATTATGCTACCAGATACCTCAGAATAGCTAATGCCACCTCATCGATTTGATGCCTCGCCGAGTGGCCGCTGTTTTGCGGGCTAAAGGGGGTCATAATTTAATGGCTCATTGGTGTAGGGGTTAATGTTATTCGTGTAGGCTACATTGAAAAAACAAATGATGTGGTTAAGTTTTGTGTATGTTTTCTTTCTATGTATTCTCTAGACTGCATGCCAGTGTAACACAAGTTGTGTTCAGCAGCGGTTCGTACGAGTGGTCGGTGAAATGGGTGCCTTCCAAAGAGGACAAAACGCGGGAGCCTCTTTAGCAGGAGCTTCTATAACAATGACAGCCAAATTGTTTTGTGTTTCAAGAGCAACAGTCTCCACGGTTTTGACTGCATTCACAAAGCAAATTAAGATTCCATCGGCGAAGAAGAATGCTGGGCGAAAACCGAGATTGAATAAAAGGGACATTCGAATGCAAACAAGGATTGTTTCGAGACAACTCAGAACAACTGCAGCAAAAGTGACAAAGTGAGAGCAGAACTCAGTATCCTCCTGGAGGAGCCTATTTCCACAAAAATAGTCCGAAGAGAAATTCACAAAGCCAACATCCATGGAACAGCTACAATATAAATAGACAAAGTCATCGCTCTTTACACGTTTTTTTAATCAACACACGGCAGCCGAAAAATTGCATCTGGACACCGCTGGGGTCGTATCCTCAGATCTCTCGATAACTAGCCGAGTGCATTCGCCTTACGCTAAGGTGGCAGACAATCCATGGCGCTATGTGAGTTTATCTGTCAGCATCTGACTTCACAAATCCGTAGGGATGGACTCAGAAACTGAGACGTCTCCATTAAGTGGGTTTAATGGCACGAGCTATTTAATGATAGCTAATAAATCCAAAGGGCAAGAGAAATGGTGAAAATCTTCCAAATACGTGGACACAATGTAAATAGAAAACGTCATCGCTCTTTCCACGGTTTTCTTTAACCAACACACACAAAGTCAGATGCTTACAGATAAACATAGATATCGCCGTGGATTGTTGGCACCGTAGCGTAAAGCGAACACACTCGGCTAGTTATCGAGAGATCTGGGGTTCGATCCTAGCGGTGTTGAATAACAATTTTTCGGCTGCTGTGTGCTAGTTAAAGAAAAAAGTAGAAAGAGTGATGACTTTGTTTATTTACATTGTCTCCACGTATTTGGAAGATTTTCACAGCTGCAATAGCTAAACCTTTAATCACAGAAACCAACACTGTAACGCGAAAATGATGTCATGAGCGAAAAGCTTTGACAGATGATGACTGGAAACATATGATATGGTCCGATGAGTCCTCATTAGCATTATTCACAGCAGTAGGCCTTGTGTATGTATGTATGCAGAACTTCCAAGGAAGCGTACAATTCGGAATGTTTGGTTCCAATTGTCAAACATGGGGTGGATCTGTAATGATTTTAGTATTCGGCTAGCCACATCATTACCCAACATTTTCGAGTCATAACGTAATTTGTCTTTCTGCTGTAACTTAGTCCTTACGTCAGTAATTACGTTATGTATGCTAAAGTCAATATAATATTAGCAGGTACCCATACTCATTACAAGAAGGAGGTCATTTGTAGTACTTATAAATACATTTATTTTGCTTGCATGGTTTGTACTCCACACTCACATCGGTTGATTGGCGTATTCAATACAGTATCAGTGATTTAACACCCAAACACAATATAACAGCACGTCTATCATCAATAACATCAATCTCCTCAAACAACCGCTGCATTGCCTTTTTATCTATAGTTCTTATCCGGCCGCACATACATCACTTGTTTCGACCTCAATGTGTTGCCAACATCATTCTCGTTTGATGGAAAAGACATAACGTTAAAGTTTGAAAATGCCTATGAGAACAAATTCAAATTTGCACAGAAAAAGAAACTCAAGAGGAAAATTAAAATAGAATACACGTTACAGAGTTACTTCCAGCGAGTACGTGAACATTCCATGTGATAAAATGTATCCTATGGTCCAAAAGTTGTTTCCCAACAACTATGTTATTTTTCAAGATGATAATGCGCCTATGCACACATCCACAACAGTTCAGTCTTGGTTTGAACAGCACCAAGATGAACTTCAACATCTGCCCGGCTAACTCACTCACTTGACTTAAATATCATTAGACCCCCTTGGACTGTTTTGGAGAGCAGAATGAAAAGTAGTTTCCCTCCGACATCTGTGAAGCAATTGGCTGATGTTCTGATTGACGAACGATACAACATTCCACTGCAGACTATTCAGAATCTGTATGAATCTATTCCAAGGAGGTTGAGAATTGTGTTAAAGGTAAGACACCTGATTAATAAAGGCATATTGCCCATTTCCCAGGTGTTCACATTATTTTATTCACACCTGTATACCAATGTGAAAATAAGTACTTGGAGAGGAACAACGCTCAGAATCATTGGAGGGGAAGGGAATGTATCTGGCGTTGTAAGATGACTTAGATTAAAAATAGAAATAGTGTTTTGATATGAATTTTGGTGTTACTAGTTAGAGGAGTCCAAGATCGCATCATCGATTAATCTAAATATACACTGGCGGAAAGTTTAAAAAGAACACCAAGAAGGAATTAGCGGACGATCATGAAATTTACATATGTTAATGGAGTCGAGCTTAGGTAGGTGTGATGTTAATTTCAGGACCAACCGGTGGGCGCTTACGCCACAGCACGGCACAATATGCAAATTATCGTCGGTGGTATTTAAGGAATACGGCAAAGTAAATGTAATCAGTCGTCGGCGTACGGACACGTGCGAAGACCCTAAAGAAGCTGCAATGCCTGGACATGGAAGACGTGTAGGATTTCAGCAGTTATCGGACTTTGAGCGAGGTCATCTAGTTGGACTCCGCGAGGCCGGGTGGTCGTATCGTCGTATTGCGGAGCGAATTGGACGGGAAGTATCGATGGTGGTACGATGGTGGCGTAGATGGTCCGAGGAACATTCCCACACGAGAAGACGTGGAACCGGGAGTCACAGACGGACTGATGAGCGGACCGATCGACGCATAAGAAGAGCGGCGTTGTCAAGCAGAACATCCACTGCGACGCAAATCCGAGCTGCCGTTGCACCTGAGGTGACTGTGCGAAAAATCCGCAACCGCCTACTGGATGCAGGACTACGTGCACGTGTGCCTCTGGCATGTGTACCTCTGACCCCAGCCCACCGTCAGAAACGACTGCAGTGGCGTCGCCAACGTCTGCACTGGAGAACGCAATGGCGATCTGTCGTGTTCAGCGATGAAAGCAGATTCTACCTGTGAGCGTCCGATGGCCGTATGCGTGTTCGCAGACGCACAGGGGAACGTCTCCACCCTTCTTGCATCCGCCAGCGACACACAGGGCCTACACCTCTCCTGGTGTGGGGAGCGATCAGCTATCACTCCCGTACAGAACTAGCGTTTCTACCGGGTACGTTAAACAGCACCTCCTACATCAACAACATCATTCAGCCCGTTGTTGTGACATTTGTAAGGTCGGTCCATCGTGGTGTTTTCCAGCAAGATAACGCGCGCACACACACGGCACGTGCAACGCAACATGCACTTCAGAGTGTGAGACAACTTCCATGGCCTGCACGTTTACCGGATTTGTCCCCCATTGAGCACGTGTGGGATTTTATTGGACAACGACTTATCCGGTCTCCACGGCCAGCCTCGACCATCCCCGATTTACGCGTCCAGGGTGAGGATGCTTGGAACTCAATACCCCAAACTTACATCCAACATCTGTACGACAGACTCCATGCCAGAATTGCACGGTGTGACGCAGTTCAACCTCGTATTAACCATGTTACATGGAAATGTTGTTTTTCAGTTTACCAGCAAATGCAGCTGTATTTTGCCATAATGTTTTGATCACGTTATCCTCTGTATTCCGTTATTATGCTGTATAAATTTCGTTGGTATCAGGCGTCTCCTTCTTGGTGTTTTTTTTCACTTTCCGCCAGTGTTAAAAATGTTTTGAAGCTGGATCTGCATGTGTTTCACACATACGAATGTAAATCACGGAAAGACACGATGATCACTTAGCTAGTTCGGTAGAAATCTTGTTGATACATTCTGCATTTCGATGATTCTTTCTTGAAAATACTTTGTAATTATAACGTTCTGCGATTTGCGAAAGTGAGATGAAATCGATATTTTTTTTCAGAGAATAAGTAGTTATGCCTTTCAGTTGTTCTAAATGCAGCCTACCAAACTGACATCATTTCAATGAATCATTGATTCCATGATCTTTTGCTGACACAGAATATTGTGTGCCTGCACGGCAAATGGTTCAGTAAATTCATATTTTTACCTCCTCCTGAGTCACAAATACCCTCTTCGAGCTCAAGGAAATCGGAATGCGAAAGGCAAGACGAAAAGGGGTGTGGTGCGGGCCCTGATTCAATTGCGTAATGACTCTTCGAACATCAGGTTGGAGCCACGCCCACTTATTAAGCAAATGGCAGTTTTGCGTGAATTCCTATTCTGGCTGCGGCTAGAAATTTAGCACCCCTTCTTCATTCTCTTAACAATAATCGTTTTCGTACTGAGTAATGGTTTTAAAGCAAAATCTAAAGAAAATGCTCGTGCAATACATAAAAATAAGCACGTATTTTGAATAAGAACAAAAAAAGACATGATAGGTGCATTATGCAGTAAACAACAGAAAAAGGGTTTTATTTCTGATCTAAGTATTGAGGAAGAAGTACGTTTAGATATTCTAAAACGAGTATAACCTTATGCCAGAGACAGAAAGTGCAATAAAGAGGTTGTGCGTTCGTACATGTATGCGTGTTTTGAGGATGAAGGAGAAGATCGAAAAGTGAGAACGGTGCTGAGTGAACCTGTGCGTGCGTGTGTTTTTCTGACAGTGAGCGAATTAGTTCGTGCGTGAATTTGAGCGCATAAGCGTAAGTGAGACAGAGAGAGAGAGAGAAAGTGAGACAAAAGAAGGAAGAAAGCTAAAAGAACGAGTGAGGTAGAAAGAAAGCTAGCAGGAGTGAGGTAGAAAGAAAGCTAGCAGGAGTGAGGTAGAAAGAAAGCTTAAAGTACGAGTGAGGTAGAAAGAAAGCTCAAAGAAGGAGTGCGGTAGAAAGAAAGCTAAAAGTACGAGTGAGATAGAAAGAAAGCTAGAAGGAGTGAGGTAGAAAGAAGTTTAGAGGAAAAAAGGAAGTGAGAGGAAGGAGTGAGACCGAAAAAAAGATCTTTTTCAGTATGGTTGCACGTGAGAGAGAGAGAGAGAGAGAGAGAGAGAGAGAGAGGTCAAGAAATCGAGCACAAGTGAGTGAGTAAGAGAAAGAATGGAGGACAGAGAGATAGATGATAAAAGGAAGGAAGATCAGCTGATAATATATAACTTTATGGTCGAAAGACGGGTTTTCGTTTTCTCTTTATTTTCAAGAATCCATGTTAAAATATAACACGAAATGCTTACGGCGCTGTTTGCATTCTTAGGAACGGGTATTCACGCCCATCAGATCTTCTGATGGTGAGTGTATTTGCTGTATCCTTGTAAGGTGAGTGTATTTTGCTTCTTGTAAGGTGAGTGTATTTTGCTTCTTGCAAGATTTGCGTATTTTGCAGTATGAAATGCAGAACCTGGGAGCAAAGAAACGGGAAAATGGGTTGAAGGAGGTCGTTTCCAGAAGCGCCAGTGAGGAAGGAAGAGGATTGAAGCTCTTGCTAGCATCACGTGCTCTTGGTTGGAAGGAAGAGGGTTGAAGCTCTTGCTAGCATCACGTGCTCCTGGTTGGAAGGAAGAGGGTTGAAGCTCTTGCTAGCAGCACGTGCTCCTGGTTGGAAGGAAGAGGGTTGAAGCTCTTGCTAGCAGCACGTGCTCCTGGTTGGAAGGAAGAGGGTTGAAGCTCTTGCTAGCAGCACGTGCTCCTGGTTGCTACAAGTGGATGCCCCAATCTAGCACGGTTGTCATTAGGAAGAAATTATGATGTTCACATAAATCTTATCATGTTTAATGAAGACTTGGTTTTATTCGCGAAATAGCGATTTCTTGCTTCCCTATAGTAGAATATTCAAAGGGATAAAAGCGCTGGAGGGTAGAACCTACAATGGACATGTGTAGCAGGTTTCCTACAGAAGACAAAGACGTAGAATAAATGAGTGAGATGGGGCGGAAGAGAGTGGAGGGGAGAGATGAGAACGTAAAACACACACATATACAAATGTTCGTCGTGTGTATGTGCAGAAGTAGTTTATATTTTTCATAACATTTCTTTTAATTGCAAAGCAGCACATGTCAACAGCTAAGTGAACGTCATCTTCCTCGCGCAGAGAAAGGTTGGGAAATTTATTTCTCAAAAGTGTGTAGCCGGTAGCTGCCGCGAAGAAAAGGGCATCATAAAGTATTGCGAAAAATGTGATTATTGTGAAAGAATACTACTGAGGTAGGAAAGTAATTGCTTTGTGCAAAGACAAGACACACATTCCTTCGGCGTTCGTGATAGAACGAAGGAAACAGTATTGAGGTTGGTGAATAAATAAGAGAGAACGGGAAGTGTGTGTGATGAAAGGAAAGGTCATGCTGCACGTCAATCAGTGAGAACGCAAGTGAGAGTGATTGCAGATTTGTATATCTTGCAGCGAGTTCAGGAGTTTTCGTAAACTGTATGTCCTACAGCACACTCAAAAACATCTATTGCAGTGATTTGGCGGTTTATCTTTAAAAGATTCAGCTCAGTCAGCTTTTGATACCAAATGCAAAACAAAGCCGTTTTTAGCTTGAAATGCGGTTCAGGGAACATTTGCAGCAACAGCCAGATATGATTGACAAGGCTTGTCTTCCGAATGAAGCCCGCTTTCATTGAGATGGATATATCTGCAAGTAAAACGCACGATAAACGGCTCCAGAAACAGTTCATTTTATGAAAAAAGCTTACAAAGACAAATTTTGGGGTGATTCGATGATTTTTAAATGGCACCATGATTTCAAAAAAGGGCGTTTGTCGGCAGAACTCGCTCCTAGGCCTGGTCGACCTGAAAGTGTTGTTACGGAGTGTATTGTTAACACTGTTTGGGCAATCCTGCAAAAAGATCGACGAATGATGTGCGAAGACCTAGCGGCGTCAACTAATATTTCAAAAACGTCGGCATTCCACATTCTACGCGACAAATTACTGCTGCATCGTGTGTGTTCCAGATGGGTACCTGATCACCTGACGAAAGAACAATTGTTAGCCAGAGTTCAGGTGTGTCATGAGTGGATATAAATTATTAAAAAGGATCCAAACTTTCTAAACACAATAATAACTGCCGATGAAACATGGGTCCACTATTTCGATCCCCTCACGAAGCGCGCAAAGAGTGTCTGGAAACACACGGGCTCGCTTCCTCCAAAAAAAGTCCGCTAAACCAAATCAGCTGAGAAGGCTGGTGATGCTAAATTTCGTTGATCATAAAGGTGTAGTCTGTCAGCATGCCGTTCCTCCACAAATTACTGCCAATGTTGACTATGACATTTCAATCTGCGACGACACATATCGAATAAACGACCGCAATAGGTGGGCAAGTGGACCCTACTCCATGATAACGCCCGCCCACATGTGGCTGCTTGTGTTCAACAGTTTCTTACGAAATGAAGTATTGAAATCATGCCACAGCCTGTCTGCAGTCCTTACCTCGCATCATGCGATTTCTGGTTGCTTCAAACGATGAAGGAGAAGTTCCGTGGCGCAACATTCAATACAGATGTTGATGTTATTCAATATGTACAGGGGTCGCTAAAGCAGCTTCCACAAAATGTCTTCGCCACATGCTTTGAAAAGTGGACTGAACGATGGGATCATCCGAGGGAAGATACTTTGAGAAAGAATAACATATATTTTGCTGTACTTGTATTTCTTCATTTTGTGTGATTTTACTCTCAGGTTTTATGGAACGGCCGCAGTATAAATGCTAAAATATCATTCTTAGTTTTTGTATCCATACAGTACGTGAAAACGTTTGCACTATATTAAGCACGATCTGCTGAATAAAGTTTTATACTGTATGTTAATACATTTTATAATAATTCTGCTATGTTGCCCCGTATTAATCATTTCACTTGGGGATCTGAAACTGAGGTTACTCATTTACGTGGTGACACTGATGGAGAAACGAGTGAGATCGATTATGTCAAAGTGAACAAGAAATTTGTCATCGGAAATGATGACAAGGGAATACGGACTGATCACGTTGCCTTAAAATTCTTTAAACGGATTATTTGTTTCTCATTTTCCTGGTTTTTCTGAGATTCAACCTTTAAAATCAATAATAGAAAAAACTTCTGCTACATTACATCCATTGAAATTCTGTAAATGCGTGTGAAACTTATACTTCAAAGTGTCTAAATAATCACATAGCAGAAGACTACCTGTTAAACCTTTTCTTCTTGTTTTTTACTGCTTCGTAGCATTTTGAAGAAAATGTGACATAAGCTAAAACAGTCATGTATGAAAATGCCATTTTAACAACAAATAAGAAATTCCTGTAACAGGTATAGTCACAGATGACACGCAAAGAATATGATGATTAGAAGAGAATAAGAGGACCATTTGAGAAAACAAATGAGGGGAGGAAGTTCTGAAAATCTATAATACACTGACGGAAAAAAAATCCCAACACCACGAAAAAATAGTTGTAGAGGAATGAAGTGGTGGCAATACATTTGTATAGGTAACATATTTAATCGATTAAGGTTTCAAGATCAAAGCTTAATGTAAGCGCGAGAAGAGCCATTTTAAATGTGAAATGCTGGTACATTAATAACCGGTGTAACCGCGAGAATGTTGAATGCAAGCACGCAAACGTTTATGCATTGTGTCGTACAGGTGCTGGATGTCAGTTTCTGGGATGAAGTTCCATGCCTGTTGCCCTTGGTCGGTCAATACAGAGACGATTAATGCTGGTTGGGGGTGACGCTGGAGTTGTCCAATGATGTCCCATACGTGCTCGATTGGTGAAAGATCTGGTGATCTAGCAGGTCACGGCAACATGTCGACACTCTGTGGAGCATGTTGGGTTACAACAGCGGTATGGGGGCGAGCGTTATCCTGTTGGAAAACACCCCTGGAATGCTGTTCATGAATGGCAGCACAACAGGTTGAATCACCAGACCGACGTACAACTGTGCCGTCAGGGTGCGTGGGATAACCACGAGAGTGCTCCTGCTGTCATAGGAAATTGTTCCCCAGACCATAACTCCAGGTGTAGGTCCAGTGTGTCTCGGCCGCAGACAGGTTGTTTGCAGGCGCTCACCTGGCCTCCTTCTAACAAACACACGGCCATCACTGGCACCCAGGCAGAGCCAGCTTTCATCAGAAAACACAACAGATCTCCACTCCGTCCTCCAATGAGCTCTAGCTTGACACCACTGACGTCGCAAACGGCAGTGGTTTGGAGTAAGTAGAATGCACGCTACAGGGCGTCTGGCTCGGAGCTGTCCTTTAAGTAACCGATTTGTAACAGTTCGTTGTGTCACTGTGGTGGCAACTGCAGCTCGAATTGCTGCCGCAGACGCAGTACGATGCGCCACGGCGGTCTTCCCTCTCAGTAGTGCCACGTGGCCGGCCGGAACCTGGTCTTCTTGAGGCAGTACCTTCCCTTGACCACCGCTGCCAACAATCATGCACAGTGGCTACATTCTTGCCAAGTTGTTCTGCAATATTGCGGAAAGAAAATCCACCTTCTCGTAGCCCTATTACACGACCTCGTTCAAACTCCGTGAGCTGTTGATAATGGCTTCTTCGTCTTTTTAAAGGGATTCTTGACTAACATCAACACCCTACGTCGAATCTCAACGATAACTAACGCTCACGAACGTTACAGCGCGTATTTACGGCAAACCTGCTTTGCATGTTCCGAGGGGCGCTACCAGCGCCACACGTATGCGCCGAGCGCGAAATTTGCACAGACGTCATCTTACAGATGTACTCTCACTGCCTACCAACTGTCGTTTATCTAACACAACCCCTTCTTGGTGTTGGGATTTTTTTCCGTCAGTGTATAAATAAATCTCTCTTTCTCGCTCAGACGGAGTGATGTTTATGAGAATGAGGGATGCAATAAATGTTAAAGAAAGAGTTACAAGCGACGAAAAGATATTTCGACCCCAAAATCACGATCCTCCAATGGGATCGAGCACCAGGCATTACTTGTAACAGTTTTTGTAAATACTGCGTAATGACGGGTTGCTGAGGTACAGGGATTTATTCAAACACACCTTGCACAATCCAACGCACACCGGAATTTCGTCAGTTGTACCCCAAAGCACAGCAAAGTTTTACACTCCTGCATTTGAACACACACACACACACAGGTCTGCATATTCACTAATCTACATTAATATTTATACACAGTCGAGTCACACTATTGTGACAACCTCTTACTTTTGACGTCAACAGCGCGTAGCCAATTAAAGAAGGCACGTGTCGTGAGCTGTCTTGCAGGGTATATAGGGTGTGCTGTAGGCACTCTGAAAACATATCACTCGTTGCTGTCATGGATAAAAGCAGCGATTTATTAGATTTGCAAAAAGGGATGATAATCGGATTTCGGGCCAAAGGTGGCAATATTACTGAAACAGCGCAGTTTGTGAACTGTTCGCGTGCTGCTGTGTTTAAAGTGTATCGTGATTGGAGAAATGGCATCATTATGAATAAGCGATGTGGAAACTGCTGAGCACCACGTGCCATTGATGTTTGAGGTGAACGTTGGCTACGGAGCTGCGTAAGGGCCGATCCACATGCTACAGTGGAGTAACACACTGGCCGAATGAACCAGGGGGCTAACGGAAGTGTGTCTAAAACGACAGTTCAGAGAAACCTGCTGCATATGGGGCTTTGATTCAGACGGATGGTCACTGCACCTATGCTAACGAAGGTGCATCGGCAGAAAAGGCTTACATTTGCACGGCAGTATCGGAATTGGACCTCTTCTGATTGGCAAAGGATTGCCTTCTCCGATGAGGCACGTTTTCTGTTTCATCGAACGGATGGACGTTGGTGTATAAGGCAGGAGACATAGGAGAACAAACACTCTTCAACCATTGCTGAAAGCATACAAGCGCGGGGGGGGGGGCGTTATGGTCTAGAGAATGGTTTCGTGGCATTCTCTGGGTCCACTCATACCTGTGGAAGTCACTATGGACCAAATCGTTATAAATCTATCCTTGCAGACCACGTACACCCATACATGCTGATTGTCTTCCCTGGGACGAATGGGATTTTCCAGAACGACAATGCGACGTGTCACACGGCCAGAAATGTACGAGCGTTGTTGGAAGAGCACGATGAAGACTTCAAAGTATTTCCCTGATCCCCTCATTCCCCAGACTTAAACACAATTGGACATCTGTGGGACCACCTCGATCGCGTTGTTCGCTCTATGGATCCTCCACCACGCACCCTTAAGCAGCTGTCAGATGCACTGTAGTCAGCATAGCTCCACATACCTGTGAACACCTTCCAGCACCTTATCAGCACGTCCAGCTGCTCACTGTGGTTACTCTGGATATTAGCTGGTGGTCACAGTAGACTCTACCGTGTATATTTATACACTTTACGGCAAAAAAATAGTTGCACCTAGGACGTGCCGGATTGCAATGCTATTCGGGAGGAAGGTAAAGGTTACCACGAACAATAGATGATTAAACAATGAGATTCGCATGGGCAATATTTACTGAGCTACACGAGAATAAGTAATGTCTCTCAGTATGTCGTCGGGCAGCCATGTTTTCTCACACAGCATGCCAGACGTCTGGGCATGATGTTGTACAGGTCCCTAATAGTGTCCTGCGATAAGGCATCCGATGCAGCTTGAATCTTCTAACGCATTTCGTGCAGATTTTGCGGTAGGGAGGGAGTGTGGATAGCGTGTCCAATAGCATCCCACACATTTTTAATCGCGATAGATCTGTCGATGCTGCTCGCCATGGCAGAGTGTCAGTGCCTTACTCTCGGGTCAGCAGAAGTATGCGGACGAGCGTTGTCCTGTTGGAAAATCGGACTGGAGTGAGCATTCAGAAAAGGTAGGGCCACAGGTTGTAAAATCTCATTAACGTAACATTGGGCTGTCAAAGTGCCTGTACTGAACACCAAAGATGACCTGGCATCGTAAGCAATTGCATTCCACACCATGACACCAGGCCTTTTGGACGTGTGACGCTCGACAACAAACCGTTGATCTTCGGGCTGACTACGGTGCCTCCACACACGGATTCGTTCGTCTCCTTCAATACAAAAGCGGGACTCGTGACTGAAGATCACCCGCTGCTATTCTGCGTGACTCTTTGACAGTCTGGCACGACACCATTGCAGTCTTTGGCGAAGATACAATGTATGTTGTTTAGGGCAGATGTCGTAACGGTCTGCGTGGGTCTAGTCCTATGTCGACCAGCCGTCTTCCAGTGGTGCTGGCACTAATCGGATGATGCATGGAGGGCCCCACTCCGCGCATGTCGGTCAACCAGTCGGTCCTGTCTCTAGTTCGTCTAGGTTTCCCAGACCCTTCATGTCGCTGCTGCGTGCCTTGTTCTGTCCACGGTCGCTATGGTGATATCTTCACGGCCAGTATGGCGCGCAATACGGCGAGAGGGTGTGCCATCTATCATGATGATAACTCCCCTATTCACAGAGCTCGGAGTGTCTAATCATGGCTTGAGGAACATGAGGTCGAACTTTCATGCCTTCTTTGGCCTCCCCAATAACCAGATTTAAGCATCATCGAGCCACTGTCGTCTGTGTTGGAAAACTAAGTAATATCCCGTTATCCTCGTCCTGCATCTCTTAAGAACTTGGAGCAGTTTCTGCATGAAGAATTATGTAACACCCCACTAACGACGGGCGTTCCAGGCGGTTTTGAAAGCAAAAGATGGTGCTACACCCTACTAGGTATGTAAAACCTTCTTTTCCTAGGCTTTCACTTTATTCTTTCCAACCGCTGTATATATACGAGGGTCGCACCGAAAGTAATACAAAAGTGGACATAACTTTTTTAACTGAGAGAGGTCGTCCAAATTGCACATGTTGGTAGAGTAACTCTTCCACTATAGTAACCCTTCTTCTTCAGCGCAGTTAACAATGGATTCCAAGCAGAAACAACCAGCCGCCATTGAGTTCTTGACGGAGGAAGGGTGCTTACTGCCCGACATCAACAGAAAGCTACAGTATGTTTACGGAGAAGCCACCATTAACAAGAGCAATGCGCACAGATGGATGCAGAAGTTTAAATAAGGGGAAATCAACACTGACGACAAACCACGCAGTGGGAGACCATCATTTGCGACCACTGACATAAATCGTCAGCGAGTGCATGGATTGATTCGCGCGGTGAGACGAGTCACAATCCGTGAGCTTGTAGCATAACTGGATTGTGGTCACTATGTCATATAACAGATGGTGAAAGCTTTGCGGTATCGGAAAGTGTAGGTAAAGTAGGTACCTCGGCAGTGTACACTCGATTTGAAAGAGAGAAGGGTGGAAGTCGGCTCTGATCTGCTGGAAGCATTTGAGGCGAATGAAGACACTTTTTTAGCACTCCTTTTGTAAAAAAAGATCTTGCTTGTGTTATCGGTTTTTCCGTCCGTTCTTCAGTAGACACCATATCTCTGCAACTATTAGTCCCATTTGAAAAATTATTTTTGCTTTGGGAAGCTTAAAATGTGCGAATGATGATCCTTCATTTCGTTTTTTTTACGATGCCCAATTTTGCCGATAGAGGGCGTAAATGCAGATGATGTCGAATTCAAAATACATTTTATTCCATATATTTGCTTCTAAACATCCGATTGAAGATTTTGTTTATCTTTCGATTCCATTTATGTCGAAGAATATTTTAGGTACAGTTACTTTTTCAAATTGTGCATATATTTTCTACTAGGAGGGTAAAATACATAGATTTTCCACTAGGGGTAAATTACATTTTCCCCCGATATCTCTTCTTCTAAAACTCCGATTTGAAATTTTTTTTTTCTTCAGCTAATGTAGCTTCTGATGGAAAAATCTTTTATATATAATTTCTTATTTTTGATAAAGATTACTTTGACCACCAGGGGGCGTAAATGTTAATTTTTGCTTTTGATGTATTTGCCATAAATATGTGAGCTTCTAAAATCTCGATTGAAAAATTTCGTTCGTGACCCGATACTGCTCGCGTTGGCAAACCTTTTCGGAATATTTTGTTCTTAAAATATTGCATGGTTACTCCGCCAGGGGCGTAGATGTATAATGTTATTTTTGTCAATATCTGCTTCTAATGGTCCGATTTGAAAAATTCTTTCTTTATTGCCTAGAGTTTCCGGTGTGACATGTTTTTCATATAATTTCAAAATTTTCAAGTAATTCATAGAATTTCCGCTAGGCAGCGTAAAGGTAAATTGCGTTTCCCCAGATATCTCTGCTTCTAAACCTCCGATTTGAAGAATTCTTTCTGTACCAGATACAGCCCCGATGGAAAATCCTTTGCATGTCATTTCTAATATTTTTTTGGATTGGATTGGAGGTTTAACGACCACCGTGAGCAACTCAATGGGCTATAAGCAGTCGCCCGTCCCTAATTTAGGGTCACTGTTCCAGGGAAGGGAGAGAGCCAGTACCGTAAGACAAACACAACATCCATGCCTGACCGGGATTCGAACCCGGACCCCTTACGGACGAATGATCAGAGGCCAGCGCCTTAGACCACTGCGCCACCGGGGCAGCTCTAATATTTGGTAAACAACGGTTTGGACACCACAGGGTGTAAGTCTTAATTTCCGCTTCTGATTTATTTGCCGCAAAATCTGAGCGTCTAAAACCTCGATTAATAAAAATCGTTTCTGAACCGATACTATTCACGTCGACAAACGTTTTAGGAATATTTTCTTCTTAAAATAATGCATGGTTTCTACGCCCGTGGGCGTAGAAACCATGAAACCATATATATCATATTTTTGTCAATATCTCTACTTCTATGCATCCGATTTGAAAAAATTCTTCTTTGTTGGATAGTATTTACGGTGCGAAATATTTTTCATATAAATTCAAAATTTTGAAGTAAATCATAGACTTTCCGCTAGGGGCGTAAAATTAAATTGCCTTTCCTCCGATATTTCTGTTTCTAAAACTACGATTTGAAAATTTCTTCCTGTATCGCATGCAGCTCCTGGTGGAAAATGTTTTTCACTTAATTTCTAATATTTGGTAAATAATGGTTTGGCCACCAGGGGACTTCAGTGTTAATTTCTGCTTCTGGTATATTCGCAGCAAAATTTGAGCTCCTGAAAACTCATATAAATTCAAAAATATTTTTCATATACATCCTTTTGTTTTTCAACAGATGTGATAAGAAAAACTAAGTATTTATATTATCATTTCCGTTATGCTGGCCAGCTATGGACACCATATCTTTTTACCTATTAATCCGATCACATTTTTTTCTGACGGATAGCGTTCGTGATTTTTGCTACTACAGGGCGCTAAAGCATGTTTCTGTTTATAGCATGTTTACTACGCTTCAAAAATACTGATTGGTAGAATAATAGCTAGTCAGACTCTGCTCACTTCGGAAAGCGTATTATTCGAATTTCCTTCCCAAAGCAAAGCAAATGTTTTCCCTTTAGGTGATATGTTTCGTCTTTTACAATGTTTTAAGATGCCGATCTTAAAAAAATTTCAGTGATGTCGATTTTAAAAAGTTTTCGCATAAAATTTCATTCACCTCGGCGAACAATTTGCCTATTTTCTTCAGTATGAATCATGATGCATATTTCTGACGCTAGATGGCGTAACCATGTTTCTATTTGCTACTGTACCTCTACTTCTAAAAATCCGGCTGAACAAATTCGTTTTATACTGTATACCATTCTCTACGATAAGGGTTTCAAATATTATCCACTTCAAATTATGTAAAACAATCCCGCTGAGGTTATCATTATTTTACAGTATTTTAACTCTTTTCTTGCAATTCCTGCTTTCGATATTCGCATTTGGAAAAAAAATTCCATCGCTCAACACCTGCAAACACCCGTTTGCGAGTATTTCCTACTTTGTCTTAATTACACAGTTCTAGCTCTAAGGAGCGTCAGTGTATATTAGATTTTCTAAGATTAATCCGGATTATAATAATCCGATGAAGAAAATTTGGTTTTGTGATATGATAACCTTTGCTATAAAGAGCGTTTTGCTTTCATTTTGTTCCTCAAATTACGCATTGTTTTCTCGCTAGGGGAGTGAAATCATATTACGTTTTCCTTAAAATATCTGATTCTAACTATTCGATTTGAAATTATTCTTTTGCTTCTTTCATTTTGCTCTAGAAGGAAGATTTAGCAAACAATCCATGGTTTTCCATTAAAGGGGCATGGTGCTATTTCGACTTAAATTTTTCTTATAGATTCTAGGATGGATTCATTTTTTTTTGTTACTGGATCCGTTCACAACGAAAAAAAACACCGTGAGAGTTGTGCGTTTTAATTTTAAATTTTCCACTAGTTTGAGAAAATAAATGTTCTTTTTTGTGGATGTTCAAGTGCTCTGAAATGCGCTGTGAAAGTAATTTTGTATTTGTTTGGTGGGGAAGGATTCATATGTCTTGTTCATATCACCTAGAATTCGTTATCATCTCTCGTTTTAGCACGTCTTTTGTAACAAAAGTTATTGCTTATGTTACCACTTTGTCCGAATACTTTTGATATTAGTGTCCGAATACTTTTGCTAATAGGGTCTACCTGTCTGTTGTTATGTGTGCCTGTCTAGTTTGTGTATATTCCACCATTACTATGCGTTTGTATGCTCAATTTGTATCTTGAGGTTTTTTCCCTTTGCGAAACAGAAAAAGAAACAGTACAAAATCTAGCTAGATTTAGCTAATGTTATACAAACTATCTTGTCAAAAACAATCCCTCACTTTTATCTCCAGATAACATCAAAAAAATAGCCACAATGTTGTTAAGGATGGTGAATTAATGTGGAATAATTATGCATTGCGTGCGTGACACTCTTAAAAAAATGTCCTCATTTCGTAGTTTTTCAGCTACTTTGAAGCAATTTTATGGAAATATTACATATTGAAGGAAACATGAGTTTCCTCAAGTGTTTTTAATGAAACAGAAGTTGAAATCTTTCGACCATATATCTTAGCGTTTTCGTCACTTCAACTACTGTACTACTTGTCTCATGCAAGAATGTAGAAAATGGATTAAATTTTAACCACGTGCGAGAGTATATAATATTTCTGTAAGCGTTAAAAAGAAATCAAATCCCGAAAATATAATTTTTTACTTTTTAATTAATTACAGATTGTCGACTTTTTAATTAGAAGTACGAAGACACGTGCATGAAGATGAGGTGTCACGTTTGAGCACGTACGTCTTTCATCTCTCAGAACTACCCAGTGTATTTAGGAAAATTAATGTTTCATGAAATGCAAATTAATATTACACGACTCACCATTTCTGTACTAGAGTATGCCTGATTCCGGAGGGCATATTTTAATTAACTGAATATGACAATAATTACTATTAGATCCATTTCATATAAAAAATAAATGGATGCCGAATGATTTGTCAACATAGCTTTTCTTTCTTAAAGTAATATGATTAATTTATTGTTTTTATCTCGGTTGCCATGAAGTATGCCGTATATCCTCCCTTCCCGTTACAAAATGAAGTTATCACCATCGCCGGAATGTTTGTGTTTGAAATCATATGTGAAAATTACGCCCTACTGGCCTGTCTCTGCGGTCCATTTTGATCGAAGCCAATGCACATGCGGTTAAACCTGGTCACAAAATGAGGCACAGACAGATTTGGAGGATTTTAAAGGACGGAAGTGTTTGACACCAGGTCCTAAACAACCCTGGGAAGCAGAAAGATAGGAGACTTGGGTTAGAGTGCCCGATAGGAAAGTCATACGGTAGTGAAATGGAAAGCGGGAGGAAGACGCCTTTTTTAGTAACTGGGGCGACAGTACCCGGAACCCGACGGCTTAACGTGCCCATAAAACAAACGGCGTATATTTAGTTGTTCGAGCGTTTGTACCTGCCTGGAACTTTTCCGCAGCAGTCACGAACGTTGTCCATTCGGCCATCCGGGGCCCCTGAGTTCGGCACACAACGCCTACACCAGATATAAACCAACCGTGTAACGTATGGCACGTGATTTTGCTGGAGGACATCATTTCACTGGAGGAGTCGAGCATGTACATCTGTTGAAATGGGACATTTTACCTGCACCAACACAACAGATGCACAGTCCATCTCTCAGAGCCATTTATAGTATGTATTCGAGTAAGTCTTCTAAATCAGTTTTAATTATTTGTTTAGTTGCTGCTTACCATCTGTGGTGAATCCCCAGCATTGTGCTGGGCTCCGAGAAGCACCTGCCAAATTGGCTTGGCAGTTAGTGTGTGTGAAAACCGTTAGTGTGTGGCAGAACCTTCAACAATGATGTTGATGTACAGAATTTCTTTGATGATTTCTTCGCAGCAAAACATGCACATTTTTTGAAGAATGGCATTGCAGACCTATCCAGACGTTGGGACACCATCGTAAACATTGGGATGAATACATAGTTGGTTGATTCCGTTTTCCCTTCTGATGTAATAAATTCCTATAGTGCGGTTAAAAAACGGCATAAACTTATACATTAACCCAATATCTGTGCCTCTAAAATGACAGCATATCTTTTGTAAGTAAGAAATTTGCAAAATTCCAGTTGTTCCATTGGAAAATGTTAAACAATTGTACCTTTGGTTGACTACAGACCTAATTAATGTTTCGCCTGGTAATATAAAATTACTGTAATTCCGTTGGAAAATCCGAATCTTCTGGGTAATGGTAACGCTGGATAACTTTAATATCACCAAGGTATTCTATGATTTTGCAAAATTGTGACATTTTTTAGGTAATGTAAAGGCTGCTTTTTTAGGTAATTTAAAGGCTAACAGTAAACTTAATTGACTTCGGAATCGCTGAATGCACCTTAAAATTGTGTAAAATATTGATCATTATTTTGGAATATCAGCAATGTGACATGCATCTCTGGAGAGATATTAGACTTGCTTGATGAATCATTTTCCATTCCATGAAATTTTTTCGAAAAAATTGAATTCTACAACAATACCTTAGCATGGCTACCGGTTTATCTCTGTCGTGGTAGTTGTGTGTTAACTTCCAGTACTTCACTTTCAAAAGTTTCGATTTTTTTTTAATTTTCAGCTGCAAACTAAAAAAAAATGATAAATATATTTGAACGTGAAAATGCATCCTTCTTATTTATACAAATGTGAGAAATCACTTCCTGCTCTACATAGAGTGTATGTTCAAGTGCTTGCAATCGAGGTTTTTTTTAAAGCAACGTAAAATTGCAGCATCTCAGTGACATTTATTTTTTTCAGGTGTGTGTCCTTCCTAAAAACTTAATTGATGATCGCTGATCTATTTAACTTCGTTATCTTCATGGTAGAGAACAGAGTTATAATTCTAATGTCCGCCCTAACATCCCTTGATGTAATTGATCATCCAGGTTTTTGTTTTTCGCTCCTTCTACGTAAGAAAGAGGCGTGCTCAAAGGAAGAACATAAGGATTAATTTATTATGGCGGACTCCTTTTTATTTTTAGCCACTTTTATTCTAATGAGCAAGGGCTTAAGATGGCTTAATAACTTTCATGTTATTATGCTTGTGTTTCTTCCCTTTCAACATTTCGGAATGAACTCATCATCATATATTGAATCGGTTACGGGAAAAAGAAAATGGCGTACGTTTTAAAAATGTTTTTGTGCATCTTCGTGTCTATGGTTCCTCTTTAAATTAATATTGCATTAATGCATAATAAAATTTTCAGGAGTTTTTTTTTTCTGTGGATCTTTTTACATGACGTTATACAGTATTAACACCAAGAAAACTCTATTATGTGTAACAAGAATTTAAAGGTCACTTAGTTTTCTGTTTCACGTTCTCCAGTAAAGATGAAGTTCACAAGTTTCAAAACTAGTGAGTACATTAAACGAAAATATCATGTTTGGCTAGCGTCGAAAACATTATTTAACGTTCCGCTAAAAAATTGGCTCCATATGATGGACATCCGATTATATGCTTGAACGGACTCCTGTATCGTGTAATCCTTTTCAGTTATCTTTTTATACAAGAATTGTTCGAACAATTTGGCAGCTTCTATGAGTATACCTAGTCCAAAATGAATAAACAAAAACAAGAGAGATTCGTTGTACTTTCAAATGATCTCAGCATGTTACTTATTTTGATCAATGTTATAGAGAAAGAAATTAATGACTTAACCGAATTCTGCAAAGATTATTAATTGCCATCAATATGGCTTTCACCGAAATGTTTTATTTGTCGGAAATATATATAACAACGGCAAAAGCACCGTGAAGTTCAGATCTTGATATTACGCAAAAACCGAGCTTCACAGAATTTTTACGTTTTGTAAAGGCGTTTAATAATATATGGCATAAAGAGCTTCTCATTCGCTGAGAGTCAAAGGATCTCGATCCTACGTTATGCCATTGGCTCTGTAGCTTCCTTTCTGAATCTTTTGATTGCGGGTACACATTTGACTCGATTTCAATCAATACAAGTGTGAAAAACGTCCAAATACGTGGAGACACTGTAAATAGACAAAGTCATCGCTCTTTCCATGTTTTTCTTAAATTAACACACATCAACCAAAAAAGTGTATTTTTCGTTTGCTTTTCTTTTCTACACAATAAAATTCAATGTATTTCATTGTGTAAAAAAGAAAAAAGTGTCGAAAGAGCGATGACTTTGTCTGTTTACATTGTCTCTACGTATTTGGAAGATTTTCACCAATTGTCCCGCCCTTTGGATTTATTAGCTATAATCAAACAGCTTGTGCCTTTAAGATACACCAGATGGACGTCTCAGTTTCTGAGCCCATTCCTACGGATTTCTGAAATCAGATGCTGAGAGATATTGGCACCGTGGCGTAAAGCGAGCGCACTCGGTTAGTTATCGAAAGATCTGGGATTCGATCCCAACGGTGTCGAAATACAATTTTTCGGTTGCTGTGTGTTAATTAAAACAAGTTAGTAAAATCATGCAATGCATTGATTTTGATACGCTTTTTAACATACCATAAATCATTACTCAAGTTATGAGAATTATGGCTGTGGAATAAATCTCGATCCTGTGCCCTGACCTTTGATCCCATTTCGATGATATTCAACAGAACCGGTTCGGTATACCTCCGAAATAACATGATAAAGGTTTTGTCGCAATCGAAGCATTTTTACGTAAGTAGTGATGCATAAGGGCTATGGAATAGATCCCGCTCCTGTGTCCTAAAATTTGATCCCATTTCGCCCATTTTAAACGGAATTCGTCCCCAGACAGGCCCCTACAACATACTAACATTTTATCCAAATCGAAGCATTTTTACGTACGTTATGACGCATAATGGCGATGGAAGTGATTCCGCTCCTATGTCGTGACCTTTGACTCCATTTCGCCCATTTTCAATAGGGTTTGTCGCCAGGTGTTCCCCTACCATATACTAAAATTTCATCGAAATCGATCTTTTTTTACGTTAGTTATGGCGCATAAGAGCAGTGGAATGGATCCCGCTCCTATGTACTGACCTTTGACCCCATTTCGTTCACTTTAAATAGGGTTCCTTTCCAGGTGATCCCCTTCCAGATACTAAAATTTCATCGAAATCGAACGATTGTTACGCGAGTTATCGTGCGGACGGACATACGCACACAACGCGTGACGTAATGAGGCAGATGGGAACCGCGACCATCTGCTCGCCGCAAGAGTATGACGTCATAGAACTTTAATAGGATCCACACACAACGCGTGACGTAATTAGACCGATGGCGTGACCGCGCGCCAACATTTTCAAACGCGAGATTGTGATGACATAAGATTTCTAAGCATTGGTAACATTAATGGAACGACGCCATGCTAATAAAAACGTTATAATTCGGGGTGGGTATTTAACCCACTAAACGAATTCTCCTAAAGTCGAGATCAAGCTAAATCGATTTTTAGTACCAGAAAACTGTAGGTTAACGACTTTCATTCAAAATTCTTAGAGCCGTTTCAAAATAAAATGTACATACATACATACAAGAATTGCTACTTTAAGGTGGACGTCAAGTAATTTTGCTTCCTATACTTCCAATGGAAAAAACTTCTGTACACATTTTCGTCACAAACAGTGCGTTCCCAAAGATGAAAATTTGTACATCCATTAAAATAGCTTCATTTCATAACTTGGAATACTTAATATTTTCTAAACCATAACCGTAATTATGCAATCCAACATTTATTTGACGTCATCAAAGTACAGATCGTGCCATCTTTTTTCTGGCTTCAACACCACCAAAGGAAACGTTATTGATTTTTAATATAATTATGCTTATGTTTTACAAAATGTTAAGTATTCCAAGTTATAGTGTGAAGTTATTTTAATCGATGTTCAAATTTCCATCTTTGGGAACACACTAATTGTGAAGGAAATGTGTACAAAAGGTTTTCCATTGGAAATATAGAAAGCAAAATTACTTGACGTCCACCTTAATAGTGTGGGATAGGGGTGATGGAATGGATCCCGATCCTATGTCCTGACCTTTGATTCCATTTGTCCCATTTTCAATAGGGTTACTCTCCAGGTGTTTCCATACCACATACTAAAATTTCATCGAAATCGAACCATTTTTACACACCTTATGCCGCATAAGGGCAATGGAATACATCTCGCTCCTATATCGTGACCTTTGACCCCATTTCACCCAATTTCAATAGGTTTCGTCCCCAGGTGGTCCCCTACCACATACTAAAATTTCATTGAAATCGAACCATAATTACGCAAGTTATGACGCATAAGGACAATTGAATGAATTCCGCTCTTATGTCGTGACCTTTGACCCCACTTCACCCATTTTCAATAGGGTTTGTCCCCTGGCGGTCCCCTACCACATACTAAATTTTCATCGAAATCGAACTATTTTTACGTGAGTTATCGTGCCGAGAGGCGGACAGACGGACGGACGGACAGACGGACGATAAAAGCTGGAGCATATACGCTTCTTCAACCTACGGTTGGAAAGCGTAAAAAAGCTTGGAAAGAGTGATTACTTTGTCTAAATACAAGTGTGACTTAGGTATCGGCTCTGTCACCACATTTTGTTTCCTTTGGAGAGGTATCTGACCAAAGAATATTTTCTTGAGTTCGACTTTTGAACTGGTAAATACAGCTATATATGTGTTATGAAATGAAGTCTGCTATGTAGTGCCAAAATTGTTCGGCACGGAAATTTAGAAATTACAGGATGTATATTAACCACCATAAGTATTATGTGACCCAATAAGAATTTTCCAAATAGGACTTTTTAATTTAGCGATATCAACAAAAAGTCAGTAAACATGCCCTTTAGCGAAAAAAACAAAATATTGGAAGTACAAATTATGCCAAAAATGGCATTATTAGCAAATGATATCCGAGGGAAAATTCCTTTCGATTAGATTTTCAAAGTAATGATATGGAATGAAAATTGTTTTGAAATCAAGAATATCTGCATTTACACCACCTAGCTGCAAAGGTGTGATGAATCGGATGCAGATCAAAGATGCCCATCTTTGTTTTCACTGTTAACGTTTTCTAATGCAACGGAAAATTTTCAGACCGCACTAAAACGTACAGAAGAATGGCGTTCACAGGGGGACGGTCAAATATATTGATACTTTAAGTACGTACATATTTTCAAAGACCTGCTATAAAGTATTTGTCTTAATCGCGGGCATAACCTGGCATCATCCGCACACGGCCATATATCGGTAATAAACGTCAAGAAGAGAATTCAGTTTTAGATTTTGCACACAGTAAGAATTTGTTGTGGAATGGGTTTTGTTCTGTAAGGGTTCCCTCTGTTTCATTTAAAATGCAGCTTTTTTCTGTTTGATTTCATTCGATCTTACAAATGTCAACAACACTGGTACACCATTCATTTAATTAGATTAGATATTGATGAAATTTCATGATAGCTTTTTTGCACTATATTATCAAAATTATTCGGACACAACCAAACATTTGCATAAGTGAAAAGAACGGTTACACAGGAATGTGGCCCGCGAGCGGGGAAGTACGTATATAAAGCTGAGATGTTCTGTCGTGTTATCAGTTACTTTGAAGTGGATATGCGATGTGGACGTGAACTTTTCGAGTTCCAGTGTGGGTTGGCGATAGGATGTCATTTAAGAATCGTTTCCATACGGAACATTGCAGAACTAAACATACCAAAATCTACTGTAAATGATGTCGTGAAGAGATGGGAGTAGGACGGTGTAACTACAGCAAACAAAAGTTAGTAAAATCAAGCAATGCATTGATTATGATACGCTTTCCAACATACCAGAAATCAGTACTCAAGCTATTACTCAAGTTATAAGGATAATGGCTGTGGAATAAATCTCGCTCCTGTAATCTGACCTTTAACTTCATTTAGATGATATTCAACATAATTGGTTCAGTATACCTCCGGAACAACATACTAACGTTTTATAGCAATAGAAGCATTTGTATTAAAGTTATGAGGATAAGGGCAGTGGAATAAATCTCGCTTCTGTGCCTTGACCTTTGACCCCATTACGATGATAAACAGAATTAATTCAATATACTTCCGGAATAACATACTAAAGTTTTGTCTCAATCGAAGCATTTTTACATAAGTCATGACGCATAAGTGCAATGGAATGGATCCGGCTCCTATGTCCTGACCTTTGATCCCATTTCGCCCATTTTCAATAGGGTTTGTCCCCAGGTGGTCCCTTAGCACATACTAAAATTTTATCGAAATCGAACCATTTGTACGCGAGTTATCGTGCCGACGGATGGACAGGCATACATACGGACAAAGCTGGAGCATATACGCTTCTTCACCCTACGGTTGGAAAGCGTAAAATACGTTCTGAAAGACCGCGCAAACTGACGTCATGTGAGAGAAAGGCCATGGTAAGAAATGTTAAGAAATCACGTTCGTCCTCTCCTGTTTCTATTGCTTCTGAAGTACGAAATGCTTGTAGTGGCTCGGTTAGTACCATAACTATTCGCAGAGAGTTGCACGGTGGGAGTTATTGTAACGCACAGCATAGGCACAAGCCACTTATCACTACCATGAATGCGAAGCTCCATTTGGAGTGGTGTGTCTCCCGTCGTTTCTAGGCTCTGGACGAATGGAAAGCTGCTCCTTGGAGTGATGAGTTACGCTTTTCACTCTTCCAAAATGATGGGTATGTTTGGATTTGGCGACAGCCTGGCGAACGATTTTCGTCGGACTGTGTTCTTCCAATTGTTAAATTCGGCGCCGGCTCCATCACGGTATGTAGTTGTTTGTGTGTGTGAATGGGACTCAACTCCCATGAACTCTGAAGTGTACCTCTACGTTCTGAAAAATTCTGCCCTACCAACAATGTGGCAATAATGAAAATGACCGTTGTCTCTTCCAACACGATTGAGCTCCCTGCCATACTGCAGGGCGTGTGCGCAGCTGGTTTCTTGAAAAATGAGGTGGAATTGTTAGACTGCCTTGCTTAAAGTCCTGATCTTGAACCCATAAAGCTCCGCTGGGATGAACTAGACAACTGATACGAAATCGTCTTCACTCTCCACTCTGGCAGGAGCTTAGCAGAACAAACAGAGAGCCATTCATGTCGAGACCTACCGGAAATTGCTTGATAGTATGCTACGACGTGTTGCAGCTGTTACACAAGCAAAGGGTAAAACGACTAACTATTAACTGCCAAAAGCCATTTGTCCGAAAACTTTGTGGTGTCCGAATACTTTTGATAATATAGTGTATGTCACTATTCCACAGTTTTGGTATGAAGGACGATGAGTTGATAAAATCATTAGATTACACGAACCAGGATTAATCAATTCATTTGTCGAACATAATCATGGAAAAGTTCCACAAACGAAAGTTTAACGACTTACTAAAATCATGGAATGCATTGATTATGATACGCTTTCCAACATACTAGAAATCGCGCAGACAAACCCTCCTCCGTTTCCTGACTATTGATTCGTTCAGTATACCTCCAGAACAACATGCTAAAGTTTTGTCGCAATAGAAGCATTTTTAGTCAAGTTATGAAAAAAATCTCGCTCCTGTGCTCTGACCTTTGACCCCATTTCGATGATATTCAACAGAACCGGTTAAGTGTATCCCCGGAACAACATGAAAAAGTTTTGTCGTAATCAAAGCATTTTTACGTAATGTATGACGCATAAGGGTGATGGATCCCACTCCTATGTACCGACCTTTGACCCCATTTCGCGAATTTTACATTAGAGTTTGTCTCCAGGTTCTCCGCTACCACATACTAAATTTTCATCGAAATCGAATCATTTTTATGTGATTTATCGTGCGGACCGACAAACAAAGCTGGAACATTTACGCTTCTTCAACCTACGATTGGAAAGCGGGAAAAAGGAGAATTATAAAGTCATGCAATGCATTGATTATGATACGCTTTCCAACATACTAGAAATCATTACTCCAGTTATAAGGATAATGGCTGTGGAATAAATCTCGCGCTTGTGCCATGACCTTTGACCCGATTTCGATGATATTAAATAGAATTGGTTCAATATACCTCTGGAACAACATGATAAAGTTTTATCGCAGTCGAAGCATTTTTAGTGAATTTATGCAGCATAAGATAGTTGTAATGGATCCCGATCCTATGTTCTGACCTTTGACTTCATTTTGCCCATTTCCAACAGGATTGGTCTCCAGGTAGACCCCTACCACATACTAAAATTTCATCGAAATCGAACCATTTTTACGCAAGTTATGAAGCATAAGGGCAATGGAATGGATCCCGCTCCTATGTCCTGACCTTTGACCCCATTTCATCTATTTTCAATAGGGTTCATCCCCAGGTGGTCCCCTACCACATACTAAAAATTCATCGAAATCGAACCATTTTTACGCGAGTTATCGTGCGAACGGGCGAAGCCGGAGCATATACGCTTCTTCAAGTTACGGCTTGAAAGCGTAAATAAAAAGGGGAAAAATGTCTTGAAAACTCAGATATAATTTTAGATTTTATAAAGTTTGCCGAGTTTTAATGGAAATGTTCTTTATGCGATGGTTATGTCCTCTTACAGCAAAGCATTCCACGCTTTTTGCTGTGTATGCTTTAACCGAAAAAACGAAAGAACAATCCCTACAACTTCATTAGATTTTGAGCGTGATAGGGAGCCGGTGTGAATCTGACAAGAACACAGAAAACCGTTAATATCACACATACCAGCGAACCAAAACAAAGAAAAACGAGAAAATTTCCCAGTTTCGTCAAACGAAGAATAAAAACGTAATTACAAAATCTAAAATTGAATAACGAGAAAATGAAAAAAAAAAAAAAACACGGCCTGCATTTTAAGCAAAGTTCAAGGAGAGCTGCATCAAAAAAGATGTAAGGGTATAGAAGGCAGCCAAACTATTTTGATAAATAAAATGCAAAAAAAAAAAAAAAAAAAAGAGTAAAAGAAAACCATTTCACCGATCATTGATGGGGATACAAGAGACATTTGTTTCACAATTTCAGGCGACAAAAGCTCTCGCAAATACAAATTTTAAACAGCAAAAGAAAATATCTAAAAGCAAAGTTGAAAAGATACAACGAGGACCCATTTAAATTACCTTTAAAGACTACAGGCCAGATATCAAAAGACAAAGAACAACATGTAGATGTCAAGTAAATGAATAACAAGGATGAAAAAATGGTCCAAAAATAACTGGTTAATAAAAGCATCTAAAGAACTAGAAGTATAAAATGTAGTTGTTCGAACCTTCCTGCTGTTAAAATATTACTGTCCTGCATCTTGAACATTCAGACGAAAAAGCAGGAGAAAAAAGTAAATCATTTATATTTTTATGTTTCTAAGAATCTGCTTTTTGTCATAAAAGAGCTAGAAGTAAGAAGGAAGATGCTTTCCTTTTTCTTCTCAGTGCCGAAGTAATCTTGTTTCACTTTTGCAAAAGTAACACGTAATAGGTTTGAAGATAACGTTTTTATTATCATTTCCTTAAGAAAAGCAAAATGAGAAGAATTTGCATCACTGCCCCTCTTGGGAAATATTCTTTTTCCTCTTGTCACGAGTTAATCCTATTTGATTATAAAACTGTGGGTGCATCGAAAATATGGTTCTTCAACATTCTGGTCAGATCCCAACATTTTGGTTCGCCTTTCTTATCAAGAAATGAAGGACATCTTAGATAACATAATCCTTTCACGATTTCTGTCTTTTCGCGAAATATTGGGTACCACGAAAATACGATTCTGTTTATTATGTTATTTCACTTCAGGAAATCTATTATATTTCCCCAAAGCTGTATATTTTCATTTTTTCTCACTCAGTGAAATATTGTCACGAACTTTAAGAAATGTTGTATATCCATTTCTGAGACTCAGTCCTGTTTGTTCACGGATTATTCAATACAATGACATTGTACTCGATATCTTATGATTCAGCAACGTCTTCTCTAAATACCATTTCCGTGAACAGCATAGTTCCGATTTTAATCGACGTCAAAAGGCGCATTTTATAATAAAATAGCTCCTTATTATTTTACTCTCATTACGCGATGTTATTCTTAGCTGGTCTTGCAATGTTGAAAGTATGAGTGATGAGATGCTTACTAAGAGAATGTTTTCAGCCAAAGCTAGATGAAGGTCAAAGAAATCATGGGATGACCAGATGCAGGAATGTCTGCACGAGAAAAAGATTATGAGTTGAAGTACAAAAGGTCGTGTGTAAGACGTGTGATGAATATCAGTGAAGCTTGAGCTGTATGTAGAGATCGCTGTAAATGGAGAAGTTTGACATATTAACAGGGTGATTCAAAAGTCCCGGAACTCTGAATTCAAATATTTCTACTACGAATATAGTGATGTATAACTAATTGTACTAGGTGTGAGTCAAAATTATATATGTATTTTTTTGCTTAGGTATCTTTATAGAATGTGAATTCTGAATTTTCAAAACTGCTGCGTTGCGCGTTTTGATTTTCAGGTTATTTTGCACCCTTCGTTTTAAATTCTAAAATTTTTTCCTTAGTCTTCAGTTTTGCTCTTAAGTAATTTTACATACTGTTATATTGACACTCATATCTACAGGTATGAAAACCACTTTACAATAGATGCTGGAATTGTCCACCATTCTGTTGAAGACACAAATTCCCCCGACGAAACATGTTGGCGGACACTCTTTTCAGTGTGTTGGCTGGTATGTCCCTCACGGCTGTAAAGATGTTGTTCCGCAGGTTCTGTACCGGCTTAGGGTTGTTGTGGTAAACTGTATCTTTCAGATAGCCCCACAAATAAAAGTCTGGTAAGCGAGGCGGCCAAAGTTTTTCCGAGATTAATTGATCGTGGAAGAACTCACGGAGCATCTCCATTGGGTCGTTTGATGTGTGGCACTTTGCTTCATCTTGTTGAAACTAACAGTAACGTTCGTGTTCTTCCAGCATCGCTACAAATTGATGGATGATGTCTGCATAGCTAGCGGAATTTACAGTTCTGTCGAAAGAAAATGGCCCTGCAATTCGTCGTCTAGACATGGTGCACCACACTCCAACTTTCTGACAGTGAAGTCCAACCTCATGCAATGCGTGTGGATTCTTAGCAGCCCATATGCGAATGTTTTGGCTATTGACATATCCACTCAAATGAAACCATGCCTCATCACTGAGAAAAGTGTTTCTTGCCTACTGCCAATGTTTTAAGAGTTTCACATCGTTGCTCGTGAAACTCTTAAAACATTGGCAGTAGGCAATGCGCTTTTCCGAGTCCAAGGGACGTAGCTCTTACACTACTCGAATTCTGTGCGGTAGTAGCTTCAGACGTTTAGTAGCCCTGAATACGATGCCCCTAACTCTTGAGACAGCCGCCGAAGTGACTTCCTGGCAGAGCGCTGCAGGGAAACGTGAACTTTCTCGAGAAACGTGGTCGTCACCACGGCCGGCCGGCGGCTTTTAGGTTTACCTGAACACGGCTTGTCTCGCGAAACCGGTTTACAAAGTCGTACACAATTGTTTTCCCTGGTATAGGAGCATCAGGAAACTTCCTTTGAAAGAGCTGGATGCAACGTTGGTAAGATTTTTCCGAAAAATAAACTTCTAACAAAGCGACTCTCTGTTCTTGTGGGAGACTCATGGCTGACTGAACGTTACTGCTTGCCAGCGCCTGCGTAAGCGTAGTGTCACGTGGTGCTATCACGTGGCGCATCTCGTTCCCAAAGTTCACACACAACAGCCACAAGCAGCAATACTCGGATATCTTTTATGGTTTTACAGCAAATTCGTTTTAAAATATAGAGTTCGGGTATTTTTGAATCACCCTGTACTTACATTAGTTAAACTTTTATCTGGCAGATATCCTTTCTTTGAGAAGCTGGTTTCTGATTCTTGAGAACAGCTTAATGATATGTATTCTATGTAGTTCTTTGCTGTTTAATGCCACTTACCTCTCTCTGTCTTCCAGAAAATGGATTCCTTGACGTATACATCCTTACTAGTTGCTATAACGGAATAATCGATAACTACATTATAATGTGCGACAACACTTGTTTCTTTTTTAATGGGGGTTTAACGACCACTGTGGGCAAATCCGTAGTACGTTCCTGGCCACTGCTTCCACTGAATGGCTACTGCTGTAAGACAAACACAACATCCGTGCATCACCGGGATTTGAGCCCAGACCCACCTTGGACGAATCGTCACAAACCAGAGCTTAGACCACTGTGCCACCTGTGCGGTTGCAATACTTTAGAGATCCAAATTAGATTTAGTACCATTGGCGTTGTGTAGCATTTTACTTTCAAAACCTGCTCCACATCACATTCGAGGATTATCGAAAGGAAAAAGTGTACAAGGCATAACGTCGTTTCTTACTTTATGAATAAACAAGAAAGATGACATCGAATTTTCGGGTGTAATGAGCACACCTTTTGAAAGTTTTTCAATCGGGTTTTTAATCCTGCAGATATTTCTGTAAACGGAATCGTGAGCTTAAGCTCTCTAGTTGCAGACTTGTGCATTAAGAAAAATTTGAATTTATATGAGAAACATTTCACAACGGAAACGCTCTCCAACAAAGAAATCATTTTTCAAATCGGACACTTCGAAGCAGAGATATGAACAAATATAAGATATGCATCTACGCCCCCAGGCGGAAAAACCATGCATTATTTTATGTAGAAAGTATTCTCAAAAGGGTTTTCCATGTGAGCGGTATCGGTCCAACAAAGAAGTTTTTCAGTCGAGATTTCAGAAGCTCAGATTTTGCTGCAAATACATCAGAAACGGAAATTAACACTTATGCCCTCTGGTGGCTAAACCGTTCTTTACCAAATATTAGAAATAATATGGAAAACATTTTCCATCAAGAGCTGTATGCGATACAGGAAGAATTTTTCAAATCGGAGTTTTAGAAGCAAAAAAACCCGCAGAAAACGCAATTTACCTTTGCACCCCCAAGCGGAAAGTCTATGATTTACTTGAAAATTTTGAATTTATATGAAAAACCTTTCGCATGGGAAATACTATCCAACAAAGAAGGAATTTTTCAAATTGGACTTCTAGAAGTACAGATGTGGACAAAAATATGATATACATCTACACCCCCTGGAGGACAAAACATGCAATATTTTAAGAAGGAAATATTCCGAAAAGGTTTATTGACGTGAGTGGCATCGATCTACGAAAGAATTGTTTCAATCGAGAGTATAGAAGCTCAGATTTTAGGACAAATACATCAGAAGCAAGAATTAACACTTACGTCCCCTGGTGGCCAAAGTATTCATTACCAAAAAGTATATATTATATGCAAAAGATTTTCCATCAGGAGCTGTATCCGCTGAAGAAAAAAATTATCAAATCAGAGTTTTAGAAGAAGAGATATCGCGGAAAACGTAATTTAGTTTTACGCTCCCGGGCGGAAAATCTTTGCGTAACTTGAAAAAGTAACTATACCTAAAATACTTTTCGACATAAATGGAATCGAAAGATAAAATAATTTTTTCAATCGGATGTTTAGAAGCAAATATATGGAATAAAATGTATTTTGAATTCGGCATCATCTGCATTTACTCCCTCTAGCGGTGAAATTTTACATTGTAAAAAAAAAAAAAACGAAATAAAGGAGCATCATTCCCATATTTCAATCTTCCGAATGCAAAAAGAATTTTTCAAATCGAACTACTAGTTGCAGAGATATGGTGTCTCCAGACGGACAAACCGATAACACAAGCACGATCTTTTTTAACAAAAGAAGTGCTAAAAATGTGCCAACATTAGGGCAACATGCAGTCGAACATTATTGTGCAACTGCTTTGATCTAAATCCTCCAAAGACAGTCAAATGAGAGTCTTATGTCATATCTGACAGTACCATTTAGAAACACAATTTATCTTACCCCTGAACATCTGTAAAAATAAGTGGCGTCTCTGACGGGAGGGGGTACATGTATATTTTGGCTTACAGAATTTTCATTGTTTAATCACAACTTAAACATGTAACCTTATTTTTCTTCGTGGCAGTTTCTCGAAGAAGTGGATTTGCTTCTGGAGAGGAAAACAGCAAACGAAGCTCCGACGAGGGGTCTGTACATCAAATATCAGGAACTCTCTCATAAAATGCAAGCCATATGTCATAGTATTTTATTAGTTATTCCGTAAAAACATGAACTTTAAACTTACTATAGTTACAAATAAATATCTACTTATATCAAATAAATATCTACTTATATCAAATAAATATCTACTTATATCAAATACATATCTACTTATATCAAATAAATATCTACTCTAGGATCTAAATACCATTACGAATAAATATCTACTCTAGGATCTAAATACCATTACGAATAAATATCTACTCTAGGATCTAAATACCATTACGAATAAATATCTACTCTAGGATCTAAATACCATTAGGAATAAATATCTACTCAAGGATCTAAATACCATTACGAATAAATATCTACTCAAGGATCTAAATACCATTACGAATAAATATCTACTCTAAGATCTAAATACCATTACGAATAAATATCTACTCTGGGATCTAAATACCATTACGAATAAATATCTACTCTAGGATCTAAATACCATTACGTACCTTATAATCCATAGCTGATACAAAGCACATTGTTGGTGTGTCAATTCACATTCTTTGTGGGCACACGGACGAGTCCCAATCATCTAACGCTCATAGTCACATAGTCATAATAATATATTCTAACATATTCTAACAATTCAGCAACTGTTTCACTTTAACGTAGGCAAAATTATGTACAAGCGAATTAAATTGAACCTTGAAGAGGAGCTCATAGTCACATAGTCATAGTAATATTCTAACAATTCAGCAACTGTTTCACTTTAACTTAGGCAAAATTATGTCTTGAATAGGAGCTCACAGTCACATAGTCATAGTAATATTCTAACAATTCAGCAACTGTTTCACTTTAACTTTGGCAAAATTATGTACAAACGAATTAAATTGAACCTTGAATAGGAGCTCACAGTCACATAGTCATAGTAATATTCTAACAATTCAGCAACTGCTTCACTTTAACTTAGGCAAAATTATGTCTTGAATAGGAGCTCATAGTCACATAGTCATAGTAATATTCTAACAATTCAGCAACTGTTTCACTTTAACTTAGGCAAAATTATGTCTTGAATAGGAGCTCATAGTCACATAGTCATAGTAATATTCTAACAATTCAGCAACTGTTTCACTTTAACTTAGGCAAAATTATGTCTTGAATGGGAGCTCATAGTCACATAGTCATAGTAATATTCTAACATTTCAGCAACTGTTTCACTTTAACTTAGGCAACATTATGTCTTGAATAGGAGCTATAGTCACATAGTCATAGTAATATTCGAACAATTCAGCAACTGTTTCACTTTAACTTAGGCAAAATTATGTCTTGAATAGGAGCTCACAGTCACATAGTCATAGTAATATTCTAACAATTCAGCAACTGTTTCACTTTAACTTTGGCAAAATTATGTACAAACGAATTAAATTGAACCTTGAATAGGAGCTCATAGTCATATAGTCATAGTAATATTCTAACAATTCAGCAACTGTTTCATTTTAACTTAGGCAAAATTATGTACAAACGAATTAAATTGAACCTTGAATAGGAGCTCATAGTCACATAGTCATAGTAATATTATAACAATTCAGCAACTGTTTCACTTTAACTTAGGCAAAATTATGTCTTGAATAGTAGCTCATAGTCACATAGTCATAGTAATATTCTAACAATTCAGCAACTGGTTAACTTTAACTTAGGCAAAATTATGTACAAACGAATTAAATTGAACCTTGGACAGGAGCTCATAGAAATTAATACTGCTACGTACCGTTATAATATTCGTAACCAAGCGTTGTTGAGACTAACTACACCTAGAACACAAACTACTAAACAAAGCCTAGATTATTCTGGTCCGGAGTTTTGGTACTCTTTGCCTGCAGAATTAATATTTATTGATAACTTCAATTTGTTTAAAAAGAAATTAAAACACTACTTGCTTAACAACTGATATCCATTTATTAGTACAAGATGGGTGGTTGATTGACAGGGATTATTCGACTGAGGGGAAAATTCGAGGGACTTACCAGGTGAACATTCAGTGACCAAGGGACGGGGGATCTATACAATATTGGGTAGGGGGAAACTCATGTTTTTCATTACTTTAACATTATTTTCCCCTTGATATGCTATTAATTCAATATTATGATTAGATGTTTAATTTGACATTTGTTTCCTTTTTTGACTCTGTTGCTGTTATATCAATGTTCTTCTCTTGACTCAAACCTAGGGAGATCAAGGCTGGTCAGGTCTCCTCGAGGCCTTTTCCTTGATCTTCCCTGCTCTTATTTTTATGTTTATGCTTAACCATTCAGAATTATTAATTTTAATATATAACAGCAAGATCAATAAATGAAATGAAATGAAAATCCTCCAAACCCAGTTAATAGACAAAGACTTCGTTCTTTCCCCGATTAGCAACGCACAGCAACCGAAAAATTGTTATTCGGCCGCCGCAGGGGAATTGAAACCCGGATCTCTCGATATCTAGCCGAGCGCGTTAGCCTTACACCACGGTGGCCAACAGTCCACAGCGCTATGTGCGTTTTTCTGTCAGCATCTGACATTATAAATCCAGAAGATGGGCTCAGCTACTGAGACCTGTGCAGTTTTGCCTGCGGGTCGTTATTTGACGATTTTCACGCCAGTCATGATACACTCGTCAACAACCCAACATTTCAGCCATACAGAAAATCAAGACACCTGCTCTCTGAGCTCCCACAGCATGTCCTTTTTCAGAGTCCGATAAATCCTTCTCTTTAGCCATCACGCTTCGAATTTTACTACCTACTACTCCACTCACACATTATATATGCTACCTCCGTCGATTAAATGCACTATCTCGAAAATCCCGTTGGAAGGTCATAATTCAGTGATCATTCGGTGTATATTGTGATTCTAAAAAAATCAATGTAATCCTCTTTGAGTTCAGTGTAGGGCGTGAATCGTGTCAGTAAGAACTACGTTAATTTGCTCCGTCATATTAGCCTGGATCGTTGCTTAAATGTCTTAAAAACTTGATAGGAACTGCGTTATTTTTTCCGTCGCATTAGTGTGGATCATCTTACCGTCTTGAAAAGAACTACGTTAATTTTATTCGCGACATTTGCCTGGAACCTGTGGAATGTTTTGATAGCGCTTCAGTTCCAGAAGAAATATAATTTTATGGAATAAGAAGTCTGCTGAGTCCAAATCTGGCAAATAGGGCAAGTGGCGTAGCACCAACGCTTGACATATTAGCAAAAAAATGCGTCAGAAGACAGGCAGTGTGACACGACACGTTATCGGGAATGAGAAACTAATTTTTCGTCCTGTGAAATTCTGGATGCGTCGAACTCAGTTAAATAGCTATTTCATTGTCCAAATACATTGTTGGGTAATGCATAAGCTTATGTCGTTTTATTTCACGAGTATTTCTAAGGTCAGTAAGGACGGTGCAGATGGCCAGTTGTATATCAAAATGTAGCCAGTAATATCGTGTATCTAAATCATATTGCGTTTTGTGATTGTGGCTAATGTTTTTTTGCTTTTCATGTCCGGAAGTATGGAGTGTCAAGTAGAGAGGAATTAACATTTCCGACATCTGCTGCACTACGAGTTTAACAAGGGATCCACAGCAGCCGAGTATACTCGAAAAATTTGTGCTGTGTATGGGGAGGATGCTATTGCTTCGAGGACAGCCCGCAAATGGTTTCAGCGGTTCCGAGGTGGAAATTTTGATCTCAACGACTCTCCAAGCTTAGGTCGTCCATCTCACTTTGATGAGGATCGTTTGAACCATCTCATCCACATGGATCCGCGTCAAACCACACGCGAATTGGCCACTGAGATGGACTGTGATCAGGCCATAGTGATGCGACATCTGGAACGTATGGGGAAGATCCAGAAATTGGGGTCTTGGGTGCCTCACACTCTCACCGAGGACAACAAGAATCAGCGTGGTGCCATATGTGGTTCCCTGCTCGTCCATTATCGCGAATGTTCTCAGCAACACAAGCCTTTTCTGTTACGTATTGTTACTGAAGATGAAAAGTGCTGCCTATACGGGAATTTCAGGCATTTGAGGGAATGGTTAAGCCCAAACAAGACGTTCACACCACGTCCAGAACATGACATTCATCCTGCAACGATCATGTTGTGTGTCTGGTGGGACGTAGAATGGAAGGGATTGTTCACTGGGAAATGCTGCCGAGGAAACAGACCATTTATGCCGCACTCTATTGTGAGCAACTCCGCCGTGTGGTGGGAGTGATTTAGCGGAAACGGTCACATCGGCCCCATGGTGTCCTTCTGCAACATGATAACGCACTCCCTCACAATGTAAACGTGACCACATTGGCCATTCAGGACATGTAATGGCAGATTCTTCCACATCCGGCCTATTTCTCCGATGTCGCCCCCTTCAGACTCTTACCTGTTCCGATCTCTGTCGAATGCACTCCGTGGCAGAACGTTCAACAATGATTTTGATCTCCAGAATTTCCCTGATGATTTCGTCGCAGCAAAACCTTCACGTTTTTTCAAGAATGGCATTGCTGACCTATCCAGACGTTGGGACACCATCGTAAACAATGGGGAGTGAGATGCATAGTTAATTGATTCCGTTTTCCCTTCTGATGTAATACATATTCTGGTAGTGCGGTGAAAAAACGGCATGAACTAATGCATCAACCGTATACATTACCGGTTGTTGTCTGTTTATCTTTCAAGGACAGATTCACGATGAACGCATCCATAACATCGAAAGCATTTATCAGCATGGTTTTCTCAAGTGATATTTCCATGCAAGCTTATGCTAGGTTTAGGACGTCTGGGGCTCAGCCATTGTCTTTAGTATCGGGATTGTAAAGAAATCACCGCAAAATCTAATGTTCTGTTTCAGATCCTGCAGCAGTCAGAGAAACTGCTGCAAGAACCAACGTGCATCAGTTTTTGATGGGATGTTAGGAAATACGAACAAACCTCGCACACGCTTTTTGTTTCCCTAAGTCGTCGTTCAAAATTGTTCTGACAGTGTCTTTTACAGTCTTCAGTTCTGCACTCAACATTCTCAAAGTGATGTGACGATTCCCTGTGACCAACCGCCGAACTGCTTCAATTGTGTTTTCATTTCGACAGGCTTGATGGAGGTACTCTTCTTTCGCCCTTTTGCAAGAATTCTCGGTCTTGCTGAAACCTTTAGATCCACCAAAATGTTAAATGCAATAAACACGAATTGCCGTACGCTTTTAGCAAAACTTCATGCCTTTTCTTAGCACTTTTATCAAGAAAAAAACTAAACTTAACCGCAGCTGTTTGGTCTATCATGAATTTCCGAAACACTGCTTGGTTACAGTAGTAGGTTTGACTGGTATTTCGGCAATTGTCAAAAGGGCACATTCAAAAGTTGCTCACGGGACGCACAACGTTGGATGCTAACTACTGCAGTTTCAGAGTTGCCCGACAGATGGAGCTACCCTCTCTTCATACAGGAATTCAGTCAGGAATTTTTAAAACACATTTGTGCTTATAAACTTTTTTCAAAAAACGAAGCACTTAGAAAAAGAGTTGTTCGATCGTGATGAAACTCCGAATGCGAGAACATCACGGCCGAATATGCAAATGATTAAAAAATAAGGACCAATGATATAGATAGTGGTCCACCACAGCGCATGGGAACCACCACAGCAAGGAGAGTATATCAAGAGCAAAGCTCACACCGAGGGACAATTGTGACAGCGGATTGCGGTTGCATTAACCTCCACGGACTGTGAGGATGCCACGACGTCGTATCCGTGCACAATACGAGCAGTTGAGCGAGTTTGAGAGATAACATATGCATAACTGTGCTGGGAGAGACCGGTTTGTCAAGCCGCTGTATCGCCAGGCATTTAGGTCGGAACGATGCGGAAATCGGAAAATGGCGACAGTGGATCGAGGAGGGCACATCCCAGCGGCACGCGGGCAGTGGACGGCCGAGGATTACGACAGAACGCGAGGATCGAGCGATAATGAGAGCCCCACGAATAGTACCGAATTCGTCGCTCTTAACCATCCGTAATTTTATTGCATCGTGTACAAGTACGGAAGTGGACATCCGGACCGTTGCCAGACGACTTGCGGTACTGGGACCACATTCGAGGAGGACACTCCACCGCAGACTACTGACCAGCGAGCATATCCATCACCGGCTGCAGTGGCGTCGGGCCCGATCAACGTGGGATAGTGCCCAGTGGTGCCGTGTTGTCCTCAGTGATGAATCACGGTTTGAACTTGGTGCCGAGGAACAACGTATATGTGCCTGTAGAGGAGCAGGCCAGCTCATGGATCTTGCCTTTACCGGTGAACGGCACACGGCTGTCACACCGGGAGTGACTGACTGGGAAGCCATTTCCTACGATAGCCGGGCACCCTTGGTAGTCCTATACCACGCTCACGGTTCAACGGTTCGTAGAGGACACTCTACGAGTAAAAATCCGTTGAAGCAATAGCTGTCAGAAACACGCTTCACGAAAACTTTAGCCGAGTTAAACTGCAGAGATAAAAAAGAATTTATTTACAATTAAAATCAGCTAAAAGACACAGGCAAGATCTTTCACGACGGCTGCTTCTTCAGGCCTAATCAGCAACACTGATGTGCATGTACAGTATTATATAGTTTCCCTACAATTCCCACAATGCATAGCGTGGCAAGTTCAGGTTGCCAGGTAACAGTATGATTAACAGAGGTTTTTACGAAGGTAGTACATAATCATTAAAAGTTTTTAACCTTTCCAAATACAGTTCTCGATTTGATTTTCTTCTCTTTTGCTTGCGTTCATTCTGCGAATTCCGCGGCATTGTCGGAAATGTTAACCGGTTCACAGGAAAACACTTTTATTTAATTTTAGTTTAAACCACTGCAATATGTTCTTTATGCATCTGAATAGATCTCATCGAGAGCTTTAAAACGATACCACGCACATTGGTTCCACGCTCACGATTGCCGAGATAGACTGAGTCAAACGCGGCGTCACCCCCAGAAATATTGCTTATAGCATCATTTCCCCTGCGCACATGGAGCGAGAGGAGCGTCGCGCGCACGATGTATTGCGCATTACGCAAATTGGAATCCATGATGTTTACGAATATGCTAACACGATTAGTGTGAAGCACGTATTTTTAACGCTCTAATGATTTCAATTGGGACCTATTTTTGTTACAGGCGGTCAGCTGTAAGTCGCCCCATACTGTGTATTCGTAGTCCTACGTAAAAAAAACATACCACATCTCTTCATGCTTCTTTCAGTTGTGTGCATCTCTTGGTTGTTTGTATCTCTCCATGCTCTTTTTAGTTGGCTGCAGCCTTTGTGTATCTTTTTAGTTAAAGTCTTCCGCTCCTACGCGTAAGAACTGGAAGGAAGCATTGATTAAACACCCTTCTTTAAAGATATAATGGTTTATATATATATATATATATATATATATATATATATATATATATATATATATATATATATATATATATATATATATATATATATATATATAATGCGGCCAGTGCGACATAAAGGCAGAAGGTGCTAAGAATCACCGAAGAGCCGGCCTAGGCTGCCATTTCATGCAGACCTTGGCTACTTACAATGGACGCTCCCTATCTTCTGATTCAAAGCTTCTTGAATTAGAAGAGGAACTACAAAGGATCAAGTGGGACATCGTCGGGATAAATGAGGTAAGAAGAAAAGGAGAAGATCTCATTTTCTCTCTAGAGCTACAGAGTATGATCCAGGAACTTTCTGACAAAAGTAAAGATGTGAGATTAAAAATGAACTTTGAGAAGACAAAAGTGATGTACAATGCTTTTACAACAAATAAAAATTTATCGATTGATGGAGAAACGTTGGAGATAACCGATACTTACGCTTATCTTGGACAGCGGATATTAAGTGAGAGTCACATTAATGAAGAAATTAATCGACATATAAAACTTGCCTGGAGAGCTTTTGAGAGAAACAGTATAATTTTCAAGAGCACTATGCCATTATGTCTGTGACGTACCTGCCAGCAGGACGCACACGACATAAAGGCACATAGCAATCAGAACAAATGTCTGCGTAGCTCAGTTGGTAGAGCGACTTGTTCCGGAATAAGCGGCCTCGGGTTCGAATCCCGGCGTAGACCAAAAATGACGGAGAAATTTACTTCGTTATAATGGCGCCCGAACTATCTGGATGACCCAACCGTTCAAAATATCGCAATGGTGTGATGTTATTTCCACACCGCGAGATAGGAAAAACCAGAGAATTCCTTCTCCAGCGCTTCGAAAAATAAAAAAAATGTGTGATGTTGCATTCCACACAGCAGATTGACTGGGAGTTCTCAAGTGCACGTTCTACAGTGGATGGCTGCCTGCAACGATTCATGGTCACGGCTGACCCGTGGCCCATGCCCCCGGCCCTCTTTCGGGGGGAGATGTGACGTACCTGCCAGCAGGACGCACACGACATGAAGGCACATAGCAATCAGAACAAATGTCTGCGTAGCTCAGTTGGTAGAGCGACTTGTTCCGGAATAAGCGGCCTCGGGTTCGAATCCCGGTGTAGACCAAAAATGACGGAGAAATTTACTTCGTTATATGTCTTAAAAGAAAAGTGTTTGATCAATGCATCATTCCAGTGCTTACGTATGGTGCAGAGACGTGGACCTTAACTAAAAGAGACATACAAAGGCTGCAGATAACTCAAAGAATAATGGAGAGGTGCATGCTTGGTGTAACCAGGAGAGATAAGAAGAGGAGCTCATGGATCAGAAAAATGACAAGAGTGGAAGACATCATGATCAGAGTTAAATCCCTGAAATGGCAATGGGCTGGACATACTGCCAGAAGGACAGACCATCGATGGACACCCGAAATTTTAGATTGGATTCAAAGGGACAGGAAAAGACCCAGAAGAAGACCACATGGGAGATGGGTGGATGAAATTCGAAAGTATGCGGAAGTAACATGGAAGAGACTGGCACAAGATAAACCGTTGTGGAAGAAACTTGGGAGACCTTCGTCCAACAGTGGATTGATAATGGTTGACAATGATGATGATGATGATGATATATTTAATATATATATATACAATTATATCTTTAATATAATAAAGTAACGAGTCTGTTTTTCACAGACGTAAATGAAGTCTGAATGAGTTCTAGTGAAGCTTTGTACTTTCCTAAAACGGGACACACTGATTACTGTGTCGTGGCAGGGGATGTAATAATGTACTTATCCAATAGTGCTATATCATTCCAGATACATTTGCATCATTGTAGAGCAAGTAAAAGGAAAACCCTTGTTGATTTGCGATGCATATTAACCAATGCGTTCTACGAAAATACCCTGTTTTATTGATTCTCAGGGTAATGTCCAAAATAAAAAGATAATGCAAGCTGTTGTTTTACAACTCGGGCGTAGGATATCTCAATGTTCCGAATCTAGACTAAAGATCGCATCATGGGGTCATAAACTGCGAGTGTCTTTGGGAAAATCTCCCATGATCCACCCATCGCGGAATGTTTGTTTTTGTGCGCGGGGAGGAAGGGGCAAGCACAAGTTGCAACATCACATTGCCTCGGCATGCTTAATGTTGTGGAAACAATTCCTGTGCTTCGAGGATGAGCGTCGTTGTTTGCTCCCGAGGCGTTGTCATGGAGACACTCTTCCATCTATTCTTTTCATTATTGCGGCTGATGCTTCAGCGTAGCACTCATAAAATAATTCCTTTTTTCCTTATCTTCCTGTCGGTCATTTGTCTGGCTATCTGTCGATCTCTATCTCTCTCTCCAGTTCTCTCAACCATTTATAGATGCGGAAATTATTTCGAGAGAATGAACGGTGTTACTGCGGTTAATGCTGGCTTCTTTCTGAGGCATTTAGGATGCCTGGTTCACCGGAAAACTGGCAATAACAGAATGTAATTCTTGCAATTTATGTGATGTAAACTGCTGTAAAAAACGAAATGTAACTTCATTGCAACAAACATAAATCTCGGAAAGTATTAATCTGTTAAAACACCAGACGGAATAACGAAAAGAATTGCTCTTTGTTCAAATATATGGATTCGTGCAATGGAAAATAGACTGGGCTGGATATAATTTTCTCCAACTTAGGTTTGACGCATTAAAATGATGCATCATCAGGATGCATCATCAGGATGCATAATACAACTAACACTGTAAGGTTTCTCCTTCGAAGGAACATTTTCTTCAAATCTGTGTTTGATGCTGCGAAAAACCACTTCTGTTAAGATCACTGGCATAACAACATAGTTTAACATTTCTAAATGAGCGTGGGAAATCAATTGATCTGTGACATGTAGGCTGTTCACTACTGAGAAAACCCGACTATTGCCGAATACGTCTTCCTTAACGTTCTTCTTTTTCTTCTACCAAAACTGTTTATAGCCAATTGAGATTATAGGTTTCCCTCATCTCTTTCCAGATGTTCCTGTCTTCGACTTGTCCATTCCACAGCTTTTCTGTAGTTTTGTTTAAATCATCTATCTGGTCTTCCCACTTTTCTTTTTCCTTTGTATGCTCTCCATTCTGTTACTACTTTAATCCATCTATTATTTTCCATTCTTGCTCTATGACCAGCCCATTTCCATTTTAAATTGAGTAACTTTTCACCTATGTCTAAACTTTTTGTTCTGGATCTTATATCTATATTCCTTTTTTTATTTTGAAGTCTTATATATATTACAGATCTTTCTATTTTACGCTGTGTTTTTTTGCAATTTGTCTAAGATGTTTTTCTTGATAGACCAGATTTCAGCGCTATATGTCATAATGGGTATTAGACATTGATTGAAAAAGTTTGCTCTGTTTTCTGGCTTTACTTTTATTTCGACTGTAGCTTTAACTTCTAGAAACACTAGCTAGCAAGGTGGAAACCAATTATGGTGGAATACAACAAATTGTAAGAAAAGTATTTGAAACTGAAAAGTAGATTAAGACGAAATATGCATTTCAAAACTTATTTCTGGGATTTAGGAAGTTTAATACAGTAAACCCGATTTTGACAGAGTATAAGTCTGAATATAATTCGGCAGAAAAACGATGTCCACTGAATATGTTTTCTTAAATATTTTCAGGCAATTACGATTTGGTTTACAGTAAAGATACCTGTATAAGGAAACTAACTTTCTCTAATAAGTTTTTGCTCTACTCTGTAACTTCAGTTTGTTTCTACAGAAAATACAGGAATTCCGCGTGATTCAAATGAAAAATAACACATCACTATTTCAAAACTTAAATGATAGATAACTACGAAGTTAAATTTTGCATTTATTTGAATAAACATTTTAGCCGATTACATAAATGAAATACATAAATAGTGTAATTTGGAACAGTGTGTTTGAGATAAAAGATTAAAATATTATTCAACTGAAATTTACGGAAAGGGAAATTTAGAAGGAAACAAATGATTAAAGGAAAATCGGAAATATATTAAGTCAATCTTCATGTAAAAATGATGCAGTATATCAAAACGCAGTATTAAAGTAATCATCAAACCAACAAAAAAAAAAAAAAAAGACGTGCTTTTTAGGTACACGTTGTGTATTCTGTACTGTGGGGGAGCAAACATTATTTTTGCCACTCAACTGCACAGAATGCAAATATTTTTATAACGAGTGTTTGTCAGTTACCTTTCTTTAGAAATCTTTGGCCAGTAAGGTTCAAATCTTCCAAGGCTTACAGAACAGTAATAGGGAAACTAGGTAAGAAAGCAACAGCGCATAAACTACTAGTCAAAATTTAAGCAGGAAGCACAAAAGTGTGAATGAAAAACAAGGCAGTAGAGGCTTATTCAAAATTTAACTGCGGTGCTTTGTCAAAACAATTCAATGTCAAAACAGGTGGTGAATAGGAATTTTTTCAGAGAGAAATATGCGAAACAGAACGGCCAACAAAAGTAATGCTTCTCATCTCAGGCTATCAGTGCAACGTGGAATATTCTTGAGTAAATCGAGGAAAACCATTTTCCTCTCAATGTCGCAAAGAAATTAAGAACGATGTAAAAGGAACGGTTAAGAACGATCAATAATTTTTCTTTTAAATGTCGCAAAGAAATTAAGAACGATGGGAAAATAACGATTAAGAAAGATCAACCCTTTTCCTCTCAATGTCGCGAAGAAATTAAGAAGGATAGAGAGCCGTTGGAAGCCCATCAGACAAAAACGGAGGTATCTCGGTTCTTTGCTGTCTTCCTTTCTTTGTTTGCAAAGCCAAGCAACCACTTTCAGAGAGGCGAAGAAGTCTTCCCGAGACATATTCCGGGTCATTCAAGACTGACAACCCCTCAAGATGACCGCTACGTCATATTAGTGGCCACTCGGGATCGGAAAACAACAGCACCAAGTCTTCATTGGAACTTCAACGGTTGCATTTTTAAAAGATGCAGGTATTCGCGGTTTGGTGACATCATCGCCACTCTCAGTTGGCCTCATGTGCCAGAGGGTATCATGCCACTATTGGCTGGCCACATGGGTCCTTATCCTTCCACCTGCTGTAAATATACAGCAATTATTTACAGCAGGGGGAAGGGTAAGTGGAGTGTCAAGTAGTTTGGGAGCACTAAACGTAGCTGGTTTCTTTTTGAGGACGAAATCTCTAATAGAAGGATCATCGGGAAATTACGTGATTACCCTAACGGTGTTACACCCTCAGTATTTGTGGGATAGTCCCCAACACATTGCACTCCATTATGGAAAATAAATACTAAAAAGTAATGAGATCTTTAGGGTGAAATGGTTTCAAATTTTAAAATGCTCCAACTTTCAGTCCATAGTCAGGTTAGGTTTGCACCTAATCTAGACATCCTACTCTGTCGTGAATAGAAGGCTCTATAACTGTGGACCTTAAGCTCTATACCTTCCTGTATGTCTGTTGTTTTCGAACCAGCCACAAGCAGGCGTGCCCTTGTAAGTTGGTGTCACTGTCATGCTCTCTCAAAAGAGTTGCACTGGTCTGGCGAGCCTAGATCCTGATATACGCTGCCTCGCAACATCATCAAAATGACTGCTTCCCGGCATGGCAGTCTGATTGCGTGGGTTGAGTTGTCAATAAGAATCACACAAAGAAATTCCATATATGTTCCATGGGTAATAGGTCCGAATATCTTATTGGCCGTGTAAGGGAATGAGGCTCTACATGGCTTGTTCAGTAGATGCGATGTGTGGCTGAGAGCTATCTTGCTGAAGAACGGACTCCGAAATCAACTGAGAAATGGAAAATACACAGACTATAAAGTGCCTTATTACCGACGAGTTGTAATCGTGCCCATTAGGAGTACTAGAGGTGATCGGCTATTGTAACTAATGGCATCCCATCGAAGGAAGCCTAATTGGCAAGCAGTCTGCTGCGCGTGGGTAATTACAGGATCCCGCTTGTGGCCACGTCGTTCGATGATCGGCATCATCTAGACAGAATCGGAACTAATAGCTGAACATACACTGCTCGACATAGAAATTGCCCTACCCAGAAGAAGTACGGATAGAGGAGTAAAATTGAACATGCAAATAGGAATACATAACAGTGTGCCTTGATGTTAATTTCAGCCACGTACAGTGTTTATCAGATGAGATAATGCAGCACGATGGGTACGCCTCAGTAACTAATTGCACCGCCGCGAACGGCAATACAGGCAGCAATACGGCGTGGCAATGAGTCTCACAGTCGACGGATATTGTCTTGAGGAATGGTACACCAAGCGCGGTTGACTAGGCTCCATTATTTCATTGAGATCGTGCGCAGGCCGATTCCATTGTAGACGACGTCGAATGTGATCTGACAGGTTTCCGATTAGGAACAGGTTTGCGATTACGATCTTGTTGGCCATGGAAGTATTTGAACGTTGTCTGGAGACCCGAGTGGTGTGTATACGGGCGTTATCTTGCTGGAAAATGGGGCGCTGTAGGCCATTCAGGAACGGTATCAAAATGGGCTGCAGAGCATCGCTCACGTATCGTGCAGCTGTCAGCAGTGAGCCCGTGATGCGGAAAAAGGTGACCAGCTGTCATGCGCAATAGCACCCCATACCATGAAAACCACCTGACGGGCAGTGTGGCGGTCGCGAACGAAATCGGGATCTGTCCGTTCACCTAGGTGTCGCCTGACGCGGATCAGTCGATCGTCAGCACCAAGACAGAAACGGTATTTGTCACCGAAGACCACAGTGGTCCGTTTGTACTCCAATTAGCATGACTTCGGCGCAAAACCAGACGAGTGCTCTGATGGCCGGCCGTCAATGGAAATTGATGTAGCGATTGCTTACTGCGTAGGTTTGCCACATGTAACCTTCGGCTGTGGTATAACATAATTTGCACATCCCGAGTGGATACACGCGCCCTGCGATTTGCATGTTTGTAGCACAGCTACTTCTGGGTAGGGCAATTTCTACGTCGAGGAGTGTAACATCGCTCCATTCTTGTCTTCATAAAGCTCTACTACGACACTACTCCGCCAACGTCAGGTTGCCCTATGATCAATGTCAGTAGACGGCTGTTAGGAGCGTAGATCTGCTCCAACCAACGTCTGCTCACCGTAAGAATCCGTAATTACCATTAAAGCCCATCGAATCCTGTGCGTAATTCCAACTGTCTGGCAACGAATACGTCTTTCGCCGGACCGCACAGGTCCTTCTGCGATGTCTGGCGGAGATGATGCACATCAGTCAAATTAGCCGAATCGACAAAACAGCTTCACCGAAGCCTACGATCTTTTCTATCTCACAAACGCATCCAGCTAGTGATAAGTTTCGCGACGAGCTTTGCGAGGAATTTTCGGTCATTAGAAATGATTAACCCTATGTTACGCTGCTCCATTCCACAAGGAGCACGAGATAAGGCATGGCTCTGGTGGCTATGCCTTATTTCATGCTCCTTCGCAGGTCACACGAGATTTTCTGCAAACTGAAATACACTATCTACCAACAAATAATTGGACACCTGTGATAGCAAAGGAAAACAAAGTTTATTCACCTTCAATAGTTGGTGGAGCCTTCACGAGCGGCGATTACAGCTGCGACCCTCAGGGGCATACTCTCAACCAGGCGTTGTACGACGGCTAGCGGTATTTTATTCCACTTGACTTGGAGAAGACAGGTCAGTTCCTTCACCGATTTCGGATGGTGGGGGCACCCCTTAAGTCGACGCTCCAACTCGTCCGAGAGGTGCTCGATAGGGTTAAGGTCCTGGCTCTGCGCAATCCAGTCCATTCGATTAACCCCATTGTCACCATACCAAGCCATGGTGGACCTCGCAACATGACAGGTGGCATTGTCATCCTGAAAGTAACATGAGTCCACCCCGTAAAACTGCCACAACGTAGGAAGCGAATGGTCATCCAAAATGGTGCAGTAGGTCTCGGCATTGAGTCTACCAGGAATTGCGACCAAGGGACCCGTGCCATACCAGGAGAAACACCCCCATAGCATAATTCCACCGCCGCCGAACTTCACAGTTGGCACAATACATTCCGGCAGGAGGCGTTCTCCAGGCAGACGCCAAACCCAGACCCTGCCATCCGAACGGTAGAGGGTAAACCCTGATTCGTCGCTCCAAAGAACCTGTTTCTACTGTTCAACGGTCCACTGTCGACGTTCTTTGCATTACGTTAGCCGAGCAGCGCTATTGGACTTGGTGATCAAAGGCTTGTGGGCGGCAGCATGTCCATGATAACCGAGCAGATGGGCTTCCTTACGGATGATATTCATCGAAAGAACACTCCCGAATGCCTGTTGAAACTCTTCGCGGATGTGGCTTATCGATTTGGGGCGATTCTTCCGAATTTCTCTGGCCAGCACTCGTCGGTCTCTGACTCCTAGTTTTGTGGGTCTGCCGGGTCAGGGCACATTCCGACAGTCACCTCTCATCTTCCTCTTGCCAATCACGTAGGCCACTGTCGAATTTGGGTACTTCAACTCTCTGGATATGTCACGTATGGATTGGCCATTTCTGTGATAACCGACGATTACACCTTTCTCGAAATCAGAGAGCTCCGAACTGCGTGGCATCTTGCATGCGACTGGTTGCGTTGTTGTTTCCCACACGATACTTAACGGCGGCGGCCGTGACGTGTATCAGGACTGCAGATATCGTCGATTGCAGGGTGTCCAATTATTTGTTGGTAGATAGTGTAGTTTGCATATCCCACTTTCTTGCACATATCTATCAATTTGTAAGCCGTTACACTGACTCCTATATGTTGTGCAATTTCATTGTCCAGCAGTGTATTTCAAAGAGATTATTTCTGAGATTTCATATTTGAGCTGAAATCAGTTCCGTAATGCACAGAAATACATGTGCATCAGAACCCGAAGCCACTTAACTATGTTCGAAGATTTAAATCAATGGAGGTATGAGATATGATACATGAAACGTCCTGTTTCTACAAACTGCACCAGATCTCTTTCTCCAAAGAAATAATTTGAGAGAAAGATTTGAATTACTTTCTCAACGCTGCTCCTGTTTCCTGAGATATAATGTCACTTCTGTAACAGCGTTGTCTTCAGACATACGTAGCCAGGCATCCCAAATGTATTTCATAAATACCCGATAACAAGCTTATTCCAGAGTTTACCATATTACTACTTCTGCAGATGCATTTTTTAAAACAAAATACCTCAAACAGTTTGCCTGCCGATATGAAATCAATAAAAATGCATGCTACTCTACTCCTTCCCACAAAATATTAAACTATGCAAATCTTGTTTGCGTTGAACGAGACACAGCTCCGAAAAAGGTATGAGAAGCAAAAAAACTAGTGTTGTGGTTCCTCTCGCCATGACAAAAATCTTTTTAAATACATTATGTATGTAATGACTAGACAGCCCTGACCTAAAACAGAGTTAATAAAATTCTGGAATAATGCAAAGTTTAGAGCATCTCTGAAAATGGAAATTTGAATACAGTGACTGTGTTAAAATAAAATAAAATTGGAGAGGTTTTTGTAAGTTTAACTACGATTGGAGAGATATAAAGACGTAGAACATATTTTAAATTATTAGAAACGAATAACGTTCAGTCGGAAAGGAAGAACTTCCATGGAAATGAGTGCGCAAGGTTCCACTTCTCCCGGGATGCAATTTATTGATGAGGTTAAAATCGTCATGCACAAAAGTCAAAATACATAAAAACATGCTGGTTTTTTTTTGGCACAATATTGTACTTGCAGTTAAATTAATCCAAAGGTGGTGAAATACCTTTAATCATTAAACATACAAGTTAAAATATGCACTGAAGTGACAGAAAAACAGGTACATACGAGCTAATGCAAAATACATACCAACGCAACGTTACCTGTGGGCGTACTTGGTTGCGTGCGCCAGTGCGTATATAAAGCGATATACATCCTTGCCAGCTGTCAGAGCTGTTTTCGGCATGAGAATGACAAGTAATAGCGATTTAAGCGCTTTTCCAACACGGTGTCATAGTTGGCGCTCCTGAGATGGGCCATAGTATTTCGGAGGTAGAAACGAAGTTCGGATTTTATCGGACGACCATTGCAAGCATGTACTGTGACTACAAGAATTCCCGCAAAACCTCCAACCTACGGTACCAGTGTGGCCGCAAAAAGACATTGAGTGAACGTGACCAACGTCGACTGTCAAGAATCGTTTCACGCGGTAGGCGTGCAACACTCTCGCAGGTATCATCGGAATTCAATGCTGGAGCCTCAACAAGCATCAGCGTCCCGACAGTGCAACGTACCTGCACGATATGAGCTTTGGGAGCAGACGCCCAACTCGAGTCCCCTTGATGTGTGCACGACACAGAGCTATGCGCCTCGCTTGGACACGGCAACACCACCACTGGACACTAAATGACTGGAAACCAGTAGCCTGATCTAACGAGTCGCGTTTCCAACTGTATCCGGCAGATGGAAAGATTCGTGTGTGACGGAAACCCCACGAAGCCATGGATCCTGCCTGTCAACAGGGAACTGTACCGGCCGGTGGGGGTCCCTAATGGTATGGGGTGCGTTTAGCTGGACTGCACTGGGACCCCTGGTACTTCTACAAACGTCTGTGATCGGCCAATGCTATGTGCGCATCCTTTTTGACGTGGTACACCCGTTCATGTCCTGCATTCATGCTGATGGGTTGGGCCTGTTCCAACACGACAATGCACCTCGACACAAGTGTCGGGACGCCACATTAGGGTTACAGGAGCATTCATCTGAGTTTGGGGTGTTGCCATTCCCCCCAAGTCCCCAGATCTGAAAGTGATAGAACACATTTGGGATGCCATGCAACGCGCTGTCGAACACAGGAATCCGAGACCTTGGAAAACACCCGAATTGTGGAACCCTTCTGCAGAAAGTATGGTGTGCATTGACTACAGCATATTTTCAGAAGCTAGTGGAGTCCATGTCCCGTCGTATATCTGCAGTCCTGCGCTCCCGTGGGGGACCTACCAAGTATTAGACTGATGTACCAGTTTTTCTGGCACTTCAGTGAATATAGCGTTAAAAACCACATAAGATTTTTCGACCCTCTCACATGGGCCATCATCAGATGTAAGACGTAGTACCCAACAGCGGAAGTCTTATATACCATAAAATATGATGCCACAGATAAAAACCGAAAAACTATATAAATTGAACAGTACATACCCACGTTCCAGGGGGGGCGATGCATATGGTAAGGCAAAAAGTAGACTGGTCAAACACCAATAAAATAATAAACCCATGTTACGCAGAATTAAAGTTCAATTCAATCTTCCAAGCTTTTGGATATAAGGCAAGGAGATTCATCGTTGCAACTTGATTGTCGAGAGGAATAAATAAACAGGCTTTCCCATGAAGAAGCAGTCAAACTTCGAAGAGGGGGTGTTCAAAATTTTGGTGTCTTTCCAAACAGGAAAATGGGTTCCATTAGCAATACATCTTGAAAGAGCCGTAGATGTAGAACCAGCTTAAACTTTGTTTCTATGTTCGTTAATACAGGCTTTTAATTTCCTGGAGGCAGACCCTATATAAATAAGATCCGTGTCCTTGTAATAGCGTGCCCCAAAAGCGGTGTACCAAAATGACACTGATCTTATTTGTACAATTTAAGCGGTGTACCCCTTAAAGCGGTGGACCAAAATGACACGGATCTTATTTATGAAGGGTCTACCTCCAGGAAATTAAAAGCCCGTATTAACGAACATAGAAACAAAGTTTAAGCTGGTTCTACATCTACGGCTCTTTCAAGATGTGTTGCCAATAGAACCTATTTTCCCGTTTGAAAAGACACCACAGTTTTGAACACCACCTCTTGGAAGTTTGACCAGTCTACTTTTTGCCTTACCATATACATTACCCGCCTAGAACTTGGGTATGTACTGTTCAATCTATTTAGTTTTTCGTTTTTTATCTGTCATTATGTTTTACGGTATATAAGACTTCCGCTGTTGGGTACTACGTCTTACATCTGATGATGACCTCTTATAACGAAGTAAATTTCTCCGTCATTTTTGGTCTACGCCGGGATTCGAACCCGAGGCCGCTTATTCCGGAACAAGTCGCTCTACCAACTGAGCTACGCAGACGATTATTCTGATTCCTATCTGCCTTTATGTCGTGTGCGTCCTGCTGGCAGGTACGTCACACTCTGTGATAGGGTCGAAAGATCTTATGTGGGTTTTAACGCTATTTATTTGTAAATTTAATGATTAAAGGTATTTCACCACCTTTGGATTACTTTAACTGCAAGTACAATATCGTCCCAAAAGTAGTATGTTTTTATGTATTTTTAAGTAATTTATCTTTTGATTTCTCAAAGGTGAGTTGAGGTTCATGAATGACGCCCGTAAAATACTGTTTATTGTGCCAATTTGGACAGCTCTTGATTTCAATGTAACTGTTGACGTCTCTGGGTGGTCGGTTTTGAATATTTCATGGCCACGGCAGGACTGGCCATTAAATGCAAAAAAGAAACAAATAAGGAAATCTGTCAACTCGGTCGTAGAAATGCCATTCCCAAATAGACCACGAGCCCTTCGACGTCGCGCGCGATTGCCGTCAGTTTTACAGGGTAAAACAAAATACAGGACAGGACGGAGAAGTACAGGAGTCGGACAGAATAATGTGAACATTACGCTCAGAGGCGTAACTTTTAATGCAGCTGCGTACGCAGCAACACGCAAAGGTACCCACCATTTTTTGGTTGTAATAACTATGCTTAGAAACCTCAAGCTACTGTTTAAGTGCATTTAAAGTGTCTTGTTGCAAAACATTTTTCAGGACGACAACGAAATGAACCACCTAACGGAGTTCGAAAGAGTGCTAATTGTTGGTGGCCGGCTTGTTGGTGCCTCAGTGACAACAGTCGACAGAGTTGTGGGGGTACCGAGAGCTACTGTGTCTAAGGTCATTGCAGCATACCGTGTTCGTGGCAAAACTTCGTCTGCGAAACACAAGAGCGAACGGAAAATGACCCTGACTGTTAGAGATGGGAGAGCATTAAAAGAATTGTTACCTGTAATAAGAAAAGCACGGCGCCGAAAACTAGTGCGGAACTCAATCTGCATATCCAGACCCTAGTATCTATGAAAACACTGCACAGGGAACTGCATAAACAAGATATTCATGGCAGCGCTACTATTGCGAAACCTCTAGTGACCCGGGTGAATGCACAACGGTGACGGCAGTGGTGCGAGGAGCATACAACGTGGACTGCCGATGCATGGAAGAGTGTAACGTGGTCGGATGAATCCACATTCATACTATTCCTACGTGTGGAGAACACCGTCAGAAGTGTAGAACCCAGACTGTCTGCTCCCAACAGTGCAGCATGGTGGTGGTTCTGTTTTGCTCTGGGCTGTCATATCGTGGTTTTCAGCAGGTTTCCCTGTTCACCTTGAAAGCACGGATGACTGGAAGTGAGCATGAAACCATTTTGGCCGACTAAGTCGTTCCAGTGGCTCAGGCATTGTTTCCTGCAGATGATGCCATCTATCAAGATGATAACGCCCCAAATAACAGGGCTCGGAATGTACAATCATGGTTTGATGAACATGAGGATGAACCTTAAGGCATTCCTTGGCCTCAGCAATCACCAGACTTAAAAATCATTGGGCCACTGTGGTCTGCGTTATAATATACACTGAAGAGCAATTGAATTAGATACAGCTGGCTTTACGCAAATGGGGCGCTGTGGGCGGCCCTGTAAACGGAAACGACATGGCGTATGCAGCGATCCGACAATATAAGGAGTGATGCGACGGGAATCAGTAAGAGTCGGGCGCAGTATGGGTAAGACGAAGGATCTAAGTACATTTGATAATGGGCAAATTGTCGGAACTCGACGAATGGATCACTCCACCTCGGAAGTCGTGCAGGCACTGGGATTTTCACGAGCCACTGTGTCACGGGTGCACCGTGAGTACATAGAATCCGGTAAAACCATCCCTGCAAGATCCAACTGCAGTGTACAACAGCGTGTGGATGAGCGGGGTCATCGTCGGCAAGCTCGCATTGCAACAGCGGATAGACGGGCCACAGTGCAAGAAATCACTCGGAAATTTAATGCTGGTGCACAAAAACGTGTAAGCAGCCACACTATCCAGAACCAACTCTTCGCTATGGGGTACAGAAGCCATCGTCCCAGGAGGGTACCGCTGCTGACCGCACACCACAGGGTGCAAATATTAGCATGGGCGCGTTGAACATCGCCACTGGACCTTAGACATGTGGAGAAATGTTGCCTGGACTGATGAGTCGAGATTCACGTTGGTACATGCGGAGCTAGGTCCCCTGACCTCAATCCCATCGAGCACATCTGGGATGCCATCGAGGGATATGTTCGAGGCTCTGACTCCCTCCATCAAATCTTCGTGAACTGTGGGAGCTTGATCAGGGGTCGTGGATCCGTATGGCTTCCTAACGCCTCCTGTGTCTTGTTGAGTCCATGCCGAGACGAATCGCCGCCGTCATCAGGGCGAAAGGTGGTGCTACACGTTACTAGACAGGTATCTCTAATTCCATTGCTCTTCAGTATATAATGAAACATCTTGTTACCCTCCTCATGCATCTCTTAAGGACCCGGAGCAGTTTCTGCATGAAGAATGGTGTAGCATCGCCATTAAAAATCATCCAGGATTTGTATGCGTCCATTCCAAGAAGGATTTAGGCGGTTTTAAATGCCAAATGTGGCTTCACACTCTATTAGGTGCGTAAAACCTTCTTTTCCTAGGTTTTCACATTCTTCTTTCCAACCCCTGAATAATTTAGTCCTCTACGTCGGACCATGGGATGATTCGAAACTGCAGTTTGACAAAAGGCATCGGAAAACTGACGGTAAAAAGTTTCTTTCCGGGCCTACTTCATGCCACGCAGCCATACGGTGGTTGTTAGAAGGTATCTATTATATCTCAAACCATGAGCGGTGCTTTCTTCATAAGAACAGTGCCAGAACATTTGTCCCCAGCCCGTAGTCCTCTAATATGACAGATGACCGTAAACTGTTTCATTTCCATTGACCCATTTGACCTGCTGCTATGCCTGTGGTAAATAAAAAGAAAAAGGATCATTGACCTCCATGTCAAGCGGCCCAAAGTATCTTCAGAGGAAAACCAAGTTTTGTGAAGAGCTTCCTATTCTAGTCGTGGTTTGCGTTATTAAACTTTTATTTTTTTAATGGAATAAAACATCTTCAAAAATATCGTTCATGCGCTATATTCCCATGTTTCTCTTGAGGTATGCAAATACGCGCAACTCGAAACAATGGCAGTCCTCTGATGGCGAAAACCATAATTCTTTTTCTGATGCATATGAACAAACAGAAATTATGTCTGCGTATCATGTCCTTTTCTATAAATTAAAAATAAATTAGATACATGGAGCCTTGAAATAACAGACTGTTAGAATGACGAACTTTCATATTACATGAATGTAAACTTCTTCAGTCTCTGGGCGTCAACAGGCTAGATGAATGCGATGTTGGCGATTTTGGCTTTTTAATCTACTTTTTTTTTCTTTCAGATGTTGGCGTTTTCATTCTCCTGCTTCTTCTATACGCTTCTTTGTTATGTAACAGGACTTTGATGCGTAATTCTGCAGTTCGATAAAGTGATTTTAAATGTTAACTTCGCATATTTCGAGACATGCGCCGGCTCCTAATTTTCTCTTATTCATTTCAGTTCAGTGGTGTTGACAATTTGTTAGTGAACGGAACTCGCGAGAGGCTCGTGGGACTTCCGAGTGCAAATTGTGGTCCCTATAAATTACCCCCTCAGTCCTCAAGAGGGTCAGATCTTAGTTTGTATATCATGGGCGCACTGAATGAGCGTTGCTTCCCAGCGCCCACGCTTTAACGTATTCTTTGACTGTGAAAATTAAGAGCAGCGTACTCATCTTTCATGGAATTAAATCGTCCTCTTCCGTATCAAGTGGAAGGAGCATCAGGCGTAGTTCCCTCTCCACGAAAGACTTCATTTACATGGTATGTCTCGAGTGAATTTGTTTAGGGATTAGCATTCATGCGATCCGTGTCTTTTTGACGACCCAAGACCCTCTTTTACTTGGGGATGTTGAGAGGACGGTGACATAGTAATCCGGTTAGAGTGTTCCTGATCCCTTTTGGTATGCTTAGCCAGTTTCCATTAAGAAATCGACTTTCGACCCGGGGAAAAACAACTCGTGTTTATTTTGGGGACCCCACGTTTGATTTTGGACTGAAAAGGCAAACTGATCAATATCCCGGATGATGATAGAGTATTGAGACGGGAGCTGCAGATGTTGGTGACTCGAAATGAAAAACGCAATGGTTGACGTGAAGTGCGTGGGAAACAGAGCGGAGGTAAATTACATGCAATACTAGGGGGAAAGGCTGCACACTTATTCTAAACGTGGGGTTATTTTTTATGCAGCAGGGCAACTCAAAAATTCGTTTCCAGCTGCTTTTTATTTGACGTTGTATTGTACTGACATGAATATTTAAAAATAAACAAACCAAAGACGAATCTTCAATGTGTCCGCAAACATTTTCCAGTCAGACCACAAGACGTAAGCTGAAGTTAAAGATTCTCAGGCGTATCTCCTATCTGTATCATGCCATAATAATAATATGGCATTCTCTGATTATGAATAACAGTGTCAACATCAAGTAACAGTTATCACCAAATGTTCTCTGTATGACTCTCCCGGTGCAATAACCATGTTTTCAATTTGTCCTTCAGTCTTTAAGCTTCATTTCGTGCATCGTGCAAGACAAAACCTACAGGGCATACACGTTTTGTGGTAAAAGGTTGTAAGGTTTAACGTAGTGAATGTCTATGTATTAATATTACATAGAGACTAACACAATAAAACCTAACGGTTAGAGTCCGCCGAATGAAACAGCGATGAATACTTACGTTTAGTCTTTACACCACGCAGCTCACATACATTCCAATTGATGACACAATTGTTGAACTAGTAAGCTAGTCAGTCAAAGATAACTTCTATAATAATAGTACAGGCGTCAGTGGCGCACTCAGAGCGGGTGGTCCTACTCCCCCGTGAACACACCAGGTCTTTCGATAACACAGTAGGTCCTTCGATCTCTGTTATTGGATGCTTATTTTTAAATTAATTTGTATATGTTTTTACATATCTATTTTTAAGAAGAACTACACTGCTGGACACCCAAAATGCGACACCAAGAAGGACACGAGAAAGCAAAGCCAGATTTACTGGGCAAATAACATCAAATACAAAGATGAAACGATTGAGCTTACAGGCCCGTGCGACTTGCGGAACACGCAGACATCAATAGTTCGTGTGGCCCCCATGGCTGGCAATAACGGCCGTTACACGCCGCGGCATCGAACAAAAGAGGCTTTGGAAGTGGGCTTGGGGTATGCCGGTCCAGGTTGCTTCCACACGTTGCCACAGTTCATCAGATGTAGCCGCGGGTGGTGCTTGCCGGGCCACTCGGTTGCCGATCAGCGACCAGACGTGTTCGATGGGCGACATATCGAGAGAACATGCGAGCCACGGCAGCAGTGGCACCTGGTGGGCCGTGAAGAATTATTGCACGATGCGTGCCACGTGCGGATGCGCATTGTCCTGTTGAAACGTGGCCGCTGATAGGTCCTGGAGGTTAAGGGAGGAATACAGGCTCCAAAACGTCGAAGATGTAGCGGTGGCTGTTGAGTGTACCGGCGATGCGTACCAGAGGGTGCGGGTGTCATATCCAATTGCACCCCAAACCATAACGCCGGCCGACGGACCAGTATGGCGTTGCATAGTGCAGGCGTCATACAGTCTCTCGCCGCGGTCCCGCCAAACGCGGATTCGACCATCGTGGTGTTGCAGGAAGAAGCGGGATTCGTCGTAGAAGACAATGTCGTGCCATTTCGTAGTCCAGGTGTGGTGTTCAACGGCCCACTGCCGCCGCACTCGCCGTGGTGTAACGTCAATGGTAATCGGAGCAACGGGCACCGTGCGACAAGTCCTCGCTCCTGCAGACGACGTCGAACGGTACATGCTGACACAGGTTGTTACGCAACACACTCTAATTCCTGAGCTCACGTTCTTGATGTGGCGGTGCGAGTCGTAAATGCCCGCCGCACAACATGCCTGTCCTCTCGTTCGGTGGTGTGCCGCGGCTGCAGCAATCGCTCACGTTGGTCCGTCAGTCCCTCCTGCACCCATTAAATCCATAGTCACCTCACTGTGGCTGGATGTCGTTCCACAATGGCACCGATGTCTTGGTACGATAAACCACTGTCGCGATAAGCCACTATTCTTCCTCTGTCGAACTTCGAAACGTGCTAGAATGACTGCCGTATTCTGCGACGAAGCATCAGGAAGCTTCCCACGCACAGGTCCAGCAGCACAACACACTTCCACTACCGCCTTCTGTGCGCTCTTCTTATGGTGCTTCTCGGTGGCGTGATGGGCGCACATGATTTGCATATGTCCTGCAATTCTAATCGTTTGCATGTCCTCTTACGGGCGACGCATGCTGCGAATTTCAGGTCAATGGGATGCTTCCTTTTTGGTGTTGCATTTTGGGTGGCCAGCAGTGTAGAAACCCACTTTAGTATGGCGGAGGAGATATCTTTATCTTTTCCTAATATTTTGGCAGATGTTTTCTACGTTGCAGTTTCCTTTGCATTTTCAATATTTTGGACCTCCACATAGAAATCCTGGGGGTGCCAGTGATTAGCTTTAATTACTAACAATAATAATAAACAGTAACACAACTAGCAAAATTGTGCGGGCAAATATGATTAACTTAACGTATTTTACAGCAGCCAACAATCCACCAAATTCTCCTGAACTCTTATTAGGGTCGACTATAGCACTTCCGAATTGTTACCTATCACATGGCTAACTGTCAGCATTGCTAAAGGTAATAAAACTACTGGATGTGCAGAACGTTTCTTTTTTTGTTTGAGAGTTTAACGACCACCGTGAGTAACTCGATGGGCTATAAGCAGTCACCAGTCCTTAATGTAGCACCACTGTTTCCAGGTAAGTTAGGGAGCTATTGCGGTAAGACAAGTACACTAGCCGCGCTTTTTCGGGACTCGAACCCGGACGATGGACGAAAGCCAGAGCTTAGACCCCTCCGGCGCCAGAGCAGCAGCTTCGGCAAGTAGCATGCGGAAATGAAGAACGCCACCAAGAAATAACACAACTTATAATGGAAAGAAAACTCAAAGAGAAAGTTAGATTTAGAAGTGTACGCCACAGGGTAGGATATTTTCAAGATTGACAGCAAAACACAAACGTTTTTACACATTCATCTGCAGCAAAGTAATGTCACGTAGAAGGTGACATGTAAAATACTTTACTGCGCCGCTACTTTGAATCTAAACCTGGAGCGTCTCGTGTTCGAAATGAGGCGATACTATGTAGAGTGGGGCAGCATTCAGGAACAGCTTATTAAATTAACAATTAGGACATTCATCTTTCAATATCATTCAAGATATTCAAAATGTGCATCATAATCTGTTAGATATATTGCATTTCCGTATATATGAAATATTTACGGAAAGTCAATATATCAAACAGATTAACGGAAAAGGTCTACTAATATTTATTTCCTTATAATCAATCATGCAAGCCCGCAATGATCCCACCTCTTGTCGCAAATGACATAGGATTCCAAAAGAGGAACAGGAAAACTCATACCGACGTTTTCGCGCTAAGGACACACTGATGCCATGTTCATATACACTGAAGAGCAATTGAATTAGAGATACCTGTCTAGTATCGTGTAGCACCACCTTTCGCCCTGATGACGGCGGTGATTCGTCTCGGCATGGACTCGACAAGACACCAGAAGCGTTGGGAAGCCATACGGATCCACGACCACTGAACAAGCTCCCACAGTTCACGAAGATTTGATGAAGGTTGGGGGGGGGGGGGGGTAAGTCAGAGCCTCGAACACCTCTCTCGATATCATCCCAGTTGTGCTCGATTGGATTGAGCTCAGGTGACCTAGCTCGCCAAGGAAGCGAGGTCACGTCGGTGGACTGTTCATCCAACTATTCGGATACAATTCCAGAGCAATGACACGGTGCATTGCTTTGTTGCAGGATGAGGTCCCCATGTTGAAGACGCACAAAAGGGAGCAAAATGGTCGTCCAGGATATCCCGGTAACATTGACCTGTGAGAGACGATGTCACACGTACCAGGAGTCCCATTTCAGTCCACATAAACAGACCCCAGACGAGAATGCCTACCCCACCAGCTTGAAGAGTACCCTGCTGGCAAGAAGGATCCATCGCTTAATGTGGTTTGCGCCGTACTCGTATCCTGCCATCCGCATGTACTAACGTGAATCTCCAATGATCAGTCCAGGCAAAATATTCCCACGTGTCTAAGGTTCAGTGGCGATGTTCCCGCGCCCATGCTAATCTTTGTACCCTGTGATGTACGGTCAGCAGCGGAACCCTCGTGGGACGAAAGCTTTTGTACCCCATAGTGAGGAGATGGTTCTGGATGGTGTGGCTGCTTACACATTTTTGTGCACCAGCGTTAAATTACCGCGTAATTTCTTGCCCTGTGGCCCGTCTATCCGCTGTTACAATGCGAGCTAACCGACGATGATCCCGCTCATCCACACGCTGTTGTCCACGGCAGTTGGCCCTTGCAGGGATGGTTGTACCGGATTCGATGTACTCACGGTGCACCCGTGACACAGTGGCTCATGAAAATCCCAGTGCCTGCACGACTTCCGTGATGGAGTGACCCATTCGTCGGGCCCCGACAATTTGCCCACGATCAAATGCGCCGAGATCCTTCGTCTTACCCATACTGCGCCAGACTCTTACTGATTCCCGTCGCATCACTCCTTATAGTGTCGGATCGCTGCATACGTCATGTCGTTTCCGTTTACAGGGCCGCCCACAGCGCCACATTTGCATAACGTCAGCTGTCTCTAATTCAATTGCTCTTCAGTGTATACTCCACAAAGTCAACACCATGGTGAAGTCTAAAGGTTCTGTCTCGGAAAAAGGCATATGTTGCCCAAGGATGCAAATAAATGCAAAAAAGTCTTCCAGCATGCAAAAATAATCTTCCAACACATCTTCCGAGAAAAAATCTTTTAACTTGGTTTTACTCAGGAGGCTTCCGTCCTTCATGGAATGAAACATTTTTCAGTTTTCTTTTGGGTGCTATCGGTTTTCGAATTTTACAGCTATCAGTGGTTAACCATATTCTATACAGCGTTGACACATGTCACTGATATAGTAAAGTTTTCGACGCACGACTGGGATTCTGGACGACAAATATACCTGGTGAAACTTCTGGGACAACAGAAATTGCCGTACACATTGTTGCTCACTTCAGGTGGACACGGCGCCAAGATTTTGTGCTCAACGTTGACTCTAAGAATTCAGTGAAAACCAAAAAGGCCGAAATGTTCGGATAGCTTTTTAAGAGTAGAAAATTATAATTTTGGTTCACTAGGAATGAATTGCATAATGGAAAAAAATATTTGCAAAACCTTTATTGGACGGCGCATTAAAATACCAGTTCATTAAGTGCATCTGTCTATCAGTGTGTTGCGAGGCCCTTGACCTGCGAAGTACCAAAATTCGTCAGGGAACTGAACATACATGATACTGGAAGCGTAGTGCAAGAATGTTGTACCATGTGGAAATAACTAAGTCACGGAGTTTCTCCAAAATGGATGCGTGTACGGCTTTGCAGTGAATATACCTTCGTTCCAATCATCTCAGAGGTGCTGAGATTAATCTAGAACTATGAGTTTCGATAAAGCAAGGAAATCTTTTCAACACACTTATGGAATCCTTTGATAACGATACGAGCCTTGTGAGCGGGCGCGTTATTTTCTTGGACAAGTCCATCTTCTTGAGGATGAAACGTGGTGATGAAGGGTTGAATTTCGTCCAAAATGATTTTCAGATATGCCGTTGCGTTCAACTGTCCTTTGACTGCTGTCAGGGGGTGGGGGCTACATGGAGTTTTAAGTAGGACTATGCAGGTCGATAAATCAAGGAAAACTTCTCAACGCATTTATGGAGACCATTGGTAAAGATACGAGCCTTGTGTGCGGGCGCGTTGTCTTCCTGGACATGGCCATCTTCTTGAGGATGAACCGTGGCCATGAAGGTTCATCCTCAAGAAGATGGATATGAACTTCATCCAAAAGGATTCCCAGATACGCCATTGTGATCAACTGTCCTTCGAATGCTGTTAGGAGGACCTAATGCGTGTCATTAAGATATTCCACTGCCCCGCCCAATTCCTCCAGTGGCCTGTACTGTTGATATTTGACAGGATGGCTCCATGGTCTAATGTTGCATTTGCCAGATTTAGATCCTGCCATACGCATGATGCAGAATGAACTTTTAATCGTCCCTCTAGATGATTTTTACCCAATCCTCAGCGGTCCATTGTATATATATGCTCACATGCCTCTGTAAGCTCGATTTCGGGATCTGCGCTGACAACTCGGCATGTTAGTCGGCTGTTGTAACCCATTGGTGACATCGTTCGATACGTACCTTTGGGAGAAAACTTTGATATTACAAAGTTGAATTCTGCTGTAATTTTCCAGGAGGTGGCCTATCTGTACGTTTCCACGATTCTGGCCTGTCTCCCTTTATATATATGATCCGCCAGCTACTTTAGTTCACAGGATCCCCAATTGGTGGAAGCATTTTGTTTGTCACATCATTCACAGCAAACCTTTGCTTCAATTGCGGGTAAAAAGAAACCTTAGGAGTACGGTGATGGAGGGAGCCAATGTGGGAATCTGATAATCAATACAGACACTTGACGTGGACGAGGAACATCAAACAGTGGTCATCGCCCTTTCCACGTTTGTAATTGAGTCACGGAAAAATTCTCATTGGCCGCCACCGGGAATCGAACCCCTTTTCCGGTGGCGGCCAATGAGAATTTTTCCGTGACTCAAATATAAACGTGGAAAGAGCGATGACCACTGTCTGATGTTCCTCGTCCACGTCAAGTGTCTGTATTGATTATTCATTCGCCTTCTAATTATTTGTCCTATTGCTGCTTGCCATCTTTGGTGAATTCCCGCATTCTGCGGGGCTCCAAGAAGCAACCTGCCAAATTGGCTCGGCAGTTAGTGTATGTGAGTCTGGAGGAATTCGAGGCCGCTGTGGTGTAGTGGAAGCATATCCGGCGCGTAACTGGAAGACCTTGGGTTCGATTCCCGGTGGCGGCCAATAAGAATTTTTCCATGACTCAATTATAAACGTGGAAAGAGCGGTGACCTCTGTTTGATGTGGGAGTCTGGTGATTCCTTCTTTTACTATGAAATGCGAAGCAAACGTTTTTCCTCATCGGAATCAGTGTGCCTGTTGGCTGGTTGAATTGCACAGCCAATTCACTCTATCCAAATCCTACGTTCAGCCCTTGCGCCATGAATCTCCACGATTCGATCATTCACGCATAGTTTAACAACTTGATTCTTAAGTCAGGCCTGCCGAGAGGGGGCAGGGAGTGTAATTGCCCAAAAGCTTGGGTGTCGGGGGACCCAATCCTAGTGGTCATTTGTCACGAATGTTTAGCGAAAGGGTCCAACAGAGAAGTAAAACATTTGCTGTAAGTTTCAATCTTCGAAAAGGTATGACTTTTAACTCTCTGCACGTTGTGCTGCCGGAGTTCACGTCGTGGTGGACAAACTTTAGGAAGATTTTTTTTATAGTTCTATTGCTAAGTTATTTAAAAAAATTCTTCCTAAAGTTTGTCCACTACGACGTGAACTCCGGCAGCACAACGTGCAGAGAGTTAAAAGTCATACCATTTCGAAGATTGAAACTTACAGTACAATGTGCAACACGTTATATTACACATGTATGTCGAAATGTAAAACATTTGCGCTTCCCGGAGCAGCCGCTTTGGTTCCCCCGCTTGCATTCTCACCTATCACAAAAGCTAAAAAAACAGAAACTTCCCGTAATAATTCTCATACCAATGGAAGCAGGCCAATTTTTGACTCTTCCGAAAAAAAAAACTGCAGTCATTATAACCAAATGTGAGCATAGCCATCAGGCTATTATGTACTCTTCCAGTGTCACTGCCAGAAGCTGAGAGATCTTTCAGTGTTTTAAAAGGCTCAAACTTTATGATGGATCAACAATGGGACAAAAGAGATTGTGTGGACTAACCACTCTTCGTACTTTGAAATTTGACGAAGTAATGACGACTTTGCATTTAAAAGAGCCAGAAGAGCTATTTTATAACTATAAAAAAGTATTAAATAACCAAATTTGTTCATTATAATTTTTTTTTCTATTTTGATATTTAATTGTAAAGTGTGTTTTTGTAAATTAATAACTAATTTGACAAACAGTAACTCTGTTTTAGTTTTCAAATATTGAGTACTCAACATTTAATAAACAGGTTTCAGCTTTAATATTGAGTTAAATGATTCTATGTACAGTATAATATAGTTAAGAATGAATTTCAGAATTGTACATAACCATAAAATAACTAGCCTGTTCTTAGGCGGTTGTTTTTAAGCTTTAAATAAATATTAATATATAGGGGATGTTTCCCGTCCTAAGACGGTGGAATTTTTAATTGAAACAGATTGAAAACTAATCAAATACACGCCGGAATTTTTTGTAAGGAAATATAGTGAAAACTTATATAGTAAGAACTCATTCATATTAGGACTGAAAATTATATGCTATTTAATTCCGTTTTTCAAAAGACCTTGTGATAAATATTTTGCACGGAATATTTGTCGTTGTTCAACAATTTTCCTTGTATTCCAGTTGTTTTCGTGCACGTTTGCTTTGATTTTTCGCGTTAAATTACTTTTTTCCGGCACACATATTATTCCGCTCACGGCTTGTTTTAGACTGTCCTATCCGCAGTTTAGTTTGAAACTTTATTCCGCAGCCTTTTTTGCAAAATAATGTGACATCTGGCATTACAAATCAGAACTATGTAAATTCTCGACAATGTGCTATTGGGGCGACATCTGCTTTTAGATGCAATCTTATTCACTTCGACATCGCGAGATTTCAGTTTGTAGGTTAGAACTTTAGATATATCGATATTTTGCTAAATGTGTAATATAATCAGCACTAAACTCGGAAAATTAGTTAAATTAATAACTATATAAAAATAACTAAAGCGTAAAAATTAATATTTCAACTGAGCTAAATTAAATTACGTTACAAACACAACTTGCCGCGATATTAAGATTTTAATTCGAATTTTGTATATCAGATAATATACTCGAGTCATTGATAATCCAATGTTCTTGAATTAGAACGCGATCACTTTGACATCTCAATATGATCACGACTTTCGTCGATAAAACACTGTTTCATTTTATAGTGTACATTGTTTTGTACCTGTGGTTAATTTAAAGTGTATTAATTTTGCACTCTTCTGAAACCTTTTTATAGCACGCGATCACCTTGACATCTCAATGTGATTACGTGAAAACTCAACTTGGGGGCGACATCTGCTTTTAGATGCAATCTTACTCACTTCGACATCGCGAGATTTCAGTTTGTATTGTAGGTTAGAACTTTAGATGGATCGATATTTCGCTAAATGTATAATATAATCAGTACTAAACTCGGAAAATTAGATAAATTAATAACTATATAAAAATAATTACAGCGTAAAAATTAATATTCCAACTGAGCTAAATTAAATTAACATACAAACAAAACTTGCCGCGATATTAAGTTTTAATTCGAATTTTGTACATCAGATAAATAGAACTCGAGTCATTGATAATCCAATGTTTTTGAATTAGCACGCGGTCACCTTTACATCTCAATGTGATCACGTGAAAACTCAATTTGCCGTGATATTAAGAATTCAATTCGAATTTTGTAGATCGGAAAAACAGAACTCGAGTCATCCAATGTTTTTTAATTAGCACGCGATGACCTTAACATTTTAAAGTGATCTTGTGCTATTATATAGCAGGCAATGACTTCGACATCGCAAGAGTACACACGAATTGATCGATTAGTAATGACGCAGCAATGCAGACGTTCGTGTGACGTCAAGCGTTACAGAAAGGCGGATCTGGGTGTTTATATTATTAACTCTGGTAAAATATTAGCAATATGATGGAAGTGTGTTTTATCGTGTACATAGTTTTGTACCTGTGGTTTATATAAAGTGTATTAATTCTGCACTCTTCTAAAACCTTTTTATGGGGAGGAGGGACTGAGGAAAGATTTGGGGGCCCCGGCCTCAAGATTGCCCAGTGGCCGAAAAATCCTTTCGTCCGGCCTGCTTAAGTGTACGTTTTCTGCATACACGTAAAAAATGTGCATATTTGTCACGTATGGACTCAAGGAAATTATCTAAACAAAGTATTTTTATGACTTCAGAGATCATTCATGGATATTAGTTACTAGTATTTCATAACTATATGAATTTGGGAATATTGAGCAAAAGTATTTTACATAGAATGAGACATCCATGGAGACACCCAAATGGGACGACAAGTGAAATTGATTTTATTATGTGTAACAAAACATTCGTCATAGAAGACTGCAGTGTTCTAAACAAGTTCAACACAGGTAGTGACCATAGATTGGTGAGATGTAAGATGCACCTCAACACTAAACTCGAACGTAGCAAGTTCATGAGAAAAACAAAATGTATTGACATAACCAACCTTAAACAACACCATAATACCTTCAAGTTGGAACTGAAGAACAGATTCTCTGCTTTAGAAGACCTAACATCGGAAGAAGTGGATATTTCTGAAGTTAACAGAAAAGTAACCAAAGCTCTTACGGAAACAGCAACAAAAAGCAACAAAATTAGCTGGGTATAAGAACAAGTTGCATGTGAACAAATTATCAGGAAAAACCAAAATGTTGATGCAAAAAGAAGAGAGATGAGGGCAACTAAAGAAGATGTGACTTCAAAAGTGGAATATATAGAGCTATGCAAGACAGCACGAAAAAGTATCACTGAAGACGTAAGGAAATTCAACTGTGAACTAGTGAGGAAAGCAATTAAAAACAACCAACGCCTAAAGATAGCAAAGGGGCATCTCAGTAAGGGAAGAAAACAGATTATGGCACTGAGAAAAGAAGATGGTTCTGTAACAAGAAATAGAGGCGAAATTTTGACAAGAGTGAAAGATTTCTACTCCAAATTATATGAAAGGGATGATACGTGCACTCCAGACATCATGAAAGGTACCAGTACCAGAATTCTTCCAGTCCTCCCAGCAGAAGTTGCACATGCAATCAAGAACATGAAGCGGGGAAAAGCTCCAGGAGAAGATGGAATTACTGTAGACATCATACAAGAAGCAAGTGGAGAAATCGAAACAGTACTCGCCCAAATTTTCACTCAATGCCTTAACGAAGGGAAGATTCCTGAGGATTGGAACAACGCTACAATGATCCTGCTACATAAAAAAGGTGACGTTGAGGATCTCAGGAACTACAGACCTATCAGCCTCCTATCAGTAGTTTATAAAATCTTCACCAAAGTTCTTTCACACCGCTTGAAGGTAACACTGGACATGGCTCAACCAAGAGAACAAGCTGGATTCAGGAGTGGCTACAGCACAATAGATCATATCCACGTACTGAGAAAACTAATTGAAAGAGCGAGGGAATATGAACTTCCATTATGCATGGCTTTTATCGATTATGAAAAAGCCTTTGATTCGGTGAAATCATCAGCAGTTACAATTGCTCTGAAATCCTGCGGTATTGAAGATGCATACATTAATATTATTAATAACATCTATGAAAATGCAAGTGCAAAGATTCGGCTGTTTGAAAATACAACACACACAAAAATTGGAAAGGGAGTGAGACAAGGTGACACCATATCGCCGAAGCTCTTTAATGCCACATTGGAGGGTGTCTTTCAGTCACTGAGCTGGGAAAACAAGGGGATAAAGATTAATGGAGATTATCTAACCCACCTTCGTTTTGCTGATGACATAGTCATGTTTGCAACTACCCCATCTGAGCTGCAGAGTATGATCCAGGAACTTGCTGACAAGAGCAAAAACGTGGGATTAAAAATGAACTTTCAGAAGAAAAAAGTGATGTTCAATGCTTCGACAAGAAATGAAGATTTATCGATTGATGGAGAAAAGCTGGAGATAACAGACACCTATGTTTATCTTGGACAGCAGATATCAAGTGAGGGTCACATTGATGAAGAAATTAATCGGCGTACAAAACTTGCCTGGAGAGCTTTTGGAAGAAACAGCATAATTTTCAAGAGCAATATGCCATTATGTCTTAAAAGAAAAGTGTTTGATCAATGCATCCTTCCAGTGCTTACGTATGGTGCAGAGACGTGGACCTTAGCTAAAAGAGACATACAAAGGCTGCAGACAACTCAAAGTAGCATGGAGAGGTGCATGCTTGGTGTAACCAGGAGAGATAAGAAGAGGAACTCGTGGATCCGAAAAATGACAGGAGTGGAAGACATCATGATCAGAGTTAAATCCCTAAAATGGCAATGGGCTGGACATACTGCCAGAAGGACAGACCATCGATGGACAGCCGAAATTTTAGTTTGGATTCCAAGGGACAGGAAAAGACCCAGAAGAAGACCACATGGGAGGTGGGTGGATGAAATTCGAAAGTATGCGGGAGTGACATGGAGGAGACTGTAACAAGACAGATCGTTGTGGAGGAAACTTGGGGAGACCTTCGTCCAGCAGTGGATTGATAATGGTTGTCAATGATGATGATGATGATGATATCCAGTGATACTTTAGAAGAAATTATCATGCAGAGAGGAAAATATTTCGCTCCAAGTCATTTATTCATAAGCTGTTTATTTATAAATATAATACCATAAATGGCGCTATGTTAGAATTCAGTCTGCATATTACCACCTCAAAGGCAAACGGCCTAAGTGTTAAGGCTGAAGGGACGGAAAACATAGTTGCACAGCTGCTAATGATTATTATCATGGAATATATGATGCAGTGAGTGTAAGCGCAATTACCAGCAAAGTTGTGAATTGAATTTGATGAAATGGAAAGGAGGTCATCTATATGCAGTGTAAAGACACAAGTTGTTAGAACTGATCCCTTAGGTATATCTGAATTAATGGCAAATGCATCAGAACATCACCATAGCGAACTGCACGAATACGACAACCAACAAGCAAGCTATATAACTGTGGCTCGTGAGGAATTCATATAAGCTCATTTAGGAAACATCGATGCTAGACTTCATCAAAAGAATATGAAATAAGTGTCGATACTTGAGGTTGGACTAACCTCTTTATGGCTGTGTTTCAAATGCGTAAAACTTAAACTGTCTCCAAGTACCTTCTCATTTTGACGAAATTCATTGATTGTTGTTAATGGGTTTGAAAGATGACACGAACGAGAACAGTTGATTATTTTACCTCACTTTCTACTACACTGAATACTGTAAATAACGAAGGCTGAAAATGAATACTGCACTTAACGAAAGCTTACTGCACATAATGAAGGCTGAAAATGAATACTGCACATAACGAAGGCTTACTGCACATAACGAAGGCTGAAAATGAATACTGCACATAACGAAGGCTTACTGCACATAATGAAGGCTGAAAATGAATACTGCACATAGCGAAGGCTTACTGCACATAACGAAAGCTTACTGCACATAATGAAGGCTGAAAATGAATACTGCAAATAACGAAGGCTTACTGCAACGAAGGCTGAAAATGGGCAAATATAAGAAAAAAATGTGTAAGTTTTGAAACGTGACACACTTGTTTATAGGTATCTAGTTAAGATTATATCAGAAGTCCTGACGAATCAGAGGTGAGCTCTAGCCGCCATCTTGAAAAATAAGTACGTTGTTTTGGGTTTTTTGTAAATACCTCGAAAACGGTTGGTTGTAGCCAAAAAATATTATTTACAAAATTGAAGCTTGTGAACTTTCCTACAAAAAAGGTTATCTTCACTTTTTTTGTATCTGTAATAGTTTCTGAGATAATCGGGTGTCAATGTTGTACTGTTTCGGTGATCGCTATGTTATCACTACGGTTTTTCATACAAATAAGCTAGTGATAACGTTAGCGATCAGCAAAACAGTACAACATTGACACCCGATTATCTCATAAACTATTACAGATACAAAAAAAGTGAAGATAACCTTTTTTGTAGGAAAGTTTGTAAGCCTCAATTTTATAATTAGTATATTTAGACAGCGACCAACCGTTTTTGAGTCATTCACGAAAAACCGAAAAACGTACTCATTTTTCAAGATGGCAGCTAGAGCTTACCTCTGATTCGTCAGGACGTTTAACATAATCTTCACTAGATACCTATAAAACAGGGGTCCCAAGTTTCAAAACTTTCATATTTATTTCATCTGAAAACCCTATTTTGACAGGACTAACAGGCCGATATTTGAAGAATAAAATAAATCTTACACATTTTACAATAAATTTCGCATGAAAAACTATTAGACATGCACAAATCATGAAAAAAAAACACTGCTGAGATATCATGATTGGAATACGGGATTACACGATACAACACAAATTTTGAACATGACAATCCGTTTTTTGGTGTAAATATGACAAGGATTGTAAGTTAAATAACAGCATACCCGGGCGCTATCTGGAAGACGCGGATTCGATTCCCGCTCTAAGACGACGAAATTTTAAAGTTTTCGGATATTATCTGACTTACCATCCTTGTCATATTTACACCAAAAAACGGATTGTCATCTTCAAAATTTGTACTGCTGAGATAGTTATGGCAATGTAGACAGTTGAGACAAGAAGAAATTTCAGAAGATTCCTTCGCAGGATTGTAACGTACTACAGAGGTAAAGCACGCGTCAAGACGACAAATCTGCAGCGATATATTCCGTCCGTGTAACTTAGTTGGGACAGCAACTTCCTCCGGAGTGAGGAAGCGCTGATTCGATCTCGTCACGAACGAATTTGTGCTTTCACACGGTTGATATCTTGTTACAAGCCACCAAGCTTGGTGTTGGTGGGGAGGATGAGTATTATTTCGCCTGACTGCGTTATCCTGATATGATGACGCAGTCAGGCGAAATAAAGGTGAATGTTGAATCATATCGATATTGTAGTGTGTAACAACATCGCATAATATGGTTTACATGTCGATAGACGATTACGTGTTTCCGGTGAAATTTGAGCTCCGTGTGTAAATGTTCGGATATTACCAAAAAACTTGACATTTAGCTTTGATTGATTTCAAGTGCTGTAATTATACACTCGTGTTCATAAAAAACAGAACACATGAAAGGAGTCGAACTACGACATTGATTTTTACAGGATATGATAATCAGGCAATATCGAAGAAATTATTAGCATTTCGGCGTCAAAGATGCATGCGTACCGCGCCTAGGCTAATCAGATCGCGCACCATCACAGCCCTGAAACCGGCCGTTTTTCTGTTATAAGCGCTGCGTGGCTCGGTCGACAGGTCAGTGCTTGGTCAACAGTGAGTATGAATGTCTTCACGTTGTGTAAGGCAGTCCTACAGTCACTTTAGAGAGTTATACGGAGGTCGCATTATGGGCATGAGTGACAGCATTTTCCCCTCCGGGAGATCGCCGGTCGTACGGGCCGCAGTGTGTTCGTCGTGACAAGAGTGTGCAGGGAGTGGCACTAAGAAGGGAAGAAAAGGCTCTGGACCTCGTGCGGAGACAACGCCCACGGGCAACCGTCACGTCATGAGAATGTCTTTATGTGACCGTTCTGCATCATGACCGGCGTTGGCGCAGCAGTGGCGCATTGTGACGCATTCTTCCATGTCAGTTGTAACAGTACGCCGCGGGGAATTACAGTTCGAATTGCAGGAGCGTCAGCCCATTCTCAGATTAATATTGCATCGTGAGAGTCTGTTGTTTGACACCCCAACAACAGACGGTCAGGATACAATGGTGTATCGAACAAAGAGAGTGTCGTGATGAATGACACAATATCGTGTTCTCGGACAAAACACGCTTCTGTTTAGGTGAGAATGATGGTCATATGTGCGTCCGCCGAAGATAGTGGGAGAAGCTTCAGGAAGGGTGTATTCGCGCCAGGTATACCGCACCAACATGAGGCATTATGCCTAGATTGATATCGGGGACGAAAGCAGGTCACTTCTCATGAGAGTCCGCACCACCGCAACGACTGAGCCCTACCTCAGTGATATTCAACGACCGGTCGCCCTTCCGTAGCAGTAGGACGTCCCTGGGGCCATGTTTCAGTATGACAATGCCACACCGCATTTTGCAGCAACAACACGTGCCTTCTTCAGGGATAACAAATTTCCACTTCTGCCGTGGTAGGCTAACTCTTCTGATTTATCACCCACAGAGAATCTCTGGGATATGTTCAAGGGACCTGTGCAGCGGTAAGGTTCTCCGCCGGCAACCCTTGATGAACTTTGGACGCGTGCCAATACAGCCTATGTGGCTGTTCCACTGGACACCATTCACATATTATTTGGTTCGATGCCTTCGCACGTGCAGCATGATATACAAGCCAGAGGTGGCCACACCAATTGTTAGCTACATCGAAGCACAACGTACGCATGACACCGAGTTATTAATTATTTGTTCTGCATTGACTAATGAATATATCCTGTAAAATCAAAATTGTAGCTCGAAGTGTTCTGTTTTTTATGAACATGAGTGAGCTGCAACTGCTTTATTTAAAATCCACAAATAGGGACTTTTATGTACGTTTAAACACTACGAATGCTATTCTCCTTCCGACATGTAAGTCTATTGCTTGACATTCTCACATCTTCTCGAGAACGCATTGTGTACGAAAGACGAGAATACATCTCTTCGAGGCCATCTTGACTGGCGTTCTTCAGGAGACAATGTTTTTCTTCCACGCATGTGAATCCTCCATCTGACCTTCCATTTCAGTTTAAACGGCTACAGTTTTCTGTTTGTCTCAGATTCGCCAAGAGTACCAACAAACTTAGAGTCAATCCATAAAAGTTGTTGGACTGAACTTGCAAAACCCATGCTTTTCCTATGGTGTTTGCTCAAGAATTGGCAAAAATTAAAAGCCCCTTCATGTTGCCACCGAAAGGAGGAAAACTCAACGCCGTTGTCCAGAAGCTTTTCAATGATAAACATACTTGCGCTTTGGAAGAACTGTGAAAACACAAGTTTGTCCCTGGTGGAGATCAAAGTCGCGTCCCCTCACTCCGGAGTAAGTTGCTCTCCCAACTAAGCTACACTGACGGAATGTATCGCTTTAGATTTGTCGTCTTGACACATGCTTTACCTCTATAGTACGTCGCAGAACTGTATATTACACTGATAAAAACACAATAGAAAAATGTAAATGTTTCAAATTTTTTTAAATTTCCCGTATTCGCAGTCAATAAAGACTGCTATGTCCGCCCACTTTTGCAGGCAGAAGTATAGGTGTTACGCTCCTTTTTCAGTAATACCCTTCTTTTCATTACTAGAACAAATTTCAATTAAATACTTCCGTGCAAAATACCCTAATCATAATTTTAGAAAAACTCGAAAAATGTTGTCCCAGAAGCTGGCTGATGAATTTTTCGTTAAACTCCGGCAATCCTGAGATCTTTTTGCAAGTATATTATACAGAATATGCATTTGAAAATTAAAGTAGGAACAATAAATTAAATTCAAAGTTTGTCACAGAAAGAAAAAAAAGCCCTTGCTTATAGGTACTCATAATCTGTTGGAAAAAGAGTAACAAAAATTTATTTCCACTCTTGCTTTCGAACATAAGTATTGATCGCTTGCTCATTTTGGAGATGATGAAACATTATAAATGCTTGGAAGCATTCTCAGAGCCGAAGCAGAACTTGGCTTCCGCTTACATGTATGAGCCACGGATACCGAAGCTTAAAATACATTCTTCCAGCTCCGATCTCATTCTTGCCAATTAAACCACCGAAGACAGCCCAGCAACCTCACCTCTCTCTCACCCGCTTTGCTGGGGCCGCATAATTGCATTATCAACCAAGCAGATAAAGGAACATACTCTTGGCCGCTTTCGAAGCTTGCTGACTTGATCTAATAATGCAAATGACAGAGAAAAGGTTTCTTTCATAATTTAATCTTTCATTAAGACGAAGACCGTTAATTTTGACGTCTGCGCCTCTTTCCCTCTGCCTGCTCGAGCGCTATTCTTTCACACAACCGCAGATCACAAGATTTTTTCCTCATGGATATGTAATTAAACAGTTAATCAAAAAACAAAAGTGCGGAAAAACCTCCAATCGGTAAGACTACCGAAAGGAAGGGAACAGAAAAATTGTCAACGCTTTTTTTTTCGATAAGGAATTACTAAACATTCATTTGCGAGAAGTGCTGCCTAGAAAACCATGTGGACATACAGAATTAATGAGGAGCCCCAGCTGATTTCAAATAAGGTTACAAGCTGTAAATTGCAATGAAACTGTGATGTCTTCGCTTAAGATGCATTCACATGCTGCAATTTTAATTGGTTCAGTCCGTAAGGAACTTTATCATGAGAAAACGAATCAGACTGTGCAAGGAATAGCCCACAGGCCAAACGTTGCATAATTTCTAGCTCATCAAGATATGTACCCGAATTTCAATTACTTTAAAATGTTGTATTTGAGTTTCAATTCATTGATTTCCTTTACCTGCCCGCAAATGCATGTATCTTGAAGTAACGTAATCCTATACTCCACTGATTGGGTAGGTGTTCATGGGTGGGGGGTAGCCCAAACTGTTCAACTCCCTAAATAATTAAATATCAAAACAGGCGAGTCATTATAGGACCTAGCCTGATTCTGCCTTCTCCCATTTAGCTCTAGACATGGAAACTAGACAGGAACTCTGACATGTGGTCGAAGTATTGATATGCCATGTATGTATATAATGACCCCGAGGGAACTTATGTGTCTCTTTTCCTCCAGAACGTCAAGTGGTTAATTGCTGTCGCCCTTTTTTAACCGACATATGTATGTTATTGTGTTCTTTTATTTACCCAAAAAAGGTTTCAACAGATTTAAGAAAATCACTGGTATCTCTGTTTTATGTTACTAAAAGCTGTTTTGGGTGATTATTAAAACCATTAAGCTATTACATGCTATCAGCATTCCTGTTCTTTATGGAGTACTTTTTTTCCCTTTACAACGAGAGGACACCCCTATATTTTCTTATTAAAATCCGATACATATATATATATATATATATATATATATATATACACCCACGGACAATGAAATTTGCGTACCAAGAAGGAAGCATCTGATTGAACTGAAATTTTATGGACGTTATGATACAGATGAATGATCCACATGATGGCAAAAACAGAGCTGCAGGACACAGCCCTGTCATTTTCAATAGCTCGTCTCACCGCCTCGTGCGGCGATAAATGTTACAATACGGTCCGGCATTTAGGCGAAGAGACGTCTGATGTTGTCCGGCGGCAAACCGGCCCTCACGAGTTGGACGGTGTGCTCCAAATCCCGGATAGTGCGGCACGGTGGCAGCCGGCGTTTCAACTAGTCCCACACATGCTCGATAGGATACATGTCCGGGGAGCGGGCAGACCACGGAAGTGTCTGGACATGACGTAAGCAGTCCTGGGCAGTCCGAGCCGTATGCGGGCGGGCATTATCCTGCTAGTATAGCGCACCTAGAATCCCGGCCAGGAATGGGAGCACATGGGGCCTTAGGATCTCATCCACATGCCGCTGGTCCGTCAATGATACACGTACCACTACTAGAGCTGATCTGCTGTCGTAAGCAATGGGTCCCCAGACAATAATGCCTGCCGTGGGGGAGATATGGCGCTCGATAGCGAGGTTGGGATTGTGCCATTGACCCGGGGAGCACCACAGCCGGAAACGATGATCATCTGTCCCCAAACCGAAGCGACACTCATCGCTAAACACCACACGTCGCTCTGGCCTGGCACCACTGCACATGGAGCCGGCGATGTAAGGATGTTAATGGCAGCACACGTAAGAGGCGTTGGGATTGCAGATTCGCTTCCATGATGCGTCGGGAAATGGTTCGTAGGCACGCAGGAGCCGCTACATGTGCCGGTATAGTGGACTGGATCACCGTGGGATCCGTTCGTGCCTGGGGCACGATCCGTTGGTCCTCTCTACCGGTGGTTCTCCTGGTCCGTCCGGAGCCGCTCCGCCGTGTGGCAGTGCCATCACGTGTCCACTGCTCCCAACACAGTTGGACGGTATGGTCAGAACGATCCGCGTGGCAGGCTATACGGTGCGCCGACCACCCTACGGTTTTCAGGCCGATGATCCAGTCTTTCTCAAAGTCTGTAAGTTGCGTAAATCGAAGTCTCTGGCGTCTACTCGGCATTCTTGTCACTCTGTACTCTTGCTTAATTCGGCCGGTTCTTTTCGCTTTCATGGGAATTTGACTACACGCCGGTATATAAGGTTGTCGTTTCGTGCTTGCAGCGCCACCACAGGGTGTGCACTCATGCGCATTCGTACCAAAAGTGAATCATTTGCATAACAGCAAGCACTCTAGCTATTTGCAAAGTTTCGCGGTTGTAGCATTTATTCTTCTAGGTTTGCAAATTTCATTGTCCGTGAGTATATATATATATCGTCATTATGATTGTCAACCATTATCAATCCACTGCTGGATGAAGGTGTCCCCATGTTTCTTCCACAACGTCTGTATTGTGCCAGTCTCATCCGTGTTACTCGCGCATACTTTCCAATTTCATCCACCCATCTCCCATGTTGTCTTCTTCTGGGTCTTTTCCTGTCCCTTCGAATCCAGTCTAGAATTTCGGTTGTCCACCGATGGTCGGTCCTTTTGGCAATACGTCCTGCCCATTGAAGGTTCTTGACAAACCTTGTGTTGGTGGCTCCTACATTTTATGCATTCTAGTGGTATATTCCTCGTCCCTCACTCGCCTGTTTCGTGGTCCGCCTGTTTAAAGGTACTGTGTACGTTTCGAGCTTATTTTCTGGCGATATCGTTCTTGTATTTGTTTATATTTCTCCGTTTTCATATCGTTAGCTTGTTTGTTCACGTTTGGAAGCTGCCAACATGGGGACTTCCGCTTTCTCGTTATCATCTCTGGGTGTGGCGGATGCACGGCACGTCGCACTTCTCACGTCCATGGAGGTTGACCTACTATCGTCCTCAGATGTGTCTGCTCAGGTGCCTTCCCAGATACCTAGTACTCTTGCTCCGGTGCCTTCGCTGGCCTTGGCTGCTCCTCCTTCTTCAGCTTCTGCCTCTGCCTCGGTGCCCACTCTGGGTACTACAGAAACTACTGCCTTGCCCTCTGCCTGTACTCCTCTTCCCTAACTGCCTTCTGTGCGTGACGGCGCTGCACAGACTTCTCTTCCGAGAATGTCATTTGCCTCTACAGTTCAGCGCGAGGCGATACTTCTACGTCAGCTTCTTCTCCACCTGATGGTCATTTGCAATCAACACCTATTATTCAGGTATCCAACCACAACGTGAAGGAAACGATTGATGTCAATTCGCAGACTGGCAGTTCATTCCATAACCCTTGGATAAAGGGGTGCTTCTTATTGCTTACCAAATACTCCTTTGCCACGCTACATGGAGGCCCTCTCTGGTCATGTGTCGTCTGCGTCTATTGCCGGAATTTCTCGTGCCCCTCGGGGTGTCTCAGTACAGTTCAAGCACAAGAAGGATGCTGATTTTTTCTTTCACACGGGCTTTCGATTGGTACAAATCATCCGATCTCTTCGCCTCTTTCCAAGCGTCCGGTGAACATCACGTTCTATCCTGTTCCACAGGAAGTGCCTGATACTGCGCTTCCTCTCCTTGTCAATAATGTTTGTGAAATCTCTGGCAAGGTACGTCGCTTTTCTGACGCTCCACGTGGAATCCGATTTGCACACGCTACGGGACCTCGCCGTCAGTTCTCGGTTGTTTTTCCCACTGAGAACGCCTTGGCGGATTGTCCCACAGACGCTACTATAGAAATTGGCTCACGCACGTACAGTTTCAAGGCTTTCGCCACTCACTATGCTACTCACTGTCTTACACAGGAACACACCACTGCCTCTTGTGTGCGCATGCGCCGTGGTCTTTCTTTCAGCTTGTCTTCCGGTGCCAATCACACTGGCTCTTCTATTATCCCCACTTCTAGTGTTTTGCCAGACGCGACCTCTCCTTCTCTCCATCAGACGCGACCTCTCCTTCTCTCCGTCAGACGCAGCTTCTAGTCAAAGAAAATGATCCCTTTCCTCCTCTTCCGCACCGTACGGTCAGTAGCGATGCCATCCACTACTAATGTGTCATCAGCGGAGTGTTCCAACTCAGATGTGTCGAGTGGTACTTCAGCACTCCAAACGACTGGCTCTTATCTGTGTCTCTCGCATTTCGGAACTTCAACTACGGCCGTGTCTGATGTTTCTTTGTTGCCGCACCTTCCTGCTGTCTCGGCTGATGTTCCACCGTTAACCGATGCTGATCGGGAACATACTGATTCCTCGGCGCAGCTTGTGTTCTCGTCTCCTGTTTCAAGGGCTTCTCCAGATCCGCCAATGGATCCCTCCGCCTCAACTTCGTCTTCGAAACTGACTGGTCCTTTCAAAGGCTCTGTGAAACAGAAAAAGGTAAAACATCTTTATGTTACTTTTTCTGTGGCTTCCTGTAGTGTTCCCGATGTTTCCAGTTCAGAAGCTTCTCCGTCTGACGATCCTTCGAACAGTTTGCATCTTCGTTCTGGCTCTATCAATCCTCTCTCAGATGATGAGGTTATACAGACCATATATATGTTTCCTCTTGTTTCTGGCCCACTGTCTAGAAAACAACTTTCACGGCTCTTCCAATCTGCTCGTACAGTTGTCTGTACCAAAACATTTCTCCGTTCACCTGACCTTGATCTGGGTGCAGCGGTGATGCAATTTGAAGCGTATGTTCCCTTTTTCAAATCCCTGAGTGTCACAGATCCTTGATACCAAGTCTTCATGAGACGATATACCCGCCGTCTCTCTTCCTTGAAAGACCTCGTTAAGAAACAATTTTGTGATACCGTGCTTCCTCAAGCCGATGACATTTAGCGCTTCTTCCAACCAGATACTGTTTCTCTTATCCCTCACGTACAGCAATATATTTTTTTTGTTTTTCTTATAGTGCTTTGTGATTATCATTTGCTCTCATTGTATGTATTAGATATACTAGTGTTTTCCTTTGTTGCGGTTCTTTTCATACTAAATTTGATAACTTTGTTCTTATTCCCTTGTTCATATGTTTATAATGATGTACATGTTGGACTTGGTATCGAACGATATGCCGATCTGATTTTCCTTCTTTGTGTACACTAAAGTGCCAGAAAAACTGGTACACCAGTCTAATGTTTGGTAGGTACGCCATGGTAGCACAGAACTTCAGAAATACGACGGGGCATGGACTCCATTAGCTTCTATAAATATGCTGTAGGCAATGAACACCATACTTCCTGCAGAGCGTTCTACAATTCGAGTGTATTCCGAGGTCTCGGATTTCTGTGTTCCATAGCGCGTTGCATGGCTTTCCAAATGTGTTCTATCACGTTTAGATCTAGAGACTTGGGTGAGAAAGGCAACACCTCAAACTAAAATGAATGCTCCTCTAACAATAATGTGGGTGTGAAGGTGCATTGTCCTGTTGGAATAGGCCCAACCCATCAGCATGAATGCAGGACATCAACGTGCGCACCTCGCCAGAAAGGATACGCACATAGCGTTGGCCGGTCACCGACGTTTGTAGACGTACCAGGGGTCCCAGCGAAGTACAGCTAAACCCACTTCATACCATTATGGACCCCCCCACGAGCCAGTACATTTCCCTGTTGACAGGCCGGATCCATGGCTTCATGGGGTTTGCGCCACACACGAATCCTTCCATCTGCCCGATACAGTTGGAAACGCGACTCGTCAGACCAGGCTGCTTGTTTCCAGTCATCAAGTGTCCAGTGGTGGTGTTGCCGTGCCCAAGCGAGGCACATAGGTCTGTGTCGTGCATCCATCAAGGGGACTCGAGTTGGGCGTCGGCTTCCAAACTCCATGTCGTGCAGGATACATTACATAGTCTGGACGCTGATGCTTGTTGAGGCCCCAGCACTGAATTCCGATGATGCCTGCGAGAGTGTTACACGCTTATCACGTGAAACGATTCTTGACAGCCGACGATGGTCACGTTCACCCAATGTTTTTTTACGGCCACACTGGTATCGTAGGTTGGAGGTTTTGCCGGAATTCTTGTAGTCACGGTACACCCTTGCAATGGTCGTCCGTGAAAATCCGAACTTCGTTTCTACCTCCGAAATGCTATGACCTATGTCACGAGCGTCAACTATGACACCGTATTAAAAATCGCTTAAATCGTTATTACTTGTCATTCTCATGTCGAAAACAGCTCTGACAGCTGGCAAGGGTAACTATCGCTTTATATACGTACTGGCGGACGCAACCGAGTACGAGCATAGGTTACGTTGCTATGTATTTTGTATAAGATCGTCTGTACCAGTTTTTCTGGCAATTCAGTGTACATCGTCATTTTACTATATGTGTAAATTGATGTATTCTTCTGTTTGCTCTCCAGTTTGTGTTGTAGATAAACCAGATTTTTCCTCTTATGTATGTGTTTCACGATAGCAATAAACTAGACACTTTTGGCACACGCAATCACCACAACCAAAGCCTTTGCCATTTCAGGGATGCTCCGATCATGGTTTCTTCTACCCTTCTCATTTTTCTGATCCATGAATTCATCTTCTTATCCCTCTTGGTTACCCCAAGCATACACCTCTCCCTGCTTCCTTAAGATGTCAGCAGTCTTTGTATGTCTTTTTTTAGTTAAGGTCCACATCTCTGCACCATGCAACTGGAAGGACGCATTGATCAAACACTTTTCTTTTAAGACATAATGGCATATTGCTCTTGAAAATTATGCTGTTTCTTCCAAAAGCTCTCCAGGCAAGTTTTGTACGCCGATTAATTTCTTCACCAATGTGACCCTCACTTGATATCTGCTGTCCAAGATAAACGTACGTGTCTGTTATCTCCAGCTTTTCTCCATCAATCGATAAATCTTCATTTCTTGTAAAAGCATTGTACATCACTTTTGTCTTCTGAAAGTTCATTTTTTAATCCCACATCTTTGCTCTTGTCAGCAAGTTCTTGGATCATACTCTGTAATTCTGACGAGGTATTTGCAAAAATAACTAACTCATCAGCAAAACGAAGGTGAGTTAGAAAATGTCTATTAATCATTATCTCTTTGCTTTCCCAGTTCAGTGACTGAAAGACAGGGCAGCGGCCAGTGGGACATATAGACAGATGGTGCTACGAATCACCGGCCGGAGGACCGGACTAAGCTGCCATCTGATGCTGACCTTGGCTACTTTCAATGGACGCTCTTTATCTTCTGATTCAAGGCTCCTTGAATTGGAAGAGGAACTACAAAGGATCAAGCGGGACATCGTCGAGCTAAGTGAGGTAAGGAGAAAAGGAGAAGATCTCATTGAACTGAAAAGTGGACATGTCTTCTACTATCGCGAGACAGTATTGACATAACTAGTAGTGTTGGATTCGTACTAAACAAGAAACTGAAGGATAAAGTTAAAGAAGTTGAAAGTTCCTCTGACAGAGCTGCACGACTCGTTATCCAACTCTCAAGAAGATACCAGGCTTAGATTATTCAAGCTTATGCACCCACCACAAGTCATCCTGAAGAAGAAACCATCGAAGAATTTTGTGAGGAAATTCGTCATCTAAATAATAAAGGCAAGCTGCACTTAAAGATCATTATGGGAGATTTCAAAGCGAAAATAGTGCATCAGCAAAAGGAATGAAACTTCAGAATGAAAATAGGGCAACAGCAATAGGGAATGAAACTTCAGTAGGTAAATTCCATCACGGCAATAGAAACCAGCGTGGAAATACTCTCGTAGAGTTTTCAGAGGTAGAAGGGTTTTTCATCAGAACTCCTTTTTGAAGAAAAACTTACAAAGAAATGGACATGCAGGCATCTCAATGGGTTGACAAGTGAAATTAATTTTATTAGGTGTAACAAGATATTTGTCATGGAAGACTGCAGTGTGCTGAACAAGTTCAACACTGGTAGTGACCATAGATGGTAAGATGTAAGATGCACGCACCTCAATGCTAAACCCGAGCGTGGCAAACTCATAAAAACAACAAAGTGTACTGACATGGCCAACCTTAAAAACATCTTGATACTTTCAGATTGGAATTGAGGAACAAATTATCTGCTCTAGAAGGTTTAACGTCAGAAGAAGTGGACATCTCTGAAGTTAACAGAAAACTATCCAAGGCTCTCATGGAAACATCCACAAAATTAGCTGGTACTAAGGACAAGTTGCATATGAACAAATTATTAGGGAAAACCAACGTTCTGATGCAGAAAAGCAAAGAGACGAAGATAATTAAAGGAGATGTGACTTCCAAAGTGGAATATATAGAGCTATGCAAGACAGTAGGAAAAACTATCACTAAAGACGTAAGGAAATTCAACTGCGAAATAGTGAGGAAAGCAATTAAAAACAACCAAAGCCTGAAGAGAGCGAAGGGACATCTCAATAAGGGAAGAAAACAGATTGTCGCACTGAGAAAAGAAGATGGTTCTGTAACAAGAAATAGAGACGACATTTTGACAAGAGTGAAAGATTTCTACTCAAAATATATGAAAGGGATGATACATGTACTCCAGACATTACGAAAGGTACCAGTACCAGAGTTCACCCAGTCCTCCCAGCAGAAGTTGTACATGCAATCAAGAACATGAAGCGGGGAAAAGCTCCAGGAGTAGATGGAATTACCGTAGACATCATGCGAGAAGCAAGTCTAGAAATTTAAACAGTACTCGCCCAAGTTTTCACTCGATGCCTTAATGAAAGGAAATTCCTCCTGATGATTGAAACAACGCTACAATGATCCTGCTACATAAAAAAGGTGACATTGAGGATCTCAGGAACTACAAACCTATCAGCCTCCAATCAGTGGTTTATAAAATCTTCACTAAAATTCTTTCACACCGCTTGAGAGTAACACTGGATATGGCTCAACAGAGAGAACAAGCTTGATTCAGGAGTGGTTATAGCATTATAGATCATATCCACGTACTGAGAGAACTAACTGAAAGAGCGAGGGAATATGAACCTCCGTTATGCATGGTTTTATCGATTATGAAAAGGCCTTTGATTCGGTGAAACCATCAGCATTTACAATGGATTAGAAATCTTGCGGTATTGAAGATGCGTTCATTAATATTATTAATAACATCTATGAAAATGCAAGCGCAAAGATTCGGATATTTGAGAATACAGCACCCATAAAAATTGGAAAGGGAGTGAGACAAGGTGACTCTATATCTCCCAAGCTCTTTAATACGACATTGCAAAATGTCTTTCAGTCACTGAACTGGGAAAACAAAGGGATAAAGATCAGTGGAGATTATCTAGCTCACCTTCCTTTTTCTGATGACGTAGTCATTTTTGCAACTACCCCGTAAAAGCTGCAGAGTATGATCCAGGACCTTGCTGATAAGAGTAAAGATGTGGGATTAAAAAATGAATTTTCGGAAGACAAAAGTGATGTACAGTGCTTTTACAAACAATGAAGATTTATCGATTGATGGGGAAAAGCTGGAGATTACCGATACCTACATTTACCTTGTACAGCAGATAACAAGTGAGGGTCACATTGATGAAGAAATTGATCGGCGTATTAAACTCGCCTGGGGAGCTATTGGGAGAAACAGTATAATTTTCAAGAGCAATATGCCATTATGTCTTAAAAGTAAAGTGTTTGATCAATGCATCTTTCAGGTGCTTACTTATGGTGCAGAGACGAGGACCTTAACTAAAAAAGATATACAAATACTCCCGACAACTTATAGAAGCATTGAGAGGTGCATGCTTGGTGTAACCAGTTGAGATAAGAAGATGAACTCGTGGATCAGAAAAATGACAAGAGTGGAAGACATCATGGTCAGAGTAAAATCTCTGAAATAACATTGGGCTGGACATATTGCCAGAAGTACAGCCGACCGATGGACAACCGAAAGTTTACACTGGATTCCAAGGGACAATAAAAGACCCAGAAGAAGACCAAATGGGAGATGGGTGGATGAAATTCGAAAGTATGCGGGAGTAGCATGGAGGAGACTGGCACACGACAGACCGTTGTGGAAGAAACTTGGGGAGACCTTCATCCACCAGTGGATTGATAATGGTTGACGACGAAGACGTTGATGATGATTATACATATATAAACAACTTAGTTTTTCGTCACCGCTGCTTCTGACGGTCAGATTTTAAAAATTCTTCCTTCGTCGGACAGCGTTTCTAATGCAGAATGTTTTGCAAATGATTTCAATTTTTTCTTAACGAAGGAGTTTGCTGCTAGAAGGCATAAATTCACTTTTTTGTTTGCAATATATTTGTAGAAATATCTGCGCTTCAAAACACCCGATTTCAAAACTTCCTTTCGGTCAAGTGCTACTAATTGCGAAAAAGTTGCTTGCGCATTTTTTATCCAATATAATACAAAATTTCCCCGCTGGGAGCATGGGAGCGCAGATATTTAATATGTGTTTTTCGATATCGCCGCTTCTAAAAGCCCGATTAAAGAATATCTCAGAGCTTATAAATCTTCATTGCATTGCAAGTCTTCTTTGGAAATATTTGTCATACATTCCTGTCTTTCTTTATGTAATTCGCAGTTATAGTTCTAGGTGATGTTAGTGTGCACTTCTGTTTGCGACTGCATCTCCGCATCTAAAAATCTTCTTATAAGAATCTTTTTTTACTATATGCCATTCGTCGCAGTAAAGATTGGGAACATTATTCGTTTTAGTTAGTACAGAGTTTTGCCGCTAGATTGCGCGAATGTCGAAACTTTTTTCTTGCTATCTCTGCTTCCGGAAAACGTTTTGAAAAGGAAAAATGTTTTTCGTTAGCGTAATTTTTACTATGAAGACATTTTTCTCATAGTTTTTTCTCTTTTATTATTCAAAATTATTCCGCCAGGCAGCGTCTGCGTATATTTCTATCTGAAATCGTTCATTCGATTCTAAAATTTCCTTAGGATGGTCTTCATTACTAAGTGTATTTTGCACTAATTTCCTTTTTCTTAAGTCACGCACAGTTTTCCCGTAGGGACCGTAAAATTGCATCACGTTTTCCACTATATCACTTTGTTATTGCGCGATTTCAAAATCCCTTTCAACTCTGATGTCTTCCTCTATGAGAACCTTTTTGTTCGCAGTTTTGAAGTAGAACCCTTTTCAGCTGCTAGTGAAAGTCAATTGCTGTTTCAATTTGTGGGTGTTATATCGATTGACGAATTCCGGCTGTCTATTTTTGTAACTGGTTCCATTCACAACAAATAATGCCGCTCATTTTGCGTATTTAAAATAACACGCAGTTTTTCCTTGGTAATAAAAGTGTTCCTATTTTCTGCTGAATTCTTAGTTTTTCTAAAATTCTGCTTTGAAAAACATTATTCCATGTAGGAAAGAATTCGAAAGACCTACTCATTACAGCCGAAAATCGGTGCCATTTTTTGATTTCATTTCCGTGAACAGAAATGTTAAATTAAAAACGGTTGTTATCCAGTAAGATGCAAACAAGATAAAATATTCAGTAACTTCATATATTAGCAAGAAATATTGAAAAGTACATTGCAAAGCATTTTCTGAAATTCACGGGAACCATTTTCATGATTCCTTTCATAAATTAACAAAGCATATTTCTGATGCAATCTTTTCCGTGAAATGCGGGGGAAAAAATTGAATTTCGCGGATTTTTCGAACGCCAGGAAAATTCCGAATTTTCAGAAACTTTTCCGCAATTCCTTTCTTATACTGACTGTAAATTGGCATTTCTAAAATGTGTTAACGGAAAATTCTGAATTTAAAAGAAACTTTTCAGCAATTCCTTTCGTATATTAACGGAAAATTCTGTTCTTACTTTTTCCGTATACATATGGCTGAAAAATTCCAGTATTGGAATGATTCGCCAGAATACAAGGAATAAGGTTTGATTAAAAACTAAATTGAATGAATGATGTTTATTTAACAGTATGTAGACTCCTTAAGACATGCTATTATAGCTATAAATACTAAATTTTATATTTAGGAGTTTTGTGAAATTATAACTGGCGTGCAAAACTTGGGGACGGACACTAGTTCCGCACAGTGAAACACACAAGCTTGAGGCGATTTGCATAACGCAAGCGGATCAGTAGAAAGACAATGCGTATGCAAATTTATTTCCGAAATGTGATGTCTCAGGTCACATGAAAGCGCTGAAATGGATATAAGGAGCATCCCGCAGCAACGCAGGAAACGGAAAGCGAAAGTGTGGCGTTGTAAAGAGGTTCAAGTGGTTTGTTCGTGTGTCGCAGAAGAGAAAACGTACACACCGAGACATTTAGATGACTTTACACGTGGTCGAATAATCGGAAAGCTGGAGGAAGGGCGAACTGTAACGGGTGTCGTCGACGAGTTCGGCGTGACCCATAGTGTTGTTTCACGTGCGTGGAAGACCTTCCAAATGAGAGGAACAGCTGTTAGAAAGGTCGGTGGTGAACGGCCACGGAAAACAACAGCAAGAGATGACCGATATATGGTTCTACAGACCAAACGTGATATACGCAAGACAGCAGACAATATTGCAAAGCAACTGCAGATGACCACAAGACGTGCCGTATCGGGGTTCACTGTTGCCTGACGTCTACATAAAGGTGGACTATTTGCCCGACGACCTGAACGTTGCATCCCATTAAAGCCTACCCATTGGAGACATTGATTACAATTGCGTAAGGAACACAAGGATTGGGTCATAGAGCAATGAGTACGGTACTCTTCACGGATCAGAGTCGTTTCCGTACCACGAGCGATTCTCGACGTCAGCTGATCCGGAGAGAGGTAGAAACACGTTATCGACTGGCTAGCATTACCGAAAGAGATCGGTATGCCGGTGTTGGTGTACTCGTCTGGGGTGGCATTATGCCGAATGATCATACTGAGCTCCCCATTTTCGAAGGAAGTGCCATAACCGCAAACCGCTACTGCGATGAGGTGCTCCTTCCCCATGTACGCCTATTCCGAGGTGCCATTGGTTCCGAGGTCGTGTTTATGGACGATAACGCGAGACCCCATCGTACAGGTGCAGTAGATGAGCTGTTGGAAAGTGAGGACATCACTCGCAGGGATTGGTCTGCGTACTCCCCGGATCTAAATACCATAGAACATGTGTGGGAAGCCCGGAGACGTCTTGCGGCACACTGACATCCGCTGGAAAATGTCCATCAGTTGAAACATGCACAACGAGAGCAATGGTCAAAGTCGAGCCTAGAATTCATCGAAAAGCCTCGTTTTAAGTATGGCCAGACGCTGCAACGTAGCCATTGCTGTTAGGGGACATCATATTCCTTACTGACGACCATCTCTTTGCTCTAGTCCATCTGTAGAAACCATGGCTCTGTACCATGGTGTGTACTGCTTTACGATTATTTCTTAGTAAAAGTCCCAGTGTACACTTTTGTATTCGTTTTTGCACATGTGTTTGTTCATTCCCCCTTTTAGTACATACTGAGGTCTCTGTGGTATGACATTCATCTATACAGACCAAGGAGGTTAGAAGTAGGAGGAGATGGCAACAGCCCCTCTCCCTGTGCTTCTGGCGTGACAATACTTTTTATCAGCTGACTACGCCAATGCGCCTAATCCGAGAATCTCCTGTATATCTCTATGGGGAAATAACGATTTTGAACGGTTTTTTCGGACCCTTACTCTACCCATACAGGCATGAAAAAAATTGAGGCTGAAATATTCATTCCCATAATAAACAAGAAAGATGACACCGAATTTTCGGGTGTAATAAGCACGTCTTTTGAATGCGTTCTGACGCAAATTAAATTTATCAAAGCTATTCAAAGTCAATGGAACCGGTATGGAAAATAATAGTATCTGACGGAAGAAAGAAGTTTTTCAATCGGGTTTTTAATTTCTCAGATATTGCTGTAATCGGAATCGTGAGCTTACGCCCTATGGTTGCAGACTTGTGCGTAAGAAAAACATGAATTTATATGAGAAACATTTCCCATCGGAAACGCTTTCCAACATAGAAAGAATTTTTCAAATCGTACTCTTAGAAACAGAGATATCGACAAAAATAAGGTGTGACTTTACGTCCCCTGGTGGGAAAACCATGCATTATTTTACGAAGAAAGTATCCCAAAAGGGTTTTGCATACGAGTGGTATCGGACCAAGGAAAAAAAAATTAGTCGAGTTTTCAGGAGCCCAGATTTTGGTACAAATACATCAGAATCAGAAATTAACACTATGCCCCCTAGTGGACAAACCATTCTTTACCAAACATTAGAAAATATGTGAAAAATATTTTCCATCAGGTCTTGTATGCGACACAGGAAGAATTTTTCAAATCGGAGTTTTAGAAGCAGAAATAACGCAGAAAACGCACTTTACCTTTGTGCCCCCTGGCGGAAAGTCTATGATTTACTTGAAAATTTTGAATTTATAGGGAAAACATTTCGCATCGGAAACACTATCCAACAAAGAAGGAATTTTTCAAATCGGTCTCCTAGAAGTAGAAATATTGACAAAAATATGATATATATCTACGCCCCCTGGCGTAGAAACCATGCATTATTTCAAGAAGAAAATGTTACTAAAACGTTTGCCGACATGTAACGGTCAACAAACGACTTTTTTTTCAATCGAGATTTTGGAAGCTCATATTTTGCTGCAAATACATCAGAAGCGGAAATCAAGACTTACGCCACCTGGTGGCAAAACCACTTTTTACATAAAATTGTAAATCATGTGCAAAGGATTTCCCATCAAGAGCTGTATCCGGTGCAGAAAGAATTTTTCAAATAGGAGATTTAGAAGCAGAGAAGTAGGGGAAAGCAATTTACCTTTACGCCCACTAGCGGAAAGTCTACGAATTACTTGAAAATTCTGAAATCATATGAAAAATATGTCACACTGGAAACACTATCTATCAAAGAAGGAATTTTTCAAATCGGACTCCTAGAAGTAGAGATATTGACAAAAATAAGATATACATCTACGCCCCTTGGCGTAGAAACCATGCATTATTTTAAGAGGAAAATGTTTCTAAAAGGTTTGTCGGCATGAATACCATCGGTCTACAAACGACGTTTTTTTCTATCGAAAATTTGAAAGCTCATATTTTGCTGCAAATACATCAGAAGCGGAAATTTAGGTTTACGCCCCCTGGCGGCCAAACTATTTTTTTTACAAAAATTAGAAATTATGTGTAAACTATTTCCCATCGGGAACTGTATCCGCTGCAGAAAGAATTTTTCAAATCGAGGATTTAGAAGCAGAGATATAGGGGAAAACCGAATTCACCTCTACGCCCCCTAGCGGAAAGTCTATGAATTACTTGAAAATTTTGAAATTATATGAAAAACGTATCACTCTGAGAACATCAGACCCATAGTGATGCATGGAGCAGGAACTTTCCCGTGGCGAGTTTGCGGGAACTTCTACGCAGACCAAAAGAACGAAAACTATTCCATAATCGAAAGGAAATCGTGGACTTTACCGGGTTTATAAATACAGTAAATCAGCCAGCCATACTTCTTCGTCTTTCAAGAAATTAAGACTTAAGTACGTTGCTGATGAGCAAATTTCTCAGGTCTTAGTGAAACGCTGTGCTGTATTTTATTTGCGAGGAAAGTCGTTTTTTCCCTTTACCGGCTGTGAAATGAACACAAGTCGTAAGAGTGAGCAGCTCAATTGAGTGCTTCCCATCGTTGTTCTTCTGTGTTTGAGTGCTTCAGATCGTTGTTTTTCTGTGTTTGAGTGCTTCCCATTGTTGTTCTTCTGCGTTTGAGTGCTTCCCATCGTTGTTCTTCTGTGTTTGAGTGCTTCCCATCGTTGTTCTTCTGTGTTTGAGTGCTTCCCATCGTTGTTCTTCTGTGTTTGAGTGCTTCCCATCGTTGTTCTTCTGTGTTTGAGTGCTTCTCATCGTTGTTCTTCTGTGTTTGAGTGCTTCCCATCGTTGTTCTTCTGTGTTTGAGTGCTTCCCATCGTTGTTCTTCTGTGTTTGAGTGCTTCGCATCGTTGTTATTCTGTGTGTGTGTGTGCCGAAGTTAAAGGTCTGTGCTTTCGTTTAAGATCCCTCACGAGTTGGTGAGTGCTTATTTTTTTCATTATCAGTGTTTCAATTTCCACACCGAGCTGGTCGTTTTCTTCGTTAACCCTTGCCATTGCTTATGGCATCTGCCGATGAGGGCGCTGTTCTCGCCCGCATCGCTGCAGCTCCTCGCGTCGTTTCCTCAACGTCAGTCGCAACGGACCAATCCTCTTCGTTTGCTAGTGGAGAGCCTCTTAACCTTCCTCCTGAGATTTGCAATTCTTCTCCTGCCCGGGTCTCAGACTCTGCCATTGAGAACGTGGATATGACGCCCCTGGCCTCTGCTGACGAGGTTGAATTCATGGACGTCTCTGATGGCGTCGCTAATCTGCCCTCTACAGTTTCTACTGCCTCTGCTTCCAGTACATTGTCTCATGCTGCATCAATGCCTTCCAAAAGAGGCGCTTCTGCACGCACGTATTCTGCGGCTGCCTCTGTTATTCCACCGGCTTCCTCCTCGTCTCGTCTTCCCCCTATGGATTCTTACGTTACTTTCAACGGTGACACCATCTTATTAGACATTACCGAGAACTCTCCTGCTGGTCAATGTATTCATTCGACCCTCGAGTTGGGGGTTTGTTTTGATGCGCTGCCCAACACTCCTTTGAAGTAGTACAGCTCCGCTCTCAAGAAGATGCTTCCTTCTGGTGCCATCACCCACCTCACCCAAAAGCCACGAACTGTGATTGTTTATTTTTCGAAGAAACAATATGTCGAGCATGTCTTGTCTCGGGGCCTATCAATTGGGAGTCGTCACCTCTTAGCCGAATTCATCGCTCAGCGTCCTGTTCTGGTTTCTCTATATCCGGTACCCCCGAGATCTCTGATGATAGCTGTGTGCTGCACTTAATCGATGCGGCAGAGTAGTAGACCCAGTGAAGACTCCCTCCTCTTCCCCCTCTGATCCCGATGATAAACAAATCAGTGGCTTCTGTAGAACTGCTCGCATCATCTTCCCGTCGGAAGAGCATCTCATAAAGTTTCCACGGTTCCTCGATGTTCGTTGCGGTAACGAGCGCCGCCGGATTCAGCTCCTCACTTCTGCTCATTGCTCACGCTTCAAGGCGCGCGGTCATCAGCAGGCTCATCGCCTCCATGCAGAGCCATTGGCTCCTGCAGCTCCAGGGCAGCATTCTACTTCTTCCTCCGTTTCTGCTGCCATGCCTCCTCTTGCGTGTGCACCTCCTGGATCCAGTTCTGCCAAAAATCTGATTAAAGCCTTCGATCAACACGCGTCTTGCGATGTTGCTTTCTCCACTCTGTCGGATTTTCCTCTGCTTGACTCCTCCTTGCCTTCCCGTGTTCTCTCTCCATCAGAGGACATCACGGCTGATCTACAAGCTTCATTCACCGTTGGCACTTTTGCTCCCGGCGATGAGGTGGACCTTTCCTCTGATTCCACATCTCCTGTGTCATCGATCCACAACAAACTTCGCTCTACTACCAGTACCGAGGCCCGGAGGAAAAAGAAAAAGTCCCTTTCTCCAACTGGCCGCCCACATCGTTTCACCCGTCTAGCAAGATCCAAGAATCCCTTGTCACGTTCTAGCTCTTCCTCTTTAAAGTCCAAGGGTCTTCTGCCAACGTTTGAAGATTTGCTGACTATGTTTACCTCTTATCCTTCAGAACCTGTCTCCTTTGAAGATCTTTACGAGTTTCTCACTTATAAAACAAATCGGGAGGCTTCTCTCATCTTTTTACAGCAGTTTGAAGCAGTTCGTCCCGAGGTCTTCAACCAAGCAACCTCCATCCTTAAATTCCTCCGGCATAATGCCAAGCAACCCGACTACGTCTTGTGGTATCGTGGTATCATCAATCGCCTCCACACATTCCAGAAAGCTACCATAGCTGCCCTTCATCCGACGTCAGACTTACCCATTCAAGGTCGCCACTCTGAATTGTAGGGGGTTGATAACCTCCTCGCTAACGCTCTCGTTCTGAAAGATCTCTCGCCCCTTGTCACCTACTTACTCCTTCTGAAAAAGACGAACTGCCACTCCTTGGCACTTTTTCATAGATGGCGCACTTGGGACTTCACCTTTCACCATGCTTTTCGTTACTCTGTGCACGGTGGTCTCGCTATTGGTGTTTGTCATCAGTTTCGAACCACCCTGTCTTCACTCTTCGTCCGCAATCTCTGCCGAGATCTTCTACAGGAAATCTCCTTTACTCTAGCTGGAATTCGTTTTCATGTCTTCAACATTTACGTACCATGTTCCTCTACGTACCTATCCTTGCTGTACACGAGCCTCCGGGAAGCCCTCTCTCAGGTTCCTTCCTCTGATCGAGTGCTTCTCGGTGGGGATTTCAACTGCATTCTTAGCCCGTCTCTTGATCGCCCGCCAGTGCCTCGTGAGCGCCGCACGGACCTAGTCGTTCATTCACCGTCGGCACTTTTGCTCCCGGCGATGAGATGGACCTTTCCTCTGATTCCACATCTCGTGTGTCATCGATCCACAACAAACCACCCTGTCTTCACTCTTCGTCCGCAATCTCTGCCGAGATCTTCTACTGGAAATCTCCTTCACTCTAGCTGGAATTCGCTTTCATGTCTTTAACTTCTACGTACCATGTTCCTCTACGTACCTATCCTTGCTGTACACGAGCCTCCGGAAAGCCCTCTCTCGTGTTCCTTTCTTTGATCGAGTGCTTCTCGGTGGGGATTTCAACTGCATTCTTAGCCCGTCTCTTGATCGCCCGCCAGTGCCTCGTGAGCGCCGCACGGACCTAGTCGTTCATTCACCGTCGGCACTTTTGCTCCCGGCGATGAGATGGACCTTTCCTCTGATTCCACATCTCGTGTGTCATCGATCCACAACAAACCACCCTGTCTTCACTCTTCGTCCGCAATCTCTGCCGAGATCTTCTACTGGAAATCTCCTTCACTCTAGCTGGAATTCGCTTTCATGTCTTTAACTTCTACGTACCATGTTCCTCTACGTACCTATCCTTGCTGTACACGAGCCTCCGGAAAGCCCTCTCTCGTGTTCCTTTCTTTGATCGAGTGCTTCTCGGTGGGGATTTCAACTGCATTCTTAGCCCGTCTCTTGATCGCCCGCCAGTGCCTCGTGAGCGCCACACGGACCTAGTCGTTCATTCACCGTCGGCACTTTTGCTCCCGGCGATGAGATGGACCTTTCCTCTGATTCCACATCTCGTGTGTCATCGATCCACAACAAACCACCCTGTCTTCACTCTTCGTCCGCAATCTCTGCCGAGATCTTCTACTGGAAATCTCCTTCACTCTAGCTGGAATTCGCTTTCATGTCTTCAACATCTACGTACCATGTTCCTCTACGAACGTATCCTTGCTGTACACGAGCCTCCGGGAAGCCATCTCTCAGGTTCCTTCCTTTGATCGAGTGCTTCTTGGGGGGATTTCAACTGCATTCTTAGCCCGTCTCTTGATCGCCCGCCAGTGCCTCGTGAGCGCCGCACGGACCTAGTCGTTCATTCACCGTCGGCACTTTTGCTCCCGGCGATGAGATGGACCTTTCCTCTGATTCCACATCTCGTGTGTCATCGATCCACAACAAACCACCCTGTCTTCACTCTTCGTCCGCAATCTCTGCCGAGATCTTCTACTGGAAATCTCGTTCACTCTAGCTGGAATTCGCTTTCATGTCTTCAACATCTACGTACCATGTTCCTCTACGTACCTAAACCTGCTGTACACGAGCCTCCGGGAAGCCCTCTCTCAGGTTCCTTCCTCTGATCGAGTGCTTCTCGGTGGGGATTTCAACTGCATTCTTAGCCCGTCTCTTGATCGCCCGCCAGTGCCTCGTGAGCGCCGCACGGACCTAGTCGTTCATTCACCGTCGGCACTTTTGCTCCCGGCGATGAGATGGACCTTTCCTCTGATTCCACATCTCGTGTGTCATCGATCCACAACAAACCACCCTGTCTTCACTCTTCGTCCGCAATCTCTACCAAGATCTTCTACTGGAAATCTCCTTCACTCTAGCTGGAATTCACTTTCATGTCTTCAACATATACGCACCATGTTCCTCTACGTACCTATTCTTGCTGTACACGAGCCTCCGGCAAGCCCTCTCTCAGGTTCCTTCCTTTGATCGAGTGCTTCTCGGGGGGGGGGGGATTTCAACTGCACTCTTAGCCCGTCTCTTGATCGCCCGCCAGTGCCTCGCGAGCGCCGCACGGACCTAGTCGTTCATTCACCGTCGGCACTTTTGCACCCGGCGATGAGATGGACCTTTACTCTGATTCCACATCTCGTGTGTCATCGATCCACAACAAACCACCCTGTCTTCACTCTTCGTCCGCAATCTCTGCCGAGATCTTCTACTGGAAATCTCGTTCACTCTAGCTGGAATTCGCTTTCATGTCTTCAACATCTACGTACCATGTTCCTCTACGTACCTATCCTTGCTGTACACGAGCCTCCGGGAAGCCATCTCTCAGGTTCCTTCCTTTGATCGAGTGCTTCTTGGGGGGATTTCAACTGCATTCTTAGCCCGTCTCTTGATCGCCCGCCAGTGCCTCGTGAGCGCCGCACGGACCTAGTCGTTCATTCACCGTCGGCACTTTTGCTCCCGGCGATGAGATGGACCTTTCCTCTGATTCCACATCTCGTGTGTCATCGATCCACAACAAACCACCCTGTCTTCACTCTTCGTCCGCAATCTCTGCCGAGATCTTCTACTGGAAATCTCGTTCACTCTAGCTGGAATTCGCTTTCATGTCTTCAACATCTACGTACCATGTTCCTCTACGTACCTAAACCTGCTGTACACGAGCCTCCGGGAAGCCCTCTCTCAGGTTCCTTCCTCTGATCGAGTGCTTCTCGGTGGGGATTTCAACTGCATTCTTAGCCCGTCTCTTGATCGCCCGCCAGTGCCTCGTGAGCGCCGCACGGACCTAGTCGTTCATTCACCGTCGGCACTTTTGCTCCCGGCGATGAGATGGACCTTTCCTCTGATTCCACATCTCGTGTGTCATCGATCCACAACAAACCACCCTGTCTTCACTCTTCGTCCGCAATCTCTACCAAGATCTTCTACTGGAAATCTCCTTCACTCTAGCTGGAATTCACTTTCATGTCTTCAACATATACGCACCATGTTCCTCTACGTACCTATTCTTGCTGTACACGAGCCTCCGGCAAGCCCTCTCTCAGGTTCCTTCCTTTGATCGAGTGCTTCTCGGGGGGGATTTCAACTGCACTCTTAGCCCGTCTCTTGATCGCCCGCCAGTGCCTCGCGAGCGCCGCACGGACCTAGTCGTTCATTCACCGTCGGCACTTTTGCACCCGGCGATGAGATGGACCTTTACTCTGATTCCACATCTCGTGTGTCATCGATCCACAACAAACCACCCTGTCTTCACTCTTCGTCCGCAATCTCTGCCGAGATCTTCTACTGGAAATCTCGTTCACTCTAGCTGGAATTCGCTTTCATGTCTTCAACATCTACGTACCATGTTCCTCTACGTACCTATCCTTGCTGTACACGAGCCTCCGGGAAGCCATCTCTCAGGTTCCTTCCTTTGATCGAGTGCTTCTCGGTGGGGATTTCAACTGCATTCTTAGCCCGTCTCTTGATCGCCCGCCAGTGCCTCGTGAGCGCCGCACGGACCTAGTCGTTCATTCACCGTCGGCACTTTTGCTCCCGGCGATGAGATGGACCTTTCCTCTGATTCCACATCTCGTGTGTCATCGATCCACAACAAACCACCCTTTCTTTACTCTTCGTCCGCAATCTCTGCCGAGATCTTCTACTGGAAATCTCCTTCACTCCAGCTGGAATTCACTTTCATGTCTTCAACATCTACGTACCATGTTCCTCTACGTACCTATCCCTGCTGTACACCAGCCTCCGGGAAGCCCTCTCTCAGGTTCCTTCCTCTGATCGAGTGCTTCTCGGTGGGGATTTCAACTGCATTCTTAGCCCATCTCTTGATCGCCCGCCAGTGCCCCGTGAGCGCCGCACGGACCTAGTCGCCCTCCTTCAAGACCTTGTCTCGGACTTTTCTCTAGTTGACGTCCACCGGCATCTTCATCCTACGGACACCTCCCACACATGGCGTTCGTCTGGGACGCGAGCTTCCCTGACCTCTCGCTTGGATCGCTATTATGCTTCGCCATCGCTCCTTCCGGCAGTGACATATTGTCTCCATCACCCCACATCGTCCTCGGACCACTGCGTGGTGACTCTTACCGTGTTCACCGCGTCTCCGCCTTCTCGAACAGTCCGCCCATGGACTTTCGATACTACCCTGCTTGGTGATTCCGAGTTCTGTTCTTCCATTCATGCCCGTCGGGAGAGGGGAGCTGCAGTCTACTCCCTGTGCACTTTTGTATTGGTTGGAGACCAAACAACAGCTCATTCTCCACATCCTCCAGCTATCTTTTACGGTGAAGACCCTTCGATTGATGCAACTCGATCATGCTCGACAGATGCTATCTCTCATCAGTGTAGCTGATCCGCTGTTCCCCGTATACCAAGCTGAGCTCAATACGCTACTGGAACCCCTCAAACAGCAAGCCCTCATCCACATTCGTTCACAACATCTCAATCCAGCGGATTGCTCATACGACTTCCTCACATCTATGGAGTCAGATCGCCGTACCTCTACTTCGCTCCGTCACCTTCGTCTTCCGTCTGGCACCATCACCTCCGATCCGGATGTTATTTGCTCTCAGGTACGACGGTTTTTCACCGACAAATTCTGTGAAATTCCTCCTCTTTCCTCCTCTGCTTCTGCTCATCTTCTCTCCAATGTACCTCAGGTCCCCCTCATCTTTCTGCCTCTCTTTTTCTCTCTCCTACTTCTTGTGAGCTCTCCGATTCTTTCTCTTCTCTTAACCCTCACGCTGTTCCGGGTCCGGACGGCCTCCCTTTGCTCTTCTACCGTACTTTCTTCTCCGCGCTCTTGCTTTTTCTCCTCTGTGCTCTAACTGTTGCTTTTCACTGTTCTACTGTCCCGAAGAGTTTCACATATTCACATATTGTTTTTTTTTTCAAGAAAGGAGACCCTCTTGACTTGGGGAATTGGCGTCCTATCTCCCTCCTTAACCTACACTACAAACTCTATACTAAACTTCTCTCCCGCCGGCTTAACTCTATTATCCCGTACATTCTTTCTCCTAATCAGACTTACACCGTTCTATCTCTCATAATGTTCAGCTTCTCTGCGCCCTTCTTCACCTTGCTAATGCACGCTCTGAGCCTCTTGCCCTTTTCTCTCTTGATCTTCGCTCTGCTTTTGATAATATTTTTCATACTTATCTTTCTAACACTCTTCTCAGCTTTGGTTTTCCTCCCTCCTTTGTTTATCTCTTTCTCTCTCTACCGAGACGCCGTTTTCCACGTTAAGACGGCCTCTTTTCTCACTGCGCATATCCCCTTCTGTTGTGGTTTATGACAAGGCTGCCCGTTATCAGGGTAACTCTTCGCCATCGCAGTGGAGCTGTTCCAGCGCTCCGTGCAGCAGTCTCTCCATCAGGCGTCTTTACCACCACCAGTTGCAAGCTCTCGGCACCACTCTATCTCCTGCGCCGGTTACGCTGATGATATCACCGTGTGCATCCGTACTGATTCTCAGTTCTCTCAGCTCCGTCATCTTTTTGATACCTATGCCTCTTTCTCTGCTGCGGAACTCAATGCCGCCAAATGCACTGGACCGTGGTCTGATCGTACAGACTCCCCGTGGGGGGACACCTGGTCCTTGTTGGCTCAGTGCTTCCTCGGGTGTTTCTCGGCTCGCCTCATGCCTCTTCAACAGCTACCCGTAGTGCGCTTCGTCCTCGTCTCATTCGAGCAGCTGCCCATTGGCTCCGTGCCCAATTCTGCAAGTCATTTTATCAAGGAGCCAACCTTGCACGCACCCATCTTATTTCTCTGTGTCAGTACTCCTGGATTACCTCATCTACTCCACTTTACTGCCTCCGAGAAATCACCAGTTGCCTCACCCGTGTCGTGTGATACAGTCATCACTGGGTCGCTGTCACCAAGCTCTGTCTTCCTCCAGTTCATGGTGGAATTGGGTTCATTGATGTTCAGCTCTACTGTCGAGCCAGAGGCATCGTCAGGTTCCTCCCTTTTTTCACTGCTCCTTTTCCGTTGGCCATCGTTTTGCGCGACGTCCTCACCTCCCCGCACAACCCTCATTTTGCTTTCTCCTCTCTCGTACTAATGGATTGCTTTCCTTCTCTTCCCTCCAAACTACCTCCTGCCTATTCTTAGGCCCTCACTTTCCTGCGTTCTCTCCCTCCTATTCGCTCCCCTCCCTCTTCTACTCTCGGCCTTCTCTCTGAACCTCTCTTCTTTTCCTTGCTACTTCGTTCCCATCATTTTCCCTGCTTCGCTTTCTTCTCCTGGCTTCGTGCTGGGGTATTAACGGTCCGCGACCTTACTAACACTGACCTTTCCTGGCGCTCCTTTTATAGCCTTCCGCCTGCTATTCTCTCCTCTCCTTCAGCTCGATACGTCTACGACTCTCTCTGCTCTGTTATCGTTTCTCAGTTTCCTGATCTCGCACCTATTCTTGGCCTTGTCTCTGTACTTTCTGCTCCGCAACCACTCCCCTTCTTTCTGCGTGTCTCTGGAATGTGTCTTCCTCTGTTCTCGTTCTCTACTAAATCCCTCAATCGGGTTTTCTCCTTCTCTGCTTCCCCTTCACCTCTCCCTACCCACGGTGTCCCTCCTGCTACTGTTTCTACTGTCTGGGCTGCTGTCCGCTCCCCTCTCTTGTCCCCGCTTTAACTCAATACCCACTGGCTCTTCCTTCACAACTAGCTCCCCGTTTCATCCCTTCTCCACCGCATGACACTTCTGTCTTCCCCTCTTTGCTCCTTCTGCGCGCAGGAGGCGGACGTTCCGCACGTCTACCTTTACTGCCCTGTGATACTACCTCTGCTACATCTGGCGTTCTCCATTGCTTGTCGCTCCTGCACCGTCGACCTCACTTTTGCAGCATACCAGCATCTACTCCTCTGTGCTCATCCGCCTGTGCTCCTTTCACTAGTGTGTCTTTGCGTTTTTGTGTTGGTGAAACACGTCATCTACATGTATTATCAGCAAATCCGCAGTCTACCTCCTACCGCGTCTTCCATTCAAGTCAGTGCTGCCCTATTCGGACATTTCCGCAATCGCCTCCTCTCCCGCTTACAGCAGGAATATCAGTCTGCCATCTCCGCACGCCGTGAAAGCTCCTTCTATGCTACGTGGTCACCAGTGACCCCGTGGTTCACTGTTAAACCAAATCCGTTACATGTCACGATGAAGTAAGACTCTACGTTAACGTTTTGATGTTATTTCGCACTCCGGTGCCCCGCCTGTGATCATTTTGTTCTTCCTCAAGCATTGCTCTGTTTGCATCACGTTGTAAATTTGTCATTACTCATTCAATGTACATATCATCGCTTTTACCAGTTTGCATCATTCCTGTTCTTTTGTTTTCTTTGAGACGATTCCATGTTGTTCGTCTCCTCTGTGTTTTACATTAAAGCGATTCTGAAACCACCTTTGGCCTTAATTCATTCACTTAACCTTCGAGACATGCTTTCGACAAGGTCTTGGAGCACAGCGATAGGTGTCCGCTTCCATTGAGTACATAATGCTGCCGCTAACTGTTGCTTAGTAGTAGGCCTTGGTCCCAAACTTCTTATAATTCATCCCATAGGTGTTCTATGGAATTAATGTAAGCGATCTGTGCTGGCCAGTCCACGCAATATATATGCTCTAATTAATCCCATATATGTTCTATGGGATTAAGGTCAGGGCTCTGTGCTGGCCAGTCCACACACGATACGGAATTGTCGTCAAACCACGCCGTAACAATCCTCGCTTTATGGCTCGGTGCATTATTCTTCTGGTACCAACAAGGCTCGGTTCCATAGTATTGCCACAGAGTTGGTACAGCATAATTGTCCAGAATATCGAGGTAGACGTGCTGGTTAACAGGTTTGTCCACGATAACCAATGAGCCGGGACCATACCACCAAAAACACCCCCACACGAGCACACTGATAGCTCCAAACTTGAGCGTAGGAACAGTACACTGTGATAAATAGCATTCCCCCGGCATCCGCCAAACCCACACACGACCATCAGACTGATGGATAATGTATCTGGATTCATCAGTTCATAGAACCCGTTTCCATTGATCTACGGTTCACAATAGATGTTCTTTACACCGTGCTAAACGACGAGTAACATTCCGATTAGATATGGAAGGCTTATCAGCAGCCACGCGACCACGGTAACCCACGGAATGAAGTTCTCTGCGAAAGATACGTGTACATACCGAGGTTACAGCATTTTTACTCACCTGTACACTGAGGTCTTGTGCAGTACGCCGTCGATTAGCTGTAACAACTCTCCTGACTCTCCGACGTCTTCTATCACTGATTTTCTTTGGTCTGACGGTAGGTTTTGCTGTTTCAGGCACTCTATGTGTCTTCCATTTATTCGTGTACATCAAAAACAGTTGACTTGGGTATGTTTAAACACCTCTCGGTTTCCCTTATGGACAATCCACTAATATAACACCCAACAATCTTTCTTTTCTCAGTGCCAGTTCTCTCCCGCCACGACATTTTCACTCAATCTCACAGTGCGATATGATCTCGGTTAGCTGCAGGCTTGTTTTTAAAGCGTTTGCAGCTGTACCGTGCATCTTAACAACGCAGCGGATCCGTTCATTTGCTTTTGAAGGGTGTCCGATGACTTTTGTCAATATAGTGTATATATGTATATATACAGTATATGATGATGTATAGTTCTATACATAGTGTATCATGTATACTGTAATTCTACGTACAGTGTGTTATGTACAATTTATATAAAACACATCTACGAGCTTCAAAAAAGTCCCTCCATAGTGATGTTAAGGCTGTTCTACTTAATTTTGATGGCGCTACAGTCAATATTTTTGAATTAAGTAACTTGTTGTATGTTTAATTTCATTTTTGCTGTTTTCTTGATAACATATCAGGCTTCAGAGCATGTTTTACAGCAACACCAATTTTCACCTGCCTCTAATGAGTTGAAAGTTTCCAAAATGTGGATGCTGATTTCATCATTGCCCCTCAGAAGAAAGGAACACTCATCAAACTGACATTCACATTTTGGAAACTTTGAACTCAACACAAGCTCGTGAAAATTGGTGTTGCTGTGAAACATATTCTGGTTTCTTAATGAGATGAAACAGCTTCCAGAATTCCCTCTTCCCCTTTTAGTTTTCAATATGCACGTGTTTGAGAAGACAATAAAAAATGAACTCCGTTTATTAGGCGTATAAATGATGACAAACAAAGAGATGCTAGCTTTTGCTACCTCCGGGTAGCTACATCAGGCATTTAGTACTTAAGATCGGAGAATCAACGGGAAAAATACTTCTAAGAATGTAAGTAAGTTCAAAATGAACAAGTTAGTAAAATCATGCAATGCATTGATTATGATACGCTTTCCAACATACCAGAAATCATTACTCAAGTTATGAGGATAATGGCTGTGGAATACATCTCGCTCCTGTGCCCTGACCTTTGATCCCATTTCGATGATATTCAGCACAACTGGTTCAGTATACCTCCGAAATAACATGATAAAGGTTTGTCGCAATCGAAGCAATTTTACGTAAGTTATGATGCATAAGGGCTATGGAATAGATCCCGCTCCTGTGTCCTAACCTTTGACCCCCATTTCGCCCATTTTCAATAGGATTCATCCCCAGGCAGGTCCCTACAACATACTAACATTTCATCCAAATCGAAAGATTTTTACGTAAGGTATGACGCATAATGGCGATGGAAGTGATTCCGCTTCTATGTTCCGACCTTTGACCCCATTTCGGTCACTTTCAATAGGGTTCCTTCCCAGGTGTTCCCCTACCACATACTAAAATTTCATCGAAATCGAACGATTTTTACGCAAGTTATCGTGCGGACCAACATACGCACACAACGCGTGACGTAATGAGATAGATGGCGTGACCGCGCACCAGCATCTGAATTGCGAGAGTATGACGTCATAAGATTTCTAAGCATGGATAACATTAAAAGAACGACGCCATGACACTAAAAACTTGGTAATTCGGGTTGGTTATTTAACCCACTAAACGAATTTTCCTAAAGTCGAGATCAAGCTAAACCGATTTCTAGTACCAGAAAACAGTAGGTTAACGACTTTCATCCAAATCCTTAGAGCCGTTTTCAAAATAAAATTTACATACATACAAGAAATGCTCCTTTAAGGTGAACGTCAAGTAATTTTGCTTCCTGTACTTCGAATGGAAAAATTTCTGTACACATTTTCTTCCGAATTATTGCGTTCCCAAGTGATGAAAATTTGAACATCGATTAAAATATCTTCATTTTATAACTTGGAATATTTAATATTTTCTAAAACATAATCATAACAATGCAATCCAACATTTGTTTGTCTACTGACGTCATGAAAGAGCAGGTCGCGCCATCTTTTTTTTGGTTTCCACACCACCAAAGGAAAAGTTATTGATTTTTAATATAATTATGGTTATGTTTTAGAAAATATTAAGTATTACAAGTTATAATATGAAATTATTTTAATCGATGTTCAAACTTTAATTGTGAAGGAAATGTGTACAAAAGTTTTTCCATTGGAAGTATAGGAAGCAAAATTACTTGACGTCCACCTTAATAATATGGGATAAGGGCGATGGAATGGATCCCAATCCTATGTCCTGGCATTTGATCCCATTTCGCCCAATTTTTTACAGGGTTCGTCCCCGGGTGGACCTCTACCACATACTAAAATGTCATCGAAATCGAACCATTTGTACGCACGTTATGACGCATAAGGGCAATGGAATGCATCCCGCTCTTATGTCTTGACCTTTGACCCCACTTCACCCATTTTAAATAGGGTTCTTCCCCAGACGGTCCCCTACCACATAGTAAAATTTCACTGAAATCGAACCGTATTTACGCAAGTTATGATGCATAAGGGCAATGGAATGGATCCCGCTCCTACGTCGTGACCTTTGACCCTATTTGTCCCATTTTCAACAGGGTTTGTTCCCAGGTGGTCCCCTACAGCATACTAAAATTTCATCGAAATCGAATCATTTTTATGCCAGTTATCGTGCGGACGGACGGACAAAGCTGGAGCATATACGCTTCTTCAACCTACGGTTGGAAAGCGTAAACAAGACACTTGCACGATGTCAGAAGTGGCTAGATCTCAGGGCCGGGCGCTCACATGGAACATAAAGAAGTCGGTGCAATATCATAGGAAGACTCGCATCATTTATACGCTAATAAACGGAGTTCATTTTTTGTCGTCTTCTCATTAATTTGACGTTCAGAAACCCGCTTTTTCATCTCTTTTATATATATATACAATCACGTATTTTTTGGCCTCTGCGCCTTTTTCAATCTCTTTAACATTGAATTCATCTATATTAGTAAATAAGACATTAATTCCGTCACGACATGCAATGGAACGGGATGTTAGTCACGTCAAACGAAAACCTCTGAATGTTCAATGCAAAAGATGCCATGTGAAAAGTAACTCTCAGTCTTACAATGTGACACGTGGGGTGTGAGAGAGTGAATCACCAGAGAAGCAGGTGGCAGGCGTTTTCCGGTATCTTGCTCTGGAGAATCCCAGTGAAAACAAACGGAAAGGAAGTATCGTTTTACGATATAGTATCGGTGAGTCTAGCGTCTGGTCGGTGAAAATCTTCTATTGTTTAAGAAAGAGACGGTGATATTCTTGTACGACAAATCATTTTTTACTCCGCTGGCACCAGTATTGAGCACAAAGTTTTCTTTGAAATATTTTTTTTATATTTCAGAAACCAAACGGAAATAAAACCAGGTCGAAGTTGGGTCAGCAATGCCTTGACTCGACCCGTTTGATCCTCAATAAATTGTCTACTCGCTTACCCGTGACCTGTTTCCATCTCTAGTTCGTATATCCTATGAAACGGGGTAACATCAATTAATAAGGAAGGCAAACAGTAGGTCATTTAAACTTACACTGCTCCACAGAGAACATACCACAGCAGGAGATAGGGACTACCTATATCTGGATTCAACAATTCGCTGCTTTCAGACGTCTGCCTCGATCACCACACTCGGCAGCAAGCCATAGCAATCCCACAATCCACAGCGGACGACACTCGACGAAGTGTACAGAACGCTATAGACATTTCAGTATCGACACGGACAGTGAATCAGAGATAGGCTTAGATAGACAAATAGATGTTACAAGCAGATTGATGCCAAATTAATCAAGCAAGTAGACATGCCTTAGAAAACTTGAAAATTTCATCATCCCAGAACGAGAAGGATGATGTAATTTTCGTGCCAAGACGATGCAATTTTCAAGTTTGATGAGGCATGCTTACTTGATAGGCTTAGCTAGCATTGAGCTTTCGCCAGATATCGTGACGACTTCCACTCACAGCAACACATCTTTTGAACCTTGATGTTACAGATTTGCTTGATTTTTAGTATATTAGTTGTACATATGGAACACATGGAAAATCCTAGTGTTTAGATTTCTTGAAGTAGCTTTTTTTATACCTGTGTGGACGAACAAATGGAAGCATGTCATATTCACTGACGAGACTCGCTTCAGTCTCAGTAACGACGATCGCTCATTGAGAGTTTGGAGACAACGTTGTCACCGAGTTGATTTGTAGCCATCTGTGACTGTTGAATTTTTTTATTTCTACTGTTTTTCGAAAATTACAAATAATGAAACATTTGGGTGCCCTTCATATTCACTGACGAGACTCGCTTCCGTCTCAGTAACGACGATCGCTCATTGAGAGTTTGGAGACAACGTGGTCACCGAGTTGATTTGTAGCCATCTGTGACTGTTGTATTTTTTATTTCTGCTGTTTTTCGAAAAATACAAATAATGAAACATTTGGATGCCCTTCATATTCACTGACGAAGCATGTAATATTCACTGACGAGACTCGCTTCCGTCTCAGTAACGACGATCGGTCTTTGAGAGTTTGGAGACAACGTGGTAACCGAGTTGATTTGTAGCCATGTGTGACTGTTGTATTTTTTTTATTTCTACTGTTTTTCGAAAATTACAGATAATGAAACATTTGGATGCCCTTCATATTCACTGACGAAGCATGTCATATTCACTGACGAGACTCGCTTCCGTCTCAGTAACGACGATCGCTCATTGAGAGTTTGGAGACAACGTGGTCACCGAGTTGATTTGTAGCCATCTGTGACAGTTGCATTTTTTTATTTTTACTGTTTTTCGAAAATTACAAATAATGAAACATTTGGATGCCCTTCATATTCACTGACGAAGCATGTTACATTCACTGACGAGACTCGCTTCCGTCTCAGTAACGACGATCGGTCGTTGAGAGTTTGGAGACAACGTGGTTACCGAGTTGATTTGTAGCCATCTGTGACTGTTGTATTTTTTTTATTTCTACTGTTTTTCGAAAATTACAAATAATGAAACATTTGGATGGCCTTCATATTCACTGACGAAGCATGTCACATTCACTGACGAGACTCGCTTCCGTCTCAGTAACGACGATCGGTCGTTGAGAGTTTGGAGACAACGTGGTTACCGAGTTGATTTGTAGCCATCTGTGACTGTTGTATTTTTTTTTATTTCTACTGTTTTTCGAAAATTACAAATAATGAAACATTTGGATGGCCTTCATATTCACTGACGAAGCATGTCACATTCACTGACGAGACTCACTTCCGTCTCAGTAACGACGATCGGTCTTTGAGAGTTTGGAGACAACGTGGTTACCGAGTTGATTTGTAGCCATCTGTGACTGTTGTATTTTTTTTATTTCTACGGTTTTTCGAAAATTACAGATAATGAAACATTTGGATGCCCTTCATATTCACTGACGAAGCATGTCATATTCACTGACGAGACTCGCTTCCGCCTCAGTAACGACGATCGCTCATTGAGAGTTTGGAGACAACGTGGTTACCAAGTTGATTTGTAGCCATCTGTGACTGTTGTATTTTTTTATTTCTACTGTTTTTCGAAAATTACAGATAATGAAACATTTGGATGCCCTTTATATTCACTGACGAAGCATGTCATATTCACTGACGAGACTCGTTTCCGTCTCAGTAACGACGATCGCTCATTGAGTGTTTGGAGACAACGTGGTCACCGAGTTGATTTGTAGCCATCTGTGACTGTTGAATTTTTTTTATTTTTACTGTTTTTCGAAAATTACAAATGATGAAACATTTTTTTTTTTTTTTTTTTTTTTGATTGGAGGTTTAACGACCACCGTGAGCAACTCAATGGGCTATAAGCAGTCGCCCGTCCCTAATTTAGGGTCGCTGGTTCCAGGGAAGGGAGAGAGCCAGTGCCGTAAGACAAACACAACACCCATGCCTGACCGGGATTCGAACCCGGACCCCTTACGGACGAATGATCAGAGGCCAACGCCTTAGACCACTGCGTCACCGGGGCGGCTGAAACATTTGGATGCCCTTCATATTCACTGACGAAGCATGTCACATTGTAACGTACCAGGAGATGTGACGTACCTGCCCGAAGGACGCACACGACATAAAGGCAGATAGGAATCAGAATAAAATGTCCGCGTAGCTCAATTAGTAGAGTCATTTATTCCGGAATGAGGGGATCCGGGTTCGAATCCTGGTGCGGACAGAAATGACGGAGAAATTTATTTCGTTATAATGGCGCCCGAACTATCCGGATGACCCGACCGTTCAAAATCTCGCATTGGTGTGATGTTATTTTCACACCGCGAGATAGGAAATATAAGAGAATCCTTTCTCCAGCACTTCGAAAAAAAAAATAAATAAAAATAAGGGGGAGATGATGTAACGTACCAGGAGATGTGACGTACCTGCCCGAAGGACGCACACGACATAAAGGCAGATAGGAATCAGAATAAAATGTCCGCGTAGCTCAATTGGTAAAGTGACTTATTCCGGAATGAGGGGATCCGGGTTCGAATCCTGGCGCGGACAGAAATGACGGAGAAATTTACTTCGTTATAACATTCACTGACGATACTCGCTTCCGTCTCATTAACGACGATCGGTCTTTGAGAGTTTGGAGACAACGTGGTTACCGAGTTGATTTGTAGCCATCTGTGACTGTTGTATTTTTTTTATTTCTACTGTTTTTCGAAAATTACAAATAATGAAAAATTTGGATGCCCTTAGATATTCAAAGACGCCCATAAATATGTAACCCTTAATCATAAGGAGGGCTTATTTTAAAACTCTTTCAAAGGGCTTTAATTTGATGTATCATCATCATCATCATCATCATTGTCAAACATTATCAATACGCTCTGGACGAAGGTCTCCCCAAGTTTCTTCCACAACAGTCTGTCTTGTGCTAGTCTCCTCCATGTTACTCCCGCATACTTTCTTATTTCATCCATCCATCTTGTTGTCGAGCGTCACACGTCCAGAAGGCCTGGTGTCATAGTGTGGGCTGCAATTCCCAACGATACCAGATCACCTTTGGTGTTCATTACAGGCACTGTGACAGCCCAACGTTACGTTAATGAATTCTTGCAACCTGTGGCCCTACCTTTTCTTAAAGCTCATTCCAGTGCGATTTTCCAACAGGATAACACTCGTCCGCTTACTGTTGCTGTCTCGAGAGCTTACCTTCAAAGCACTGACACTCTGCCATTGCCAGCCCCATCGTCAGACCTATTGCCGATTGAAAATGTGTGGGATGCTATTGGACGCGCTATCTACACTCCACCCCTACCGCACAATGTGCAAGAACTTCGAGAGAAGATTCAAGCTGCATGGGATGGCTTATCGTAGGACACCATTAGGAGCCAATACAACTCCATGCAGAGACGTCTGGCGTGCTGTGTGAGCAAACATGGCGGCCCGACGCCATACTGAGAGACACTACTTATTGGCGTGTAGCTCAATAAATATTGTCCATATCAGTCTCAATGTTTATTCATTTATTCTTCCTGATAACCTTTGCCATCCTCCTGAATAGCATTGTAATCTGAAACGTCCTTCTGGGTGCAACTATCTTTTTGACAATGAGTGTATATTCATGATAAGTTCCGTTTCGTTTCGTGCATCCCTTCGTGGTGCATCATTTTTTAATGCGAACAGTGTAATAGAGATACAGGTTTTCCTTGCTATACGAAAGTACAGCGTTCCTATGAAACCTTTCGTAAGCTTAAACGGAACAAAGGGAAGAGGCAGTTCATCATCATCAACAAATATGGGAAGATACCCATAGATGTCTGGTGCTATATGACAGCAGATTTCAACCGTCTTGTATATCAAATGGAAGTCATCGCTTGTTCCACGTTTATACGTGAACTACGGACAAATTCTCATCGGCCTCCACCAAGAAACGAATCAAGTGTCTTCCAGTTACGTGCCGGACATGCTACCCGATGAGAATTTTTCCGTGGTTCACTTATAAACGTGGAAAGAGCGATGTCTTCTATTTGATGTTCCTAATCCACGTCAATTGCGTGTATTTGTCTTGTATATTGTTTTACTACCAGTGCATCGACACACATCAGGCAAACCCTGTCAGCCTAGGGAAGGGTTGATGTTCCCAGGACAAAGTGCGTCCTGTGTCGACTTTTACAGTTAACCATCTACGCATTCGCGTCTCCAAACGGAGAGAGTCTGCGGAAAACCCCGAAAAAAGAGCAGACTAGATGGCCGGCATGACCGGGATTCGAACCCCCACCAGAAACGTCCGCCTTTGGCACTGTGCTCAGCGACATAACCAACTGCGCTATGAATAGGCAATTACCATTAATGTATATGGGAAAAACTGTTGAGTGTTTCCAGTTCCAAAAGGTAACCTACCAAATCATACCAAATAACACAAAACCTAAAATAACACTAACATATAGTAAAATCAGGAATGCTATAAATATGCAGCCTATATAAAGTAGAAATAATGTATGTATAGTGCAGTTTCACTTACCAAAATCGGAGAGACACCAAGCACACTGGATAGTTGAGAGGTGGTGATGGTGTGTTAGGCTGAGTCGTCGAAGGTTTGGGTGGTGGAAGGTACGGGAGATTGGAGTGTATGAGAGAGAAGATGAAGGTCATCTATCAACATCTCATCGTCGTCTGAATCCATCAGGACAGGCAGGTCACTAACGTATACACCTTATTCTAAGTATGCCTGCCTCAATTCCTAAGGTCGAGGTTCATCGTCTGCTGTGGGGATATGGAAGGCTTCAAATACGACAGTATGCCTGACTGCTTAGCCTCATGCGTTTTTCTACCATACAGTTCTTTGTAGGCACTCAAAACATCTTACAAACCTGTCTTAAACCTACGTGCACTTTCAAAATTAAAGTAACATTTTTGTGCAATCTTTGCAGCACTATCAATCGTAACGAAAATTCAAGCAAGTGCTTCACGTTCAGTTCCTGGACAGCCGTCCCCAAGGTGCAGTGATCGAAGGGATGGCTTATGACCATTCGTCGGAGAAGGGTTCGGGTTCGAATTCCGGTGAGGCATGGATGTTGTGTTTGGCTTATGGCACTAGCTCTTTCCCTTCCCTGGAACCAATGGTCCTAAATTAGGGACAGGCGACTGCTTATAGCACATTGAGTTGCTCACGGCGGTCATTTAACCCTCAATAAAAAAAGTTCCTGGACGACTTCATTTTCGGGTCGTTCACTACTGCGTTCAGTTTCGACACGCATCTTTTCTTCTTCCAATTACATCAGCTCTTCATCTGTCAGTAGTTGGTCATGGGATGCGAAAACCTCTTCAACATCATTTCGTGAAAGCGAAAGTCCTCATCGAATTTCTTTCGTTAGCGAAAACAGGTACAACAGTACTTCAGCGAAAACAGGTCTTTCTTAAAACTTTCGAAAAGCGGGGAATACCTGTATCCGTATATATATATATCATATATACAGGAAGGGCACCACAGATTATGGAGACAGATCCTAAGATAGATCGTAGATTGTTACCCAAATCAATTCGTTTAAAACTCTCAGCGCAGAGATTTTCAGGATGTGAAAATGACAAGCACAAGGCGGAACCACTTACACCATTAATGTAATTATGATTATGGGCACTATTCTTTCTCTTAATTTATGTCTGTGTTATTCTTTTCACAGTAATATTCACAAATGAGTCTGAATTTTGGTTTTGAACGTCCTTAAAATAATAATTAAAAGAATATAACTATCGTTACACCTTTGACTGCAAAATTTGCTTTTAACTGAATTCGAGTGATGAGCAAAGCGTCCATCTGTTGTACACACAAAGCCGTTTTATTGGAATTTTTGAAATACTCTTTTCAACAGTTTTCTAACTTTATTACCTGGAAAGTACAGCTAACAAAATAAATAAAGAAAAGTGAAATGAAAAAAAATGATGGGAGAGAGAGAGAAAGGAAAAACTCGTGGTAATTACGAGCGGTATGATCACTGCAAACTTATCTTGTATAATATTTGCTCAGCATAGTTGTTCGAATATATATAGTCCCTTCGTTACTTGCTTTTAATTTGAAGAACGCGGAAAAAAGGAAAAGGAAAAAGAAAAGCAAGATAGCATAATCCAAGAGAAAGCCACGTTCCGCGTCCAAGCATTGTTCATTACATTCTCCGAGAAAATGCAGCAGAAGCCCTAATTAAAGGCCGCATGCTGCAAACAGCGGCTTCGGCTCATATTGACTTTAGTCGAGAAAGCGCGCTCCATGGCGGAGTAGAGAATTAAGCGCACAATAACGTAGTGTTTGGGGACAAGTAATTCTACCTCCATATCTCTTCGGGCAGCGTGCTTAGGCCGCATAACTCAGGCGGATTTATCAATCTTGGCATAAATCTGCGTGTGTCTTGGCGTCCCCAGTCACGTGACTTAACTTGACCCTGCCATTGTCGCAGCTGTTGCTAGTGTCAGATTAATGACTCCGTAGCTGCTCTGTCACTTCCCTAGAGACATTCTAATTATAATTTCGTCACTGGGAGGACCGTTAAAGATAGAGAGAAAGGAGTAGAAAGAGAACCTGCGGAAGATGGCTGTAAGAGAGACCAAAACGCAGGTAGCGTTACAGTTCTGTCAAAATATTTAACCCATCAAGTATGCCAGGTGAACAAAATCAAGGAAACAAAGAAAGTTGCAAGAAAAAGGCGCAGGTTCTTTAGGTTTGAAAAAAATCTCAATTTCTTAAACAAATGAAGGTAATGTCAAATAATGACCTCCCGTCTGTTTCATTTGCCTATCAGATTTTTTAATTTTTTTTTTCCCTACTCAGTCAAAATCTTTATAAGGACATACAAATGAGCAAAACATCTGGAATACTATCAGGCTATGGCTAAAAGAAAGTTTCTTTACCTCTAAGCGAATCTTCAGATAGAATTTTTATGACAAAATTGCGTTGAAGAAAAAAAAAAAAGAACTCTATGCAAAGCTTCCACCGCAACATTATTTATTCATCAAGGCAGTAAAACGTTGCAGTATTGTTAAAAAAACTACTCAAGATATACACAGTGCGTCAAAGAATTTTTAAGACAGGGTCTGTAAAATGAAATAGAAACAAGAAATTATAATTTGTTTTGGTTTGTTATTCAAAATAAGTCCCTCCGGCTTCAATACACTTGTTACAGCGATTTAACAATGATTCGAATGCCTGTTCCAGTTCACTTTGCGGAATTGCCTCCAAAGCACGCGTCGAAGCTGTTTGTATGGTCGAAATATCATCAAAATAACACCCTTTTAACGTCATTTTGAGTTTTGGGAACAAAGAAACGTCGCAGGGTGCTAAATCAAGCGAATACGGTGGATGATTCAACACACGGACGTTATCTGTCGCCAAAAATCCACGAACAAGAAGTGAAGTGTGATTGGGTGCATTATCATGCAACAAACACCAACTGTTTTCATCTCGATATTCTGGACGAATGTGACGAACTCTGCCCATCAAACGCCTCAAAACATTTAAATAAAACTCACCAGTAATTGTTTGTCCACTTGGAACAAATTCTTTGTGGATTATTATCCACAAAGAATTTGTTCTGCATTGTTTGATGTAATGAGCATTGTTTTGATTTTCGATGGAACTTTTCTTTTTCTTTTTGGCTTGTGGCTAGTTTTTTGACTTACATTCCGCACTTTGTCGCTTTGGTTCAGGATCATATTGAAAACACCATGTTTCATCACCAGTAACAATCGATTTTAAGAAGTGCTAATGGAACAAATTTAGCACAGACTTTTGTTTTGCCCAAAACTTCATGCAGGACGGTTCGAATCGTTTCTTTGTTGATGTTTAAAGACTCTTCCATCATTCTTAGTGACGCACATCGATTGTTTGCCACGAAATCACGCAGTTTTTTAATATTCTAAGGTGTCCTAGATGAACTTGGTCTTCCGGTATGCTTATCATCTTCTAGCGTCTCTCTTCCGTCCAAAACACGTTTGTGCCACAGGAAAACATTTGATCTATTTAAACAAAACTCACCGTAAACTTGTTTCATCATTTGGTACGTTTCCGAGGCACTTTTACAAAGTTTTCCGTTAAATTGAAAAACAGCCCTTTGTTCCATCTTAATAATTCAACATGAAAAAAATTTTACTTCTCTAATGAACGCCCGTGACCATCGTCGGCTGTCAAGAATCGTTTCACGCGAAAGGCGTGCAACTCACTCGCAGGTAAGGTATAATCGGAATTCAATGCTGGAGCCTCAACAAGCACCAGCGTCCGGACTGTGCAACGTACCCTGCACGATATGGTCTTTGGGAGCCGACGCCCAACTCGAGTCCCCCTTGATGGATGCACGACACAGAGCTATGCGCCTAGCTTGGGCACGGCAACACCACCACTGGACACTTGATGACTGGAAACAAGTAGCCTGGTCTGACGAGTCGCGTTTCCAACTGTATCTGGCAGATTGAAGGATTCGTGTGTGGCGCCAACCCCATGAAGCCATGGATCCCGCCTGTCAACAGGAAACTATACCGACTGGTGTGTGGGGGGATGGGGGTCGGTAATGGTATGAGGTGTGTTTAGCTGGACTTCACTGGGACCCCTGGTACGTCTGTGACCGGCCAACGTTATGTGCGCCTCCTTTTCTGACGAAGTACCCCCGCTCATGTCCTGCATTCATGCTGATGGGTTGGGCCTGTTCCACAGGACAATGCACCTCCACACAAGTGTCGGGACGCCACATTATGGTTAGAGGACCATTCATCTGAGTTTGGGGTGTTGCCATTCCCACCCAAGTCCCCAGATCTGAACGTGATAGAACACATTTGGGATGCCATGCAACGCGCTATCGAACACAGGAATCCGAGACCTCGGAATACACCCTAATTGTGGAACGCTCTGCAGGAAGTATGGTGTGCATTGCCTACAGCATATTTCCAGAAGCTAGTGGAGTCCATGCCCCATCGTACTTCTGCAGTCCTGAGCTCCTGTGGGGGACCTACCAAGTATTAGACTGGTGTACCAGTTTTTCTGGCACTTCAGTGTATATATGACGTACGGAGTTTAAAAGTATAGTGGAATCATCTGTCTTCGTCGAATAAATTGTTTGTTTTGCAGTAAACCACGGAGTCGGAATACCAACCAGATATTCTAGGGTTAGATTTTCGTTTCAAGTTGCCTTTGAGTTAATTGTTCTAAGTATTTTCTTGTGAGCAGTTCAGTTCTTAGATTTTCAAGGAGCACACTTCAACACTCCATTGCTTCGGCCCTTACAACCAGGAATCTAATGGTCCTTAAGACAAGGGCTCTAATGTCTGACATGAGAAGGCTCTCAAAACCATCACAGTGCTTCCACAAACTGGAAAAAGGCTGACCCAGCATGACGAGGCCATGGCTTCATGCTGTCAACCCCACACTCACACCCTCCCGTCAGCTCGGTACAGCTGAAAATGGGATTCACCTGACCACATGACATGGCGCCCTTCTGCAGAGTTCCAATTTTGATGTTCCCGGCACCAGGCGAGGACGAGGTTCGCTCCCGTATCGCAGGGTATACAACGTGTGCTGTGCGGTTCGTTCGCTAAAGTTGCTTAAGCATCGGAGATTTTACCTGGATGCGACTTGCGTCGCCGTTGCCAAGCGATTGGTCTGTACGAGCCTGGATAATTTGCGTCGATCTCGGTCATCTACGGCGTGTGGTCGAACACCGCTTGCTCTCTGGGCGCTGGTACATTCGTCGTTGGTATATTCGCAGTGCACCCTTGATACGGTGGCTCTAGGGAAGCCTAGTGTTTTTCCCACTTGGGCAATAGAATGATCCGTCTGGCTGCGCCGACAATTTGTTCGCGATCAAAGTCTCTCAGAACACCACGTTCACCCATGTTCGTCGGTCGCTTGCGATGCACTGTTGGAAAGCCCTGATCTCTGACTATTTATCTCCTGCTTTCAGCTTGGCTCTGTTCTGCTGTACGAGGGGGATGCCATTTCAATGCCCGTCATCCCTGTCTCTAACATTTGGCTACTGAGTGTATATACTACCTTGAAGCCGCAAAAACTGTGGTCGAATGATGCGTCGTCTTTAAATGAAGTTATCATTAAGCTAAATTGTCGCGTAAGACAACCGACTAGGTGTCCTGCTTCTGTACTTTTGTTTCAATGTGAGCCTTTGATTTAGCTGTGCTAAGTGTTTCCTTATTTGCAGTCTTCTATTAATTCATTGTTATAATCTGTATCATTGTTTTTTACGTTAATCGACAACTATTGTTATTATTTAACGTGAAGCTTCTCCCATCTTGACAAAATAAATAATCTGCAACACGAACTTATTTAGTAAGTGACTGCTTTACTATCAGTCTTCACTATTCATAATTTATTAAACCCATAATAATCTTCTAATATTTTGGCACAAAACTGAGGTTCCGATTACATAATCACGCTCGTATCACACAAGATTTCCTGTACATTTTACTATCTTTTTTTCTTGCAGGAATTCCTGAATATTGTCCTCCGATGATTTCCTAAGTTTTCCTCTGCATTTCCTTCCTGCCACTTTAGTTCAATAAATCTCTTTAGTGAGTACCCAATCACCCATTCTTTCAACGTGGCCTAAACACTTCGAAATATTTGTCGCTACGTTACTAACAATATTTTGTTTCATACGTAACATTTGAAACACGTCTTCATCTCTCACAAGATCTCTAGGCGCCTTACCACTAAGCCCCCATAAGTAATGCACCTCTCCAGCAGGCAAACAACTCTTATATAGTTTTGCAGTACTCAGATTTTACTACTGTACGTCAAAGTAAAAACAATTATATTTTCATACATAGCCACGTGGGACCTTTTCGATAGTCCTTCACTAGTGTGAAATCCACATGAACCATTTATGATCTACAAAGATGAATTCTTCCTCCTACCGATTTTACGATCTCATCTGTTTTCTCGGTCGAAAATGCTTTCTAAGTGAATCCATTCACCTGATTTAATGTTGTACCATTGAGAAGAATTTAGCATTCAATTCTAACAAGTCCTTGCTTACGAACTATAATTTCGATGTTGTTTTTTTAATTTTCACTCAGTTTTAATTCCATACTAACTTATTTTATCCTGAACAACATACTCTGCAACTCACATTTGCTCTCAGCCAAGTGTTATCAACAGGCACGGATTGCGTAGACAGAACTAGACCGGGGATTTTATTCTTGTGATCCACTACAAAAACACGTGTACCCAAAAGGAACACCTGATAAATTCCCCTCATGAAAAAATGTCTGTTAACTCCTAGATGAAAGAGAACTGTTGAAATATACATTGTAAAAATAATTCAGTCGTGATCAAATTTTAACAGCAATTTAAGGGTGATAAAATTAAAAAAAACACTCATGACTGAATGTAGCATCAAACCATGCTCAAAATGCGGTGTTGTACCAGATAATTATATTAGGTGTGCAAATAAGTTTTACAGCGTTTTTTGTGTGACGTATACCGCTAATTTACATATTCGACATTCCCCTGCGGTGTCGTCATGTGACCGTAACTGGTCCAGAGTATAAAAATGTGACACAAAAGTTTTCCCAACAGTCAAACGCACTTGCACATCGGTAGGTGAAAGACAGCAAGCGATACTGCATTTATTCGACACTGCACTCGTTACGAATTTCATCAAGGAAAAAGTGCTGCAAAAGCATGTGCATCGATCTGTTCTGTTCTGTTGTGGAGCAGAATATTGTATCGAAAAGCACGTGTGAGTTTTGGTTTAGACGGTTTAAAGTAGCTGATTTTGATGTTAGCGATCGAGAACATAGCAATATTTGCAGTTCCTCTTGGGCTCCCAGCAGAAGGTTGCCCAAGAGGAACTGCAAATATTGCTGGATGAAGATTCATCTCAAACGCGAAACAAACTAGCTGAACAACAGGGGGTAACTCAACAAACCGTTTCCAATCGTTTACGCGCGATGGGAAAAATTGAGAAGGAAAGAAAATGGGTGCCACATGACCTGAGCCAGAGGAACAAGGATGAGCGTGTCATGAAGTGCTTGAATCTTTTGAATAAACAACACAGAGAGTCTATCCGAAACACAAAAAACACTGGGCAGACCCCTGTGAAACAACGACTTTAACACAGAAACGCAATATTCACTCCAAGAAAGTTCTGCTGTGCATCTGGTGGGTCATGAAGGGTGTGCTCTATTCTGAACTATTGGAATAGGGTCAAACTGTTACTGCTGATCGCTACAAGCAACACTTGCTGCGATTGAACCAAGAAATCTGTTGGAAACGTCCATTTACTGGCAAAGGATTGCGTTTCGTGAAATTACTGCATGACAACGCTAGGCCGCATGTCGCGAAATCGGTCAAGGAAATGTTATTGACGCTTGGCTGGGAAGCTTTGTAGCACCCGGCGTATAGTCCCGACATAGTCCCTTCATACTATTATTTGTTCCAATCGATGTAACATGGTTAGTCTGCTGTACGGTTCCGAACATGTGACGAAGTGCAAAAATGGGTTGACAACTTCATCGCGTCACACGACGAAGTATTATTCATTGCTGGAATCCGTCAGCTGCCCGACCGATGGCGGAAGGTGTTAGATAATGACGGCGCATATTTTGATTTGTTAAGGTATTGTTCTTTTTTCTCTCAAATTACATGTTGCCTTGTCTTAAAACGCTTTAAAACTGATTTACCTAATATTTATTTGATAACTGATTGTCTACTGTGCAACGGGGATCGTACCACCTCCTTAAATTGACGCCTTTTTTTTTTTTCGGTCTACCCATTATTTTGCCTCATGAACTACCATTTTGATCCATGAACTAGTGTCGGTAAATTATTGTTTCTTTTGAGGTAAATGTGGATGGGACACATATTTTGGGACATCTCTTCCGGAGAATCGCTTTGTGCTCTATGTCTGTACGTGTGGGGATGATGTACCTTCTTCAAGATAACAAAAGGAGGGTAGGTCCTAACCAAAGTACATTTGGCTCCGAGTTTAATTATCTATAACAACTAACTTTATGTATTTATAACAGCGTGCATGGTCCGGCGACAAATGTTTCCCTGAAGCGGAAAGGATATCTCTTTGTAATTTTAGAGCAAACCCCAACTAATACACACAGAAAAAAACACCATTTGTTTTTTAAGATAATGAAAGTTTAGACAGAATATATATAGCTTTTTAATAAGTACGAAAATAAGTATTCGTTCTTTCCAAGCAATCCAGAGAAAGAGGATACAAGAAATAGTAGACCATTTCTCGAGTGGTCCACCGGAAATATCCCGGGATCTCGGTGAGATAATCCTCCCTGGTCATGAACGTTAAACAAAATGCATAGACATGGATATTTCCCAGACGTAAACCAGCACAGTGATTTTTGTATCATAGTATGTATGAAACCACACATATATTGAACAGCCATGGTGACATTACACAAGGCTGTCTGAACCATCACCGAAAGAAAACCAATTCGATAAAACACCACTTACACGCGCATTTGATCTACTGCCAGGGTACAGATATTTTACCCAATGAAGCATGTTGCCAATTACAGAAAATGCTTTCAAGATCTTCCACCCTGCTCACTGAGTCATAAACTTCCTCCAACTCTACAAGGGCAGCAAAGCCTCTCTTACCAACAAACGTGCTCTTCTATGATCATACGTGATGCAAAGATTTGGTTAGCGCAGCCTTTATCTGGCGTAAAACCATTCCATACACTACCTTCCTTCTTTGGTGTCAAGCTCCGTACCTTATCGAGAAGGACTTTTTCAAACTTTTGCTCTGATACACTCAGTATGCGGAAGTTATTTCTTAAGATTTTGTTTATATTTCTCTAAATGACCTTTCCTACGTTGACCACTAAAAATAAAATAAAAGTTGTCCTCCATGTAGTTGAGGTGGCATACAACTGAACTCAATTAAACAAATTTCAATTTTACAGGAATTTATATTTCTTTTACTCATAAGAGAATACGAAGTTAGTGTACCAGTAATCCAACTAGTTTCTTTGTTTGGAAGTTTAACATTTGAATTTCAGATGAAAAAGTTGTAACATTGATCGTGCAGTAAAGAAAATAATACATAGCTTTCTATTAACTGCAAGTTTAAATATATCGAAACAGTATTTTAGTGTTCCACTGCGCAAATTTCTTAGTCCTCGTAAGGCTGGGTATGGGTTCGACTCCCGAGGAAAGACATAAATATTATGGTTTCCTTTTCGCCGCTGAGTTTCTCCCTCTTGTGGGAAAGAGGTTTCCATTAAACACGTTTTGATTCGCCGAACATGCATTTGAAAATAATTTCTCTTTCAGTTATTATTTCTCTCAGTGCGCATGAGTTTAATTGAAAATTGCAGTTTGAACGTCGGTTTAGTCAATGAAGGTTACAGCGAAAAATCGATAAATAACCATGATGTTTTGCGAAATGGGTAATAATGGTAAGACGATAAGCTGTGACAGGTATGTTCATAGTAAAAATGCCTAGACAAAACCAATTTTTGAAAGATTTATTTAACGTAATAAAGAAGGAAGTTTTGATCTCAATTTACCCTAACACTTAACAGGTTTTGAAAGATTCAACTTTTAAGCTGTGTTTTTTATCCTCAGGTAAAAACTTTCAGCATTGCAATTCAAAGATGATGCAACATTACGATGCAGTTTCAGGTATTCATAAAACCTCTGTGAATAACCTTTAAGATCAAAGCAGACAGACAGATGTACACACAAAAAAAATAAAAGAAATAACAGGAGATTTAGTGGAACAGGTACAGAATGACGGCAGGGAAAAAGGGTGAAAGGGTGACACGAACCGGCGGTGAGAGAGGCACGTAGAGAACGAGGGAGAGACACAAGGTACAGATAGAGGAAAAGAAACAGACAGAGAGAGAGGCCAACATTATGGGAAAGAGATTGGGGGGGGGGGGGGGGGTGCCTAGGTACGTAACGAGAAAAAAGGCAAGAGATGAGTAAATGAAATAAAAATAAGAAGTCGATGCACGACAGATGTGTGCAAAAAATGGAAAACTAAAAAGAATTGTTAGGGTGATTAAAAGATAATTGCCGTTTGGAAGAGTCGTCTTGTGTCAGGCAATTACTCAATGCGCATGCGTTATACAGATAAGAACGACACATAACCGGAAATCCGGTATCGTCTAGTTGGTATAAATACGATTTTTCTTTTGTTGAAAGCTGCGGACGAAAAATATTCGATCCGAGTGCTGTTACAGTTTTTCATTACAAAAAGTTGACAATTCATTTAAAAAAGTTAGAAAAGTTTACAGCGGCAATAATCTCCCTCTCTGCAGAAGCAGCGAGAGCGATTTGTAGCAAGAGAGCAGCGAGAGAGGTTTTGTTTTCAACGACTTAAAAATGGGCATTGCAGCGTTCAAGAGAAATCACGTGCTGGAAGACCTTAAACGGTGAATTCTGAAGCTGTACGCCAAGCCGTAGAGTCAAATCCGTACTAATGAACAACGTCGAATAAACTGGGAATACCTCAACCCACAATCTTTCGCGAACTGCACAAGCTCGGCAAGACGCAAAGCAGCAGTTGAAAAGTACCCCATGAACAGACTGATGCTCAAGCTCAACGATGTGTGCTTGTGTGTCACCAATTGCTGGAAAATCCCCAGGACGACCGTTTTTTTTTTTGGGGGGGGGGGGGGGCGAATTCCAACATGTGATGAAACGTGGATATTTTTCGGGGATCCTGACATGAGAAAACAGTGATTAGATCCCAAAAAGCCACCGCAACTTTTCCCAAATGGGTAAAAGGGGAAAGTGTTAAACACAAAGTTATGCTATGCGTATGGTGGTACCATTCATTGGAAATTAGTTCCAGATGGCTGAGGAATTAGTGCACAGCTGTTCTATATGGCCTGTTGGAGCGGATGTATGCCGCTTTAAGCCGAAAGTACCCTGTCTGGTGAACCGAGTGCCCCATTCATTGGAAATTAGTTCCAGATGGCTAAGAAATTAGTGCACAGCTGTTCTATGGCCTGTTGGAGCGGATGTATGCCGCTTTAAGCCGAAAGTGCCCTGTCTGGTGAACCGAGTGCCCCATTCATTGGAAATTAGTTCCAGATGGCTGAGGAATTAGTGCACAGCTGTTCTATGGCCTGTTGGAGCGGATGTATGCCGCTTTAAGCCGAAAGTGCCCTGTCTGGTGAACCGAGTGCCCCATTCATTGGAAATTAGTTCCAGATGGCTGAGGAATTAGTGCGCAGCTGTTCTATGGCCCGTTGGGGCGGATGTATGCCGCTTTAAGACGAAAGTGCCCTGTCTGGAGAACCGAGTGCCCCATTCATTGGAAATTAGTTCCAGATGGCTGAGGAATTAGTGCACAGCTGTTCTATGGCCTGTTGGAGCGGATATATACCGCTTTAAGCTGAAAGTACCCTGTCTGGTGAACCGTAAATGAGTTATTCTACAACACGATAATGCTTCTGCTCATCGTCCCCGGTCAACTAAGGAATACATACAGGAACTAGAGAGATTTGAGCTATACCGCACCATGCTTATAGTTTGAAACTTACGCCTCCGGAATACCACTTATTTCCGTCCATGGCGCATTTTCTACGTGGGAAACACTTCCAAATCATCCACGAACTCGGATCCAACACTCCTTGAAACCAAAGGATTTTTTTCGCAGGAGGATTCAAGAAATGGCATCACGATGGTGTACGACAATCATGATGAAGTATGGACTCTGTCTCGAATATGAAACTTTTACATTTATGCATTCATACCCGTTTTATAAATAGAGCTGTGAAAACCGAAATGACCTTCGAATCGTCCTGGTGTAACACAAGTAACAGATACAATGCATTCAGGAAAGTAATATAATTGCTTTGGAGATGCAACAAAAAAAATCATTGACACACACGAAAGAAAAGAAGCAAATGCAGCTGAATAACTGCGTGATCGCTGAAGTAATAACGTTAGGCTGTAGTTCTGAAATAATGAAAGAGAGTGAGAAGAAACAGCGCAGAAATGCTTTTGTGTTTGCTTAGCAGTTTTGGCACCGTTGTTGTGAACCAACATCTGTAAATGGTTTTCCTTTCCGTTTACTGTGTTCAAACACGCAAATCATCCTGCACAGCAGATGCATTCTGAGCAACCGCGAACATTTTAATGCCAGTTGCGTACCACACGAAAGCAAACACAAATAAATGCATCATAAATTTCTCCAGTTAGTTCAGTTTTATCTGTCCTTGAGTATCGAATAAGATTTGCAATATTAAAAATCGTACCAACAGCAGTGATTAGGCAATTTAAATGTAGCAATATTGAATTTCAATGAACTGCAGCCGTTAATTAACTAAATATTATCAAGTAATTAATTTTGACGGAAACAATGCTATCCTTTTAATTTTGTCATAATTAAAAAAGTTAAAGGCATCACTTTAATTTATTTAACCTTAAAATTAGTATACACACATTTCCAAAACTTTGGGCCTCCCCATAACACAAGGTTTATATTAATGTGACATCCAAGTCTTCTCGGGTTGTCTTAATCTGGTTTTATACTGGACACAATGTCCGAGTTTAATGAACACAGAGTTTACTTCCATTTATGACAAGAATTCATCAAACATGGTTTTTCACTGCAGTGCATTCTGACCACTGAATGCGCAGTTATCTGGGAAAGGAAATGATACGGATCTATCCCAGATGACTCTTTGCAGCTCGTTGCCGTTTTTTTCGCTGACTTTGTGATACTGTCGGATATGGATAGTAGAAAGTATTTATTGCATTGTGTAGAAACCACTGTGTGGAAAACCATAAAAAACTATTAATTGCCATTCTGTGGAAACCACTATGTCTGGAACCCATAGACAAGGAGCTGTAATGCCCATGGAATCGCGCTGTATTCATCATCAAATGATATTTTTAAGGTAACCTCGCGATCTCATCGTGTATTGTTCGCTGACGATACCAGTTTTTTTTTCTGGGGGGCTCATTGCTTAAAATGACACACACAGTTAATCGAGATATTCATGAATCGTTTCGTTGGTTCTGCTGCAATTTTTAAACTATAAAGCCAGACAAAACTAATGCAGGTCTTTTCTCTCGTCGTGATACACAGCTTTGAATGGACATTTTTTGAATGATATTCCTGTTATTTTTAAGCTTTCAATTAAATTTCTGGGACTTTTCTTGCACGAGTCCCTACGTTGGGATACTCACATTAATCATCTGGCAGTACAACTTAGAATGCGTATAGGTGTCATTCACAGGATATCGGGAATGTTGACGATTCGAATTAAAATCGTTTTATATTATTATTTCATCTATTCTCTTCTATCCTACTGTTTATTGGTCTGGGGTCAGACCACGTTGGGTAATGTCTCTCGACTATTTGTACTACAAAAAAATGCATTCGTTTACTCGGTAATTACCCTAGTGTTAGCCTGGTTTATAGTTTATACCACATTTTGCCATTTAATAAATTAACCTCCTCGAGGCGCTTTGTGGTAACAATGGCACACACATCGGCAACTAGGGCCTCTGTAAATCTTGGAGAGGTGCCAGCTAGTTCTGTGTGACATTGGCAGAAAAACCCAACTTACTGAGTTTTGTTCCAGAATCCTTAGGTTGAATGACCAACTGGAACTGTCAGCTGTGGGCTAATCCCTCACACTGATGTACTTACCTGATTAAAAAGACACAAAGAAATCAATATCCGGACTCTAGTGTGGGATATGGTGGACCTACCACGTTTGAGAAGGACGGTCCACCATGGAATCGACCTGGACTTTCTAAACGGCAGATGAGAAAAAGATCTCGGCTGAGTGAATGTAAAATTGGTGTATGGAATACTAGAGGTATAAATGGCAAGATGAATGAGGTGATTGAAGAGATGAATAAGTATAGATTGGATCTGATGTGTGTAAGTGAAACTAAAAAGAAGGAAATTAGGATAGAAGAAGTGATTGGAACGGTGCGTGTGTGGTCTAGAGTATTGGATAATGTGAGAGCACAATTGGTGTAGGTGTGATTTTAAGTAAAAAGATGAAGAACAACTTGATTCACAATAGCTGCATAAGTGAGAGAATTCTTTGGATTCGTTTAAAAGTGAAACTTCAGAGAATAGTAATTGTTATAGTGTATGCTCCTTGTGATTCGGAACCTTCTGATAGGAAGGAAGATTTCTGTAACGAGCTAAAAGCTGTTTTGAGCCAGTTTGGTGTTAAAGTTATAATAGCAGGGGATTTAGATGCTAGAGTCGGTGTGCAGAATGCAATTTATGACAATGTTCTGTGTAAGTTTAATTATCCTTGTGTGAATGATAATGGTGAAAGATTAATTAAATTCTGCATTGCGAAAGGCTTGTGTGTATCTAACACGTTTTTCAACCACAAGAGTATCCATACATATACTTGGGAAAACCGTACTCTTGGTCAAAAGACTGTGATATATTTTGTTGTCTACTATCAACATCTGAAACACTTAATTGTTGCCATTCGTGTGATGAGAGGTGCGGATGTTGGTTTTGACCATTACTTGGTAGTGTAACCAGTGAAAGTGAATGTTGGTTGGAGGGAAAGAAATAGGAAAAGGCCCAGGATGGAAAGAATGAAGGTTGAAAGGCTTCCTGAAGATCATCAGCGCGTTATTCTGACTTACTCAGATAACTACTGAAAGAGCTGAAGTTTTGTGAGAGGGATGTAGAAAGGAAGTAGGAATATTTTAAGTACTGTGTTGTCACTGCTGTAGAAGAGGTCTGTCTGTAGCACCACCAAAGTGGGTAACAATAGAGATGATGCTCGGTGAAATAGTGAGATTGAAGAGGCAGTAAAGAGAAAGAAGGAAGCCTATTTGGGGATGTTGCAAGGTTGAGTTTCTGTAGATGAATATCGCTGTTGTAAGAAGCATAACGTCTCAAGGCTGGTTCGCCAGAGTAAGGCAGAATGTAGGAAGGAGAAGGTTGAAAGGCATGAATTGGGGTTTTGGAAAGGTAGGACGACTTTCTGGAAGTACATGAGAATCAGGAAAAATAGGGGAAACAAAGTTGTAAGTTGTGTGAAGAACAGGATCGGGGAAATGATATGGGAGCCCAATGAGTTAAGTGAATGATGGGGTGAATACTTCTGTGAGTTATTAGATCAAGAAGGCAAAAGTGATTTAGAGGCAGAAGCAGATGATGTCACAGGGAAGGATGGAAGCACAGGAGGGATCTCAAAAAAGAAGTTTGAAAAGATCTAAAATCTCTTCTGAATGGTAAGGCTCTGAGAGTTGATGGAATAACTGCTGAGATGTTGAAATATGTGATGACTGTAATTGGCTGGTTAACTGAAATTTGGCAGTTGTACTGGGAGTTAGGAATTGTCCCTCGGGATTGGAAGGATGCTATGATTGTTCCCTTGTATAAGGGAAACGGTGATCAGACAGACTGCAAGAACTATCGTGGTATTAGCCTACTGAGTGTGCCAGGGAAAGTGTTTGGTAAGGTCGATATTGAAAAAGTACGTGGTCTTACATCAAAGAAAGTCTGGGATATTCAGAGTGGTTTTACGCCTGGTAAAGGCTGCACTAACCAAATTTTTGCATTACGCATGTTGAATGAAAAGTATTTGGTAAGAAAGTTTTTGCTGCCTTCATAGATTTAGAGAAAGCTTACGACCGAGTCAATAGGACACATTTGTGGAAGGTATTGAATGAATATAATGTTACTGGGAATCTACGTCACAGTGTAAAAGCCATGTATGCTGACAGTAGAGCTTGTGTACGAGTGAATGTTGTTTTATCCAAATGGGTTTCTATTGGTGCAGGAGTTAGACAGGGTTGTGTAATGTCACCATGGCTGTTTAATATATTTATGGATGCGTGCCTGCGTGATGCTAAAATAGATGATACAGGTTTATATCTTGGTGACATACGTGTGTGCAGATTTTTGTATCCTAATGTCACTGTCCTGTTGGCAGAGAGCAAAAGTGAGTTGCAGCGTACGATGTCTCGGATGTACTAAATTTGCATGAAATTCAAATTCAGTATAAATAAGAGAAAAACCAAAGTTATGGTTTTTGAGAGAGGAAGTGGTAGTACTGAATGTAATGTAAGTCTAAATGACACAGTGATTGACCAGGTGAATGAGTTTGTGTATTTAGGAAGCATGTTTGACAGAGAGAACAAATTGGATGGTGAAATCAGTAGGCGTGTGAATTCTTCATTGAAAGTCATGGCTGCTTTGGGAGGTTTTCACAGGAATGATGGGTTCTCTAGAGAGTCCCGCATGGTTGTGTGTGGAAGTGTAATTGTTTCTACTCTGATGTATCGCAGAGAAACCTGGGTACTACAGAAGAAACATAGGAGTCATTTGTGTGCTGGAGGAATGCGTTACTTACGGGGGTTTGTGGCAAGACACGTTCTGATTGTGTGAGGAATGAAGATGTGTTGCAGTTTTGTAATGTGAGGCAAAATGTTGTTAGAAAGGTGGAGACTAATATGCTTCGGTGGTTTGGCCATGTTGAAAGCATGAATGGTGAGATACTTACTAAGAAAATTTATTTTGCCCAAGTGGCAGGAAGGAAAGGCAGAGGAAGGCCAAGGAAGTCATGGGAGGATCAGATTCAGGAGTGTCTGCATGAGAAAAAGATTATGAGTATGACGTATAGAAGATATTGTGTACCGTGTGTGGTGGATGTGAGTGAAGCCCGAGTTGTATGTCAAGATCGCTGTAAATGGAGAAGTTTGTTGCGGCAACGGTAAGTAAAAATTATCTGGTAGTTTGTATTTGTTTGTGATGCTGACCTCTGAATATCAGAGAATAGCTTAGTGATATGTATGTATGTATGTTTATTGCTATATATGCATAATAGAATTCATTCTAGTGGATACTTGGGCGTTCTGGAGTTTATGCATTTTTTACATTTTCATGTCACTAGGGAAGTTTGAACCTTTTGGTCCCCAGGGTTTGCTCGATCTTAGCATACTATGGTATTAATGCAGCTGGTCCTCGAAAATGGAACGAATTGCCTTCAGACATTAGAGGTGTTATTAAGTACAGGGCATTCAGGAAAATATTATTTACTACTTTAATGACTACATGATTACTTCTTATATTGTGGTCTGCACCTTTTAATCTGGGTTTTCATTCTAATTCACTTCTGCCTATTAAATTTCGTGCTACCCATGTTGAGGGTCTCATGGGTTATGATTCCTGACTCTTCCACCTTAATTCACTTACCATTTTCTGACTTTCTGACTTCATATTTAATCAGTAATTCAGATCTTTTTAATGCATGACTCATTAGCTTGCATGGTTCTCACGGTTATATGTAATGGTACTATGACTATAGCCATATACAGTATAATAAAGTATATACTGATTATGGATTTACTGTATTTTGGTCATGCCACTGAGCGTAACTTATTGTTCAGTGTTTATTCAATGTATTGTATTGTCGGCATGGTGATATGCTGTTAATATTAGTCACATCGATTCTCATATCGGCATGGTTTGTTGGACACGGTTGGTGGTTTGCTGGTTATATTCAGTTCTTTTCTGTTTGCAGTTTCCCCTACTGTTACATGTATGATAAATATTTCATATTTAGCTTCGAAATGTAAGTTTTCGGACTGTTCTCAAATAGCGTGTTAGTGTACGTACCATATACTGTATTTTGCTTAACCTTTTTCATTAGTTTAACTTTTGGCGTTGTAACGTATACTCTCGATTCACTTTCCTTTTGATTTTTACTATCTCTGGTTATTTTATTTTACTATGTAAATTATCTTCTTACTGAACGAGATGTTATTTCTCCCGCTGAGTGAGATCTGGCAATGAGTGTAAGTCATGACGTGGTGGGAGCCAGTATAAATAGGCGCGTTCAACGATACGTAGGGAGAGCGTTTGTTGTTGTATAGAGAGAGCGTTTGTTTATGTGGAGGAGAGCTTTTTGTTGATGTGCGTAGAGTGAGCTGTTGTTGTACGAAGTGAGCTGTGGTTTATGTGTCAGAGAGCTGTTGTTGTATAAAGAGATCTTCGTTTATGTGAGAGCGAGAAGTTTACCAAATAAAAGAGTTTTAAGTAAGTACGTCTTTCTCAGTTCATAGTACTGTCAGACCTCTGTCTGGCTGTTAGGTTTATTTCATTAAGTGTTATTAGTAACAACCAGAATAAGACTTTATTCATCTTAATTACTACTACAACATTACTACCAGTTATAAGCTTGTTCATTATTATTACTACATTACTAGCAGGAAAGTTTATTCATGATAATAATTAACAAACAACAACCATTTGAACAAGCATTAGAAGAAGCATTGAATTCATTATAATTCAGTAGTAGAAGAGTGAATACATTATAATTAGCATTAGTAAAAACTGATATTCATTATAATTAGCTTAGTGAAAGCTATATTCATTATAGCTTTTTGGCTTGTCAGGTTATTGTAATACTTAAATAACTTCACATTATGTATTTGATGGTTTGTTTGGTACTTGTTCATATATTGTTGCATGCTGGTTATAGTTTATGATATTCTTATAATGCTAGTCCCCATGACTAACGTGCGTTATACCACACATTTTCTGTTTCGTGCTCTCTGGCCTGTCACTTATTAAATTGGGGATCAGGGGTTTGTCAGGCTTTTTTACTAAAGCCTTTTTCCCTGGCTCCATGCCATTCACTATGGTGATTCATGGCGTCATAAATAATTTTTGTGCTTGCAATACTAACTCTACATGTTTCGTTTGTTGAACAGTTTAGGAAATATCTAAAATGGTGCTCATGTATAGTGAATGTTTTTGACTAATTATTTAATATTTCATATAGTTTTATTGTGGTTCAGTAATTACTGTTATGTATTGAATTACCAGCTGTATGGCAGAATATTTCAATAAACAAACAAACAAGTGCAATGTTTTGCGGCGTCGAAAAGCTTATTGAACAGAATTCCAATTGTTGAAACATTTTACACCGAAGATCCAAGTCATTTTGACCAGCGCGTCTCTATGCAAACCCGATTGAAAATGAGCGGAATGGGGTCAAATGTTCGGACATACGAGCGGGATGCATTCCATTGCCCTTATGCGTCATAACTTCCATAAAAATGGTTCGACTTCGAGAAAATTTTAGTATGCGGTAGGGGACCATCTGGGGACGAACTGTATTGAAAATGGGCTAAATGGGATTAAAGGTCAGGACATAGGATCGGGTTCCACTCCATCTTACTTATGCGTTATAATTTAGATAAAAATGCTTTGACTGAGACAAAACTTTATCATGTTGTTCCAGAAGTATAATTTACTGGCTCTGTTGAAATCATTGAAATGGGGTCAAAGGTCAGGTCATAGGAGCAAGATAACTTGAGTAATGATTTCTGGTATGTTGGAAAGCGTATCATAGTCAATGCATTGCATGATTTTACTAACTTATTTACGCTTTTTAACCGTTGGTTGAAATAGCGTACATGCTCCAGCTTTGTCCGTCTGTCTATCTGTCCGCACGATAACTCGCGTAAAAATGGTTCGATTTTGATGAAAATTTAGTATGTGGTAGGGGACCACCTGGGGACGAACCCTATTGAAAATGGGCGAAATGGGGTCAAAGGTCAGGACAAAGGAGCGGGATCCATTCCATCGCCCTTATGCGTCATAACGTACGTAAAAATGCTTGGATGGCGACAAAGCTTTATCATGTTGTTCCGAAAGTATACTGAACCGGTTCTCCTCAATATCATCGAAAGGGGGTCAAAAGTCAGGGTATAGGAACGAGATTTATTCCACAGCCATTATCTTCATAACTTGAGTAATAACTTGAGTAAAAATGCTTCTATTGCGACAAAACTTTGGCATGTTGTTCCGGGGGTATACTAAAGGAATCAATAGTCAGGGTAGGGAGGAGAGTTTGTCTGCGCGCGATTTCTGGTATGTTGGGAATCGTATCATAGTCAATGCATTGCATGATTTTACTAACTTGTTTTAGACTAATGAAATCTCCGAAAATAAACGTTGCGTTTCTCCTCGACTTCTTTGACGGATATTTGTCCGCAGTATCTCTCCGAACGTTCCGTGCGGAATGTGTGTGTGTGTGTGTGCGCGCGAAAAGCACAACCCCCCAATAGGCGATTGTGCGTGTCTTCCAAAATAAATACCCAGTAAAACCCGTTTATAACGAACCCCGTATTCAGCGCGACCTCGGATTTAACGGGCAACTCAAAACCTTCAATTTAGTATAATGTTAATTCAAAGTTAATTTGATTATTTTTAACGAAATCCTTGGATTTAATGAGTGAGAGTAAAGCTAAGATGATCAGTTTTAACCAGCAAAGTAACGTAATAGACATCCATCTTTAACGAGGCAGAAAAAATTTGTCTTGAGATGAAGAACAGAAATGATGGCATACAAGGACGAATCTGCAACGGCACAGGAGGCCCCTGGTGTGCTAGTGGAAGAATGTTGATGAAAAGCCTATGAGAGGAAAAGCAGAAAAGTTTATTGACAAAAATACCTGCAAAACCACGGGGTTTTAGAAATGTGCATCGTCTTTTTGCTTTTTACAAGACCAACATGAAGACATGGATGACATCGAATATTTTTTTCAGTCTGTATTATGGAATGAAACAAGGAACTTCGAAAGAAGAGCCATCGGATTTTGCTTGTTATAGACAACTGTCACTTCCGCTCATTAAAAATCTCATTAATATCACCTAGCCTTTTTGCATCGAACTCAACGCCTAGGCTGCAACCCATAGGTTGAAGAAGGGATTCGGAGCCACAAGTGCCACTAACAATGGGAATTGATTGTAACGCTGTTAGAAAGAATGGTGTACCAGAAACCAGAAGGGAGAAAATTTTAAAATTGGCCCACGATTCAGTTTTTGAAGCACATTTGGGAGCCAAGAAAACTTAAGAACGAATTGTGTACTCTTTCTATTGACCCACATTGAAGAAAGACGTAAGGAAATATGGAAATTCGTGCACGGCATGTCAGTTAAGGCGTCCGGTCACAAAAAGGGATGAAGTACCGATTCAACCGGTGAGAAGGCCAAAACTTCCATTTCAGGTAGTGAATATGGATTTGATTGGGACTATCGAACCCTCTTCAAGTAAATGGCACTGGTGGGTGTTAGTGCTAGTTGACCAGCATTCTAGATGGCCTGAGTGCGTATGCTTGACGTCACTCACAGCTAAGAGCACGTGTGAGGCACTCCTAGAAATATTCCAGCGAAGAGGAATACCAGAAGTGATAGCTATGGATAGGGGTATGAATTTCGTGGCATCTTTGACCCAGGAAATGTTGCGACGTTTGGGGTCTACTCCGCCTTTTTCGACGCCCAATCATCCGGCGAGTAATGGGCTCGTTAAACGATTCAATAGGGTGCTCAAGGACATGCTGCATCCCATTATCAGAGAGGAGCCTTGGCAGTGGCACAAAGTCATACCGTTCTTGCTGTGGGCGTATAGGGAAGTTCCCAATGATACGACTAGTGTAGCCCCATTCAAATTGTACGGAAGGGAACCAGTAGGTGCGTTGGCAGTTTTAAAGAAAACCTGAGCTGGAGAATTTCAGTTGCTAGTAGGAATTTTGGTTTCGACAACTTAATATTTACTAGACTTGAAAGATAAAATCCTTGGCGTCGCGTATCCCAAACTTTAATCCAAAACCTTTTCAGAAAAGTTGAGTTGAATGGCACTGCCAAACTTGGTGAAAGAATGAATGATTTTTCATACCCGGATTTGTTGCAACGTCAGAATATAATTCGTTTCCATAATGTTCCTGCAACTGACCCCTTCGTTAATGCACATGTTGCTGTCTTAACATCTAATATCCTTTCTGCAGCAATACCATAAAGCCAGTTATGTCGTCAAAAACTGCTGAGGCGAGTGAAGAAGCTAAGAGGATAACACTCGGTCATCGTAGTATGCAAACAACCATTAATATACAGTACGGAAAAGCCCAACAATTTTTTTAATCAACAGAATGGCAATAATAAGGTATTTAATACACTAATAGAAGTATTTTATAATAAGGTATTTTACCACTAGCTCTTTCTCGACAAAAATTGAGGAAACAAATATAAAACAAAGCAAACAATACATCATTTTTTAAGATGTTTCCACTTGATGTCTCTTTCAGGATTCGCAGGTACTATGCATTTGTGTATTTATATCAATTTGTATTGTGGTACACAATTTATTATCACATCTTTCAAATATATGCAATTGCGATGGTTATAGGCTATAACTTAAAAATAAATGCATATTATCACTTATGCCCATTTTCGCACGGCGGGATTTTTAGCACGTCTTTTGCAAAAAAAATAAAAAAAAATCGTGCTTATGTTATCGGTTTGTCCGTCCGCCTGCAGACACTAGATCTCTGCAATCATTAGTCCGATTTGAAGAATTCTTTTTTCATTGGAAAGCTTAAAATATGCGATTGATGATCCTTGATTTCGTTTTTTTTTACGATGTATAATTTCGCCGCTAGACTACGTAAATGTAGATGATGTGGAATTCCAAATACATTTCATTCCATAAACTTGCTTCTAAACATCCGATTGAAAAAATTATTTTATCTTTCGATTCCATTTATGTCGAAGAGTATTTTATGTATAGTTACTTTTTCAAGTTACGCACAGATTTTCCGCTAGGGGGCGTAAAAGTAAATGCACCGGATACGTTTTCCATGATATCTCTTCTTCTAAAACTCCGATTTGAAAAATGTTTTCTTCAGCGGATAAAGCTCCTTATGGAAAATCGTTTGCATATAATTTCTTATTTTTGGTAAAGTATACTTTGGCCACCAGGGGGCGTAAGTGCTAATTCTTGCTTCTGATGTATTTGTCATATAATCTGAGCTTCTAAAATCTCCATTGAAAAAATTCTTTCGTGGATTGATATCACTGACGTCGATAAAGCTTTTCGGAATATTTTCCTCTTAAAATATTGCATGGTTCCTCCGCCAGGGAGCGTAGATTCATATCTTTTTTTTTGTCAATATCTCTGCTTCTAATGGTCCGATTTGAAAAACTCTTTCTTTATTGGATAGAGTTTCCGGTGTGACATGTTTTTCATATAATTTAAAAATTTTCAAGTTATTCATAGACTTTCCGCTAGGGGGCGTAAATGTAAATTGAGTTTTCTTCGATATCTCGGCTTCTAAAACTCCGATTTGAACAAATTATTTATGCACCGGATACAATTCCTGATGGAAAATTTTTTTCATGTAATTTCTAATATTTGGAAAATAATGGTTTGGCCACCAGGGGGCCGTAAGCCTTAATTTCCGCTTTTGATGTATTTGCAGCAAAATCTGAGCTTCTAAAATCTCGATTGACCAAAAATTCTTTTGTGGACCGACACTACTGACGTCGACAAACATTTTAGGAATATTTTCTTCTTAAAATAACGCATGGTTTCTACGCCAGGGGGTGTAGATGTATATCTTATTTTTGTCAATATCTCTACTTCTAGGAGTTCGCTTTGAAAAATTCCTTCTTTGGTGGATAGTATTTGTGATGCGAAATGTTTTTCATTTAAATTCAAAATTTACAAGTAAATCATAGGCTTTCCGCTAGAGGGCACAAAGGTAAATTGCGTTTTCTGCGTTATTTTCAATGCTTCTAAAACTCTGATTTGAAAAATTCTTCCTGTATCGTATACAGTTCCTGATGGAAAATGTTTTTCATATAATTTCTAATATTTTGTAAAGAATGGTTTGGCAACGTAAGTGCTAATTTCTGCTGCTGATGTATTTGCAGCAAAATCTGAACTCCTGAAAACTCGATTAATTTTTTTTTCTTGGACCGATACCGCTCACATCAAAAAACCTTTTGAGAATACTTTCTTCGTAAAATAATGCATAGTTTTTCTGCCAAGGGGCGTAGATGCATAACTTATATTTATCCATATCTCTGCTTCCAAGAGTCCGATTTGAAAAAATATTTTTTTGTTGGTGTGAGTTTCCGCTGCGAAATGTTTCTCATATAAATTAAAATTTTTCTTAACGCACAAGTCTACAACCAGAAAGCGTAAGCTCACGATTCCGTTCGCAGAAGTATCTGCGGGTTTAAGAACTCCATTGAAAAACTTCTTTCTTCTGTCAGATGCTATTGTTTTCCATACCGGTTCCGTTGACTTTGAATAGCTTTGATAAATTTAATTTGCATCAGAACGGATTCAAAAGACGTGCTCAGTACACCAGAAAATTCGGTGTCATCTTTCTTGTTTACATTCAAAACGGATTATTGAGAGCACCCGGATTTTGCAAGGATTTCGGTCGATCTTGAGCTCATCGTTATAAGCGAAATCTATTGTGTGTGTGTAACATCGCCGCTTGAGAGTTTAAACGAAGGTGCTATCGGATTCAAAATATATTTTATTCCACTTTATTCTTCCTAAATACTCTGTTGGAAAATCATTTCATTCATTTCGTACATTTTACAATTAAAACTATTTTTCCTGATTTCGTTTCCCAATAACTCACAGTTTTCCCGCTCGTGGCAAGAATCTATGTTAAATCCCCCTTCCTCCCCGATATTTCTGCCTCCAGAACTTCATGGAATGGAACACTTTTCTTACTATTTCTACTTTATCGTAGTGAACAGGTTACCCATAAGGAGCCGCATGTACACACTTCTGTTTCATCATATTTGCATGCAGTATCTGCGGTTCTAAAAAGTCGATTGAAAAAATTTCTTTCCAGTCAGGTACAGCTTACGATAGAAAACTTTTTGAATAAATTTCTTGTTCACAATAATGTAGTTTCACCGCCAGAGGGCGTAAATATACATCTTACTTTTCTCTATATCTTTGCGTCTAACAATCTGATTTGAAACATAAATTTTTGCCAACCTTGTGAAAATTATTTTGTATATATTTTCTCACTTTTCTTAACGCATAATTTTGTTATTAGAAGGCGTAAGACATATTTCTGTGTGCAACTGACTTTCAGCCGTATTTGCGCTGTTAAAAATCAGATTGAAAACATTCCATCTTGGTCACACTACGTCCACTACGGAAAAAATTACACTTTATTTAGGGGAATGATTGACACTAATCCATTCTGACTGATTACCTGCTTAAAGGGTGTAACAATGGCAACGAACCTGAGAAAGGAGAGGAAATATTTGAATAATTTGTTTCTGCCTAGTGGCATGATGTCCGTGTCAGGCGGACTAGACACCAACACCATGACACTGGAAAGAAACAAGTCATTTCTCTTCATTCCGTAGGTCATAGATCAAACTAGAAGAGAGCGCTAGAACATAAGACTAGAAGAGAGCTCTTATCAGCATCGGCAAGTTCATGGTCGGTAGTATTACTAGATGAGAAGTGGAAAAGAACTGTTTTATCGTAGCTTACGTTAAACCAGGTCGCTATGACAACATTTCTGTTTGGAAAGCTCAATGAATTCTGGGCCCCACTTCGTTAAAGGGTTAAACATTTCTCGATGCTAGTCGAAATAACTAATGAGAAAAAAAAAACAACGGAAAACTACCTTTCTGTTCCATGATTAATAAATTTGCTGATTCCCCAAGTTGGATGAATAGCAAACTGCACACGCAGCAGTTTTTTAAATGTCATTCGAGATAAAGGATATGAACTATGTTTGCTGAAGTCTCAGATAGGGCACTTCAGGACTAGATTATGATAAAGCACTGCTGTTAAATTTCCTGCTGTAGATGGATTTTAAAAGCAGCGTCTGCATAGGAATGCTACTTTAAAACTTGTTATTCTTGGAGTACTCGTTAACATAAATTTTGCGTGAATTTTAATTGAAGAGAGTGGGGGAAAAAAGAGCACGCAGTATTGCTGTGCGTGTGTTCTGGTAGTTTGCTCGGTGTGCGTGCCACGTGACTATTTTCCCAACACAGTTTTGTGTCTCATTATGACAATATTTTTTTTGAACAGAATGACTAGTAATCACTTTATTTCCACATCACTACGTTTATTCAGAACGGTGCATGATGCCTTACCAGCTGGTATTTCTCTTGTAATACATTTTTATAAAATTCAGATTTGGATTTCAGCAGTTTTGGATCTTGTGCGGGACATCGTTTGTTTCGGGGTATAACGATCACAATGAGCAACTCTGAGGATCATAAGCAGTTGCCTATCCCTGATTCAGGGACGCTGTGTCCAACGGGTGGAGGTGTCTCCGATCGATGAAATTTCAGAGATTGGCACTTCAGACCACTCGGCAGGAAAGGAGAATCTGTTGTGTCGTAAAAGAGAGCTTTTAATATTGAAACAGGATTAAGGCAGATTCTCGCATTTTTAATTTCAGGAACAAACTAATTGGGCCCTTTGACAGGAGAGTGTATACGTTCTGCTATCTAGACTGAAATATTTTTAAGTTGAAAGGATCCGTAAATGCACTTATGTATGCTTTAAATTCTAGCATATTCTGAACAGGTGTAGGCATTTAAAAGAAGAAAAGCGTGGTATTGCCTGTATTTCAATAATTCCAGGGTAATAACTTGAAGTACGGGGAAATGCCGGCAATACCAGCTATAACGTAACCCTTTTTCGTGTGCGAGATTGGTGTTACCTTATGTCTAAAATATTGACTAAAGAAATGTTGAACTAAATCAGAATACGATGCAATAGTTGCACGGGATTAAGGTTTTGCGGCCAGACAAAACATATACAGATGTCAAACTTACGATAACCTTTTATTGGTCCAGCAATATTTGACGAAATCCAAAATATAGCAATGAGAGTTTTACACTTCACATATAATGCCTTAATTATCTGTCGTATAATCTATTTTAACAACGATCGAACATCTACACACACATACACACGCACGCACACTAAGCAACTGCTGTATCGTCCTTTTTTACCCTTTCCAACCGTAGGCTGAAAAACGTATACGCTCCAGCTTTGTCCGTCCGTCTGTATGTTAGACCGTCTGCCCGTTCGCACGATAACTCGCGTAAAAATGGTTCGATTTCGATGAAATTTTAGTATAAGGTAGGAGACCAACTGGGGACGAATCCTGTTGAAGTGAAAGAAATGGGGTCAAAGGTCAGGTGGTCTAACAGGCCGGCAACCCATGCTGTCAGTTCGTACAAGAAGCCAAGCATGGAGGTCAATAAAGTTCATTTGCGGCACTGTTTGTTATTCATGTTTAATTAAGGGAAAAGTGTGAGTGAAGCATACGGTTCAACATGTCAGGCATACGGCGAAATGTTTATGGGTGAGCGGACGTGTCGAGAATGGTTTGCCAGGTTTAATAATGGTAATCTAAGCTTGGAAGGCAAGCCACGCGCAGGTAGACCACAGGAACTCGCTGAAGAGGAGCTGGAGTAGCTGTTACAAGCGGATGCCACACAATCGGAAAAGCAACTGGTGAAACGTTTGAAAGTGGCTCAATCGATGGTGGTACAGCTTCTACAGACCTTGGGGAAGATCCAGAAGATTGATGTGTGGGGATGCAAAATGGGTCTATTGTGACAACCCCGTACGCAAGCAATCCTGGATCGACCCAGGCCAGTCATCAATATCCACTGCAAAAGAAGATATCCACGGGGGAAAAGTGTAGTTGCGTGTGTGGTGGTATATGCATGGAGTGCTGTACTTCGAACTGTTGAAACCGGGCGAAACAATCACTGCACAACGATATAGCATCAGTTGATGAAACTGAACGCCGCCATCAAGCAAAAACACCTATGGACATGTAAAGGACGCCACCCAGTTATCCTGTTACACGATAATGCCAGACAACATGTCGGCGCCATCACGAAATCAACCCTTGAACAGTTACACTGGGAGGTTTTACCGCACCCGACTAACTCCCCTGACATTGCACCCTCAGACTTTCATCTGTTTCGCTTTATACCCTAGCCCAACAGCGGTTCACCACAGTACCAGAGGGGGAAATTTCGTCATTGCGTTTTTCAGCTCAAAACCCGAGTACTTCTATTACATGGACATTCATTTGTTGTCTAAAAAATGGGAAAAGGTCATTGATGCTAACCGCCAATATTTCATTGAACAAATGTGTACTTGTTTCCTAATTGTTTCTGTCTCCTTTCTGCTTAAAACGGCCGAGACTTTTGCATTCCTCTAAAAGAATTACAGTTTTAAATCAAAAAATTTTCTCTACCATGATGAGTTGAGAAGAAACAAAACTTCGAAATAATGATCCGTCAACTATTTCCGCACTTTTAAAACGCGATTTATGAAATGGTGCCTATGCCTGTCCAATAACACAATTTAAGCCAGTCTGTTCCGCTTTTCCTAATAGAATATTACGTTAAAGATTGAAATAGAGTGAAATGTGATACACCCCAGCAGATAAAAATTAATCACAGGTTGTTGAGCTTTCGATTCCGGATAATTGCTTTTTTTTCAGTGTACTCGCATACACGATATCCTGGTGCAATTTCCGGTCGTTGCTGATAACAGTACGCAAATGGTAATTTTACCAAGTGTCGAATTGTTGATACAGTAATCTGGAAAACAGACGATTCCTTAAAAGGAAAATTAAAAATAGCTTGTCTCGCTGCAGTAAATACAATTTATATAACGTAAGTCACCGAATCGAAAAATCTTATAACGGCTATAATAGAATACAAAGAGTAACAACAAAAAGGCTCCAGAAATTTTCGAAATGATTCATTTTGTACGAAAAATTAAGAAAAAGGATGCAACTGAAATTTCGGTTGTAACGAACACGTCTTTTGAATCCTTCCTGACGCGAATAAATAAAATATTAAAATGTTATTCATACTTAATGAAACCAGTAAAAATAAATAATCAATCGGACTTCTAAAACTGATAAAATGTCCGAGCTAGAGACAGCAACTTACTCCTACAAGCGGCCAAAAAGTATTTTACGAAAATCAGCAAATTGTGCATAAAAAGCTTCTTATAGCGGAAAGAATATGTCAGACAAATAGGTTTTCAAATCTGTGGACAGTTCAGAGAAAATATATACAGAGGAAAATGTGGTATAACTGTACGCCCCAAGAGGAAGAATCTTGAGAAATAGAAAAGTCGCAAATTTGATATTTTCACTGCCTAGTGGGAAAACTGGGCATTACATAAAGAGGATAATGCTCTCCATCTTTAGTAGCAAATAGTTAAAAAAGAAATTTTTCATGAAGATTTTTAGACGTGGACAGTTGGAAGCATAAATACACATTAGCATCACCTAGCGAAAGACCTGTAAACTACAAAAATCCCGAGAGCACAGGCAAAGTCATAGGCGTAAAGTCGGGGGAGCACAGAGGGGCACGGGCCCCGCCAATTGAAAAATCCGAAAAAATGATGACTAGCCATTTGTCTTTTAAATGCTAAATGCTTTTCAAAGTGTGAAATACAGCCAAGGGAACAACGCTACTCAAAAACAACGCTACTCAAAAACAAACATTGTTATAACTACTTTCCTGCAGTCATTTCTCGCACAATAGCATGCAGTCATCTGATGATGAAATTCATCATCAGATAACTGCATGAGGTGCTATGAAAGCCGCATTTTTTTCATCCTCAGTAAGGGAATCAACGAAATCCTCGCACGCCTCGTAGTATTGAATATATTAGACATGTAAAAAACCTAAGTTATGGCACTAATGGCAATTGAACAGGAGCAGTTTCAGAGACACTGTTTCCGAGAATCACTATGAACTATAATTTGCTATGAACTATAAATTCGAAATTCAGTTTATAATTATACATAAGCATATACACTGTGACGTATATTCCAAATTGACTTTTCTTTTTAGTTTCTTTCCCTACGTAAATCTTGAGTTTGTTCTCAGTTATACTTCACACTTAACGTGATATCTTTTCTCTCAAACGAATACTGTTGGCAACATAATTGAGGTTGAATGAACGTGACGTATGCCTGTTATTAGATAAGAACCAGAGATATAAACACACGAGTAAACAGTTCCTTGTGGAGCGTTGTGGAACGTAGCGTTGTAAAGCGTGCTGTGTGCATGGTGTGTGGAGCGTTTAATGTGGAGTGTTGATACCAATTTGTTATTTGAAGTGCTATATCTGTGCTGGAGAAATAAAGCATCATTTCCGTAAGTTTGACTTCTGTTTCTAAATGTTTCGTCTGGTCGTTAAGGTTTAATTTAGGAATTATTTCATCGTATGGCGATTTTTTTTAAAATAACGTAGCAGTACGAAAAGACGTTTACGTTATAACACTTTTGCTGTTTTCTTGAGTGGTCTCATAAATTTACAAACCTACTTTTGAAATTCCATAGCGCCGGAAGCTTCGTATGAGAAAAATCAAAAACATAACACATCAACCAAAGCAAAATACTTAAAGCAGAAGACATGTGATTCGAAAAAGCTAAATCAGAAACCGAAGAATCAATCAAGAGAAAAAGGAAGGATTACAGAAATATGGCAGCTGTCATCGATGGCGTCTTCAGGGGTTAGGCACGGATAACACCTCTCATACCTCTATATAGACCAAAAAGGGTGGGTTTCTGCCCCCCCCCCCCTCAAATTGTTTTTGGTCGCACTACATCTATGGGCAAAGTGTTCTACAAAATCAGTGGTGCTAGGTGTTAAATGATTTTTTAATTCGACTTTTAGAAGACTTTTAGAAGCAGAGATATCGAGAAAAACAGATTAGATATTTGCCTCCACAGGCGAAGAAATTTTACATTCATTTAGGCAAGAAGTGCACATAAAATATTTTCTCAGTTACTAGTGTCTGAACGAAAAATTGTTTTATCAATCGGTTTTTTAGACGACCCGCAGATGTTGCTGTAAACGGAAATATGAACTCTAGTGCAAATTTGCGCGTAAAGAAAAATTTGAAATTACATGAAAAACATTCTGCACGAGAAGCTTTGTCCGACAAAGAAAGGGTTTTTTAAACAAGACTGTGAGAAGCAGTTATATCAACAAAAATAAGATATACGAAGACGCATTATTAAGTATGCATTATTTTAAGCAGAAGAATTCGCAAAATGTTTTACGTGGCGAGTGGTACCTGACCACAAAATAATATTTTCAGTCGAGTTTTCCGAAGCGCAGATATTGCTGCAAATGCACCTGAAACAGAAATATACGATTACGCTCTCTAGTGGTAAAACCGTTCTTTACCAAAACTCAGAGATTATATGTAGAACATTTCCCACCAGAAGCTCTATCCGATGCAAAAATAATTTTTCAAAGCAGACCTTGAGAAGAAAAGATATGGGGTAAATCGCAATTCATCTTTATGTCTGCTAAAGGAAAAAAACTATGCATTTGAAAAATAAACTGTACCCAAATTAACCTTTGAACATTGTAAAAGGTATCGAGTGGAAGAAAGACTGTTTTCAGCTGGACGTTTGAAATCAAAGATATGGAATAAAACGTATTCTGAATTGGATTGGATCCGTATTTGCGCTCTCTATTGGCAAAGTTATGCAACGGATGAGAACCGGAAATACACTTATTATCGTTCCCACATTTCGGGCTTCCTAATACAAAAAGAATGTTTCATATTGGTCTAATATTTGCAGATATATGAAGCCTACAATAGGACGTAAGGACAAAGTGATACCATAAGCACGTATATTTTTTTCAAATACACTCACGGACAATGAAATTACGCACCTAGAAGAAAATATGCTACAACCGCGAAACTTTGGAAATAACTAGACTGCGTGTTGGTGCGCAAAAGATCCACGTGCGCATGACCAACACACCCTGCGCTGGAGCTGCAAGAACGAACTGGAAGCCTTATAAACCGGCGTGTAGTCGATGCCTCATGAAAGCGAAAAGCGCTGGCCGACGCAAGCGAGAGTAGAGAGTGACAAAAACACCGGGTAGACGCCAGAGATGTCGATTTACGCAACGTACGAACTCTGAGAAAGGCCAGATCATCGGGCTGAAAAGAGCAGGGTGGTCGGAGCTCCGTATAGCCCACCACGTCGATCATTCTGCCCATACCGTCCACCTGTGTTGGGAATAGTGGACACGTGACGGCACTGCCACACTGCGGATCGGCTCCGGACGGACCAACAGGACCATCGGTACAGAGGATCGACGGATCGTGCGCCATCAGAGACGAACGGATACCACGGAGACCCGGTCCACTTTACAGGGATATGTAGCAGCTCCTGTGTGCCCACGAACCATTTTCCGACGCCTCGCGGAAGCGAATTTGCAATCCCAGCGACACTTACGTGTGCTGCCATTAACACCGGAACATCGCCGGCTTCGTGTGCAGTGATGCGAGGCCAGAGCGACGTGGAACGCCACAGACCGGCGACATGGAATGCCACAAACTAGCGACGTGTGGTGTATAGCGATGAGTGCCGCTTAGTTTTGGGACAGATGATCATCGTGTCCGGGTGTGGATGTCCCCGGGTGAACGGCACAATCCCAACCTCGCTATTGAGCGTCACACGTCCCCCAGTGCAGGTATTATGTTCTGGGGAGCCATTGCTTACGATAGACGATTAGCTCTAGTAGTGGTACGTGGATCATTGACGGGCCAGCGGTATGTGGATGAGATCCTACGGCCCCATATACTCCCATTCCTGGCTGGGATTCCAGGTGCGTTATACCAGCAGGATAATGCCCGCCTTCACATTGCTTGGGTTACCCAGGACTGCCTACGTCATGTCCAGACACTTCCATTGCCTTCCAGCTCCCCGGATATATCCCCTATCAAACATGTGTGGTACCAGTTGAAACGCCAGCTGCCGCCGTGCTGCACTATCCGGGATTTGGAGCACACCGTCCGACACGTGTGGGCCAGTCTGCCGCAGAACATCAGGCGTCTGTTTCCTCCATGCCGGACCATATTGCATCACGTATCGCCGCACGAGGCGGTGCAACGCGCTGTTGAAGATGACCGGACTGCGTGCCAAAGATCCCTTTGTAATTGTCCTGCAGCTCTGTTTTTGCCATCGTGTCTATCATTCATCTGCATCATTACGTTCATAAAATTTCAGTTCAATCCGATGCTTCCTTCTTGGGGCGCAAATTTCATTGTCCATGATCGAGTGTATATACATGTTCAGCAGGTCATTTGAACTCCTAAACACGGGATCTCGTGGATTAACGTGTTTACGGTTTTACAGCGTAAGAATGAAAGGAGTGGATCTGCTGGATTGACGTGCTTACGGTTTTACAGCGGCCGTCCGACTCTGTATACCACAGCATGCAGCTATTAGTCGGATTCGAAAAAACATTTTGCATTGGAAAGACAGAACTGTGAGAACGATGTGGGAAACTTCATAGCTAAGGGGCATAAAAGTAGATACTGTCGAATTTCAAATATTTGTTATTCCGTCTCATTACTTCCAAAAATCAGATGGAAACAATTATTTTTCTTTTTGCAACAAAGATCATTTTGCATACAGTTTTTCTTCAAATAATGCTCAATTTTCCCACTATGGGGTGTAAACATACACTGTTTTTTTTTTTTTGTTTTCTACTTTTACTATTCATTCTAAAAATACTTTCGGAAATGATATTGTTTTCGATCGATAACTTTTACTACAGAAATCGCTTTGCGAACTGTTTTTTCTCCAAACAATGTTGCAGTTTTTCGCCCTGAAATAGTAAAAATATACTGCATTTCCCCCGACATCTCTGTTCTTAAAAGGGAGATATAAAAAGTCCTTTTTGAATCGGACGGCATTTATAGCGAAGAGTATTTTGTATTTTCTTCATAAATTTCAATCATGATATCTGATGTTTTGCTGATTTATGAACTAGATTTGTACATGGATTCGAATAGTCGTCAACGTTACAGAAAGTATAAGGTTGCATCAAATATCGAGAACCTGAATTTGTTCAGATTCCCACGTTACGATCACTTAGCTTCAGTTGATTGGATGCTCCTCGTTCTAGGTGTGTAACGGTAGCATTCTCAAACGGAAGTCGGGAGGCGAAGATTCGATTCCCACTCCAAAGTGATGTAAATTTTAAATTGAGGGGATATTTCATGGAGAACAGTGTTGTAAAGGCGATTCAGTACCGAAATCTACTTGCATAAAATAAATAATATACGCCTTTTTAAAGCTCATCTTTCCTTTGTACATTTTGGGTAGTTTAAACAGTAAAATATACCAAATTAAAAAACATCAGAAAAATATTTCTAAACGAAAAAAAATATTACTAACTCCTTTTAATGTTATAGCGTTGACTCTAGAATCTAGAGTCACTGCAGAAGTAGCTTTGTTTTAAGAGTAGAAATGGTGCAATGCAACCAGATGAGCTTTGAAGTAATCACATAACTGATTAATGTGTTTTCCACTGAAGAAGTGTGAAAAGTTGAAACATAGCAATGATTCTGGAATCGCCTTCTTCCGTTTCAAATTAAAATTAAGAAACTGAAGCTTTCTTCCGTTTCGAATTGCAATTAGATAGGTGGATGAAATTCGAAAGTATGTGGGAGTAACATGGAGGAGACTGGCACAAGACAGACCGTTGTGAAGAAACTTGGGGAGACTTTCGTCCAGCAGTAGATTGATAATGGTTGACAAATGATGATGAATATATTATATTATGTTATATTATATTATATTATATTACATTACATTATATTTTCACATCGCATGTTTCGCACAGAGCATTCAGAGGTTTTTGTTTGACGTGCTCACATCCTGTTCCCATGGCATGTCGTGTCGGAATTAATGCCGTATTTTTTAATATGGATGAATTTAATATTAAAAAGATTGAATAAGGCGTCGAGGCCAACAAATAAGTACTTGTTGAAAACGAAAGAGGGAAAGAATGAATGCTGGAAGTTAAGAATAGCGAATTCTGCCCTAAACACATGTCTCAAAAATAAAAATTATAACCACACACTACAACGAAATAACTATTTACAGGCACATCATAATGAAAGACCTATAAATGGAAAGAGTAGCTTGAATTAGTTAACTTATTTACAATATATTGCCTAAATGAGTTCAATACTTAAATAATAAGAGCTATCCTACGCTGCACTTTCCTTAAATTCAAACAAAAAACGTGGTCTGAGCAATGGAAATGCTCGAATACTGCCTAAATATAACGAAAAAAAAACCCCCAATTTCCCGGAAAATTCCCAAACAACTTTAGGAGAAAGGAAACTTCAAAACTAAGAAACAAATTTTAAAAAATAATAAAAAAACATAACTAGGGAAAGAATGATAAACTTACCAGGGGAAAAGAATTAATATGAAGACCAGCTTACACGCATACCAACAAGCACTAACACCGCACGAAAGAAGCAACGCCAACTGCGCCACCTTTCGGTCAAGAAGTCAACCAATTCCAAGAATTCTCTGCAGTTATGGTTAAGACAGGAAAATGTTCCAAAACCATCAGCCAAAGTGCTGCTGTAGCTGAGAAAAAAACTGATTCAAAGTAGCAAAGCAAATAATCGGAATACTATAAAATTCCACTTGGAAACCTAATTATCTGATCCAAGACTCTTTCACAAAATATACCGCTCTTTCCGCCTTTTATCAACACATAGCAACCGAAAAACTGTTATCCGGTCTCCACTAGGGATCCGAATCCCAGATCTCTCGATTGCTGGCCACCGTATCGTAAGGCCAACGCGCGCGGCTAGATATCGAGAGATTTGGGGTTCGGATCCCGAGTGGTGACAGGATAGCAATTTTTTGGTTGCTTTGTGTTGATAAAACATGGAAAGAGCGATGTCTTTCTTCATACCTGGCTAACCATGTTAAATTGCTGCCTCAAAAACAATTTTCTACTGTTTTGCATTAAATTTTACAAGCAAGAAAATGGAATTCCTATGGGATGCTCCCATTCCACCAGCATTTGTAATCTGTTCCTGTTTTTTAAAGAGTATCAGTTTATCTAAGCAAATTGTTTCAAAAGAAATAGCTATTTATAGATGACCTTCTTTTCTTAAATAATTCAGGATGTCTTGAAAATGATTTTTCAGCCATATATCAAAGCTACCTTAAGCTAAATAAAACTAACACTAGTAATCAGAAACTTGAATTTCTAGATTTGCTTATTAATCTTAATGAAGGCAACCCAGTTATTAGTTTGTTCGATAAGAGAAATAACTTTAAATTTAAAATTTTAAAATTCGTAGACTAGTCTAATAATATCTCCGGTAAGGTTGTAGATAATGTGTTTATTTCACAAGTCTTTAGGTTGTCCAGAATTTGCAACTTGGTGTCATATTTTAAGAAGCATGTTTAAACTCTAATATTAAAGTCAGTTTATTGAAAACCAGGTTCCCAAAGCTTTCTTAAGAGTAACACTCAAGAAAATTGTTTTCATGTGTAGTGTTAGGATAGCAGACCTTACCTAATTTAATTTCTCGGTGACTGAATGAATCATCCAAACTAAAGCTAAAATTTAAAGGTTTAGATGATGATGTGGTTACCTTCACTTAATTTGAAACCTAAAATACTTTTTCACTTCCCTCTCCTTTAATTCATAAAAAAAATTAAAAACTAGCCTAATAAAATATAGCAAAAAAAAGTCAAAAAATAAAACGTATACAAAAAAAGTCTAAAATATAAAACTTACATAAAAAAGTATAAAATAAAAAATAGAAGAAAAAAATAGAATAATTTAAATAATTAAAACTTTGGGAAAGTTTCAGTTTTTTGGGTATATTTAATACTTTTAAAGCCAATTGGGGACAGGTAGAACTGTTACAAGTGGAGTAGATAATTATTTTCCCAAGTGGAATTTTATAGTATTCCGATTATTTGTTTTGCTATTTTAAAACAGTTTTTTTTTCTCAGCTACCACATCAATTTGGCTGATGGTTTTGGAACATTTTCCTGTCTTAACCATAATTGCAAAGAACTCTTGGAATTGGTTGACTTATTGACCGCAAGGTGGCGCAGCTCACTTCTTTCGTGCTGCGTTAGTGCTTGTTGGTATGCGTGTAAGCTGGTCTTCATATTAATTCTTTTCCCCTGGTAAGTTTATAATTCTTTCCCCTTAGTAAGTTTATGTATTTTATTATTATTTTTTTAATTTGTTTTGAGTTTTGAAGTTTCCTTTCTCCTAAAGTTGTCTGGGATTTTTTCGGGATATGTAGGCTGTATTCGAGCATTTCCATTGCTCAGACCATGTTTTAGTTTGATTTTAAGGAAAGTGCAGCCTAAGTTAGCTCTTATTATTTAAGTATTGAACTCATTTAAGCAATATATTGTAAGTAGGTTAACTAAATCAAGCTACTCTTTCCATTTATAGGTGTTTCATTTAGATGTGCCTGTAAATAGTTATTTTGTTGTAGTGTGTGGTTGTAATTTTTATTTTTGAGACTTAGGTGTTTGTACTTCTCGGTTCTTAGCAGTGTGAGTAGGGCTAAGATCATCCAGATTGCAATTGGGATGTTTCTATTTTTCGTGTATCGGTATTATCATTTTGTTATTTTTTATTATTTTTATTGCTTTAATTTTGTTTCGATTCCTTAATTTTCAGATCTTTTTACTTGTTGTTCTTAAGTAGTAGTGGAGTTGGTGGTTTCTTTATTCGTATTTGTGAAGGGCCTTTGCATATTTTCTGTTTAATTATTATTTTCTTGCAAACTGGACGATGCAGAAATCCATCCTTTTTGGTCTGTATAAAGGTACGAGAGGTGTTATCCATGCCTAGCTTCTGAACACGCCATCGATGACAGCTGCAATATTTCTGTAATCCTTCCTTTTTCTCCTTGTTGATTCTTCGGTCTCTGAATCAGATGTCTTCTGCTTCAAGTATTTTGCTTTGGTTGATGTGTTTATTTTTTATTTTTCTCATACGCAGCCTCCAGCGCTATGGAATTTCAAAAGTTGGTTTGTAAATTTATGAGACTACTCAAGAAAGCCGCAAAAGTGTATATGATTAGGTATAAATATAAACTGAATTTCGAATTTATAGTTCATAGGAAATTTGTCCAGGCCAGGTCCAGGTCGGATCCAGTTATGTGAGGTCCGGGTCGGGTTCAGGTCCAAAATTTTATACTCGTTTTCAACTGTGATTCCAACTCATTATGAGAAGTTTTAAAACTGCGTCATCGATAACTCGGTCACTGAGAAACTGCTTATCGTTTGGTCTATTCATAGCAGCAGGTTTGAAACTGGACGAAGAACCAAACGGGTGGCGAAAGAAAGAACATTATGTACGCTGCTACAGTATCATGAAATTCGATGAGACTTTTGGCTGGATATAAAAATATTTTGAACACTGCTGTTCACATCTGGATCTAGACCAGACATTTCGTTCAATCATGAAGAACGTATTTATGTCCTCTAACATGATCTGCATTAAACTCAGCGTGGATGTAAAATAACTAACTCATTTGTACTCTCTGGATTTACTCATATATTCCCGAAGGAACCCAGCTCTCAACGACCATGTAGAAAACTTTCATTAAATTACTTGTCAGTATGAATATGGGTTTTGTTCCGCTATAGTTGTCTTGTTTTAAATTTTGTTTCTGATACCTTAGAAAAAGACTTATCCAGTTGCGTTCATTCAATTTTCGAACATATTACGAAACACTAAATTTGTAACTTATATATCAAAAGTAAAAATTATGGAGCGAAGAAATTTTCACTTCTTCAGTGCAAAAAAAATTATGGAATTTTCCATCTATAAAAAATTCATTACGCTTGGACTAGATAGTGTATTTGATTCTTAATATAAGATAATGAACTGGTTGAGAGCTGATCTTCGTAAAATGTTCTACGTGCCACAATATGCATTTCAGATATTATACCTTATGCAATCGTGTAGGTTGTCGAGCCAGGCTGAGCTTCGCATTTCTCATTTTATTATTATTAATAATGGTTATTAATTCATAACAGTAAATGGAAGATGTTTGTTCTTTATCTTCCGCTCATTTCACGCCGAGGGAGGCAATGTTGGATCGACGCTGAATTTGCGTGCTTCTCAGGACGAGAGATATCGTGACCAGAGTTAACAAGGAACGGATGGAGGTAGTCACAGTCACGTGACATTCGTTTCCTCCTGAATATTTGACGTCGGAAAGAAGTCTTTTCCTTCTTCGCCGTCCATCCTGATCGTCCTCACACGCACATCTGCTCCATTCGCACCAACCGCAAGATTACGAAGCCTTTGTCCTAGCGGCAATAACCCACAGATTTACAGCACGGAAGAGGTGAGCGACTGCCTATCGAGAGATTACCTATCACACGCTTAACACTGACAGCTAAGTCACATGCTTCTTTGCGCGAGACATCTTTAGCTCGCACAGCGCTAAATAAATAAAACAAGGAGGGTGTCACCTAAATCCTGGGAGAAATGAGGACGTCTTTTGCAGCCGCAAACTCAAATTTAGAACGTTTCACGATATCCTAGAATCACTTCTACGAAACTCTACGAAAAAAACCGAAAGGTATCGTGTCTGTCGGCAGACAAGACTTCACGCTTTATCGTTCCAAATATACAAACATTACTGTTATGCAGCGTGAAAATTTCGCATAGGAACACATCCAACTCAGAGAAAGAATGTCCCCCATCTGTTTGCTGGTATTCGACATATGACAATTTTTACAAATATAGTTTCATATCATTTGATAGTATGATTTTGCCCTGGAAAAAGCTGAAAACCATGAAAAACAGCTTGTTCATGTTTACCTTTAGCTGATTCAGAAGGTCACATTAATGAGGAAATTAATCGGCGTATTAAACTTGGATGGAGAGCTTTTGGTAGAAGCAAAACAATTTTTAGGAGCAATATGTCATTATCTTAAAAGAAAAAAAAATTAATCAATGCATTCTGCCACTGCTTACTTATGTAGCAAAGACATGGACCTTAACTAAAGAAGACATACAATAACTGCAGCTAACTGAAAGAAGCACGGAGAGATGCATACTTGGTGTAACCAGTAAAAAAATAAAGAGCAGCTCTTGATAAGGAAAATGACAAGAGTGGAAGATATCATGATCAGAGTAAAATCCCTGAAATGGCAATGGGCTGGACATGTTGCCAGAACAACGGACCACCGATAGACAACCGAACTTTTAGACTGGATTCCGAGAGATAGAAAAAGACCTAGAAGAAGACCACATGGGAGATGAATGGATGAAATTCGAAGCATGCCGGAGTAGCGTGGATTAGATAGGGTCAAGACAGTCAGTTGTGGAAGAAATTTGGGGAGACCTTCATCCAGCAGTAGACTAATAATTTTGGACACTGATTATACATAGTAAAACTTCGAAAATCCGGCATCCAGAAGACCGGCAACTCCAGAAATCCGGCACTTTTCTGATTTCGTTTTCGTGAGAATATCCGATGTTTCCCCAATAACCACGGAAATCTCCCGATGCACCGTCTCAACAACACATCGCGAGGTCATCCGATCTCAGCGTGCGAATTGCCGATAGCCGCTAACGTGTAACATCTGGAGGTTTCTCAAATTCGTCATCTCACTGGGTCGGGCTGGCTTTAAGTTTTTGCCTAACCATTCGCCAAATTCAATTTTTTCGGCAGAGTTTTATAATAAATAGTACAAAAAGGTAATCGCCAATATTTTCGCCAAAACTGTTTTCCCATCGCCAAAACGATGGGGTTTTTTTGCACATTGCGAAGAATGCGTTCAGCAGCGCGATCCCTGCATGTTTATAAGACGTAGACGCGTACATTTTTGGTTAAAGTGATCTGTTACGTGTAAGTACGTGCTTTACGTAACGCCTGTTACGCAGTTTTTGGATAGCTTTAGAAATCCGGAATTGCCATAAATCTGGCACTCGTCCGGTCCCGTCATTGCCAGATTTTTGAGGTTTTACTGTTACATGAGGTAGGATCTAAAAGTTCAGGAATTTGGAGTATAGTTCTTTATCTTGAATACTTTAAAACACCGATGCGGTAACACCTTCAAAATAATCCCCATGGGTGACGATGCACTTTTACCAGCGCTCGTAAAGCTTCTGGAAGCATTGTTGAAAGCCATGTTTTGCCACCCCTCCTAATGCCTCTTGCGTTTGCTGTTTTTGCCTCATTTTTTAACACAAAACGGTGTACCTGCAGATTTTGTTTCGTCAGTGGAAAAAGGTAAATATCTCAGGGGGCTACGTCGGGTAAATAGGCGGGATGTGAAAGGAGCACATTAGTGCGATTTCTGGCGAGAAACTCCGTGACCAGTAGGGACCGATGTGTCGACGCGTTGTAATGCAGAAGGTACCATAGTCCACTTCGCCACATCTCCGACCATTTGCGACGGATTGACTCCCGTAAGCGATGTAAAATGTCTCGCTAACGTTCCTTGTTAACTGTTGCGCCCTCAGGAATACATTTAAAATGGACAATTCCGTAAGAATCAAAAAACACCTCCAGCACGACTTTCCTTTTGCTGCGATCCTGCCTGAATTTCTTTGATCGCGGTGAAGACGGTGTTTTCCATGTTGATGAAGCACGCTTTGGCTGAATATCAAACAAGAAGCACCACGTTTCATCACCTGTGATGATGTTATCCAAAAACGTAGGATCGCTATCGGCTTTGTCGATTGATTTGCCCGATATCCGTATCCGTTCTTACTTTTGCTCAAAAGCCTTGTTTCTCACATCGCAGAAGACAGAACCACTAACCAAAGCAAAAAAGTCTAGGCGCGCATTTCAATCACTTTTCATGGGCCAAACCATTCTGACTACGGAGAGGAGTGATGGCGGGATGTATTTCAGACGCCTTTAATTTATTTCAGACGCCGTAACTTTAACTACATTCTTGCGTTGTCACGGGTAGGTGGTGTCCCCGAACTTTTGGATCCTATCCCACATATATATATATATATATATATATATATATATTCTAAAAAGAAGAAACCTAAGCAAAAACATACATATATAATTTTGACTCACACCTAGTACAACATAGAAAAGGTTATGTATCTACCTGTGTGAGTAAAAGGAGAAAAGATAAAAAATAAAATAAAACAACTGAATGTAGAAGGTGTCGAGAATACTGAGCCTTGGCTTTATCAAGGACCGGCAAAAACTCTGCATTTTCTCACTTCCACAAAGACCTAGTTGGAAATGGGTTTCTGCAAGGCCATAGATGCAAGTAACATTCCCACCTAAAATAGTTTAACAAATATATATATGTCATGTCCTCCGTAGAGTTGCATGACCTAGCACTAGTTAACAATTTCGCTTGCATCCATTAACCTTCCTGGCCCGACCCATGCTCTTCATCTGTTACTATTAAACAGAGAGAAGAAGATTAAAGAGAACTCAAGCTGTGAGAGTGACATAATAATTAGAAATGATTTTCAGCCATAACGAAATTCCAAGTTCGTTTGAGAGAGAATTTAAACCTGAAAATCGATGCAAAAGAAATCCAAATTTTTAAATTGCAATTAAAAAAGGAAATATTAATTTTTAACGAACAGATTTTTGAAAGAAAACTTGAGTCTAAAACCCCCTACTCTACAACTTATGACAGCACGAAAACGAGAATAAGTTAAAGATAATAATTAACTAAAGAAAACTATGTGAAAGTTATATACCTTAAACAGTTAGTTGCAATATGTACAAAGTATTTCAGCAGTGCTTTAAGTGCATAATTAATTAGTTATTAAGAACTTAACTACTTTGAAAAAACAGCGCATAGACAGCGCATAGAAAAGGAACAAGCTAAGCCATCTTCTGTTCCTAGGTACCCCAAAAGACGCTCAAAGTTACAGAGAAAAGAAAGAGTTAAACCCGCAAAAATGTTAACAGACAAACCAATGCCTAAAAGCTGAAAAGCTAAAAAACGACAGAGGAAAAGTACGAGAAGTACAAACATTGAACTTATAAAACCTAGAACCCAAAAACAGGGAAGAGAGCTTACCTCTTGTGTGACAAAAACATTTCTCCTCACAAGAGAAGAACATGGCTGACCTCTTCTGCCACTCCCTAGACGCTGGGGGGCAGTGAGGGTGGGGCTGATGGCCTCCTCATGCAGCAAGAAACCAACGCGCGGAGATTTTAACCAGAGAAAAAAATATATAAACTTAAGACTGTGGATCTGTATGATCAGAAAGAGCAGAATTAACTCTCCAGAATACATGAGAAATATTATAAAATACACGAGCAGTGTATTTAATAATCTTTGCATGTATTAAATCACCTTAGTGAGCTTCTATAGATTAATCAGAATCTTATTAATTTTAAAGTTGGTTTTTCAAAGACCTAGTTGGAAATGGGTTTCTGGAAGTGAGAAAATGCAGAGTTTTTGCCGGTCCTTGATAAAGCCAAGGCTCAGTATTCTCGACACCTTCTACATTCAGTTGTTTTATTTTATTTTTTTATCTTTTCTCCTTTTACTCACACAGGTAGATACATAACCTTTTCTATGTTGTACTAGGTGTGAGTCAAAATTATATATGTATGTTTTTGCTTAGGTTTCTTCTTTTTAGAATGTGAATTCTGAATTTTCAAAACTGCTGCGTTGCGCGTTTTGATTTTCAGGTTATTTTGCAACCTTCGTTTTAAATTCTAAAGTTTTTCCTTAGTCTTCAGTTTTGCTCTTAAGTATATATATATATATATATATTCTATAAAGAAGATACCTAAGCAAAAAAATACATATATAATTTTGACTCACACCTAGTACAACATAGAATTTTCAGGTTATTTTGCACCCTTCGTTTTAAATTCTAAAATTTTTTCCTTAGTCTTCAGTTTTGCTCTTTAGTATATATATATATATATATATGCACCACCCAGAAGATTTATCCGATTTTCTTCAAAAACATCAGGTGAACACAACATGGAGAAAAAGCAAATGTATACATTTCCCTACCAATCAGGTGGCGACTGTTGGTGTTATACGGCAAGACATGTTGGCGAGTCTAAGAACCCGAATTACCACACAAAGGAACCGTTAGAACAGCATCACGTAAGGGTTGTTAAGGTAATGTCTACGTCAGCCAATTTGCCAAAGTACGGCTTTTGAGAAAGGATCTATCATTGGTTTCATGATGTGGGATGGTCAAAACATTGTGTTGTAGAACTGTCGCTGCTATACAGCAGCCATACAATGTCGGTAACAACAGTTACGAGAAGATTTTCATTGCCGTAAAAAGAACCTGTTGTACACGTGAGAAAGTACTACGCAGGAAGCAACTGACTTTGTGACAGGGAACCATTGCACCAGAAGCGGAACGAGCCAAAACTAACGGGTTAGTTAGCACCAAACACCAGGCTTATGTTACTAAACAACACGACAAACAATTTCCATACAACATACATAGGTATAATTTATGTGTACATCGTCCTTTGTGTTGCTATCCGCTGACTGCCACATATCACCAATATCGCTTGACTTATTACAACCCCAAATTATTATGATGTGCACTACCCTCGTGGCGTCCTAAATGACGATTCGTGGTTTTGATTAGAAGTCATAATAGATGTGCGAAGAACATGCCGGTAACGCCTAATTCCATTTGCCATCCTCATGCCATTATGCAATCACATAAGCCAATGTTATGATATGGAGATGTCGAAGGCTTCGATTCGCCATCTTATGTAGTGTGTGTCTCAGGAGTTTTGCCTGTTTGTAGATGACGCGTAGAACATACAGAATTCACTCTCATTGTAGAGATAATGGCATCCTTTTATGGTAACATAATGGCAGTTCGCATACACCAGTGTTACCCAGGATTGTAATGAACTCTTTGGCAATCATTTCTGGCCTTCCAATTCCACGGATTTATCTCCATCGAGAATGCCTGGAATTTTGTTGGACAGCATGTGAAGATTCATCTGCATGCGAAACGTATTGTACTTCCACAAAAGACCATCTGTAGATAAAAACAAGGAGCCGTTCGATTTCTACATAAGTTATAACTTTTATTTGCCAACAGTGGGATTCGAAGTTTCTCTATATGTCTTGAACACACACACACACACACACATTCTACATACATGATTTGTTGTTTTACAAAAGCATGTTTGTACATTTCCCTTCTTAGGTCCAAACACACTGAACGTTCTCTTAAATGCTTTGCACTCTTGAGAGCTAAGGTCTGTTTGAATATATCTCACGCGTAATTTTTCAAGTGTTTAATATCCAACAATAAATGAAAGAAAGATAACTGTTTTAAAACTTTACTACTGGTTTTGAACACTGGTGCTGAAAAACTATGAATATACGTATGAGATAAAAATTGAGAGCTTTACTCTTCTTTTTCTTTTAGTTCAAATACCACTGACTAAATGTAATGGTTTGCTTTTAAAAATTCAGTTTAAAAAATAAATTTTCTTTCCTGTGTAAAAAAAATGTCTGAAAACTCCGATCAGTGGGTTAAAGAAGCCATTTATAAATTTCTACTCATTTTGTTACTACATGTATCAATGAAAAAGTATGGTCCTTGGTTTTTAGGGACACAGAAATAGGTTCACTAAAATTCAGTAGATCTGTGCATATCTAGCGACAAAATTAAGGATTCGTCAGTCATACTAACATACATCGAGGGGCAAGGGCAAGTGAAGTAAATGACCAGAATATCGAGGTTCTGTTGAATATCAAGAATAAATGAACACTTGAAGATGGTGGAAATCCAACGACGGATTGCTCGATTTCCATGATTTAGTTTCAAAACGTGAGAAGATTTTGCTTTCAGGTAGTGGAACTCCGGCAAATGGCTCTAAATTAAGTATAAAACGGAATTTGTGTCCCTCTCCTTCATGAAGAATGCGGCGCTTGATGGTTTCTGCCTAAGAAAGTAATAATTTTCTTCCGGCCAGTTCACAGAAAATGATGTACAACAAAGAATGAACAGATATATGTTAAATATCTTATGTAGATAATGTTAATTAGTGCGGTGCAAGAATCATGTAGCCCAATGCCGTCCGTATGCGGCTCGTTTCATAAAATATTGCGGCCCGCAAATGAAAAGTAAATCCAATTTCATTTCCTATCGAAAAGAGATCAAATTTTTAAAAATTACATTGTGCTACATACCAACGTGCATTATGTGACGATCAAATGGAACGGAAAATGGAAAATAACGAACTTAATTAGTGGCGAAAAAAAAAAAAAAACAGTTTGAATGAATTTGATGCCCAATATGGTGACATTTCTTCATAATTGAATCCGTTGGTTATATGTTGGAAAATGGTTGGACAGATATGTTTTCTAACTTCGGAAAGAATTTTATGGGAAAACGTAAAACGTGGTACTGTGATGTCGCTTTCAGCATCTGAATGCGCTAAATATTGCTGTGCAGAGAAACACCAAAATATCTGATATTCATTGCTAAAATCAATATCTAGAAAAAAACAATTTAACTCACGTAAAATGCTGCTAGCAGCATTTTGATGAAACGTCAATACTTGGTGAAGCTATAGATTTCAACGTATTCATCCATCAGCTAGGCACTCTAATTGAGAATTCTGATGGCAAGTATAAACAATTTCATGAACTCAAACCAAGCAGACTTCTGTTCAGAAATCAACTGAATGTTGGCATTGAAAGTACTACCACATTTAGCAAATGGAATTATAAAACTTCAAACAAATGAATTTATTAGAGCTAGAGCAGAGACTGAAGCAGAACTTTTCAATTTTCTTTTACTAGGGAAAACCAAACATAACAAATTCGAGATTAAAAGTTATTTTAATATTTGGAAGTACTTACACGTGCAGGAGGACATTTTATGAGACGAAATACATGAAGTGAAAGTACAGGAACACGGTAGGAATGACTCTAGTCTTGTGCAGTAATTTCGAATTTCAACCACAAGCATCGAAGAGGACATTCAACAACTTCAAATGAAGGTCAATAGTCTTGAGTGGTCTCATCAAAAGTAAGTTGTTGCTGTTTTTTTTTTCAAATTTTAAATTTCAATTGTTCTAATGTTAATTTAAAAAACTCGTAGATTTAATTAATTAAGCAGGACATCATTATACCAGGTAGGAAAATAATGGCCGATTTGGTGGCCCAAAATGAAAGATACGTACTGTACCTCGCAGCACAAAATCTTATTTTATTCAAAATAGGCGCCTTCAGAAGCTACGCACCTGAGCCAGCGAGTGGCAAGTGTTTCAATGCCAGTCCGGAAGAAATCTAGCTTCCCGGATGCAAGAAAGTCCCGGAATGCAATTTCGGCCTGTTCTCGGTTTCTGAAGGTGCCGTTCTTGAGGAAATTGCTAAAATGCATGAATAGGTGAATATCGAAAGGTGCCAAGTTAGGCGAGTAGGATGGATGTGGGAAGGTTTCCAACCTCAGTTCGGGTAGTTTCTGTTTCGTCATTTGTGATCCATGTAGTCTCGGGTTATCATGGAAGAGAACAAGACCCTTCCAGTTTACCAAAGATGTCTGTTTGGAACACAACTTTTGGTGCATTCGGTCAATTTATCATGGAGGAAGATAGGATCCCTTTTGTTTACCAAAGATGGCTGTTTGGAACAGAACTTGGTTCATTCGGTCAATTTATTATGGAGGAAGATAGGATCTCTTTTGTTTACCAAAGATGGCTGTTTGGAACACAACTTCTGGTTCATTCGGTCAATTAATCATGGAGGAAAATAGGATCCCTTTTGTTTACCAAAGATGGCTGTTTGGAACAGAACTTCTGGTTCATTCTGTCAATTTATTATGGAGGAAGATAGGATCCCTTTTGTTTACCAAAGATGGCTGTTTGGAACAGAACTTGGTTCATTCGGTTAATTTATTATGGAAGAAGATAGGATCCCTTTTGTTTACCAAAGATGGCTGTTTGGAACACAACTTCTGGTTCATTCGGTCAATTAATCATGGAGGAAAATAGGATCCCCTTTTGTTTACCAAAGATGGCTGTTTGGAACACAACTTCTGGTTCATTCGGTCAATTTATCATGGAGGAAAATAGGATCCCTTTTGTTTATCAAAGATGGCTGTTTGGAACACAACTTCTGGTTCATTCGGTCAAATTATCATGGGGGAAGATAGGATCTCTTTTGTTTACCAAAGATGGCTGGTTGGAACACAACTTCTGGTTCATTCGGTCAATTTATCATGGAGGAAGATAGGATCCCTTTTGTTTATTAAAGATGGCTGTTTGTAACACAACTTTTGGTGCATTCGGTCAATTTCTTCACAGTATGTGACTGAGGTAATGCTTTCACAAGCATTCAAAAACCTGTAGTGTATGACATCGTGAACAGCCCACCACACAGTAAACAAAACCTTCTTTGGCGTTAACCTTGGTTTTGAATATTGTTTCGGTGGTCCACTATGATACAGCCACTGCCTAGATCGCTTATGGTTGTCGTGTACCATCCAAGTTTCATCCCAGGGTAAAAATGCGATGAGGCACAAACCTACCGGCTCCTTTTCATTGCGAGGCAGATGATAACTTCACAACTCAAACCGTTTTTGTTTCTGATGCTCTGTCAGTTCGTGTATGGCCCACGTACCGAGTTTCTTGAGCCTGCCAATTCGGTGAAGATGTTCGGAAATGGTTGGCACGGACACATTGTACTGTTTTGGCGCGTTCTTTGACTGTGACGTTAGGATTTGCTTTCAGAGCGTCGTTATCAATGACCGAACGTCGTTCACGGCCCTTCGCGTATTGTTGGCTAGTGTCACCGGAACGAAACTTTTCAAACCACCGGCGAACACTACGTTTAGATGCTGCCTCCTCGCCCCATGACCTGACCGCATAACGACCCAATTTGAACTCCTGAAGAAGAATCGTCCGTAACTCACCCCTTCCTAACATGCTGTACAGCTGTACACTCCTTCCTAACATGCACTCTCACATGAATACTAACGACTACAGCTCAACTGATTATGGCGTGTATGTTGCGTCTGTGTCGCTCTTCAACACATACGTATGGCGGTGCGAGCAGGTTGGTCTGCAAGCGTTGTGGGCGAGTTGAATGCGGCAGGTCAGAAAATCGGCCATTATTTTTCGAACGACCTGATATTTACATTATTTTATGTACTGGGTGTGCCTAAAGTCTTTCCCTGATTACGATAAATCGTATAAAATGAGCCACGTTCGTTAGACACATACGGTTTTCCAATATAGCTTACCTGAAATTCCGAGTTTTTTTCCGGGTCATCAGTACACTTCAACGTGGGCTCCCTTTTTTCCACGGAGGACATCCAGTCGATACTCTGTCTCTTTCCATGTTTGCTGCAACATGTCATCTGTGATGGTCGCAAACGCTTCAGTTGTTCTTCCCTTCAAAGTGTTAACATTTGCATCTGGTGTTGCATAAACTTGATCCTTAATGTAGCCCCATAAAAATAAGTCAAGGGGCATAATGTCTGGGGATCTTGATGGCCAGGGTATTTGACCATCTCTGCCTATTCATCTGTTATGGAATTTGTCATCTAAGACTTGACGGACAGGTACACCCCAGTGCGGGGGCTTAACGTCCTGCAGGAACATTACCCATGGTTGCAGCTCTTCCAATTGAGGTGCAACATACAGCAGCTGTATCATGTCGAGGTAAATACCCGATGTAATGGTAGGCTCAATAAAAAAGAACGGTACAATTACTTTTTTGTCCATTAGTCCGCACCAAAAATTGATTTTAGGGCTATCCCTCTATTTCTCCATAACCACATATGGGTTCTCTGAACCCCAGATACGGACATTATGCTTGTTCACTTTACCTGAGGTATGAAAAGTTGATTCGTCTGAAAAACAAATCCACTTCAGGTAATGATTATCTTTGTCTCTTCGTCCAAGAACATCCATAGCGAATTTCACACGCATGGGCCCATCATTAGGTTCCAAGGCTTGAACAATTTGCAGTTTGTATGCAAAAAAAAAAACGAAGCTGCTTTCTTAATATGCGGTGCACTACTTCATAGGTATTCCCAGTTCACTAGAGACATGACGAATTGATTTCCTCGGGTTTCATACGAATGTATCAATCACGGCGTTAACAGTTTCCTCACTAATGCGAAGTCTTCCGCTTCTTGTACGGTCACCAACACTGCCAATCTTTTTAAACATTTGATACCACTTCCTAATGCTCTTCACATTAGGCGGAGCTCTATCATACTCACACCTAAACTTCCGCTGCACTGAAATTGCAGATTTGGTTTCATGAAATCAAAGAACTCAATTAGCCTTCTCCTGCATAGACGACATTTCGCCGAATGACGCTTTCAAGAACAAACTACGCTGCAGACTTGCAGCACCACTTGTTGTTCCCAAAGTACAACGAACAAAAAACTTGAGAATATGACCTAATCAATGCAACAAACCGCGTATGTCTAACTAGCTCAGTTCATTTTGCGAATTTATTGTAATCAGGGAAAGACTTTAGACACACCCTATATATTTAAAAAAAATTAGACATACCATCTGATTCTTTTAATAACTTTGACCCATGGCTCAGCAGAAGTTGAACAGCACTGGTGTAGCCAATGGCCTAAGATCTGGCTTCTGATCATTCGTCCGAGCTGGACTAAGCTCGAGTCCAACATGAAGCATGATGGTGTGCTTGTCCTACGATGCTGGCTAAATCTCATCTCGAAACATTGTGCCCATAATTAGGGACAGGCGACTGTTTATAGCCCACAGAGTTGCTCACGGTGGTCGTTAATCCCGAAATAAAAACATAAATCGTGTACACATGAGGAGATGGTGGTTCGTTCAACGCCTTGAGATAGCTACTAAAATTTGAAGTCCAATACAGTCTCATAGCACAAGATCATCGCTGGGAGGTCCATGAAAAATTCGTTTCGAGTGTCTTTTCAGGAAACTCAGAAAAAAGTTAAAATGATTAAAAGCGGAAATTTTGAGATGGAAATGGGAATGAAAATCAATCCAGCATCAGGGACATTACTAAAAAATGATCTGTAGGTTATTAGACATACTTGCGAAGTGAAAACTAAGCTATGCTGACCCGGTGCCTATGGTGTAAGCACTGGTTTACGGCCGTTCATTACAGTAGGTCCCAGTTCTTGTCCTGGATGAGAAATAGGACTGTATCTTTCTTATGGAACTGACTCTCTCCTTCTTAGAACAAGTGGCACAAAATTAGGGACTGCCCACTGTGTATAGCAGTTAGAGCTGCTCACTGTGGTGGCTAAAGCCCAAAACAAAAACAAAAAGAACACTGAGCAATCAAATGTGCTTGAAATTTGCATATGCTCATTGCATAAAAATAAATTGGAGAAATCAGGCAAATAATTGCGAATGAAATGAGACATAAGATGAGTCTAGTACGATTTGTTTAACGTCGGCTAGTTCAATTCCTATTAGTCCGCTGCGATTACTCCAAGGGATAATTATCAGGTTGGAAAGAATGTTTCTGGGAAAAAAAGATATGTGGCTTGTGTAATGCAAGATAATGCAAGCCTGCGGTGACGTAAACATCCAATAGTGCTGTGCGCGAAAGAATAGATTCTAAGGACAGAACGTACGCTGTTGTGGTGCAGATTAATTGCAAGTGGCGTCGATGCGATGGCAATATCAAAGGAAGATGTGCATGCAATATTTTTTAAAAATTACGGAAGCACTCGGAAAATTGGGAAACGCGTTCGGTGACGATATTATCGGACATAACACTTGCTACAACTGGTACAGGAAATTTGATACTGGTGTACGGGATCTGTCTGATGCACCCAGAAGTGGCAGACACAAAACGTTTGAAGATGATAGACTGCAACATGTGCTATCGACCAAGCCTGATACAACACTATGGGAACACCCCACTTCGGAAGATGAGATATTCGAGTGAATTGTGTAAACAAGTCCATGCTTCGTCTGACCAGAATTGGATGCACCGCTACTCTACTGCTATTCCTCTGCGGGACGACATTTTGCGTCATTTAGTCACGGGTGACAAAAATGGGTCACATACGGGAACGTTAGGTGACAGAGAGCATGGACCAAGCAAGGACAATCCCCCACAGAAGGTCGCTAAGCCACCCCTTCATGGACGAAAGGTGATGCTGAGTTGCTGGTGGGATTGTCGTGGTGTGATTCACTATGAACCCTTACCGCGGAACAATACCATCACAACGGATGCTTACATCCTACAGTTGGATCGTATCCATGGTGCAGCGCAAAAAGTCCGCCCAGCGTGGAATAATCGCAAAGAAGTTGTTTTTCACCAGGATAACGCTCGTCTACATGTCGCTTTACCGACCCAGTATAAATTGCACGAGCTGGAATGAATAACATTGACCCCCCCCCCTTATTCCTTGGATCTCGCCCCGTCCGACTTTCATCTCCTTCGGTCTTAGTCAAATTTTCTCGTTGAGAAGAACTTTGCTAATGTCGATGATGTGAATCGTTGTATGGATGGCTTCTTCAACTTCCGTTGGCCAGAGTTCTATCGCAATGGGATATTTCAACTCATAGATCGGTGGAACACGGTCATCAGTTCCAATAGGGACTACCTGTATGATCAGGCTAAGTGTTTTGTACGATATTTTAAGCTTGAAATTCATGCTTTTCTATTTTGCGGATACATTCTTTATAACCTGATAGTTCAAAGGTCCGCTTCGACAAGCGGTACATTTGGTAACTACACATTAGTCCAAAACACAGTCCCTGTCGTTATGTACATCAGGTAATGAAGACTTTGGTAGAAGATGTCGAAGTTTATTGGCTTATTAGGGATGAACGTTATGTTCACTTATGTACGAAAGATCTACATATACTGAACTCCCAAAAGACATGGGATTTGTTTACCAATTTTTAACTGGCGCTGCCGTCGTATACGCCACGATTTTTATCAGTTGCGAGGTGTAATCCCGTGAGTCAGGTTGAACAACCGTCAGTAGGATTTTGGCAAGTCGAAGTGAATTATCACTGATCGGCATGAAAATCGGCCCTGACACCATTCCTGCTGATTCTTATGTAAAACGACCTCCTGAATCCGAATATGTCCCCCGTTTTCCTCCATCACCCACCGTTTTCAGGGGAGCCCCCGCACCTAATTTTATCACTTTCCGATAATTTGGAGGGATGAAAAGGATTATTTCAGCCTTTACATTTCTTCTGAGGGGCTACAGAGGTGAAAAGTTATAAAACATGAACATCTGTATCAAGGAGGTAAATTTGGGGGGATTTGCCCCCCCCCATTGTAAAGAAATCCTTACAAATGATTGATTTTTCCGGGTTTTTTTTGGCAATTTTTTCACTTATTTGCTATATATTCCAGCTTCCAGCCCCTCTGATCCTCCCCAAAAACCCGCAAATAATAAAAATATATAGCAACAGTAATAAAAATATATAGCAACAGTTCGGAACATTCACTCTGTCACGCTGGCTCTCTCAATACCTCGCGCGAACAGGTTCCGACGGGAATCGCGCACAGGTTTACACGAGCTTTGACAAGGTCAAACTTGCATTGCTCTTATCACGATAACCCTGCACTGTAAGCATTATCTTCCCTCAGTTGATCTGTAGCGATCGCTGAGTCTACTTGTCGGTGTTCTAGGCGGGAATTCTGTGTTTCCAAGTTGTTTAAATTGTGTCAAACGGTAGAAATTTTTTTACACCGGCCTTTTCCAAGTGAATTACAGTACGCGAGTGTAATTTGTGATTAATATAGAGCATTTATTTGCTGTTTAATTATGCCACGCGAGTGCATAATTCATCCCGATAGATTCTGCTATGTTTGCGGGGAATTGACTTTTAAAGCGTAACGAAAACCCCTTTCTCCGCTTTTTAAAACTGCTCATAAATTTTACTTTAATTGCAAAGTTGGCGATCAGTACAAGAATTTGGGCTCCCACAGTTTGCTGCACTACTTGTTACAGTAGCTTGACCAAATGGCTCAAAGGTACCCGTAAATCAATGCCATTTGCTGTGCCCATGGTTTGGCGCGAACCTCTCTGTCATCTCACAGATTTTTACTTTTGTATGACTTCCACCGTCGGGTTATCTAGCAACAAAAGTAAGCATACAATTCAGTATCCTAATATCCCTTCAGCTCTAATACCAGTTCCTCACAACGAATCATTGCCAATCCCAGTGCCCCCAAAAACCTATTCTCTAAAGCCAGAAACCGATGTGACATACTTTGAGCTACAGCTTGGACCATCACATGATACTTCCACCGATGATGAAGAGTGTTCTGCTGATTCAGCTCATCGAAAACCTCACCTCGTTATTCAGTCGGAATTGAATGATTCCGTCAGGGATTTGGAGTTACCTAAGACTAAATCTCAACTTCTTGGAGTGGAATGTCTTAGAAAAGGGCGTAAAAATCTCTTCTTACAGGACCATACAGTCAACCCTGCAATTACTTTTTTCGGAAGATGAAGGCTTAGTGTTCTGCCCTAATTCAAATGCATTGATGATAGAACTGAAGATAACATGTGACCCAGACAAATGGCGACTGTTTATAGACTCATCAAAGACAAGCTTGAAAGTTGTCCTGTTGGCCAATGGGAATGAGTTACCATCAGTCCCGGTTGCATACTCTGTGGATATGAAGGAGACGTACGAAAACATCAACCGAATCCTTGATAAAATCTGTTATCATGATTATAATTGGAAACTTTGCGCTGACTTAAAAGTTGTTGCTGTACTCGCGGGCCTGTAATCAGGCTTCACAAAATACTGCTGCTTCCTATGCGAATGGGACAGTCGAGAACGAGACAAACATTACATCGTACGGAACTGGCTTCTGCGAGAAAGTTTTACTCCCGGTCAGAAAAATGCCGTTCATGATCCTCTGGTCCCGAAGAAAAATATTTACTTGCCGCCTTTGCACATCAAACTGGGATGCATTTCAATTTTTGAAAAATAAAAGACAGGTGATGCATTTCAATTTTTGAAAAATAAATTTCCTCGTCTTAGTGAGACTAAAATCAAGGAAGGAGTTTCCGTGGGCCCACAGATTAGACAACTTTTCAAAGATTCGACGTTTATTGAACACCTGAATCGAAAAGAAAAAAGAGCTTGATTGCATTCCAAAACGTGTTAAGAACTTTTTGGGTAACAGCAAAAGTGATGATTATGCCGCTCATGTCGAGGAATTGCTGTCAGCGTACAAGGCCATGTGATGTAACATGTCTCTTAAAGTGCATTTCCTGCACTCACACCTGGACTTCTTCTTCCCTGAAAATTTACGAGCAGTTTCCGATGAACACGCGGAACGATTCCATCAAGACATCAATAAGATCGAGAGGAGATTTTCAGGCATTATGATGTTTTAGAATTACGAGCATGTTAGCAGAGTACTGCTGGTGTTTGGTACGAGAAACTTCTACCTCATGGGTTCAAAAGGATAGCAAGCTCCAAATGAAGGTACTTATCTTATTTATTTATTATACTTTACATTTGTATTTTACTTTTTATATATTATTTTTTAAAGCTAAAATAAATAATCCTTTTCACCCCTCCAAATAAAATTCATGTCCATAACATATTACCGAAAATTGATAAAAAAAATCATAAAACATCGATCATTTTTAATTATTTCTTTACAATTGGGAGGGGGAATCCCCCAAATCGACATCCTTGCTACAGATGTTCATCTTTTATAACTTGTCACCTCTGTAGCCCCTCAGAAGAAATGTAAAGGCTGAAATAATCCTTTTCATTCCTCCAAATTATCGGAAAGTGATAAAATTAGGTGGGGGGCTACCCCCGAAAACGGTGGGTGATGGGAGAAAACGGGGGACATATTCGGCTTCAGGAGGTCGTTTTACATAAGAATCAGCAGGAATGGTGTCAGGGCTCGAAATTTTTTTTTCCGACCAGTGTTATCAGAGTTTGAACGAGGCATGGTAGTAGTGGGAGCCGGACGGATAAGACATTCTCAATAGGCTATAAGCAGTCGCCAGTCCCTAATTTAGAGACACTAGTTCCAGGGAAGGGAGAGAACCAGTGCCGTAAGACAAACACAACATCCATGTCTCACCGGGATTCCAACCAGAACCCCTTACGGACGAATGATCAGAAGCCATCGCTTAGACCACTGCGCCGGCCATTCAATTCCCAAAGTTGTGCGAACATTCAACATTTCTCGATCCACTGTGTCACGTGTGTACAGAGAATACCTCATGGAACGCATTACCACCTACAATGGACAGCGCAGTGGCGGACCACGCGTGCGGAATGACCGTGACCAGCGGCTTCTGCCCATGATTGTCCAAGCTAACAGACAAGAAACACTGGCTTAAATAACATCCACATTCACGGCAGGAGGTACCAGAGACATATCCATTAGGTCAGTGCAAAGTAATTTAGCGTCCATGGGGTATGGGAGCAGAAGACCTACCAGAATGCCTTTGTTAACATCACGACATCAGACACAGCGCCTCACCTACGCTCGTGAACACGGTAATTGGACCCTGAAGGACTGGAAGCAAGCGGCGTGGTCCAATGAGTCACAATACCAGTTGTTATGAGCTGATGGTAGGGTTCGGGTGTGGCGCAGACCCCATGAGGCGATGCACCCAAGCTGTCAATAAGGCACTGTGCAAGCTGGTGGTGTTTCCATACATGTGTGGGGTGTTTTTTCGAGGCACGGTTTGGGTCTTCTGCTCCTCGTAAGCACGTTTTTAACCGGCAATCGCTTTGTTGCTCTTCTGAGTGACCAATTGCAGCTCTTCATGGACTTCATGTACCCCAACAGCAATGGAATTTCCCAGGCGGATAATGCACCATGTCATCGGACCCAAGTTGTCCAAAATTGGTTCGAGGAGCATTCTGGATAGTTTCGACCGATGGTGTGGCCACCACGTTCGCCCGTAACGAACCCAATAGAGCACTTATGGGACGTGGGGGAAGGTCAATTCACACCCAAGATTCTGCACCTACAAATACCAGGGAACTGTGGGCTGCTGTTCAGACGGCATAGCTCAACGTCTCCCCAGAAGGTTTCCTGCCACTTGTGGAATCGATGCCACGTCGAGTATCTGCACTTCGCCGGGCTAGAGGAGGTCCTACACTATACTAGGTACGTATCCCATGACCTTTGGCACTTAAGTGTGTATTGAAACAAATAGGTTGTCGAGCAAACTGTCCCTTAAAGAATGACCACAGTGAGGAAGAAATAGTTTTACATGGTAATAACATGCCTCAGCTTAACATCACTGTTGTTTTTTTTTATCATTTTTCCGTTTACTTTACTGGTCATTAGACTTTGAGGGCAAAGTACTCAACAGTCTGTATCGTTATAAGCCAATGTTCACATCACTGCAGAACTTACTTATATCAAAATGAATGGTCTTTGTTCATCCGACTACTACTGTGTCCTTTTCGAATGGCATACAGCCTTTATTTACTTTACAATAATATTCAAAAATATTACACACTGAAATCATCCGCATACAGGAATTTACTTCAGCTTCTCTCACCCATCCACCTTTGCTTTTGACGTTTTCTGCCAGAGGTCAAATATTTATGAAAAGAATTTTTGAAAGATAGTAAAGGAAAACTAGAGGAACATAAAATAACGGATGAGGTTTGTGGCCGGTAGTGACAATCTTCAAAGGTCAAAATTACATTAAAAAAGTTTTTTTTTCAATACAACCTAAATATTACAGAAGATACTTCAACAACATATCGAACAGAAAAAGAAATGTATATTTATATACTTACTGCTTTCGAGAACAGCATTTTACAAACTAATTTCTATATTTATGCAATTCTTAATATTTTGCAAATCCTGGTAATTTTAATTCTTAATCCTTTATTTCTTTACGAGTTAGCGAAACAAATTCGAACACATATAAAATTACAGTTTTTTCAGTAACACCTGTTTGAAACTCAACTCTAGAATTCAGAATAATTTCTGAAGTAATTATAAAGAGCAGAGTAAATTGGCACTTTACTGATTCCTTAAAACTAAAATTTTAATTTCACCGCGATAATGACTGCTAGAATCTCAAAATTTTAGCAAGAGTGGCGACAACAGATCACAAGCTTGCGTGAATGGGCATTAGACGAGACGTTCCACTGGACCATTGGGTATTGGAAAAGACGAGGATTAGACGAATAGGCATCGGACCAATCAAACATTAAACGAATGGGCATTAGACCAATCAGAACAGGACCGATGTTTTCCTTTGGATTAACTATCATTGGAAGAATATTTGGGAACTGCTAAAAATAGAGCCCAGTATGACACATCAGATAGGAAATGAACTTGAAATTGTTAATAAAACATGGTGATGACACTTTCATGGTAAACATCTGCGTTTCAAATCACAAGCTCGACCGTGAACTCTCGTGTTCATGCTGCTAAAGATCATTTGTTTTTGTATTGAGGGAGTTGTACGAGATTGCTGATTACAAAAATTAATTTCATTGAGATGTCTGCGTCATACTTAATTTTGTGTAATGTTCTAGTATTCAAAAGTTGCAGTTATCTCCACGTTTTGCCACCCAGCAGCTGAGTGGTTTAACCAAAGAGATTCAGACTTATCATAATTGGATTCCGGCGGGAATCCCGGAACAAGACATGGATGCTGTATTTGTTCTTCAGGCTCTGTTTCTTCCGCTTCCATGGAGTCAGTGGTTCTAAATTAGGGATACGTGTTAACCTCTGAAATAAAACAATGCCCCCGTTTCAAAACACTTTTAACTTGTTATTGAATTGTGTGTCGCACAAAGAGGTCGACATTATGAAACTATAACAATTCCGAAGCATGTGTACACTCTTTGCTAAAAATAGAAAAAAACAAACGAAGCACACAGAAGAAATCTTCCAATCGCGAAGAAAATTGGCATGTATAGAAAAGGAAATGATTGCATTTCCAGAGCAGCTGGCCCATCTATTCGGATGAAACAGCTACACGGGTGGAATAAGTCTGTTCGTTGTAGCACCACTTCTGGCTGGGATAATAGCGGTTACTCATCTTGGCTTAGACGATTACTCTTACCGGATACTGACCTAGAGTATAGCATGCCAAATGGTGTTCAAATTGTGGGTCAGTTCGTTGACATTCCGGGATGGGCATAGGTGGCGTCGTATTATGTTCCAAACATGTTCGCTCGAGATATCGAGTGATCGGGCTGGACAAGGATGGGAGTCGACACTACAGAGGTAGGCCTGGGAGAGCCGTAGCGTGTGCGGCCGGGAATTATCCTGTTGAAAAATTGCTCGCTTATGCTGAGACAGGAATAGCAATACAACAGGTGGTGGAATGTCAGCGTTGAACCGTTGAGCCGTGACGGTGATTCAGCGGACAACCAATTGTGTCCGGCTCTCGTAGGAAATGGCTCTCCAGATTGTTGCACCTGTGTGGGGACCCTGTGCCGTTCCATCGTAAAGGCAGGATCCGTGTGTTGGCCGGCTCGTCTTCTGACACCTATGTGCTGGTCATCGGCGTCCAGTGCAAACCGTGATTCATCACTGAAAGCAGCACGACGCCACTGGACATTATCCACCGTTGATCGGGTCCGACAGCACAGTAACCGGTGTCGGTGATGCTCGTTGGTCAGTGGTAGACGGCGGAGTGGCCTCCTTGTATGTAGTCTCCGTGCCGCGAGTCGTCTGGCAACGGTCCGGAGGGACACTTCCGTACCGTAGGCGACGCAAAGTGGCCATGGATGGTTGAGAGCGACAATTTCGGTTCTGTTCGTGGGCTGTCGGAATCGCCCGATCCTCGCGTTGTGTCTTTGCTCTCGGCCGTCGACTGCCCGCGTGCCGCTGGGTTGTGCCCTTCTTCGCCCACTGGCGCCATATCGTCCGATTGCCGCATCGGTCAAATCCCTGCAGATACGATGACTTGACCAACCGTCCTTTCTTAGCCAAATTATAAGCCATCTGTCAACTCGCTCAATTGCTCGTATAATGCACGGATCCGACGTCGAGGCATCTTGAAAATCCGTGGAGGTTAATGCAGTTGGAATCCGCTGTCACAAATACACCTGCGTGCGAGCTTTGCTTTTGACATATCTTTCTCAATGCGCGGTTTCCATGCGCTGTGTGTTTGTGTGGAAGGGGGGGGTCACTATTTAGGCATTAGTCGTTCTTTTTAATCATTTTGATCTTAGTCCATGCGGTACGTTCATGCGGAATTTCATCATGATCGAATGACTTTCTCGGGCTACTTCTTCTTTTTTTTTTCCAGAGAATATATTTTAAGGACTAAGAGAATTGTTTCCATGAGATATAAAACTTCTGAAGCTGAGTTCTACATTTCGAAACAATCAAGGGCGTACATTCGAGGCTAGCTGAAAAGCCTGGAGAATGCAAAAATAAAAGTCAATTAAATATACACAAGACAGTCAATTATCAACGGTATTAAGCTATGTCGATGTTTTGATGCGAAAAAAAAAACACATTTGCTGATTCACTTCCTTTGAATAAGAAAATCAGTCTGGCGATCAAAGACCAACGGGCGTCCTAGTGGAGGGATGACGTCATCGTAACGCAATCAGTCGCTCTACCAGTCTTCGCTGTGTGATTCGAAGACCTTGAATACGTTCGCCGGCTAGGGTTCCAATGACAACATGGAGGAGCAGATGAAATGTGAATGGGATGTTGTTTTAGGCAACGGTTCGCTCAGAAAAGAGAAGACTTTGACTACCTTCGTCACTTGCATGCTCTCGCCCGTAAATGCCCGTGTTTCGCGAGAGTTGTTTCATCTGTGTGAAGTGTCAATGAATTAAAATTAGTGATATTATATCTTAAATTCGTGGTTTTTGTTGGATTGGAATTGTTTTGAAAAAGGTTTGCGAAAGTTTTTCTGATCATTTACTGTTAGAACTTAAAGAACCCTATGCTTCAAATTTTGACAGAGTTACACTGAAAAATGAAATGCGCGCGCGCGCGCGTTTGTGTGTGTGTGTGTGAAAGTGTTTATTATTCTCTTGATGAATACAAAAAGAAATTAGTAAGAGACATTACTAGTTACATAAAATTGAATAAATTGGACATTGTGTTTATTGAAGTCTAAAAATTAGCATACCTAATATTAAAATTTCCATCAAGAACTGCAACTGCCGAAAGAAGTTTATCTGCATTAGAAAGAATCAAGACACACTACACTTCAGGGAAACACAAGGGCATGTACACTAGAGGAAATTGGCTGTTTTGTCAATAGAGAAAAACATTATTTTTAAATGTGTTCAATTACTCGGAGGACACTTTTTATGGAAAAGTAACACTCAACTTCACCAAAAGAAAAGAAAAACAGAGGGCATGTACAAATAGCATGAACAGGAGAAGAATGGAGTTCATGTTCAATTAAGTGTTAAAATCCTAATCCTCATATTAATTTGGTATTATGATATCAATAGCATGTACCTAAAATAAAATAAAAAAGTTGCTTCTATTAGTTTACAACTGAAAAATAAACTTCGCAATTAAAATAAAAACAGTACTGGGGGATGGTGTGATAGCCCACGTCTTGGACCCAAGATGCGCCACTGGAAAACTTGTATCATATAATTATTACCCGTAAGTCCAATGCACTAAAAGCATCTATGCTCCGTATTAATTCTGGGTTGTGAACATTTGAACACGGCTCTCAAACTACAACTCAATGGTTTTATGGAAACCCACTTCCACGTAGCAGCTTCAGAAGCATTCACTAATTATACGATGTTGCATATTTACAGTTTTCTTTGCCGTTTCTAACTGATGTGACAAACAAAACTGCCGCATTCGAACATCTGATATCAAGTGCGCGCTTTTTAGGTTTTGTAATCCCGAAGACCGATAGCATATTGACAAGCGCTGCTAACTTTCATGCTTGATTGCCTCATGTTTGATTTCGGATCTTACTGAACGAGCTTTGCGTGTTTGTGATGATAAACCGCAGAGTTTCAGTACTGATAAGAGAGCAACGAATACTGGTTCATGAAAAATCTTAGAGCGCATATTTACTACGCGAAGTTAAAATTCCATTGAAAGATATGTTTCCTAAAACGTAACGAAAGGAAGTTCTTGAAATACAATGTGGCATTTCTTGTTTACTCGTTCAGTTTTCTTTTTCTTTCTTTTTTTCTCTCACAGGGTTGCGAGCCTAAATTGAAAGATAAGCTTCTGCTATGAACAACAATCGTAAGAAAACCCTTTTCTCTGTCGTTCCCCGAATGAAAAATGGCAAAACTCATCTTTTGCGAAAAACTCTGGGATCATGGAATGAAAATCTCTTCTTTTACGACAGAGGAAGAAATTATGCCGGCAGAGACAGCAAGACAAAGAGAAAGAGCGCGGGAAGGAGAGAAAAAGAGGGAAAGAGGAAAACACAAGTGGCTTGGAATGATCACGGTGGAGCAGACGAGGAGATTTATGGTGGAACGTTGCAGGAGCTATCATGAACACTGAATGCAAGACGTAGGAGGAAGGAAAACCAAAGGAGCAAAAGACGAAAAGGAATGACTTGGGAAGGGCGGCTCTTCCCTAACGGCACGGAAGTGTAGGCTTATGCCTGTCATCCATTGAATGGTCATATTTTAAAGAACCAGAATTTGAATGTCGTTGCGCACAACAATTTAATCTTTCAGGCATCGTAAGCGCAAAATTGTCACGCCGACTAATGCTTTGGGAGTGACCATTCAAAGCAGGTTTTTCCAAGAAATTAAATAATGTAAAGCAAGACTTTACTTATTAATTGTTTCGCTCTCTGATTTATATAATTATAGCTACTGGATTTCGAACCTTTTGGTACTATTACTTCTACTCATAGATCATAGCCAATTTTATGATAATGCTCTAAATGCATACCTAAACACAAACACATACCATATCGATGTATATTTAAACTAGCTGAATTGCCCGGCGTTGCCTGGGAGAATTTGGTGATAATTGACTGTCTAAATTTTGTACAAACCAAATGAAAACGATTAATTTTTAACAGCATGAACCTTATCTAATACTGTATTTCATTTCTTCATTGAATTTGAATTTTATATGCACACATTATTTTAGTTTTTCCGTTTGATTTTGTTGTTTACTTATCTCCAGCTCTGATGCTGAATTGTGTTGCAGTTTTTTCACTGGCAAACACTTGTCACAAAAAAAAAAAAATTCAATTCTTGCATTTAACACAGAAAAAAAAAAGGATGAAATTCGAATTCAAAATAAAAATGTAACAAATGGAACTTCCTACGCAAATTTTGTATGAGTGCCCCTTGACCCCGGGCTCCGACCCCTTCCAAAAACCGTCTACGATCTAAGTTAGAGTACCATGAGATAGTATACCAAATTTGGTGGTTCTAAATTAAAAACTGTAGGACAACAAAAAGTATTTAATTCAAATTCAAAATTAAAAAGCAAAAAAACGGAAATTTTTACGACAATTTTGTATGGAGGCCCCTTGACCCCGAGCTTCGACTCGATAGCATACCAAATTTCATGGTTCCAAATTGAAAACTGTATGTTTGCATAGCGTACAAGCAAACAAACATGAATTCGAATTCAAAATAAAAAAGTAAAAAACGGACATTTTTACGAACATTTTGTATGGGGGCCCCTTGACCCCGGGCTCCGACCCCTTCCAAAAACCGTCTACGATCGAAGTTAGAGTACCATGAGATAGTATACCAAATTTGGTGGTTCTAAATTAAAAACTGTAGGACAACAAAAAGTATTTAATTCAAATTCAAAATTAAAAAGCAAAAAACGGAAATTTTTACGACAATAATGTATGGAGGCCCCTTGACCCCGAACTTCGACTCGATAGCATACCAAATTTCATGGTTCCAAATTGAAAACTGTATGTTTGCATAGCGGACAAGCAAACAAACATGAATTCGAATTCAAAATAAAAAAGTAAAAAACGGACATTTTTACGAACATTTTGTATGGGGGCCCCTTGACCCCGGGCTCCGACCCCTTCCAAAAACCGTCTACGATCTAAGTTAGAGTTTCATGAGATAGTATACCAAATTTGGTGGTTCTAAATTAAAAACTGTAGGACAACAAAAAGTATTTAATTCAAATTCAAAATTAAAAAGCAAAAAACGGAAATTTTTACGACAATTTTGTATGGAGGCCCCTTGACCCCGAGCTTCGACTCGATAGCATACCAAATTTCATGGTTCCAAATTGAAAACTGTATGTTTGCATAGCGGACAAGCAAACAAACATGAATTCGAATTCAAAATAAAAAAGTAAAAAACGGACATTTTTACGAAAATTTTGTATGGGGGCCCCTTGACGCCGGGCTCCGACCCCTTCCAAAAACCGTCTACGATCGAAGTTAGAGTACCATGAGATAGTATACCAAATTTGGTGGTTCTAAATTAAAAACTGTTGGACAACAAAAAGTATTTAATTCAAATTCAAAATTAAAAAACAGAAAACGGAAATTTTTACGACAATTTTGTATGGGGGCCCCTTGATCCCGGGCTCCGACTCGATAGTATGCCAAATTTGGTGGTTCTAAATTGAAAACTATGTTTGCGTAGCGGACAAGCAAACAAACAATGAATTCGAATTCAAAATAAAAAAGTAAAAAACGGAAATTTTTACGAAAATTTTGTATGGGAGCCCCTTAACCCCGGACTCCGACTCCGACTCCTTCCAAAATCCGTCTACGGTCTAAGTTAGAGTATGATGATATAGTTACCAATTAAAAATAAAAAAAATAAAAAATGGAACTTTGTACGAAAGTTTTGTGTGAGTGCCGCTTGACCCCGGATCCGACCCCTTCCAAAAACCATCTACGGTCTAAGTTAGATTACCATGAGATCGTATACTAAATTTGGTGGTTCTAAATTGAAAACTGTAGATCTGCATAGCGAACAAGCAAACATTCAACTTTATATATTAGACATATGTGCATCTCATCAAAGGTGACTTTTTATTGCCAAAGCAAAATAATTTCTCTTACATGAAAACTAAATTTAAATGCAAAGAATATCTCTATATATTATATGTATTACGAATTTCTGTGTTTCAGGTTTTATTCCAGTAATTTAGTTTACATTAAATGACCAGTACATTTAATATTATTGATATTTTCAATTTAGTTGAAGTTTGTGTTTTTCCGTTGCTATCTGAACGTTTTGAAGAACTCACTTCTTTAGAAAATATTGATGAAAAGATGCTTCAATGGCATTGTTAAAATTGGTGAAAAAGTCTGTTGGTTTAAATATGACGAATTTCGTTATGTTATTAGACCTTTGTAGCACATCTTTTGCAAAAAAAGATCATGCTTAAATTATCACTTTGTCCGCCCGTTCGGCTGTTATCACTTTGTTCGTCCGTTCATCGTTCTCACATTGAGAACTTCTTAATGGAAATATTTTTGCATTAGAAAGTTCTGAATGTGAAACCGATGATTTCTGCTTTCGGCTTTTTCTACGACGCATAACTTAGCCACCAGAGGGAGTAAATGCAGATGCTATCGACTTCAAAATACATTTTATTCAATAAAATTGCTTCTGAACATCCGATTGAAAACACCCTTTTTCCATTTGATACCATTTATGACGAAGATTATTTTCAGTAGATCTTTTTTTAGTAATGCATAGTTTTCCGCTAGGCACGTAAAGATACATCACAATTTCCCTGATATTTCTGCTTCTAAAAAACCGATTTAAATCATTCTGTTTTGCATCGCACAGAGCTCCTAGTGGGAAACGGTCTATTGTACATATAGCTTCGAACTTTTGGTGGAGAATGGTTAGGCCACTAGACGGCGTAAGTGTATATTTTTGTTTCAAATATAGTTGCAGCAATGTCTGTGCTTGTGAAAGCTCGCTTTTAAAAACCATTTTCGCGGTCAGAAAAAGTTTTAGAGAATACCTTGTGCTGAAAATAGTGCATAATTTTTCCGCTAGAGGCGTAGACATATTTTTTTTAGTTTTATTGATATCTGTGCTTGTAACAGTTAGATTTGATTTTTTTTTCTTTTTCGGAGAGTGTTTCAGACGAAAAATGTGTTGCATACAATTTCAATTTTTTTCTTAACGCACATTTGTGCAACTAAGAGGGTTCGTGTTTCCGTTTACAGTAAAGTAGCAGCAGCATCTACTCGTCTGAAAACACGATTGAAAAAAAAAATTTTCTCGGACAAGTACTATTAACAGGTAAAACATTTTGTGTATATTTACTGCTAAAATAGGGCACAATTTTCCTACAAGAGGCGCAAATGTCTTATCGGTTTTTTGTCAATATCTCCACTTTAAAAAGTCTGATTTCAAAAGTTATTTTAACACCGAATACTATTTATTTTGCGGAATACTTTGTGGGGTTTTGTAGCTACGAGTTTTGCGCTAAGTGGTGTTACTTTTCACTTCTGTTTGATGTTGTATCTCCGCTTCTGAAAATGCTTTTGAATTTTTTTTTACCGTCGGCTGTTCGTTACAATAAAGATGGGAAATATTCCCTTTTTTGAAATAGTACGCGGTTTACCTTCTACGCGGAGCAGAAATGTCAAAACATTTTTCTTGCTATTTCTGCTTCCATGATATATATTTTAAAAATTATTTTTCCTTAATATAACTTTTGCTGTGAATTATACTTTTCTCATATTTTCTACTTTTCCATTATTCAAAATTATTTCTCTAGAGGGCGTAAATTTAGATCATGCTTTCCTCTATACCTGTTTTTTAACGGTTGGATATAAAAATCACTTTGTCTCTGATATCTTCCTTTAGCTAAGATAAATTTTCTGAGCGCAATGTTTTAGTTTTTGTAACAAAATTTTTAACCGCTAGTGGAGGAAAAGCAACTGTTTCTGCTTCTAGATGTTTTATTGATTGTAGAATCGCGGTTGATTTTTTTTTTGTATATTTTTTTACTGGGTTCTACTTATTATGAATTTTATTCATGTCGAAAGAGGATGCATAAGATGCGATCATTACAACCGATAATTCGGTGTCATCTTTCTTGTTTTTCATTTTTCTGTCTGCAAACGTCCAACTTACGGGTTCAACATTAAATTAATTTCGGTTTGTTACTTTAACAGGGAGTTCATTGGGGTGCTTTCCCTTTACATACATACATACATATCATTAAGCTGTTCTCTGAGATTCAGAGGTTAGCTCCAAAAAGAAATACAAACTACCAGATATTTTTACTTACTGTTGTCGTATCAAACTTTTCGATTTATAGCGATCTTAACATACAACTTGGGCTTCACTGATATGCATTACACGCCGTACACAAGATCTTTTATACTTCATACACATAATATTTTTCTCATGCTGACAATCCTGAATCTGATCCATCCATGTATTCCTTGGACTTCCTCTGCCTTTCCTTCCTGCCACTTGGGCTAAAAAGATTTTCTTAGTAAGCATCTCATCACTCATTCTTTCAACATGGCCAAACCAACGAAGCATATTAGTCTCCACCTTGCTAACAACATTTTGCTTCACATCACACAACTGCAACACATCTTCATTCCTCACACAATCAGACCGTGTCTTGCCGTAAGTAACGCATGTCTCCCCGTAAGTAACGCATTTCTCCAGCACACAAACGATTTCTATGTTTTTTCTGTAGTACCCAGGTATCTCTACCATACATCAGAGTAGGAACAATTACACTTTCATACACAGCCATGCGGAACTCTCTAGAGAATCCATCATTCCTGTGAAAACCACCCAGAGCAGCTATGACTTTCAATGAAGAATTCACACGCCTACTGATTTCACCATCCAATTTGTTTCCCTTTATTTCCGCCTCTTTATTACCTGGAAAATATACTGAAATCAAATGTCGAAATTAACTGGAATCGAATGTCTCTTTATTAACTGGAAAATATTTGTCTTCAACTGAATGATATCAACGCACTTTCTTGTTCTACTGCAGTTCATAAACACGTCACTTCTCAACATTAGCAAAGGCCTGCGAAGTTTCTATTGGACTAAATATGTTTTTCGCACCTTTTTATTTCTTTCTCTTGTTTTGTGAAAAAAAAATATTTACCCTGTTCTTCGTGGCAGGAAGCTGTTTACAATATGCCTAACTGCCTGCAAAAGAGCAGCTGAAAGGAATACTTCCAATGTAATAATTAAATTGATTTTACGGAAATCAATATTTCCCTCGCTCATTGCTGCTGAGTAAATATTATGAAGTAATTTCATTTTTTATTCTACTTTTTATGTATATTGTTGCCATTTGTTTCTAAACCTACCGAAATTAAATTTCTTTATAATGAATGCTAACACTTTTCGTTACGGAGTCGGATCCAAAAGTTCGCGGACTGCACCTGTACGGCAAAGTACGTGCATTGCATACCAACGGTGATTATTGGATTACGTTACGATATTATCCCCCTATCACAGGGAAATTGGTTTGGTCCATTTTCGTCACGCGCTCGCGACGTTACATCCGGGTACTGCGAGCAACTTATGCAGTGTTCGACGATTGATCAAAAATGGCTTTTTGAGCAGCGCGTTAACATTAAGTTTTGCGTTCGTTTGGGCAAAAGTCCAACAGAAACTTACAAGATGTTGAAGGATGTTTATGGTAAAACACCCAGTCGGGTTACGAACATTCGATTGGCATTGACACTTCAGAGATGGCAGACAGGAGATCGAAGACGACGAACGAAGCGAGTGGCCAGTGAGGGACATCTCGCACGGGTGAAAACATTTTAAGATTGGTGCCATCGTACGCGCCGACAGACAAGAGACGATTGAGCAAATAGCAAAGGTTGCTGGGATATCGAAGACTACGTGTCAACGGATGCTAACAGATGATCTGAAGATGCACCTGCTGTGTCAACACATGGTCCCGCGCATATTAACTGAAGATCAGTTGGCTATATGGATGGAAATGATAGACGATCTCGTAACTGACCAAGACCCACAAAATCCTATAATAATCATAACGGGGGATGAAAAATGGTGCTTCCTCTTCGACCCGCAGACAAAACGTTCATCAGCTACACCGAAATCGACATCGTTTCCACGCAAGCTGAAATTCTGTCGAGATCGCAGGAAATGCAAGCTCATGCTAGAGGTGTTCTTCAACATCCAGAGTATTGTTCATCTTGAATGTATCTCTGAAGGACGCACTGCCAACAAGGAGCTCTATCTGGACATCATGCGGTGTCTACGCGAGTAGATCTGCAAGAAGAGGCCCCAGATGTGGGGCGACCAATCGTGGGTGCTGTTGCAAGACCATGCGCCGGCACACAGGTAACTCTTCTTTCGTGAGTTTCTCGCCAAAACAAGAACTGTTGTCCTCCCACATCCACCATACTCATCTGGCCTTGCCCCTTGCGACTTCCATCTCTTTCCTGAGTTGACACGTTGACTTTAAGGTCATCGGTTTTCGAGTGCAGAAGAAGTGAAAACCGGATAGCTGTTTGCACTGAAGGACACTGCAAAAAAATGGGTTCCAGAAGTCCTTCGACGAACTCTATAGCCTCTGGCAAAAGTGTGTTGTTGAAAAGGCGCTATTTTGCAAGAGGTCAGCTTTGCAACTCTATCTATGGAAACTTTTGGATTCCATCTCGTATTTTCTTTTTTAGTTTTATCATTTTCAGAATTTTTAGCTTTCACATTTTCCAGTCATTTTTGGATTTTCCCTGTATTTTCATTCATTTTTCGGTCTTATTAATTGTTGGGTGAATTACTTTCGCAAATAATATTATTGCTTACATTATTTAAAACTTTTAAATGGATGATGCAGAATTATTTTGAAGCTTGTCGGGAAGTCAAAATTCAGTTTTAAGGCACACCGTTTTAAGCGTTGGCCGTAATACATCCATTCGGCATTTTCTTTGGGTGCTAGAAACCATGCTTTCCGCGTTCTACAGTTTTGAGAAATTTAGCCTTCATTCTGAAATTTCGCGTCCTACGAACATTTGCGTTTTAATCAAATTCTATCTGAAGCCTTCGAAACGTGCGTACCGCATTTTACCACCTTACTTGCAACTTCTAACTGTGGTTGCATTACTTATTACTGTTTGCAACAGCCTCTCAGTTAGATAGATCAGATCAGATCATATGAAGAAGATTTTAAGAAGGAAGTGTCTGACCCCAGGTCTTAAACAACCCTTAGAAATAGGAAGCTAGGAGATTTGGGCTAGAGTGCCCGATAGGAAAGTGGCACGGAAGCGAGGTAGAAAGGGGAGGAAGACGCCCTTATTTATTATCCGGGTCAATTAGATAAGCGTTTTAGTTCATTACTTTTATTTATTTCAATTAAAAAGTGCCTTTTTTTTTAAGAGTGCATCCTGCTCTTTTGTGAAAAGTTCCCTTTTGCGTAAAAAAGTGTCATCTGTTTTTCAAAGGCACCCTACCGTTTTGCGTTAAAAGTGCCATTTACTGTTTTCAAAGTCTGCGCTTTACAGTTTTATTATGAAAAAATCCTTTCTCACACATGCGTGCACACTTGTATACTGTGTTGCCAAAGAGATCAGAATCTCTGAGAAATATAGAGAGGAATGGAAGTTTTGCAAAGTTTTCTTCCTTTGTGTGTCAGTCAACGTTTTACCTGTGGAGCATCAGTTTATGTGGTAAACTTTTAACGTAGTTCAAAGTTTGATCCATTTTTCACGCAGCACCAGGGCTTGATTTGAGAAAAAATAAATGTGTAGCAACATTTGCTATACAAATTAAGTTTTGTGTAGTAGTGATAAACTTTTGATTAGCAAATTAAGTTTTGTGTAGCAGTGATAAACTTTTAATTAGTTAATTAAGTTTTGTGCAGCAGTGATAAACTTTTGATTAGCAAATTAAGTTTTGTGTAGCAGTGATAAACTTTTGATTAGCAAATGAAGTTTTGTGTAGCAGTGATAAACTTATGATTAGCAAATGAAGTTTTGTGTAGCAGTGATAAACTTTTGATTAGCAAATGAAGTTTTGTGTAGCAGTGATAAACTTTTGATAAGCAAATGAAGTTTTGTGTAGCAGTGATAAACTTTTGATTAGCAAATTAAATTTTGTGTAGCAGTGATAAACTTATGATTAGCAAATGAAGTTTTGTGTAGCAGTGATAAACTTTGATTAGCAAATGAAGTTTTGTGTAGCAGTGATAAACTTTTGATTAGCAAATGAAGTTTTGTGTAACAGTGATAAACTTTTGATTAGCACTAAGGCATTACGCTATAATAGCAATATCCAGAAATTGCTCGAAAACAAACTAGAAATAAATTTTAAATACATTATTTATTTATTTATTTATTTATTTATTTATTTATTGCCTTTCTTATGCTACTTCTCTTTAACGCCACATCTTTTTTTTTTTTTTTTTTGCCGTATGGATGTTTGTTTGGCCTATGTGGTTTGGAAAAAAATGCCGCTTCATCGGTTGAAAATTTCTCTATAGATGGTCCTTCAACAGATATTCAGATGAAATTTTCCAAAGACTATTTATTAAGGCTGCTGCGATAGTCACTCTTCATGCGACTCATGTAGGAAAAGGCCCTCTCTACAATGGCATTAGACACTGACAAAATTAGAAGTGTTTCAGAAAGTGGAGAAACAGTTGAGTAGATATTCCTTTTCGATTTTAAAATGAACAACCACAAATCTGCCCTTGAGGAAGTTGCCATATTCTGAAGCCACAGTTCCTTAAGCTCCCCAGATTCCTCTTCATTTGTCGAGGTATCAACTTTCTTGGCTTGCAGTAATGAGGCAAAATATTGAAACACGTGCCTAATTTTATCCTAGCGAAATCTTTTACGGGAATCATTATTTTTTTGGCCATAATGCCACATCTAAAACCTTCAGACCGTTGACTGTATCACTTGTAATTTTTGGAAATCTGGGCAGCACTTCGCTGAAATTTGCCAGTAATGCAGGCTACCAGGAAATATTCCTTGCGCGTCGTTCAGTTTCATTATGCAAGTGCTCGTTCGGATTAAGATTGATTGGTGTTTTGAGTTAACCAAAACATGGAACTTCCTTATTAATATAACTAGTTGTGTGACAAGGGTCATTTCCTGCCTCGAAGAGGCACTCTTTCCCGCAACATACTATCCATCTGATACATATCATACAGTCTTATCCATAACATTAAGTTTCCTCTCTCAGTTCACTGAAATTTCGATAACAACCACAGGGACCGTTACGTGCTACGAAATACGTTTAATACCGTTACACATTCACCAATATGTTTCACGTTCTGACAATGAATTTCCATGCCGCGAAATGTTTCACATACAATCACACATCCACAAACATGCGTTATTTTTAGATAAACCGGTTTCATGATATGAAGTACTCTGTACAAAATCCCATTTCAGACCATATTTAAAGTTCGGAAATCGCGGGCGGATGCTGAGAAATTTATTTCCACATCACAGCAGTTTCCACTTTGTTTTACGTTTGGATAATGTACAAAGGCCGTTCCATAAAAACTGAGAGTATATTTTTTTGAGTTGGCAACAGTGCTAACGGAAAAAAATAACCGCGCAGACGACTAACTGAATTAAGGAAGCACTGTATCTATGGCACCGCTTAATAGCCGTGGCAGACGATTCTGGTTTTGTTATTGCGCAGTTGTTTAAGATAAGTCTGCATTTCGCCATAAAGCTATGCAAGTGAGTGATTCAGAGCTAAGAATTGAAATGCGTTGTGTGATATAATTTTGCTGTCGTTCGGGTAAAACAGCTCCAGAAACAGTCAATTTAGTGAAAAAAAGCTTACAGAGATAATTGTTTAGGTGAGTCAATGATTTTTAGATGGCATCATGATTTCAAGAAAAGACGTTTGTCTGCAGAACTCGCTCCTAGGCCTGGTCGACCTGAAAGTGTTGTTACGGAGCGTATTGTAACACTTTTGGGCAATCCTGCGAGAAAATCGACGAATGACGTGTGAAGACATAGCGGCGTCAACTAATATTTAAAAAACGTCGGCATTCCGCATTCTATGCGACAAATTATTGCTGCATCGTATGTGCTCTAGATGGGTACCTCATCACCTGACGAGAGAACAATTGTTAGAAAAAGTTTAGGTGTGTCATGAGTGGAAACAAATGATTGCACAGGAACCTAACATTCTAAACACAGTAATAACGGCCGATGAAACATGGGTCCACTATTTCGACCACCTCACGATGTGCGCAACGAGTGTCTGGAAACACACAGGCTCGCTTCCTCCGAAAAAGGTCCACCAAACTAAATCAGCTGGGAAAGCAATGATGGTAATTTTCTTTGATCGTAAAAGTGTAGTCTCCAGCATACCGTTCCTCTACAAATTACTGTCAATGCTGTGTATTACATTTCAGTCTTGAAGCGTCTGCAACGACACATGTCGATTAAGCGACCGAAACTGGTGGGCAAGTGGACCTTACACTATGATAACGCCCGCCAACATGTGACTGCTTGTGTTCAACAGTTTCTTACGAAATGCAGTATTGAAATCATGCCACAGCCTACTTACAGTCCTGACCTCGCCCCCCTGAGATTTCGCGTTGTTTCCAAGAATGAAATAGAAGTTCCGTAGCGCAACATTCAGCACAGATGCTGACGTTATTCAAGCTGTACAGGGGTCGCTAAAGCAGCATCCACAAAATGCCTTTCCCACATGCTGCTGAACGATGGGATCGTTGCATGTCATCCGAGGGAAGATACTTTGAGAAAGAATAACATATGTTTTGCTGTACCTGTATTGCTTCATTTTGTGTTGTTTTACTCTCTTTTCATGGAACGGCCCTTGTGTTAAGAAATGCATTCCACATTGTGAAGCGCTTCGCATCATGTTCTACGTTTTGGACAATGTAGCTTAATGCAACGAAATATATTCTACACCAATCACTTTTCATTATGCGTTACGTTTCAACTGATGAATTTCCATGCTACAAAATATTACGTTCCTCACCACAGCACTTCTGCGATCATATGTTACATTCGGACAATGCATTGCCCCATAACCAATTACATTCCACACTGTCACACTTCCCTGCCATGTTTTTAGATGGGCACACTTTCACCACTTTTCATTAGCTTCAAATTCTATATAAAATGTATTTCACACCATCACACTTCCAACATTTTTCACGTTTGCACAGTGCCTTTTCATGCTACGAAATACAATAGATTCTACAACATTACACTTCCATCACTTTTCAAGATCGTACAGCGAAAATTCCAAACATACAATATTCCAAAGCCACCATTTCGTTTTTTTTCGTTTCAGGAATTTTTTAGGTATCCAGACCATAAGCGCTATCATTATACCCATTTTTAAATCTCTAAGTCATTTAAAAGTGGTCGAACAATTGTCAACAAAATTCAAGCTCACAATATTCCAATGCCGCCATTTAAGTGTTTTCGGATTTTTCTACGTATACGGACGTTAAGACCTATCAGCATACCAATTTTAAAATAATTAGGCGACTTAAAAGTTCTCGAACAATTCGCGGACGGAAACCCTCGCGTTTTCACATTTTCCATATTTTGTTTTATATACAGAGATGTAATACACAGTCGAGTCACATTAACATGACCACATCCTACTTTTGACGTCAACAGCGCGTACCCAATGAAAGAAGGCACGTATAGTGAGCTGGCTTGGAGGGTATATAAGGTGTGCTGTATAAATTCTGAAAACATCACTCGTTGATATCATAGAAAAAAGGAGCGATTTATCAGATTTGCAAAAAGGGATGATTATCGGCTTTCTATCCAAGGGTGGCAGTATTTCTGAAACAGCGCAGTTTGTGAACTGTTCGCGTGCTGCTGTGGTTAAAGTGTATCGTGATTGGAGAAATGTCACAATTGCGAATAAGCGACGTGGAAACTGCGGAGAACCACGTGCCATTGATGTGAGAGGTGAACGTCGGCAGCGAAGGTGCGTGAGGACGGATCGACACACTGCAGTGGAGCAATTCACTGGCCGAATGAACCACGGAACTACCGGAAGTGTGTCTAAAACGACAGTTCAGCGAACCCTGCTACGTATGGGGCTACAATGCGGACGGATGGTCACTGCACCTATGCTCACGAAGGTGCATCGGAAGAAAAGGATTATATTTGCACGGCATATCGGAATTGGACTTCCGCTGATTGGCTTCTCCGATGAGTCATGTTTTCTGCTTCATCGAACGGGTGGACGTTGGCGCATAAGACGAGAAACATCGGAGAACAAACACTCTTCAACCATTGCTGGAAGAACACAAGCTGGTGGAGGCAAGGTTATGGTTTGCGGAATGTTTTCGTGGCTTTCTCTGGTTCCACTCATACCTGTGAAAGGCATTATAAACTGAATTCGTTATGAATCCATCCTTGCAGACCACTTACACCCATACTTGCTGATTGTCTTCCCTGTAGCGAATGGGATCTTCCAGTACGTTAATGAGACATGTCACGCAGCTGGAAATGTCCGAGAGTGGTTGGAAGAGCATGATGAAGATTTCACATTACTTCCCTGTATCCCTAATTCCTCAGACTTAAACCCAGTTGATCATCTGTGGGACCATCTTAATCGAGTTATTCGCTCTATGGATCCTCCACCACTCACCCTCTAGCAGCTGTTAGATGCACTGCAGTCAGCATGGCTCCACATGCCTGTGAACACCTTCCAGCACCTTATTGAGTCACTCCCAGCCCGTCTAGCTGCAGTCCGCGCTGCACACGGCGATTACTCGATCTGGATATTATTATTTTTATTTTCTTTGATTGGATGTTTAACGACCACCGTGAGCAACTCAATGAGCTATAAGCAGTCGCCCGTCCTTAATATAGGGTCACTGGCTCCAGGAAAGAGAGAGAACCAGCACCGTAAGACAAACACAATATCCATGCCTCACCGGGATTTGAACTCGAACCCATCTCGGACGGGTGATCAGAAGCCATCGCGTTGGCCACTGGGTCACCGGGGCGGCACTCTGGATATCAGCTAGTGGTCACAATAATGTGACTGGACCGTGTATTTTACTTTGTAGCATTTTTCCAAACTTTATTTTTTCAGATGTCTGTACATAGGTGCAAGAGTAGTATTACTGGAAAGGACCAACAGTATCTTGTTCTATGTAACAGAGAGACGTTCTGTATAAAAATGATGCTAATTTAGGGTTTTCCTGTATTTCTGATTACATGCAGTGCCTGGTGCTTTTAACCAGATTATATATAATACCTGGGATTCCCCTTTGCTCTACCAATGAATAATTCATGTATTTCTAGTTTTCTTTTCTCATTTTTGCTTCATTTCTTTCTATTTTCTTTCCCCAAATTTTATATTCACTCTGAGCAAACTTTTACAACGCATCTCGATATGCATGAAAAAATTACGAAACAGTGAGATGCGTTTTACGAGTATTTTCTTACCAAACAGTGCGATGATTTATAAGAAGATCCGGAAAAGCCGTAAAAACTTAAAGACGAACGACGGCAAAATCGTGAAACGGGCAGCAGTGGTTAAAAGTCGCAGATGGTACTGAAGCAAAAGGCGTTCGTCTGCGCCATGTGCATAAAACGACACATTCCATATTCCGTCGTACTATTGATCGGAAAAGCAGGAAGCAAGTAGAAAAAAAAATGGCTAGGAGGATTTTTTTCTTATTTCAGCTGGCGATGCAAATGCATTGAAAGAAGCCACGCGAGGCAACAATAAGTCCCCGTAGGGAGCCTGGGGTGGGAATCCTTGGGCACAACCAAAGTCCTTAGCATAACGCAATATTTTCTCCTTGGCTACACACAAGAGAAACTGAATCACCATCTTGCACACCCAGTAACCTCCATCTCTGACGAGTTTCTTCTTTTTTTTTCTTCCTATTTTGTCCTTTTACCTGGTCCCTTTTTCCACAAGATTTACCATCGGGGATGCACATACTTATTCTTTTACAACCAGAGATGAGATTTATTTCCACGTAGTCTCTCGGTTGAAGAGAGACTTCAAGACGAGCAGAAGCTGAAGTTACTACGCATTCAAGCAGAAAGAGTGGGCATGAATTTTTTCGTGAAAATATGTCTATTGCTTTGTGTCGTATATTGTCTTCCCGTCCCACCTGTCAATGAAAATTTATTCCACTGTATGTATACGTTTCACGCAAGACTACTGCCTACCGCACATGCACTGAATGGCAAAGAATCTTATGCGACTAACGCAAATATGGATAGAAGAAAAAGAATCAAAATCAGAAATGCCCTAAATTTCAACAAACATAGATCCATCCATCCTGTCCACGAAAAGTCTTTTCTTTCTAGAAAGCGTTTCGTACTTCAATATATTTCCGAACGTTCTTGATTTAGCATTTGAAGCACCAATCAATGTCACAAAACCGGAAATTCATGTGTTATCAGCATGTTTTGAGATTCACATAGGAAATCTTGAATATTAATTTCTGTAACGTATATTCTATTTTAACTTTCCTATTGTGTTTCTTTTTCTATGTAAATTTGTGTTCGTTCTCTTAGACATTTTCAAACCTTAACGTTGTGTCTTTTCCCTCAAACGAGAATGATGTTGGCAACACACTAAGGTCGGAACAAGAGTAACGTATGTGTGGCCGGATACGAACGAGAGATAACAAGGTAATGCAGCGGTTGTTTACGGGATTGGGCCGCGGGTGGCCTAGTGGTCAGCGTTCGTGACTGCCACGGAGAAGACCTTGGGCTCGATCCCAGGCAGGTACGAACGCTCGAACCACTAAATATCCGCCGTGCGTCGAATGGGCACGTTAAGCCGTCGGATCCCGGGTACTGCCCCCCTCCCGGTAATAAAAAAGGGCGTCTTCCTCACCCTCGCTATCTCATCCGTGTCACTATCGGGCACCCTAGCCCAAATCTCCTATTTCTAAGGGTTGTTTAAGACCTGGGGTCAGATCAGACACTCCCTTCCTAAAATCCTCTACATATGATACGATTGGATCTGTTTACGGGATTTATGTTATTGATGATAGACGTGCTGTTATACTGCGACTGGATGTTAAATCACTGATACTGTATTGAGTACGCTAATAAACCGGATCCGGGTGTGGTGTACATACCATGCAAGGGAAATAAACGTATTTGTAAGTACTACAATTGACCTCTTGCCGCCCCGGTGGCGCAGTGGTCTAAGGCGCTGGCCTCTGATCATTCGTCCGTAAGAGGTTCGGGTTCGAATCCCGGGTCAGGCATGGATGTTGTGTTTGTCTTACGGCACTGGCTCTCTCCCTTCCTTGGAACCAGTGACCCTAAATTAGGGACGGGCGACTGCTTATTGCCCATTGAGTTGCTCACGGTGGTCGTTAAACCTCCAATCAGTAAAAAAAAAGCAATTGACCTCTTTCTTGTACTGCATATGAGTACCTTCTAATATTACATTGATTTTAGCACACATAACGTAATTACTGACTAAAGGACTAAGTTACAGCGGAAAGAAAAGTTACGTCATATTGGCGCCCAAACGTCCAGGGTGGTGTGGCTGTTAGGTTTCTGGCAATGGTGTGATGTTGTTTCCACCCGGCGAGACAGGAAAAATGAGAATCCCTTCTTCAGTACTTCGGAAAAATAAATCAGTGTGATGCTACGTTCCACACATCCAATTGTCTGAGATTTCTCAAATGCACGTTCTCCATAGGATGACTGCCTACAGCGCCACATGGTCCCAGCTGACCCATGATCCATGCCCCCTGCCCACTTTCGGGAGGGGGATGTGACGTGCCTTCCCCGCAGGACGCACATGAGATAAAGGCAGAGAGCACATGTCAGTGTAGTGTAGTGGATAGCACTCCGGAGCAGAGAGTTGGGGATTCGAATCCCTTCCCTGGCATAAAAATGCTGGAGAAATTTACTTCGTCGTAAATTTCAGATGAAATGAGAGAACGTTTTGATTACAAAAAACTAAATTTAGAATGTTTTGCAATGTTCCAGAGTCATAATTAACAGACAGATGACACCTGCAGTTTTTTCGGTTGTACTATACTTTGATACACGGTCGAGTCACATAATTGTGACCACCAGCTAATATCCAGATTAACAGCCGTGTGCAGCGCGGACAGCAGCTAGACGGGCTGGAAGTGGCTCAATGAGGTGCTGGAAGGTGTTCACAGGTATGTGGAGCCATGCTGACTGCAGTGCATCTGAGAGCTGCTGGAGGGTGCGTGGTGGAGGATCCATACAGCAAGCAACACGATCCAGGTGGCCCCACAGATGCCAAATTGGGTTTAAGTCTGGGGAATTAAGTGGCCAGGGAAGTACCTTGAAGTTTTCATTGTGCTCTTTCAACCACTCTCGGACATTTCTAGATGTGTGACACTTTGCATTGTCGTGCTGGGAGACCCCATTCGTCCGAGGGAAGACAACCAGCATGTATGAACGCACGTGGTCTGCTAGGATGGATTCATAACGAATTCGGTCCATAGTGTCTTTCACAAGTATCAGTGGACCCATAGAATGCCACGAAAACATTCCCCAAGCCATAACGCTGCCACCACCAGCTTGTGTTCTTCCAGCAATGGTTGAAGAGTGTTTGTTCTTCGATTTTTCTCGTCTTATACGCCAACGTCCAACCGTTCGATGAAGCAGAAAACGTGACATCGGAGAAGGAAACCCTTTGCCAATCAGCGGAGGTCCAATTTCGATACTGCCGTTCAAAAGTAATCATTTTCTGCCGATGCACCTTCGTTAGCATAGGTGCAGTGACCATACGTCTGCATTGGAGCCCCATATGCAGCAGGGTTAGCTGAAATGTCGTTTTAGGCACACCTCCGGTAGCCCCTGGTTCATTTGGCCAATGAGTTGCTCCACTGTAGCGTGTCGATCGGCTCTCACGCACCTTCGAAACCGATGTTCACCTCTCACATCAATGGCACGTGTGGCTCTGTAGTTTCCACGTCGCTTATTCGCAATGATGCCGTTTCCCCAATAACGATACACTTTAGCCACAGCAGTACGCGAACAGTTCACAAAATGCGCTGTTTCAGAAATACTCTTTCAGAAATACCGCCTTTGGCATGAAAGCCGTAATCATCCCTTTTTGCAAATCTGATAAATCGCTCTTTTTATCCATGACAGCAACGAGTGATATGTTTCCAGAATGCCTACAGGACACCTTATATACATTCCAATCCAGCTCACAACACGTGCTTTCTTTCATTGGCAACACGCTGTTGACGTCAATAGTAGGAGGTGGTCACAGTAATGTGACTCGACTGTGTATATTCTAGCAAAGAAAGTCTGCTCTAGAAACGTATTCAAAATTTTTACCATTGTGGTATTTTAGTTAAATAATTCAAATTTAATACAGAAAATACTAGAACTATACTAATGATCTGATTTATTGGCGTTGAAATATATAAGTAAGCATTTCCAAGCTTTCGCACATCAACCAGATGGATTTTTGAAGGAAGTTGAGGAAATTGTTAAAGTACGTATTATTCGGATTGCATTTTGTTTCTAACTCCTTTGAGAAAGCCATCTGGTTGATGTGAAAAAGCTTGGAAATGCATTTTTATGTACTTCTTCGCCAATAAATCGGATCACTTGTATAGTTTTACTATTTTCCAAATAATTTGTGTACTGCTCCTGGTTATTAACTCACCCTTAATACTTTGGACTTTACGGTTCAAGAACTCGAGCACTAGAAAATGAAAATGTATTTACAGTTTCTTGTAAATAGATAACGACATTTTGTTCATTCGTGACAGGAAGGACAAATTTGTAACATACAGTGGTGGGACTACTTATCCATCCGGTGCTTCAGTGGTCTGAGCGATGGCTTCTGACGTTCGTGTCAGGTGGTTCCGGGTTCGAATCCCGGTGATGCATGTTGCTTTTGTTTTATGGTACTGGCTCCCTCCCTTCCCTGAAGCCAGTGGCCCTAAATTATGGACTGACGACTGCTTATAACCCACGGATTTGCTCACAGTGGTCGTTAAACCTCGAATAAAAAGAGCATATTGCTAATAAATCAAGATCCCCTATTTTTCAGTAAGACGACGGGGATTACAGTTCCTGTCTTGTGCCTTTATTTTTTCCTGCAGTGCTTTATTTGCTAATTGTTTGATTGCCGCTGGGTTAGTTCTCTGTCGAATTTCATGTGTAGAACCCGTGAAATGCTTGAAGGGCTTGAGAATGTTTCGTCCTAAAATTAACTACGCTATAGTTAATCTGGTGCTCTCATGAACTAATAATCGAAAAGCATATCAAAACATAACCAGTTACGTTCAGCAGATACACCGAAGAGCCAAAACACTATGACCATCTGCCAAATATGATGTTGGTCCTCCACGTGCAGCCAAAACAGCTCTTTTCCGGCATGACATGGACTCCACAAGATTTCTAAAAGTGTCTGATGGCATCTAGTGCCAAGATGTTACCAGAAGATCCTTTAATTCTGGTTATTTACGTGCCACAGCAGATTGGATTTCCTGTTCCACCACAAACGGTAGATGCTATTTGGATTGATGTCTGGGGAATTGGAGGCCGTGAAAATACCTGGAAATCTTCCTCGTGTTCCATGGGCCATACTCGAACAATCAGGGAAGTGTGGCATATAGTCCTCCTAAATGAAGGCACTAATAGAAAGGAATACAATTGCCATGAAAGAATCAACCTGGTCTGCAATGATATTTAGATAGGTGTAGATGTTATTGTTTTCAGCATGTGAATGATTGTACCCAACGTTTCTCAGTAGAACAATGGCCAAAGCACTGCCATTCCTCCATCGGCTTGCTTCCGTCCAAGGGCGCTAACACTTTTCCAGGTAAACGACGCACACGTACCAGACAGTCCGTATGGTTCAACAAGAAACGAGATTAATCAAACCAGATGACATACTTCCTATCATTCAAGATTCCGTTTGATGTCCGCGTGCCGATTATAGGCGCTTTCGAAGGTGAACAGAAGTTAGCGATGGTACTTGAAGCGGCCTGCGACTACGCAGCCCCATTTTCGGGAGGATGTGATGTGGCACATTACTCCCGTCGCCAACATTCAAACTATAGGGGAGGTGCGCCGTAGTATCCTTTCCGTTGACTAATACCATACGGGATGGTCTTCGCTCACTTCTAGCATCAATGAGCCGTGATCGGCACACACCCTGCTGGCTGTTTGTGGTTTTGCTTTTTTCGGACTATTTTTTTGAAGGTACTGACCACGGCTGACTGAAAGCAGCCCATAAGCCTTGCTCTGTACAAAATGCTGTGAACTAGTCATCTGGCCATTACGATTTGGACTTCGTCAAACTCGCTGATGACTTTCCCACTTGAAGGAGAAGAATAACACTGATTAACAGAGCTCAGTATCATGTATTATTTATACTGTTTCATGATAATTACACGGGCCTATGTTTACCTGAAGTTGCTTTGATTTGCATGAAGATGCGTTGATCATAAGATTTTGACACTTAGGTGGATACCCTTGCTGGGTTTTAAACTGAAACGAGCATTATGTAATAATTAGAGTTTCTTTTCTAGGTGTCGAAGATATTTTTCGAAAGACTTTGAAGTTAAATTGAATCATCCGAATTAAAATCGACGTTTGGTCCTAAAACTGGGCGTAAAACAATGTCCATGAGACGCAGAAGGGTAGCCGATGCATCAGGTATACCAAAGGATATTCGAAGAACTGAATACGCTCCGAAGGGTATCACAAACCCTATTCTGTCGACTGAGTCCGAATGCACTACAACTTGTGGGTATCCAGAAACCAGATCTATACTGAAGATCCACTTAGGGAAAGGCAGCTATTGTAGTATATCAGTAATAACCGGCAAAGTATAGTTAATAGGTTTAGTGACTCTATTTCACTTCTTATAATCCATCACAAATCCTTATGCGCTATCCAGTTTAGGCACAAGAAACAATGGCCTGCCCCAGAACTCAAACTTTCATATATTACGCCTCTTTGGAGCCTTCCTTTCATTTGGTTTCGCGTTTCGTCCTTTTCATGCGGGTCAGAAAGATAGGACTTACACTTTTCAGATGCAGAAACTTCGGTACCTATAACATGATATGCTACCTGGCTAGGAAAAACTAGCCTTAATGGAAAATAAACGGCAACGATCTAGCAACAAATGAGAAAGCTGTTCCTTGGGTACACGACATTCTGCAAATATCAGTAGTGCCATCAAATTGTTCAACTGGGAGTGGATAAACTGATTCCATCGTGAAACACTCTTCAAAATTTAAAGTTTCTGAGAATTGCATCATAAAGTCTAGACATTTGATTGAAAGGTAACATATGAGCAAATGGCCATTAACCGAAATTTAACAAATTTCATCGGTAAAGTTAGAGCACCAGAGAATGAAAATGGGTCATTTGTAACGCTACGTAGATTACCTCATGTTTTCTTTTAAATTTAAATTATAAAATGATTCATTGTGAGTCTGATTAATGGTGGGTCTGATATCTCTTTCATAAAGTAGCACTTATGGCAGAGATATCAGATCCACTATTAAACATCGTGTACACCATTACGTTGCACAGTGTGGGAAGCACATTTGGTAATTCCGGAGCTTTCACTGTTACCAGACAAATCATGAAAGAAATACGGGATTACGCCATATAATACAAATTTTGAAGATGTCAATCCGATTTTGGCGTAAATGTGACAAGGATGGTAAGTCAGATAATATCCGAAAACTTGAAAATTTTCATCGTCCTGGAGCGGGACTCGAACCCGCGTCTCCCAGAAAACGCCCATACCAGGACGATGAAACTTTTCAAGTTTTCGAATATTATCTGACTTACCATCCTTGTTACATTTACGCCAAAATCGGATTGTCATCTTCAAAATTTGTGTTACCAGACAAGTTCCAAGGTCTGTAGAAGGAGAGATGGATGCAAAGTGGACCGCACACTTATTACCGACAGTAGTTTAAATTACCGTCACTCATAGTCAATTGGTTAGTGTACGCGGTGGCGGTATAGCCCGCCTTCCAGGGCCTATAACTGCTCTCCTGGTGCTGACACCATTGTTTCTGGAAGCTAAATATTTTGAAATCTGGAATTGCTTCCGTTGGGGTTATTCTGTTGAAATACAAATTCACCAGGACAACTGAGATTATCATTATGGCGATATTTTACGTTATTTTCAGCAGTATGGAAATTATTTGTATTATTGATGTTACTCTTAGGTCTCAACCAGTCCTAGGATGGGGATAGAATGGTTCAGTTTTTCTACGAGTGAAGCCCCATTGAACTGCTATTAAACTGGTCGTCGAACTTGTGCAGGTATACATCACTACGATGCGATGGGTTATATCTTTGCTGTGTGTGCGTGTGTCTGCTGTGTGGTTTGTTGAAGGAGGCCTAGGAGATGCATGACACTCCAAATGGGCTCGTATCAATCTCAGATGCTCATATACTGATTGACGATGCCGCACTTCTAGAAAGTAATGCAGAAATGGGCCTCATTGTTGGAGTAGTGTATCTAGTTTTTTTTTCCAATTCTATCAGATGTTTACTTTCCATTGCGCAACCAAGACATAATACCCTCTAAGTTCAATTGTTAATTTTTTTTGAAAAGCTGGAGACAAAGTATGTAAAGCTAATCATTTACGATCTTCGCTACTTTAAACGTAATAACTTCGTTAGGGTTCCCCCCAGTCGCCCCCGCTGGATCCGGACCACTGCATCACTGGAAAAGCTTTTTGATTGTACTGGCAACATGATCGAGTCACAGATAATGTTTTTTTTTTGGGGGGAGGGGTGTTAAACCACCGTGAGCAACTCGATTGGCTATAAGCAGTCGCCCGTCCCCGTATATTCCTAACAGTAAGTTAGTTATGTCGTTCGCTCATTGAAGTTGCACGATAACTATGCTATTTTGTGAGCTATGTGCGAATGCAGTTCTACTGCATTTTTCTCTCGCATTTTAATTCGTGGTATAAGTATTTTCTTCACATTTCGTAACTTTTGACATTTCACACTTAATTAGCTTCTGGACCTCTTTTGTTTTTCTTTCAGACTGGTAAGTAACTAAAATTCTCACTGAAAGCCCCTTTCTAATCTTCTTCGCTTTCTTCTTTGCTTTGTTTTTCAAAAGATCATAATATCAACTTCGCGATTGCCAAGATTTTTGCCATTTCGCTTTGTTTTTCAACAAACAGCTTACCAATCGCTCTTTTCCTATTAAGGGCAGATGATTTACGACAGTAGTATGGTTATATATATCTGCTATCATCCACAACAAAAGATTAAAAAAAGTTCCAAAAACCAGGGTAATGATTTTAAGCTCATCCTTCGATTTCGCGCAACTCAGAATTTTCCGTTCAAAAGAGCAACTCGAGAAAAGTTGAAGAACAAGTATGAGGTTTGAAAGGGACATTTGTCTTTGAGAAGGATTTTGTTTTATGTGTAAAGAGGCGCTTCAGATGGATGTCTTCAGGGTGAAGGTTTTGGCAAAGATTTATTTTTGTAGCATTTCCGCACAGAGGAACAATATTCGAGAGAACTGAGACCATTAGGAGACATCAAACCCTTTTTTCCGCTCATCGCATCATACCGGCATGATTGCCAGAGAAAACATCACTGAAAGAGGCACTTTACAAAATTTTGTTCCCAGTAATGCTCATCAGATGTGCTCTGTAATATTTTTTCAAGCGGAATTTCATATCGGGTTTTCTTATATTCCAATCATAACTTTTTAGTACATCGTTTGACGTATATACACTATATTGACAAAAGTCACCGGACACCCAGAAGAGAAACGCAACATAGCATTTACTGAAATACATTAGTACGGTGTTTGTCCACCTTTGGCCTTAATGCATACACTGACCTTTCGAGACATGCTTTCGACAAGGTTTTGCAACACAGCGATACGTATGCTCTTCCATTCAGTACATAATGCTGCCGCTAAATGTTGCTTAGTAGTTGCCTATGCCTTGGTTCCAAACTTCTTATGCGGCACGCTCTAATTCATCCCATAGGTGCTCTATGGGATTAAGATCAGGGCTCGGTGCTGGCCAGTCCACACACGATACGGAATTATCATCAAACGACGCCGTAACAGTCATTGCTTTATGGCTCGGTGCATTATACTCCTGATGCCAACAAGGCTAAGTTCCGTAATATTGCCACAGAGTTGGTAGGGCATAATTGTCCAGAATATCGAGGTAGACGTGCTGGTTAACAGGTTTAACCACGATAACCAATGGGCCGGGACCATACCACGAAAAACACGAGTACACTGCCAGCTCCAAACTTGACCGTAGAAACAGTACATTGTGGTAAATCGTATCACGACAACAAGGGCGCACGACAAAAGAGCACACCACAAAAGGGCGAACGACAAAAGAGCGATACGACAAAAGGGCGATCCGACAGAAGGGCGATCCGACAAAAGGGAAGGGCGCACGACAAAAAGGCGAAGCGAAAAAAAGGCTGAACGACAAAAGGGCGAATCCACGGGCTTGATATTTTTCTACTTCATCTGCAAGATTTCTAAAAGATATTATTATCAAAATCGATACCGGGGTCCCTTTGAGAAAACTACATATTTCTTTGTGTATTCAAATCCCAACTGAATCAGACGTCTCATCCTATATAGGTTCCCTTTCAGTAAATTCAGTATTTATTTGTGTATTCAAATAATCCCAACTGAAAATTAGACGGGCCATCTTTTGTACTCTGAGTGAAATCTATATATAGAAGGCTTTCTAAACGAAGTTTTTCCCAAAAAGGCCCCGGGGCCCTTTCAGTAAATTCAGTATTTTTTTGTGTATTCAAATAATCCCAACTGAAAATCAGACGGGCCATCTTTTGTATTGTAAGTGAAATCTATATACAGAAGGCTGTTTTTTTCCAAAGAGGCCCCGAGGCCCTTTCAGTAAATTCAGTATTTCTTTGTGTATTCAAATAATCCAAACTGAAATGAGAGTGTCGTCTTTTGTACCCTGAAATCTATGTAGAAGTGAAATCTATATAGAAGGCTTTCTAAAAGATGTTTTTTTCCAAAAAGGCTATGGAGCCCATTTCTGAAATTGCCTTCTTTGTACATTCAAAGCGAAATTTCAACAACAAAATGTTTGTAATATTCCCATTCATTCTTAATTTTTTCAACGCCTCGTATACGAATTTCACGATGACGTTCCTCATTATTATATAAACAATGAGAAACAACACGAAATAAACAGTTGCTGTCACCGAGAATAGGTATAACATGTCGTTCCATGACAAACCAAAACAGCTCTTTGCAAGAGTAAGCTTAAACGCATTCACACAGAAAGCAAAGTCTAAGGCGCCACTGTTCCGTTTGACTTTGATCTTCGATTACAACTACGTAGTTGACAGCGGAGGGCTTAGTCCCAAGTACGACCACAGCAGAAATGCAGATGGCGCCGCAAGTACTGAAGCGAAAGCAAACGCCAGAATAACGAACCGCGGATTGTACAAAAAAAAAAAAAATGCCATGGTACCATAAACAAATAACTTTTGACAATAAAAATTAGCAATGACAAATCTGTGGGTCAGTAGCTTTCATTTAAAAAAAATGAAAATCGCTCCAGTGGGTGGCGCTGGCGGTTTGTAGAAAGAAACGGCCTTGGGTTTTAAATATATAGACCAGGTACACCATTGGGTTAAAAATGGGTTTTGGTTTGTCAATTTGGTTTTAACAATTTTTTTTGGTATCATTATATAATCTATACTAATACATAAAGAGAGGAAGTTCTGAGGTAATCTCGAAAACTATTGAACCGATTTGGATAATTCTTTCACCTTTGGCCAGCTAATAGCTTTCCGGTGGATATAGGCTATTTCGTTTATTTTTTATTCTTTTCGGCTGTACTAGCGAATCAGATCACTTTCAACTAGTTCCCGATTTCGCGTGTATCGTTCCGTTTTGTTTACATACAACCTGATCACACCCAACGTGAAAGTAGTTCACGATAATTTACGGAATTATTTCTACCACTCTCGAAAATTACTTAACCGATTCGAACAATTACAAGTACGTAGTTGATAGCGGAGGTCTTAGTTCCAAGTCCAACCACCGCAGAAATGCAGATGGCGCTGCAAGTACTGAAACGAGAGCAAACGCCAGAATAACGAACCGCGAATTGTACAAAGAAAATGCCACGGTAACATAAAAAAATTACTTACGACAATAAAAATTAGCAATGACAAATCTGTGGGTCAGTAGCTTTCATTTGAAAAAAAATCATGAAAATCGCTCCAGTGGGTGGCGCTGGTGAATTCTAGAAAGAAACGGCCTTGTGTTTTAAATATATAGATGGTTGTAACGTATGTGCTATGTAACCTGACGTAAATGACGTTTTCTTGCGGAAATGTATGTGTCATATCGGGTCGTTTTTAAATGTAAACGTGGCATAAACCGGGAAAAGAAACAACAGAAATGATAACATGATATTAATTTAACAAAATATGGTTTACATGTGTTGATAATTAAACAACAAAGCAGGTGTTGCGAAAGAGCAGTTTAGGGAAAGAATAGGACGAACTAGTTTAGCATACTATAAAGTGATACGAGCCTACTGTAAAGTTATCATCGTCCTATACAGTAAATCCTGTTTTTTGCAAATCCAGACACCTTCCTTCGTGATGTCATATATTAAGTCAAAACAGTTATCATGCGAGAGCAAACATGCTTAGAATTGAGGGAACCCAACTCTAAGCATGTTTAATCTCGCATGATAACTGTCATGAAAAACTGTTTGAGTTTGCTGAACCCAAGGTCGGCTTTGGTGCCGACCTTGGGTTCAGCAAACTCAAAAAAAAGAAGTAAACAGTCGATCAAATATTGCCAAAAACTATATGACATTATTTTTAAATACTCCGCAATTGCCTGAATTGATTACATTGAAAGAGATGGGGAGAAAAAAAGTACTCTGTGCGAGAGCGTTTACCGTAATACATTTAAAAGTTCCAAAGAGGTCTCAGGCGTAAATTTTAACGACTTCGACTGCACTCGCTTCTCAAAGTTTACACGCGGACGACGAAGTAAACGAGGTTAAGGAACGTTCAAGTGTAAAGTTCGCCAAAAGCACTAAAACAACACGTACTTCTCCTTTCAAGTCCCTATAGTGTTAAGAAATTTATCTGCTGCATAAATTTTCAAGTTTTGTGTCATTTCAACTCATAGTGACATTTACAACCTTCTAGGCCTGCGCAGGCTCTTTTCAGTCTTCTTCGAACTATAAAACAATGGAAGCCATAAGGAGGAGCAGCATCTTCAAGATCCCTTTCCTTTTCCACTTTTACGCATTCCAGCAACACCTCTGGGGAGGTAATAAAACGGAGACTGCAGCACTTTCTCAGATATTTTTTAATGCAATCGACCAGTTCGTAACTTTCCCTGCCTGCATGCGAGATATAAAATGGCTTTGCCAGTTTCACCTGAGACGATCTCGAATTTTTGACGAATAAACTCGTAAAACTCAGGACAGAGCATACACAATCACACCGGCTAAGAAAGATTCTATAGATAACGACTAAAAATAAAGTCAGTTTCTTTCAGATTCGGATCAGCTAAAACAACTGGACTCGATTTCAAAATACTTGCATTTTATTTCAGCAATCGGATATTATAAAGAATGCAACTTACACGCGATTTACTTGGAAAATAGTGATAAAAGAAATTACAGATTTAATTCAGTAATATTAAAAAATGCCAACTGCTTGCATTTCAAAAGCTATGGGAAAATGATATCTGAAATCGAAAAAGACAATAAAAAATGCAGAAGTAAATTGCATTTAATGCTCAAGGCACAATTTTATAAACAGAATCGCCACCAAAACATAACTATGCAGTACTAAATCGAACATTGTTTATTTTAGGTGATCGATAAACTTGAATAGTTGCAACAAAATTTCATAGTCAATTAAATGCAAGTTATTGTCAAGCGAAAATAATACTAAACGGTACTTGTTGCAAATCTTCCAAATACGTAGCGTCAGTGAATAAACAAATACATCGCTCTTTCCACGTTTTAGCAACACACGCAGCAACCGAAAAATTGTTATTCAGTCACCGAATAACAAGTTTTCGGTTGCTGTGTGTTGCTGAAACGTGGAAAGAACGGTGTAATTGTTTATTTACCGACGCCACGTATTTGGAGGATTTGCGCTTTGGATCTCGCCCTTTGGATTTAACTGCTATAATTAATATATAGCAAGTGCCGTTAATGCCCACCAGATGAAGACGTCTCAGTAGCCGAGCCCATATTACGGATTTATGATGTCAGAAGCTGACTGATAAACACACATAGCGCCGTGGATTGTTGGCCACCGTGGTGTAACGCTAACGCGCTCGGCTAGATATCGAGAGATCCGAGATTCAATTCCCCGGCGGTGACCGATTAACAATTTTTCGGTTGCTGTGTGTTGCTAAAACGTGGAAAGAGCGATGTATTTGTTTATTTACGGTACTTGTTGTTTGTTGTCTGAATTTAACGGAAAACATAACTTGATTTTTTCTTCATAATTTTCGATATTTTCCTCATGCATTATTTGCTATGTGGCGCAGATTTACATGAGAATTTGCCCCGATATATCTGCATCTCAAGATCTCATTAACAATCTTTTTGCAGTGTACAAGTTATGACTATAGGACGAAAACATCCTGCCTCCTTATTAGTAACATTTTCTTAGAATAAAAGTTCTTTCTAGCAGGATTTGTTCATAGCTAGAAAGTAGCCGTATTGCCATACATTAGTTAGATTTCATGTAGTCTTCCACTTAAATTCGTAATCAGATAATATAAGATAAACTACATGTGTTATTTGTCCAAATCGATAGAAAGCCATGTTGCTATGATTCTCTATTACACTGAAAAAAATGAAAGGTTTTCTTTACACCACTAACTCAGATATGATGTGAAAGACTAGCAGACTACAATTCCGATAAGAAGGAAAGTAATAGGAGATCTTTTCGTCTTCCATAACACTTTTACTTTCTTCCTTTCTTTCTTTTTTTTTTTTTTTTTGAAGATTAGACAGTTGTTGAGGAATGAAATACGGGGTTACACCATTGTACAACACAAATTTGGAATACAAATTTCTGCGACTCCCGTCAATCAGAGGAATGAATTCTAAACCTACAGATTCGCTATATATGAATGCCGGTTGCTTCGATTAGCGAATCCCTGATAGTTATATTTAAATTAATCGGAAACTTGAAACTTGGTTGATTTGGGTGGTGTAGTGGTTAGCATAATCGGGCGCTATCCGGGATATGCAGGTTCAATTAGTGCTACAGGACGGCGAAATTTTCAAGTTTTCTGATATTATCTGATATAACATACATGTCATACACTGGCGGAAAGTGAAAAAGAACACCAAAGAAGGAATTGGCGGGCGATCATGAAATTTACATATGTTAATTGGGTCGAGTTTACGTAGGTGTGATGTTAATTTCGGGGCCAACCGGTGAGCGCATACGCCACAGCCCGGCATAATATGCAAATTATCGTCGGTGGTATTTAAGGAGTACGGCGAAGTGAATGTAATCAGTCGTCGGCGTACGGACACGTGCAAAGACCCTGAAGAAGCTGCAATGCCTAGACTTGGAAGACGTGTACGATTTCAGCAGTTACCGGACTTTGAGCGAGGTCGTCTAGTCGGACTCCGCGAGGCCGGGTGGTCGTATCGTCGTATTGCGGAGCGAATTGGACGGGAAGTATCGGTGGTGGTACCATGGTGGCGTAGATGGTCCGAGGAACATTCCCACACGAGAAGACATGGAACCGGGAGTCACAGACGGACTGATGAGCGGACCGATCGACGCATAAGAAGAGCGGCGTTGTCAAGCAGAACATCCACTGCGACGCAAATCCGAGCTGCCGTTGCACCTGAGGTTACTGTCTGAAAAATCCTCAACCGTCTACTGGAGGCCGGACTACGTGCACGTGTGCTTCTGGCATGTGTACCTCTGACTCCAGCCCACCGTCAGGAACGGCTGCAGTGGTGTAGCCAACGTCTGCACTGGAGAACGCAATGGCGATCTGTCATGTTCAGCGATTAAAGCAGATTCTGCTTGGGAGCCTCCGATGGCCGTATGCGTGTTCGCAGACGCACAGGGGAGCGTCTCCACCCTTCTTGCATCCGCCAGCAACACACAGGGCCTACACCTGGTCTCCTGGTGTGGGGAGCGATCAGCTATCGCTCCCGTACGCAACTAGTGTTTGTACCGGGTACGTTAAACAGCACCACCTACATCAACAACATCATTCAGCCCGTTGTTGTGCAATTTGTAAGGTCGGTTTATCGTGGTGTTTTCCAGCAAGATAACGCACGCCCACACACGGCACGTGCAACGCAACATGCACTTCAGTGTGTAAGACAACTTCCATGGCCTGCACGTTTACCGGATTTGTCCCCCATTGAGCACGTGTGGGATTTTATGGGACAACGACTTATCCGGTCTCCACGGCCAGCCACGACCATTCCCGATTTACGCGTCCAGGTTGAGGATGCTTGGAACTCAATACCGCAAACTTACATCCAACGTCTGTACGACAGACTCCATGCCAGAATTGCACAGTGTGACGCAGTTCATGACAGTTCAACCTCGTACTAACCATGTTACATGGAAATGTTATTTTTCAGTTTACCAGCAAATACAGCTGTATTTTGCCATAATGTTTTGATCACGTTATCCTATGTATTCCGTTATTATGTTGTATAAATTTCGTTGGTTCAGACGTCGACTTCTTGGTGTTCTTTTTTCACTTTCCACCAGTGTATTTACACCAAAAAACGGATTCACATCTTCTCAATGTGTATAGTTGTTGAGGACCTTGTTAAAATTGAAACATTGTGTTGGGTACGTTGCGTTTTAACAAAGAATGAAAAAATTCCAACTGCAGGAAAGGAAAATATGGCACTGTTGAATTTAGGAGACGAATCACATCCATTAAACCACGTATTTGTGTTTGCCTGGATGCCTTCGCCTTCACAAATCGACAGAAAGAATTCTGTTTGAAAAAGAATGTTGTATTAAATGCAAGAAGATAGTCTTTAAATAGTTTCATTCCCAGTTATATTCTAATTGATCACATGCATCCTTCCAGTTCTTACTTATGGATCAGAAAATTGGACCGTAACTGAAAAGGACGTACAGGGGCGCTTAGCATAACTCAAAGAAGCATGCAAGGATTCATGCTTGGTGTAACCAAGAAAGATAGGAAGAGGAACACATGCACTTGAAAATGACAGCAGTTGAGGACATCACGATCAAAATTAAGACCCTCAAATGGTAATAGGTTGGACATATTGCTAGAACTGACCACGATTGGGCAATTGAAATACTGGATTGGTAATCAGGGACAGAAAACGACTCAGAAGAAGACCACGTTGGAGATGTGTGAAGGAAACTTGAGAGCATACCGGAATGAAATGGAAAAGAATTGTTCTTTTTAATTGGTATTGGACCACTATTTGCCTCTAATAGAGCTTCCAACTTCCTTGGAATAGATTCATACAGCTTTTGAAAAGTTTCCAGTGGAATGTTGTACCATTCGTCGATAAGAACATCAGCCAATTGCTTCAGAGATGTTGGTGAAGAGAATCTATCCTTAACTCTGCTCTTCAGAACTGCCCACAGTGGTTCGACGATGTTCTAGTCAGGGGACTGAGCTGGCCAGGGTAGAAATTGAAGTTCGCCTTGGTGCTTCTCAAACCAAGACTAAACTGTTGTGGCTGTGTGTATGGACGCATTATCATCTTGAAAAATAACATCACTGTTGAGATACAACATTTGGATCATGGGGTGCACTTGATCCCCTACAATGTTCAAGTACTCGCTAGGAGCAACTCGACCATGTTGGATAATTATCAGGCCAGCCAAATACCAAGATATGGCCACCCAAATCAACAGAGATCCACCCCCATTTTTGACAGTTGGAACCAGATATTTCGAATTGTATGCTTCTTTGAAGGTTTTCCATATATAAACCCGACCTATTGTTGGAAATAATGTAAACCAGGACTCACGGATCATATCCTAGATTTTCACTCATCAGCGGACAAGATTTTATGTTTATGACACCAGCTTTTTTGCATTGCAGAGTTGGTTTCTGTCCAAGGTTTTGTGATTGCAGTTCTTCCATGGATGTGGGCTTTGTGAAGTTCTCTGCGGGCCGGTTTTGTGGAAACAAGGTCTTCCAGGTGGACGTTGAGTTCTGCTGTCACTTTTGCTTTAGTAGTTCTGAATCGTTTGGACACAATCGTTGTTAGTGTTCAGCGGTCGCTCTTATTCAATCTGGGTTTTTGCTCACTATCCTTCTTCGCAGATGAAGTCTTTTCATGATTTATGTACACCGTGATATCCGCGAAGACTGTCGCTTTTGAAACACCAAACAATTTCGTTGCTATGGTTACAGACGCTGCTGCTAAAAGTACTGCCACGATTTGTCATGCTTCGAAGTTGAGTATACCCATTTCACGCACCGCTCGCACGAACTGTTGCTGAACATAACTTTTACTACACTGTAATACAACCTAGAGAATATATACAAAGCAGAGATACCCAAAAGATAATCACAACGCTTACTTTTATTTTTACTATAGCCTACACGAATATCAATAACCACCTATAACAGGTATGGCGAACCTATGACACGCGTGTCACGAGGTGGCACACGAACACGATTTGGGTGACACGCCGGTATGAAAACATTAACATTAAATAAAAATTTTGCTTTTTGAAAACTATTTTTTGACAGCATGTATGTAGTGTGTTCTTGCAAATAACCGAGCTCCGACAAGAAAATTAATCTAGCCAAGACATGTCCTTCAAAGGATTAGTAAATCAACCTGTTTATTTCATCGCATTATGCATTAATTTCCAAAAGGAAAAGCGTCATGCGCGCACAATTATTATTTTTCTTCTTATCATTCGACTCCTACGGACTTCCACCACGAGTCATCCACCCATTTCTTTGGCTCAAGCCTCCCTCTCTCCGAGCCGCCTTCCCCCCTTTGCACGAGGGAGAGAAAACCAATCACACAGGAAGACGTACATGAGACGGCGAGTTACCGTGAAAACTGAAAGTAACCTTGAAAATGAACGAAGAGACTTCACATCTATAACATGGCAACACTGCGACATTAGTCCAGAGCTTCAGTTTGTCAGTGAAGGTTGATTTGCTTGTAGCTGCTGCTTACTTCTTTTGTGCATTGGAATTGTTTCTTTGCAGGTCATTTTGTATTCCAAAGATTGCAAATATGTTTTCGGTGCGAAAAAAAAAAAAGAAGATAGTGGCCAAGTATTTCAAGTACACTGGACATTAGAGTTCGGAGTGATTGAAAAAACAAACAAAGCTTTATGTTGCCTGCGTATGGGAACAGTAGAGTCCCGCACATTCAGTGTAAAGCGTCATTTTGAGAGCAATCAAAAAAAGGTTTGTTCCATGCCAAATGAAGAAAGAAGGGAGTGCATTTTACAAAAAGTGAAACAATATGAAAAATAATCAACTTGTTTCGCATTTTCTTTCAAGCCAAGGAATGATATCACTGCTGTTACTTTTCATCTATCTCGCTGTATAGCACAACATGGAAAACCGCTTTGTGACGGTGATTTTTTTAAGGCGACTTTCTTATTAGCCACGTCCGAAACATTATTTGAAGATTTTCCCAACAAGCAACAAATTGTGAATAGAATTTAGTAAATGCCAGCCACCAAAAAGAGAGTATCAAGAATGAGTGATGATGTTTCGGTCCAAGTTAAATCTGATGTGAACAACGCTGATATGTTTTTTACGCTTTCCAACCGTAGGTTGAAGAAGCGTATAAGCTCCAACTTTGTCCGTCTGTCGACACGATAACTCGCGTAAAAATGGTTCGATTTCGATGAAATTTTATTATGTGGTAGGGAATCAACTGGGGACGAACCCTATTGAAAATTTGCGAAATGGGGTCAAAGGTCAGGACATAGGAGCGGGATCCATTCCATTGCCCTTATGCGTCATAACTTCCGTAAAAATGGTTCGATTTCGATTAAATTTTAGTATGTGGTAGGGGACAACTTATGGACAAGCCTATTGAAAACGGGCGAAATGGAACCAAAGGGCAGGGCATAGGAGCTGGATCCATTCCATTGCCTTTAAGCGCCATAGCTTACGTAAAAATACTCCCATTGCGACAAAACTTTAGTATGCTGTTCCGGAGATACACTGAACCGGTTCTGCTGAATTTCATCGAAATGTGGTCAAAGGTTATGGCACAGCAGCGCGATTTATTCCACAGCCATTATCCTCATAACTTGACTAAAAATGCTTCTATTGCGACAAAACTGTCGTTGGACGTGCTCTCCCGAGCTTCTCAATTTTAGCCCTGTTTGCTGGGTCCAAGAGCCCATTGCTCCCGTCTTCTGTGTTCCCTGTGTGTATAAGGGTATGTGCTACCTTTCCTGCTACCTTTCCGAGTCAGAAAGTACATATTTACTCCGAATTTTATCATAATATTACCTGCCGCCTACACCCTACTGCGTTTCTGAAGTGTGCGCCCAAGTACATGTTCCAATGCCTGCTCTTCCTTTCCTGCATACCCTGTTCAAGTAACAGGCTGCCAGCAATCTTCCCAGCTACTTTTCAGCACCAGTAAGTGAATTTTATACCGATATTTCTTCATTTTTCATCTCGGTGGGTATGTTTACATCTGCCCATCGCGACTTGCCTTGACTTCCTTCTGTCTTCTCACCAGCATTCTATTCAGTTGCCTTCTGTGCTTATCTTCCTGTTATCTACACGCCTTCCCGTTTACGTCACCCTCTGATAGTGGTCCTTGGGTGACGTCATCCTTACTGTGCTCCATCTGTCTCTCGCCGTTCTTCCAGTGACGTCATTACCTCGCATTTTCCCATCGTCCGCCTTCTTTACGTGTCTTTTGCCATCTCCCTCGTCTTACGCTCTCGCGATTGTGCTGCTTTAGAGTTTCTGCTTTGTACTATGTCTGCTGCTTTTCTTCGACCACTGACGCCTCCTCCGGATGTACTACTTGACAGTTCAACTCATCTCTCTAAGCCCACAGTCACTGCCTTCCCCTCGGATCCTCTCTCAACTGCCGTGGGCTTCCGGTTTTCTCGTACCGGCTCCGTTTTAACAGCTCATTTATTAGAGTCTTCGTCACCGGGGAAGTCTTTCTACGCTTCTTTAGCTCTCGGAGTAAAATATTTCATGCTTCCACATACTAAACTTACAGCTTACACTTCAGCACTCCATCAAATTGTTCCACCTGATGCCATCACGCACATCGCACGAAAGCCTCGCTCGGTGTTGTTTTATTTTTCTAATCCCGCTCAAGTTGAGTTGGTTCTTTCTTCTCCAATTTCAGTCGGCGACCAAAGTTTGTTCGCAATTCCTCTTGCTCATTGCCCTACTCTCGTTAGTTTATCTCCAGTTCCTCCTGAACTCTCCAACGATTTACTGCCTGCTTTCCTTTCTCAATGTGGTTTAGTTATTTCCCCTATTAAGACTTTGCCTGATGCTTCAGACAATCAAGGGAATCGTCTCTATTATAGTTTTCGACGTCAAGATCTCGTCGTTTTTCCTGACGAACAGTCCATTGTTTCCTGTCTGACAGCTTTCCACGTTATCTGCGGTTAACACACACGCACTGTCAATGTTTTTACCGCCTATCATTAATTTTCTTGCAAATTGCCCGGTCACCATAGTTCTTCTTGTCCAACTCGGAATTTTTCGACTTCCATTCGCCCTTCTGCCTTGCCAGAATCGTGTAACTTTCCTTTATCATCCACATCTTTGTCAACTTTTCCTTCTACATATTCGTAGCTTCCGGTTTCGAGAGGTTTGTTTCTGGCCCCTGATTCTACTACTTCACGTGTTTCTCCGGAGAAAAGTTTTCGGGATCCTCTACTACCGACAGCTCTCCTGGATGTTCTATCTTCTGTTACTACTACATCACTTTGCACGCCTCAATCGAGCCCGTCATCTGCCTGGATCTCGTTGAAATGCCCTCAGTCACCCTCTTCGCCTTTATCTCGTGCTCCTGTCAGTCCATTGTCTCCATGTTCTACTGCGGTCTCTACTTCTATGGTTCCGCTCTTCGTTTCCACGGAGCCAGCGTCTACCAGTTCCCTTATATCTCCTGCTTCCTCACGGCCCCAGTGCAACTTATCTGTTTCTGTGATTCAAGATTCTACGTCGTCTCATTTTCCTTTACCGACGGCTGATGTTGCTTCATCTCCTGCTCGTCACCTCCAGTCCTCATTCCTAGATGTTCCTGTTACAACTTCATGTTAACCGCCGTGCTCCCTTCAAGCAAGTCTATATTCTACAGGGCCCTCCACTGACAGCCCTGTAGTGTTTTCTGGGTTGTACTTGTCTTCTGTTGATGTCTCCATTCGGCCTTCTTCTCTGGACACTTCTGCTTCGCCAAATCCTGAGTCGCCGGACGAAGATCCTACATTGCCTCTTCTCAGCTCTCTGATGCCGATCGTCTCTGGGAGTTCTTCACTCCCAACAACTCTTGTCATGTCCATTGAACCTGCATCCTCCGACTCACAGTGTGCTCATTTGCCTTCTGACGTGTCATCTTCCTCTACAGCCGTTCCTGTCGTCCTTCCATCAGCTTCAGCCACTGTTCCTGCCTCATCGATTGTTCCTGCCAGTGCTCCTTCACCTGTGCTTCATCATGCTCCATTGGTGCCTTCCGCGACTTCTGTTGATAGTACTTCCCTTCCTTGTACATCTTCTACGGCTCGACGTTCCCGATGGCGGCGTAAGCCTATTGCTCCAGATCCTCCTTCACAACAAGACTTTGCTTCTTATGGTGATTATTACCGCGCTTATGAGCGTTGGGTGAAACGTGCTATGAATAAATATCCGGACTTCTCCTTCCCTTATCCGCTAACACCAGTTCCTTATTATTTCAAGATTTTCCAGAGTGTGAGCCCTAAGACTCCTGCTTGACTTTTGCCATGCTTAATGTTCAGTGTAATTCATGTTCCCCAATATATCTCTCGGTTTTAGAGAGTGGCCTGCGCGCCCATAGTTCTTTTACTTATGTTTTTGTTCTCCTCAATGCCTCACGTGTAAGCCTGTGATTTTGTCCGGCCACGTCTTTTTGGCATTTCGCCCATGTTATTTGCCCCCGTTTTATTGTACACTATTAGTTGTCTAATAAGGCGATATTGAACGACAAAACATTAGTATGTTGTTCTGGTGGTACACTGTAAAACATTGACTGTAGATTTTACGGTTGTAAACAGTTTTCCCGGGTGCCAACACAAAACCTTAAAATCTACAGTTTTATGCATTGTTGAGCAAAGCTATAGCTTTGCTCCAACACATTCGTTCTAGCCGCATTTTTGGGTTTTCTTGATTATTTGGACTGTGACTCGCTCATCACAGCCAAATTCTGTGATGTTTTCTTCAATAAATGCAGTGCAGTGTTGGAAAACGGTTTAAACCCGTAAAATCTACAGTCAATTTTTTACAGTGTATACTGAACCGGTTCTGTTGAATTTCATCGAAATGGGGTCAAAGGTTAGGGCACAGGAGCGAGATTTATTTCACAGCCATTATCCTCATAACTTGACTAAGAATGTTTTTATTGGGACAAAACTTTAGTATGTTGTTCCGGAGATATACTGAACCGGTTCTGTTAAATTTCATAGAAATGGGATCAAAGGTCAGGGCACAGGGGCGAGATTTATTTCACAGTCATTATCCTCATAACTTGAGTAATGATTTCTGGTATGTTGGAAACCGTATCATAATCAATGCATTGCATGATTTTGCTAACGTTTCTATAAATCTTGATGAAAGCACCGATATGACGTCACAAGCAAGGTTAGACATGTTTGTTACATTTCCGTGTGGAAATGTAACGAGGGAAGAATTAATTAAATTGCTGAGTTTGCCAACTACGATCACAGGGGGAAGTATAATGTGTGAAGTGAAGCAAGAATTTGTAGTAAAAATGGGGATTGACTTAAATAAAGTGTCTTTGACTACTTATGGCACACCAAATATGGTGGGTAAACATAATGGGTTTATAAAATTTCTTGGAAAAGAAGTTCAGCATCCTATTGTGAGTTCCATTGCATTTTCACCGGGAATCACTATATGCTAAAGCAAGTCTGAAGTCCTTTGAAAGTGTACACTCGGCGGTAACTAAACTTGAGAACTTCACATGTGCACGTGTTCTTAATAATCGCCCATTCTCTAAGATGTTAGATGAGGTGGAATCACAATATGGTGGACTTCTTATGTAAAATAATGTTCGTTGGCTGAGTCGTGGACAAATACTCTACAAGTTTGTCGAGCATTTGGATGAAATTCGCTTCTTCTTAACAAAAAAGCAGCAAGAATTTTTAGAACTCACGGATCCAATTTGGCTGCTCAATTTAATGTTTTTCAGTGATTTTACAGCACTGTAAAATTATTTGAATAAGGAATTTCAAGGAATGGGACACACCGCGAATTGGTTATTTAAGATCAAAAAGTCATTTAAGCGCAGACTTGAAATATTTTTCAGAGATGTTGAACCAAAGAAATATAAGTATTTGTGACGTACTATAGAGGTGAAAACATTTATCAAGACGACAAATCTTCAACGAGTCATTCTGTCGGCCTAGCTCAGTTGGGAAAGCGACTTACTCCGGAGTGAGGGAACACGGTTTCGATGCCGGTCGCGGACCAACTTGTGTTTTCACATACTTTCCTTCACTTAGAGCACAACTTGAATGACTGTATGTCTCGCTGATAAACGTGCTCCGGAAAACACAGAAAACATCATTAAGAGGTATTTAGATGCTTTAGAAAATTCAAAACAAATAATCTCAACGCGGTTTTCTCGGTTTCGAGATTTGGAGAAAAACATTGCAGTTGATCACAATGCCTCATGTCGCTGAAATGAGTGACCTTAATTTGACCTTTATCGAGTGGTTCAATATTGCACAATTTGGAAATGGAGTTCATAACATTTCAAGGTGTGTCTACGTGGATGAACAAATTCGACAGACTTCGCGAAGCATTGGATGACATCGAGTGTACTGTTGATGCTGGGTTCTCTGCCCGAAAGCCAAAGAACTTGATACTTGAACAGTGGAACAGCCTCAAACAGAAATTTTCGGTCATGACGAGATTTGCTACAACACTAATTACTTTGTCCGAATCATCATATGGCTAAGAGCAGCTGTTTTCTATAATGAACTTTGTAAAGTAAATGGTCAAAAACCGTCTTGTTTCAGACATAAGTGCATGTTTCGTGATGTTAAGGACAACAGGTTATGAACCAAACATAAAGACGACCTTGGCTAATAGAATTCAGCAATAAGTTTCACAATGTGATTACGTAAGTATGATTTTTCAATTACGTTCTTACAAATTAAATCAGGTTCAAATTAAAATTGTCTTAGTTTTAAAACTCAACCACTTACCTATTCTGTTAATGCCATTTTTATGGTATTCGCAAAAACGTTTCATGAAAAAATGTTAATTTAAAAAAAATAATGCAAACAAGAGATGGCACACTAGACTCCTGAAAGCAGTAAAGCAAACTTTAAGTGGCACACTAGACACCTGACAGCAGTAAAGCAAACTTTAAGTGGCACACTAGACTCCTGAAAGCAGTAAAGCAAACTTAAGTGGCACACTAGACTCCTGAAAGCAGTAAAGCAAACTTTAAGTGGCACACTAGACTCCTGAAAGCAGTAAAGCAAACTTTAAGTGACACACTAGTCTCCTGAAAGCAGTAAAGCAAACTTTAAGTGGCACACTAGTCTCCTGAAAGCAGTAAAGCAAACTTTAAGTGGCACACTAGACTCCTGAAGCGGTAAAGCAAACTTTAAGTGGCACACTGGACTCCTGAAAGCAGTAAAGCAAACTTTAAGTGGCACACTAGACTCCTGAAAGCAGTAAAGCAAACTTTAAGTGGCACACTAGACTCCTGAAAGCAGTAAAGCAAACTTTAAGTGGCACACTAGACACCTGACAGCAGTAAAGCAAATTTTAAGTGGCCCACTAGACTCCTGAAAGCAGTAAAGCAAACTTTAAGTGGCACACTGGACTCCTGAAAGCAGTAAAGCAAACTTTAAGAGGCACACTAGACTCCTGAAAGCAGTAAAGCAAACTTTAAGTGGCACACTAGACTCCTGAAAGCAGTAAAGCAAATTTTAAGTGGCCCACTAGTCTCCTGAAAGCAGTAAAGCAAACTTTAAGTGGCACACTAGTCTCCTGAAAGCAGTAAAGCAAACTTTAAGTGGCACACTAGACTCCTGAAGCGGTAAAGCAAACTTTAAGTGGCACACTAGACTCCTGAAAGCAGTAAAGCAAACTTTAAGTGGCACACTAGACTCCTGAAAGCAGTAAAGCAAATTTTAAGTGGCACACTAGACTCCTGAAAGCAGTAAAGCAAACTTTAAGTGGCACACTAGACTCCTGAAAGCAGTAAAGCAAACTTTAAGTGGCACACTAGACTCCTGAAAGCAGTAAAGCAAACTTTAAGAGGCACACTAGACTCCTGAAAGCAGTAAAGCAAACTTTAAGTGGCACACTGGACTCCTGAAAGCAGTAAAGCAAACTTTAAGAGGCACACTAGACTCCTGAAAGCAGTAAAGCAAACTTTAAGTGGCACACTAGACTCCTGAAAGCAGTAAAGCAAACTTTAAGTGGCACACTAGACTCCTGACAGCGGTAAAACAAACTTTAAGTGGCACACTAGACTCCTGAAAGCAGTAAAGCAAACTTTAAGTGACACACTAGTCTCCTTAAAGCAGTAAAGCAAACTTTAAGTGGCACACTAGTCTCCTGAAAGCAGTAAAGCAAACTTTAAGTGGCACACTAGACTCCTGAAAGCAGTAAAGCAAACTTTAAGTGGCACACTAGACTCCTGAAAGCAGTAAAGCAAACTTTAAGAGGCACACTAGACTCCTGAAAGCAGTAAAGCAAACTTTTAGTGGCACACTAGTCAGAAAAGTTTCGACTTAAGACATGCTGTTCCCACTTCAGCAGGCAAACAGCATGTCTCAAGGACAACCAAGGAATTGGAAAACATTCTTTTCAGAGATGAATCAGAATTTTGCCTTAATAGAAATCAGAGCAATGCCTGTGCAAAGAGATTCAAGATATGAAGAATTTCATCCAAGTTGCTTAGTGACTACTGTTAAGCATCAGGTCATAATGTGGAGCTGAATGTGTGCCCATGGCGTTCGGAGCCTCCATATTGTAGATATTACAGTAGATTCCCAGAAATACATCTGGATATTAGAAAAGAAGATGCAACTGTCACCTAGACGACTTCATGACGGCAATTTTACTTTTCAAGATGACAATGTGCCCTGTCACCGTGCTAAAGTAGCTAAAAAGTAGTTTCAGGGGGGAAAATGTTTAGCACCTTGATTTCCCACCACAGTCACCGAACTTCAGCACGATCGAAAATTTTTGGTATAAAGTGTAGTATGAAATGTCAGAAAAGAAGCCTATAACCAAAATTCAACTCACCGAAGATGTAATTCGAATTCGGAATCATATTGTTCAACCCAATCTTTTACAAAGCCTTCTTCATAATATGCCAGCAAGTTACAAAGTTGTGATTAAAGCTAAAGGCTGGGTAACAAAATACGCTCATCGTCAAAAAAAAAAAAAAGTGTTGCACCCAGAAAGAAGCAACCGACAGGAATGAAACTTCGTGGGTAGGTTTGACATCGTGAGACATAGAAATGATTCAAGTATCACGCTCGGTCATGCATGTGACGCAAGCAAGGAGAGGTCGTAGCGCTGTGCCTGACCGGCTATATAAGGTCGTCCCGTTGCACGTGCTTGTCGTTCTGAGTCGTGATGTTGTATTGGTTGCATCCTTGCAAGTGAAGTATGCCTCGGAAAAACATTCGGGAGCAATTCGAGCACATGGCGGTGTTCGAGAGGGGCCGCATCGTCGGGCCCTGGGAAATCATACAAACTACCAATCATTTTAATATTTGGATCTCTATCTGTGAGTGAAAGCATTTGATTCAAAATTACGTGAACCAAGAACTGTTCAGCAAAGAATTTCTTCAATCTGGAATTGATGCGCGTATGGACTGTAGATCGAAAAGTATTGAACCATGTGTTCAGGACTTCTGTTCAAGAAATTTCGTATTATGTTATCAGGAAATACGAAATTACCTGCTATCATCAAAATAATAGAAAAAGTTTAATTAATAAGTGTTCGCCAACAATTTTTTATTTAACTCTTTTTAGGGTTTTGAATACTTCAGATCATACAAATGAAGAGTGGATCTGTATTGTGTTTTGATAACTTTTTTCGTAATTCTCTGTTGGCTTTTATTGCAGTCTAAGCATGATCTTCCTCCTTCTGTAAAAGGAAAGGAAATGTCTTGAAACAGATCAGTAATGTCTTTGCTTTTCACACCCCTGTTGCTTTAAACGGCAGTGTGCGCCGAAGAACTATTGTCTGGGAAGGAGAAATCTGTCAATTTCTCCAAACATCGTGAATCGTTGGCATGCGTTCTTTCCTTATCAAAATGGCCGCGCTACCGATTTCTCTCCCTTCGTGACAAGCATTTTTTTCTTATAATGGGTTATCCGCTAACAAATTGAACTCTGTGTAATATTCCGCTGCCACAAGCATTGCACAAATTTCTAACAGGTACATGTGCTTGGAGTGCCACTTTCCAAAAATAAAAAATCAACGCTGCCAAAGTTTTGTACTAGTTTTGTACACCCAAAAGAAAATTCTGTACACCACCTGAAGTGGTACTTTTCGGATCTCTAAAAGTGGCACTCCACGTACATGCTGGAGTGCCACTTTTTCATCGAAAATAAATACCGCCAGTTTTGTACACCCAAAAGAAAATGTTTTACACCACTGGAAGTGGTACTTTTTGACTCTCCTTTGTGGCTCTCGAGCATGTACTTAGAGTGCCACTTTTCCAAAATCGAAAGTAAACACTGCCTGAATAATGTCCTAGTTTTGTACACCCAAAAGAAAATTTTGTACACCACCGGAAGTGGTACTTTTTGCCTCTCCTTTGCGGCTCTCGAGCATGTACTGGAGTACCACTTTGCCAAAATCGAAAATAAAGACTGCCAGAATGTTGTCCTAGTTTTGTGCAGCTTTGTACACCCAAAAGAAAATTTTGTACACCACCGGAAGCGGTACTTGTCGGCTTTCTAAAAGTGGCTCTCCAATTACATGCTGAGTGCCACTTTTTCAAATCGAAAATAAATACTGCCACAATGTTGTCCTAGTTTCGTACAGTTTTGGACACCCAAACGAAAATTTTGCACACCACCGGAAGTGGTACTTTTTGACTCTACTTTGTGACTCTACTTTGTGACTCTCGAGCATGTACTTGGAGTGCCACTTTGCCAAAATCGAAAATCAACACTGACAGAATGTTGTACCAGTTTTGTACAGTTTTGTACACCCAAAAGAAAATTTTGTACAGCATGGAAAGTGGTTCTTATTGGCTCACCAGCATGTACTAAGAGAGTCACTTTTTTTAAATCAAAAATAAACATTACCAGGGTGTTTGCTTCCTAAAGAATATTTGTACTGTGCCGGAGGAGGTTATTTTCATCTCTCCTTAGTGGTTCTGTAGCATGTGCTCTTGCCCATTTTTAAAAATCGAAAATGAACACTGCCAGTGTGTTGTACAAATTTTGTACACCACCGAAAGAGAACCATTGACTTACTATATATACCCCTAAGCAAACTAGCATTTGTTGTCCTAGAAAGCCATCGTAGAAAAGTTTCTCCAAAAATTAAAATAGACACCACTAACATTTTGTATTATGTTCTACTGTAAAAATTAAAATTATTTTGCTGAACAGAACAGTACTTTTCTACTTGGTGTACCGCTAAACATGTACATGCAGTCCAAAATATAAAAGGCCGTTGTATTTTTTTTTCCAGCTCAAAATGAAATTTTGCACTTTACCGGATGTGGCACTTTTCATCCGTCTAAGTTCAGTACCAGACATACATTTCTTGTACCATTCCACAAATCCGAAATAAAGTTTTCTACTAGTTTTGTCGTGTTTTGTAAGTGCGAGAAACGTGCTCCATTTTAAAATATAAGAAATCATTTTATAAGATTCCTCAGTGGTAAAAATTTGATATCTGAGCGTGGGTCAGCAGATTACAGTTCTTAATTTCCAATTTTCGTCTTACTGAAGCATTTTGCACCTGACTTTTATCTATTTTTTGAATTACATATTTGTACATTTTTGAGATTGTATAACGGCTATCCTTAGTTATGGATACCCCTATGACTGCATTAATAACTTGTAGAATTTTTGCTTTTCGAAGCAGTAGCTTAAATGGTTAACTAATTTGATTAATGTTCCTAGTTTATAAAATATATTTATAAATATAAAACACACTTTTGTAATAACTCAGTAGCCAAACTGAAAGAATGAGCAAAAGGATTTATGTTTAAAATCTCCTTGTTCTTAATTTTCCACTCACTGAAAGTTCGAAGATCAACCGTAAAAAAACGTCACGTTGTGATTCATCATTTGACACAAATAGCTCTTAGATTGACATCGATATAAATCCTTATAGCAACAATACGTATTCGCTTAAATCTCTTTCTTTACATCAATTCCCCACAATTACTTGCGATCTCTCTCTCTACACCACTCCCTCCCTCTATTATTTACAATCAACGTTGTCTATATATCTTTTGTTGTGACTCACTGTCAGTGTCGCTAAAATGTACAAGCTGTTTAGAGAAGTAACGAACTGTTCAGTGGGAAAATGTTTAGTTTAGAAGCAACGAAATTTTATAAGAAAGCAGCAACTCGAAAGGAGGGTTAAGTTAGAGGTATACGTCACAGACTGAAAATCAAGCAATTTGAATTTCTGCGCAATGTTTTTCCAATCTAGTGGTTTTCAGTTTAAACAAAATTTTTAAAATTAAGCATTGCTTTGTAGAAATAAGAGGATATTCAGTAAAACTTCGGTTATACGTATTCCAGTTATATTTTTGACATTTATGAGTAATTCTGCTTTAGTCTCGATATTTTAGCTTTTCCAATTCGATAATACGTAATTAATTACTTTATACGCTTTTTTAAATGTGCATAAAATTTTAAATTTCAAATTATCACAAACACACAGTTCTTTGATTCGTTTACGTATACGTAACCGGTATATTACAGGTTTGAGGGAATCGAGACAGTGTTGCTGAGTCCTTTGTGTAGCCAAAGTTGAACCTGGATCCCATCAGAAAAAGGTATGTTGTTTACTTTCGGTCAGCGTTGTTGTGTTCCTTCTTGGTGCAGCCAAAGTTGAACCTTGATCCCGTCAGAGAAGAGTATGTTATTTACTTTCGGTTCGGATGAAATATTTATTTCGCAATCGTTGCTCTGAGTAAAACGTACTCTTAGCCAAGCTACAGCTTCTTTGACATGGTGCGGACATTTTTTTGTTGTTGTTGTTCAGCCATGAAACAGATGGCGCAACTAAAAACTTAATAACGTTCACAGTTATGTTTTTTCCCTGACTTTAAGAAATTTTAAACAAGCAACGATTAATGAATATTTAACTCAATACTATTGAAAAATCAAGTTGTAAACACTTTGCTTTGAAAGGAGCGATGCTAATAACGAATGTGTAATAGGGGTATGAACATAAAACAAAATAGCATTCGGATTTACTACCAAGCTTTTAAAAAGTAAATATTTTTTTTGATGTATTGAAAATGCGAAATTGTACAAAATCATTTTATCAATTTCGCATCTGTTTGCATACAACCATATCCAATAACAATCACTAAAGTCTTATATAGTTGTTAATCTTAAACATTTAAATACATTTTACCGAATTCGTTTCAATGCGATAAAATGTCTATTCATGATAATAATGATAAATACACTGTAAAAATATTACTGTAGATTTTACGGTTTTAAACCATTTTCCAGGGTTCCAACACAAAACCGTAAAATTACTGTAGATTTTACGGTTTTAAACCGTTTTCCAGGGTGCCAACACAAAACCGTAAAAACTATAGTTTTATGCCGTGTTGGAGCAAAGCTATAGCTTTGCTCCAACAGTTGGCGTGGACCAGGAACATCAAATAGAAGCATCGCTCTTTCCACGTTTATAAGTGAGTCACGGAAAAATATAAAAGTGGAAAGAGCGTATAACGAAGTAAATTTCTCCGTCATTTCTGTCCACGCCAGGATTCGAACCCGGATCCCCTCATTCCGGAATAAGTTGCTCTACCAATTGAGCTACGCGGACGTTTTTTTCTGATTCCTATCTGCCTTTATGTCGTGTGCGTCCTTCTGGCAGGTACGTCACATCTCTTGGTACGTTACGTCATCTCCCCCTTATGGTTTTTTTTTTTTTTTTTTGTTAATTTTTCGAAGCGCTGGAGAAGGGATTCTATGATTTTTCCTATCTCGCGGTGTGGAAATAACATCACACCATTGCGAGATTTTGAACGGTCGGGTCATCCGGATAGTTCGGGTGCCATTATAACGAAGGAAATTTCTCCGTCATTTCTGTCCACGCCAGGATTCGAACCCGGATCCCCTCATTCCAGAACAAGTCACTCTACCAATTGAGGTACGCGGACGTTTTATTCTGATTCCTATCTGCCTTCATGTCGTGTGCGTCCTTCTGGCAGGTACGTCACATCTCCTGGTACGTTACAAGCGATTACTTCTATTTGATGTTTGATGATGATGATGATGTCTATTCATGATCACGCATCTGTCAGCTCACCGTGTTACATCTGATTGGCTGATTGATAACCTTGTATTATGTACTCCTGTTCCAAAAATTATTTTAAAAGTTAAAACTACAGGGCTCTAGTACTTCCTTTACTTTTCCAGACAGTCTCCCTAACTTCCTGACTTTCCCATTTTCCCAACACGAACACTGTGAAAAACACATCCTCCCTAGTGTTCGAAATTCTGGAAAAATTATTATTTTTAGGGGTGCTGCATTAAACTTTCCGGGGTGGCACAAGTTGTGCTAGTTAGGCCACTGCAAGTGCGCCGAGGTGTTTTGGGACTCCCCCACCCCCTCCCCCATCCTGCTCGGCAAGGTTGCTGGACTGGAAGCGATGATACGCGCTGATTTAAAGAATTCCTTTTCCTCGCGTTTTCAAAATGCCTTTTCTTAAAGCATTGCTTAAATAAAGCAACAAATAACTGTTTCTTTTCTTCCTTTACTATAAAAATGAAGGCTCCTACTATTTCTTAGTTTATACAAGACAACCGCACGGTAATTTGCGACCTTGTACGAATGAAAATTACGTATAATGAACACGAAATCAGCTGGCTGTGTATAATGAACAGGAGTAAAAATATGTAATGAACTGGGAAAAGATAGCAGTGTTTACTTTCGAATTCCGAAAAATGGCACTCTAAGAGCATGCTGGAAAACCAAAGAGAACCATCTCCGGAGGGGTACGTAACTTTCTTTTGGGTGTACAAAAATAGTACAACACTCTGGTAGTGTGTAATTTCGATTTTGAAAAAGTCGCGCTCCAAGTGCATGCTCGAGAGTCACAAAGGAGAGTCAAAAATTACCACTTCCGGTAGTGTACACAATTTTCTTTTGGGTGTACAAAACTATTACAACATTCTGGCAGTGTTTATTTTCGATTTTGGCAAAGTGGCACTCCAAGTACTTGCTCGACAGCTACAAAGGAGAGTGAAAAAGTACCACTTCCGGTGGTGTACAAAATTTTCTTTTAAATGTACAAAACTGTACAATACTAGGACAACATTCTGGCAGTGTTTATTTTCGATTTTGGAAAAATGGCACTCCAAGTACATGCTTGAGAGCCACGAAGGAGAGTCAAAAAGTACCACTTCCGGTAGTGTACAGAATTTTCTTTTGGGTGTACAAAACTAGTACAAAACTCTGGCGGTATTTATTTTCGATTTTGAAAAAGTGGCGCTCCAGCATGTACTTGGAGTGCCACTTTTAGAGATCCGAAAAGTACGACTTCCGGTGATGAACAACATCTTCTTTTGGGTGTACAAAACTGTACAAAACTTTGGCAGCGTTCTTTTTTTATTTTGGAAAAGTGGCACTCAAAGTAATACCGGTGAGGCATGGATGTTGTGTTTGTCTTACGACACTGGCTCTCTCACTTCCTTGGACCAGTAGCCCTACATTAGGGGAGGGCGATTGCTTATATCCCATCGAGTTGTTCACGGCGGTCGTTAAACCTCCAAATAAAAAACAACAACATCAAAGTAAAACAAAAACACTACCCTTGTCACATCCGGGACTCAATGCCGGCCGATCCCTGACGAACAATCGGAAGCCAGAGCCTCACATGACCACCAGGGTTGCTTGGTGTAGTGGGTACTGACCACGAAAGGCCATATTTAGAATACCACAAGAAGAAGATCATTGCTTCAATCTTCCCAGAATTAATGTTAAAACATTCTAAAGAGTTCAAAAAAATTATAGCAATTGAAAAATATTTGCAAAGGCGTTTCGGTTTGACTTCTAATCGGCACTCAAATATGTGAATGCAAGATGTGATGTAAGAATTTCAGAACTGTCGTCACTGAAAATGTCAGCTTAGTAAATCTGATGACGCAAAGGTTCCAATGTCTGTCATTAGTTTGCTGAAAGCAAAGTTCCTTTTTTTATTTTCTGAGGCTCATCTTCAGCAATTACTTAGATCCCGCAATACAGTCAGCTTTCGATTAGCATGAAATGTTTCTTTAAATTACAAAAAATTGTGATTTGAACATATGAGTTCGGAAGATATAACTTCTTCGAATTTTACTTAAAAAACACTCAAATATACCCGATGAACCTTCTAGAATTTTAGAAAGCAAAATATGTAGATTAGGGTGGGTCGAAAAAAGTGAATTTTCGAGTATCGAATTCTAATAGTGCGGAAAAGTTGCGTATTCGAATGCTAATAAACGGGAAAATATTGAAAATATTCCTATGTTTAATCTTTAGTTCGCGCAAAGGGCCTAAAGTTTGAAAAAAATGACAAAAAAACCCCCCACCAAATGTTACATTAACGCTCAAATTTTACAGATTAAGTTTTTCGACTTCTAATAGCGTGAAAGTACTTCATTTTAGTTGCCTGATAATAGAAAAAATATTTTAAAAAATCGCGCGCTACGTTTTGAGTTCCAAAACGTAGCAATATTTTTCCGTTTATTAGCATGCGAATACGCAACTTTCCCGCACTATTAGAATTTGATACTCGAGAATTCGCTTTTTCTACCCACCCAAATGTAGATGGATTGTCCACAGACAAACAGAATAGAGAATGTTGTTATTTTAGGATTTAGGTTTCCGTGTGTGTGTCTAAGGCGATATACAGTAGTTCAGCCGATCCTGATTTGGAAGGAGATAGAGCCGGCATCTTAGGGCTTGTGTATCGCCGAAATCTTTTCCCGGACCCGGTAGAGACCATTAGCCAGTAGTCAGATCTTCTGACAAATCGACCACCTGCACCAGCCAATTTCTAGTTTTTATATTCTGCTGTGTTGCACGTAATTATGCCTAGACAAAGAATTTTACACTCTGACAAAGGAAAATCTGAGTCATGCTCCCATCTGATAAATCAAAAAACGTTTTAAACCCTCTTCTGAAAGAAAGTGACATATTACTTGGCAATACACTTCTCAAAGAAAGAGATATATTACTTGGCAATACACCAACTAGCAGGAAAATTTGCACACAAAGACAGACTAAAATGTATGTCTCCATATGATATAGTATATTAGACATGCTTGATTTCATCTGATTCTGTAAGAATATTTCCTAGTTTCTTTTCAGAGGTGCCATAACAGATATTTATGTACATGTGCGCCAGTAGCTATGGCACTTTTACAGACAAAAGGTTTGTATGATATCAAAAGCATTGGAAATCTAAATCTGTCTTATTTATATTTAATCAAACTTTTACTTTTTTTCATCTACCCGTAGAAATGAAATTACCATGACAATCACAAGTATATATTTGAGGCATCAAGCGGAAACATTGTGGGCTCCAAAAGACTCAGAAAAAAATATAAGATATGCATTTTGTCTTAATTTTATTAAACCAGAAGGTTTTCTTTCGTTTCCTTCTTCCTTTCTTTTTTTCCTTTTTAGTGGTTCTTTTAAGTCGAAAATGCAGAAATAAAATATTTTGATAAATATCGAAATAGATACACTTCTGCATATGGGACATTGCGCATCCGATCTAGAAAATCCTAATCATGCATGCAACCAAAGTAAATAAAAAAAATATAATAAATATACAGGGTGTTTTGTAAAGGTGTAACCAACTTCAAATAATCATAACAGTTTTAATATAAATGATCTCAATACACAACTTATGTTAATTGACAGAATAGATCATGAAGTTCTATAGACATTCCACATGGGCACCATTTGTCACCCGAACAATGTCTAAACGATATTTCACTTCCAACCATGTTCGTTCGAGAATTTCCGTATCAACTTTCTGCAGTGCGTACGTAATCCGCCTCTTTATGTCAGCAATGTCTGCAACAGGGCTGCTGTGAACCTCACCCTTGATGAATCCCCATAAAAAAAGTCACAGGGTGTTAAGTCCGGCGAACTTAGGGACCATGCAATGGGACCACCACGCCCAATCCATCGACTGGGAAATCTGGTATCCAGAGACCTTCTTATAATCAAATCCAAATGAGGTGGTGCCCCGTCTTGTTGAAAAAGGACCGGAGTTGCAAGTTCATCCAACTGTTGATACACAAACTCTTCAATCATGTCTATGTCAGCTCTCAAGGTCGCTTCCTGAAAGAAGAAGGGTCCAATAACACGGTCGTCCATTATGCCACACCAAACATTCACTTTCGAGCTAGCATGTTCATATTCCATTGAGCAATACGGGTGTTCAGTTCCCCAAATTCTTACAATCTGTTTATTAACCTTTCCAGAAACATGGAAAGTGCGCTCTTCCGAGAAACAGATTTGTCTCAGAAAAATTCAGCACTTGCAATGTTCTCCAACATCTCTTCAGCAACTGTTAACGTTTCGCGTGATCATCTGGGGTTATGTGATGGGTTATCTGCAGTTTATACGGGTGCATTTCCAATCTCTGACGTAACACTCTGTGCACTGACGTCATAGGGATGGCCAGCTGTCGTGCTGCTTGTCTCATTGACTTTCGTGGGCTGCGAGTGAATGTTTGTCTCACAACCTCCTCCCTTTGTGGAACCAGCGATGGTCGTCCAAGGCTTTTCTTTGAAAGGACGCTACCAGTTTCTTTGAATGACTTGTACCACTCTCTGATGCTGTTACGTGTGGGCGGTTTGCTCCCATGTTTTGTTTTCCGTAATGTCAGCATTCTGTGCTTTCGTCGCAGGATCCATTGGGTACACTTCTAAAACACTTGAGGGTATTCCTTACCATCTGCAGCAAACAGAATGCTGATATTAGTTTTGTATTCAAAGTTATCATCATTTGAAGTTGGTTACACCTTTTTGGGACACCCTGTGTATCGAACATCAGTCTAAGTCTGAATAAAGGAAACGGGACATCTCTGTTCCGAAAGATTTCAAGGACATTTGAGCTACTGAAGAAGGTTTCACTGAATTAAAACCCTTTTATAGTCAATGAAAGCCATAAATAATGGGAGTGCATAGTCATTTGCTCTTTCAATGAGTTCCCTAAGTACATGGATATGATCTAAACTATTGTAACTACTCCTGAATCATGGTTGTGTTTTAGCCAAATTTAGTGTTTCCTTCAAACGCTGTGATAATTGCCTCAGTGAAATTTTTTATAAACAACTGGTAGGAGGCTGATAGATCTGTAATTCCGAAGATCCTCAAGGACCCCTTTTTTATGTAGCAGGTTCATTGAAATTTTGACGTGACTCATACCCTCAAGCGCGCGTGCGTGCGCATTATATTACCAAGAATAATGTGCGTGGGCGTATAAAAAGTTATACCAATACTCTTTGCGTTGACATTCCCTAGATGAATAACATCTCCACTAGGGGGAGCAAAGGCATACATGCTATCGAACTCAAAATATATTTCATACCGTATCAACGCTTTAAAAAGTTGAATTGAAACAATTCATTTTTTCCGACAGGTTTTATAGCGAGTGCCATTTTGCATGCAGCTTCGTTTCGAATATCTCTGCTTCTATAAACAGAATAGAAAACACATGTTTAGTCAAATGCCACTCACCACAAAAAACGTGTTCTTCGCATTGTCTACCCAAAGTAATACACAATTCTCTCTCTAGGGGCGTTCACGTGCACTGAAATATTCACAATACTTCTGCTTCTATCGTTACGTTTGAAGTAATTCTGTTTGCACAAGATACCGTTTACCATGAGGAACATTTTTCATAAAATTTTGAATTTTTCGTAAAGCACATTTTTGACGCTAGGTGGCGTAAATGTGAATTTTTGTTAGCAACTTAACTCTGCTTTATACCAGTTGCTACTTTAAAAATCTCACACATTATCCATTTCAAATAACGCAAATTTTCTCACTAGGATCATATATACTACATAAACATGTTTCTTGCTTTCTCTTGTTATAAAGATGATATTTGAAGAATACTTTTTGACTGCATTGCTCCAGCTGTGAAGACAATTTTGCATATATTTTCTACTTTTTCATAATTCACAGTTCTGCCGCTCGGGGAAATATTTCTGTTTGCAACAATATTTCCGCTTTTAAAAACCAAGTGGAAAAATCATCGTTTTGGTCAGATACCTTTCATGATGAAGAATATTTTGCGCTCATTTTTATCTTCGAACAACGCACAGTGCTTCCGTAGAGAGTGTGAAGTTATATTACTTTTCTGCCCATATATCTGCATCTAAGTGTTCGATTGGAAAATTTCCTTTTGCACCGGATATCTAGATTATGCATATGATTTATGATGTTTTCGCAATGAACGTTTCTGCCACTAGTGACCGCACATTGACATTTCCATCTGCAAATATTTTCAGATATCGAAAGAGTGTAATATATAGGCTGTTTATGAAGAGCATATTTTTTCTATATAACTCTTATGAATCCCTTTACTGGACTAAAAAAGAGCAAAAGTAAAAACATGGAACGTATTACTTTCTTGTGAAAAGCATGGTTTTTTTAATAGCAAAGGAAAACACATTTCTGGAATATCTCGTTGAATGTTCTTCTTTCGCACGCAGAATCTTCTTTAAGAAATTTTTGCTCTCAGAGGATTGGAGAGTTTACCATAAAAATGAAAACCTTTAAGAGTGTCTTAAAAATTTCATTTACCAGACTTCACAAAATTTTTTCTTTCTTGAATGCTTAAAACAGAATGAATTTTTATGCCCAGAAAGATACGAAATGGAGTTTTTACTTCTCTTCTTCTCTCTAGTTTTGTGTCATCGCACCGAATTCCTTCTTCTAATAAAAAGGCAGTTCACATATTTTTTTTTTCATTTATAGCTGTAGCGATTTTTCTTCTTATTTTCTCAAGTTTTTTAACGTGCCTTCCATTCCAAAAGTGGAACTTCATTTCCACTTGTGAATATCTCACGATTTCCTTGCTGTAGTACGCGCCCTTTAAACCTCAACAATCTTTTCCGACCTTGCATTTAATATTTCCATTTCTTCTTCTTCTTCGCCTCAAAACATTCCCCACTTTCTCTTCTTTTCAAAGCCACGCCAGATGAATCAATCATTGCGGGGGCGAAGGCAGAATCGAAATTTCCCGCTTTTTTGTTCCCAAACCTGTTCAGCCACCAATCACTCCTAATGGCGAGCAGTCACCCTCAGGGAAATAGAATCATAAGAGCCAAATTCTCTCCCCCTCCCTCCCTCACCTCTTTCTCTTGCCTGCGTGCTTCATATATTTTCATCCCATTATTTTTCTGCTTTGGGTGTCCTTTTCTTGGAGAAAATCTCCCTCCCCCGATTTGTCCCATCATCTTTCTCCGCCACATTCATTTCATTCTTCAATATTAAAGCATTCCCATTTTTCCCTAAGAAAGTAAGGAGCCCAATATGTTCCACTCGACGATTAAGCGAGGAGGGAAAGGGACGAAAAAGAAAAAGGTTTTAAAATAAAAGTGATGCATATATTTCACCAGCGATGGAACACTTCGCAGTCAAATATATTGAAGATATTTACTTCTCAGTGCTAAACGTTCCAGTTATTTTTAATGTTTTAATTATCTCCAAGTGCTTTAATAGCTGCATATCTTCTTCAATATCCCAACAGCCCTGGCCTTTTCAAAGAGATTTTTTTCGTGAGATTTCGTAATGGGAGATTTTGGACGAGATGGGGTCGTTAGCCCCACGCCCAACCCACAATCTGAAGGACCAAGGGACAAAGTGCTTCCGGCGCTGACTTAAGAGGGAACCATCCGCGCATTCGTGTCGCCAAACAAAGGGAGTCTGCGGAAAATCCGGTGATTATATGGCCGGCAGGACCGGGATTCGAACACCCGTCATAAAAATCCTCTCCTACACAGCATAGTGACTTAAGCAACTGCGCTCTGCCGGTGGTAATAGCTACATATAATTTATTTAATTATCCTTATAAAAAATTCCTCGTGTAGTTTCATATTCATTGTTTCATGAATGCCTCTTCCGATACTTTCTATTGATAACATTTCGGTTTTTTACACTTCCTCAAGTTTTCTCGAAATTCCCAAATTTATCTTTCCATCTCAATTTAGTTGTATTTCTTATTTTATTCAAATCCTTGAATTGTCATTAGTGCCACATGGAATCCAATTTTCGAGTGATTCACCTTACAATATAACATGGTTTCGACAACTCTGAATTTTCAAGTTTTACTCTGCTTTGCATCCTCATGCGTAAATGTTATGTCTTTGTTTGTTTTTATATTCTTTTCCTAGAAGTTTTCAACCGCAAGTCCGATACATCTGATGTTCTGTAAATTATTTCTTCTATTTCAGCATGCCGAAGTAAATAAAATAATTTCAGCATGCTGAAGTAAATGAAATAATTTCAGCATGCTGTAGTAAATGAAATAATTTCAGCATGCTGAAGTAGTTTATGTACTATTGAAATATTAACTCTTCTGATTTCAGTATTGAAAAAAACATATGTATTACCTGATTTCGAACCTAAAACCATAAATGCAAAATACCAGCAGCTTATTCATCAGTCTTCTCGAGCACTAAGGAACATCTTCGCACTAACGAAAAAACACATTCCTCAATTTTAATAATGATCGAGTTTCGAGTGACAGTCCACGTGCCAAAAGTATTGGGTTGTCGGAAAAGTCATGAAGTATTTTAGCCATGTTTTGCAAAGATCATTTATTGATAGAAAGAACAAAGATCAATCAATGATATAATGCCCGTTTTGTCCGATAATCTTTTGCCATCTTTCAGTGAGCTGCAGAATGCCTCGTTTATAGAAGGACCTGTCTTTTGTGACGAAAAACTGTACAAGGTGCTTATTTACAGCCTCATCTGAATTGAACGTTATCACACGCAAGGACTGTTGAAGAGAGCGAAACAAGTGGAAGTCTGACAGCGCAAGGTCAGACGAGTATGCTGGGTGTCGCAACACATCCCACCCAAGCTCCAATAATTTTTGGCGGGTGATCAAACTTGTGCGTGGTCTCGCATTGTCGTAATGGAACATAACACCTTTACGATAAACAAGCTCTGACCGTTTCTGGATGATGGATTCGTCCAAAATGTCCTATTGCCGACAGTACACATTCGAATTGATTGTTTGATCCCGTGGTAGGAGCTCGAAAAACTCGACACCATTAAAATCAAACCACACTGAAACCAGAACCTTCCGCTGATGAATGTCTGCTTTGGATGTCGTTTGAGGCGAAGCAGTACGTCGGGATCAAGACCGTTTGTGCAGCACATTGTTGTACACAATCCACTTTTCGTCGCCAGTTATCAGTCGCTTCAAAAAGGATCGTTTTCCTCACGTTGAATGAGCATATCGCAGATGTTTAAACGCGCCGTCAATTGAGCTTCTTTGAGTTCACGGGGAACCCACACATCGAGCTTGCTTACGTATCTCAGCTTCTTCAGGTTGTCGTGAACGCTTGAATGATGAATGTGCAATGTGTCTGCAATCTCTCGTATCGTGTAACGTGGGTTTGACTCGACCAATGCCTTGATTTGAGCGTCATCAACCTCGGTGGGCCTTCCGGACCGAGGAGCATCGTTGAGGTCAAAATCACCAGTACGGAATTTTTCAAACCACCGCTGGTACTGACGTTCTTGTAAAGCATTATCACCGTACACTTTACGCAACTTTTCACAAGCTTGACGCGCGTTCTTCCCTTTACGGAACTAAAACAGTAAAATATGGCGAAAATGCACAGTTTGCTCTTTCATCTTCAACTTGATGTTAAATCTCCGCAAATCAACCAAATCACTCACTATTCCTTTTAGACTGCGGCTAGAACTGACACCTGTCGAATGCCATAGCGATAACAGAGCTGCGCATGACTCTAGTACTTCCAAAACCGCCCAACCGCCATCGGGTGCCAAGATACGTCATGACTTTTCCGACAACCCAATATAATCGTGCTGGATGTTTTGTCTTCAGGGTGTAGGAATGTTGCTTTTCAGATCTTACGACGGGATAGTTTTAGTTGCGAAAGTCTTGATAATTCGCCCATTAAAATTTCACTAAGGGCAGAAAGGGGATTTTTTTACATCTCAGTGCGTCTGCAAAGAGAAATATACCAAATGTGGCCTCTCCTCTAGATAGAGTAAAAGAGTTCCATTGTGAGAAAGGATTGCAAAAAGGGTCTACTAGAAGTCTTCCAGATTTCAACAGAGCCATTCCAATGTCTAGGTGAGCTAATCGCGGTTCCATAACAGTAACGCTGCCGGCTCAAAACTGTCGGAAACTTTAGAGCAGAGGAAAAAGTGATGTCAAAGGTTGCCAGAGTCAAGCAGTAGAGAAATATCATGCATTTTATTCTGTAGTGGATGGGAGTTCCATCTACTAAATCCGAGGAGGAAGAGTTTCGTGCATGATGCCATGCCAAGGTGAGAAAAAGTGGCTTCACATTTTGGAATCAAAAACTGAAATGCAAGAGACGTGGACGTGGCTGGAGTAGCGAGGACGCCGTAGAGCCGCAGAGAATCAGACGAGGACGCCGTAGAGCCGCAGAGAATCAGACGAGGACGCCGTAGAGCCGCAGAGAATCAGACGAGGTCTCCGTAGAGCCGCAGAGAATAAGACGCAGTTGTCAGAAAAAAGGAATCGTCTTAGTATGACCTGAAACAATGGGTTCGAGAGTCTGATCCAGCCATCTGCAAACCGCATTTTGAAAACTAATCGAATCTATATCGAAAGTGCTCATGTAATTGAACTACCTAGGCTAAACGCCGAACCGTTCCTACAAAGTTAAAATTTTCAATGACTGCAGAAAAAAGAAAGAAATCAATTTAATTAGGCAAGGGCAAATTGCTGGAGCACGCTGGAACGAAAGCTGCGGGAAACCATTTCTGATATGGGTAGGCCGCACATTGTCAAAACCTCTACTGAAAGGACAGGACCAGACACTAACCCAAGCGTCGGAACTTTGTGCTACGAGTGAGATCGAACTTCTACTTAAAAGAGAGGCAAAGTTTGTGTGTTTGGCGCCCAGGAAGCCCAATGGGCGGCGTTTGTGGTTCTTTATCCGATGGAATGCTAGCTCGCAGGTGAAAATTATTCCGAACAATACGCCAGCTGTTCAGGCAAAGTGGCCTTGCCTCTTCATTGTATACGTAGTGCACCGAAGAGGATATCCTTCCATAAGTATCTAAAAGAGATTGTTAATTTATTATTCCCGGCTTCTTAAAAAAACTAGGAGTTACTACGTTAGGAATGATAGCTTGTGATTCGCGTCAGTGGTAGTTCGCGGGACCAAGCTTAGTCTGAAGTGGCCTACAGACAAAAGTGTTTTCTACTTTTAACAAACAATCATCAGTTATAATATGTCAATAAATAAATGTGTCTGTACTTGTACTGTAAGTTGCAAAGATTCCGTCATTTATGACAGAATCTTATGGATTCTCTCATAATTATGGCTAGTTCCTCCTAACATTACTGTTCTCTAATACTCCCACTTGCAGTACTCAAAACTCCCGCGCTTTCGCCAGGCAACTGAAGAGACGCTTTCTCTCTCTCTCTCTCTCTCTCTCTCTCTCTCTCTCTCTCTTACTTTTTCTGCCTGTCTCTCTCTCTCTCTCTCTCTCTCTCTCTCTCTCTCTCTCTCTCTGTCTGTCTCTCTCTCTCTCTCTAAATCGCTGGATACTTATTAATTTCCTCCCACAACCGTAATTTCTGTTTTCAACACTGAAAAAAACCACACTTATTCTGGCTTCCTTGTTTGACCTAACATCTACTGCCACTGAAAACTGATTAAGAAACTTTTTATTTTGCCTTTGTGAACCTCCTTTTACACTCCCCTTCTTCGTTCTGTGATTCTACACGGACCACGTCATTATCGGATACTGAGTGATTTAAACCGGCATTTTCACAGAAATATTTTTCTTTTCTCTGTTCAATTTACTGAATATTTCCTGCTGGAAAAAAGAAACTGCTTGCGGTTTCCATTTTGGTTGAAAAACATTTACAAATTATTTTACTGATTATTCCAAACTATTTTTAGCTCTTCTCCAACCAAATGTACTAACTGTACATAGACATCAGGTAATGTCATCAGCTTAGCTTATATAGACATCAGATAAGCGGATAAGTCAATTCAGTTTCAATAAGACCTGCTCTAGTCTCTTGAGTGAACTTGAATAGATTAAAAACCGTGTTAACTACGGTTGACTGACCTTAGTTGAATTCAGAGGCACGTAGGCCTCGTGTTCGTAGAGAAAGTTAGAAGTCTTTTGACTGAAGGGGGAAATGACGACTCTGGCCCGGAGCCATCACCGCAGTACAGGCCCTAGTGCTGTGGACTTTGCCAATAATTAAGTAGTTTAGAAACTTGTGAATATTTTGCTGTTATATCTTTGTGAGAGGGCTTGTATGAGATCCTCATTCTAAAGGTGCATGTATCATTTTGTTTTCTTAGATACCAATAAAGGACTTTTGCGCCAAAAACCTCGCGTTGGCGAATGAATCTTCCTCACGCAGCGCCTTCACAACCAATCTTTAGAGAGTTCCACATATCCCTGCGGAGTCAAAATTTGGACGGAGCAGGTAATGCCATCAGCTTAGCTTACATAGCATCGGATCGTTAGATAGGTCTATCCAATCGGGAGCTATCAGGCGAGAGAGTAATAGGGATTTGAACCAAAAAGAAAGCGCAGTGATGCTGTCGGGTTCCCGCGCAAGGCACGCCTGTGTGATAAAGTCCAAAGCAAATTGGACGGAAGAGCTCTTTTCGGAGCTTGTCAAACCTCCCAGCCTATCAGACCTCGACATATCGTCGTCGCACCGGCTCCCCAGTTCTAAATAATGGGCCAAGCTTTGAGTCACCAAATGAGCGATTATCATCTAGCTCGAATCTTTCTAGCCCAGCTATGGGAGGAGACGAAACAATGATTAATGAAATTCCGCAGACAGTGAAAATCAACTGACTATTATTCAGAACTGAACGAGATTCTGGACATACCGAATAATAGAGTCACTCAGAGTGTTAGGGACTTAATGCGACCAATTTTAGATCGTATCCAAGAAGCTCGTACCAGTCAGCTGCGTGAGATCAGTTTTCTCAAAGGAAAGTTAGAGAAAAGAGAGCAGAGTGCAGTGCCGAATCAGCTGTAACAGTGAAGGTATGCGGGAGCTCTCAAAGAAGAGCCAAAGGCAGAAGGACAGAAATGACACCAAGCAAAACGCACGGTCTTGGTTTATCCGAAGGTCCCAGAGAAGACCTAAGCAGACGTTAAAGATCAGATTGCACTTGAACTAGACCCATAGTGTCCTGGTATTGGAATCAAAGGAGTGAAAAAGTGAGCAACGGAGGGGGTGTTAATAGAGTGCACTAAGGCTGAAGGAGTGCAGAAGCCAGTAGTCTACGAGGAAAGAGAGGATCTGGTAGAGTCCAATGATATGAGAAAACCAAAAAAGAAATGACTGAAACTGATAGTCTACGGGCCTGACAAGGACTCAGAGAAAAGTTTCATCCAGCATGACTTTCCTCGGCAGAACAACTTAAAAGAGCCTGTGTAGTGTAAGGTTCTCTTCCCGATTAAGGGAAAAGAAAATAAGTTCCACTGGGTGATTGAGCTGGCCCCAGTGGACGTTAATACCATTTTGAAAAAAGACAAAGTCAATTTTGCCTGTAGGGTTCTCTGTAATCAGGAATTCCTCAAATAAACCGGTTGCTTCAAATGCAACGGGTTCGGGCACTATAAGGCCAAGTGTCCCGAAGTATTCGAGAACTGTGCTTAATGCGGACACGCAGGACACAAACTCTGGAAATGCTCCAATGATGTTAACTTCCCTAACTGCAACAAAGCTAATGAGAAATTTAGAGTGAAGCTGGTTACCGAACACTCAAGTCTAGACGCGGATTACCCAAGTCGAAGACGTGATTTGAAAATTCAAAGGAATAGAGTGGACTGCGGATGAAATCGCCCGACAGCTGAAGAACAAAGATGGGACTGCGTTCCTAATGAAATTGCCAAACGTGAAATGCGCATATCTCTGCGCCTATGTATCAAATTGATTAATGATGTGTTTCTTATTAATGCGTTTGTACTTTGCTATGTAACTATACAATGCTAATGGATTAAAGGCCTTGTGCCCAAGGAAAAACGAAAAAGAAAGATGTTCGCGTGAACCAATCTTCCAGTGGCTCTCAATACCACACGGTCAATCCCGCACGGCTCCCAGTTTGCACCACCCGCACACGGGTGCGAAGTTGACCGGGAATATTATCATAGCGTTTACCGTAGTAAACGCGTCAAGTGAGTTCCATAGAGTCCTGCTGAATCAGCATATCGACGGTACAGGCTAATGGCCATCAATCTGATTTTTTAGATTAGGTATGATTTTTGGGTTCTTATTTTTAACATTTAGAAGATCAGCGTGATTTCGAGATTATTTTTAACGTTTTCATGACCAGTAATACCTTGACTTCAAAGTCTCAAACAGTTTAGAAGTACTGTGGTCACCCTTGGTTTAAAAAACTTTGAAAATCGTAATGTTAGCAAAAATCCTTAATTGTGTGACCATAGTTCTAAAAATGTTAAATTGACAGAAATAACTAACATCAGAAGTCGGTATTTCCTTAGTGAGGAAAAATACGAGCATGCTGCATCTGCTCTTCTCTCTGTACGACAGAACATGCTGAAGGATATACGAGCAAGTACTTATCATTCTCTGAACGAATGGGTCATGTCCTCTTAAGGAATGGACTTTTGAGAACATTTCTTAAAAATTAAAACTAATAGCTGAAAATAATTATGATTAGGAAGGGAAATATGACGATGGTAGAATCTGTTCATAAGTTACCAGTCTTTCCTAAAATGTTACTTATATCTGGATATTAAAAGTCATCATTGATTTCATTTGAAACCTTTCAATGCTCAATCTTCCATGTTGTCTTCTTGTGGATCTTTTCCGGTTCCTTTGATATTCAATCACGTATTTCATTTATTTAACGGAGGTCAGTTCTCCTAGAAATATGTCCTGATGATTACCACCCGATGGTTCTCATATTGATCATGATGTCCTCAACCTTTGTCGTTTCCTTAATCCATACCAACCATGCACCTCTCTATTCTTCTTTGAGTTGTTTGTAGCCTCTGAATATCTTTATCAGTAAACGTCCATGTCCCTGACCCATAAGTAAGAACTGGAGAAATGCATTGATGAAACATTTAACCTTTAAGACATAATGGCAAAATGCTCTTGAAATTTGTACTGTTTCTTCCGAAATCCCTCCAATCAACTGTCATAGGTGTACGTTTTTGTCCCTCTACGTGGCTTTCACTTGATATCTATTGTCCAAGTTAATATAGGTATCGGTTACTTCTAGATTTGTCCATGAACTTACAAATCTTCAGTTTGAAAATACCTATGGACACACACCGGTCATTAAATTAGAAACCTTTATGTTGATTACGTAAAGGTCACTTATGCACCGTATACGCAAAATACGTGGTCACGTGCGTCATTATGCGATCAGGCAACTGTTCAAGCCCGCTGCTCGTAAGTAATTGTCAGTAGTGTTGGTCGCAACGGGAAAAGCAAAAGATCTTTCGGAGTTCGATAAGAGACTTATTGTGGATGCCTGTCTGGCTGGAGCGACAATTTTGTAAACAGTAGAGCTGAATGGTATCTCAAAAGGTGAAATATTCCGGGTCTTTCATAAGTGAGAAAATAACCTACATTGCCTGTCTAACCGGGATAGCTGTAGCCAAACGATAATATGTCAGGAATGAGATCGCCGTCGTCTGGGAAGACTTGTACGGCAAAACAGGGCATTCTGTGTGCAGCAGTTGGCTGACGCATTCAGTGAGGGCTGTTTCCGATCTATATCTGAGCGGACTATACGCAGGGAATTGAAAAGGTCGGTACTACAGTCCCCTGCCTATACGGAAACCACTGATTTCTGTGAAGAGTCGGAGAGTTTGCTGATGTGGTATCAGGAACAGCCTGACTGAATACTGCTGAAAGACTGGAACATAGTAATGTGGTCAGACGAATAATGGTACACTTTGTTCTGTACCAACGGTATAGGCAGAGAGTTTGGCCGGAGCCCCATGAAGGAATAAACTCAGCTTACCTTGTCAACACAACTCAAAGTTGTGGAGCTGGTATCATGATCTGGAACACGTTCTGTTGGTACCTAACAGACCACCTGATACTTCTGGAAAGACGGGTGTTCTCCAAAGTGCCTCTGAACGTTGTTGTCGATCGAGACCGTCCTGCAGTGTTGGCATTTTATCCAGAAGGTGACGGCTGCTTCATGGACTGTAATGTTACTGTCCATCGCGCAAGATGTGTTCAGCAGTCGTCTTGGAAGCATGACATCGCCTTCTACCATCTGTGACGTGCCTGCCCCGCCGAACGCACACGATATAAAGGCAGATATCAGCGAGGACGAACGTCTGAGTAGCTCAGTTGGTAGAGCGACTTGTTCTGGAATAAGTTGACTCGGGTTCGATCCCCGGCGTGGACCAAAAATGACGAAGAAATTTACTTCGTTATAATGGCGCCCGAACTTCCCGGATGATCTGGCCGTTAAAGATCTCGCAATGGTGCGATGTTCTTTCCACACCGCGAGATAAGAAAAATAAGAGAATCTCTTCTCCAGCGCTTCGAAAAATAAATGTGTGTGACGTTGCATTTCACACACCAGATTGACTGGGAGTTCTCAAGTGCACGTTCTACAGGGGATAGCTGCCTGCAACGATTCATGGTCACGGCTGACCCGTGGGCCATAACCCCGTCCCTCTTTCGGGGGCGGGGGAGATGTGACGTGCATGCCCCGCCGGACGCACACGACATAAAGGCAGATAGCAGCGAGAACGAACGTCTGCGTAACTCAGTTGGTAGAGTGACTTGTTCCGGAATATGTGGGCTCGGGTTTGATCCCATGCGTGGACAAAAATGACGGAGAAATTTACTTCGTTATACATCTTCTTTGGCCACCACAAATCCTGGATCTGAACCCAATTGAAAATGTACGGGACATGTTAAAAAAACAGATCCGGGAATAAAGTCCTCTTCCGTTAAACCCTAGCCAGTTAAAGGACAGTATGGTGAACGCCTAGTATGCTGTAGACATAGATAGACTTCAGCACTTTGTGGATTCTATGATACACCGCATGTGTACTGTAGATCAGGCTAAAGGATATCTATCCTGGTATTGAGCAAAAAAGTTCTAATTCAGTGGTCGGTATGAGTAGATTGCATGTGCTGCCCAGTAAGGCTTTCAGAGGTGGCATTGGCCTAAAATCTATCCGTTGCCTTGGAGTTCTCTGTCTGGTTATATTGGTCAAGAGTCTATATGCTTTCAGGAGACTTTGAATGAACTTTACATAGGATGTCATTCATTGTCGCCGCCCCGGTGGTGCAGTGGTCAAAGCACTGGCGTCTGACCATGGGTACGGGTTAGAATCCCGGTGAGGTATGGACGTTGTGTTTTTCTTACGGCACTGGCTTTCTCCCTTTCCTGGAATCCGTGGCCCTAAATGAGGGATGGCTACTACTTATAGTCCATCGATTGCTCACTGTGGTTGTTAAACCCTATAACGTAACCCCTTTTCGTGTGCGAGATTGGTGTTACGCTATGTGTACAACCATGACTAAGGAAATGTTGAACTAAATGAGAATGCGATGCAACAGTTGCACGGGACAGCTCAAATTACGGCCAAACAAAACATATACAGAAACCAAATTTACGGTAACCTGTTATTGGTCCAGCAACGATTTGATCCACAATATATCCCTGCTGGTTTTATACTTCACATATAATACCTTAACTGTCTGTCGTATAATCTAGCTTAACAACAATCAAACATCTCCTTTTATCTAACGTTCTTATCACATTCATATGTCACTCTCTCTGACCTCAGATGTTGCCAACGTCATTCATGTGAGAGAGAAGATATCACGTTCAGTTTGGAAAGTGCAAAAGAGAACGAAATCAAATTTACATAGGGAAAGGAACTAAAAATGAAAGTTAAATTAGAATATACGTCACAACCCCGAATCAAAAAGAAAAAAAAGAAATCATTGATTGTGTATAAGATTTGCTCTTTATCCTTAGATAATTATCGACCATGATTTTCCTTTGTTTGTCCCAACTGGGATCAGTCATATGATGTATCCTGGGAACTGGGATTTATGAACCGGGGTGTATGTGATTTGAATGAAAAACGGAGAATGAGTCGATTTTTGTGAAGCATTGAAAGCTGGTAGATGTAGAGCATAGGCGAAATCTATCTTTTATTTTTTGTGTATGGAAGAGGCTTACAGCCAAAGTATTTGTAAATCTTACCGCCAATTTTTGAGAAATGCTGTACTTGATCCTAGACAGGATATAGATTTTGGGTCAACGTGAAAATGTGCGTTCTGTGAATTTGTTTATGGTACAAAACAATTCATTTTTATTGATCTCATCAATAAATTTAATGTACTGCATTCCCTTTTTCAAAACAGTAAAGTGCATTCTTATTCTGAACGAACACTTTGTACAATTGCATTCTCTTTTCAAGTTGATTGCCTGTTTGTCTTGCTGATTCCATTTACGTATTTTACAATGAAACACGCTCAGTTAGAATAACTGAACAGCTTTTATTTAGAACAGAAAAAATGTTAATGGTATTTAGTCCTGAGGAGAGCAGAGGAACTTTAAGAAATCTTGAATGCAGAGTGATGAATTTAGAACACAAAGAGTAACTGCATCCAGTCGATGATGGCATGCCTTTGACCGAATTCTTTGTGTTATGGGAATTGTAGCTGCGAACTCCAGTCATCGACAGCAAGTTTGCTGAATTTTATGCTACCGATCGAAATGCTTCGCATCAATGGGTGATGATTAAAAGTTAAGGGCTTCTAATCTGCTAAGCAACCTTACTCGCATGCCAAAGCCCGTGGTATCGTCTGAGATAAGGCAGCGCCATTAATCAGGACTCCGTGCTGGCAGTCTGGGATCAGCATGAACCCATGTCAATATTTGTTTCCTCATTTAGGTCTTAATCCGGGCTCTTTAAAATGTTTACGAGGCAATTAGGACTGGCCCTGGTGGCAACAGTAACGGCTTTGAATCACAAGCGCTAATTCCTCGGAAAGTTCAGTTTGTTTGAACTGGGAAAATTCGCAGAAGATTTATAAATATCGCAGCAGAAACGAGGAATTCTTTCTTTATGAAAACTGATGAGAATTGGTGTTAGGTGGCTAACACGTAAATGGACAGTTAAATTCATTTTATGGGAATGTTTGAACACTTTGTGATTTCGGTGTTCGGGGTTTACAGTGCGCAACTAGAAGGATAATTACTTACCAATAACGGAAGCAGCAGAAAACCAAAGCTGTAGACGTTGATTCAAAAGAGAAATCGATCCTAGGTTCTACATCCATGGGATTCAAACAATGACCTCCATAAAATCCAATCTTCTCTTCAGTAGATTAGTTCTTCTTTGTCTGATTTTCGAAGTTGAAATGTGTACAAACTGAAATTCGATCTTTGCTGTTTCAGAGTCCTTAATTACACCCTGGTCGATAGTTTTAAGAGACAACGCTACTTGTTGGAAAACGTCTGACCACCGGAAGAAGCAATAAAAGCAAAAGTATTTGTTGCTGTTAATAAGAGTTGAAGCTGCGTGGCAGGTGAGATTCTATCAATCGTATTGCTTCCTCATCTGCAGTCGGGCAGTTTGTGTTTCACCCTGTTGATGAAATTCAATACCTCATTAAAATGCTCCATTGAAGAAAAGATCTTTAGCCGTTCTTGTAAATCAGTAAAAAGTTTATTTGACAATGGCATTCAGTGGTTGTTTACGAAGTATACTGAAAATCGGATTCTTATGGAAAATGTTTTCGCGTGCACTTTACGAAGTAAAAGTAAAAAATAGTGTCTAATAGGATACGGTTTTAGCTTTCATTGTGAAATAAGTGTAATAGGGAGTTATTATAGAAGCCTTGTTCAAGCATTTTTTAGTATGTTGTGACGTGCCTGCCCCGCAGGACGCGCATGAGATAAAGGCAGATAGCAGTGAGAGCACATGTCCGCGTAGCTCAGTTGGGAGAGCGACTTACTCCGGAGTGAGTGGACCCGTCTTCAATGCCCTGCGTGGACAAACTTGTACGTTATATTGGCGCCCGAACTTCCAGGCTGACTCGGCTGTTAAGTTTCTCGCAATGATGTGATATTCTTTTCACACGGCGAGATAGGAAAATGAGTATCCCTCCTTCAATGCTCCGAAAAAATAAATCAGTGTGATGTAACGTTCCACACGCCAAAAATTGTGTGGGATTTCTAAAATGCACGTTCTTCATGGGATGACTGCCTACAACGACACATGGTCCCGGCTGACCCGTAGCCATGCCCCTGGCCCTCTTTGGGGGGGGGGTGACGTGCTCGCCCCGCAGGACGCACACGAGATAAAGTCAGATAGCAGTGAGAACAAATGTTCATGTAGCTCAGTTGAGAGAGCGGCTTACTCCGGAGTGAGGGGACCCGGTTTCGATATCCAGCGCGAACAAAATGTGTTTTCACAGTCTTTTGTGAAAAACGTACGTGCTTATGTTATCATATTACCCTTCTGTCCATCCGTCTCTGGACACCATATCTCTGCAATTATTACTCCGATTTCTAAATTTCTTTTCGCGTTGGGAAAATTGAAATCTGAGAACGATGATCTTTCTTTCTGATTTTCATCTGATGCATAACTTTGCCGTCCTCATAGTAAATGGGAAATCGATAGAATATTCAAAGCAAAGAGAATATAAATTCGGAATTTGCTTGTACTACATACTGGTCATCCATGTAGCACATCGCAGAAAACTTGAAAATTTCATCTCCCTGGAGCGGGAATCGAACCTGCATCTCCCGATTTCCGTTCGAGTATGCTAACCCTTACACCGTCCAGGACAGTGAGGTTCCAAGCAACTGAGACTAAGAAAACTTAACTTAGGAATCTGAACATCCTCAGTTTTTTGCTAGTCGGAGCATCCTTGCTTAATGTGCTACAAGCAAATGCAGCATTGATATTCTGTTTTCATTTTATTCCATATCATTCATTCTAAATATCCGATTGAACAAATCATTTCTTTCATTCGATACCATTTACAGCGGCGACTGGTTTGAGAACAGTTTCTTTTGAAGTAGTGCCCAGTTTTTCCCTACGGAGCGCAAAGTTAGATTACGATTTTCTCGATTTCTCCACTTCTAAATGTCCAATTTGCAAAATTCCGTGTGCATCGGATAGAGCTCTTCGTGAGGAATGCTATGCATATCATTTCTAATTTTAGTCAGAGAACGTTTTTCCCAGCGCGGAGCGTCAGCGTATGTCTGCCTGGGACATCAGAGTATTTCTCTATTTGGAAGAGTTAGTTCGAATCTAAAAATCCGTAAAAACAAATCTTTTATCAGAATAATCTTCATCAGGAAGAGTGTTCTGAAGCCATTTTCTTCCTTAAGTAGCACAAAGCTTTTCCTCTAGGGGTAGTAAAGTTATGTTATGTTTTCCTCTATATTTCTTGTTCTGACTGTTCGATTTAAAAAAAGAAACCTTTCCTCTGATATATTACTTCCGCCATGAGAAATGTTTTGCGCACAATTTGTTAGTTTTCGTAACATACTTTTCAGCCACTAGCGGCTGTAGTAGCTATTTCGATTCCTGGATATTTGATCCATGGTAGAAATCCGGTTGATTTTTTAACCGGTTCCATTGAATATGAATAACCCTGCTTACATTACGTAATTTGAATTATGCCCAGATTTTCCCGTAGGTGGTGTAGGTGTACTGTCTTTTTTTTCCGAACTTTTAGATTTTCCAAGAAACTGCTTTGAAATATATTTTTCTGGTAGGAACGGGTTCAAAAGACGTGCTGATTACAACCGAATCGTCGGTGTCATCTTCATTGTTCGATAGGTAAATACAAAAGGTACTTTGGAAATGAAAGAGAGAAAATGAAGTCTTACGAAGATCGCTTTTGGGATATCTTTTCCGAAGGTTTAACGACCACCATTAGGAACTCTAACAGTTACCTCTCCGTAATTTGGGGTCACCGATTCCAGGGAAGGGTCATATCCAGCCACCATAAAACGAGCACACCACCTATGTCGCATTTGTGGATCGAACGCAGGCCCATCTCAGACGACTGATCTAAAATTCGGGACTCAACCACTTGGCCAGCGGCGCTCCTTTTTGGGTTTGGTTTACGCAATGAATGTAAGAGTCTTATGGACAGAGTTTAGAGTATATCTTACAAAGTAAATGAGAGGAAGGATTTCACGGAAAGAGTTTCAAATGTTCTTCGTGAAATAGTAGAAGATAAGATTTTACAATTAGGATTAGGCTCCAGAGATCAGGAGAAATTGCAAAAAAATAGTTTTGCGAGAAAACGCTTTTGATTTTGCTTACAAGACAATCTATTTCAGAAAGTCTAGTGTACGATATTTGAAGCGTTTTTTAAAAATAAATAAATAAGCATAACTCTTGGGTTTAGTCCTGTACAGAATAAATTAACAGAGTTTTTAGCGATGCATTCGCGAAGTACAAAGCAAATATCCTTTGTAAAAGGTTTTAGTCGATATTCTGAAATAAACGGGTGAATCTGTCGCGTGGAAAATGTGTATTTTCGTGGGTGAATAGGAAAGAAAGTGTTGATGAAAGGCTTTTCAGATGTTACATACGAAGTAAATTGGCCGCACCTGATGACAGTTTTCAAGCTCTTGTTCACTAAATATTTTTGAGGTAAAATTGATTGGCAAAATAGATGACAAATACTGCAAGACACTTAAAGAATCCGTATAGACCATAGCACGATGATGAGAACTCGACTGAACATATGGAAGGGCGAGATACACAGCATGCATCTCGGCTGGAAACACCGTGGCCTCAGCTGGGATCCGCGCAACAGAAATATCATCTAGGCAGGCGGGGGGGGGGGCGGCAGACCGGACAATTAACGGAACGGTGCTCAGCGAAGGACTGCTGGTACACGGAAGCAGGGGTTGAGGTCTTATCAAGAGAAGTAAAGCGGAGATCAGTGGCTAGTATATTGAGGCATTACTTTCTGAACACCCTCTGTATGTTGAATGACAGACTAAAGCCTAGAGCTGAAAGTAATTCCTTGAGAAAAAGTTGAGGGAGACACGCTCCCATGACTTTGCCAGTTTATCTCTTCCGCCCACACCGAAGCTTTGAAATCATCAAATTGTCATATTTTTCTTGAGCATATAAAGACCATTTCGTTAACAAGATTTGTTAAAAATCTATAAATCCACTCTTTCTCGTCATGAGGATTTCTGAAAATTGACATATCGCCAGATAACTTTCAATTTTTTAGCATGAAGTCTATTCGAAAATATTAAAAATACAAACAATCACTTCCGGAAACTGGGAGCAAAATGTTTTACCAATGTCAAAACAAACGGCGTCCACAATTGAACTAACCAAAGTATATTGGGTTATCACCGTTTCATTTGAAAGAAAACCAGTGAATAATTTAAATCTTCCTTGCAAGTGCTTAGAAATATTTACATTTACAGAATTCCGTTACCTGTAAGAAAAAATTAGATATGCTTATGATCGTGAAACAGTGTCGTCTCAGTATTTTGAAATAGGAGGATTATTAGTTGAAGCCAACGAAATACTCCTGCACTTAGGAAACATAAATTATTCATAAAAGCTGAGGGTATGAAACATTCTGCCGGTTTCCTTCTTCCGGCAGCAGCAGTTGTAAGTACAAGTTTCCATGTGTTGCTTTTATTCCTTATCGTGTCGCCTTTCTTGAGGGATAAGCCGGGGAAATGTGTTGGGATTGGAATTCCATTTTGATAGCCTGTCGTCTCAGGGAAAAACCAAATTTATCGGAAACGAATTCTGATACGCAGCAGCCTGTCAGACAGCCTGCCTGCCTGTATGCATGCATGCAGCTTGCGTGTGGTGCCACTTGAGAGAGGAAGAGAGAGAGGTAGAGGTTGTTCTCTCTGCGGTGCACGGCATTCTGGGAGTGTCTCGTGAGGTTCACAGCCGGAATAAAGGATTGATTGGTGTTGCGAGTAGGACGCAGAGGAACTCGACTTGCCAAATGGAAATGGAATGCCCTTTATACAAGACTCTGCTGCCGACACTTTGGGATAGTTCGGCCTTTGAGGTGGATGCCTGTTTTGTCTGTAGGGCCTTCCTTCTTAAATCAACAGTGTTCCAACATTTAAAATGTAGAAAGCCTTTCCTGGATTTTTTTCTCAAAGCAGTTTACGGTACTTTCTAAAAGAGAGTATAGAAAGAAGTACTTTGTTGAAGAGGGTAGCAAGAACAAAAGCATTTCCTAAAGTGAAGAATGTATTTTTCAAAAGGGGCAAAAATGAATATTATTCGTACGGTACAGAAAAGTTTTCTATTTTCTTACATTGGGGGGGGGGGGCAAGCAGAGGGAGAAATATCAATGAGAACAATTTATTCAACCTTCATTTTGCTGCTAACTTCAAAACCAAAATATTCTAGAACGTCCTGAAGGAAATCCATTCAATGGAATTAAAGATAGAGTCTCAAAACCAAAATTCATCACTTTCGGGAAAACAATAACTATTAATGAATGCAATGGAACTAGAATGGGGAAATGAATATCAGTGTGGAATCGGGGAAGGAATAAGAATTGTATATGATTTGCTGTAACCTGTATGGAAGACGGGATATTCATGTTACCCTTATATTTCCAAAAAGAAACTGTTCAAGCTACGTGCCCTTCCAATTCTAACTTTTGTACATAAGATTTGTAGATCTCAAAGACTTATATAATATTAAGATAATACAACGTTTTTGCCACAATTATTTATTTCTTCAAGCCGACCATGGTTTCGCTGGGTATTGACCTAGCTTCATCAGGACAAACGGCACATAAATATTCAAAGTGTATATGACATCATAAATGGTGTTTACAGTCACGTGTTTTGGTTAGATGCTTCCACGCGCTTGATAGAAATGGCATGGATGCTATGTCATTAACAAGTTGCGAAGACTTCTGATATATACAGTGCGTCAAAGAATTTGTAAGACTGGGTCTGTAAAATGAAATAGAAACAAGAAATTATAATTTGTTTTGGTTTGTTATTCAAAATAAGTCCCTCCGGCTTCAATGCACTTGTTACAGCGATTTAATAATGATTCGAATGGCTGTTCCAGTTCACTTTGCGGAATTGCCTTCAAAGCACGCGTCGAAGCTGTTTGTGTGGTCAAAAATATCATTAAAATAACACCCTTTTAACGCCATTTTAAGTTTTGGGAACAAAGAAAAGTCGCAGGGTGCTAAATCAGGCAAATACGATGGATGATGCAACACACAGACGTTATGTTTCGCCAAATATCTACGAACAAGAAGTGTGGTGTGACTGGGTGCATTATCGTGCAACAAACACCGACTGTTTTCATCTCGATATTCTGGACGAATGCGACGAATTCTGCTCATCAAACGCCTGAAAACATTTAAATAAAACTCACCAGTAATTGTTTGTCCACTTGGAACAAATTCTTCGTGATAATACCCTTACAATCGAAGAATATATCAGCGTTGTTTTGATTTTCGATGGAACTTTTCTTGTTGTTTTTTTTTTGGCTTGTGAAGAGTTTTTTGACTTCCATTCCGCACTTTGTCGCTTTGTTTTAGGATCATATTGAAAACACCATGTTTCATCACCAGTAACAATCGATTTTAAGAAGTTTGGATCATTTTCAGCGGCTGAAATGATGTCTCTGCAATGTGCACTTCTCCTTGATTTTGGTTCATTGGTTAACGTGTGTGGAACAAATTTAGCACAGACTTTTGTTTTACCCAAATCTTCATGCAGGATGGTTCGAATCGTTTCTTTGTTGATGGTTAAAGACTCTTCCATCGTTTTTAGTGACGCACATCGATTGTTTGCCAAGAAATCACCCACTTTTTCAATAATCTCAGGTGTCCTAGATGAACTGGTCTTTCGGTATGTTTATCATTTTCTAGCGTCTCTCTTCCATCCAAAAAACGGTTGTGCCACAGGAAAACACTTGATCTACTTAAACAAAACTCATTGTAAACTTGTTTCATCATTTGGTACGTTTCCGAGGCACTTTAACCAAGTTTTGCGTTAAATTTAATAACATCCCTTTGTTTCATCTTAATAATTCAACATGAAAAAAATTTTACTTCTCTAATGAACGGCCGTTTCGTTTGAGTTACTTTAACAAATGCGCAGTACTTTTGGCAGAAAGCAAGCAGATGGTCACGGTTTATAACGCATTCGCGATTACACTGGTGGCGCCACCGTAGGCTGAAATCTAGCGCCAGTCTTAAAAATTCTTTGACGCACTGTGACTTAAATTCTTTGACGCACTGTGTAGATTCTTTAACGAACTGTGTAGATTCTTTGACGCACTGTGACTTAAATTCTTTGACGCACTGTGTAGATTCTTTGACGCACTGTGTATATGGAAAGCATCCAAAATATCAAGTTTGGTCAACCACCAAACTTGATATTTTGGAAGCTTTCCATTATATCAGAAGTCTTCGCAATTTGTTAATGACATGGCATCCACCCCATTTCTATCAAGCGCGTGGAAGCATCTAACCAAAACACGTGACTGTAAACACCATTTATGATGTCATATACAATTTGAATATTTACGTGCCATTTGTCCTGATGAAGCTAGGTCAATACCCAGCGAAACCATGGTCAGCTTGAAAAAATAAATAATTGTGACAAAAACGCTGTATTACCTTAATATTATGAGATTCGTACTCTGAACACGTTAACATACTGAAACTACACTGCTGGCCACCCAAAATGCAGCACCAAGAAGGAAGCATCCGATTGGCCTGAAATTCGCAGCATGCGTCGCCCGCGAGAGGACATGCACACGATTAGCATTGCAGGACACATGCAAATCATGTGCGCCTGGCACGCCACCGAGAAGCACTATAAGAAGAGTGCACAGAAGGCGGGGTGTAAGTAGTGGAAGTGTGTTGTGATTGGGAAGCTTCCTGATGCCTCGTCGCAGAATACGGCAGTCATTCCAGCACGTTTCGGAGTTCGACAGAGGACGAATGGTGGCTTAGCGCGACAGCGGTTTATCGTACCGAAACATCGGCGCCCGTGTGGGACGACATCCAGCCACAGTGAAGCGAGTATGGATTCGGTGGGTGCAGGAGGGACGGACGGACTGACCGACGTGAGCGATTGCCGCAGCCGCGGCACACCATCGAACGAGAGGACCGGTATGTCGTGCGGCGGGTATTGACGGCTCGCACCGCCACATCACGAACGTTAGCGCAGGAATTAGGGTGTGTTGCGCAACAACCTGTGTCAACACGTACCGTTCGACGTCGTCTGCAGGAGCTGGGACTTGTCGCACGGCGCCCATTGCTCCGATTACCATTGACCTTATTACACCACCGGCGCGTGCGGCGGCAATGAGCCGTTGAATGCAGCACCTGGACAACGGAATGGCCCGACATTGTCTTCTCCGACGAATCCCGCTTCTACCTGCAACACCACGACGGTCGGATCCGCGTGTGGCGGCACCGCGGCGAGAGACTGTATGATGCCTGCATTATGCATCGCCATACCGGTCCGTCGCCTGGCGTTATGGTTTGGGGCGCAATTGGATATGACGCCCGCACCCTCTGGTACGCATCGCCGGTACACTCAACAGCCATAGCTGCGTCACCGACGTTTTGAAGCCTGTAGTCCTCCCTTACCTGCAGGAAATGCAATGCCAGCGGCCACGTTTCAACAGAACAATGCGCGCCCGCACGTAGCACGCATCGTGCAACAATTCTTCACGGCTCACCAGGTGTCACTGCTGCCGTGGCCCGCCTGTTCTTCCGATATGTCACCCACCGGAAACGTCTGGTCGCTGATCGGCAACCGAGTGGCCCGGCAAGCACCACCCGCGGCTACGCCTGATGAACTGTGGCAACGTGTAGAAGCAGCCTGGATCGACATACCCCAAGCCCACATCCAAAGCCTCTTTCGTTCGATGCCGCGGCGTGTAGCGGCCGTTATTGCCAGCCATGGGGGCCACAAGAACTATTGATGTCTGCGTGTTTCGCAAGTCGCACGGGAATGTAAGCTCAATCGTTTCATATTTGTATCTGTTGTTATGTGTCCAGTAAATCTGGCTTTGCTATCTCGTGTCCTTCTTGGTGCTGCATTTTGGGTGGCCAGCAGTGTATAAACAATTCAAAGAGGTAAGGAAAAGTATATGGTCAGGAAGAACACCACGAGGAAGTAGAGGAAACGAAACACTTGGATCAGGAAAAGAAACAAAGAGTACAACAATCATTATATAGAAGGGTTAGATAGAATACTGTGAACACCTAGGTAGGAACAATTTTTACATGCCTAATATGGTGTGAGACCACTTTGCGCATCCAAAACCGCTGGTCTCCTTGGAATGGACGCATACAAATCATGGATACTGTTTAGTGGATGTTACACAAACTTTCATGCAGAAACTGCTCCAGGTCCTTGAGAAATGCAGGAGGAGAATAACGGGATCTTAAATCCGTTATTCAACACAGACCACAGTGGCACGATGATGCTTACGTCTGGTGATTAAGGAGGCTAAGGAAGATGTAAAAGTTCGTCCTCATGTTTCTCAAACCATGATTGGACATTCCGAGTTCTATAAATTGGGACGTTATCATCTTCATAAATGGCATCCCCTGCAGGAAACAATGCTTGAGCAAATGGATGTGCTTGGTCGGCCAAAATGGTTTCATACGCCCTGCCAGTCATCCGTCCTTTCAAGTTGATCGAAGCATCTTCTGAAAACCACGATATGACTTCCCAGAGCACAACAGAACCACCAGCATGCTGCACTGTTGGGAGCAGAGAGTCTAGGTTGTACGATTCTGACGGTGTTCTCCACACGTAAACACGTCCTGCGGTGGGGAATAGTGTGAATGTGGATTCATCCGCTCACATTACACGCTTCTATGCATCTGCAGTCCACGTTTTATGCTCCTGACACCACTGTCTTTGCCGTTGTGCATTCACTTTGGTCACCAGAGGTTTTGTAATAGAGCTCTGCCGTGAATACGAGTATCCTGTTTATTGAGTTCTGTGCCCTCTGTTTTTTACGCTTTCCAACCGTAGGTTAAAGAAGCGTATATGCTCCAGCTTTGTCCGTCCGTCTGCCCGTCCGCCTGTCCGTACGATAACTGGCGTAAAAATGGTTCGATTTCGATGAAATTTCAGTATATGATAGGGATCAGCTGGGGACGAATCCTGTTGAAATAGCACAAATGGGGTAAAAGGTCACGACGCAGGAGCGGGATCCATTCCATTGCCCTTATGCGTCATAACTTGCGTAAATATGGTTCGATTTCAATGACATTTTACTTTGTGGTAGGGGACCGCCTGGGGACGAACCCTATGGAAAATGGACGAAATGGGGTAAAAGGTCAGGACATAGGATTGGGATCCATTCCATCTCCCTTATCCCATATTATTAAGGTGGACGTCAAGTACACTAGCGTGCAAAAATTAAGGACGAGACGGTTTTTCGAATGTAACGTCGTGCAGAAGTATTCCACATCGACTCAAATCATACCATACGATCCCCAAGATGTGAGAATATGGGACAAGTAAGCAAAACCGTCCAAACAAGGAATCCAAAGGATGCAAAGGCACTTTATTAAAAAGGTAGCTTCGAGCACAACTGCACAGAAGACAGAAACGTCCATGTGACAGGCGGCTGCCAAGAAAAATCCAGTCTTTAGTAGGGGATATGATCACCCCCGACTGCGTTGCAGGCATTACAACGTCTGTTTATGCTGTGGACGAAGTTGTCAAGGAGCTGATGAGGCATCGCAGCCCATTCCTCTTGTAGCGCCAATCGCAGCTGCGGAATCGTTGCTGGCGGCTGGTGAGGTGCTGCCAAGCGTCTCCCGAGAAGGTCCCAAACGTGTTCGATTGGATTTTGGTCCGGGGACCTTGGGGGCCAATCCATGCGTTGAATATCTTCACTCTCCAACAGCTCTGCGACAGCCACTGTACGATGAGGTGTAGCGTTGTCGTCCATGAAGAAGAACTCAGGACCCACAGCACCTCTAAACAGACGCACGTGAGGCAGCAGAACCTCGGTACAACAGCAGACACCAGTGACTGAACCTCCTTGGAAGATGTGGAGGTCAGTACGGCTACCAAGCATGATACCTCCCCAAACGATAACTCCGCCACCTCCAAACCGGCCCCTTTCGATGATGTTGGAGTTGTCATTGCGTGTTCCCTGCTCTCTCCAGTTGTGTATATGTCCAGAATCGCTCGTCAGACTAAATCGGCTCTCATCCGTAAAGGGAACTCGACCCCATTGCTGATGTGTCCAGTTCTTGTGTTAATGACACCACAGAAACCACCGTCTCCGATGAGCAGGCGTTAATGGCACACCCCGTACTGGTCGTCGTGCAAATAGACCCCCTTTGTACAGCCTCCTGGCCACGGTAAAACGCAATAACGGACGTCCAATTGTCTGTTGCATGTGCCTTGCGATTTCTCTCGCTGTCTGCCATCTTTCTCTTCTCGCCTGTAGGACAATACACCGGTCGTCCGCCGCCGCGGTTGCTCATGGACGACCACTGCTAAACTCTCGGACAGCTGTTCCTGTCGTTTGAAATGCCCTCCAAGCTCGTGAAGCGATGCTGTGAGTGATCCCGAACTCCTCGGCCACACTAGTCACACTTCGAACTTCTTCCAACTTCCCAATGACGCGACCTCGGGTAAAGTCATCCAGATGTCGTCTACTGGATTGCCTGTTGGCCATATCACACGAAGGCAGCAACTCTACGTCGTTCAAATCGATGTATACCGTGCAGTAGCTTTCACCGAATTGTTGAGCGTACACCGCCCGTGTGCTTTATACCCTTCCGACACTCCCCCTCCCCCCTATGTCATGCTGCATAAATGCGCATGCCCTACCGTACCGGACCCGTAGTCTATCTCCTGAGTGGTCTTTCGGTCCGTTCTGCCTGCTCGTTCCGGTGTTATGCTAATAACTCCTCTTCGTCCTTAATTTTTGCACACCAGTGTAATTTTGCTTCCTATACTTCAAATGGAAAAACTTTTGTACACATTTCCTTCACAATTAATGTGTTCCCAAGCATGAAAATTTGAACGTCGATTAAAACAACTTCATATTATAACTTGGAATACTTAATATTTTTTAAAACATAAGCATAATTATATTAAAAATCAATAACTTTTTCTTTGGTGGTGTTGAGACCAGAAAAAGTATGGCGCGATAAGTACTTACTTTGATGACGTCAGTAGACAAACAAACGTTGGATTGCATAATTATGGTTATGTTTCAGAAAATATTAAGTATTCCAAGTTATAGATAGAAGATATTTTAATCGGTGTTGAATTTTTCATCCTTGGGAACGGATTAATTGGGAAGAAAATGTGTACAGGAATTTTTCCATTCGAAGTACAGGAAGCAAAATTACTTGGCGTTCACCTTAAAGAAGCAATTCTTGTATGTATGTAAATTTTATTTTGAAAACGGCTCTACAGATTTTGATGAAAGTCGTTAACCTACCGTTTTCAGGTACTAGAAATCGATTTAGCTTGATCTCGACTTTAGAAAAATTCGTTTAGTCGGTTAAATAACCACCTCGAATCACCAAGTTTTTAGTGTCATGGCGTCGTTCCTTTAATGTTATCCATGCTTAGAAATCTTATGACGTCATACTCTTGCAATTCAGATGTTGGCGCGCGGTCACGCTATCTGTCGCATTACGTCACGCGTTGTGAGTGGATCCTATTAAAGTTTTATGACGTCACATTCTTGCGAGCAGATGGTCGCGATTCCCATCTGCCTCATTACGTCCCGCGTTGTGTGCGTATGTTCGTCCTCACGATAACTCGCGTAAAAATCGTTCTATTTCGATGAAAATTTAGTATGTGGTAGGGAAACACCTGGAAAGGAAACCGTATTGAAATTGAACGAAATGGGGTCAAAGATCAGGACATTTAAGCGGGATCCATTCCACTGCTCTTATGCGTAATAACTAAAGTACACAAGGTTCGATTTCGATTAAATTTTAGTATGTGGTAGGGGACCACCTGGGGACAATTGATAATGGGCGAAATGGGGTCAAACGTCAGGACATAGGAGCGGAATCACTTCCATCGCCATTATGCGTCATAACGTACGCAAAAACTTTTCGATTTCGATGAAATGTTAGTATGTTGTAGAGACCTGCCTGGGGACGAATCCTATTGAAAAATGGGAGAAATGGGGTCAAAGGTTAGGACACAGGAGCGGGATCTATTCCAAAGCCCTTATGCATCATAACTTACGTAAAATTGCTTCGATTGCGACAAAACTTTATCATGTTATTTCGGAGGTATACTGAACCAGTTGTGTTGAATATCATCGAAATGGGATCAAAGGTCAGGGCACAGGAGCGAGATTTGTTCCACATCCATTATCCTCATAACTTGAATAATGATTTCTGGTATGTTGGAAAGCGTATCATAATCAATGCATTGCGTGATTGTACTAACTTGTTGTTGATATTGAGGTCTGAAGATGCAGATTGAGCTCCGCACTTAGTTTCGGCGCCGCGGTCTTCTTATTGCGGGTAACAATCCTCTCGAATGCTCGCCTGTCTCTATCAGTCAGGGTCGTGTTCTGGCAGCTCTTGTGTTTCGCAGACGAGGTTTTGCCACGAACACGGTATGCTGTCTAGACGGTTATACGTCAATTCGTCGACCACGTCAATTCTTCGACCGCGTCAATTCGTCGACCGCGTCAATTCGTCGGCCGCGTCAATTCGTCGACTGCGACGATTCGCCGCCTGCGTCAATTCGTCGTCTGCGTCAATTCGTCTACTACGACAATTCGTCGAGCGTCAATTCGTCGCGGACCAATTCGTCGCCTTTACAAATGTTGGTTACATACAAAATGAATGCAGGAAAACGTACGATTTCGAAAGTCTTTCGCCCTGATCAAATTTATAAGGTTTGGACACTCAGACAGGATAGAAATATCACGCTTTTTCTTTGGCACTAAAATATTAGACGGTAGACGGTTTTTGGCACGGGTTTGGGCCCGGGGTCAGAGCCCCCACATGCATTTTTTTTTTTTTTGGAAAATCTACAGTTTTCAATTCAGAACCACCAAATTTGTTATACTATCTCATGGTATTCTAACTTAGACTGCAGACGGTTTTTAGAAACGGTCGGAGCCCTGGGTTCAGACCCCTCCCCCCATACAAAATTGTGGTAAAATCTACAGTTTTTCAATTTAGAACCACCAAATTTGGCATACTATCTCACGAAACTCTGACTTAGACTGTAGACGGTTTTTGGAAGCGGTTTGATCCAGGGGGTCAAAGCCCCACTCCCCCATACAAAATTTTCGTAAAATCTTGAGTTTTCAATTTAAAGCCACCGAATTTGGTACACTATCTCATGGTACTCTAACTTATACGGTAGACGGTTTTTGGAACAGGTCATGGTCTAGGGGGTCTGAGGCCCCCACATACAAAATTTTCGTAAAATCTAGAGTTTTCAATTCGGAACCACCAAATTTGGTATCATGAAACTCTAACTTAGACGCTAGACGGTTTTGGGAAGGGGTTGGAGCCCGGGGGATCAGAGCCCCCTCACAAAAAAATTTCATAAAATCTACAGTTTTCAATTTAGTACCACCAAATTTGGTATACTATTTCATGGTACTTTAACTTAGACTGTAGACGGTTTTTGGAAGCGGTTGGAACCAGGGTGTCAGACCCCCCCCCATACAAAATTTCAAAATTTTCGTAAAATCTACAGTTTTCAATTCGGAACCACCGAATTTGATATCATTTTCGTAAAATCTACAGTTTTCAATTCGGAACCACCGAATTTGATATCATGAAATTCTAACTTAGACGGTAGATGGTTTTTGGAAGGGGTTGGAGCCCGGGGGGTCAGAGCCCCATCCCCATACACAATTTTCGTAAAATCTACAGTTTTTAATTTAGAACCACCAAATTTGGTATATTTTGTCATGAACCTCTAACTTAGAATGTAGACGGTTTTGGAGGAGGTCGGAGCCCGGGGTGTCGAAGGCCACCATACTAAATTTTCGTAAAGTCTACACTTTTCAATTTAGAACCACCAAATTCGGTATACTATCTCAAAAGACTCTAACTTAGACTGTAGACAGTGTTTGGAATGGGTCGGAGCCAGGGTCAAGTAGCCTCCACACAGAAGTTTCGTAATATCTTCAGTTTTCAATTTAGAACCACCAAATCAGTTACAGCACCATGAGATAGTATACCAAATTTGGTGGGGGTTCTAAATTGAAAACTGTAGATTTTACGAATTTTTATACCCGTTCAAAAACCGTCTACCGTTTAAGTTAGAGTACCATGAGATAATATACCAAATTTGGTGGTTCTGAATTGAAAACTGTAGATTGTACGAAAATTTGGTGGTAGTGGTGGTGGTGGGCGGGGGGGGTGCTCCGACCCGTTCCGAAAACCGTCTACCGTCTAATATTTTTAGTACCAAGGAAAAGCGTAATATTTCTATCCTGTCTGAGTGTCCAAACCTCATAAATTTTATCAGGGCGGGAGACGTTCGAAATCGTACGTTTTCCTGCATTCGTTTTGTATGTAACCAAAATTTGTAAACGCGACAAATTGGTCCGCGACGAACTGACGTAGTCGACGAATTTTGTCCGCGACGAATTGACGTAGTCGACGAATTTGTCCGCGACGAATTAACGCAGGCGACGAATTGTCGTAGTCGACGAATTGACGCAGGCGACGAATTGACGTAGTTGACGAATTGACGCTGGCCACGAATTGCCGTAGTCGACGAATTTGTCTGCGACGAATTGACGCAGGCGACGAATTGTCGTAGTCGACGAATTGAGGCAGGCGACGAATTGACGCTGGCGACGAATTGATGTAGTCGACGAATTTGTACGCGACGAATCGTCGTGGTCGACGAATTGACGCAGGCGACGAATTGACGTAGTCGACGAATTGACGCTGGCGACGAATTGACGTGACACTTGTCTAGACACAGTAGCTCTCGATACCCCCACTACCCTGGCAGTGTCGTCACAGAGGCACCAACTAACCGTTAGGCTGCTCATTTCGTCGTCACCCTAAAAGAAATTTTGCAACAAAACACTTTATACGGACTTTGAGGTTCCAAACAAAGCTATTACAACCAAAAAGTGGTGCATACCATTGCGTATTGCGACGTACGCAGCAGCATTAAAAGTCACGTCTCTGAGCGTGGTGTTGACATTATTCCGTCCATCTCCTGTATGTAAAGTCCCTCGAACTGCAATGAATTGAAGAAAACCAGTCCAAAGCTGGGCAACAGGAATTGCACAAGATCATAAAAGACGAGAGGAGACTATATACGAAATGGAGGAGTGGAATTATGAAGCATGACGTAACCATTGGGAACAGAATCTCTCGCGAGAGATTTGCGGAAGAGATGTTGGGCCTCAACAACTGGATTCTTCACTCCTGTTGGTGAATATAGTGATATTGATGAAAGTATATCACTATGATGGAAGTATATTATTGAATATAGGGATAATGATGAAAGTATATCAAAATGATGAAAGTATATTATTGCATGGAGAGTTTAGAAGAAAGCTTTTTGGCGCTATTTACATAGAGAAAACAATATTCTTTATAAACCGTGGAAAACAAGTTTACAAAACTTAAGGAAGATAGGAGTTCTTCCAAAAAGCTTTAATAAAGATATCTGTTCTCAAAAGTTGTGAGGAGTAGAGTCATTTCCAGAGATCGAGGAAGACGAAAGCAACTTCCAAAAGTTTGCAAATATGCTCCTCGAAGAGGATAGGCAGAAATTCTTACAGAATAATGGACAGTAGAAACGTTGTAAAATAAGCAGAAAAAGAAAAAAATTGGCTCTCAAAAAAGGACATCGTTTTAAATGATGTAGGCAAAAAAATAAGGTTCCTAAAGTACCTAATGACAAGAAAGTATTTTCTGAAGAACAAAATGCTGTGTAAAGCACATAAGATAATGTTTCTTCAGAAGTGAGAAAATAGACAGCATTTTCGAAACAGTTTAGGAGTAAGTAAATACTTTGTAAAACATCAAGCAATCTCCAACTGTTGTCATAAAAAATTTACATACTGATATTATAAAATGATTTCCAACTACACACATCCGGTAACCAGCCTTAAATGAAATGGATGAATATGCCTAAAGACTGCTGTGATCTTTCACTGCTGCAGAATGAAACTGTACACAGAAAAAAGGCAACAAGGATTTGAAAAAGTGTGCTGAAAAGGAAAATTACTGGAAACAATTAAAAAGAAAAGATTGCATTTGCGCAAATCTTGGGTGATTGAAAGTCTGTGCGAAAACTATTTCAAGAAATAATTCTTCTGAAAAACTATCCAGGCTACAGCAGCATTATTTAAGTATACATGGAACTTTAGATTCGCGCTTATGAGGAACACAAGCGAACTTAATTATTCCAGTAACTAGTACATGTACTGACAATTTTTTTTATCTGTGAAGTTGGTAAAGACAAACGCCCTCTTGTTAAAGATATAGACTGAAAGAACTTTCCAAGTCGTATGTACGAAGAGAAGAAATTATATTTCTAACACACTTTCGTACGTTCGTACTATGAAGAAGGAAGCTATTTCTTCGAAATGCAGCAAGAAGGAACGGCATCGTATTGAGTTAAAAAGGATTAACGATCAATGGAAGAGACTGCATTTAAATCTCTAGGGAACGTACTCTGGTAATATGCTGGAACAGGACTATTCCTGAACTGGTTGTAAAAGAAACATATTCGAAATAGGCAACGTGCATTTGAAATTGCATGCAGGATGGACACAACTAGATGCAAACATCCTCAAGTTCCACGGAGGGTATCTTATAAAGCAGCAGCCACAAAGAACAGACCTCGCTCCAAATACGCAGCTGGAGTCCTATACGGTATCTACAAAGTGTGAAGTGATCAATATCTGATGACAGCATTCTCAACAAAATTTGTATTATATGGTGTAATCCCGTATTTCTTTCTTGATGGTACTGAATGGTGAAAAATGGCAGTTACTTATACACGGTCGAGTCACATTATTGTGACCACCAACTAATATCCAGAGTAACCACCGTGTGTAGCACGGACAGCAGTTAGACGGGCTGGGAGTGACCCAATAAGGTGCTGGAAGGTGTTCACAGGTATGTGGAGCCCTGCTGACTGCGGTACATCTGACAGGTTTTGGAGGGTGCGTGGTGGAGGATCCATAGAGCAAACAACACGATCAGGGTGGTCCCACAGATGCTCAATTAGGTTTAATTCTGGGAAATTAGGGGACCAGGGTAGTACTTTGAAGTCTTCATCGTGCTCTTCCAATCACTCTCGCACATTTCTAGTAGTGTGACACGTCGCATTGTCGTGCTGGAAAATCCCATCAGCCCCAGGGAAGACAATCAGCATGTATGGGTGTACGTGGTCAGCAAGGATGGATTCATAACGAATTCCGTCCATAGTGCCTTCCACAGTTATGAGTGGACCAAGAGAATGTCACGAAAACATTCCCCAGACCATACAGCTGCCACCCACCAGCTTGTGTTGTTCTAGCAACGGTTGAAGATTGTTTGTTCTCCGAAGTTTCTCGCTTTTCGCACCAACATCCATTCGTTCGGTGAAGGCGAAAACGTGACTCATTGGAGAAGGCAGTCATTTGCCAATCAGCGGAGATGCAATGCCGATACTGCCGTGCAAATGTAAGCCTTTTCTTCCGATGCACCTTCGTTAGCATAGGTGCAGTAACCATCCGTCTGCATCGGAGCCTCATACGCAGCAGGGCTCGCTGAACTGTCCTTTTAGACATACTTCCGGTAGCACCCTGGTTCATTCAGCCAGTGAGTTGCTCTACTGTAGCGTGTCGATTGGCCCTCATGCACCTTCGCAGCCGACGTTCACCTCTCACATCAATGGCACGTGGTTCTCCACAGTTCTCCACGTCGCTTATTCGCAATGGTGCCATTTCTACAATCACGATACACTTTAACCACAGTAGCACGCGAACAGTTCACAAACTGCGCTCTTTCAGAAATACTGCCACTCTTGGCCCGAAAGCCGATAATCATCACTTTTTGCAAATCTGAAAAATCGCTCCTTTTATCCATGACAACAACGAGTGATATGTTTTCAGACTGCATACAGCAGACCTTGTATACCCTCCAAGCCAGCTCACGACATACGCCTTCTTTTATTGTTTACACGCTGTTTATGTCAAAAGTAGGAGGTGGTCACAATAATGTGACTCGACGGTTTAGTTTTAGCAGTTTGTTGTAATTATAAACTGCTGAGAAAAGATTATGTAATGCAAAAATTTCAAGATATTTAGAAAATATTCGTTTTACCTTAATTCGCAAATTTATTAAAAATAGATGATGGTTCTTACAATGAATAGATTATCGTTCTTACTATGTTTTTTTATTATAATACAAACTAGTTGATTACCCGTCATTTCCCGGGTATTTATTTATCCGAATCTTCTATTAGACAGGAAAAGGAATGAATTCTATCTAGAGGGTAAAGTCGAAGTAATTTTATTTACAGGTTTTTAAAAGTATAAGTACAGTATACAAATTATAAAGTAAAATCTTTTACAAATTCACTATAATATTAATTTAAATAAAAACTTGATTATAAACAACATTTTTAGTTTCACCTCCAGGAGCAAGAATAAATAAATTCTTGGGTGACCCCACCCTTGAGCAAGCAACATAAAGTTCTCCATGGGGGAAACATGGCGATCTCAAATCCACTCGGCAGTACTTAATAGACTGCCTCTGTGACTTGTTGATCGTGATCGAGAACGCAAGTCTCACTGGAAATTGCAATCTCTTAAAGTTCAAAGGGAGATCCGTCGGAATGAGTGGTATCCGTGGGATAAAAACTTCTTCACCCACTCCCTTTCCTGTTAAAATAGTCGCTTGAATTACATTGCCCAGCATCTTCTTTACACACAGCCTTGTGCCGTTGCAAAGTTTTGGAGGGTCGAGGTTTCGTAGTAAAATAATTGGAGATCCCACTTTAAGTAAAAGACGATGTGGTGGCAATCCAGCCGGATCAAGTGAGTTTAGGAACTCTGGTGGGAAATTGACGACCTCATCGGCATCTACTACGGTAGCGATAGACTTGTATTAAGTGACTACGCCTGGTAACATGGCAAGTATTTGATTGTTTATTTCGTGGACGTCTTCATTTTTAGCAGAAAGAATGGTCCTCTCTCGCAACCAGTTCAAATTTTGATAGTTTTGGAAAACAGCCGGATAGACTGCATCTATTAGCTTTGTGACGGACGACACCAGATTACAAAAATCGTATGGCAATTTTATCTTGCCGGAAGATTCGACTGCTAATCTACTTTCTCCGATCTCCAGTAGTTTGTTTGAGAAAATTTGAGCACTGTCATCCCCCAGATGTACTCTCATGTTTTGCTTTAAAGTTATCTTTCGCACATGTCTCCACAGAAATGAATGTTTTAAACATGCGTGGATCTCATCAGCCAGTGTTGACTTTGGGATGACGGTCAGAGTTTGACGAAAGTCTCCACAGAGGAGTACCAGAGCTTCTCCCATCAGGTTGTCGTTTCTTCTCAGATCTCTCAGAGTAAAGTCAAGGGCCTTGAGAGCTTTCTTGTGAGCCATGGTGCATTCATCCCATACGATTAAATTACATGTCTTGAGCACCTGCGCCCGACCAGTTGCCTTGCTTAAGTTGCAGGTAGGATTTTCCTGCCTGGCGATGTCAAGTGGTAACTTAAGTGCAGAATGGGCTGTCCTCCCTCCTTCCATTAACGTCGCCTCAATTCCTGAAGAGGCGATGGCAAGAGCAACTTCTCCCTGAGCCCTGATTTCGGCCAGAATTAAATTAGTTAAAAATATTTTCCCTGTGCCCCAGAAGCATCAAGCAAAATGATAACATCTTGTTGTTTCGCTACCTGATCCATGATAATTTGGTATGCTTTTTTCTGATCTTGATTTAGAAGTGGCTTCTTGTCCGCGACGTATGCACTCAGCTATTCGACGTTGTAGTTCTTTTCTCGTATGTAATCTGCGTGAAGTACATCTTGTCGATCTCGTACTGGTGCAGGCAAGCCGAGTTGCAGTAATGTTTTATTGTTCATGGCCACACACTTGTCCTCAAGAATAATCAAAGCCTTGTTGAAAATGTCCGGACTAAACGTAATTTCTAATGTCGGATTTTCTCTCCGGACTTTGGCGAGTATATCCTCACTTAGGGCCTCCTTATATATTTCCCCATAAAGTGTTTGAATTCGATGGACTGCATGTAGTCAATATTATAGCAAACAGATTTATGATTTGCTCTGGAAGGGAGATCAATTCGGCTTCTCGCAATGTGAGTAACAACACAATTATGAACATTGTGTTTGTTACTCTAGTGAAGCTTATAATATCGAACGAAGTCCACATCCAAAAAAGAGGGTCGCAAAATTTTGGTATCGCTGTTCGCCATGCCTCATTCATATTTATACATGTGACTTTGGAAACGAGAAAGCCGTCCCGGCGGCTCAGTTGTCTGAGCGATGGCATCTGGTCTTTCGTCTGAGATAGGGTCTGGGTTCGAGTCCCGGTGAGGCATACATGTTGTGTTTGTCGTACGGTACTGGCTCTCTCTCTCCCTTTCCTGGAACCAGTGGCACTAAATTAGGTACTGTGATTGCTTATACCTAATTGAGTTGCTTTCGGTGGTCGTCAAACATCCAATCAAAAGAAAATAAAGCCTGAAATTGTCTGCTTGGGAAAGATGTCACATTAGTAATTGCTCGTGCTGATTTCCAAAGAAGAAATTCTTGTTGTTCCACTACATGCAAAGCACTATATTGGAAAAAGTCACCGGACTAGAAGAAAAACCCAACATAGCATTTATTGACATACATTAGTACGTTGTTGGCCCGCCTTTGGCTTAATGCATGTACTGAAAATTCGAAACATGCTTTCCACAAGGGTTTGGAACACAGCGATATGTATGCGCTTCCATTCAGTACAAAATTATGCCGCTAACGGTTGCTTAGTAATAGGTCTTGGTTCCAAACTTCTTATGCTGCGCTCTAATTCATTCCATAGGAGCTCTATGGGATGTGACGTACTTGCCCCGCAGGACGCACACGACATAAAGGCAGATAGCAGCGATACCAACGTCCGCGTAGCTCAATTAGAGTGACTTATTCCGGAATGAGGGGACCCGGGTTCGAGCCCCGACGTGGGCAAAAATAACCGAGAAATTTTCGGTATAATGGCGCCCGAACTTCCCCGATGACCCCGCCGTTCAAGATCTCTCAATGGTGTGATGTTCTTTCTACACCGCGAGAGAGAAAAATAAGAGAATACCTTCTTCAGCGCTTCGAAAAAAAAAGTGTGTGACATTGCATTCCACACACTAGATTGACTGGGAGTTCTCAAGTACGTTCTACAGTGGATGGCTGCCTGAAACGATTCATGGTAGCGGCTGACCCGTGGGCCGTGCCCCCGCTCCTCTTTCGGGGGGAGATGTGACGTACCTGCCCCGCAGGACGCATACGACACAAAGGCAGATGGCAGCGATAACGAACGTCCGCGTAGCTCAATTGGTAGAGCGACTTATTCCGGAATGAGGAGACCCGGCTTCGATCTCCGGCGTGGACAAAAATGACGGAGAAATTTACTTCGTTACAGGGATTAAAATCAAGGCTCTGTGCTGGCCACTCCACACACGATACGGAATTATCGTCAAACCACGCCGTAACAGTCCTTGCTTTATGGCTCGGTGCATTATCCTGCTGGTACTAACAAGGCATGGTTCCATAGTATTGCCACAGAGTTCGTAGGGCAAAATTGTCCAGAATATCGAGGTACACGTGCTGGTTAACAGGTTTGTCCACGATAACCAATGGGCCGGGATCATACCACGAAAAACACCCCCACACGAGTACACTGCCAACTCCAAACTTCATCGTAGAAACAGTTCACTGTGGTAAATAGCGTTCCTCCGGCTACCGCCATACACACACACTGCCATCAGACTGATGGATCATGTATTTGGATTCATCAGTCAGTAGGACTCGTTTCCATTGATCTTCGGTCCACGATAAATGTTCTTTACACCATGATAAACGACGAGTAGCATTCCGAGTGGAGATAAAAGGCTTATAAGCAGCCGCATGACCACGCTAACCCATGAAATGAAGTTCTCTGCGAATGGTACGTGTACATACCGAGGTTCCAGCATTTTTACTCACCTGTACACTGAGGTCTTGTGCAGTACTCCGTCGATTAGCTGTAACGACTCTCCTGAGTCTTCGACGTCTCTATCACTGATTTTATTTGGTCTGCCGGTACGTTTTGCAGCTTCAAGCACGCCATGGGTCTTCCACGTATTCAGTACATCCAAAACATTTGCCTTGAGTATGTTTAAACGCGTCTAGGTTTCTCTTATTGACAACCCACTAATATAAATCCCAACAATCTTTTCCTTCTCAAAGACAGTTCTCTCCCGCCACGACATTTTCACTCAGCCTCACAGTGCAATATGACCGCGGTCAGCTGCAGGCGTGTTTTTATAACGTTTGTAGCTGTACCGCGCATCTTAACAACGCAGCGGATCCGTACATTTGCCTTTGAAGGGGTGTCCTGTGATTTTTGTCAATATAGTGTATATTTTGCTCCTCTTGATGCCTATTTCATTCGGTTAATAAATTTTTATGTGCATCATATCTGCATCTGATTAAGAAATCCTCTCTTTCACGAGATGTACATAAAAGTACGTAATATAATTTTTGCACTTTTCGTGGTGAATTTTCCTGTAAGTGAAGTAAGCATCTATTCAAATTTATCACGCTTCCTGTAGCGCATGATAAATTCGAATAGACATGGCGTAAAGTGTAATTGAAAAAAAAAGCTTATCACATCTTCGATGTTTTCTGAATTTTCCAAACAATTCTAAGCGATTGTGTATTCACGGAGCGTTTGATATCGGATCGTCTTTCCCGTCAATACCCGTAAATCTGGAGGAATCCTTGCTTTGTTATGATCCCAATTTCCCCAGGAAGAGATGCTGAAAGTTCTTTGGTCATAAATTCAATATTGATCCATAATGCGAACGACCTGTGAAATGGAGATTTATAGCACGGACCCTGTTGAGAAAAAAATACGCCCAGGTAATTGTGATGTTCTTGAGATCAGCCATGCCGTATATCATGTAAGCGTGATCATTAACCACAGTGATTATGGCAGTTACAATATATCTAGTGATTCAAACCATCTCCCAGGTGTTAATTATTTTCTTCCTTCATCCTGCTATGCGATAAAGAGAGGTTTTAACACTGACTTTACATGTCATACCGTGTCACTGTACAAAATTGATATAGGATATTATCATCAATCACTTTTTCTCAATTGAAGGCCATTTTTATCAGTAAAAAATTATTCTAATATTACAAAACGTATTTTTCATCTGGAATAATAAATTATACACGGTGAAGTTTTGGCTCTGATTTCTTCCAAAACAGTTTTGTAAATGAATATAATAAAGTACGCACGCTCGATGAAGTCTTATCTTTTCTTTGCCTAAAAAATTTCGTTACCCAATAATGAATTATAACCGATGAAATAGTTTCTCTTGTTTGTTTAAAAAGAGCTTTGCAAATAAATAATAAATTATATCCAGTGGAGTCTTATCTTCTGTTTGTTTGATGATGTCTTATCTCTGCTTTTTTAATGCAAAGAGATCCTTGAAAGTAGAATGAATTAAAGTATCCTAAAAGATTTTGAGAACGAATTACGGCATCTGAAATGTGCTTAAACGAATAATGAAATACGGTATTTTTTTATTCGGAAGTTCCTCATCTTACATAGGATTTTCTAATTAAATATTCGTTAACGAATCAACAGCATACTATCTAAAATTTGAATTAAGCACAAAAAAACAAAGATTTCTCAAACTTACCTGGACAGACTTAACGAACATATCTTTAAATTGGTGGTTTCACGATATATGAAATTAACATAGAACTTTTTTGTACATAACACACCGAGAATTCAATGTATTGATGGAAACTAGGTGAGGGAATAAATGAAATCTTTGTATAACACATGTGTTCAGTTCCGAGAAATCGCATGAGCATGTTAATTCACGGTTTTGCGGATTCATTTTTAAGTTTAATATATTGTCGAAAGTTTGCTATCTTAGCATTGTGTTGTTTTCATCGTAAACATATTTCATGATTATGCGACTGCCAGCAAGGTATCATGGCGTCGGAACCGCGGGGGCAGAGGGAAGCTGCCCCCGCACTCATTTGCGTGCAGGGGAAAAACATCACATTTGTTGCTTCCCTTTTCTTCCTTTTTTTTACGTCTATAATCAAACATCGGATAAATATTTGAACTTTTTTTATTTACTGCCATCTAAAATTTCTTCTGATTAATTAAATGTTGTTTTCTATTTTTATTATTAATTTTATTTCAGGGCTTTCAGGAAAATATTATTTACTGAATAATTGGCTGGCTGATATGATACGAATTGTGTCCTGATTTTTAAAATACAGTAGTACATTATTCTTGGTATCTCTCTATTTTATAAAAAAGTAACTGCCGCCGCTGCAGCTGCTTTAGAAATTTCGCGACACTCTTGCTTTTCTAGCTCGCAGCGCAAAACGTATTGAACACAAAAATATGAAATTTACATCGTTTGTAGAGAATTATTTGGAGAACACGCTGAAATAAACCGTTTCTCGATTCTAGCGATACTTCAAGAGCTATTGTATTTCAAAGTTACGGTAAGCAAAAAAGTGCTATGAGGTCGCGTTTCGGACACACTAACAGCAACAGAACCACGAAACTTTGTAGGCATGTAGGGCCATGACCGAATTTTTGCACCTCGTCGCTCTTTTTTTGAATTTCGATTTATTTTACGAGAAATTAAATTTTTAAATTTCACAAAATTCTCTATTTCGCGATGGGATCCATTTAAAAAAACGGATATATGGCAAACTATAAATCATAACGCATTGCATTTTTTACAGCATAAACTTACAACTATCGTCCTTTTTTTACAAAAAAAAATTAAGAAAAAGTCACTTTCTGATTTTTGAGCATTTTTAAAAGACGCAAAGGAAAGAAACGAACGGCTTGTCTGTCTTCACGATAATCACAGAGGAGCGTTCTGGTCCCGTGAATTGTTGCTATGGTGACGCAGAGAGTTTGTTATGCATATGTTTTGTTGGTAAAGCTATCTCAGTTGTTTAAGGTGGACGTCAAGTACTTTTGCTTCCTATACTTCCAATGGAAAAACTACTGTACACCTTTTCTTCAAAATTAATGCGTTCCCAAGGATGAAAATTTGAAGATCGATTAAAATAGCTTCATTTTATAACTTGGAATACCTAATATTTTCTAATACAACCATAATTATGCAATGCAACATTTGTTTGTCTACTGACGTCATCAAAGTACAGGTCGTGCCATCTTTTTTCTGGACAATTAATGAGTTCCCAAGGATGAGAATTTGAACAGTTGTTTAAGGTGGACGTCAAGTAATTTTGCTGTACACATTTTCTTCACAATTAATGCGTTCCCAAGGATGAAAACTTGAACATCGAATAAAATAGCTTCATTTTATATCTTGGAAAGCTTAATATTTTCTAAAACATGACCATAATTATGCAATCGAACATTTGTTTTTCTCCTGACGTCATCAAAGTACAGGCCGCGCCATCTTTTTTCTGGACAATAAATGCGTTCTCAAGAATGAAAATTTGAGCATCGATTCAAATAGCTTCATTTTATAACTTGGAATACTTAATAATTTATAAAACATAGCCATAATTATGTAATCCAACATTTGTTTGTCTGCTGACGTCATCAAAGTACAGGTCGCGCCATCTTTTCTCTGGTTCCAACACCACCAAAGGAAAAGTTATTGATTTTTTATATAATTATGGTTATGCTTTAGAAAATATTAAGTATTCCAAATTATAATATGAAGTTGTTTTAATCGATGTTCAAATTTTCATCCTTGGGAACATAATTGTGAAGGAAATGTGTACAAAAGTGTTTCCATTGGAAATACAGGTAGCAAAATTACTTGAAGTCCACCTTAACGGTTCAGCATAACTTCTTACGGAAATGCTTTTTGGACCGCTTTTGTTTTCCTTAATGGTAAATTTAGTAAGTGCTATAAGTTCAACCGACTAAAGTCCGACCTTTCAAAAATTAACGACAGTAAAAAAACTCTGAAATTTCGGAATAACAATCCTTATTTGTTTAGACATACAATAATAATTGAAATTTAAATGAATTTTTCAGTTTTTATTTCATGTGATATACTTGGAGATTGGGCTGCAGGGCCCGATCACTACTCTGGAAACGAGCCTAGAGGCGCAGCCCCTAGTATATAATATTTTTATTACTTCGTTCCATATTTACTTCACCTTAGTGAGTAAGACGAGATATGTTTATATTTTATTGCTTTGGTTCTTGGATACTTTTTTGTGTTTATGACTCGATGACTAACTTTCCTTGTTTAATTCCTAACCTTCACTGTCATATTGGATATCATTGTACATATATATATATATATATATATATATATATATATATATATATATATATATATATATATATTAAGTATCTTATTCATGTAATTGCTAACTAGTGTTTAATCTGAAATCATGATATGATCTATGATAGGACGTCTTTTTCTATTTTGTTTTACTTTATTGTATTTATTAATATACGTTTACTTTGGGGATGTGAATTGCTATTTTGTATTGTGTTTTTTGATGTATATATATATCTGTGATTTTGTACCAATGGCTATTGGTGCACTCTTTTTGCTTTTTCTGCATATATTATCGTTGTGCTTGGTGTTATGGTGTGATCCATGATTAACGCTGTTGCTTTGTCCTGTTCATCTTAGTTTGTTTAATGTTGCATGATTGTTCAATGTACTGTACAGATATTCTTGTGATGTACATTTCTTGACTACATTAATTTGGTATATCATACATAGTTGTCCTATATAAATTTTTATTCTTTTTTCTTATACTATGTTTATCAGAGGTAATGTTGGCATATGTTAAGATTTATATATATTGTAATTGTACTGGTTATATGCCATCTACTTTTCTAATTACAGTTGTTTACAATCATATATCCTTCACTTTCCTGTATTTTTATGGTAATTTGTATCTTATTGTGATTTTTGTGCTTTACGTTCTTAGCCTGACACCCATTTCTTGAGGACAGGGGGCTCGTCAGGCCTTCTCATTAAAGCCGTTTTCCCTGGATTTTTCATGTCATCCATTTGCAGTGAATTATGGAGACATAAATTGCTTTTTATATTTAATGTCATCTACTTTATAATTTGGTTTAATTTGTGCAAGTTCATTAATTGCAGTTGATGATATGTTTATTGTAATGAGGTTATGACATATTAAGGATACATTACCGACATTGTATTTTGCTTTGGTTGGCTACTTAGCACAGTCTTACTGTGAAGAAGTATTGCTTGTGTTTAACTTTGTCATGTATAGTGTTACTGTAATGTATGGCGGAATATTTAATAAATCAAATGCATCAAACCATCTAGAATTCTGAATTTTTAATTCCATTCCTGATACACGGGTTAAACTGTGTTGGTTGCTTTGCCAGTTTGAGAGAGAGAGAAAAGAAGTTCACGAAAGTACAGGGTGTTTCAATAAGACCACCACCCAAAGAACCAACAGCTGTTTTCTTCTCACTCTACATAAAAACACGACGTTTAGTTCACAATCGACCCCTTGAGAAATGCGCGGGAGTGATTTTCCAGATGAGGCGATGACTCATTGTGACGCCACCCCATCCGCGTGTTTCACTCTGTTAATCTTCCAAATACGTGGCGTCAGTAAATAAACAAATGCATCGCTTTTTCCACGTTCCAGAGACGCATAGCAACCGAAAAATTGTGTTTCGGTCACCGCCGGGGAATTGAATTCGCGGATCTCTCGATATCTAGCCGAGCGCGTTAGCCTTACACCAAATGGAGACGTCTCAGTAGCTGAGCCCATCTTACGGATTTATGATGTCAGAAGCTGACTTAAAAAACAACAACACACATAGCATCGTGTATTGTCGGCCACCGTGGTGTAAGGATAACGCGCTCGGCTAGATATCGAGAGATCCGTGGATTCAATTCCCCGGCGGTGACCGAATAACAATTTTTCGGTAGCTATATGTTTCTGGAACGTGGAAAGAGTGATGTATTTGTTTATTTTACTGTGTCGTTGAACGTTGTTATGGATGGCAGTTTACACCGTTGCTGAGCGAATGTTTATTGTAAAACGTTATTGCATAACAAAGTGTATAAAAGTAACGCAGCGTGAATTTTTGGAGACGTTTGGGAAAAGAAAAGCACCAGATAAACGTTACATCGCCAGCTTAGCGAAGCAATTTGAAACCCCGGGCAGTGTTTTGAACCAATACAGTGGCGGACGTACTCCTTTAGCGGAAGAAAAAATCGAAGAGGTGAAGCACAGGCTTCTGGCATCACTGAAGAAGTCACTACGATGTTTGCCACATGAAACTTGGTATTCTGTTTCCAGTTGCCAAAGAGTTGTGAAGAAAGCGTTGCTTCACCTGTACCGTCTGACAGCTGTGCAAGAGTTGCAAGAACCGGAACTTGAAAAGCACGTGCCGTATTGTCACTGTTTCCCGACATTTTTACTCGCAATTCCGAACATTTTAGATTTCACATGATTTATTGGCGACGCATGGTTTCATTTGGAGCTTGCATGTCAATTCCCAAAACTCCCGCATCACGGCTACAGGTAATCTACATGAAATACATGAAACCCCATTACATCCTACAAAAGTCGGTGTTTGATGTGCTGTGTCCCGAACGAGCACATAAAACACCAACTTTTGTAGGATAATTGGGAATTTTCTTCAGGAGCGTAGTAAACTCTGCGTCATACGTGAACATTTTCAGACAATTTGTGGACCGATTAACCGACATGGATTTGACAACGGGGTACTTTCAACAGGATGGAGCGACATGCCACACGTCCCGTGTGAACATGAGTTAAATTTCTTCTTTCTTCGGTGATCGAGTAATCTCCAAAGCACTGTGGCCACCTCGTTCACCCGATTTGGTTCCTCCCGATTTTTTATTGTGATATTTAAAGTGTCGTGCTTACAGCAATAAGCCAAGCAACAACATTGCAGCAATCAGGACAGTTGATGAGGACATGCTCCGGAGGACCTTCGATAATATGTAGCGATTGTGTTTGGATGTCGGTAGAGGACATTTCCAGCACTTATTATGAATGGTGTTACATTCCCATGAATGTAGACTACATATCATGTTTCTAAGTAGAGTGTGTTGCTAAATATAACTCATTCTTGGGGGGACTACCTAGTGTAATGCCCTGTACTAGCATTATAGCTATCAACAGGATGAAAAGAATAGTCTCTTACAAAATACTAGTCTTATCGAAATACAGTTATCCTAAAATTCATTAAAAATATTGCATTTTTATAAGAAGAGCAGGTATAATAAAGACAGTTTTTCCTTAAACAAGGAAAAGGGAAAGAGATGGGGGGAGGGGGAGAGAAAGGAATGAGATAATTTTGCGTGTATGGTGTTTGATGTAAAACGGAAAAGCTGGGGTTCTTTTGGAATTCATGCTGATATGAGGCGATCAAATAACTACGCTTTAACATTATTTATAATGTGAGTAAAATGTTTTATATCGAAGAACCCTATCATGTAAATATGAAATTAAAATGCTTTAATAATGTGGACTTTAACGATATAATCGTGTTATCTACAGATTGTTCAAATGATGTCATCGCTTCATGTTTTATATCACCAATGCGTTTTATGATCTGACCAAAAAATGAATATTTCGACCCCGTGTTCAAAAAACAATTCCGACACTCCTGCAAAAGGTCAAGTGCTTTTACTTCAAACAAGTTGTAGGAGGAAATGATTTGAGGAACGGAAACCCGGTACATGCAGAAGTTCGAGGATTGAAAGTCTCCGAACATTTCCATAATCAAACACTGATGTCACAATAAAGTATAACTACTATGAAAAGCAGTGACAACACTGTTCTCACTTAAATTCATGTACATGCATGCGTAGGTTGAAGCAGTTAGGTCTAAAATAGCGAAATAAGAATATAAACAGAATTAACATTAGCGGTAAGACTCACCTCACTTACAGTAGATTAGACTTATTTCTTGTGAAGGTCATATTACTTCGCCATAGTAGTTTAGTACTTGTAAAATGAAACAGGAGATTCACGAATTGAATAAAACAAAGTTTCAAGTTAACATTTAGCTACTATGAAAAAATGATCGATGAAAATGGCGATTAAAACATGAAAGTTAAAAAACCAAAGGAATGAAAACGATAAAAAGGACCCAACTTATTTAATAATCGCAACACACTACAAACGTATTTTGGCACGACTTTTGCCTTCTTCAGTGGATTCATATAAGTGTACATGGGCACTAAGTCCTCGTTAACGATCTTCAAATGACTGCTGAGATACAACACTGTGTCGTAACCCCTTCAACCTTCATCGTCGCAGATAATGGATAAAAATTGAATGTCACTGCGCAAGCCGCTCGAGGCGTCATCTGTGGTATTATGTTCCTGATCGTCCCTCGTAACCTTGCGGTCACGACCTTTGAATCTGTGTTTCCTCATTTTTTGAAACAGACTAATTTTCGTATTCAATCCAATGTCGCCATGCAAGAGGAAGTTCAAGTGGCGAATTAGTGTTACAGCATGTGTTCTTTAATTTGACCAGGGCTTCAGATGAAATGATTTGTCTATGAGTCCTGTGAGATGTCAAGAGTTTAATATGTTTCCAACCAGGTTCTGATTGATTTTCTATGCAATGTTGTATTAAAGCTGTTTTGGCTTTTTTTCTTTGTCAATCATGAATATGTTCCTTCAATCTAGTAAGCAGACGCCTTTTAGTACATTCTATATAAATTGAGGGATGTAAGGTCAGGTGATGCGTAACATCACAGCCTCTCCTTGACAAATGTCAACCCCGCCTTCTCGTGGTACATCCTGTTCCCACTAAAGGGGCTCTGGCGACCGCCGATAGCGGTATAACTATACCATCGGGATTAGAGGAAATTCTATCCCACACTCACCAACCCGCTTGGCCAGCGTGGTGAGTTATGGCCAAACCCCTCCTAAAATGATTCCACAACTTAAATCTTGGCCCTCAGTCTCCGGCAGCTGGAATGTACCTAGCCAAGGCAGCGGCCAGTGCGACATGAAGGCAGAGGGTGCTAAGAATCCCCGGAGGACCGGACTAGGCTGCCATCTGATGCTGACCTTGGCTACGTACAACGGACGCTCCCTATCTTCTGATTCAAGGCTTCTTGAATTGGAAGAGGAACTACAAAGGATCAAGTGGGACATCGTGGGGCTAAGTGAGGTAAGGAGAAAAGGAGAAGATCTCATCGAACTGAAAAGTGGACATCTCTTCTACTATCGTGGGACAGATACTGGCAGAACTAGTGGTGTAGGATTTATAATAAACAAGAAACTGAAGGAAAAAGTTGTAGACGTTGAAAGTTCCTCTGACAGAGCTGCACGACTTATTATCCAACTCTCAAAAAGATACCAGGTTCAGATTATTCAAACTTATGCACCCACCACCAGTCATCCTGAAGAAGAAATTGAAGAATTTTATGAGGAAATTTGTCATCTAAATAATAAAGGTAAGCAGCACTTGAAAATAATTATGGGAGATTTCAATGCAAAAATAGGGCAACGGCAACAGAATGAAACTTCAGTAGGTAAATTCGGTCACGGCAACAGAATGAAACTTCAGTAGGTAAATTCGGTCACGGCAACAGAAACCAGCGTGGAAATACTCTCGTTGAGTTTGCAGAGGCAGAAGGGTTTTTCATCTTGAACTCCTTCTTCAAGAAAAAGCCACACAGGAAATGGACATGGAGACATCCAAATGGGGCGACAAGTGAAATTGATTTTATTATGTGTAACAAAATATTCGTCATAGAAGACTGCAGTGTGCTAAACAAGTTCAACACAGGTAGTGACCATAGATTGGTGAGATGTAAGATGCACCTCAACACCAAACTTGAACGTGGCAAGCTCATAAGACAAACAAAATCTATTGACATAACCAACCTTAAAAAACACCATAATACCTTCAAGTTGGAACTGAAGAACAGGTTCTCTGCTTTAGAAGGCCTAACATCGGAAAAAGTGGACATCTCTGAAGTTAACAGAAAAGTAACCAAAGCTCTTATGGAAACAGCAACAAAATTAGCTGGGTCTAAGAACAAGTTGCATGTAAACAAATTATCAGGAAAAACAAAAATGTTGATGCAAAAAAGAAGAGAGATGAGGACAACTAAAGAAGATGTGACTTCCAAAGTGGAATATATAGAGCTATGCAAGACAGTAAGAAAAAGTATCACTGAAGACGTAAGAAAATTCAACTGTGAACTAGTGAGGAAAGCAATTGAAAACAACCAAAGCCTAAAGATAGCAAAGGGACATCTCAGTAAGGGAAGAAAACAGATTATGGCACTGAGAAAAGAAGATGGTTCTGTAACAAGAAATAGAGGCGAAATTTTGACAAGAGTGAAAGATTTCTACTCCAAATTATATGAAAGGGATGATACATGCACTCCAGACATCATGAAAGATACCAGTACCAGAGTTCCTCCAGTCCTTCCAGCAGAAGTTGCACATGCAATCAAGAACATGAAGCGGGGAAAAGCTCCAGGAGAAGATGGAATTACTGTAGACATCATACAAGAAGCAAGTGGAGAAATTGAAACAGTACTCGCCCAAATTTTCACTCGATGCCTTAATGAAGGAAAGATTCCTGAGGATTGGAACACCGCTACAATGATCCTGCTACATAAGAAAGGTGACATTGAGGATCTCGGAAACTACAGACCTATCAGCCTCCTATCAGTAGTTTATAAAATCTTCACTAAAGTTCTTTCACACCGCTTGAAGGTAACACTGGACATGGCTCAACTGAGAGAACAAGCTGGATTCAGGAGTGGCTACAGCACAATAGATCATATCCACGTACTGAGAGAACTAATTGAAAGAGCGAGGGAATATGAACTTCCATTGTGCATGGCTTTTATCGATTATGAAAAAGCCTTTGATTCGGTGAAACCATCAGCAGTTACAATGGCTCTGAAAACCTGCGGTATTGAAGATGCATACATTAATATTATTAATAACATATATGAAAATGCAAGTGCAAAGATTCGGCTGTTTGAAAATACAACACACATAAAAATTGGAAAGGGAGTGAGACAAGGTGACACCATATCTCCGAAGCTCTTTAATGCCACATTGGAGGGTGTTTTTCAGTCGCTGAGCTGGGAAAACAAAGGGATCAAGAATAATGGAGATTATCTAACCCACCTTCGTTTTGCTGATGACGTAGTCATTTTTGCAACTACCCCATCAGAGCTACAGAGTATGATCCAGGAACTTGCTGACAAGAGTAAAGAAGTGGGATTAAAAATGAACTTTCAGAAGACAAAAGTGATGTTCAATGCTTTTACAAGAAATGAAGATTTATGGATTGATGGAGAAAAGCTGGAGATAACAGACACGTACGTTTATCTTGGACAGCAGATATCAAGTGAGGGTCACATTGATGAAGAAATTAATCGGCGTACAAAACTTGCCTGGAGAGCTTTTGGAAGAAACAGCATAATTTTCAAGAGCAATATGCCATTATGTCTTAAAAGAAAAGTGTTTGATCAATGCATCCTTCCAGTGCTTACGTATGGTGCAGAGACGTGGACCTTAACTAAAAGAGATATACAAAGATTGCAGACAACTCAAAGCAGCATGGAGAGGTGCATGCTTCGTGTAACCAGGAGAGATAAGAAGAGGAACTCGTGGATCCGAAAAATGACAAGAGTGGAAGACATCATGATCAGAGTTAAATCCCTGAAATGGCAATGGGCTGGACATACTGCCAGAAGGACAGATCATCGATGGATAGCCGAAATTTTAGATTGGATTCCAAGGGACAGGAAAAGACCCAGAAGAAGACCACATGGGAGATGGGTGGATGAAATTCGAAAGTATGCAGGGGTAACATGGAGGAGACTGGCACAAGACAGACTGTTGTGGAGGAAACTTGGGGAGACCTTCGTCCAGCAGTGGATTGATAATGGTTGACAATGATGATGATGATGATATAAATTGAATTTTGTTGATTGTCGCCAGTCTTGGTTTTAATGGCATATACCCTGACCGTCCAAGATGGATTTTTTTATTATTATTTGATGTTAATGATGAGCCATTATCTATAACAGTTTCGGCCAGATTTGTTTCATTCGAAGTACATTTTTTCTTTACTAGGCTACTCAATGGTGGTAAGTATGGGAATGAAGCATACGATTTATGCATGTTCCGGCGTTATGTTAATGACTTCCTGATATTTTGGAAGCGTACGAGGGACAAACTTGATATATTTATACAGGCCTTTTTTAATACTTACCCAACCATCAAAGCAACTCTCGAAGAAGAAGTAGATAAAAGTTTTCACTATTTAGACTTAAACTTATTTAGAAAGCACGATTCCATAGTTTTAGCTGTTTATCCGAAACTAAGCTTTGTACCTGCATTAATTTTATGACTATTTCATGACTCCGTACATTCTTGCAGATATAAGACAGTCGCTTTCTATTATTATATTAACAGAGCAATAATGCAATGCTCCACAACATAATTTGAACTCACAGAAATACAATGGATTAAAAATGTTGCAGAACATCTTGGTTACAATGAAGGACTGATAATTTCAATATACAATAATATTAAGAATAATATAAACCGCACGAAAGAAGGGAACATGTATAAATCTTATGCTTCATTCCCATACTTACCACCACTGAGTAGCCTACTAAAGAAAGAATGTACTTCGAATGAAATAAATCTGACTGAAATTGTTATAGATAATGGCACATTATTAACATCAAATAATAATAAAAAAATCATACTGGATCGGTCAGGGGCATATGCCATTCCAACCAAGACTGGCGACAATCAACATGATGCAATTTATATAGAATGTACTAAAAGGCGTCTGCTTACTAGATTGAAGGAGCATATTCATGATTGACAAAGAAAAAAGCCAAAACAGCTCTGATACAACTTTGCATAGAAAATTAATCAGAGCCTGATTGGGAAAATATTATACTAGTGACGTCTCACAGGACTCATAGACAAATCATTACATATGAAGCCCTAGTCAGTGAGAAATTAAAGAACAAATGCTGTAACACTAACATCAAACAGAGGCTCTTTCTACGTTTAAAAGTGAGTCACGGAAAATTCTCATTGGCCGCCACCGGGAATCAAACCCAGGGTGTTCTAGTTACACGCCGGATATGCTTCCACTGCACCACATCGGCCTCGAATTCTTCCAGACTCACACACACTAACTTCCAAACCAATTTGGCAGATTGCTTCTTAGAGCCCCGCACAATGCTGGGGATTTACCGAAGATGGTAAGCAGCAACAGAAGAAATAATAATAAGACGAATGAATAATTAATACAGATATTTGACGTGGACCAGGAACATCAAACAGAAATCATCGATCTTTCCACGTTTATAAGTGAGTCACGGAAAAATTCTCATTGGCCGCCACCGGAAATCGAACCCAGGGTCTTCCAGTTACGTGCCGGAGACTCACAGACACTAACTGCCAAGCCAATTTTGCAGGTTGCTTCTTGGAGCCCCGCACAATGCTGGGGATTTGCCAAAGATGGTAAGCAGTAACTGAACAAATAATACTAAAGAAAGAATGTACTTCGAATGAAATTTGTTCAGTTGCTGCTTACCATCTTTGGTGAATCCCCAGCATTGTGCGGGACTCCAAGAAACAACCTGCCAAATTGGCTTGGCAGTTAGTGTGTGAGAGTCTGGAGGAATTCGAGGCCGCTGTGGTGCAGTGGAAGCATATCCGGCTCGTAACTGGAAGATCTGGGTTCGATTCCCGGTGGCGGCCAATGATAATTTTTTCGTGATTCACTTATAAACGTGGAAAGAGCGATGACCTCTGTTTGATGTTCCTGGTCCACGTCAAATGTCTATATTAATGGTGTAACACTAATTCGCCACTTGAACTTCCTCTTGCATGCTGACATTGGATTGAATACGAAAATAGTCAGTTTCAAAAATTGAGGAAACACAGATTCAAAGGTCGTGAACTCAAGGTTACGAGGGACGATCAAGAACATAATACCACAGATGCTGACTCGAGCGGCTTTCGCAGTGACACTCAATTATCCATTACCTACGACGATGAAGGTGGAAGGGGGTACGACACACTGTTGTATCTCAAACACTTGAAGATCGTTAATGAGGGCTTAGTGCTCAGGTATACTTATATGAATCCACTGAAGAAGGCAAAAGTTTTGCCAAAATATGTTTGGATGTGTGTTACAATGATGAAATAAGTTGGGTCCTTTTTATCGTTTTTATTCCTTTAGTTTTTTAACTTTCATGTTTTAATTGCCATTTTCAGCGACCATTCTTTCAAGCTGAATGTTAACTTGAAATTTTGTTTTATTCAATTCGTGAATCTCCTGTTTCATTTTACAAGTACTAAACTACTATGGTGAAGTAATATGACCTTCACAAGCAATAAGCCTAATCTACTGTATGTGAGGTGAGGCTTACCGCTAATGTTAATTCTCTTTATATTTTTATTTTGCTATTTTGGATCTAAGTGCTTCAGCCTACGCATACATGTACATGAATATACGTGACGAAAAGAATTGTCACTGCTTTGAATAGTAGTTGTTCTTCAATGTCAATAGCCACCTAATGTACACGACATGCTATATCGCATTTAGGACTAGATGAACATTAATGTCACAAATTCAGATTATATGTTCCGCCTTGTGTCATCCTCATGAATGCTTTGGGCCTTATTTTCAGAAACACTGACAGGTAACTAAAAGAGTACAGCAAATGTAGCTTTCTTTACTAGGCATACGTCCATTGTTCCGTAGACGAATGTCGTATAACATAACCTAAAAATACCCAGATTCAAATTTCACAAAACTCAAAAGCTGGTGTCGCTACCCGAAGAAAATAACGCAAGACTGTAAAACATATTCACAGCTGTCACCTAATTTCCTTATTTTTTCCCGGGTGGCGACATCAGTTTTTCAGTTTTGTATAATTTGAATCTAGGTATTTTTAGGTTATATTATACAGGCTGTCCGAAAAGTCTTTCCCTGATTACAAACGTCCTTCATATCCGCTGTATGTACGTTACAGATGTGAAACTGGTGCCAAAATGTTGGAAAACTAACCAAGTTTTTTTGTTGCAGGTTTCCGCAACGTGACAAGGAAACCGGAAATTCAGTGTCATGGAAACCTGAAATGCAACGTGTCAAGGAAACCGGAAATTCAGTGTCAAGGAAACCGGAAATGCAACGTGTCAAGGAAACCGGAAATGTTCACAAATCATGAACAAAACTTTTTGGCATCTGTAATTCACGTGAGGCACTACGCACTGATTTATTGGGACTTCGCACAAAAGACTGTCTCACTGATTCCACCCTTTCAGCTGAGGTTGATGGTCGGTAAGTCTGCAACAGATCCTGTGGTCTTCAACGACTTAATGCTCTTGACATCGGGCGGCTTCTTTCCATACGTTATTTGAAAGTTCCTTTGCACTGTTATTGGTGACCGGGTGTCGTGATACCACAGGACACACTGAGATTTTTCTTGATTTGTGAACATTTCGGGTTTCCTGGACACTGACACTGCTACACTACAGCCACGCTGCGGGAACCTGCAACAAAAAACTTGGTTAGTTTTCTAACATTTTGGCACCAGTTTCACATCTGTAACGTACATACAGCGGATATGAAGGACGTTTGTAATCAGGGAAAGACTTTTCGGACACCCTGTATCATTTTCCTTTTCCCTGTTGTTCTATGCTTTTTTGCAGCATTTTGCGCATTTGATTTTAAAAGCTGGGGTAAGTAGGTAGTAGTGTAAGATTTTCTGGCTTGTTTAATATAGTGCGCGCGTCTGTGTGTGTGTGTGTGTGTGTGTGTGTGTGTTTTTCTGCTTTTAATGCCAACCTGGTGGAAGCAGGAGTTTCGTTTTCCGTGAAGGACTGAATTTCTTTCGTGATCTCTTTATTTTCTTCCAAGAGTCATCTTCACTTTCTTTTGTTTTTTACCGGAGACATTTCGGAAACTTTGCGAGTTTAACAATTCCTCCTGGTATCGGGTATCAAAGCCCCGTTATCTCACCGATAATCTCCGGGCAGGTAGTTTTTTCATTACCGGTTCATTACTTCAACTGGGCTCGTCTCCAGAGATTGTTTGTGATGAGGAGTAAAGAAAAGAGAGTCAGTCCGCCGGGGAACTTCACTTACATCAGCTGCAAACAAAGATGGACGCCTAGCTATAATTGAGTTGTTTGTTGCCTTTCTTTTTTGAAACTAGCTGTAATGAAGCAACTGCTATGTATTGTTATAGTATTTCTTCAACGACGTGGGAGCAAATTAAGTTTTAACGGATCCAGTGCTGAAAACAGTTCTTTTTTTTTTTAAATATAAGAAGGAAAGAAAGAAAGATTTGAAACAGTTGGGAAAGATTTAATACAAAGATATAATTTTTAAGATTTGATTGATACTGATTTCTATTTTCTGTTTGTTTAAACGTCATGTTTCAGAGTCGTTTCATAAATGCATAATCCAAGGACAAATCCTTTTAAAGAAGATTACTTAATTATGCCTAAATTTTTTCATGCTTGTTAATTTTTATTTGAACTCAAAAACCAAGCTTCTTTCAGAATGGGTGAAAAATATTCCCTCTTTTACTGACAAAATGGATTGCGTCGCAACTGTGATTGTGTCGTCGTCCAAAATTAACAGCAAAATTGAGTGAGCTAAGGACTGAAACTCACATGTTTTTATGTGGATGCACTTCTACGATCAATAGCTTTTGCGCATTGCAAGTTTTAACTTCATTGTAACCGAACTCCTGGTAAGAAAATACTGGACCTTGCAGGAAAAAATAGACGGCTTAGGTAGTAAAACTTTTAAATCTTGAATGAATGTTAATGGAGCTCACATGTTTCTGAAAAATGAGCTCTGTAAATGATGTTTATAATTTTTAAAGGGATTCAGCACACTAAATAAGTTATATCTGGTACAAATTTACATTGTTCAAGATACCATCAATTCTTAAAGATGATATTGAGGATGATGCTTAGAAAAGATGCTGCCTACGATAGTTATCACGACGATGTGTGCAGAAAAATTACTATTATTAGAGTGTTGAAAGTTTACCATTTCCCTCTGCATTTGCTTGATCTTTCACTATAATTGCTAACCCTCTCCATTTGCTGTAGGTCACCTCCTGCGCATCGTTATCAAAAACTGGTCACGTCTTACGTCTTACCTGGATCGTCTGGTATTTCGTTTCGAAAGCATGTGATGTGAGGGAATTTAAAACATCAGAAATGGAAAAGGAAATCTTAAATTTAAAGAGTTTTTTTGGAACTTTATTTACAGAATATTTCCCACAGGATGGATTGGTAGCCCAAAGATGTTGTTTTGGACAGGCGTTTGCTGCTACGAAACCAAGTGCTGATTTTTGCCGGTCTTGCAAATACAGGTCCTATTAGATATTAGCTTCCCAAAACAGACGTTTTGCATCTACTAAAGGTGAAACATAGTGGATAGAGTCTCAAAATGAGAAAACAAAGACATCAAGAACAAAGCCTATAATCCTGAACGTTCGTTGAAGCTTGCAGACTTTCTCCTTCAAGTTTAGATTTGTCAGTGTCTCATCAACTAAATCTGCCTCGTCCAACAATTTTGTGATTTCGAAATGGGTATCACTTTACGAAATTCACCACCCAAACCATGGTGGATCCAAATCTGTTTTCATCCTAGCTTCCTTTACCTTCGTTCGAGATGAGATGTTCTCCAACTTTCTTTCTTAATCCGAAGCAACTGGAATGTCTATAAGCGCCATTTGTTTTCATTTGGATTCTCTGTCCAAATGTTGCATCAAAATTCCATCACGTAACCATAAACTGATTACAGAATTCTGCCGTTTGTTGTTACTAAAACACATCCAAGTTTGATTCTGTTGACACTTTAATTGCATGACGGTTAAATCGTTGATTTGGAATTCCTCTTCAATAGTATCGTTTCAAACTCTGCGATCCAACATAACTAATATTTGTAATTTTATTCTATCCGAATATTACATTGTGTAACACAATTTTTGTTCCAGGGTAGAAACAGCTATTTCCTGCCACATGCAAAACATAAAGCAAATGGCTAATATTCTCCTCAAACTTTACTTTTGTAACCACGACAGTGATACTTTGAAATTTACCTATTTGTAATGAAGAAACGAGCAAATTTGAGTCTTTTCGTTCACATAAAGTACAATAAAAACAGCATATGAATAAAAATTAACATTGTATTCGTACTATACTTATAGAAAAATGACCACAAAATATTTAGAAGTAAATTGTCTTTTGAGATTTACCACTATACTGTAAATCACTTTCACGCATAAGCCTCTCAAATGTAGTATCACATGATGTTCTCGTCGTGGCGTATATTAGAGGTTAGATAGGATATAAAGGCTGCGAAGCCTAGAGAATGCACAAATAAAAGTCAATTAAATATACACAAATAAAAGTCAATTAAATATAAACAAATAAAAATCCATTAAATATACACAAATAAAAATCCATTAAATAAACACAAATAAAAGTCAATTAAATATACACAAATAAAAGTCAATTAAATAAACACAAATAAAAGTCAATTAAATATACACAAATAAAAGTCAGTTATAAAAGGCATTAAGATATGTCGATGCTTTCGGTGCGGAAAGAACACGAGCGGATTCGCTTCTTTCGATTAAGAGAATCAGTCTGACGAGCGATGATCACGGCATAACGCAAGCAGGTCTTCTAGAGTCTTCGCTGTTCTGATTCGAAGAACTTCGATTCAATCGCCTGCTAGCGTTTTCATGACAACAAGAATGAGCATATGGAAGGGAATGGACCATTGGTTTGCGCAGCGGTTCGCTCAGAAAACAGAAGACTTCGACTAGCTCAGTCACTCCCATGCTTTCGCCTGCAATAGCGCGTGTTTCGCGAGAGTTGTTTCAGTTTGTGTGAAGTGTCAATGAATTAAAATCAGTGATATTATATCTTAAATTCGTATCTTTGTTGGATTCAAACTGTTTTGATAAATTTTGTGAAATCTTCCCTCCTGAACATCTACAGTCAGAACATAAAGTACTCTGTGCTTCAAATTTGATACAGCTCGACTAAAAAATGAACTGAAGGTGTTTCCTTCCCTTGTTGAATCCAAAAATATCAGTAAGATACATTACTTGTTACATAAAGTTGAATAAATTGGACACAGTGTTTAGTGAGGTGTACAAATTAACACACCTAATATTAAACTTTCCATCAACAACTGCAACCATCGGAAGAAGTTTTTCTGTATTAAAAGGAATCAAGATCTATCTTAGAGCCACACAAGGACATGTACATTCGAGCAACTTGGATGGTTTGTCAATAGAGGAAACCATTCGTTATAAATATGAAAAAGTACTCGGAAGGAACATTTTTCTGAAAACGTAACACTCAAGTCCACACAAAATGAAAGAAGAATGGAGTTCATGTACAAATAAAGTATTCAGAAGAAGAATGGCGTTCATGTACAAATAAGTGTTCAAATCCTAATCCTCATAATTATTTGGTATCACGTTATCGATAGCATGTACCTAAAATTTTGAAAAAGTTATTTCTGTTACTTAACAATTAAAAAATTAAACTTTGCAATTTACAAAAACAGTACTGAGAGAAGAGGGGGTGGGGGTGGTCCAGGTCTCGGACCCAAGATACACCATTGTGTTCTCGTTACATTGTCCTTGGTAGCGACGTACGAAGTCCAGTATATCCTAGTGAATGCGCTTGCCTTACTCCTCTGAGTACGCTCTCATGTTATCCTTGAAATTATGAAAATGAGTATTAAGGATATGGACTTTAAGGGACATCCTGCATCCTCTTTTGCTGTAGTTCCTCATCAGAGTCACAACTCGCTCCACATAGTTTTCGGTCTTGTGATTGGCCAAGAAGCCCCTAATGACTGCGACAAAGCTGTTGCAAGTCACTTTCTCCTTTTTAGTGAGTACTGGAGAATCCCTTGCCTTGAGGGATCATTTTTATCTGTGGCCCGACGTAGAAACCTGCTCTGGCCTTTTCCTCAGACCGTTTAGGGAAGAGATCTTGCAGGTACTCGAAGGCTACCGATTTCTTATCTAGACCAGTGACAAATTGTTTCATAAGGCCCGATCCAATTTGATGTGCTGTGGTGTATCAGCATCTTCCGGACATCCAAAACCGGCTCCTACATGACGTTGTTCTTCCCCACGGAGAACTCTGTCCGCTGTGCCAAGTCTTACCTGTGCTAGTTGGTCTTGGTGTCCTTCTGCCAAACGCAAAGATAGCAAGTAAACTTGGTAAAACCGCCTTGGCCCACCAGTAATTCCACCATTTTAAAGTCTCCGATTACCTCTCAGCCGTAATCACCACACTTTCGTGTGTCTAGCAAGCTCTTCATGCTGTTCAAATACTCTTTAAGGTGCACCGAGTGAGCTAGGGAAAGAGGCAAGTACTTGTTCCCGTTTTGGCGTAATACTATTTCCAGGCCCCTGGATGAGCTGCCAATAAAAATGTGCTACTTGGTCGGGTAACAGGCGATTCAGATTGTCTTGAACAGACCGGTCACATTATGGCAGAAGCAGAGCACATCTTGAGAGGCGAAGAAGCTACAAAATCTTGGCGACGCTACCTCTGCTCTGCTGCAGCTGCCTAGATCAACTATAATACATCTTAATTTGAAGTGAAAACGCCTAAGAGCAACAATCGAGCAATCGCGACCTAGTAGGCCACATAAAGATGACAGAGCGGGACCGATTTGTGCCGAAGAGGTTGTTGAGACAACATCGCCTATTTCCAGTTGCAACGGAGAACAACGCTCACCGCCTAGACCCAAAATGCCTCTGGAAACAACGCCAGCACTGCAACGGATCGTCGAGAGCTGAACGCAATGGGTTTCCACGGCTAAGCAGCACACACAAGCCTAACATCAACATGATCCTGACCCAAAGAGTCGGTTGGATTGATGCAAAACTCTGCGCCAGTTAACGCTGGAGAAGTGGAAAATCGTTCTGTGGAGTGATGAATCACGCCTCACCATCTGACAGTCCGACGGACCAGTCTGGGTGTTGAGGATGCCAAGTCAACGCCACCTGCCGAACAGTGTTGTGCGAACTGTGAAGTTTTATGACGAGGGCATCGTGCTATGGGGCTCTTTTTCATATTTTGGGCTGGGGCCCTATTCCAGTGCCCGAAAATCTTAATACCGCGGCGTATAATGGCCTTCTCGAGAATTCTGTGTTTCCAACGTTTGTGACGTATATTCTAAATTAACTTTCCTTTTTAGTTTCTTTTCCTATGTAAATCTTGAGATTGTTCTCAGTTATACTCAACATTTAACGTGATATCTTTTCTCTCAAACGAATACTGTTGGCAACACAATTGAGGTAGAATGAACGTGACGTATGCCTGTTATGAGATAAGAACGAGAGATATAAACTACGATACAACAGTTGCTTGTGGTGGTGAGTGGTGGAAAGTGAAATGTGGAGCGTGGAGTGTTGATTTGTGTTATGTGATTTCTATACTATCCCGAAGTGCTATAACCTGTGCTGGAGAAATAAAAGTCAATTTCTGTAAGTTTGACTTCTGTTTTAAATGTTTCGTCTGGCCGTTAAGGTTTAATTTAGGAACTATTTCATCGTATAGTTATGTTTTTAAAATAACGTATCAGTACGAAAAGGCATTTACGTTATACGTTTTAACAACAATTCAGTGAAGGAACTACGTTGCGCAATGTAACAGTAATGTTTCAGGAACCTTACGGTTACGTCAAAATGTCATCAAACGTTACATAACTTTGAAACGTAACCGATACGTTACAGTGAAATATCTTTGTAACTTCAACATACATGTTACTGTTACGTATTTGAAAGATATCTGTGACATCATCATGTTACTGTTACGTATTTTACGTTGAACATTATAGTTTTAATAAACTTTGTAAATTCACAATAAAAAATATTACACTCGACAGGTATTTCAAAAGCAATAACAGTTGTATTACGAGTTGTTTACGTTTTCACAGGTTCAACGCAGTCCGCTGTCCATTGGGAAGTGGTGGCGTTTGTATATTGATAACAAAAAAACTAAAAATCGGTCCCAAATGAGGGTGTCGAATTTCTGTTATAAATGTGGGATAGACTATATTTCAGCGAAAAAAAGAAAGAAAATCAAATTCGTCATTTCTCTAAATACCTACCCAATATGAAATTTCTCAGCTTCAAGTTAAAAAAAACATGCTGATATAGTATACTAATACAACAACACAGCCATCTACTTAGATTTTAAAAAACGCTTTTTAGAATTTTAAAAATATTATAATCAAAACAATTACTTACTTTCAGATGATCTTGAATCACCAAAAAAAAAAAAAAAAGAAAAAGAATGAAATATTAAATCAACTAACTAGCTAACTGGAATACGACAGTATCACCAAAGAATATCCCAGTAGCACCTGGAAATACGACTACGAGGAAGTTTCGGTGAAATGGCATAAATGCGCATGCGCATCTACGCTGTTGCCAAACCAAAAATCTTAAATATCGCCGGAATGTAGCATCAAGGTAGCAATTATGTACAATGGAAACTATAAAACAGTAGTATCGGTGAATGCTATTTTTTAAGTAACCGTAATGTACAAAGAGGTATGTTCCAAAATGGATGTTGCTGAAACGTAATTTTAAGATATCTCTCAAAGTGTAACGAAAATGAGAGATTGTAACATTTTTGATACATACCGGAAATGTGGGCTGCATGGGTGCCCTCGTTCAGAAAGCGAGATCAGTGCAGGAAAGGTTTGGTGAGATGGGTGTAAAATAATTCAACTGGCCTGCACACAGCCCCGATTTCAACCCACGGAACACCTTTGGCATGAATTGGACGCTGACCGCGAACCAGATCGAGACGCCCGACATCAGTGGCAGACTTTGTAGTGTTTTTCAATGTTTAAAACGTGTATATTTAGCTTATGGATTACTACGTAAATTTCGAGCTTCTTATTCACTCATTTTAAGTGAAACAGGAGTCACTCAAATAAAGTTCAAGAAAGAGTTACTTACAGTTCGTCTTTTATTTAGCCAAAACACTTCACTAATTAAGAACTTTTAGGTAATTATTCCAAAAGCAACAATAATTCGAATTAGTTTATTAAAGTGAGTTAGTAAACATAATAGTAAATTAACGAACTCTAACACGGAATTTATATCATCACTCAAACATGCAAACTTCAAGAACATACCGCTGCAGCGTAAGACAGCCTCCAGGAATACTGCACAACACTTTATCTGCTAGCTCCATACATTATATCTCATTCTTAGCTTGTCAAACATGTATGTCATTCACCGTTGACTTCGAGACTACTGCCAACATACCATTCAGTGAGTGAGAAAATATAACGTTGAGGTTGAAACAGTAAAAGAGAACAAACTCAAAAATTACAAAGAGAAAAACAACTAAAAATGAAGGTTGAATTAGAGAATAAACAAAGACATCGCTCTTTCTACGTTTTAGCAGCACACATCGGTGACCGAAAAACAATTTTTCGGTTGCTGTGTTTTGCTAAAACGTGGAAAGAGCGATGTTTTTGTTTATTCACTGACGCCACGCCACGTATTTAGAGGATTTTCATACTTAAATAATAGTATACGTCATAACTTGACTAATGTTCTTGTTGCAGAATTGAAGGCAATTCCAGCAACAAAGTGCCAAAGTCTAGCGGAAAGCCTTTCCAGCAACAAAGTACCAAAGTCTAGAGGAAAGCCTTTCCAGCAACATAGTACGAAAATCTAGTGGAAAGCCTTTCCAGCAGCAAAGTACCAAAATCTAGTGGAAAGTCATTCCTGCAACAAAGTACTTAAATCTTGTGGAGAGACTTTCTAGTAACAAACTACCAAAATCTTGTGGAAAGCCTTTCCAGCAGCAAAGTACCAAAGTCTAGTAGAAAGCCTCTCCAGAAGCAAAGTAACAAAATCTAGTAGAAAGCCTTTCCAGCAGCAAAGTATTAAAATCTGGTGGAAGCCTTCCCAGCAAAAAAAAATCTAGTGGAAAGCCTTTTCAGCAGCAAAGTACTAATATACGCAGTACTGTAAATGTTATAGATGCATATATCAAATTTTCAAAAAATCTGGTGGAAGCCTTTCCAGCAACTAAGTACCAAAATGTAGTGGAAAGCCTTTCCAGCAGCAAAGTACCAAAGTCTAGTAGAAAGCCTCTCCAGAAGCAAAGTAACAAAATCTAGTGGGAAGCCTTTCCAGCAAAAAAAAAAAAAAAAAAAAAAAATCTAGTGGAAAGCCTTTCCAGCAGAATAGAATTTATGATAGCAGCAAAGGTGGACCAACTCGATTTTATTTTTTTTCCTATTACAAGAAGTTTCTGGAAAGGCAAATGTCAGGATACTTTTAATGAGGTAATGTATGCTTTGATCAAAAGAGGCTGCATACTATGCGTTGCTAGCTGGTTGGCGGTCCATGTAAACTACATTTAAAATACGTTAGCGGAAACTTACATGACGCGAAGAACATGCAATGGAAAAAACATGAACATAATGTCATGGGTTTTTTTCATATACTAAAAATAAATGCTTTTCTTTTATATGGAATTTATGTCATTAAAACCACGATGCGTAGAATTATTGTAACTCAACAACTATCGGCATCGTAATTATAATTTCTTTTCTGTGAAATAATTGTTTCTTTCCTTCCCCCGTGTAGACGTGGTACCGCTGTCGCTATTGTGGTAGAAATTTGACCTTCATCATTAGTTCTTGCAATGTTGTCGTGCCATTAGCATGGCCACTAACCTTCCGTTCTTGCAAAATTCGAATACGGAGCAGAACTTAAACCCCATAGAGGTATTCGGATGATATTCTACACGGTTGACGAAAACGCGGATTTTTGAAGCATTAACCGCTTTTGGAGAAAAAACGTGCAATATATTATACGGAAAGTAGGTATTTAATGCAGTACTGAGACCCCCAGTGACCACATATTTTCACAGAAAGAAACCTGTATTGCATGTTATGCTGTTTTCCATAAAGAGCTGAAGCGCAATGAAATAGACGGTTCGAGTACGTACAGAAAGGAGTGTCAGTTAGCGAACAGTGAGCAAAGTGCTGCACACAATAAATTTTTATATAACGGAAACTGTTGCTAACAAATTCCTGACTAAGAGTTCATGTTCAACAACATATGGAGTGAGCTTAAATCACAAAAAATGAACCTTGGAGAACTAGACATGGACACAATGGAGAAGGTGAGTTTGTGTGCACTTTGCGTCATTCGAACGAGGGAATGAGAATTTATTGGCGAATGCTCCGAGCGTCGTTCTCTTTCCTCTGAACTGCAAAGCATGCTGGAAATGTGTTTGTATGTGGTATGGGATTGTTCCACTGATTTGTATCTGTAATATCGCAAATTTTTATTAATTATTAGTTAACTAATTAATATGTGCCCTTGGTCATATCACATAAAGTTCAGTGAAAAAGCAGATTTATTAATGAACCTGCTGCATCGGTGTTTGGTATTAATTTTGTACGAGTCAAAAACAAACCAGACTAGAATAAGTAGCTTGTTCATATACTTAATTGGATCAAATGAAAAGATCAATTAAAGGAAGTACAACAGCAAAACTTTACCAAGTTTGCTGATGGATTAGAAGATACACTAATTCTGGAAGACAAGAATATAAATTCATGAGATTATCCTACAAAAGGAACGTAAATTCATGAGATAATCCAGAACAGCCAATAATTAATAGAGCGTCTGCGAACTCACCTGAAATTAGGAACAAAGACAAACATTTTGTTCCTTCGTGTTTAGAAATAGTAGTTGGAACATGGTTGCCTGATTATGTGAAAAATGGCCTGAAATTTGAGGGGACGACAGCCATTCTTATGGATTTCTCTCAAATATTATGAGAAGTAAATATTTGGATGGCAGAAAATTTTCGTTAAGACGTATAATAGTTTTTTTATTGGAGGTTTAACGACTACCGTGAGCAACTCAATGGGCTATGAGCAGTTGCCTGTCCCTAATTTAGGGTCACTGGTTCCAGGGAAGGGAGAGAGCCAGTGCCGTAAAACAAACACAACATCCATGCCTCACCGGGATTCGATGATCAGAGGCCATCGTTTAGACCACTGCGCCACCGGGACGACGGCGTATAATATAGACAGGTATAGTAACTAAAACATTACGACTGCATTTTGGCATTTAAGCTGGACGGGATAAAGCCGGTTCCAGGAAATATTTCAAGCGGTTTTATCTTGTCTGCCTTTTTATAGGGAGGAGAAATTACCTCGAATCATTTTACGTTCTCAGCTAAAATGTCATGTATTTGCAGCTTACAAAACCATCTCTTATTGACAGAAGTATTTAACTAAGGATTTTAGTATACAAAAAAATCATTTAGTGTGATAGTCAAAAGTCAATCAAATCATGCGCAAATGCTATAGTTGGCAACACACATTGACTGATTAATTTATTAAAACTACTTGCCAAATAATGTGTTAGGTCATGGCCTCTAGAACAGCAAACTGCCTTGTCATTGATTCTATTAATTTTTGGGAAATTACGTGGAATATTGGCCTACAATGTAGAAAAGCATCTTCCAGCCCATACAAATTGAATGCAGTGGATACAGACGTGTGGTATCTAGTTTAACTTCATCCTACTAATGTCCCATGGGATTAAAATCTGGAGATTGGAGTGGCCAATGAATAAAATGAGATACTCCATCACATTCTTGAAAACACCCCGCGAAAATGTTGTCATTGTGGCATGGTGTATTGTCTTGATAAAAGTGGCCACCAGCATCTTGATCAAGAATGATCAGGAATGGGTGAAAATGATCACTAGTGATACTTAAATGTGCTTGGGCTATCAGGCATGGGTTTGCTCTAATCAAAGAACTTAAAACCGTCTAGTGAAATATGTGCTACACCAGGAAGTACCTCCTCTAATCTGCAAACTAGTGACAATGGAAGATGAATCCTTGCTATCGTTATGGGCTGGAAATTATCATCTTTACACTGGAAGACACAATTTGTCAGATCATACGACCCTTTCTCAATCATTTAGGGTTTAATTCCGGTACTCTAGAACCTATCGGAGACTTTTGCCTTGTTTGGTGCAGAAAGTAATGGAGTACACATAGGTATTCTGCGATTGCAAACCAGGGGTGTAATGTATGAGCTGCCGTGCACTATATTTGGGATATTCCCTGATATAGATAATCGGTTGTTTCTGCCGATGGTGGCCACCAGATTTGCCCATACAAATATACTGCTCTCTGCTCACCACGGACATCAGCTAGCAGTTTCGAAACACAGGTCACCTGATCACGACCGGTTGTTTCCTGAGTAAATCACTCTTTCCGTACCCTTACAACACTGTTGGTTTTCGGCATTCCACAAGTACAGCAGTTCTGCTAATGTTTGCATCGGTACCTCGACCACCTGCTGCAATCTTCCTATAAAAGTCCTTTATATCACGTTGCTTTCCCGTTAGACGTTCAATAACATATTTAAAACTACTGTTGGTGGATCCTATGGTTTGATCATGCATGTCTACGGACATGAGGACAAAGGATAAGCAACTACTATGTAAATTGATCTACTGGTTCTAAGAAAATTAAATTGGCATTAGTGTATATTTTTAAAAATCTTCCAGTATAGAGTCACAATACTTATATGAGCTTTGTTAAAACGTAATATCTGCTGATTAAGTCTATTACTTCGTTGCAATACACTGTTCATTAAACATTTGCTTTGCAACAAAGTGATTGACTGGCCCCATGACAAAGAATTGCAGTCTTTTTGGACTTTTCGTTTGATCTTAAACCTGAGGTATCTTCATAACTTTTGTCATGTGCCCGGCATTCCATGAGATTTCGTTCAAACTCAATCAAAGATAGTGTTTTCTTTAATTATTTTCTTTGTCTTTTTTTAATTTCGTTAGGCAATAACATTCAGTCTTTACTTTCAAAAAGCCGATTCCTTATTCCAGGTTGCAACAGAGAAATCATGGCAACTCTTCAGCTAAATGAATCATTCTGCAGAATGTCAATACGAAGCCTTGTTCGCGAAAATAGCCCATTGAAATGTTCAAGAATTTCGGCTTCGAAGTCTCGCCTACCATCCTACGTCCTATCGACATCTCTCAAAAGTTCAAAAGTGGAGGAGATCTTGGTTCTCATCCAGCCATAACAATGAATCGTTCGAGCATTTTTGTGGATGCTATTGCTGGAGGATTTCGATGGATGGCTCGCACCGAGGTGGAGGAGGCCTTGCTGAACTGTTTTCCGAGTGAGCGACAGCGGCTTCTTTTATCATAGTTACGGGATCAGCTTCTAGTGGATTTTAAATTCTCAATGGAAACGATTTATTGTTTAAAACTATTCGGAGGAAGGATTGTGTTTTCGACTAGTTCAAATACTTTGAAAATGTACTTGAAATTAGCTCTGTGATGGGTCTCAGGGTACACGCCGCTGACAAAAGTGAGAGCACCTAAAGCAGCGTTTGCATCACACCTGATTTGAAGATGTATTATTATTTCTATTTCTTAAGATGTGTGTGAACTTTAGCTGGCACGTTGTGTTACAGAACGATTTTCGGATTTTGCATAATTTGTAATGAATCTGTTAATCTCACGAGTTTCTGGAGATGAAAAGTTAAAATGAACGAAAATCAACCCAATGAGCAAAATACAGAATAAAAGAAAAGTTCAGATTTGAAAATTCGTGATAAAATTCTTGTTTATTTTTATTAAATGCGGTAGAAATCTGTATTAAATTATCACGTTAAACAAGATCATTTCTTAAAAACAACTCTCAAGTCCAAAGGTTATATACAACAACTGGAGAACTGAAACATATGACTACTTCTCTACTCTGGAAAGCGATGTCACCACTCAATTAATTTCTCCTGAATTTCTTAGCATCATTAACAAATTCAGCATGTTCCTGTTGCGTGCACCTGTCCGTTCTTTCAACCCAAATGATTGCATTCATTCTATTTGTAGAAAATGCAAAGTAAAACTCCTCCGAAATTGTCATGTATTTATTCAAGTCTATACACTTAGCTATAGGTTCGCAACCATCAAAAGCTTTACTTAAACCTAAATCGTAACCCGCGTAAACACATAACCTTGAAATGAGCGTTCGTTTGCTCCAGAAAATTATATCAGCAAAAGAAATATAAAGCGCCTTAGCACCAGAACGTTCAGAAATCATTGTATTGCTCCAAATTATCTGCAACAACCTTTTGTGAAACGTTAACTGCAGTTTTCTAAAAACATACTAAAACGCTTTCAATGCGGATGAGGATACAGAACTTATTAAAAATATAAAAATATAAGAAAATGCTTGTTCGTGCCTATTAAAAGGGACAAGATATTTATTCTTGGTGTTTCAATTTTTATGCTTAAGCATACCACGATCATAGGCACCGACTATAGGGAGCAAGGTGAATGTTGCCCCTCCAATAATTTTACTGGGAGGGGGGGGGCAGTGCCCACACAAATATTTTTGGTCCTGTTTAATTAAATAATCGCTTCAGCCTCATAAGGTGGACCATGCTCCACCTTATTAGGCCAAAACGATTTATTTCCCAAAAATTAATAAATAACAAATTGAATAAAAACATTTTTCCCAAACTCAGCATTGCTCATTTTATAAGAAACTGGATTGCCAGCACCGTATTAATAGAGTTTGACATGCTCTCGCGATATGTGGTAAATGTTTAAAATAATTATCAAAAATAAAATGAATAAAATACAGAAACTTTTCATCTGTAGCTCCTTTATTTATCTATTTTTTGCTCTTCTTGTTCTTTGTTTGAATAACGCAGCCAATTTGCTCATTTTTTACTAAACTTTGGAAATAAAAACTTTCTGGATATCTTTATGAAATCACAGGCTGAATTTTATTTTTTAAAATATTAATATTCATCAAAGGAATATTTCTGTTTCCTTGTTCATTTGCTAATGAGCAATTAAAACTGCGTTTTAAAATATACATCGAATCTCATAGTTTTTCCTTTGCCCCCTTTTTTTTATTTTTCTTCTGACAATGGAAGAGACATGCCCCTCCCACGTCTGATCTCTCCACGGCTCCCCCCCCCAATAATTTCGAGAAGTCGGTTCCCCTGACCATGATAATAACATTTGAAGAAAAACTTTCTTCAAGCCTTATTATCAATTTATTGGTGTGTTCAAAAGTCATTGCCGTTTTGAAGTGTCGTCCTGTGTCTCGGTGCGCATGCGTTATGCAGATAAGAACAATGCATGACCGGAAAACCGGTAACGTCTAGTTGGTGTAAATAGGAGCACACGCTGCCGTGATTTATTGGAAAATTTGAAAGAACAGTATTATTATTTTTATTTATTGAAAAATTTGAAAGAACGGCAACATTTTGATTTCAGCGATTTAAAAGTGGGATTGCAGCCTTGAAAACAAAGCACGTGCTGAATGAACTTCGAGGGTGAATTCTGAAACTGTACGCCAAGCTGTGGAGGCGAATCAGTGCACAAGCACTAGACAACTGTCAAATGAGTTGGGAATACCTCAGCCTACAATTGTTTACAAATTGCACAACAAAATCGGAGAGACGCACAGAAGTTGTCGACAAGAACCTCATGAACTGATTGCTGCTCAAGCTGAGCACCGCGTGCGTGTGTGCCGCCAATTGCTGGAAAATATCCAGTCCGACCGTCTCTTTAGGTGAATTGTGACATGTCATGAAAAGTGGACATTTTCCCGGAATTCTGACATGAGAAAACTGTGGTTAGATCCGAAAAAAGCCACCAGAACCAGTCCCAAAACGGGAACACTTTGAGCAAAAAGTTATGCTGTGCATGTGGTGGAATTTTAGGGACCCCATTCATTTGGAATTGATTCCAGAAATCTAAGGCATTAATCTACAGTTGTACTTTGGCCAGTTGCAGCCGATGTATGCCGCTTTGAGCTGAAAGTACCCAGCTCTGGTGAACCGTAAATGTACTCCAACAGGATATTGCTTCTGCTCATCGTACCAGGTGAATTATAGAAAAAACCCACAGGAACTAAACTGTTTTGAGCTAATGCCCCACCCTGTTTACAGACCGGATCTTGCGCCTTCGGACTACCACGTATTCCTGTCCACGGCCCATTTTCTACGTGGGGAACACTTCCAAAACATCCACGACGTTGAAGTTAGGGTCCAAGACTTCTTTTGATTTTAATAGGCGTCATTCCTTTTGCAATGTGATAAAGTATATTATAATTTACAACGCTCCTTTTCTCTTTCGGGGCCAATTTGACTTAAAAGAGACTGAAGTAGTGGTTCGATACTTTAGTATCGAACCACTACTTCAGTCTCTTTTAAGGATAAATTTTACAATATTATTGAACCATTCAGAATAAATATTGAACCTTTAAACGTAAGTATTGAATAGGTATTGAATGTTTAAGCATAAATTTGTTTTACACTGAACCTTTAAGCATAAATTTTAAATAAGTATTGAACCTGTAAGTATAAAGTTTGAACAAGTATTGAACCTTTAAGCGTAAATTTTACAATAGTATTGAATCCTTTAGAATAAGTATTGACCTTCAAGCAGAAATTTATATTCCGCTAAACTTTAGTCATAAATTTTAAGCACACATTTATTTTGCACTGAACCTTTAAGCGTAAATTTTGAATAAGTGCTGAACCTTTAAGCGTAAATTTTGAATAAGTACTGAACCTTTAAGCGTAAATTTTGAATAAGTACTGAACCTTTAAGCATAAGAATAAGTATTGAACATTTAAGCATAAATACTTCAATGGTATTGAATCATTTAGGATAAGTATTGAACATTTAAGCATAAATACTTCAATAGTATTGCATCATTTAGGATAAGTATTGAACCTTTAAGCGTAAAGTCTGAATAAGTGCTGAACCTATAAGCATAAGAATAAGTATCGAACATTTAAGCATAAATACTTCAATAGTATTGAATCATTTAGAATAAGTATTGAAGCACTGGTTTAAGTGCTGAGCATTTAAGCATGAATTTTACAAAAGTATTGAATCATTTAGAATAAGTATTGAACCTTTAAGCATAAGTATTGAAGCACTGGTTTAAGTACCGGACATTTAAGCATAAGTATTGAAGCACTGGTTTAAGTACCGAACATTTAAGCATACATTTTACAAAAGTATTGAATCATTTAGAATAAGTATTGAAGCTTTAAGTATAAGTATTCAAACACTGGTATAAGTATTAAATAAGTATTGAACCTTTAAGGATAAGTATTAAACCTTTAAGAATAAGTATTGAATCTTTAAGAATAAGTATTGAACCTTTAAGTATAAGAATCAGTATTGAACTTTTAAACATAAGAATAAGTACTGAACATCTAAACATAAATTTTAAGCATAACTTTATTTTGCACTGAACCTTTAATTAAAAATTTTAAGCATAAATTTATTTTCCACTGAATCTTTAAGCATAAATTTTAAGCATAAAATTATTTTGCACTGAACCTTAAAAGCTTAAGAATAAGTATTGAACCTTTAAGGATAAATTTTGCAATAGCACTGAACCATTTAGAATAAGTATGGAACCTTTAATAATAAGTATTGAAGCACTGGTATAAGTAATGAATAACTATTGAACCTTTAAGCATAGGAATAAGTATTTAAGCACTGAAATGGCTATTGAATAAATATCGAATCTTTAAGTAAAAATGTATTTTGTACTGTGCGTTTAACATAAATTTTGAATAAGTATTGAACCTTTAAGCATAAGAATAAGTGTTGAACATTTAAGCATAAATTTTAAGCCTAAATTTACTTCACCCTGAAACTTTAAACATAAATTTTGAATAAGTACTGAACTGTTAGGCATACATTTTACAATAGTATTGAATCATTCAGAATAAGTATTGAACCTTTAGGAATAAGTATTGAACCTTTAGGAATAAGTATTGAACCTTTAGGAATAAGTATTGAACCTTTAGGAATAAGTATTGAACCTTTAGGAATAAGTATTGAACCTTTAGGAATAAATATTGAAGCACTAGTATAACTACTGAATAAGTACTAAACTGTTAGGCATACATTTTACAATAGTATTGAATCATTCAGAATAAGTATTGAACCTTTAGGCATAAGTGTTGAAGCACTGGTATAACTACTGAATAAGTACTGAACCTTTAAGCATAAGAATAAGTACTGAACCTTTAAGCATAAGAATAAGTATTGAACCTTTAAGCATAAGAATATGTACTGAACCTCTAAGCATAAGTATTGAATGAGCATTGGACCTTTAAGCATAAGAATAAGTATTAAATAAGTATTTAACCTTTAAGCATAAGAATAAATACTGAACAGGTATTGAACCTTTAAGCATAAGAATAAGCGCTGAATCTTTTAGCATACATTTATTTTGCACTAAACATTTAGCATGTATTTTGAATAAGTATTGAACCTTTAAGCATAAGAATGACTACTGAACATTTGAGCATAAGAGTGAGTACTGAACCTTTAAGCATACATTTTAAGCAGAAATTTGTTTTTCACTGAACCATTAAATATAAATTTTGAATAAGTATTGAACCTGTAAGCATAAATTTTACAATAGTTTCTATGTATTCTTATTTGTGCAGGCAGTCGTGATTCACATTAATAACAGTACAAAATAAGAGAACCGTTTTTATTACAGTGAAAGGAAAATTCGAGTCCAGAAATATGCTAGTATGTTAGACGGGTTAAACCGTAGCTGGTGGATTAAAAAAATTAACAACAGGTTTGGATAGTAGACGACGTGAGATCGTCATTGCTCGCAGTAGGAATGAGCCCTACTGACTGTTACTTAAAGGAACTTTGCTTGTTGGCTGTGGAAGCCATTGATTCGACACAGCGCTCTCTCCCTTTCCTTCATTTCCTCCCCCTCTCTGCCGTTAAATTCTACCCTCCACCCCCGCAGGAACACCTCGACTAAATGACTTTCTTCCAGTCTCGTCGGCATTAGCGGGAGAATTTCGTAGCAGCTGTACTGGCAATGATCAATGCTTGTAATTACTGGCCGCCCTGTTGTAATAGATTATTGCAAACACACAACGGCGGAGTATATTTAGGCAAATAAATTGCCCTGTTTGCTGCTGCAATAAAAATACCCACGGTAATGTCGATGCCACTGGTGGAGGTAGGGGGTGGTTGGGTGGGTGAAAAAAAACTTATGTCTGTCATTAGGAGGGGATTTCAAAACGAATCGGAATTCAGACACCACTGATACTCGGTTTTTCCGACGTAATGGATGTTTCTGAAATGCTTCTCTTGGCAAATATCATTTATTCACAAAGATGATGCATTCATTCATTCATGTTATACGAGTGTACACGAAGACACGCTAAAAGTACCGAATACATTTGCTGCAGAATGTTTCAACCGTCTATTTCTTTTTCATTTGTGTCGTGATTTATACGAACTTCGGCACTTTAGTCTGGAAGGGAAATTTTACTTAAACAAGCTTCCGACGAGGAAAAGTAACCGCGGTGTAGAAAGATTAATTTAAAAATGCTTTACTTTTAGTGTTTCTCATACAGCATAAAAAAGCAACTAAACGCGCGTGAAAGTAATGAGTTATGGTTAAGAACTCTCAGAAGAAGAATGCTCACAACAGAGATTTTAAATCACATAAACCCAGCAGTTTCAATCGAAACGTTGGAAATGAGAAAAATAATGTATTATTGAAATAATTAGAATGGCATTTTATTTTACATCATGAATCGTAATGTGGAACTTTATGATTGCTATTGAGGAGGTGTACTGGAAAATCAATAATAAGAATAAAATTGCAACATTGATTGATACGCATGTACATTGAATTTTTAATTTTATGCGTTCTTATTTAAACCAATGCTTTTCAAACGAAAATGGCGACTTCGTAAAATTGAACATTTCTGTATTTGGAATGTAATTTAAAATCTTCGTATTGAAGTTTCATGCAGAATTTGAAGTTTCAAGCAGATGACCATGAAATGAAATCTAATGCCAATATGACTAATTTCATGAGAGTTGCAGGAGGATCGGGAACAACTTTCTATAATAAGCCTAGGGAAAATCACTTGAACAGCTGAAAACAGGATTTCTTAAGCATAATGATTGCAGATGCTTTCAGTAGTACAGAATCAGTGAACACAGAACTGGAATGGGCTGGTTGAAAAAAACTGTGAGAAGTACATGAAATGATGACATGAAAAATAAAAAACTAAATATCGCATCCGACGAGAGTATAATTATCATAAGAGAAACCTGTGGAGTTGAAACATGAAAGAGTAATAAAAGAGAAATTATTGGCTTTCGAGGAGAAATGCTAATAAAGAAGATCATGTGCCAACTGTGAATTAAGCAGTCGTTTCAACATTCACGTGAAACACAAATGATCCTTTTCAAAGATTTAGTGGTTTTAAAGTTTCAGAAATGTATTTATCATCAGCCCTTAAAGTAAGATTCCAGGCAGAAAACATAGTTCAAGTAGAAGCAAACTTGGATCCAAAGTGAAAGGGAAATTCTGAGCATATTACAGGTGGGCAAGGAGAAAGTAATTGCTATTCTATGGGAATTTGAGCGTGTCGCTTCAGTCTTTGGGGAGCACTACAAATAATTTCGAGGTAGATTTTCATATTTTGAAAAAGAAAGCTACACTGTAGGTTTTCCAAACAACACCCAATGATATTAGAGGAATCATGAAGCTGAGAAAAATAAAGATCGGTGGTTGAATGGGAAAACTTACCCATCCTGGGATAGACGTGAAAGAGAAAAGGAGAATCCGATAGGCATTGCTTTGTCATAAACAAACGAATATTGTGCATCATTTCATCAACGAATTCATTTCCAGTTTCTCATCGAATTTATTTCCATCCTGAATATATTCTTTTGCCTCATGGAAAATGGCAGTTTCACAGAAGTGACCTCATTGGACTTTGAGTGTTCAACATTTCGATCACATGTCTGATTATTTAGCCATATATTACACTGTAGTGAACGCATCACAGCGAAATGATTGTGCTGTACATTACACTGCATACTGCCTCGAAATTTGTTTCGTTTACAACTACTGTATTCAAATGAAACAATAGTGATATTTTTCTGTATTTGGCAGAAAGAAAAATTTCGGGTATCCTGAGAGATTGGCTGGATACTCTTGGAGCCCTGTAACCTAAGCAGCCAAAATAATGCCATATTAAATTTGGAGTTAAATGTTTCATTAGTACTTGTTTTTGCTCTTTTACAACGTAAATGTAGGCGTTGGTAGTTGAGTTTGCACGCTTCTCGTGCAGTTACAGCACTACGTGAGAGGTACATAATTTTTTTTGTCTTCGGTTCATTATGTTTACTCTTATCCTTGGGATCCAGAAACCGCGAATAAAAAACTTTGACTCTTCTTCAGTGTTGCCCATAATGGTCCATGAACTAAAACAAATCATTATTTTCTTAAATTGCGAAAGCGTATGTGCGCACTGCATTTTCCACGAATAAAATTTAGTTTGATCGTCAATTCGAAAATCTTCCCCGACGTAGCTAGGAGAAACGCATGTAACAGAGTTATTGACTGGGAGTTATAAAAGCTGACAGTATTAAGGTACACTAATTCTGGATGGGTTAAAGACTCTAAGAACTTCTTGGAACACGAAAAGATATAGCATCGTCATCATAATCAGTAATTATCCACTCACTGCGGGATGAAGGTTTCCCAGGTCTCTTCCAAATCTTTTTATAGTGAGCCATTTTCATCCATATCATTCCGACATATTTTGGAATTTCATTCACCCATCCTCCACATGGTCTTCTTTTGAGTCCTTTTCGGTCCTTGGCAATCAGTTTAATATTTCAGTTGTCCAACATGGGGATTTTTTCTAGCAATCCCAGCAAAAACACAAGTGCTGGGAAACTGCTGGCCACCAGCTGGCAGTGATGGGTCACTGCTGGCTGAAATCTGCCGCTCACGGCCCGGTAGTGGTCCGTTGGTGGCAGCGCTATCAGTTGGCGAGCCATTAATGAACCTGCAGCATCGCCGTGAATTGTGGGCCTCCAAGCAAGTGCCACTAGTGGCCCGTTGCTGGCAACTAATGCAACCCCCAACAGCAGGTAGAAGCAACGGACTGCGCATGCGCAGAAGCAACACTTGCTGTGTCTCTCATGGTACCAGTTAGTTGAAGACGACGCTATCGCCATCGTGTTAATTTAGTGGATGTTAAGAAAAAATCCATATGTGGGGAGGCGAATCAATTTCCTAATGAAATTTTACGTCGACGAAGATATCAGATTAAGCCGTGAAATACTAGATTACAGCCATGAAATACACCCACTCCATTCCCATGAATAAAAATTCATGGAATGGAGTGGATGAATAATAAGAAAAAATTTTAAACCGCTTGAAACAAATATCCTGGAAAACCATTAAAACAACGTTTGTTGGAAAAAAAAAAGAATTATACGCGTACGAAATTTATTAATTATTTGAAAGAAAAAAAAAGCAACGCTATGGGGTGTACTCATCCATGGGTTGAATACACAAGACTGGGAGGAATTCGCTTCTAAAAATAACTAGAAGTAAAATAAAATATCTTTTACTCTTTAAAACAAATGTAGCTTCGGACAACGGAAAGGAAAGACACAACGTTAAAAATGTAACAGAATGTGACATGAACCCGGGTAAATATATATTTATTCAACAATCTCTTTTCAAGACGGCATGGACAGTACAAAACTTTGGAAAGCGACTCTAAGTATGTACACGCCTTGAAAATGAGTGAAGTTCCCTTAAGGTAAAAAAAAAACTATCGTTACGTTGAAAAACTTAATTTATCAATTATATGAAACTGACTTTTATGAAAAATATCTCGCAATATCGTAAAATGAAAGAGGGAAGCATTCGATTACACATTGCATACCAAACAGACAACTTTAAGCATATGCTCGAGCGTGACAAATTAGTCCGGTCGGTAAAGAGCTCAGCTGTCACGCCAACGGCTCTGGTTCAAATCTAGTCAGATGCAAACGGGCGTTTTTCCGGTCTCTTGATATAATTTCCCAGCGCAGTGCGTTAATTCACAAGCTTCGTAAGGGTAGAAAAAATGTAGCTTTGGGAAACTGCGGTTATCCTTGCTTTTATTATTATTATGGCTACTACTGGGAAATTGGCGGACAAGATTCGGCAAGCCACCACTTACGTCACGTGGTTGCTGGCTGTCACTAACAGCGCACTAGCGGACCACATTAGGTTAGCCATCATTTCTGGCACGTGCATGCAGGACCACTGAAGGGCCACTTGTGGCAGCTATTGCCAGTGATGGACCACTGATGGCCCTGTTGTGGCATATGACAACTGATGGGGTGCCAACTGTTGGCCTGAACTGCTGGCCCTTCTGTTGGCCGCTAGCATATTTTATTGACGGTTCGGCTGCGGCAACATAGTGCTGGGCCAGCAAGACTGTTTTTGCTGGGATATATCTTTTCCCCTGCCACTCAAAAGTCTTTATGTTGATCGTGATGTCATCAACTGTTGCCATTTTCCTTATCCATGAATTCCTGTCCCTCTTTTTCCATGTTACAGCAATCATGCTTCTCTCCATGCTTCTTTGGGAAACCCGCCGCCTCTGTATAGTTTTATTTAGTTAAAGTCCTTCTCTGTGATCGATTAGTAACAAGCGTAAAGATGCATTTTTGATTAAGAAAATGGTAAATTGCGCTTAAAATTTTTATTCTTCTTTCTAAATGGTCTCCGGCCAAGTTTTACACGCTGTTAGTTTATCCTTCGATCCGGCCCTCGATTGACATTTGCAATAGGCAGCACTACGGATGTCAAAAGTAACCACTGTTTTTGTAAGCACCGGTTACTTTTACATTTGTTGCATCAATCCCAAAATATTCAGTTCTTGTAAAATCATTATGCACCAAATTTGTTTTCTAAAAGTTCATGTTAAATCCCACTTCTTTACTGTTGACAGCATATTTCTGGATCACACCCTGAAGCTCTCGGGCGTTACTTGCTAAAATCACTATGCCGTCAGCAAAACGAAGGTGGGTTAAACTATCTTCATTAAACATTATCTCGCTTTAATGATTGGAAGAAGGCATTCTGCTATATGGCACTGAAGACTTTGGGAAATACGGTGTCACCCTATCTCATTCCCTTCTCAAATTTAATAAGCACTGAATCCCCGAACAGCCGAGCCTTTGCACTTACATTTTCATATATGTTATTAATAAACTTAAAGTATGCATCTTCAGTGCCACAGGATTTCAAGAACTGCTGGTGGTTTTACGCGAATTACCGTGAACATTGTACAATACACCAATGAAGCCATAGTAGCTACTGTCGACTACACCAATGAAGCCATAGTTGCTACTGTCGACTACGCCAATGAAGCCATAGTTGCTATAGTCGACGACATTTTGACTAGATGCCTCAACGAAGATGCATCATCTTACTATCTCAGATTTTAGGAGCTACAGATACATTAGCCTCCCATGAGGTAACCTTTGTTTCGACTGTGTCTTGGAACTGTTAAACCTGAAACAGAAACAAGACCATTGTACAGATGGTGTAGTGATGATACCTGTGACCATGCTTTGTAACCCGAAATTCCATTTAAAGTTACATTTAATGCATAGCTCTATATCTACTTATATTGATGATTTTCATATTATAATATTACCAAAACGTTTGATAATACATAATTCTTCTGCCTGCATACGTGCTAAGGGAAACTCCAAGCTAAAATTGAATGAAGAAGTAATCGCTTAAATTTGAACAAATTCGAATTTCCTTGGTAAATTCCAGAAGTGATTAGGAAAACCCAGGTTTGACGGCGTCTGTTTACGGGAATCTAACGCTAATCCTGGGTTCGAATACCAGAAAAACATGCATATTGTATCGTTACAAAAAATTCTGGGTTTCTTATTTTCTTCGAACTAAATTTTCATTAGAGGACTGTACGCTTCCCCTAATCTTGTATATTCACTGAGTGGATTAAAATCTAAATGAAGATACATAAAGACACAGGCGAAAACATGTATTTATTGCACTTAGAAATTGTTAATGTAAACAGCAGAAAGGTGGATGGCATTATTGCCGAATGGTATCGATTTTAATAGTTAAGGCTGTGAGTAAAGAGCGTAGCTGAACGGCGAAGCGTGAATATGTCATAATGACTTCACATCAAGAGAGAGAATTAAAACTGAAAGTGACGTAACGTACCTTACTTGCGCAGGAGAAGTCGCATCTAATAATGGAATGCTTTTAATAAGATACACATACAAGGCAACACTAACATGTGGCACAAATGATATTTGAATAAAATATTGTAATGAAAATATGTATGAAGATAACGTTGCTGTTTTATAATTACTCGAAATAGAACAGATAAACGAAGAATGGATTCAAGTGGATTCTTAACTATACGGAAAAGCTGGGCGCAGTCTGTACTCTTCCAAACCACAGGATTGGGGTGCGAATTGGAAAATCTCTTCAAAGCACACGTGTAAATTGGAGAACAGTCACTTGTTGAGATGATTTGTAACATATGAAGAAACGAGTTCTGTTCGAAGCTCGGAGGAAGGTCACTGACCCTGTTAACGGTACCTTAGCTGGGCGATTCAGAGTTCCACGTCTCGTAAGCTCCAATGGCTAACAATTATTACGCCGGTGGTCTAAGCGCTGGCTTGGGACCATTCGCCAGTGAAAGGTCCGTTTTTAAATTCTGGTGAGGCATGGATGTTGTGTTTGTCTTACGGTACTGGATCTTTCCCTTCCCTGGAGTCAGTGCCCCTAAATTAGGGACGGGCGACTGTTTATTGCCCATCGAGTTGCTCACGGCGACCGTTAAACCTTCAATCAAAAGAAAAAAACAATTATTACATTAAATTGCTGTTGTAAAACGACCTATACTACATTAGAGGCTGTTGTAGAATGGTGTACTGTATATTACATCAGATCCGATTGCAGAATGAGCTACATTACGTTAAGTGCTGTTGTAGAGCTACCTATATAACATTAGGTATAGAATGATCTAAAATGTCCTTAAATGCACTTGTCATGAATTCTACCTTTTTCAGTCAAATCTTCCCTAAATTTTCATTTTCAGAATAACAATACGTTTTCAAATGCCGAATATATTCCAAAGGTAAAACGTTACCACCGAGGGCAAAGCAGGGACAAGGCCTTTAGCGACAATTAAGGATGCATTTCCTGCATGTTTATGTTTCACCAACAGATGAAGATACAGAAGAAACAATTCCTACGATGTGCAAATATAAGTTACTCGTAGCTTCCTTTCTGTAGGGAGTCCAATTTGTTATTTCCACATTCTGAAACATAGACTTTCGCCTTTCATTTAAAGCTTAGATTAGAAACGAGCATTAATTTATCTTTTGTTAAATTACATAAACAAAGATGCTGTTCCTCTGCTGCCGATCTGCGACAAATATTTATTGTGGTGGGATTTGTTTCGTCTTTTCTTAAAATAACAAAATGTATTCACATTTGAGTTGATATCCTCGTGAGAAAGCATGTGTTGCAAATCTCGCTTCATTACCAATTAAAAATTGAATGAAATTTGAGTTGCTAAATCTCTATGTTTACTGTCTTCAATTTATATGAGGAAGACATTGCCTGCTTTCTTCCCAGTGTAAAGTGAACAAGAAAACCTTATTTAAAACTAATGCAAAATGCAAAGGCTCTCGTTATAATCAGTGTTTATTTCACCTGAAAGCACTTTCTCGACTATTTTATGTAGCCTAGCAATCGCTTTCAAGAATGAAAACTTGCAAACTTGCAGAAGTATTCTTTTTCTTTTTTTTTTTTTTTTTTTTTTTTTGAGATTTCGGATTAAACTCACAGATGAATTCTAATAGTCAGATTATCTTAATTAGTTAACAATGCTCAGTTTAGGGGCAAAGAAACGCAGATAATTCAGATCTCAAGTGAAAGGTAATAAAATTCATAAATACTTTCTCAACTGCATGACCAAAAGAAAATCATTGAAACAAAGAACTAAAACCGTCCATACACGTTACTGATTCGTAAAAATGCAAAAGATAATTTACTAGCATCGCAATTATAAAACTCTATATACGATTAAAAACTCAGATGTGGGATCTTTCGGGGACACTGTATCCCCATCTTCAGACAAACCAAAAATGTCTCAACCGGGTATATATAGTATAAACGAAATCACATGACTAGGGCTGACCGGAAAGAGCGCAGTGAAACATGCGCAGGCAAGTGAGAAAATAACAGCCTCCAAAGGCACCAAACAACACCCTCTGAACCACCTCCTCCCCACGGTGTGCCCACAATGTCAAAAAGTTACAAATAGATGTGACAAAGTAAAATACATACATGGAAAGTACTAAGTTTAAACATTAGAAAAAATTAGCACAATAACAATAATGGAAGGGTTTCATAAAATCCTGGGTATTCTGTATAATAAGTTCCACCAAGGGTGGGGATTTAATATGGTGCTGTATCGTTACAGCACACCTTCCTTGACCCATAAATGTATAAGCTCTCCGCCAGCAGCAAAGAGGAATCACGACGGGTACACAGAATACGGGCTTGGTCCCAAATTGGGAAATGAGTTCCACTAAGAGTCTTTCTTGCCAGAGCTGTATTAGCAGAGCGCATTCTCACATTATATCGATGTTCGGACACACGAGTCTGAAGCGAACGCTTCGTAGAGCCGATATAAAGAGTAGGAGATACGTCGGCGTCCACAGGTTTGAAGGGAATGCAGTAGTAAAACATACTTTCAATCATTAAGAAAGATCGTGACTCCACTGATCAACAAGAACGTCATGGTGACTACTGCATTCCTTTGCAACCTGTGAACGCCGACGTATCTCCTACTCTTTATATCGGCACTACGAAGCGTTCGCTTCTGACTCGTGTGTCAGAACATCGATATAATGTGAGAATGCCCTCTGCTATTACAGCTCTGGCAAGAAAGACTCTTAGTGGAACTCATTTCCCAATTTGGGACCAAGCCCGTATTCTGTGTACCCGTCGTGATTCCTCTTTTCTGCTGGCGGAGAGCTTATACATTTATGCGTCAAGGAAGGTGTGCTGTAACGATACAGCACCATGTAAAATCCCCACCCTTGGTGGAACCTATTATACAGAATACCCAGGATTTTGTGACACTCTCCTTTACCACATTATTGTTTTGTGCTAATTTTTTCTAATGTTTCAATTTAGTGCTTTTCATGAATGTATTTTACTTTGTCACATCTATTTGTAACTTTTTGACATTATGGGCACACCGTGGGGAGGGTGGGGGGTTCAGAAGGTGTTGTTTGGTGCCTTTGGAGGCTGTTATTTGCTCACTTGCCTGCGTATGTTCCACTGCGCTCTTTCTGGTCAGCCTTGCATGTGATTTCGTTTATACACTGAAGAGCAATTGAATTAGAGAAAGCTGGCGTTATGTAAATGTGGCGCTGTGGGCGGCGGTGTAAACGGAAACGACATGACGTATGCAGCGATCCGACAATATAAGGAGTGATGCGACGGGAATCAGTAAGGGTCGGACGCAATGATGAATCAGTAAGGGTCGGGAATCAGTAAGGGTCGGACGAAATTATTTGGGGGGGCTCCCCCCCAATAATTTCGAGAAGTCGGTGCCCCTGACCATGATAATAACATTTGAAGAAAAAACTTTCTTCAAGCCTTATTATCAATTTATTGGTGTGTTCAAAAGTCATTGCCGTTTTGAAGTGTCGTCCTGTGTCTCGGTGCGCATGCGTTATGCAGATAAGAACAATGCATGACCGGAAAACCGGTAACGTCTAGTTGGTGTAAATAGGAGCACACGCTGCCGTGATTTATTGGAAAATTTGAAAGAACAGTATTATTATTTTTATTTATTGAAAAATTTGAAAGAACGGCAACATTTTGATTTCAGCGATTTAAAAGTGGGATTGCAGCCTTGAAAACAAAGCACGTGCTGAATGAACTTCGAGGGTGAATTCTGAAACTGTACGCCAAGCTGTGGAGGCGAATCAGTGCACAAGCACTAGACAACTGTCAAATGAGTTGGGAATACCTCAGCCTACAATTGTTTACAAATTGCACAACAAAATCGGAGAGACGCACAGAAGTTGTCGACAAGAACCTCATGAACTGATTGCTGCTCAAGCTGAGCACCGCGTGCGTGTGTGCCGCCAATTGCTGGAAAATATCCAGTCCGACCGTCTCTTTAGGTGAATTGTGACATGTCATGAAAAGTGGACATTTTCCCGGAATTCTGACATGAGAAAACTGTGGTTAGATCCGAAAAAAGCCACCAGAACCAGTCCCAAAACGGGAACACTTTGAGCAAAAAGTTATGCTGTGCATGTGGTGGAATTTTAGGGACCCCATTCATTTGGAATTGATTCCAGAAATCTAAGGCATTAATCTACAGTTGTACTTTGGCCAGTTGCAGCCGATGTATGCCGCTTTGAGCTGAAAGTACCCAGCTCTGGTGAACCGTAAATGTACTCCAACAGGATATTGCTTCTGCTCATCGTACCAGGTGAATTATAGAAAAAAAAAACCCACAGGAACTAAACTGTTTTGAGCTAATGCCCCACCCTGTTTACAGACCGGATCTTGCGCCTTCGGACTACCACGTATTCCTGTCCACGGCCCATTTTCTACGTGGGGAACACTTCCAAAACATCCACGACGTTGAAGTTAGGGTCCAAGACTTCTTTTTGATTTTAATAGGCGTCATTCCTTTTGCAATGTGATAAAGTATATTATAATTTACAACGCTCCTTTTCTCTTTCGGGGCCAATTTGACTTAAAAGAGACTGAAGTAGTGGTTCGATACTTTAGTATCGAACCACTACTTCAGTCTCTTTTAAGGATAAATTTTACAATATTATTGAACCATTCAGAATAAATATTGAACCTTTAAACGTAAGTATTGAATAGGTATTGAATGTTTAAGCATAAATTTGTTTTACACTGAACCTTTAAGCATAAATTTTAAATAAGTATTGAACCTGTAAGTATAAAGTTTGAACAAGTATTGAACCTTTAAGCGTAAATTTTACAATAGTATTGAATCCTTTAGAATAAGTATTGACCTTCAAGCAGAAATTTATATTCCGCTAAACTTTAGTCATAAATTTTAAGCACACATTTATTTTGCACTGAACCTTTAAGCGTAAATTTTGAATAAGTGCTGAACCTTTAAGCGTAAATTTTGAATAAGTACTGAACCTTTAAGCGTAAATTTTGAATAAGTACTGAACCTTTAAGCATAAGAATAAGTATTGAACATTTAAGCATAAATACTTCAATGGTATTGAATCATTTAGGATAAGTATTGAACATTTAAGCATAAATACTTCAATAGTATTGCATCATTTAGGATAAGTATTGAACCTTTAAGCGTAAAGTATTGAACCTTTAAGCGTAAAGTATTGAACATTTAAGCATAAATACTTCAATAGTATTGCATCATTTAGGATAAGTATTGAACCTTTAAGCGTAAAGTCTGAATAAGTGCTGAACCTATAAGCATAAGAATAAGTATCGAACATTTAAGCATAAATACTTCAATAGTATTGAATCATTTAGAATAAGTATTGAAGCACTGGTTTAAGTGCTGAGCATTTAAGCATGAATTTTACAAAAGTATTGAATCATTTAGAATAAGTATTGAACCTTTAAGCATAAGTATTGAAGCACTGGTTTAAGTACCGGACATTTAAGCATAAGTATTGAAGCACTGGTTTAAGTACCGAACATTTAAGCATACATTTTACAAAAGTATTGAATCATTTAGAATAAGTATTGAAGCTTTAAGTATAAGTATTCAAACACTGGTATAAGTATTAAATAAGTATTGAACCTTTAAGGATAAGTATTAAACCTTTAAGAATAAGTATTGAATCTTTAAGAATAAGTATTGAACCTTTAAGTATAAGAATCAGTATTGAACTTTTAAACATAAGAATAAGTACTGAACATCTAAACATAAATTTTAAGCATAACTTTATTTTGCACTGAACCTTTAATTAAAAATTTTAAGCATAAATTTATTTTCCACTGAATCTTTAAGCATAAATTTTAAGCATAAAATTATTTTGCACTGAACCTTAAAAGCTTAAGAATAAGTATTGAACCTTTAAGGATAAATTTTGCAATAGCACTGAACCATTTAGAATAAGTATGGAACCTTTAATAATAAGTATTGAAGCACTGGTATAAGTAATGAATAACTATTGAACCTTTAAGCATAGGAATAAGTATTTAAGCACTGAAATGGCTATTGAATAAATATCGAATCTTTAAGTAAAAATGTATTTTGTACTGTGCGTTTAACATAAATTTTGAATAAGTATTGAACCTTTAAGCATAAGAATAAGTGTTGAACATTTAAGCATAAATTTTAAGCCTAAATTTACTTCACCCTGAAACTTTAAACATAAATTTTGAATAAGTACTGAACTGTTAGGCATACATTTTACAATAGTATTGAATCATTCAGAATAAGTATTGAACCTTTAGGAATAAGTATTGAACCTTTAGGAATAAGTATTGAACCTTTAGGAATAAGTATTGAACCTTTAGGAATAAATATTGAAGCACTAGTATAACTACTGAATAAGTACTAAACTGTTAGGCATACATTTTACAATAGTATTGAATCATTCAGAATAAGTATTGAACCTTTAGGCATAAGTGTTGAAGCACTGGTATAACTACTGAATAAGTACTGAACCTTTAAGCATAAGAATAAGTACTGAACCTTTAAGCATAAGAATAAGTATTGAACCTTTAAGCATAAGAATATGTACTGAACCTCTAAGCATAAGTATTGAATGAGCATTGGACCTTTAAGCATAAGAATAAGTATTAAATAAGTATTTAACCTTTAAGCATAAGAATAAATACTGAACAGGTATTGAACCTTTAAGCATAAGAATAAGCGCTGAATCTTTTAGCATACATTTATTTTGCACTAAACATTTAGCATGTATTTTGAATAAGTATTGAACCTTTAAGCATAAGAATGACTACTGAACATTTGAGCATAAGAGTGAGTACTGAACCTTTAAGCATACATTTTAAGCAGAAATTTGTTTTTCACTGAACCATTAAATATAAATTTTGAATAAGTATTGAACCTGTAAGCATAAATTTTACAATAGTTTCTATGTATTCTTATTTGTGCAGGCAGTCGTGATTCACATTAATAACAATACAAAATAAGAGAACCGTTTTTATTACAGTGAAAGGAAAATTCGAGTCCAGAAATATGCTAGTATGTTAGACGGGTTAAACCGTAGCTGGTGGATTAAAAAAAAATTAACAACAGGTTTGGATAGTAGACGACGTGAGATCGTCATTGCTCGCAGTAGGAATGAGCCCTACTGACTGTTACTTAAAGGAACTTTGCTTGTTGGCTGTGGAAGCCATTGATTCGACACAGCGCTCTCTCCCTTTCCTTCATTTCCTCCCCCTCTCTGCCGTTAAATTCTACCCTCCACCCCCGCAGGAACACCTCGACTAAATGACTTTCTTCCAGTCTCGTCGGCATTAGCGGGAGAATTTCGTAGCAGCTGTACTGGCAATGATCAATGCTTGTAATTACTGGCCGCCCTGTTGTAATAGATTATTGCAAACACACAACGGCGGAGTATATTTAGGCAAATAAATTGCCCTGTTTGCTGCTGCAATAAAAATACCCACGGTAATGTCGATGCCACTGGTGGAGGTAGGGGGTGGTTGGGTGGGTGAAAAAAACTTATGTCTGTCATTAGGAGGGGATTTCAAAACGAATCGGAATTCAGACACCACTGATACTCGGTTTTTCCGACGTAATGGATGTTTCTGAAATGCTTCCCTTGGCAAATATCATTTATTCACAAAGATGATGCATTCATTCATTCATGTTATACGAGTGTACACGAAGACACGCTAAAAGTACCGAATACATTTGCTGCAGAATGTTTCAACCGTCTATTTCTTTTTCATTTGTGTCGTGATTTATACGAACTTCGGCACTTTAGTCTGGAAGGGAAATTTTACTTAAACAAGCTTCCGACGAGGAAAAGTAACCGCGGTGTAGAAAGATTAATTTAAAAATGCTTTACTTTTAGTGTTTCTCATACAGCATAAAAAAGCAACTAAACGCGCGTGAAAGTAATGAGTTATGGTTAAGAACTCTCAGAAGAAGAATGCTCACAACAGAGATTTTAAATCACATAAACCCAGCAGTTTCAATCGAAACGTTGGAAATGAGAAAAATAATGTATTATTGAAATAATTAGAATGGCATTTTATTTTACATCATGAATCGTAATGTGGAACTTTATGATTGCTATTGAGGAGGTGTACTGGAAAATCAATAATAAGAATAAAATTGCAACATTGATTGATACGCATGTACATTGAATTTTTAATTTTATGCGTTCTTATTTAAACCAATGCTTTTCAAACGAAAATGGCGACTTCGTAAAATTGAACATTTCTGTATTTGGAATGTAATTTAAAATCTTCGTATTGAAGTTTCATGCAGAATTTGAAGTTTCAAGCCGATGACCATGAAATGAAATCTAATGCCAATATGACTAATTTCATGAGAGTTGCAGGAGGATCGGGAACAACTTTCTATAATAAGCCTAGGGAAAATCACTTGAACAGCTGAAAACAGGATTTCTTAAGCATAATGATTGCAGATGCTTTCAGTAGTACAGAATCAGTGAACACAGAACTGGAATGGGCTGGTTGAAAAAAACTGTGAGAAGTACATGAAATGATGACATGAAAAATAAAAAACTAAATATCGCATCCGACGAGAGTATAATTATCATAAGAGAAACCTGTGGAGTTGAAACATGAAAGAGTAATAAAAGAGAAATTATTGGCTTTCGAGGAGAAATGCTAATAAAGAAGATCATGTGCCAACTGTGAATTAAGCAGTCGTTTCAACATTCACGTGAAACACAAATGATCCTTTTCAAAGATTTAGTGGTTTTAAAGTTTCAGAAATGTATTTATCATCAGCCCTTAAAGTAAGATTCCAGGCAGAAAACATAGTTCAAGTAGAAGCAAACTTGGATCCAAAGTGAAAGGGAAATTCTGAGCATATTACAGGTGGGCAAGGAGAAAGTAATTGCTATTCTATGGGAATTTGAGCGTGTCGCTTCAGTCTTTGGGGAGCACTACAAATAATTTCGAGGTAGATTTTCATATTTTGAAAAAGAAAGCTACACTGTAGGTTTTCCAAACAACACCCAATGATATTAGAGGAATCATGAAGCTGAGAAAAATAAAGATCGGTGGTTGAATGGGAAAACTTACCCATCCTGGGATAGACGTGAAAGAGAAAAGGAGAATCCGATAGGCATTGCTTTGTCATAAACAAACGAATATTGTGCATCATTTCATCAACGAATTCATTTCCAGTTTCTCATCGAATTTATTTCCATCCTGAATATATTCTTTTGCCTCATGGAAAATGGCAGTTTCACAGAAGTGACCTCATTGGACTTTGAGTGTTCAACATTTCGATCACATGTCTGATTATTTAGCCATATATTACACTGTAGTGAACGCATCACAGCGAAATGATTGTGCTGTACATTACACTGCATACTGCCTCGAAATTTGTTTCGTTTACAACTACTGTATTCAAATGAAACAATAGTGATATTTTTCTGTATTTGGCAGAAAGAAAAATTTCGGGTATCCTGAGAGATTGGCTGGATACTCTTGGAGCCCTGTAACCTAAGCAGCCAAAATAATGCCATATTAAATTTGGAGTTAAATGTTTCATTAGTACTTGTTTTTGCTCTTTTACAACGTAAATGTAGGCGTTGGTAGTTGAGTTTGCACGCTTCTCGTGCAGTTACAGCACTACGTGAGAGGTACATAATTTTTTTTGTCTTCGGTTCATTATGTTTACTCTTATCCTTGGGATCCAGAAACCGCGAATAAAAAACTTTGACTCTTCTTCAGTGTTGCCCATAATGGTCCATGAACTAAAACAAATCATTATTTTCTTAAATTGCGAAAGCGTATGTGCGCACTGCATTTTCCACGAATAAAATTTAGTTTGATCGTCAATTCGAAAATCTTCCCCGACCTAGCTAGGAGAAACGCATGTAACAGTTATTGACTGGGAGTTATAAAAGCTGACAGTATTAAGGTACACTAATTCTGGATGGGTTAAAGACTCTAAGAACTTCTTGGAACACGAAAAGATATAGCATCGTCATCATAATCAGTAATTATCCACTCACTGCGGGATGAAGGTTTCCCAGGTCTCTTCCAAATCTTTTTATAGTGAGCCATTTTCATCCATATCATTCCGACATATTTTGGAATTTCATTCACCCATCCTCCACATGGTCTTCTTTTGAGTCCTTTTCGGTCCTTGGCAATCAGTTTAATATTTCAGTTGTCCAACATGGGGATTTTTTCTAGCAATCCCAGCAAAAACACAAGTGCTGGGAAACTGCTGGCCACCAGCTGGCAGTGATGGGTCACTGCTGGCTGAAATCTGCCGCTCACGGCCCGGTAGTGGTCCGTTGGTGGCAGCGCTATCAGTTGGCGAGCCATTAATGAACCTGCAGCATCGCCGTGAATTGTGGACCTCCAAGCAAGTGCCACTAGTGGCCCGTTGCTGGCAACTAATGCAACCCCCAACAGCAGGTAGAAGCAACGGGACTGCGCATGCGCAGAAGCAACACTTGCTGTGTCTCTCATGGTACCAGTTAGTTGAAGACGACGCTATCGCCATCGTGTTAATTTAGTGGATGTTAAGAAAAAAATCCATATGTGGGGAGGCGAATCAATTTCCTAATGAAATTTTACGTCGACGAAGATATCAGATTAAGCCGTGAAATACTAGATTACAGCCATGAAATACACCCACTCCATTCCCATGAATAAAAATTCATGGAATGGAGTGGATGAATAATAAGAAAAAATTTTAAACCGCTTGAAACAAATATCCTGGAAAACCATTAAAACAACGTTTGTTGGAAAAAAAAAAAGAATTATACGCGTACGAAATTTATTAATTATTTGAAAGAAAAAAAAAGCAACGCTATGGGGTGTACTCATCCATGGGTTGAATACACAAGACTGGGAGGAATTCGCTTCTAAAAATAACTAGAAGTAAAATAAAATATCTTTTACTCTTTAAAACAAATGTAGCTTCGGACAACGGAAAGGAAAGACACAACGTTAAAAATGTAACAGAATGTGACATGAACCCGGGTAAATATATATTTATTCAACAATCTCTTTTCAAGACGGCATGGACAGTACAAAACTTTGGAAAGCGACTCTAAGTATGTACACGCCTTGAAAATGAGTGAAGTTCCCTTAAGGTAAAAAAAAAAAAAAAACTATCGTTACGTTGAAAAAATTAATTTATCAATTATATGAAACTGACTTTTATGAAAAATATCTCGCAATATCGTAAAATGAAAGAGGGAAGCATTCGATTACACATTGCATACCAAACAGACAACTTTAAGCATATGCTCGAGCGTGACAAATTAGTCCGGTCGGTAAAGAGCTCAGCTGTCACGCCAACGGCTCTGGTTCAAATCTAGTCAGATGCAAACGGGCGTTTTTCCGGTCTCTTGATATAATTTCCCCAGCGCAGTGCGTTAATTCACAAGCTTCGTAAGGGTAGAAAAAAATGTAGCTTTGGGAAACTGCGGTTATCCTTGCTTTTATTATTATTATGGCTACTACTGGGAAATTGGCGGACAAGATTCGGCAAGCCACCACTTACGTCACGTGGTTGCTGGCTGTCACTAACAGCGCACTAGCGGACCACATTAGGTTAGCCATCATTTCTGGCACGTGCATGCAGGACCACTGAAGGGCCACTTGTGGCAGCTATTGCCAGTGATGGACCACTGATGGCCCTGTTGTGGCATATGACAACTGATGGGGTGCCAACTGTTGGCCTGAACTGCTGGCCCTTCTGTTGGCCGCTAGCATATTTTATTGACGGTTCGGCTGCGGCAACATAGTGCTGGGCCAGCAAGACTGTTTTTGCTGGGATATATCTTTTCCCCTGCCACTCAAAAGTCTTTATGTTGATCGTGATGTCATCAACTGTTGCCATTTTCCTTATCCATGAATTCCTGTCCCTCTTTTTCCATGTTACAGCAATCATGCTTCTCTCCATGCTTCTTTGGGGAAACCCGCCGCCTCTGTATAGTTTTATTTAGTTAAAGTCCTTCTCTGTGATCGATTAGTAACAAGCGTAAAGATGCATTTTTGATTAAGAAAATGGTAAATTGCGCTTAAAATTTTTATTCTTCTTTCTAAATGGTCTCCGGCCAAGTTTTACACGCTGTTAGTTTATCCTTCGATCCGGCCCTCGATTGACATTTGCAATAGGCAGCACTACGGATGTCAAAAGTAACCACTGTTTTTGTAAGCACCGGTTACTTTTACATTTGTTGCATCAATCCCAAAATATTCAGTTCTTGTAAAATCATTATGCACCAAATTTGTTTTCTAAAAGTTCATGTTAAATCCCACTTCTTTACTGTTGACAGCATATTTCTGGATCACACCCTGAAGCTCTCGGGCGTTACTTGCTAAAATCACTATGCCGTCAGCAAAACGAAGGTGGGTTAAACTATCTTCATTAAACATTATCTCGCTTTAATGATTGGAAGGCATTCTGCTATATGGCACTGAAGACTTTGGGAAATACGGTGTCACCCTATCTCATTCCCTTCTCAAATTTAATAAGCACTGAATCCCCGAACAGCCGAGCCTTTGCACTTACATTTTCATATATGTTATTAATAAACTTAAAGTATGCATCTTCAGTGCCACAGGATTTCAAGAACTGCTGGTGGTTTTACGCGAATTACCGTGAACATTGTACAATACACCAATGAAGCCATAGTAGCTACTGTCGACTACACCAATGAAGCCATAGTTGCTACTGTCGACTACGCCAATGAAGCCATAGTTGCTATAGTCGACGACATTTTGACTAGATGCCTCAACGAAGATGCATCATCTTACTATCTCAGATTTTAGGAGCTACAGATACATTAGCCTCCCATGAGGTAACCTTTGTTTCGACTGTGTCTTGGAACTGTTAAACCTGAAACAGAAACAAGACCATTGTACAGATGGTGTAGTGATGATACCTGTGACCATGCTTTGTAACCCGAAATTCCATTTAAAGTTACATTTAATGCATAGCTCTATATCTACTTATATTGATGATTTTCATATTATAATATTACCAAAACGTTTGATAATACATAATTCTTCTGCCTGCATACGTGCTAAGGGAAACTCCAAGCTAAAATTGAATGAAGAAGTAATCGCTTAAATTTGAACAAATTCGAATTTCCTTGGTAAATTCCAGAAGTGATTAGGAAAACCCAGGTTTGACGGCGTCTGTTTACGGGAATCTAACGCTAATCCTGGGTTCGAATACCAGAAAAACATGCATATTGTATCGTTACAAAAAATTCTGGGTTTCTTATTTTCTTCGAACTAAATTTTCATTAGAGGACTGTACGCTTCCCCTAATCTTGTATATTCACTGAGTGGATTAAAATCTAAATGAAGATACATAAAGACACAGGCGAAAACATGTATTTATTGCACTTAGAAATTGTTAATGTAAACAGCAGAAAGGTGGATGGCATTATTGCCGAATGGTATCGATTTTAATAGTTAAGGCTGTGAGTAAAGAGCGTAGCTGAACGGCGAAGCGTGAATATGTCATAATGACTTCACATCAAGAGAGAGAATTAAAACTGAAAGTGACGTAACGTACCTTACTTGCGCAGGAGAAGTCGCATCTAATAATGGAATGCTTTTAATAAGATACACATACAAGGCAACACTAACATGTGGCACAAATGATATTTGAATAAAATATTGTAATGAAAATATGTATGAAGATAACGTTGCTGTTTTATAATTACTCGAAATAGAACAGATAAACGAAGAATGGATTCAAGTGGATTCTTAACTATACGGAAAAGCTGGGCGCAGTCTGTACTCTTCCAAACCACAGGATTGGGGTGCGAATTGGAAAATCTCTTCAAAGCACACGTGTAAATTGGAGAACAGTCACTTGTTGAGATGATTTGTAACATATGAAGAAACGAGTTCTGTTCGAAGCTCGGAGGAAGGTCACTGACCCTGTTAACGGTACCTTAGCTGGGCGATTCAGAGTTCCACGTCTCGTAAGCTCCAATGGCTAACAATTATTACGCCGGTGGTCTAAGCGCTGGCTTGGGACCATTCGCCAGTGAAAGGTCCGTTTTTAAATTCTGGTGAGGCATGGATGTTGTGTTTGTCTTACGGTACTGGATCTTTCCCTTCCCTGGAGTCAGTGCCCCTAAATTAGGGACGGGCGACTGTTTATTGCCCATCGAGTTGCTCACGGCGACCGTTAAACCTTCAATCAAAAGAAAAAAAACAATTATTACATTAAATTGCTGTTGTAAAACGACCTATACTACATTAGAGGCTGTTGTAGAATGGTGTACTGTATATTACATCAGATCCGATTGCAGAATGAGCTACATTACGTTAAGTGCTGTTGTAGAGCTACCTATATAACATTAGGTATAGAATGATCTAAAATGTCCTTAAATGCACTTGTCATGAATTCTACCTTTTTCAGTCAAATCTTCCCTAAATTTTCATTTTCAGAATAACAATACGTTTTCAAATGCCGAATATATTCCAAAGGTAAAACGTTACCACCGAGGGCAAAGCAGGGACAAGGCCTTTAGCGACAATTAAGGATGCATTTCCTGCATGTTTATGTTTCACCAACAGATGAAGATACAGAAGAAACAATTCCTACGATGTGCAAATATAAGTTACTCGTAGCTTCCTTTCTGTAGGGAGTCCAATTTGTTATTTCCACATTCTGAAACATAGACTTTCGCCTTTCATTTAAAGCTTAGATTAGAAACGAGCATTAATTTATCTTTTGTTAAATTACATAAACAAAGATGCTGTTCCTCTGCTGCCGATCTGCGACAAATATTTATTGTGGTGGGATTTGTTTCGTCTTTTCTTAAAATAACAAAATGTATTCACATTTGAGTTGATATCCTCGTGAGAAAGCATGTGTTGCAAATCTCGCTTCATTACCAATTAAAAATTGAATGAAATTTGAGTTGCTAAATCTCTATGTTTACTGTCTTCAATTTATATGAGGAAGACATTGCCTGCTTTCTTCCCAGTGTAAAGTGAACAAGAAAACCTTATTTAAAACTAATGCAAAATGCAAAGGCTCTCGTTATAATCAGTGTTTATTTCACCTGAAAGCACTTTCTCGACTATTTTATGTAGCCTAGCAATCGCTTTCAAGAATGAAAACTTGCAAACTTGCAGAAGTATTCTTTTTCTTTTTTTTTTTTTTTTTTTTTTTTTTGAGATTTCGGATTAAACTCACAGATGAATTCTAATAGTCAGATTATCTTAATTAGTTAACAATGCTCAGTTTAGGGGCAAAGAAACGCAGATAATTCAGATCTCAAGTGAAAGGTAATAAAATTCATAAATACTTTCTCAACTGCATGACCAAAAGAAAATCATTGAAACAAAGAACTAAAACCGTCCATACACGTTACTGATTCGTAAAAATGCAAAAGATAATTTACTAGCATCGCAATTATAAAACTCTATATACGATTAAAAACTCAGATGTGGGATCTTTCGGGGACACTGTATCCCCATCTTCAGACAAACCAAAAATGTCTCAACCGGGTATATATAGTATAAACGAAATCACATGACTAGGGCTGACCGGAAAGAGCGCAGTGAAACATGCGCAGGCAAGTGAGAAAATAACAGCCTCCAAAGGCACCAAACAACACCCTCTGAACCACCTCCTCCCCACGGTGTGCCCACAATGTCAAAAAGTTACAAATAGATGTGACAAAGTAAAATACATACATGGAAAGTACTAAGTTTAAACATTAGAAAAAATTAGCACAATAACAATAATGGAAGGGTTTCATAAAATCCTGGGTATTCTGTATAATAAGTTCCACCAAGGGTGGGGGATTTAATATGGTGCTGTATCGTTACAGCACACCTTCCTTGACCCATAAATGTATAAGCTCTCCGCCAGCAGCAAAGAGGAATCACGACGGGTACACAGAATACGGGCTTGGTCCCAAATTGGGAAATGAGTTCCACTAAGAGTCTTTCTTGCCAGAGCTGTATTAGCAGAGCGCATTCTCACATTATATCGATGTTCGGACACACGAGTCTGAAGCGAACGCTTCGTAGAGCCGATATAAAGAGTAGGAGATACGTCGGCGTCCACAGGTTTGAAGGGAATGCAGTAGTAAAACATACTTTCAATCATTAAGAAAGATCGTGACTCCACTGATCAACAAGAACGTCATGGTGACTACTGCATTCCTTTGCAACCTGTGAACGCCGACGTATCTCCTACTCTTTATATCGGCACTACGAAGCGTTCGCTTCTGACTCGTGTGTCAGAACATCGATATAATGTGAGAATGCCCTCTGCTATTACAGCTTTGGCAAGAAAGACTCTTAGTGGAACTCATTTCCCAATTTGGGACCAAGCCCGTATTCTGTGTACCCGTCGTGATTCCTCTTTTCTGCTGGCGGAGAGCTTATACATTTATGCGTCAAGGAAGGTGTGCTGTAACGATACAGCACCATGTAAAATCCCCACCCTTGGTGGAACCTATTATACAGAATACCCAGGATTTTGTGACACTCTCCTTTACCACATTATTGTTTTGTGCTAATTTTTTCTAATGTTTCAATTTAGTGCTTTTCATGAATGTATTTTACTTTGTCACATCTATTTGTAACTTTTTGACATTATGGGCACACCGTGGGGAGGGTGGGGGGTTCAGAAGGTGTTGTTTGGTGCCTTTGGAGGCTGTTATTTGCTCACTTGCCTGCGTATGTTCCACTGCGCTCTTTCTGGTCAGCCTTGCATGTGATTTCGTTTATACACTGAAGAGCAATTGAATTAGAGAAAGCTGGCGTTATGTAAATGTGGCGCTGTGGGCGGCGGTGTAAACGGAAACGACATGACGTATGCAGCGATCCGACAATATAAGGAGTGATGCGACGGGAATCAGTAAGGGTCGGACGCAATGATGAATCAGTAAGGGTCGGGAATCAGTAAGGGTCGGACGAAATTATTTGGGGGGGGGCTCCCCCCCAATAATTTCGAGAAGTCGGTGCCCCTGACCATGATAATAACATTTGAAGAAAAACTTTCTTCAAGCCTTATTATCAATTTATTGGTGTGTTCAAAAGTCATTGCCGTTTTGAAGTGTCGTCCTGTGTCTCGGTGCGCATGCGTTATGCAGATAAGAACAATGCATGACCGGAAAACCGGTAACGTCTAGTTGGTGTAAATAGGAGCACACGCTGCCGTGATTTATTGGAAAATTTGAAAGAACAGTATTATTATTTTTATTTATTGAAAAATTTGAAAGAACGGCAACATTTTGATTTCAGCGATTTAAAAGTGGGATTGCAGCCTTGAAAACAAAGCACGTGCTGAATGAACTTCGAGGGTGAATTCTGAAACTGTACGCCAAGCTGTGGAGGCGAATCAGTGCACAAGCACTAGACAACTGTCAAATGAGTTGGGAATACCTCAGCCTACAATTGTTTACAAATTGCACAACAAAATCGGAGAGACGCACAGAAGTTGTCGACAAGAACCTCATGAACTGATTGCTGCTCAAGCTGAGCACCGCGTGCGTGTGTGCCGCCAATTGCTGGAAAATATCCAGTCCGACCGTCTCTTTAGGTGAATTGTGACATGTCATGAAAAGTGGACATTTTCCCGGAATTCTGACATGAGAAAACTGTGGTTAGATCCGAAAAAAGCCACCAGAACCAGTCCCAAAACGGGAACACTTTGAGCAAAAAGTTATGCTGTGCATGTGGTGGAATTTTAGGGACCCCATTCATTTGGAATTGATTCCAGAAATCTAAGGCATTAATCTACAGTTGTACTTTGGCCAGTTGCAGCCGATGTATGCCGCTTTGAGCTGAAAGTACCCAGCTCTGGTGAACCGTAAATGTACTCCAACAGGATATTGCTTCTGCTCATCGTACCAGGTGAATTATAGAAAAAAAAAACCCACAGGAACTAAACTGTTTTGAGCTAATGCCCCACCCTGTTTACAGACCGGATCTTGCGCCTTCGGACTACCACGTATTCCTGTCCACGGCCCATTTTCTACGTGGGGAACACTTCCAAAACATCCACGACGTTGAAGTTAGGGTCCAAGACTTCTTTTGATTTTAATAGGCGTCATTCCTTTTGCAATGTGATAAAGTATATTATAATTTACAACGCTCCTTTTCTCTTTCGGGGCCAATTTGACTTAAAAGAGACTGAAGTAGTGGTTCGATACTTTAGTATCGAACCACTACTTCAGTCTCTTTTAAGGATAAATTTTACAATATTATTGAACCATTCAGAATAAATATTGAACCTTTAAACGTAAGTATTGAATAGGTATTGAATGTTTAAGCATAAATTTGTTTTACACTGAACCTTTAAGCATAAATTTTAAATAAGTATTGAACCTGTAAGTATAAAGTTTGAACAAGTATTGAACCTTTAAGCGTAAATTTTACAATAGTATTGAATCCTTTAGAATAAGTATTGACCTTCAAGCAGAAATTTATATTCCGCTAAACTTTAGTCATAAATTTTAAGCACACATTTATTTTGCACTGAACCTTTAAGCGTAAATTTTGAATAAGTGCTGAACCTTTAAGCGTAAATTTTGAATAAGTACTGAACCTTTAAGCGTAAATTTTGAATAAGTACTGAACCTTTAAGCATAAATTTTGAATAAGTATTGAACATTTAAGCATAAATACTTCAATGGTATTGAATCATTTAGGATAAGTATTGAACATTTAAGCATAAATACTTCAATAGTATTGCATCATTTAGGATAAGTATTGAACCTTTAAGCGTAAAGTATTGAACCTTTAAGCGTAAAGTATTGAACATTTAAGCATAAATACTTCAATAGTATTGCATCATTTAGGATAAGTATTGAACCTTTAAGCGTAAAGTCTGAATAAGTGCTGAACCTATAAGCATAAGAATAAGTATCGAACATTTAAGCATAAATACTTCAATAGTATTGAATCATTTAGAATAAGTATTGAAGCACTGGTTTAAGTGCTGAGCATTTAAGCATGAATTTTACAAAAGTATTGAATCATTTAGAATAAGTATTGAACCTTTAAGCATAAGTATTGAAGCACTGGTTTAAGTACCGGACATTTAAGCATAAGTATTGAAGCACTGGTTTAAGTACCGAACATTTAAGCATACATTTTACAAAAGTATTGAATCATTTAGAATAAGTATTGAAGCTTTAAGTATAAGTATTCAAACACTGGTATAAGTATTAAATAAGTATTGAACCTTTAAGGATAAGTATTAAACCTTTAAGAATAAGTATTGAATCTTTAAGAATAAGTATTGAACCTTTAAGTATAAGAATCAGTATTGAACTTTTAAACATAAGAATAAGTACTGAACATCTAAACATAAATTTTAAGCATAACTTTATTTTGCACTGAACCTTTAATTAAAAATTTTAAGCATAAATTTATTTTCCACTGAATCTTTAAGCATAAATTTTAAGCATAAAATTATTTTGCACTGAACCTTAAAAGCTTAAGAATAAGTATTGAACCTTTAAGGATAAATTTTGCAATAGCACTGAACCATTTAGAATAAGTATGGAACCTTTAATAATAAGTATTGAAGCACTGGTATAAGTAATGAATAACTATTGAACCTTTAAGCATAGGAATAAGTATTTAAGCACTGAAATGGCTATTGAATAAATATCGAATCTTTAAGTAAAAATGTATTTTGTACTGTGCGTTTAACATAAATTTTGAATAAGTATTGAACCTTTAAGCATAAGAATAAGTGTTGAACATTTAAGCATAAATTTTAAGCCTAAATTTACTTCACCCTGAAACTTTAAACATAAATTTTGAATAAGTACTGAACTGTTAGGCATACATTTTACAATAGTATTGAATCATTCAGAATAAGTATTGAACCTTTAGGAATAAGTATTGAACCTTTAGGAATAAGTATTGAACCTTTAGGAATAAGTATTGAACCTTTAGGAATAAGTATTGAACCTTTAGGAATAAGTATTGAACCTTTAGGAATAAATATTGAAGCACTAGTATAACTACTGAATAAGTACTAAACTGTTAGGCATACATTTTACAATAGTATTGAATCATTCAGAATAAGTATTGAACCTTTAGGCATAAGTGTTGAAGCACTGGTATAACTACTGAATAAGTACTGAACCTTTAAGCATAAGAATAAGTACTGAACCTTTAAGCATAAGAATAAGTATTGAACCTTTAAGCATAAGAATATGTACTGAACCTCTAAGCATAAGTATTGAATGAGCATTGGACCTTTAAGCATAAGAATAAGTATTAAATAAGTATTTAACCTTTAAGCATAAGAATAAATACTGAACAGGTATTGAACCTTTAAGCATAAGAATAAGCGCTGAATCTTTTAGCATACATTTATTTTGCACTAAACATTTAGCATGTATTTTGAATAAGTATTGAACCTTTAAGCATAAGAATGACTACTGAACATTTGAGCATAAGAGTGAGTACTGAACCTTTAAGCATACATTTTAAGCAGAAATTTGTTTTTCACTGAACCATTAAATATAAATTTTGAATAAGTATTGAACCTGTAAGCATAAATTTTACAATAGTTTCTATGTATTCTTATTTGTGCAGGCAGTCGTGATTCACATTAATAACAGTACAAAATAAGAAAACCGTTTTTATTACAGTGAAAGGAAAATTCGAGTCCAGAAATATGCTAGTATGTTAGACGGGTTAAACCGTAGCTGGTGGATTAAAAAAAATTAACAACAGGTTTGGATAGTAGACGACGTGAGATCGTCATTGCTCGCAGTAGGAATGAGCCCTACTGACTGTTACTTAAAGGAACTTTGCTTGTTGGCTGTGGAAGCCATTGATTCGACACAGCGCTCTCTCCCTTTCCTTCATTTCCTCCCCCTCTCTGCCGTTAAATTCTACCCTCCACCCCCGCAGGAACACCTCGACTAAATGACTTTCTTCCAGTCTCGTCGGCATTAGCGGGAGAATTTCGTAGCAGCTGTACTGGCAATGATCAATGCTTGTAATTACTGGCCGCCCTGTTGTAATAGATTATTGCAAACACACAACGGCGGAGTATATTTAGGCAAATAAATTGCCCTGTTTGCTGCTGCAATAAAAATACCCACGGTAATGTCGATGCCACTGGTGGAGGTAGGGGGTGGTTGGGTGGGTGAAAAAAACTTATGTCTGTCATTAGGAGGGGATTTCAAAACGAATCGGAATTCAGACACCACTGATACTCGGTTTTTCCGACGTAATGGATGTTTCTGAAATGCTTCTCTTGGCAAATATCATTTATTCACAAAGATGATGCATTCATTCATTCATGTTATACGAGTGTACACGAAGACACGCTAAAAGTACCGAATACATTTGCTGCAGAATGTTTCAACCGTCTATTTCTTTTTCATTTGTGTCGTGATTTATACGAACTTCGGCACTTTAGTCTGGAAGGGAAATTTTACTTAAACAAGCTTCCGACGAGGAAAAGTAACCGCGGTGTAGAAAGATTAATTTAAAAATGCTTTACTTTTAGTGTTTCTCATACAGCATAAAAAAGCAACTAAACGCGCGTGAAAGTAATGAGTTATGGTTAAGAACTCTCAGAAGAAGAATGCTCACAACAGAGATTTTAAATCACATAAACCCAGCAGTTTCAATCGAAACGTTGGAAATGAGAAAAATAATGTATTATTGAAATAATTAGAATGGCATTTTATTTTACATCATGAATCGTAATGTGGAACTTTATGATTGCTATTGAGGAGGTGTACTGGAAAATCAATAATAAGAATAAAATTGCAACATTGATTGATACGCATGTACATTGAATTTTTAATTTTATGCGTTCTTATTTAAACCAATGCTTTTCAAACGAAAATGGCGACTTCGTAAAATTGAACATTTCTGTATTTGGAATGTAATTTAAAATCTTCGTATTGAAGTTTCATGCAGAATTTGAAGTTTCAAGCCGATGACCATGAAATGAAATCTAATGCCAATATGACTAATTTCATGAGAGTTGCAGGAGGATCGGGAACAACTTTCTATAATAAGCCTAGGGAAAATCACTTGAACAGCTGAAAACAGGATTTCTTAAGCATAATGATTGCAGATGCTTTCAGTAGTACAGAATCAGTGAACACAGAACTGGAATGGGCTGGTTGAAAAAAACTGTGAGAAGTACATGAAATGATGACATGAAAAATAAAAAACTAAATATCGCATCCGGCGAGAGTATAATTATCATAAGAGGAACCTGTGGAGTTGAAACATGAAAGAGTAATAAAAGAGAAATTATTGGCTTTCGAGGAGAAATGCTAATAAAGAAGATCATGTGCCAACTGTGAATTAAGCAGTCGTTTCAACATTCACGTGAAACACAAATGATCCTTTTCAAAGATTTAGTGGTTCGGTCATATCAGAAATGTATTTATCATCAGCCCTTAAAGTAAGATTCCAGGCAGAAAACATAGTTCAAGTAGAAGCAAACTTGGATCCAAAGTGAAAGGGAAATTCTGAGCATATTACAGGTGGACAAGGAGAAAGTAATTGCTATTCTATGGGAATTTGAGCGTGTCGCTTCAGTCTTTGGGGAGCACTACAAATAATTTCGAGGTAGATTTTCATATTTTGAAAAAGAAAGCTACACTGTAGGTTTTCCAAACAACACTCAATGATATTAGAGGAATCATGAAGCTGAGAAAAATAAAGATCGGTGGTTGAATGGGAAAACTTACCCATCCTGGGATAGACGTGAAAGAGAAAAGGAGAATCCGATAGGCATTGCTTTGTCATAAACAAACGAATATTGTGCATCATTTCATCAACGAATTCATTTCCAGTTTCTCATCGAATTTATTTCCATCCTGAATATATTCTTTTGCCTCATGGAAAATGGCAGTTTCACAGAAGTGACCTCATTGGACTTTGAGTGTTTAACATTTCGATCACATGTCTGATTATTTAGCCATATATTACACTGTAGTGAACGCATCACAGCGAAATGATTGTGCTGTACATTACACTGCATACTGCCTCGAAATTTGTTTCGTTTACAACTACTGTATTCAAATGAAACAATAGTGATATTTTTCTGTATTTGGCAGAAAGAAAAATTTCGGGTATCCTGAGAGATTGGCTGGATACTCTTGGAGCCCTGTAACCTAAGCAGCCAAAATAATGCCATATTAAATTTGGAGTTAAATGTTTCATTAGTACTTGTTTTTGCTCTTTTACAACGTAAATGTAGGCGTTGGTAGTTGAGTTTGCACGCTTCTCGTGCAGTTACAGCACTACGTGAGAGGTACATAATTTTTTTTGTCTTCGGTTCATTATGTTTACTCTTATCCTTGGGATCCAGAAACCGCGAATAAAAAACTTTGACTCTTCTTCAGTGTTGCCCATAATGGTCCATGAACTAAAACAAATCATTATTTTCTTAAATTGCGAAAGCGTATGTGCGCACTGCATTTTCCACGAATAAAATTTAGTTTGATCGTCAATTCGAAAATCTTCCCCGACCTAGCTAGGAGAAACGCATGTAACAGAGTTATTGACTGGGAGTTATAAAAGCTGACAGTATTAAGGTACACTAATTCTGGATGGGTTAAAGACTCTAAGAACTTCTTGGAACACGAAAAGATATAGCATCGTCATCATAATCAGTAATTATCCACTCACTGCGGGATGAAGGTTTCCCAGGTCTCTTCCAAATCTTTTTATAGTGAGCCATTTTCATCCATATCATTCCGACATATTTTGGAATTTCATTCACCCATCCTCCACATGGTCTTCTTTTGAGTCCTTTTCGGTCCTTGGCAATCAGTTTAATATTTCAGTTGTCCAACATGGGGATTTTTTCTAGCAATCCCAGCAAAAACACAAGTGCTGGGAAACTGCTGGCCACCAGCTGGCAGTGATGGGTCACTGCTGGCTGAAATCTGCCGCTCACGGCCCGGTAGTGGTCCGTTGGTGGCAGCGCTATCAGTTGGCGAGCCATTAATGAACCTGCAGCATCGCCGTGAATTGTGGGCCTCCAAGCAAGTGCCACTAGTGGCCCGTTGCTGGCAACTAATGCAACCCCCAACAGCAGGTAGAAGCAACGGGACTGCGCATGCGCAGAAGCAACACTTGCTGTGTCTCTCATGGTACCAGTTAGTTGAAGACGACGCTATCGCCATCGTGTTAATTTAGTGGATGTTAAGAAAAAATCCATATGTGGGGAGGCGAATCAATTTCCTAATGAAATTTTACGTCGACGAAGATATCAGATTAAGCCGTGAAATACTAGATTACAGCCATGAAATACACCCACTCCATTCCCATGAATAAAAATTCATGGAATGGAGTGGATGAATAATAAGAAAAAATTTTAAACCGCTTGAAACAAATATCCTGGAAAACCATTAAAACAACGTTTGTTGGAAAAAAAAAAGAATTATACGCGTACGAAATTTATTAATTATTTGAAAGAAAAAAAAGCAACGCTATGGGGTGTACTCATCCATGGGTTGAATACACAAGACTGGGAGGAATTCGCTTCTAAAAATAACTAGAAGTAAAATAAAATATCTTTTACTCTTTAAAACAAATGTAGCTTCGGACAACGGAAAGGAAAGACACAACGTTAAAAATGTAACAGAATGTGACATGAACCCGGGTAAATATATATTTATTCAACAATCTCTTTTCAAGACGGCATGGACAGTACAAAACTTTGGAAAGCGACTCTAAGTATGTACACGCCTTGAAAATGAGTGAAGTTCCCTTAAGGTAAAAAAAAAAAAAACTATCGTTACGTTGAAAAAATTAATTTATCAATTATATGAAACTGACTTTTATGAAAAATATCTCGCAATATCGTAAAATGAAAGAGGGAAGCATTCGATTACACATTGCATACCAAACAGACAACTTTAAGCATATGCTCGAGCGTGACAAATTAGTCCGGTCGGTAAAGAGCTCAGCTGTCACGCCAACGGCTCTGGTTCAAATCTAGTCAGATGCAAACGGGCGTTTTTCCGGTCTCTTGATATAATTTCCCCAGCGCAGTGCGTTAATTCACAAGCTTCGTAAGGGTAGAAAAAATGTAGCTTTGGGAAACTGCGGTTATCCTTGCTTTTATTATTATTATGGCTACTACTGGGAAATTGGCGGACAAGATTCGGCAAGCCACCACTTACGTCACGTGGTTGCTGGCTGTCACTAACAGCGCACTAGCGGACCACATTAGGTTAGCCATCATTTCTGGCACGTGCATGCAGGACCACTGAAGGGCCACTTGTGGCAGCTATTGCCAGTGATGGACCACTGATGGCCCTGTTGTGGCATATGACAACTGATGGGGTGCCAACTGTTGGCCTGAACTGCTGGCCCTTCTGTTGGCCGCTAGCATATTTTATTGACGGTTCGGCTGCGGCAACATAGTGCTGGGCCAGCAAGACTGTTTTTGCTGGGATATATCTTTTCCCCTGCCACTCAAAAGTCTTTATGTTGATCGTGATGTCATCAACTGTTGCCATTTTCCTTATCCATGAATTCCTGTCCCTCTTTTTCCATGTTACAGCAATCATGCTTCTCTCCATGCTTCTTTGGGAAACCCGCCGCCTCTGTATAGTTTTATTTAGTTAAAGTCCTTCTCTGTGATCGATTAGTAACAAGCGTAAAGATGCATTTTTGATTAAGAAAATGGTAAATTGCGCTTAAAATTTTTATTCTTCTTTCTAAATGGTCTCCGGCCAAGTTTTACACGCTGTTAGTTTATCCTTCGATCCGGCCCTCGATTGACATTTGCAATAGGCAGCACTACGGATGTCAAAAGTAACCACTGTTTTTGTAAGCACCGGTTACTTTTACATTTGTTGCATCAATCCCAAAATATTCAGTTCTTGTAAAATCATTATGCACCAAATTTGTTTTCTAAAAGTTCATGTTAAATCCCACTTCTTTACTGTTGACAGCATATTTCTGGATCACACCCTGAAGCTCTCGGGCGTTACTTGCTAAAATCACTATGCCGTCAGCAAAACGAAGGTGGGTTAAACTATCTTCATTAAACATTATCTCGCTTTAATGATTGGAAGGCATTCTGCTATATGGCACTGAAGACTTTGGGAAATACGGTGTCACCCTATCTCATTCCCTTCTCAAATTTAATAAGCACTGAATCCCCGAACAGCCGAGCCTTTGCACTTACATTTTCATATATGTTATTAATAAACTTAAAGTATGCATCTTCAGTGCCACAGGATTTCAAGAACTGCTGGTGGTTTTACGCGAATTACCGTGAACATTGTACAATACACCAATGAAGCCATAGTAGCTACTGTCGACTACACCAATGAAGCCATAGTTGCTACTGTCGACTACGCCAATGAAGCCATAGTTGCTATAGTCGACGACATTTTGACTAGATGCCTCAACGAAGATGCATCATCTTACTATCTCAGATTTTAGGAGCTACAGATACATTAGCCTCCCATGAGGTAACCTTTGTTTCGACTGTGTCTTGGAACTGTTAAACCTGAAACAGAAACAAGACCATTGTACAGATGGTGTAGTGATGATACCTGTGACCATGCTTTGTAACCCGAAATTCCATTTAAAGTTACATTTAATGCATAGCTCTATGTCTACTTATATTGATGATTTTCATATTATAATATTACCAAAACGTTTGATAGTACATAATTCTTCTGCCTGCATACGTGCTAAGGGAAAATCCAAGGTTAAAGTGAATGGAGAGGTAATTGCTTAAATTTGAACAAATTCGAATTTCCTTGGTAAATTCCAGAAGTGATTAGGAAAACCCTGGTTTACCGGGATCTGTTTGCAGGAATCTAACGCTAATCCTGGGTTCGAATACCAGAAAAACATGCATATTGTATCGTTACAAAAAATTCTGGGTTTCTTATTTTCTTCGAACTAAATTTTCATTAGAGGACTGTACGCTTCCCCTAATCTTGTATATTCACTGGGTGGATTAAAATCTAAAGGAAGATACATAAAGACACAAGCGAAAACACGTATTTATTGCACTTAGAAATTGTTAATGTAAACAGCAGAAAGGTGGATGGCATTATTGCCGAATGGTATCGATTTTAATAGTTAAGGCTGTGAGTAAAGAGCGTAGCTGAACGGCGAAGCGTGAATATGTCATAATGACTTCACATCAAGAGAGAGAATTAAAACTGAAAGTGACGTAACGTACCTTACTTGCGCAGGAGAAGTCGCATCTAATAATGGAATGCTTTTAATAAGATACACATACAAGGCAACACTAACATGTGGCACAAATGATATTTGAATAAAATATTGTAATGAAAATATGTATGAAGATAACGTTGCTGTTTTATAATTACTCGAAATAGAACAGATAAACGAAGAATGGATTCAAGTGGATTCTTAACTATACGGAAAAGCTGGGCGCAGTCTGTACTCTTCCAAACCACAGGATTGGGGTGCGAATTGGAAAATCTCTTCAAAGCACACGTGTAAATTGGAGAACAGTCACTTGTTGAGATGATTTGTAACATATGAAGAAACGAGTTCTGTTCGAAGCTCGGAGGAAGGTCACTGACCCTGTTAACGGTACCTTAGCTGGGCGATTCAGAGTTCCACGTCTCGTAAGCTCCGATGGCTAACAATTATTACGCCGGTGGTCTAAGCGCTGGCTTGGGACCATTCGCCAGTGAAAGGTCCGTTTTTAAATTCTGGTGAGGCATGGATGTTGTGTTTGTCTTACGGTACTGGATCTTTCCCTTCCCTGGAGTCAGTGCCCCTAAATTAGGGACGGGCGACTGTTTATTGCCCATTGAGTTGCTCACGGCGACCGTTAAACCTTCAATCAAAAGAAAAAAACAATTATTACATTAAATTGCTGTTGTAAAACGACCTATACTACATTAGAGGCTGTTGTAGAATGGTGTACTGTATATTACATCAGATCCGATTGCAGAATGAGCTACATTACGTTAAGTGCTGTTGTAGAGCTACCTATATAACATTAGGTATAGAATGATCTAAAATGTCCTTAAATGCACTTGTCATGAATTCTACCTTTTTCAGTCAAATCTTCCCTAAATTTTCATTTTCAGAATAACAATACGTTTTCAAATGCCGAATATATTCCAAAGGTAAAACGTTACCACCGAGGGCAAAGCAGGGACAAGGCCTTTAGCGACAATTAAGGATGCATTTCCTGCATGTTTATGTTTCACCAACAGATGAAGATACAGAAGAAACAATTCCTACGATGTGCAAATATAAGTTACTCGTAGCTTCCTTTCTGTAGGGAGTCCAATTTGTTATTTCCACATTCTGAAACATAGACTTTCGCCTTTCATTTAAAGCTTAGATTAGAAACGAGCATTAATTTATCTTTTGTTAAATTACATAAACAAAGATGCTGTTCCTCTGCTGCCGATCTGCGACAAATATTTATTGTGGTGGGATTTGTTTCGTCTTTTTCTTAAAATAACAAAATGTATTCACATTTGAGTTGATATCCTCGTGAGAAAGCATGTGTTGCAAATCTCGCTTCATTACCAATTAAAAATTGAATGAAATTTGAGTTGCTAAATCTCTATGTTTACTGTCTTCAATTTATATGAGGAAGACATTGCCTGCTTTCTTCCCAGTGTAAAGTGAACAAGAAAACCTTATTTAAAACTAATGCAAAATGCAAAGGCTCTCGTTATAATCAGTGTTTATTTCACCTGAAAGCACTTTCTCGACTATTTTATGTAGCCTAGCAATCGCTTTCAAGAATGAAAACTTGCAAACTTGCAGAAGTATTCTTTTTTTTTTTTTTTTTTTTTTTTTTTGAGATTTCGGATTAAACTCACAGATGAATTCTAATAGTCAGATTATCTTAATTAGTTAACAATGCTCAGTTTAGGGGCAAAGAAACGCAGATAATTCAGATCTCAAGTGAAAGGTAATAAAATTCATAAATACTTTCTCAACTGCATGACCAAAAGAAAATCATTGAAACAAAGAACTAAAACCGTCCATACACGTTACTGATTCGTAAAAATGCAAAAGATAATTTACTAGCATCGCAATTATAAAACTCTATATACGATTAAAAACTCAGATGTGGGATCTTTCGGGGACACTGTATCCCCATCTTCAGACAAACCAAAAATGTCTCAACCGGGTATATATAGTATAAACGAAATCACATGACTAGGGCTGACCGGAAAGAGCGCAGTGAAACATGCGCAGGCAAGTGAGAAAATAACAGCCTCCAAAGGCACCAAACAACACCCTCTGAACCACCTCCCCTCCCCACGGTGTGCCCACAATGTCAAAAAGTTACAAATAGATGTGACAAAGTAAAATACATACATGGAAAGTACTAAGTTTAAACATTAGAAAAAATTAGCACAATAACAATAATGGAAGGGTTTCATAAAATCCTGGGTATTCTGTATAATAAGTTCCACCAAGGGTGGGGATTTAATATGGTGCTGTATCGTTACAGCACACCTTCCTTGACCCATAACTGTATAAGCTCTCCGCCAGCAGCAAAGAGGAATCACGACGGGTACACAGAATACGGGCTTGGTCCCAAATTGGGAAATGAGTTCCACTAAGAGTCTTTCTTGCCAGAGCTGTATTAGCAGAGCGCATTCTCACATTATATCGATGTTCGGACACACGAGTCTGAAGCGAACGCTTCGTAGAGCCGATATAAAGAGTAGGAGATACGTCGGCGTCCACAGGTTTGAAGGGAATGCAGTAGTAAAACATACTTTCAATCATTAAGAAAGATCGTGACTCCACTGATCAACAAGAACGTCATGGTGACTACTGCATTCCTTTGCAACCTGTGAACGCCGACGTATCTCCTACTCTTTATATCGGCACTACGAAGCGTTCGCTTCTGACTCGTGTGTCAGAACATCGATATAATGTGAGAATGCGCTCTGCTATTACAGCTCTGGCAAGAAAGACTCTTAGTGGAACTCATTTCCCAATTTGGGACCAAGCCCGTATTCTGTGTACCCGTCGTGATTCCTCTTTTCTGCTGGCGGAGAGCTTATACATTTATGCGTCAAGGAAGGTGTGCTGTAACGATACAGCACCATGTAAAATCCCCACCCTTGGTGGAACCTATTATACAGAATACCCAGGATTTTGTGACACTCTCCTTTACCACATTATTGTTTTGTGCTAATTTTTTCTAATGTTTCAATTTAGTGCTTTTCATGAATGTATTTTACTTTGTCACATCTATTTGTAACTTTTTGACATTATGGGCACACCGTGGGGAGGGTGGGGGGTTCAGAAGGTGTTGTTTGGTGCCTTTGGAGGCTGTTATTTGCTCACTTGCCTGCGTATGTTCCACTGCGCTCTTTCTGGTCAGCCTTGCATGTGATTTCGTTTATACACTGAAGAGCAATTGAATTAGAGAAAGCTGGCGTTATGCAAATGTGGCGCTGTGGGCGGCGGTGTAAACGGAAACGACATGACGTATGCAGCGATCCGACAATATAAGGAGTGATGCGACGGGAATCAGTAAGGGTCGGACGCAGTATGATTAAGACGAAGGATCTAAGCGCATTTGATCGTGGGCAAATTGTCGGGGCGCGACGAATGGGTCATTCCATCTCGGAAGTGGTGCAGGCACTGGGATTTTCACAAGCCACTGTGTCACGGGTTCACCGTGAGTACATCGAATCTAGCAAAACCATTCCTGCAAGGGCCAACTGCGGTGTACAACAGCGTGTGAATGAGTGGTGTCATCGTCGACTAGCTCGCATTGTAACAGCGGATAGACGGGCCACAATGCAAGCAATCACTCGGCAATTTAACGCTGGTGCACAAAAACGTGTAAGCAGCCACACCATCCAGAATCATTTCCTCGCTATGGGGTACAGAAGATATCGTCCCAAAAGGGTACCGCTGCTAACCGCACATCACAGGGTGCAAAGAATAGCATGGGCGCGGAAACATCGCTACTGGACCCTAGACATGTGGAAAAATGTTGCCTGAACTGATGAGTCGAGATTCACGTTGGTACATGGGGATGGCAGGATATGAGTACAGCACAAACCACATGAAGCGATGGATCCTTCTTGCCAGCAGGGTACTCTTCAAGCTGGTGGGGGTGGCATTTTCGTCTGGGGACTGTTTACGTGGACTGAAGTGGGACCCCTGGTACGTGTGACATCATCCTTCACAGGTCAACGTTACCGCGATATCCTGGACTACCATTTGCTCCCGTTTGTGCGTCTTCAACATCCCACTGGGGATCTCATCCTGCAACAAGACAATGCACCGTTCCATCGCTCCCGAATTGTATCCGAATAGTTGGATGAACATTGCACCACTGTGACTTTGCTTCCTTGGCCAGCTAGGTCGCCTGACCTCAATCCCATCGAGCACGTCTGGGATGCCATCGAGAGAGATGTTCGAGGCTCTGAAACCCCTCTACATCGAATCTTCGTGAACTGTGGGAGCTTGTTAAGGGGTCGTGGATCCGTATGGCTTCCCAACACATCCGGTGTCTTGTCGAGTCCATGCCGAGACGAATCGCCGCCGTCATCAGGACGAAAGGTGGTGCTCACTTTGCTAGACAGGTATCTCTAATTCAATTGCTCTTCAGCGTATGTACCCGGTTGAGACAGTTCTAGTCTGTCTGAAGATGGGGACATAGTGTTCCCGAAAGATCTCACACCTGAGTTTTTAATTGTATATAGAGTTTTATAATTGCGATGCTAGTAAATTATCTTTTGCATTTTTACTAGTCAGTAACATGCATAGACGGTTTTAGTTCTGTGTTTCAACACAGTGCACGTATAATTATTGTACAGAAAATCATTTCTGGTTAAGCAAGTACGAACAGTGGAAAAAATGGTCCCAGCTTCACGATTTCTGGAAAAAACATTGAACCTGAAGACCCGAAACTTGATACGAAATCAATGATTGTAAATTTGGCGGTAAATTTCCTAATTTTCTCATAAAATTGTTGTTTTTAAAGTGGTTTGTGCATAATAGGTCCTCATTTCAAGCGTGGACGTACGCGAACAACGACCGATGTTGAGGGAGCACTAGTTTCATCTTCCAAAATAGTGATATCAGAAGTTACTAAATTGTTAAATGTCTCCAAATGGCAGGTTCAAAGGATCTTGACCAGGGATGGCCAAATTTTGAGGAACCAAGATCAACCTTAAGCTATCATTCCCTATTGTGATCGATCATGATTTATCGCAGTGATATAGGCATATTAAAATATTAATGAGCCTATAACCACGGGTGTTTTGTTAATGTGTCTGATTTTGTTAGTTTGGAAACAAATACAGAAAATAATATTTGTCTTTTTTTATTTCTGAAACACTAATTTTAAAACAAATTATGTACTTTTACTTATAGATTCTTTATTTAGAGTTTTTAATCCTGAGATGTTGATGCATGACACTGCATGTCCTCACAAAATTTGGAATAATCAGGCACATATTCAGTGAGGCTCAGTCGGAGACACGCATCTAAATCAGCATCAGCCAGGCAGCTCCTGTATTTCGACTTCATTAGTTTCATTTCTGAAAAAGCTGCTTCACAAAGATATGTGGATCCAAAGAAATCAGTCAGCCACTAAGCAACAAATCTCAAGCAGGGATATTTTTCTTGTGACAATAGAGTCCAAAATGTGTTGTCTGACGCTCTTGCCTTCAGTACTATGTCGGATTGAAGATTCGCAATTTCTGATTCTAAATCTGAAGAATCAAAGAGGAAAATAGAGGAAATGTCTGATGAAACTTCCTCGATATCACTTCGCCAAAAGGGTATGACATAAAGCTCAAAAAGGCTAAACGACATATTAAACACAAACACTTGTCACGAGACATTGTGAAGAAATAAGATTCATTCCATTCAGCATGAAAATGATACGTTTTCGGCTTCTTAGCTCCACTCATTTTTAATATGTAAACACAGCTTAATAACTTAATTTATATCTGCACTCAATAAGTAAACTAACTTTGATGCACAAATAAGAATATTGACCGATCGGCCATCCTGTAAGTGTAGGCTTTACGATTGAAGACTAGCAGAGCGCGAGATGACAATACGCCTCATGCGGCAGACTGCAGATGCGCGATGACCATGCGCAGCGGTTAGGGTTGGGGAAGGGAGTCTGAATGATTCATTATATCATCTGGTCTGAGGCAGTTCGTATGGAGCAATATATGCCAGCGCGATAAAACAAACGATCGACCATACGAGAACTCACGATCGACCGTTTGGCCAGCCCTAATCTTAACAATCAAATTAGGAGAACGATTGCATTATTATGACATTTGGTGCATATAAACAGTGAGTGAAAAGTGAAAACATTGAAAACTATATAATCTGCAGCTCTTTGTGAAGGCTTCTAAAACAGTTATTTCATGAAAACTAGGGGCCCCCTCTCCTAAACGGTAAGGGGCCCATAAGCCCGTGCCTACTCTGCCTATTTGGTAATCCGGCACTGCCTGAAGGAAAATGAATAGCCTTCGGAAGTTTTAATTTGAAGAAAAAAATGTATATATGCACATGCTTCAGCTTAATCATCTACAATAATAAAATTACCGTGTATTGTCCGTCAGTCGTTTACAGGAGAAAGTGTCCAACGTAGAGATTTGAAATTTAGGAGAAACTTGCCGATTTAGGAGAAACTTTAAACAAGATCTCCAGAGACTCCCTGATGGCTGTACCTCCGGCGGTAGTGTATGGTGCAACAGGTTGCACCATACACTACCGCCAGAGGTACAGCCATCAGAGAGTCCCTGGAGATCTTGTTTAGCAATGATGTCTGCAACGATGACGTGTCAATGGATCTGTCTTTGATTTGGCGAATGTTACCGCGTGCCTCTCGTGAAAGGACCTGACTCTTCTCCTTTTCAAGTGTTTCCGCACGTGCCGTGCTCTCACGTTTTTATATATTTTTTTATATTTTACATGCATATTTAAATTTTCTGTACATTCATTTAGATTACTAACGTTGTTCCAAAACCACGTCTAAGCCTGAAGAAGGCACCCGTAGGTGCTGAAAGCTTGCAACCTTTTGTTTGCTGTCTTATGCATATCAAAGGATATTATCGTTCTTTACTTAGCAAACTGAAAACTGGGTAATAGAGCGCTTCAACAATTTGAAAGCGGTGACTTGACTTGACAATAAACGAAGAGATGAGAATGCAATTATTCAATAAAAACACGAGGCATCATGTTCGTTTTGCACGCGGAATCCTTGGAGGAAAACAAAAGGCATTCATTATTTGGGACCCTATCATTGCAGACCTCATTGTTGGTAATGATTTCCAATGGTTCCCGAATGGCAGTGGATTTAGGAGTAGATTAGGCAGCAAATTTCTTTATGTCATCCCACATAGAATCGGCGGACTTGAACTGGACTTTTATGGATACTTCCGTGTTTAACTTACCGTTTTTTATGTCCCTCTTATACTCGTTGACTCTAATTCTAAATGAACGTTTGGTCATCCCAATGTAGTATCGCGTGGAGCCATCCGGATATTGTGAAGAGATGGCATAAACACCTGCTTCGTTGGAAAGTGGGAGCTTGTCAGTATTTCGCTTAAGCATAGCATATAAAGATGTCGGACATCTTATGCCGACACCGAGGTTCATCTTTCCGAGCGCGTTCTTGAGTTTATAGAAAATATTTGGTACGTAAGGAATAGAGCCTAGAGAGAAAGACTAGCATGCCTCTTTCTTTTTCTTTCGATATATTTATATACCATGTTCGGATCGTATCCTGCCTCACGTGGCCAATTCGATAACGCTTTTTAATTCGCTTAGTTAGAAGAAACCACAGGAGATGTCGAATGCTCTTCTGATTCGAGAACGCAAAAGCTGTCTTGTAATCAGCAGGGCAGAATGAGCTACGGAGCATCAGGTTGGGAATGGAAGTGGGTTTGTATACTGGTGCGCAAAAATTAAGGACGAAGAGGAGAAATAAGCATAACAGCGGAACGAGTAGGCAGAACTCACCGAAAGACATTTCAGGAGATAGACTAAGGTCCGGTACGGTAGGGCATGCGCATATATGCAGCATGACGTAGAGGCTGGTGTCGGAAGGGTATAAAGCACACGGTCGGTGTACGCTCAGCTATTCGGTGAAAGCTATTGCACGGTGGTGATCGGTTTGAACGACGTAGAGTTGCTGCCTTCGTGTGATATGGCCAACAGCTAATCCAGTAGACCACATCTGGATGACTTTACCCGAGGTCGCGTCATTGGGAAGTTGGAAGAAGGTCGAAGTGTGACTAGTGTGGCCAAGGAGTTCGGGATCTCTCACAGCATCGTTTCACGAGCTTGGAGAACATTTCAAATGACAGGAATAGCTTTCCGAGAGTTTAGCAGTGCTCGTCCACGAACAATCACGGCGGCGGACGACCGGCATATTGTCCTACAGGCGAGAAGAGACATACGGCAGACAGAGGGAGAAATCGCAAGGCACATGCAACAGACAACTGGACGTCCGTTATCGCGTTTTTCTGTGGCCAGGAGGCTGCACAAAGGTGGTCTATTTACACGACGACCAGTCGGGTTTTCTTTACGGATGAGTCTGACGAGCGATTCTGGACGTATACACATCTGGAGAGAGCAGGGAACACGCAATTACCCCTCCAACATCATCGAAAGGGACCGGTTTGGAGGTGGCGGAGTTATTGTTTCTGGCGGTATCATGCTTGGTAGCTGTACGGACCACCACATCTTCCAAGGAGGTTCAGTCACTGGTGCCCGCTATTGTACCGAGGTTCTCCTGCCTCACGTGCGTCGGTTTAGAAGTGCTGTGGGTCCTGAGTTCTTCTTCATGGACGACAACGCTACATCTCATCGTAAAGAGGCTGTCGCAGAGCTGTTGGAGAGTGAAGATATTCAACGCATGGATTAGCCCGCAAGGTCCCCGGATGTAAATCCAATCGAACGCGTGTGGGACCTTCTCGAGAGACGCTTGGGAGCACGTCAGAAGCCGTCAGCAAAGATTCCGAAGCTGCGATTGACGCTACAAGAGGAATGGACCGCGATGCCTCAACTGCTCCATGACAACCTTGTCCTGAGCATGGAAAGACGTTGTAAATCCTGCAACGCAGTCAGAGGTGATCATATCCCCTACTAAAGACTGGATTTTTATTGGAGGCCGCCTGTCACATGGACGTTTCTGTCTTCTGTCCAGTTGTGCTCGAAGCTACCTTTTCAATAAAGTGCCTTTGTATCCTTTGGATTCCTTGTTTGGACAGTTTTGCTCTTTTATGGTATGATTTGTGTCGATGTGGAACACTTCTGCACGACGTTACATTCGAAAAACCGTCTCGTCCTTAATTTTTGCACGCCAGTGTAATAGAATTGTGTACAGAAGAGATTTTGAGGCTATTTACTCAGTAAAAAATTCAGATAGGGCAATATATTATTGTGTTCTAACTCCATAGTGAAACTGATCGTAGGGTGTATATCATCGATTTTATGCAGGAAAAGTGGGAAGGACTCCTTTCCATGAGGCCATATGAAAAATACGTCGTTAGCTAATCGGCGCCAAGTGGTATGTCTTGGGGGTAATGCTGGTGAATATGTGCTGTTCGATTGGGCGAAGGATTGCTTTCGCGAGAATTGCTGAAATTGAAGATCCCATCGGAGCGTCATTTGTTTGTTTGTAGATTTTCCTAGAAAACTACAGTAGCTGGAATTTGAGACAAAGTCCATTAATTTGAAGATGCTGTCGCAAGATTCTTGCAAATAAAGTGATGAATTATATATGGCCTCTTTTAACTTTCTGATGGCTTCCGGCACGGAGACCGAAGGATAAAGAGAAACCACGTCCGAACTACCGATAATAGCACTCTTTTGGACAGAGATTTGCTTGATTTTCGTGATAAAATCTTGAATGGAAGTTATAAAGTCTGATTCGGTAAGGTGATTAGTCAGAAATTTGCAGAGTGCCTTCTCTAAATTGTACGTTGGTGCGAATATCCTTGACATGATGTGTCTCAATGGATTATCGGGCTTGTGGTGCTTAAGTCTTCCGAATAGCTTCGGAATCTGAGGGCCTGGTGGCAATTTGATGGCTTTTTCGAGATCCTCCAGGGATAGCGGTCAACCTGGCAGCTCTTTGTACCTGTGCAATCCAACGATTTATTGGGTTCCTTCGTAGTACTATAGATCCAGAAGCGGAGATGAAATATTCGAGTTTCATGATTGTAGTCCGCAGCATCCATAATCGCTATCTGACCGGATTTGTCCGCTAGCTATAATATTATAGAACGGCCGTTTCTAAGGTTCGAAATCGGTTTCGGAGTTTTAAATCCATTAGACGATTGTTTTGGATTGTACAGCGATCGAAGCCAAGAGCAACAGATTTGGCGTTGTTCGTTTATGGTGTTTTCCGGATCTCACGATATTATGCTCTCCAAACTCCGAAATGACGATTTTCGGATTTGGTCTCGTTCGGAAGCAGAACTTTGGTCCAAGTTCCAAAACTTTATTTTCTTCCAGTGTGAGCGACCGGTTTAAAATATTGATGAAGGGAATAGTGATATCTTTAGGTTTTGGATTCTGGGATGATTTCAGGTAATCCATCTTCCTTTTATATCTGGAGCACAAGGAAGTTTAGAGTCTTTCGACTGACATATCCACTCGGGACGTTAGGTTGTTGAAAGTGATCAAGTCGAAAAGCCTATGTCACTTCACATATATAGCACTTTGATTCCATTGACATGAAATCCTTTCTTTTCAGTTTCACTATCCTTGATAGGGTCTGGCGAAGAAATTTGTCCTTTTTCTTCTTGAACCATGATCGCTTTACCGATGTCTTAAAATTAAGGAACTTTGGGATTAATTTTAAAGTCTTGTAAGCAGTTAAAAAATCCAAGGTGGACCGTTCCTTTTCCAGTTTGAGTCCAAGCTGTCAGAATTGTTTAAAAGCGTTCCACATTGCTCGAAGATTGCAAAACCTAAATAATAACGCAAGAAACTGTACACCAACTATACATAAGACAGTATAACTATGCTAGTTATCCGAATTTATTGGCGTAGATAAAATCAGTTTCCAAGCTTTCGCACGTCAACCAGATGTAATGCAATATGACGAATTTGGGTTCCAAAACACACTAAACTCAGACAGGGTTTTTCTTTTTTTTGGTTGCAGGTTTTATCTACGCCAATAAATTCTGATAACTAGTATAATTATACTATCTTATGTATAGTTGTTGTACAGTTACTAGCGTTATTATTTCATTACTCCTTTGCGTATATTCATTATGCTAATTCTTAAGCTAGGACTAATTCTTAAACACGCCAAACATGATAGACGCTGAAATAATATTAGGTTGTCCAAAGTTTTGGGGCGAGATTTCCAAAGTGTTGCATGTGTCTTTCATCGCCAGCGCTGACGGGTTTGTTTATGCTTTAAACCGCTGCTCTCAGTGTTTTAATACACATTATAAATAGTTCCACGATATTTTGGTAGAAAATATGTTTCAATGAAATGCAAATACAAGTATTCATCTCTTTTCTCATTGCTGTTCTGGGTTCGTGCATTCTTCCACCTCATCTTGATTACTTATTTATTTTATATTGACATATTGAACGTGGGGAATCGTCGTCTTGATGTGTGTGTGTACGTGATATGCAGTATGATGAATTTGGGTCACAAAACGCACTAAACTCAAGCAGAGTTACCGGAGTTAATTTGCCAAGTCTTGTTTGGTTGGGGGTTTAAAGACCACCGTAAGCAACTCAATGGGCTATAAGCAGTCGCCCGTTCCTAATTTAGGATTACTTGCTCCAGGAAAGAGATAAAGCCCCTGCCGTAAGAAAAACACAACATCCATGCCTCACCGGGAGTCGAACTCAGACGAAGGGTCAGAAGCGAGCATTTAGAGCACTGCGCAAAAACGGTGGGTCATGCCTTCAAAGTCACGAATTCTATTCTTTAAATGGCACAGTCGAGAATTAACAGAATACAATAAAATGCAACTGTCACAGAGTTGATAGCATATAATAACAGCACATAATATACGCTATCTACCAACAAGTAATTGGACACCCCTGCAATCGACGATATCTGCGGTCCTCGTACATGTCACGGCCGCCGCCGTTAAATATCGTGTGGGAAACAACAACACAACCAGTTGCATGCAAGAGGCCACGCAGTTCGGAGCTCTCTGATTTCGAGAAAGGTGTAACCGTCGGGAATCACAGAAATGGCCGATCCATACGTGACATATCCAACGAGTTGAAGTACCCAAATCGACAGTGGCATACGTTATTGGCAAGTGGAAGATGAGAGGTGATTGTCGGAATGCGCCCCGACCCGGCAGACCCACAAAACTGTGAGTTAGAGACCGACGGGTGCTGGCCAGAGAAATTCGGAAGAACCGCACCAAAGCAATGGGTCACATCCGCGAAGAGTTTCAACAGGCATCCGGAAGTGTTCCTTCGATGAATACCATCCGTAAGAAAGCCCATCTGCTCGGTTATCATGGACGTGCTGCCGCCCACAAGCCTTTGATCTCCAAATCCAATAGCGCTGCTCGGCTAACGTGGTGCAAAGAACGTCGCCAGTGGACCGCTGAACAGTGGAAACAGGTTCCCTGGAGCGACGAATCAAGGTTCACCCTCTACCGTTCGGATGGCAGGGTCTGGGTTTGGCGTCTGCCTGGAGAACGCCTCCTGCCGGAATATATTGTGCCAACTGTGAAGTTCGGAGGCGGTGGAATTATGCTATAGGGGTGTTTCTCCTGGTATGGCACAAGACCCTAGGTCACAATTCCTGGTTGACTCAACGCCGAGACCTACTGCACTATTTTGGATGACCATGCGCTTCCTACGTTGCGGCAGTTTTACGGGGTGGACCCATGTTACTTTCAGGATGACAATGCCACCTGTCATGCTGCGAGGTCCACCATGGCTTGGTATGGTGACAATCGGGTTAATCGAATGGACTGGCATGCGCAGAGCTCGGACCTTAACCCTATCGAGCACCTCTGGGACGAGTTGGAGCGTCGACTTAAAGGGTGCCCCCACCGTCCGAAATCAGCTAAGGAACTGACCTGTTTTCTCCAAGCCGAGTGGAAGAAAATACCGCTAGCCATCGTACAACGCCTGGTTGAGAGTATGCCCCGGAGGGTCGCAGCTGTAATCGCCGCTCGTGGAGGCTCCACCAACTATTGAAGGTGAATAAACTTCGTTTTCCTTTGCTATCACAGGTGTCCAATTACTTGTTGGTAGATAGTGTATGTGACAGCGTAGCATATAGTACATACGTAGACATAGTAAGCCGTGCCGGTGGCGCAGTGGCCTAAACGATGGCTTCTGGTCATTCTTACGAGATGGGTCCGGGTTCGAATGTCCGTAAGGCATGGATGCTGTGTTTGTTTCACGGCACTGGCTCTCTCCCTTCCCTAGAGCCATAAATTAGAGACGGGCGACTATTTATAGCCAAATGAGTTGCTCATGGTGGTCGTTAAAATCCCAATAAAAAACAGACATAGTAAATACTGAAGTGTACAAGATGTCTAATCAGTCACTTCGATTTGCATAGTCTGTGCACAAAGGTGAGTTTAAAGTTCCTTTCATTTTCAAGTCGAAAGTTTAATGCTGCAAGAAAGCCATATACGGTCACCTCGTTATGCAAAGCATATGTCGTTGGTTTCTACAGTCGTTTGCGAATGTCTCACCACAGCCACAAACCCACGGCAGTACCACTCGTCAGGTCTCGAGGACAGCAACTCTCTGATGCCAATCTCTACATCTGAAGCAAAGTGCTGTCCTTCTATGATATGGGCCATGGAGCGAAACAGGTAGAAATCTGCCGGATTAAGGTCTGTACCGTATGGATGATGTGGTAGGATCTCAACCCTTTTCAATTTCTTGGCAGGCCACTCTGGAGGTTTGACCTGGGACATTATCCACTTGCAGTAAGCCACTCTCTTACTCTTGAGGAGCGGTGAGTAGCGTTGGCGCAGAGCATCACGTGCTTACTGCAGTTGTTCAACACAGGAGTTCTTGTCAACATGCTGACCATCAAGACTAACCAAGGACGACCTTGGCATGTTTCAACTACGCACCAAAAAGTCCATAAGCTGAGGATAATTACCATCGAGGCAAGTTGACACATTTATTCATTAAAAACATTAAACCACACAAGTACTTTCGGGAAACTCAACTTGTTCCCATCATCAGGTGTAAAAATAAGTTGGTTAAAAGCTACATGATGTTTCTAAGTTAAAACCACACGACATGTAAGAGACAGATGACACGTCCACTTGAAAGACAACAAAACATACACAGACGAATAACAAACTTACAGTTAAGGATAGAAAGACAGGTATGGTTAACAAGCTAGACGTCAAAACGATCTCATGAAGTTAAATGCTGTTTTTATGACGTCAGATTAAGCTGGCGATGTTTTTTTTTTTTTTTTGTTACGATAGAATCATTGAATAAATTAGTTTACAGAGTAACTTAAAGTTTGTAACAGTATAAGAAGCCTAAGAAAAGGCCTCTTTCAAGAGTCCTGACATAGCTCAGGCTTCCCTGTAATCAATTGATAACAGTCAAGTCAATTGTATATTTATACAGATGTTAAATTCTCACATGCTCATATAACATTTTAATCTGAAAATCAATTTTCTTATTGTTGAAGTATGTATGATTTTAATTTTTTCTCAAATAAATTGAAATTGTTAATATTGGTTAATTCGTTTGGGAGTGCATTCCAGTACATTGGACCACTATATCTAATATTTTGCTGTGCCACTTGTGTTCTTGGTGTAGATATTTGTAAAGACACTTTTGATCTTGTGTGATATAGATGTAATATTGGTGCTATATTAATTATTTCAGTAAGATTGTAATTATCTGATTTTATACGTTTAAACATAATTTTTCCCAGATTGAAGTTATACAATTGTTTAACATTTAATATTTTATATTTTTGTGGATATACCTTAGAGTACCTAAAATTATTTATTTGTATAATATTATCCTTGTTATTATTCATTTTAAGATCAATTAATCTAATGTATTTGTTTTGTAATATTGGAAGTTTTTTGAGGTTAGTATTCGTTGTCTGGCCCCAAGCCCAAAAGCAATAATTTAAATATGGATGAATCAAGGCATAATATAATAACATAAAGGTTTTAATAGTTAGGTTGTTTATCACATTACTGATTATTCCTATATTTTTAGATATTTTTGTTAGTAATGTATCTATGTGTCTAGTCCATTTTAAATCTTTGTAAAGTGTAATTCCTAAATAAGTAAATTTATCTATTATTTGAATTATTGTTTTGTCAATTACCAATTTTTCAATTATTTGTAGAGGAGATAATTGCCGAGTAAATATTATTGCTTTAGTCTTTTCTAAGTTTATTAGCATTTTATTTGCTACCATCCAGTTAGAATATTTTTCGAGCAGTATATTTGCTTTATTGATCATTTCATCAATATGATTGCCATGAATTAGAATAGTTGTATCATCTGCATATAAAATTATATTAGTTTCTTTATTTACATTGAAAATATCATTTATGTATATGTTAAATAGCAAAGGCCCAAGTGTAGAACCCTGAGGAACTCCAGAGTTTATCTTTTTTTTGTAGAGATGAATATTTCTCAATTTGTGTAAATTGAGGTCCATCTGTTAGGTAGTTCTTCAGAAGTGTATAAGAGGTTCTCTTATCCCTATATGCATCAGCTTTTTAAATAATATTTCGTGATTTAATGAAACAAATGCCTTTGTTATGTCTAAAAGAATAGCTAATGTGAAGCTGTGATTTGCAAGATTCTGTTGCATGTTATTTTGAATTGTAAGTACTGCCATTTCTGTTGACTTATTTTGTTGAAATCCATATTGATACTGATTTAAAATTTTAAATTTTGTCAGATATGAAATTAATCTGGTATATATTATTTTTTCTAAAATCTTTGCAAAAGTAGATAAGTTTGCAATTGGTCTGTAGTTATTTATAATGTTTTTAGATCCAGATTTGTGTTTAGGAAAAATTTTAGTAATTTTTCATTTCTCTGGGAAAATTCCTGTTTTAATTATGAGATTAAATATAAATAATAGGGGTTCAATAATAATTTCAGCAACGTGTTTAATAACTTGTGGGTGAATTTCATCATAGCCAGGTCCAGTATTTGTTTTTATATGGGTTAATTCAGTTGTTAGTTCAGTTTTTGTTATTTCCATAAGATATATAGAGTTAGTGTAAGTGGTATTTTGTAAATATGATTTAAAAGCAGTATTTGTTTTTTTTATTTTTTCATTTATAATTTTTGGGATTGAAATAATATGTTCATTAAATAATGTAGCAATTTCTGTTTTTGTTTACTGTTTGCTTATTATTTTTATTAATTAAAAAGTCTGGGCATGCCATTTTGGAAGAGTTTCCCAGAAGAAAATTTAGGTGCTTCCATGTTTTTCTGGGCTGATTTTGGGAAAAGATATTTATGTAATAGTTTTTTTTTGTTACTCTTATTGCAGAATTTAAATGATTTCTATATGTTTTAAAGTGTTCAAAGTCTACTTGTAGTTTAGTTTCTAGAAATTTTGCATACAGTTTATTTTTTTTTGTTTATACGATTTATTAAATTGTTTGTGATCCATAGTTTTCTAAATTTTTTATTTTTTGTATTAGACAATACAATCACTGGAAATGCTTTTTCATAGAGTTTCTTAAATACTGAAATAAACAAGTCATATGCAATAACTGGAGAGTCTATGGTATCCAACTCAACCCAATTTATCTGACTAAGATTATTTTTAAAATCTTCTAAGTTTGAAGTATTAATTTTCCTAATTTGGGAATTTTTGTTAGTTGTATTAATTTTAGGGTGATGAAAAGTATGTTTGTATATAATAAATATTGGAAGATGATCACTTAAATGATATTCAAGAACTCCAGAAGTAAATGTAGAAGTTTGTGAGTTTACTATACATAAATCCAATTGGGTTTGAGAGGTTGCAGTAATACACGTTGGGGATAGAATTGTATTTTTTAATCCAACTGAGTGAAGAGTATGCATAAATTTATTTGTAAATGGATTAACTTGAGAAATATCAATGTTTAGGTCTCCCAACATAAATATTTTTTTCCTGCAAAGTTAACATAGTTAGCGAGATCACTCAATATCTTTAGAAATGCAATTATTTCAGCATTTGGTGGTCGATAAAATACATTGATGAAGTAAAATTGGTTTTGGATTGTCAAGATTTCAATATTTTTATTGCTAATAGTGAATCCAGGTACTAAAGAGAAGTATTCATTATCTTTATGTATGTAAATTGCAACCCCTCCCCTTTTAAAGAAGTTCTATTTAATTTAAAATTGTTATAATCATTAATTTGTAAATTATATTCCTCAGTTGGAAACCATGTCTCATTTATACAGATAATATCTAATTTTACTCTAATCTGTTGTATTAAAGTTTCAAGTAATGCAATTTTGTTTATTAATGATCCTGCATTTATATGTATTAATTTTAGAGTTGAATGTGGTAACTTTATTAGAATCTGATTAAAATTTTCTAAAGCATATGTTGGGGTTGAGTTAGTTGTTAGTGTATGGGTTAATCTGTTAATAATGGGACAATCCTCTGTCATTATTGTTAGTTAACACTCCCTCCCCAAACCCATTTCTAAATCCCCCTTGTAAATCCAACCCTGATCACCAAACCCACATTTTTATCCCAATCAACTCAATCCAGTGAGGTCAATTCAAGGCCATATTGAACCAAATCATTCTCAGTATAAATTCTTTTTTTAGTTCATCTTCTGTCACCTTTATATACAAACCACCATTCCAGATCCAAGCATATTTAACTCTGCCCTGGTGAACAAGAGTTCTTGCCTGCCAGAAGAGCCGCTTATAGCATGGAATTAAATTTTAGTTTAAGAAAATTCTGGTAGCTGGCAAACTTGGATCCAAATCAGAGTTCAAGATGAGTGTTTTTCTCTTTGACATACATAGGTTTCTTACTGATCTAGACTTGAACTGAACAATAACAGTAGAGTCTTGTATTTTCCCATATCTCGACGGAAGTGGATGGGCCATGTCAATATCAGATTGTTGTTGATCTTCTATTTTAAGTTGTTTTGCCAAAATATCTATATGTGAAATCAAGTCTGAATCATTGGCAATATTTGTAAGATCAAGCCCATTAATTTCAATATTTCTATTACGATGGTATTGATTAAGCTCGTTCAGTTCAACTTTCAGTGAATCAATCTCCTGTTTGGTAACTTGATTAGTTCTGGTAGCAATTTCTAGATTTTTTTGTAAGTCACTATTAGATTCTTCCAATAAGTTACATTTGAGAATGAGACCATCATATTTGTTGATTAATGAGTCAACTGTAGATTTTATGTCTCTAAGTTCTGCCTTAAGTTCAGGAACAGTGTCTAGTTTTGAATTAATTTCCGTTAAGGCTAATTTCAAACAGCTCTCAAAATTATTGTTCTCACCAGGGAGAGTTGTTCCAATTTGTTTTTTAGTAGTACTTTCAGATAGTTTAGTAGTACTGTTTATTAGTAGTACTGTTCGATAGAGTTTATGGCCGCCCCGGTGGCGCAGTGGTCTAAACGATGGCCTCTGATCATTCGTCTGTAAGGGGTCCGGGTTCGATTCCCGGTGAGGCATGGATGTTGTGTTTGTCTTACGGCACTGGCTCTCTCCCTTCCCTGGAACCAGTGACCCTAAATTAGGGACGGGCGACTGCTTCTAGCCCATTGAGTTGCTCACGGTGGTCGTTAAACCTCCAATCAAAAAAAAAAAATAGAGTTTATGAGTTGTAACCAAGGTCTGGGTAGGTTAACAGGGTAATCATTGTTGTCAGCAAGAATTAGACAATCAGTGAATAACGACAGTATCCCCGCATCTCAACAACCATTCGTTTCCATAACCCGAAATAAGTTTAACATCATGGGTGTTAGATTCTTTTCGAGGCAAGTTCTCGTGAGTATTGTGGTGCGAACTTGATTTCTCAAGGAACGTTGGAGTTCAGAGTCTATATTTCAGTCTTCTTTTAGTATTACCCACATATAATATATAAAAATATTTTCTGTACGAAGACCAACATTTGTAGCATGTTTTGAACACAAATGTTATATTAAATTGGTCAAAGTTGGTATGTACGGAAGAGAGCCAATATAAGTGCACGGTTTCTTGGTTCGAATCAAAGCTGAACGAAATGGGTGAGAAAACCTAGAACAGAGGTCATCACCCAGAGAGGGTGAGAAGCCGTTTTGAAGAGCAATGTTTTAAACTATGGATTACTCCTGTTCCCTGAATTCTGTAGAAGAGTGCACATAAAAGCACGTCTGACATAGAAGTCGAATGCTGCAGTTTTATGATGGAGTGTGTGAATTGAAGAATTAGGAATAATGATTGGGACATGGGTAGGTTTTCTGTAAATTGAAATTGTGGAGATCTTGTGCACAGGTAACTAGTGATGCTGACCATCTATACGAGTTTCCTGTGAACAAGATCTCCACAATTTAACCAAAGGCATAGCATGACATTTTCTCAAACCTCCCTCTTTGCATCACTGGCTGTGCTTCCTGGCGTGGCTTCAGCTACTGGCTCACAGTGACAAAGAAACGTAAAAACATAAAAATATCCACTTTTCATCACCGGAGGCGATTAGATGACAAAAACTATCATCCTGTGGATCTGACAAAAAGGTGCAACAGAAAGCTACTCGTTGTTCGGTCAGCTGGGGTGTCAAAGCGTGGGGAATTATTCTATGGCGCCTGGAGGATAAACTAAGTTCGTGGAGGTGACAAACAATTGTGGATTGTAAAGACGCCACCTGTGCCGCTAATTACCGCGCCCTGGTACCCGGGTTCGTTGTCAGAGGTTCAATCATCGTATCAGTAATGGTAGTCATTGGACGTCCTGACCTCGGTGTGTCCTCGAGACTGGTGTCTGAAGCACTAAAACAACGGAACTGTTTTTGTGCAGTGTTGCTGCCCACTGTTTTCTCGCGTTCAACTACACACATTTCTCTCGATGTTGTTTCTGCGTTTAACTCTTTTGACGTAGGACTACGTCTAACTCCGCGGATAGTATGGGACAAATTACAGCCGACCGTCTGTGAGAAAAATAGGTCAAAATCATTATAGCGTTAAAAACACGTGCTTCACACTAATCGTGTTAGCATATTCCTAAACTGCATGGAGCTCAATTCGAGTACTGCGCAATACATTGTGCGCACGACGCTCACCTCGCTCCCTGTGCGGGTGGAAGATGATGTAATATTTCTGAGTGTGTCACCGCGTTTGACTCGGTCTATCTCGGCAACCCTGAGTACAACACAACTGTGCGTGGTATCGTTTTAAAGCTCTCGACGAGATCTATTCAAATTTACACTCTACGTAAAAAAAATGGTTGCAGCCAGAAAGAAGCAACTGACAAAAATGAAACTTGGTGGGTAGGTTTGACATCGTGAGACATGAAAATGATTCAAATATCACGCTCGGCCGCGCATGTGACGCCAGCAAGGAGGGGTCATGGCGCTGTGCTTTACCGGCAATATAAGGTCATCCCGTAAGGTCATCCCGTGCTTGCCATTCTGACTCGTGATGCTGTGTTGGTAGCATACTTTGCAAGTGAAGTATGCCTCGGAGAAAAGTTCTGAAATACTACGAGCACTTGAAGAAGTTCGAGAGGGGACGCACCATCAGGCTCCGGGAAGCGGGGTGGTCTTATCGCCGTATTGCGCGCCATACCGGTCGTGCGGATATCACCACAGCACGCTATTGGCGACAGTGGATAAAGCAACTCACGCCGCAACAGGAAGGGTCTGTGAGATCTAGACGAACCACGGAGAGAGACGACCGGCGTATTGTCCGACAATCGCAGAGTGACTCAACAGGCACGATTGCGGATATTCGGTGACCAGTGGTGCCCTCCATGCCTCGGCCGATTAATGCCAGTACCATTGGCAAGACTACACGCACGCTGACTGCTGCGACGACTGCCCTTAACACCGTTGCATCGTCGCAAAATATTGCAATTATGTCGTGCCAGACTGTCATGGAGCCACTCAGAATGGCAACGGGTGATCTTCAGTGACGAGTCCCGCATTTATCTTGCAGGAGACACTAACGAATCCGTGTGTGGAGGCACCGTAGTCAGCGCCAAGATGAGCGGTTTGTTGTCGAGCGTCACACGTCCAGAATGCCTAGTGTCATGGTGTGGGGTGCAATTTTCACGACGCCATATCCCCTTTGGTGTTCATTAGAGGCGCTTTGACAGCCCAGCGTTGCGTTAATAAGGTCCTGCAACCAGTGGCCTTACCTTTTCTAAACGCTCACTCCGGTGCGATTTTCCAACAGGATAAAGCTCGTCCGGATGCTGCTGCTGTCTCGAGAGCTTGCCTTTCAAGGCACTGTGCCATGGCCAGCCGCATCGCCAGACCTATCGCCGATTGAAAATGTGTTCGATGCTATTGGATGCGCTATCCACACTCCAACCCTACTGCACAATCTGCAGGAACTGCGTGAGAAGATTCAAGCTGCATGGGATGGCTTATCGGAGGACACCCTTAGGAACCTGCACAACTCCATGCGGAGACGTCTGACATGCTGTGTGAGCAAACATGGCTGCCCGACGCCATACTGAAAGACATTGCTTATCGGCGTGTAGCTCAATAAATATTGCTCATATCAGTTTCAATGTTTAATCATTTGTTGTTCCTGGTAACCTCTAGCTTCCTTCCGAATGGCATTGCAATCTAGCACGTCCTTCTGGGTAGAACTATTTTTTTGACGTAGAGTGTATGAAGAACATATCGCAGTGGTTTAAACTAAAAAAAAAATGTTTTCATCCGAACGGGCTAAAATTTTCGGCAATGCCGCTGAATTCTCAGAATGAACGCAAGCAAAACTGGAGAAAATTAAAACAAGAGGCAAGAGCAAGTGATGAGGAATGTAAGAAGCCCAAGAAGACAGAGCACCACGTTGGTTAATTCGTGTATACATCTGCTTTGTGTTTGCAATGTATCCAGCATTATTTGTAAAAATTATACAACCTACTTTCCATATCATAGACCTGTGTTGGCTATAACAAATTAAATAAACGCTTTGAATCTATACTTGACCAGTTCATTTCAAGTCTCCGATCTGCAAGTCGTAGTCCTACGTTCCAACCAACACTGAGCCTACCTGTAGTGTTTTTTCAATTGTGGCGTAAAAGCACCCGAACAGCACGTTTGTCGACCACAAGCGTTTGTTGATGTTATGAAGCAATGTATCTCCGTGCTAAATGCATATCATTAGCCTTGCAGGTTCCACGTCATTGTGGTGCCTGTCGGCGCTGGCACGCGTTTTGGAGAGGAATAGAGGCACAATATTACGTGTAACTCAAAACCGGACTAACTTTGGCTCACCTTGATATTTATATCATTTAACGTAACTTCGCTGACAAACAATCGTACTCCAAAAGAAGAAAAACTCTTGAGAGCTCATACGCAACGTTCATTATGGAAAGCAACCAAAATCTACAAATGTGAAAAGTTAACAAAATCGGAAAATTAGAAAGGTTTTAAACTAAAAAATGCGTCCAGCGTCTAACATAAGAAAATCTTCTTCCTGAGGTTCTACTCTGATGCTTTAATGTATGCCACTAAATATGATATAACTGATTTATTCATACTTATTAATTCCAATCTACCTTGACCACAAACCGAGCGTGAGGTAATGATTTTTCAGAAACAGAAATAACTTTCAGATTTAATTATATATGGGCCTTCTTTTTCGAAAAAATAATTAAAAGCGCTTATCTGCTTATTAAAAATGGGTAATTTTTTGGAGGAATTCAATAATTCATATGCATAATCGAACGGTAAACGTGTTTACATCGCGATAGCATTTTGCGATGGCTAAACGGAAGAACTGCTAAGAAAAAAGCAGAATGATCATGCACTTGATCTTCTAATTTAGAATGGAAATTGAAACTAATATAATTACAAGCAATGCGCGATGGGAAGATGTATTTTCGATGTGTTGCTCGAAGAATTCCAATAATAGCATCAGGCATTCCGTTTCCATTCTGATTCCTTATTTTCCATTTCACTAAGTTCTGAAGAGATCGTCTGTGAAGCTTAAGGTCAGCCACTCGAAATACTTAATCTACGATCCACTTCCTTTCTGTATGATCAGGGTTGCTTGAGAATTTGTGACAAAACATTTCACATTTAGCTGCAGAGGTCGGGCAGTTAATGTGGACCACTAATCCTGATTTTCCCAGAAGTTGGAAGCAGACATTTCATTCCATCAAGAAACATTTTTTTATTTAAATTCATTAGTAAGATTAATCAACATATAAATGCTGCAGATATATGAGTTTCGTTTAATTTTTTCCTCTTTTTATTTCGGAAATATATTTTATCAAACTAAATGCATTTAAAATTGTAAGAGGAAACATACATTAAAATCTACTGTTGGGGTTGGCGTCACTTTTATCTTAGAGATATAAAATTTCAAAAAGAGCTATTTTTTTGCTCTTGTTCGTCCCCGCAAGATGTCATTTCCGAGTTGTCGAAAATTTACGCAATTGTCAAGTTTTTAGCATGATATTTGAATCAGTTCGCAGTTGAATTTATGCAAAAATGTTATTTGATTGAACAATTCTTAGATTCCAAGTGATTGCTCTTCAGAAGAATTTCTTTGTATTTTTACAATTTATTTTCTTCCTGAGTTACGACAACGAATTTGGCTAGAAAAGAAGCAAATTGTGTCTTGTTGGCACATATTTAATTCCAAAGCTATCCTTCCATCAAACATCTTTCCCATAATATTGTATATCTGTAATTAAATATAATTTGGGCAACTGAAATAAGAAAAAACTCAACAGATTTATAATTCTATTTTCCATCGAACGATCAAACAATGTAACTAAGTCTACATTTTAATGATAGTTGGGGTAAAACTCAACAGATTGTGCAGTCTGTTTCGGATCGAACGATCAAACAATGTAACTAAGTATACATTTTAATAATAGATGGGGTAAAAGTCAACAGATTGTGCAGTCTGTTTCGGATCGAACGATCAAAATATGTAACTAAGTATACATTTTAATGATAGATGGGGTAAAAGTCAACAGATTCTGCAGTCTGTTTCGGATCGAACGATCAAACACTGTAACTAAGTCTACATTTCAATGATAGATGGGGTAAAAGTCAACAGATTCTGCAGTCTGTTTTGGATCGAACGATCAAACAATGTAACTAAGTCTTCATTTTAATGATAGATGGGGTAAAACTCAACAGATTCTGCAGTCTGTTTCGGATCGAACGATCAAACAATGTAACTAAGTCTACATTTTAATGATAGTTCGGGTAAAACTCAACAGATTCTGCAGTCTGTTTCGGATCGAACGATTAAACAATGTAACTAAGTCTACATTTTAATGATAGATGGAGTAAAACTCAACAGATTCTGCAGTCTGTTTTGGATCGAACGATTAAACAATATAACTAACAAGGTGACCTTACAGCTGACCACCCGCGAATTTTGGTGAATTGTTTTTTAATAAAAGTAGAGGCAAAATGAGTATATATATATGTCCCGGCATTTGATCTAATGCCTCTTATTTTCGGAATAAAAAATCATAACGATCCGGAGGATATCATTACAAAATTCGTGATTTCCTGTAAATGATGCTTTACTGTAATGTCACGAGGTTCTACAGCCGTGCATTATAGCATACTTTTACTGTTATGGTGGCTAATGTAGAAAAGCGGGGAATGAACAGTGAACTATCAGTAGCAGCAAAGAACGGAATGCCTGCATTTTCTCATCCTCCCTTAAAGTTCTCTCGTTCTCACTTTTAAGAATTCTGTAAGAAGTTACAACAAAATTGTGTGATATAGGTAGATATTAAATGAAACATATGTATTTCTGTGCAATATTTGCATGAGCTAGTTATGTCGTGAGCTGTAGGATTTGTAGTGATATGGACCTTACTCTTAACATTGTATTGTCATTGTCAATGGCAATTTGGTGTAGTTTATCTAACAAATAATAAAGAACTTCGAGAAGTAATCGTTGAGTAATGGAGTTTAATAATGAATAGCACATATGGGGACAGAGAAATTGTTAGGAGAATCGAATTATCACATTTTAGCTTATAAAGTATAATTACATACTTTTATTTGAAGACCTAACATATATGTTGTTAGGTATCACTATCGGAGGTTTCGCTATCGTTTATTGGTACACAAAGTTGCGGATGATAATAGAAACAATGAAAACATGACACTTCTATACAACGCGAGCATTTGATAAAAGAACTGTTCGAGCACTTACATTTCGTTTGTCGAACATCGTCCGGAAATCACATTTTGTTCACATTTCCAAGCAAACCAAGCGTACTGCAACATATTCTTGAAAATCGGCGCAGGAAGTTGATGACATATAAGTGAATGGATCTTCGCTACATTTTCTCGCTTGTTTAAATGCCTATTTTTTTTAAAAGTTCGACAGAGTTTTGTAATTTTTTAATAAAATTTTTTTACTTGATGGAAAAGGTACACATCACAAGGCTGACAGTATAGGGTACAACGAGGGGGAATAATTACATCAGTAGAAGAACAAGTGCCGTTGTCATTTGTGAAGACACTATTAAAGAGTGCTGGACCTGTGTGACTTCCCCATGAATCCAAGATGAATAGAAACTTCTCTTTTTCACAAAATGGTCAGATAATCATTTTTACGAAACTGCTGAAATGCTCTTTCGTTAATTTCCCTGATTTCGACGATATCCCGAATACATTTCCATATTCCGTAGTTAGTCCTTCCACAATCTTGGAAAAGAGAGGTCCAAATTATCCCTGAGGCTCTTGCATACATAGAAAAACTTTTCGAAGTGATGCTCTAGAAGCAGTCAATGCATACTGCGCAGTGTAACTATGCGTTACTTTGTTAAAATCTCCCAAGAATACCTCTGATGTTTTTTCTCCTCGCACAGAAAGTGTCCTGTTCACATCGATTCTGTACTCACATCTTCTTTGATCAGTGTTAAGGACGTAAGCCAATGGAACCGCTTTGATCAGTGTTAAGGACGTAAGCCAATGGAACCGCTTTGATCAGTGTTAAGGACGTAAGCCAATGGAAACGCTTTGATGAGTCGTGAAAGACGTTTTTGGAATTTCCTTGCTTCCGCGATAATAGTTGACAAATACAATTCATTTTGTGACCTGATGTAGCGCATCACTTTTCGCTGGCGGGTGTCATTAACCAGTTCTAATTTGTCAACCACCCTTGCGATGCCATAAAACAAAAATCGTCCGATTGATGTTGCACCGCTGCAGCAGAAGCCCATTGTTATATCATTCGGGTGGTTACCGGCTGCTTTTTCTCTCGAGATTTACAAAATCGATCGCAGGTGCATTTGTTGATTATGCAATATTTTTCCTTTAATCCACCTTCCCGTTCAATTTCTTGCTCCCATTTTGTCAGGCGTGCCTTCCGTTGTAAAGCAGTACATCGTCGTTGGTGTAGGGCTTTTAAACTCCATTTTGGATGCTGTTTAGCAAGCTGTACGATTTTGATTTTCGTGTGGCTTCTGCTGCAGAAGGGCAACATCAATCGTACGATTTTCGTTTTATGGCATCACAAGGGTATTTGAAAAATTCAAACTGGTTCATGGCACCCACCAGCGAAAACTGACGCGCTACATCAAGTCACAAAATGAATTGTATTTGTCAACTATTATCGCGGAAGCAGGGAAATTCCAAAAACGTCTTTCACGACTGATCAAAGAGTTTCCATTGGCTTACGTCCTTAACACTGATCAAAGAAGATGTGAGTACAGAATCGATGTGAACAGGACACTTTCTGTGCGTGGAGAAAAAACAACACAGGAATTCTTGAGAGATTTTAACAAAGTAACGCATAGTTACACTGCGCAGTATGCATTGACTAATTCTAGAGCATTATTTCCAAAAGTTTTTCTATGCATGCAAGAGACTTAGGGACAATTTGGACCTCTCGTTTCCAAGATTGTGGAAAGACTAACTGCGGAATATGGAAATGTATTCGTGATATCGTCGAAATCAGGAAAATTAACGAAAGAGCATTTCAGCAGTTTCGTGAAAAACATTATCTTACCGTTTTGTGAAAAAGAGAAGTTTCTATTCATCGTGGATTCATGGGGAGGTCAAACAAATCCAGCACTCTTTAATAGTGTCTTCACAAAGGACGACGGCACTTGTTCTTCTACTGATGTAATCATTCCTCCTCATTGTACCCTATGATGTGAACCTTGTGATGTGTACCTTTTCCGTCAAGTAAAAAGGTTTCTTAAATAATTACAAAACTCTGTCGAACTTTAAAAAAAAGGCATTTAAACAAGCGAGAAAATGTAGCGAAGATCCATTCACTTATACGTCATCAACTTCCTGCGCTGATTTTCAAGAATATGTTGCAGGACGCTTAGTTTGCTGCAAAGTTAATAAATGAAAGAAATATTTTTGGAAATGTGAACGAAATGTGTTTTCCGGACGACGTTCGACAAACGAAATGTAAATGCTCGAACAGTTCTTTTATCAAATGCTCGCGTTGTAGAGAAGTGTTATGTTTTCATTGTTTTTATGATAATTATCATCCGCAATTTTGTGTACCAATAAACGATAGCAAAACCTCCGATAGTGATACCTAACAACATATATGTTAGGTCTTCAAATAAAAGTACGTAATTATACTTTATAAGCTAAAATGTGATAATTCGATTCTCCTAACAATTCCTCTGCCCCCATATGTGCTATTCATTATTAAGCTCCATTACTCAACGATTACTTCTACAAGTTTTTTATTATTTGTTAGTGAAACTACACACAATTGCCATTGACAATGACAATACAATGTTAAGTGTAAGGTCCACATTACTACAAAGTATACAGCTCACGACATAACTAGCTCATTTAAATATTGCACAGAAATACATATATTTCATTTAGTATCTACCTATATCACACAATGTTGTTGTAACTTCTTACAGAATTCCGAAAAGTGAGAACGAGAGAACTTTAAGGGAGGATGAGAAAATGCAGGCATTCCGTTCTTTGCTGCTAACGATAGTTCACTGTTCATTCCCCGCTTTTCGACATTAGCCACCATAACAGTAAAGGTATGCTATAATGCACTGCTGTAGGACCTCGTGACATTACAGTAAAGCATCATTTACAGGAAATCACGAATTTTGTAATGATATCCTCCGGATCGTTATGATTTTTTATTCCGAAAATAAGAGGCATTATATCAAATGCCGGGACATATATATACTCATTTTGCTTCTACTTTCATTAAAAAAAAATTCACCGAAATCCGCGGGTGGTTAGCTGTCAAGTCCCCTTGTCAGTCTATATTTTAATGATAGATGAGGTAAAACTCCACAGATTCTGCAGTCCGTTTCGGATCGAACGATCAAACAATGTAACTAAGTCTATGGTTTAATGATAGGGGGTTTGACTTATGCAGCAACATAATCTGATTGCGCAGAATAAAAAGAATTGACAAACTTACGGCTTTTACTGTTAGTAAGAAAAAGTAAAGTGATGAATAGTTGACTAAAATAGTATTTTTGCAGTTTCAAAGTTCAACGAAAACATTTGTTAAAATTATTTCTGAACTTGAAAGTATTTTTTTCTCTTTACTCGGGAGTGCTACGAGGTATTACACTTCATGGTAGATGCTGTTGCATAGTACTAAACAAAGAAGAAATATACTTTCATTCTTGTCAGAGACTAACACTTAGAAGTATACGCTAACCTCAGCGTACAACATAAGAGAAGACATCCTTTTATTTTTATGCTTTCCAACCGTACGTTGAAGAAGCGTATATGCTCCAGCTTTGTCCGTCTGTCCGTCAGCACGATAAGTCCCGTGAATATGGTTCGATTTCGACGAAAGTTTAGTATGTGGTAAGGGACCACCCGGGGACGAACCCTATTGAAAATGGGCGAAGCAGGGTAGAAGGTCAGAACATAGGAGCGGAATCCATTCCATTGCTCTTATGCGTCATAACTTGCGTAAAAATTGTTAGATTTCGATGAAATTTTAGTATGTGGTAGGGTACGACCTGGGGACGATCCATGTTGAAAATGGGTGAAATTGGGTCAATGGTCAGGACATAGAAGCTGGATCCATTCCATTGACTTTATGCTTCATAACTTGCGTAAAAATGGTTCAATTTCGATGAAAGTCTAGTATGTGATAGGGAGCCTACTGAGGACAAACCCTATTGAAAATGAGTGAAACAGGGTCAAAGGTCAGGACATAGGAGCTGGTTGCATTCCATTGCCTTTATGCGTCATAACTTGCGTAAAAATGGTTCGATTTCGATGAAATTTTAGTATGTGGTAGGGAGCCACTGGGGACGAACTCTATTGAAAATGGGAGAAATGGGGTCAAAGGTCAGGACACTGGAGTGGGATCCATTCCATTGCCCTCGTGCATCATAACTTACCTAAAATGCTTGAATTGCGACAAAACTTTATCATGTTGTTCCGGAGGTATAGTTGACCGGTTCTGTTGAATATCAACAAAATGGGGTCAAAGGTTATTGCACAAAAGCCAGATGTTTTCCACAGCCATTATTCTCATAACTTGCGTAAAACTGCTTGTATTGCAGCAAAATTTTATCATGTTGTTCCGGAGGTATAGTGAACCGGTTCTGTTGAATATCATCGAAATGGGGTCAAAGGTCAGGACACAGGAGCGAGATTTATTCCACAGCCATTATCCACATAACTTGAGTAATAATTTCTGGTATGTTGGAAAGCGTATCATAATGAATGCATTGCATGATTTTACTAACTTGTTATGCTTACAAAACTGTCCTCTTTCTAACTGTGAACATTGTACGCAGCATGTAACAAACAAAAAGATAATACTCCTTCTCGATTTCGTTATGTCTGGCATACAGAGCGAGGAAGGATAGTCCTTAAAGTGCGGAAGATGAGAGGGATGTAGAATCGAAGAATAAAAGAGGGGTTCAGCGAGGAGCTCAGTTGTGGAATCAGGTGGGGAACGAGAGAGAGGGAGGAAACGAAGGAAACTTAGAGCTTCATGATAAACAGGGAGAAGTCGAATGAGGGTGGGGGTCGGGGGTCCATGAGTAGCAAGGAGAGAAAGGAAAAGCTAGGGTTGCTCGGGGAGGCGATGACGTCCCTAGCTGAAACGGCATCGGGTACTGGCGACGTGAAGAGACGGAGAAAAGTAGTCATTCTGACGGCCTTGTAGTACTCCTGTGTATCAATGAGTCCGATGCCGCCGTCATCTGGAGGGAGGCAAAGCTTTGTGGCACTGACCCAGTGGTGGCAGATCCATATCAGAGAAGTAAGACATCGGGTAATTTCATGAAGGTGGAGTTGTAGAGGCTTGACACCAAGCCAGGAGTGTGTGCACAAGGAAATTAGGTAAGTTCGAGAGAGGCGAGCTCTCTGGAAGAATGATGAGTAGAACTGGGCTCTCCTCTAGGAGGTAGTTGACCTGAGCAAACGTGGGTGGATAGCATTCCACGTGTAGAGGGGGCAGCTTGCAAGGAACCAAGATGAACTCCAAGGAAGCTCTGTGAGATGGACGATCAGTTTGCTCCCCAAAGGGGTGTCTACACGATGTGCCCATGAGCCGCACCATAAACCAATGAGTTGAGCGCTGCACCGGAGCATTAGGCATAAGCTGCGAATAGACGTTGGAGACAAGGAAACTGTGAGTCATGACGGATGCAGATGGTGACATCATCTGCGTATGCGACAGAGGTAGTGGCATGATGTCTTGTGCAGGCAGAGAGTGGTGGCAGAACTGCTTTAAAGAACTGGTGTACAGAGCGGAGGAACGGTTCAATTGCGATTGCAAAGAGTTGTCTGGAGATTGGGCAACCCTACCGTACTCCCGGGCGGAACGGAATGGGCGCTGTGAGAAAGGTGAGCAGCTTGAGCTCGAGAACGGCGTCTTGATAGAGTGAGCAAAGAAGAGAGACGAAGGGGGTAGGAAACCCGAAGTGAAGGAGTGTAGGTCAAGAGAGCGAAGGGCAAGGAGTTCGGAGCGAGATCTGACAAGATGGATTAGATCGTTAAGTAGATGGATATTATGAGAAAGTGAACGGCCGGGAACTGTGTAAGTTTGATTGGGGGAGAGAATGTGAGTGAGAATGGGGTTAAAGCGTTGGGAAAGAAGTTTAGTATAAAGTTTATAATCTAGATTTAAGAGGGAAATAGGGCGCCAATTCCTCAGGTCAAGGAGATCACATTTCTTAGGGAATAAGAAAACATATGCTACTGTGAATAGCCTTGGTAGAGGGGAGTGATTGAAAGCAGCAGAAAGTGCAGAAAAGAGAAACGGTAGAAGGAGAGGTAGGAAGGTTTTATAGAAGAGGAAGGTGAGGCCAACCGGACCCGGTGCGGTACTAGAGTTTAAAGAAGAAAACGTAGAGGATAATTCAGAGAACGTGGGAGGAAGGAGGGGGGAAGAGGCAAGATGGGGAGGAACTTGTGGTAGGTTAGAAAGAAGTGATGCCAAAGCTGAAGAGAATAGCAGAGGAGATTCACAAAACTTCTCTGTATAGTAATTCCGGACTTGGGAACGTAGAGTGAGTGGATCATCAGACACCTCTCCAGATGGGAGACGAATATGCCGACGTGAATTCGATGCTGTTCGTGTTTTTTCCATGGATGTAAGGAACTCGTAATTGGATGCGTCTGGCGATAGATGTTGTAGCCGAAGACGTCGTAGAGCTTGTTGAGCCAGAGGAAGGAGGATTGATCGCAGTTCTTCTTGATAGTGGCAGAAGAGAGGATCACTTAGGCTAAGGATGGAGAGCATGGAACGGACATGGTTGAGACGCATGTTCTGAAGCGTTTTTGCTTTAAAAGAAAGTTTGCAAAAGTGGAGAACGAGTTGCTGTTTAATCTCCAAACAAAATGTTAGACCACAAGGAGCTGATTGAAGTTGAGGTCGTTTGTCGTCAAGGAAAGAGCATACTGAGGTACAGAAGGCTGGATCTGTAAGAAGAGTGTCGTCAAGAGTCCATGGACGAATTGTACGGGGTTGTGCTGCAATAGCTTGAACAATGAGAACGATGACGAAATAATCAGAAGAAACTGTAGGAGTGATACTAGATTCTATCACAGCTGTAAGAAAAGTAGATCAGGTGTAGTATCTGTCAAGGCGAGCTGTGTACGGATTATGATTATGATTATGTTGCGAGCACCAAATATGTACAGTCCATGAAGGATGGAAGTGACGGAGAACATCAATGAATGAGTTGTCGAAGACCACTGACTGAAGAAGATTCACAAAGTTAACATGGCGTTCTCTGGTGGAAGGAGATCGGTCCAGGGTAGGATTCAGTGTGCAATTGAAATCCCTTCCAATTAAAACATGATCTATGGGGGGAATGCGAGACAAGGCACGAAGAAGGCGAGTAAAAAGTATTGTCAAGTAGGTTGAAGAGCTTGGGATATAAATATTAAAGATATCATAGGAAGTCAATTTTTCGTGCTGAGGGATATTAAGAACACAGTTTGCCGTCTTTGCACGATTTTAAAAAATTACGGTTAAAATGATATATACATTAAAACATGAGCACTTTCAAGTCCACTGTGGACCCGTCATCAGATGGTGTGGTTGCACTATGCCCTGGGAGGGTGTATATTATGTGGTATGTACACTGACGAATCAGTATGTGTTGGCATGCGCATGCTCACTACACAATCATGTCGTTTCATTAGAGCAGCCGGTATTGTCTCTTTCGCTGTAATAGTTACAAAGCAGTTTCCATGGCAACGGTATAATGATAGGGGTATCGTCGTTACAGCATTCTGCCCTATGTTTATGTATCAATAGGCTTTCTAACAGGAGGATAGATGAACAGGTAGTCGGCGTATGTAACATAGTAACATCGTCCCAGATAGGTTGGTGTTGACCCTTCAGGCACAGTCTTGAAAGGGCGGTGGAGGGGGAGCATGTTCTAACATTATATCTATGTTCAGAGACACGTAAATTAATATTGCGACGGGCCGAACCTATGTATATCTGGTCGGTTACATCAGCATTCATAGCTTTTAGTGGGATTGCGTACACACCGAATTAGGAACCATGGGGAATCTGATCCCTGTCATTTTTAATATGGGCGAGAATGTTGCACGTTTTTATGCCAAAATCAAAATTAAATGGACGACATACGTTTTTTAGGATATTTGTGACAGCAGGGATGTATGGTAGCTTGCCGACGTATGAAGTGCTTGGTCTCGTTCTTGGTAATGTTGAGTATGATGCATTAAAGACACGGCGCATTATGGAATTAACTGTGGTAGATGGATAATTATATAATGCTGCAATATCCATAATTTTTGCAACTTCTAGGTCTCTTTGATCGGTTGAGGATGAATGTGTAACTGCTCGGTGAAACATAAAGTGAGACCAAGCACTTCATACGTCGGCAAACATAAGAACGAGACCAAGCACTTCATAAGTCGGCAAACTACCATACATCCCTGCTGTTGTCACAAATATCCTAAAAAACGTATGTCGTCCATTTAATTTTGATTTTGGCATAAAAACGTGCAACATTCTCGCCCATATTAAAAATGACAGGGAACAGATTCCCCATGGTTCCAAATTCGGTGTGTACGCAATCCCACTAAAAGCTATGAATGCTGATGTAACCGACCAGATATACATAGGTTCGACCATTCGCAATATTAATTTACGTGTCTCTGAACATAGATATAATGTTAGAACATGCTCCACCTCCACCGCCCTTTCAAGACCATGCCTGAAGGGTCAACACCAACCTATCTGGGACGATGTTACAATGCTACATACGCCGACTACCTGTTCATCTATCCTCCTGTTAGAAAGCCTATTGATACATAAACATAGGGCAGAATGCTGTAACGACGATACCCCTATCATTATACCGTTGCCATGGAAACTACTTTGTAACTATTACAGCAAAAGAGACAATACCGGCTGCTCTAATGAAACGACATGATTGTGTAGTGAGCATGCGCATGCCAACACATACTGTTTCGTCAGTGTACATACTACATAATATACACCCTCCCAGGGCATAATGCAACCACACCATCTGATGACGGGTCCACAGTGGACTTGAAAGTGCTAATGTTCTAATGTATATATCATTTTAACCGTAATTTTTAAAAATCGTCAAACTGTGTTCTTAATATTAAAGATATGATAACATGTGGAAGCTATGGTGAATGATGCACACTGTAATAGGTCTGGACATAAGTTTCGAACAGAAAAAGAGGTGATAATGGAGTTGAAAGTATGGCGTGATACCTATAGCAAGACCACTATGGGGTGATAGTTGGTAGGCATGGTCAAATGTATAGTTCCACTGGCGCCATCGTGAGAATATCGTAGTGGATTGGTAATTTGTCTCTTGTAGTAAGAGAAGATCAGCTCCTAACGGAGTGAGTTCTTCATTTAACAAGGCATTAGAAAATGGGGATGAAAATCCCCTGCAATTAAGTGATACAATCTTTAAGACTTTTTTCCATTAATGCTTGCTGAAGAACCTTGACAACAGGAGGAAATGATTTGAGTCGATTAAAATAAGTTTTGTTCCTTGAGAAGGCGGGAGAGGCACTGATTAAGGACTTGGATCTGATCAATCACTAGAGGGAGAAACGATGCGTACTTTGAGAGTAAAGCATGCGTTGTGGAGTAGTCTGTCTTATGTGACTGGTATTGATGTAAATCTTCATATGAAATCGGCCCAGTAGGAACTGAGCCATCTTTAAGGTATTCGACAAGATCCTCAAATTTGAGAGTAGACTCTTCGTCGGCCTGGACAGAAGAGGTAGCAGCATTCGATGGAGACTTCTTACGAGAGGCACCACCAGTACGGGGAGAGGTACGAGATGATGCGGCAGTCTGCTTCTTTGGTGGGCGTCTTCGAAAGGATCCACGACGTTTTAGCGAAGGCTCAGTCCAGCTCTCATCAACCCGAGATTCGTGGCCAGAAAATCCGTCATCAGCAAATTTAGAAGTATCGATGGTAAGGGCAGTAGAGAAATCCCCTAAAGGTGACTCCGCTACAGAATGACGACGCATGGGAAGCGAACAATTAAATGAGGGAAAATCCAGTTGCTGGTCGAAGGAAGGAGCGTCCGTATACACACGTTGACCAACTCCTGCAGTCGACTTTTGTGAAAGTTTCGATTCTGAAGCTTTCTGTGCAGTGGAAGAAGGTGTTGCTCGGCTCAGAAGAGGGCCAGAAGTTGTACGAGAATTATTAGGAACCTGTGATGCTAGATGTGGGCAATGCACACGTAGATGATTTTCTCCGTGGCAAAAAGTGCAGTGGAGGGAGGTAGTCGCTTCAATTCTCCTACGTTGCTGTCCACAACGAACGTTGAGCACCTTTGGGCAGGCGAGCAAGTGTTCATCAGATGGAAAGATCACTCTTGCCCCTTCGACGAAATCCCCTTATGGATTTATCGTCTGGATATCTCGGCGCAGCTGAAAAAGTAGTAACGGGCCCAACAACTCGGCCGAACAACGTACTGAGTACAGTGCACAGCGCAACGTCTGATACCTCAGGTGGGACCGGATGAAATGTAACCTGGATGGGACGCTGAGAGATAGGTTCTGGTAGAAGATCTAGAAGTCTTTGAGGGACAAACCTTCTATCAAGACAAGATCCGTATGCTCTTTAAGAGCAAAGTACACCAACACAGCTCGAGGTTTTCGAGCCATGTGAGTAATACTGGCTCCAGCTGGAAGTATCTGCTTGAGAGCCATACTATATTCTTTCCACTTTGTGTCTGGGAGAGCATCAAAACACACTCCATGTCTTCACTTAAAGCAACAGAGAGTTGCGCTGCACTGACGACACTGGTCGAAGCAGGGCAAGAAGCTTGAGCTGTAGTAGAGGAGTCCCTTTCCACTTCTAGTATTTGGGTGACGTCACCTTCAAGCATTGGAGGAGATTGGTCTCGTATCGAGGAGGAGGAGTAGGAGGCGGCAGGATATCCCTAGCTGATATGGGTGGGGACATCGCTCTTATCAGCAGTTACCGCCATTGTTAATGGCGAGGGCTACCTGAAAAAATGACCTGATCGGTCGACAATTCAAATGATGATAACAGAAAAAATAAACTACTCACAAACTTGGGAGATGTATCAAAACAAAGCACAGACCTTCAGCTTGAAGGAACACAAAAAAGAAAATGACGAACCACGCGATAAAACACACCAAAAGGCACAAAACACGGAGCTCAGAAAAGCGTGACTTAGGCCAAAGGTGGACCGACACCGTACTAATGTATGTCAATAAATACTATGTTGTGTTTTTCTTCTAGGTGTCCGGTGACTTTTGTCAATATAGTGTATTTAATACTTCGGCTAACGTGACGCTGATCCACCTGTTGAACATTGTATTTGTCATGTAGTGAACAAAATATTTCCTATTTCCCTTTTCGGAATGTTCCTTTACCTAATGATAAATGTTGTACGTGGCATGCAATGAAAACAAAAATCATGTTTTTCTTGTTTTTAAGGTTCCTCTACCTAGGGGTTAACGATATATTGCCCAAAACATTATTTTTATTTTCCCCTTTCTTAGATCAGGTCACTTGTGTCTGCGTAGCAAACATGAATTATTTCCTTTTAAATTTCCGTTATGCGTGGTATGCAACAAACAGAAAAATAATTCAAGCAACCGTTTAAGCAAGGCTCTCCTATCTAGCAGAAAACGCTATACTAATGTGTGAAAACACAAGTTTGTCCACGATGGACATCGAATCAGTGTCGCCTCACTCCGGAGTACGTCGCTCTCCCAACTGAGCTACGCGGACAGAATGTCTCGCTGCAGATTTGTCGTCTTGACACATGTTTTCACCTCTGTAGTACGTCACATCATCTCCCTTAATATATTTTTTTAACGAGGCCGTACCGTCGGGATGAGAGAGGCAGGGTGGCTGGCGCGCTGAATCGGCCGCTATCATTTGGGTCGGTCAGACAGTACGGTGCAATCGTGTTGGGAGCAATGGACACGGGAAGGCACCCAGACACGGCGGATTGGCTCTGGACGATCCAGCACACCACCAGCAGAGAGGACGGTGTAATTGTGAGAGCGGCACGCACAGATACAACTACGTCCTTGTCCAATATCCAGAGACATGTGGCGGCTGTGACTCCTGTGTCCGCCAGAACCATTTCCAGACGTTTGGCCGAGGTGAATCAGCACTCTCGACGGCCTTTACGTTTTTTGCCGTTAACACCTGGCCACTGTCGGCGTCGATTGCAGTGGTGTCAGCAGCCAGCAACATGGAATGCTATGGACTGGACGTATAGTGTTCAGCGACGAATCCTGCTTCGATATTAGAACGGACAACCACCGCGTCAGAGTGTGAAGGACTGCAGGTGAGCGCTACAACCCCAACCTCACTGTTCAGCGGCACATGTCTCGAACTGCAGGCGTCATCACGCCTGCAGTTCGAGTCTGGAGAGCCATCGCGAATGACAGCCGGACTTCCCTCGCAGTGGTCGGAGGGATGTCGACAGCCCAGCACTACGTACTGGAGATACTGTGGCCGCATGTGCTGTCTTTTCTGGAGGGGTGCGCCAGAGCCGTTTTCCAACAAGATAACGCCCGTCGGCACAAGACTGATTTCCCAGGACTATCTACTTCATGCTTCGATGTTTCAGTGGCCTGCTAGATCGCCTGGTCTCTCACCCATCGAGCACGTGTGGGACCAGATGGGACGCTACCTTTCTCCATGTCCCAGTGTTTGTGGTTTAAAGCGTCAGTTGCAAGAAGTGTGGGCCAATCTGTCAGAGGATAATATAATACAGCGTCACTTTGACTCCCAGCCGGACCGTGTCACCACATGTATCTGAGCACGAGGCGGTTCGACGCGATAATAACGCTGACCGTAATGTGTACCGTAAGTCCGCGGGAAATCGTCCTGCTACTGTGATGATGTAATCACTTCTGTCCTTGGTATGTACCATCTCACTACTAAAATCTCATTTCAATTCGACACCTCCTTCTTGGTGCACGGATTTTTATGACAATGAATGTATATAAATATCTTTTAACAGTTGCATTTGAAAAATTCTTTTTCCATCGCATACCTTTTGCCATAAAAAATATTTTCTCGCTAGCCTGTACTTTTTCATAATTAACAACTCTCCTGCCGGGGACAGCGTATATTTCCAATTGATGCAGAGACTGACCAGACACACGTAGCCCTATGATATACATAGCGCGTCCTGCGAGGCAGGCACATCACATCTCCCCCTCCCCCTCCCCCCGAAGGAGGGCTGGGGGCATGGCCCACGGGTCAGCCGTGACCATGAATCGTTAGAGGCAGCCATCCGCTGTAGAACGTGCACTTGAGAACTCCCAGTCAATCTGGTGTGTGTGTGGCCACCCCGGTGGCGCAGTGGTCTAAGCGATGGCCTCTGCTCATTCTTCCGTAAGGGGCCCGGGTTCGAATCCCGGTGAGGCATGGATGTTGTGTTTGTCTTACGGCACTGTCTCTTTCCCTTCCCTGGAACCAGTGACCCTAAATTAGGGACGGGCGACTGCTTATAGCCCATTGAGTTGCTCACGGTGGTCGTTAAATCTCCAATCCAAAAAAAATCCAATCTGGTGTGTGGAATGCAACATCACACACATTTATTTTTCGAAGCGCTGGAGAAGGGATTCTCTTATTTTTCCTATGTCGCGGTGTGGAAAGAACATCACACCATTGAGAGATCTTTAACGGTCATCCGGGAATTTCGGGCGCCATTATAACGAAGTAAATTTCTTCGTCATTTTTGGTCCACGCCGGGGATCGAACCTGAGTCCATTTATTCTGGAACAAGTCGCTCTACCAGCTGAGCTACGCATACGTTCGTCTCACTGCTATCTGCTTTTATGTCGTGGGCGTCATGCGGGGCAGGAATGTCACAGTATCCTCGATAGATTGAAAACTATGCGTTATTTGAAGAGAAAATTGTACGCAAAATTGTTCCCGTTTTGAAAAGGACTGTTTCAAACTAATTTTTAGAAGGAATGATATGGATTGAAATATTTTTTTCTATTCCACAGCTTTCTAAGTCACTCTTCCCAGCAAAGCTATGCATCGAAAAAACACCGTAAGGTGAGGATCATCATCTTGCACTTCAAGCCAGTGCAGAAAAATATTTCCAAATCGGACTAATAGATGCAGAGATGTGGTATATACAAACGGACACAGTGAGTGATACGCCTGCTCAGTTAATTCTTCTTTTCCAAAAGACACGCTAAAAATATCTACACAACCTCTTGCATGCATTCATTATTATAATTTATGTAGATGTTTAAAAATAGATTTAGCGAATGCTTAGCAAGATTCTTGAAAATAAACATGCCAAAGTATGTTTTGTGAAATGCCTAACATTAGATTTTAGTAATCTTCAGTTTTTTAGGCGGAACAAGATTGACCCTTAATCCATCTTCGGCGTTTATTGTAAAGCTTCACATCAATTCTTATTTATTGCTGTTATTTTCTTTTTTACTTTTCTTCAATCTCCTCTGATTGAATGTGTTGACTTACTTAGTCAAAATTTTATTGGGTGGAAAATATTTTGGACGGTGATCCCTGGGGATTACAGAAATATCCTCGATTTGTCCCTTGTAACAAAATAAAATTTCCCATTCAAATAGAGGAAAAGCATAACATTTCTCTGAATCACATCGCTAAGCTAATGCAGAAGTCAAATTCTCTCACTAATCGCATTCTTCGCTTTTCCGTTCCTTTTTTTCATGCACAGGGCATGATGGAAATCCCTCACACGCTGAGTGTTGTTTCATGTACTTTGTTTCTTGTTACGATTTCTCTTCAAGAACCAGCTTCTCTTTGAATTTCGGTAAAGAAAGCGCCCGTCACAGAATTGTTTACTTTCGGAAACCTTAAATTTAATTCTCACGTCGTATATCATTGCATCAATGGTTCATTGGCTACGGTTGTTTTTTTTTAAATTTGTGCAATTCCTTGTATTAGAAAAAACTGCAGACGTTGACGAAAGAAATATGTAAGATGAAACAATTGATAAAGTATTGAAGGCATTTGTCCCTTTGAAATACACCCTTCGTGGGGAACGTTTCCACAATGTGACAGACGTTAAACTGGCTGTGAACTCATGGGTGAAAGGACAAACGACAGTCTCAGGAAGTTTTCCAAAATGGATTTTACCAATGGATTCAAAGATGGTGGAAATGTATAGAAAGTGATGGACAATTCTTTGAATAGGCCACCATTATTAACAATATGTCCAAGTATGTTTTCAGGAAGTTTCACATGGTTGCTGCTAAAAATAGAAATCACAGTGGGGGCGCTTTCAGGATGCCATTTGAACATCTACAGCGTGATGCAGTTTCAAAAAAAAAAAAAAAAAAAAAAAAAAGACATCGGTAGTCGTACAAATTCCTAAAATAGTACATACATTAAAAAAAATTATATTCCATAATTACTTTTCTGATGACATCAAAGTTCAATTTCCGAGATTTTTCGAAAACATCAGACTGGCTACAGCAGATTTTCTGCTGAAAAGAAGAAATGAAAACGCAGAATAATAATTTTTTTTTTCAGAAAAGCTTTCGAATTCAACAGAAAGAAAAGATTCTTCTTTAAAAAAGAAGAAAGAAAGAAAAGTCATTTGAAAAAGATGACCAATTCTCTGAAGCTCACCAAAGAATAGGTTATGAACGATATCTCTCTAATGAAAAAATATGCCTTTCGCATCATTAAGCATTCCATAGGAATGGAAATGGAGTTACAAGGCCAAGAAGCATACATACACTGTAAAAGCTGGAGGTAATAAATTAAAAGAAACGCAAGTGAAATCCTCACGCTCAACAGAAAGCAAAGCATTTTCTTGGATCACACTGAAAGATAAAATGCGTCGACATTTAATAAAGAGATTCTAAAAGCATCTTGTCAGCACTAAGCCTGAAGAAAAAGTTTATCTTATGTTACGATTAGTTACGAAGTACTGGTACATCACACAAAAAGCCACCAAAGTATGATCATCCTGAACTAAACAACTGAGCTGCTTGTATGCATTTTAAAAATATGCAAAAGTTCAGAAATAATGAGTTACAAGTAATTTGAGCCGATAGTTTAAATGTAATAGACAAATTCATGACAGAAAGTGCACAAAAATGGCGTTTCAGATTGACAGTTTTGCAGAGATAGTCTGAAATATTTAATTTAATGTGCCACAGTAAATCTTTCATAAGGAAGATATTAATGAACAAACATTTTCATTATTGTTAGATGTTCAGATAAAAATGCTGGGATGATGCTCTGTGAATTAATAAAAAAATCTGCGCAAACGTATAATCGTGAAGAACCAATTTACTTAATTCATAGTAAGACAGCAAATATATATGACACAATAGTTTAAGAAAGGTGAAACATTTGCAAAAATATTTCTCCTATCAATATAGAAAATGTATTAGTTTTTAGCATTAACGAAAGACAAAAACAAACAAACAAAATCTATTAAAGCGTCACCGGATTCTTACTTAAAGCATTTAAGCATCACTGGATTCTTACGCAAAACATTTAAGAGTCATTGGTGTCTTACGTAAACATATTCCTTTTTCGTTTCTAAAACATATTTATTTTTCCTCTGACAGACTTAAGTTAAACTAGCGGTAAACCGTGCCATGCACGATTGAAAAAGCTGAGACTGAATTTTTTACTTGTCATATAACACGAATCGCAATAAAATGCATAACTATATATTAAACTGTTGAATTGTTAATGGCAGATTCCCGTTAATTTTTAATTCTTCCAACTACTCGTACACGAATTTTAAATGACGTTCCTCATTATTTTATAAACATGTGATTACCTGTCGATAACGGGTAAGCATTGGAGTATTGAGGCATTCTTTCAGTGACCCGAAATCATATCGTGTCTAGATAACCACACAATGGGGTTAAAAATGTGTTTTATTTTGCCAGTTTGGTTTTAACATTCTTCATATTCTTTGGTATCATTATATAATCTATACTAATATATAAAGAGAAAGTTTGTGTGTTTGACGTAATCTCGAAAACTACTGAACCGATTTGGATAATTATTTCACCGTTGCGAAGCTTATTCCTTTCCGGTAGACATAGGCTACTTCGTTTATTTTTTATTACATTTTATTATTTTTGGATGTACTACCGAATCAGATCGCTTTCAAGTAGTGCCCGATTTCCCGTGTATCGTTCCGCTTTGTTTACAGACAACCTGATCACATCCAAAGTGAAAAAAAGTACTTCACGATAACATACGGAATTTGTTTTACTAATCTCGAAAACTACGGAACCGATTGGGATAATACTTTAACCGTTGGGAAGCTTACTTCTTTCCGATGGACAGAGACTATTTCGCTTGTCTGTACTAATACTTATAATATACACTAACTACCAACAAGTAATTGGGCACCCCTGCAATCAACGATATCTGCGGTGTTGATACACGTCACGGCCGCCGCCGTTAAATATCGTGTGGGAAATAACAACGCAACCAGTCGCATGCAAGATGCCACGCAGTTCGGACCTCTCTGATTTCGAGAAAGGTGTAATCGTCGGGTATCACAGAAATGGCCAATCCATACGTGGCATATCCAGAGAGTTGAAGTACCCAAAATCGACAGTGGCCTACGTGATTGGCAAGTGGAAGATGCGAGGTGACTGTCGGAATGTGCCCCGACCCGACAGACCCACAAAGCTGGGAGTTAGAGACCGACGGGTGCTGGCCAGAGAAATTCGGAAGAACCACACAAAATCCATGGGCCACTTCCGCGAGGAGTTTCAACAGGCATCCGGGAGTGATCTTTCGATGAATACCATCCGTAAGGAAGCCCATCTGCTCGGTTATCATGGACGTGCTGCCGCCCGCAAGCCTTTGATCACCAAGTCCAATAGCGCTGCTCGGCTAACGTGGTGCAAAGAACTTCTACAGTGGACCGTTGAACAGTGGAAACAGATTTTCTGGAGCGACGAATCAAGGTTCACCCTCCACCGTTCGGATGGCAGGGTCTGGGTTTGGCGTCCGCCTGGAGAACGCCTCCTGCCGGAATGTATTGTGCCAACTGTGAAGTTCGGCGGCGGTGGAATTATGCTGTGGGGATGTTTCTTCTGGTATGGCACGTGACCCTTGGTCGCAATTTTTGTCAGACTCAACGCCGAGACCTACTGCACTATTTTGGATTACCATGCGCTTCCTACGTTGTGGCAGTTTTACGGGGTGGACCCATGTTACTCTCAGGATGACAATGCCACCGGTCATGTTGCGAGGTCCACCATGACTTGGTATGGTGACAATCGGGTAAATCGAATGGACTGGCCTGCGCAGAGCCCGGACCTTAACCCTATCGAGCACCTCTGGGACGAGTTGGAGCGTCGACTTAAGGGGTGCTCCCACCGTCCGAAATCGGTGAAGGAACTGACCTGTCTTCTCAAAGCCGAGTGGAAGAAAATACCACTAGCCGTCGTACAACGCCTGGTTGAGAGTATGCCCCGGAGGGTCGCAGCTGTAATCGCCGCTCGTGGAGGCTCCACCAACTATTGAAGGTGAATAAACTTCGTTTTCCTTTGCTATCACAGGTGTCCAATTACTTGTTGGTGATAGTGTATAAGGAGAGAAACTTTGTATGTTTGAGGTAATCTCGAAAAGTACAGAACAGATTTGGATAACTCTTTCACCGTTGCGAAGCTTATTTATTTCCGTTGGACATAGGCTACTTCACAGTCCTGTTGGCAGAGAGAAAAACTGGGTTGCAGAGTATGTTGTCCCAGTTGTACGAAGTTTGTATGAAATTCAAACTGAGTATAAATGAGGGAAAAACTAAAGTTTTGGTGTTTTTAAGCGAAGAACTATTAGTACTGAATGCAAGATAAGTCTTACTGGCACAGAGATTGACCTGGTGAATGAGTTTGTATATTTAGGAAGTATGTTTGACAGAGAGAACAAATTGGATGGCGAAATTAGTAGGCGAGTGAATTCTTCATGAAAGGCATAGCTGCTTTAGGAGATTTTCACAGGAATGATGGGTTCTCAAGGAAGTCCTGAATGGCTGTGCATGAAAGTGTAATTATTCCTACTCTGATGTAAGGCAGTGAAACCTGAGTACCGCAGAAAAGATATAGGAGTCGTTTGTGTGCTGGGGTGATGCGTTATTTACTTGGAGTTTGTGGCAAGACACGTTCTGATTGTGTGAGGAATGAAGATGTGTTGCAGTTGTGTGATGTGAAGCAAAAAGGTTGTTAGCAAGGTGAAGACTAATATGCTTCGGTGGTTTGAAAATGTTGAAAGAATGAGTGATGAAATGCTTACTGAGAAAATTTATTCAGGCCAAGTGACAGAAAAGAAAGGTAGAGGAAGGCCAAGGAAATCATGGAAGGACCAGATTCAGGAATGTCTGCTTGAGAAAAAGATTATGAGTATGAAGAAAAAAACGTCTTGTGTGCGGCGTGTGATGGATGTTAATGAAGTTCGAGCTGTGTGTCAAGATCGTTGTAAATGGAGACATTTGATATACCAAGATTAGGTAAATTTTAGTTCCATCAGGTAAATGCTTACTCGGTCGATGTTCTTTTGAGGAGCTAACTTCTGAATGGCAGAGGTTAGCTTAATGATCTGTATGTATGTATGTTAGACTTAGATCTTATTAAACGCTCTATGTGTTTGTATTAGTTACGATATTTCTGCTACGAAGAGATTAGCTAAGAAAAACAATAAAACATGTTTTTCTTTGTCATGATATCTATGTCAAAGGCATACAGGAAAATAATTTTTTTTATCGTATAAAGGTATTTCAGTGTTTTTCATAGCCGATATTCTTTCCAAGTGGAAGAATTATATAACCAAAGGAAGAATTGGACATGGCTAATGTTTGCACTCAGTAACTGCTACATTGGAAGAATTTTCTAGAATTTACGAGATTTTGGTATTTTATGGAACCTTCTAAAAACTTCAGTTTTACTTGTGAAACGTTGTGTTCAATGAACCTAAGATTAGGGTTTACTTTTTATTTTATTTTATTATTTTGAGAGCAGTTGAAATCATTTCTCTATGTATTCTGATAGGAAAGAAACATTAGAGAAAGAGGCTTTCCAAAGGAAATCCACCAGAACCCTGGGATTTATCGACAATGTATTGGGCTGCGTTCTGTCAGATCAAAAGACTATAAAGCATCTCATGAGTGCCGCTCCAAGAAATGGGAAAGAAAGGGTCGCCATATGCAGTATCCCCAAAAAACATATGACGCATGATATCGAAAAACTCTGACATCCTCGATAGATCGATGAAAAGCAATTAAGTGGGGGTGAAACACTCTTCCACGTACGAACACACGCACACATACTTTCCCTGATGTTGTCGATGAGTTGTCATAGGAGAAGGACTAATCTTTCAACTCTCTGCAGCCGAAAAGAATTATTTAGCTCTTAATCACCAACTATTGTGAAAGATGAAATTTGTGGGATGTTGTTAATGATTCAGAAAAAGAAACATTTCTGAGCCCCTTTATATTTCAATTCAAATATTCATTAAAGTCTTGGAAAGTCTTTCAGGTTCACTGAAATATCCTTATTCAAATTTTTTCTACATGTGAAATTTTAAGAAAGCCATTTAGCTTAAAACGTCTCTGCTAAAAAAGAAGGTTGAATTTAAAACATTTTTTGAGGGAATACACTAACAGAAAAATATGATTTCGCTGCTACTACTGCATTTCTAATGGAAAAGTAAGTCCTTAAAGTCCGTGAAGTACCACATAAACTCACAGTAAGGTTAATATGTATAAAACAATGAAGGGAGTAGGGTGACATAAAAAAATTTCGGGTTAAGTATTTTTAAAATTGCTCTCAATCTTCTTCGGTACTGTAAAATATAATTTGAGTGGATTGTAAAGTTTCCAGACGCCACCTGCTGAAATCATGCTTAACCACAAAGAAGGAGGTAAGAATTTTATTTATATATATCATCATCATCATTGTCAACCATTATCAATCCACTGCTGGACGAAGGTCTCCCCAAGTTTCCTCCACAACGGTCTGTCTTGTGCCAGTCTCCTCCATGTCACTCCCGCATATTTACGAATTTCATCCACCCATCTCCCATGTGGTCTTTTTCTGGGTCTTTTCCTGTCCCTTGGAATCCAATCTAAAATTTCGGCTGTCCATCTATGGTCTGTCCTTCTGGCAGTATGTCCAGCCCATTGCCATTTCAGGGATTTAACTCTGATCATGATGTCTTCCACTCTCGTCATTTTTCGGATCCACGAGTTCCTCTTCTTATCTCTCCTGGTTATACCAAGCATGCACCTCTCCATGCTTCTTTGAGTTGTCTGCAGCCTTTGTATGTCTCTTTTAGTTAAGGTCCACGTCTCTGCACCATACGTAAGCACTGGAAGGATGCATTGATCAAACACTTTTCTTTTAAGACATAATGGCATATTGCTCTTGAAAATTATGCTGTTTCTTCCAAAAGCTCTCCAGGCAAGTTTTGTACGCCGATTAATTTCTTCATCAATGTGACCCTCACTTGATATCTGCTGTCCAAGATAAACATACGTATCTGTTATCTCCAGTTTTTCTCCATCAATCGATAAATCTTCATTTCTTGTAAAAGCATTGAACATCACTTTTGTCTTCTGAAAGTTCATTTTTAATCCCACTTCTTTACTCTTGTCAGCAAGTTCCTGGATCATACTCTGCAGCTCTGATGGGGTAGTTGCAAAAATGACTACGTCATCAGCAAAACGAAGGTGGGTTAGATAATCTCCATTATCTAACCCACCTTCGTTTTGTACAGTGTCATATACAGTGTCATATAACATAAAATAAAATTTTATGTTTTTGCATTACTTCATTTATAAAGAAATTGAGCTCTGGTTTTTTGCTCAGCGAACTTCTGGATAACTTTGGTTTTAAAACCGTCGATTTCTGAAATGAATTTTTTCTCAACAGATAAAACAGTTAAAGCGTGAATGAAACACTCAGCTGTTTTTGCCCCATCGTATTACGTAAGCAATAGTTCAGTATTACGTAAACAAGAGTTCAGTATTACGTAAGCAAGAGTTCAGTATTACGTAAACAAGAGTTCAGTATTACGTAAGCAAGAGTTCAGTATTACGTAAGCAAGAGTTCAGTATTACGTAAGCAAGAGTTCAGTATTACGTAAGCAAGAGTTCAGTATTACGTAAGCAAGAGTTCAGTATTACGTAAGCAAGAGAAGTATTCCAGACTCATTCTTATATTTTTACACCAAGCAAATACTTGGTCGACGTATGACCAAGTCTTTAAGGCTCTGCGAGACCCGCCATCTTGTATTGCTGCCTTCTTTTGCTAACCAACGGGCAAGGGAATTTCCCAAATTGCTCGGGCAATTTTGCACATTTTGGAACACCGTTTGTGGCTAACGCAAGATATATGATAAATAAAGAGTTCCCTGGTTTCAGAATTTTTATTGACCTTTCCATTCATTTTTTATCTGCAGCGAAAGTCGTACCAAGGAGTCTTCCATAGCTTTATTAATTAATAAAAAATACTTAAAGAGTCCAAAATGAAAATCTAAAACCAGGGAACTCTTTATTTATCATATATCTTGCGTTAGCCACAAACGGTGTTCCAAAATGTGCAAAATTGCCAGAGCAATTTGTAAAATACGCTTTCCCGTTGGTTAACAAAAGAAGGCAGTGATACAAGATGGCGGGTCTCGTAGAGCCTTAACGCTATTTTTTCTTCACCTCTTAATAAATTAAAAGGGTGTTCCAATAAAAAGTCCGCTTTATTCATCTAACTTACACAAAAACAAAACCTGACAGCTTAACTCAACAAACAAAAATCAGCCGCTCACTGTATAACAACACGAAATTAAAATTGCTGCTGTTAAACAGAAAGGCGACCAGCGCCGACAGACAGATTTACACATGCGCAGTTCAGCGCACGTCTACTCACATCATACTGTTCTCTGAAGCATAGATAAGGCGACGAGTTGACTAGAGTCGCCTCTCCCACACACGGAGCACGTTCTCGTAAACGGTCATGGAAGGCTGTAATGTGTTACTCTGTTACTCAACTATTGTAATGGCTCGCATTTGCATTTATAAAATTTGGAGACAAGCTACTGATTTGAATTTCCTTTCGGACGTTTTCCAATTTAAAGAGGAAACAATTTTTTCCTCATTTTCATGCGGGGCTTAGCCCCGGATGCCTATAATGTATCGACAACACTGGAAACACTCTTCGCGGGAATATGAGCGCAACAAAAATGTGAAACACTTCAATATCATTCTTACCCTCAGAGTTAATTTCCGTCCACGTGTACGTTCATACACTCTTTGCAAAAAGCAACGAGTTAGTAAATTATGCAATGAATTGATTATTATACGCTTTCCAACATACCAGAAATCATTAATAAAGTTATTACTCAAGTTATGAGAATAATGGCTGTGGAATAATTCCCGCTCCTGTGTCCTGACCTATGACCCCATTTTGATAATATTAAACAGAATTAGTTCAGTATACCTCCGGAACAACATGATGAAGTTTTGTTGCAATCGAAGCATTTTTACGTAAGTTACGACGCGTAAGGGCGATGGAATGGATCCCGCTCTTATGTCTTCACCTTTGACCCCATTTCGCCCATTTTCAATATGGTTCCTTCCCAGGTTGTCCCCTACCACATACTAAAATTTCATCGAAATCGAACCATTTTCACGCGAGTTATCGTGCTGACAGGCAGACAGACAGACAGACGGACGGACGGACGGACAAAGCTGGATCATATATGCTTCTTCAACATACGGTTGGAAAGCGTAAAAAATAAAATAACGAAGCACTCGGAAGGAACCATCCATTCGAAATGAAAATTGGGTGCAATGTACATCTATAGGAAAGGAGATGATTGCAATTCCAGTGCAGTTGGGCCCTTTATTCGGATAAAAGAGCTAAACGAGTGAAAGAATTCAGTACAATGCAACATCACCTCTGGTTTGGATATAAGAGCTTATCCGCAGACAAATACAGTTCATCGATACTAACTTGAGATATAGCGTGCCAAATGGTGCCAAAATTGAGGGGCAGGTCGCCAAAATTAAGGAATGGGCGTAGGAGGCGTCCCATGAGGTCTCATGCATATTTGATCGGTGAGACGTCTGGCAATCCGGCTGGCCATGGAAAGGTGTCGACATCACTGAAGCAGGCCTGCGAGAGCCATGCAGTGTGTGGCTGGGCGTCATCCTGTTGGAAACTTACTTGGTGATGCTGTGACAGGAATAACAACACAACAGGTGGTAGAATGTCGTCGATGTACCGTTGAGCGGTGAGGGTGGTATGCAGGACTACGGAGGGTGTCCGGCTGTCGTAGGAAATGAATCCACACACAGTCACTCCCGTTGTGTGAGCCTTGTGCAGTTCCACGCTAAAGGCAGGTTCCGTGCGCTGGCCGGTTCTTCTCTAGACCCGTATGCTCTGGTCATCGGCTCCAAGTGAATACTGTGACTCACCATAGAAGACAACACGACGCTACTGGACTCTATCCTACGTTAATCGGGGCTGCACAGCTGCAACCAGTGCAGCTGATGCTCGCTGGTCAGTGATAGGCGGAGGAGTGGCCTCTTCGAATGTAATCCCCGTTCAACACGTTGCCTGGTAAAGGTCTGTAAGGCCACCTCTGTACCAGTAGACGACACAACTTGTCCATGGATGGCTGAGAGCAACGAATTATGTTCTATTCGTACAGCTCTCACAATCGCTTAATCCTCGCGTTCTGTCGCTGCCTTCGGCCGTCTACTGCCCGTGTATCACTGGATTCCACCTCTTCGACCCATTGTTACCATCATCGTCTGAATGCCGCGTTGCTCCGACCCCCAAAACCTGACGTTACAGCAACTTGACCAACCGGCCGCTCTAAGCCCAATTATAAGTCCTGTCTCAAACTCGCTCAACTGCAAGTATTGTACACAAACCCAACGTCGAGGCATCCTCACAGCTAGTGGAGGTTAATGCAACCGCATTCTCTGTCACAATTGTCGCCGCATGGGGTCTTTGCTCTTGATATACAATCCTCGATGCGCGGTTCCCATGCACTGTGGCCACCCACTATTTAATCATTGGTTGCTATTTTTTTAATTATTTGCATATTCAGCCCCTGATGTACGTTCAATCCCGATAAATTTTGCATGCATTTGCATGCAGAATTTTATCGGGATCGAACGATTTTCTCGGGGTGCTTCAATTGTTTTGAAAAAGAATGCATATCATTAATGTGTGGCATTGAAACCTTTTTATCGTACCCGTATGAGGCCATTTTTCATAACAGGACCAAACATTTTCCGTCGTAAGTGGGAAAGCCTATTTCAGTTCTGGGGACAGTCATCCTATTTGGGGACGATGGGGTAGTCAACGACCACCGTGAGCAAATCGATATAAGCCGTCGCTCTTCTCTAATTTCGGACTACAAGTTGCAGAGAAGGTATAGGGCAAGTGCCGTAAAAAAACCACAACATCCACGCCTACTTTTGTTCTAACCCGGATCCATCTAGGACAAATTGGCATAAGCCAGCGCTTAGCCCACTGCGCCACCGCGACGGCCATCGCATGTTGATGTGCTGATGTGCTATGTATGCTGTCAGTGGAAACGCTTGTAGTGTACGTTTACTTGTCAACAGATTATACGATTCAACAGTGTATAACCCTGACAGTTCCTGACCGATGTCAGGCGAATGGTTGGTTCAAAAGGCTGCACGGATTGTCGTGTTGTTTCGGTAGCCCTAGTGTAACGCCTAATTTGTGTGTCTTCAGTATATGGTGTCTCACATTTTTTTCAAATAGAAGGCGTAGCTTAGTTTTGTTACGCACACTTTCTTCTAATCCTATGTCTCCGGCAGTGTTGCAGGACATCAACATCTGTCGCAAGAGTATCCTTGTTTGGTCAATTAGGTCATCATCATTTGCCGCAAGAGTATCCTTGTTTCGTCAACGAGCATCAGGTTATTTTAATAATTACCGGCTCATTGATCACTGTTGTTTTGGACTCCTTATTTATTTCGGAAGCATTGGTAGTAGAGTTTAAGCTTCTGGCAGTTATATCTTTGGTAATTAATTAAAAGTTAGCTAATGTTCGTAAAGAACTTCCAGGGCACATATTCATTCTCCTCGAATCTCTAAATATTGAAGTCTAGGTAGAAAGAATCAGCAAAGAAGCTTTTTTCTTTTTTTTTATTGGAGGTTTAACGACCACCGTGAGCAACTCAAAGGGCTGTAAGCAGTCGCCCGTCGCTAATTTAGGGTCACTGGTTCCAGGGAAGGGTGAGAGATAGTGCCGCAAAAAAACACAACATCCATTTCTAACCGGAATTCGAACTCGGACCCCTTTCGGAAGAATGATCAGACGCCATCGCTTAAACCACAGCTCCACGTGGGCGGCGCAAAGAAACTTTCGTATAACGATGATTTCTTCCGTTACTGTTTCACTCACAAGAAGTTCAAAGGGAACATCAATATAATCCATTAACACAACATATGTATACTGCTGGTCACCCAAAATGCAACACTAAGAAGGACACGAGATAGCAAAGCCAGATTTACTAGACACATAACAACAGATACAAAGATGAAACGATTGAGCTTACAGGCCCGTGCGACTTGCGGAACACGCAGACATCAATAGTTCGTGTGGCCCCCATGGCTGGAAATAACGGCCGCTACACGCTGCGGCATCAAAATAAAGAGGCGTTGGATGTGGGCTTGGGGTATGTCGGTCCAGGCTGCTTCCACACGTTGCCACAGTTCATCAAGCGTAGCAGCGGGTGGTGCTTGCCGGGCCACTCGGTTGCCGATCAGCGACCAGACGTGCTCGATGGGCGACATATCGAGAGAACAGGCTGGCCACGGCAGCAGTAACACCTGGTGGGCCGTGAAGAATTGTTGCACGAAGCGTGCCACGTGCGGGCGCGCATTATCCTGTTGAAACATGGCCGCTGGCAGGTCCTGCAGGGAAGGGAGGACTACAGGCTCCAAAACGTCTGGGAATGTAGCGCTGGCTGTTGAGTGTACCGGCAATACGTACCAGAGGGGTGCTGGTGTCATATTCAATTGCGCCCCAAACCATAACGCCACACGACGGACCGGCATGACGATGCCTAAAGCAGGCGTCATACAGTCTCTCGCCGCAGTGCTGCCACCCGCGGATCCGACCATCGTGGCGTTGCAGGCAGAAGCCGGATTCGCCGGAGAATACAATGTCGTGCCATTCCGTAGTCCAGGTGCGGCGTTCAAGGGCCCACTGCCGTCGCACTCGCCGGTGGTGTAACGTCAATGGTAATCGGAGCAATGGGCGCCGTACGACAAGTCCCCGCTCCTGCGGACGATGTCGAACGGTACATGCTGACACAGGTTATTGCGCAACATACCATAATTCCTGCGCTAACGTTCGTGATGTGGCGGTGCGAGCCGTCAATTCCCGCCACACAATATGCCGATTCTCTCGTTCGGTCGTGTGCCGTGGCTGCGGCAATCGCTCACGTCGGTCCGTCCGTCCCTCTTGCACCCACCGAATCCTTACTCGCCTCACTGTGGCTGGATGTCGTCCCACTCGGGCGCCGATGTCTCGGTACGATAAACCGCTGTCGCGATAAGCCACTATTCTTCCTCTGCAGAACTCCGAAACGTGCTGGAATGACTGCCGTATTCTGCGACGAGACATCAGGAAGCTTCCCACGCACAGGTCCGGCAGCACAACACACTTCCACTACTTTCACCCTGCCTTCTGTGCACCCTTCTTATAGTGCTTCTCGGTGGCGTGCCGGGCGTACATGATTTGCATATGCCGTGCAATGCTAATCGTTTGCATGTCCTCTTGCGGGCGACGCATGCTGCGAATTTCAGGCCAATCTGATGCTTCCTTCTTGGTGTTGCATTTTGGGTGGCCAGCAGTGTATTTCGTTTTCAAAGTTTTGCACACTGCGCGGGCGCTGTCGGTTGGATGATGTAATCGCTAAAATCGTTGCGCCAATTGTGAATCAGACTTCAATATACAAAGTTGTGCCTACGTTTGCTGGCTAATTTGTTCCTGTTCTGAAAAATTCTGCCTAGAAATGGAGGAAGAAAGTGAGTCAGGTGAGACCTTGCGTAGCGACCAGCGATCGTACGTTAAAATTGAAACTTTGCGAGGAAAACCCCTAACGAAATTCAGAAAGCTTTGTGTGAAGTGTGTGAGGTTAGTGTAGTGGATCGCAGCCCAGTGTCACGATGGGCTTCTCGTTTCCGCCAAGGTCGGAAAAGCATCAAGGAATACCCAAGAAACCATCAAATATATTGAAATCAAGTATATGCAGGCTCTGTAATATCAGGTACAATTTTGAAACAAAAGCAACTTAATTTAGTAAGTTTGTTCGTTCAAATTTGTATATACGCGCTGATCACATACTATAAAATCAGAACTAAAAATTAAGTCGGTAAAACAAAAAATATTATAAATATATATGTTAAATAAGTAAAAAAAATCAGCATTAAAAATAAAAATAAGAATAAAGATAAATTGTGTGAAACACTGAAGAAATAAGAAGAACTTTAAGATTCTTAATTAAAACGACTTTGATATAACGAAGAAAAGCTCTAAGAAAATGATTAAAAAGTAATCTCTCAAAAAACAGCAAAGAAAAGTTTGAAATGCAACCTTAGAGAAAAATCGTTGTGAGTTCTGCATCTTAATGTGTAGTTCACCTTTAGCTGTCACAAAACAACTGAGGGTTTTTTACATCTTTTATTTCGCATAGTCCTATTATAAATGAAGAGGTGTTTTTTGTTATAAACGGTTTAATTTCCAATACTAGCCTCTCATTTGAAGACAGCCCAAAGAAATGAAACGCCAGTAATGATGCACCAGACAGGACTTACCAAAGTTTACATTTCCCACATTGCAACTTGATTTTATGCGAATTTTATTCCTACCTTTATGCGAATTTATGCGAATTTTATCTTCCTTTTGAAGTTTCTTTTTTTACCATTCGCATCTTCTCTTTCTTTCTCAGTATTCAACAACTCCACAAACAGAAGGCGATTCTGAACTAAAAACTAACGTAAAGCATTCATAACTTTGAGTTTCTGATGTATGAAGTGAGAGCGGACAGCATTTAGTAAGTGGGAAAACTCTGACCAACTTTCAAGGTGAAACGGTTATTGCAGACCGAACAGTAGGAATCTTCATCTCGCTAGTAGCAAGTAGTAAAAGTGTACATCGATGAGCCATTATAATATGACCACCTACCGAGTAAGCTGTAGTACCCCTTTAGCCCGCAAAACAGCGGCCATTCGGGGAAGCATCGATTCAAGGAGGCGGTGATAGGTATCCTGGGGTATCTGGTACCATAATGTCAACAGCAGGTCCTCCAGTTCCCGTGCATTTCGGGGTGGTGGTGATTTAGCGCGAACCGGCTTTTCCAAGTCGAACCACAAATTTTCGATTGGGCTCATGTCAGGTGAATTTGGAGGCCAGGGCATTAATAGAAAGTCACCAGCATGTTCCCTGAACAAATTACAAATTCAGATAAAGACCAAACTTATTACACTTGTGACGTACCTGCCAGCAGGACGCACACGACACAAAGGCAGATAGGAATCAGAATAAACGTCTGCGTAGCTCAGTTGGTAGAGCGACTTGTTCCGGAATAAGCGGCCTCGGGTTCGAATCCCGGCGTAGACCAAAAATGACGGAGAAATTAACATCGTTATAATGGCGCCCGAACTATCCGGATGACCCGGCCGTTCAAAATCTCGCATTGGTGTGATGTTCTTTTCACACCGCGAGACAGGAAAAATCAGAGAATTCCTTCTCCAGCGCTTCGAAAAATAAAAATGTGTGATGTTGCATTCCACACAGCAGATTGACTGGGAGTTCTCAAGTGCACGTTCTACAGTGGATGCCTGCCTGCAACGATTCATGGTCACGGCTGACCCGTGGGCCATGCCCCCGGCCCTCTTTCGGGGGGGGATATGTGACGTACCTGCCAGCAGGACGCATACGACACAAAGGCAGATAGGAATCAGAATAAACGTCTGCGTAGCTCAGTTGGTAGAGCGACTTGTTCCGGAATAAGCGGCCTCGGGTTCGAATCCCGGCGTAGACCAAAAATGACGGAGAAATTTACTTCGTTATACACTACTTTGCCCATTCTGCTCTTCTGGTTAACATTTTCTTTGGAAGTTCTTTCGAGTCGTCGACGTAATTGAGGATGTGTATAGAAACTGTTTCTAAAAGTTATCTCGCATTATATCTCAAAATGAGTTCTCGGTACAGCTCCACGAATGAACGATGCAACTTCATATGATATGTATTGTTAAAACATCTATTTTTACGATTTCAGTTTGATTTATCTCATTCATCATTGTCGTATTGCTTACAATAGGATATTCGTTCGGGTAACAAACACGTGTATAAGGGTATAGATAACGTGTTTGTTCAACTGCAAAAGCTTGTTTCCCTTCAAAGTGTCTTTTGAAGTTTAAGAAGCTCTATTTATTTCGAAACAGAGTCTATATCTTTTGGTAGACTGAGAACATTAATTTATGTATTTGGTGGTGCATTTGCATGACGGCAGCAAATAGTGCAATCACCTTTCTGTGTAAACTCTAAGGCCTATGAAATTAAGTCACCGACCTGAAAGTTTTATACGTTATATACAAAAATGGCGAAATTCAATTTCATAACATATATATAACAATGATAAAAGCAGTATTTATATTAGCACTTGGAATAGTAAAACGCCATCGAACGCACATAGCTGTAAATATATCATACACAAAAGGAATATCCAAGGAACGTTATAGGAGCAAAAACATTTACTATGTAACAGCTTCCTAAGTCCCGGAATAAATAAATACAAATATTTTATAATCACGAGAGAATGCTCTTTTCCAATACAATCAGTCTACAAAGTTCTTTGTCATTAAACAAGGTGCACGATCATAGAAACTTACTCGTCGAGCCCCACTCTTCTCATGGAGAGCGTCAGTATAAAAAGCAATCATGAATGTTTAATTGCCAAAGTCGCCGAAGATGGTACTGGTGTGAGTAGAATGTCTCTCAAACGTCATCTCTCAGAATGCAGTATATTTCCATACACTTTGAAGAACGTACATGATGATATTCAAATGCCAACAACGTATTCTTAGTGAAGTTACAGTGTGATTATAAGTATCGGGAAAATGAAACGAAAGAGTACTGGGACGTGCCTGCACCGCAGGAAGCACATGAGATAAAGGCAGATAGCAGTGACCGCACATGTCCGCGTAGCTCAGTTGGGAGAGCGACTTACTCCGGAGTGAGGGGACGTAGGTTCGATGCCCGGCCTGGACAAACCTGTGTTTTCACATTGGCGCCTGAACTTCCACGATGATCCAGCAGTTAAGTTTCTCGCATGATGTGATGTTCTTTTCAGGCCAGACAGGAAAAATGAGAATCCCTTCTTCAGTACTTCGAAAAAATAAATCAGTGTGATATTACTTTCCACACACCAAATTGTGTGAGATTTCTCAAATGCACGTTCTTCAGCGGATGACTGCCTACAGCTGTGGGCCATGCCTCCGACCCTCTTTCGGAGTGGAGGGGAGGAAATGAGCGCAGGACGCACATGAGATAAAGGCGGATAGCAGTGAGAGCACATGTCCGCGTAGCTCAGTTGGAAGAGCAACTTACTGCAGAGTGAAAGGACCCGGTTTTGATACCCGGCGTGGAAAAAAACTGTGTTTTCACAGTACCTAACACAGGTAAAATAGCTGCAGATGCGTTACTGAAGAAAAACGTTTTTCGTGTGAACGTATCTTAACAAATAAATGTAAGTGATATTGATGTAACATCGTGTGTGTCAAATTAAAGATAACAGAGGCCATATTTCAAAATGCATATTAAGTAAACTCTGAAAAGCATGACAATCTAAACGATGTACTTACATTTATTCGTGAAAGATACGTTCACAGATGATTTGGAAAATGCTTAGCGATTATCTGACGTTACAAATATTATAAGTCATATCAAAAAGGTGCTAATGCATATCTGGAAACTTCAGATTGATAAATTTATGTATTTAGTGGACAGTTTCTTCTGGGCAGCCTCGCCCTGTGCCTACGTTAAAAAAAGACACCCGTAGATTCCAAATTCAAGAAGAACTGCGCTTAAGGAGTGCGCAACTAAAAAAGTAAACTGTTCAAGACTTATTTCTGACATTTCAAGAATACCGGAAATATACTTGAATAGCTCTCAGCCCCGTAAATTATTTCCTTAAATTTTATTAAATTGTGAAAACCACAACAATGACATTTCGTGTATGATTTCACAATAAGTGCCAGTGTTAGTGTAAAACACTTTGTGTAAGTTTTGTCTAAAATAAGGTGCCGCTCGCTGGCGCAGTGGTATAAGCGCTGGCTTATGACTATATGTCCGAGTTCGAATCCCGGTGAGGCATGGATAGTTTGTTTGTCTTACGGCATTGGCTCTCTGCCTTCCCTGGAACCAGTGGCCCTAAACTGCGGACTGGGGACTACTTATAGCACTTCGAGTTGCTCACGGTAATCGTTAAACCATCAAATAAATATGGGGTAATGGGGAAATATCTATCCTTGAGACACATCCCAAAATTTGCCGCCCCGGTGGCGCAGTGGTCTAAGGCGTTGGCCTCTGATCATTCGTCCGAAGGGGTCCGGGTTCGAATCCCGGTGAGGCATGGATGTTGTGTTTGTCTTACGGCACTGGCTCTCTCCCTTCCCTGGAACCAGTGACCCTAAATTAGGGACGGGCGACTGCTTATAGCCCATTGAGTTGCTCACGGTGGTCGTTAAACCTCCAATCAAAAAAAAAAAAAAAATCCCAAAATTTAAAACTCTCCGACATTTAAATATTTTTCCTTTGGGATTTAACGACTATAAGCAGGCAATCTTTCATAACATAGGGCCACGGCTAACTGGGATCATCAACTGTAACTGTTAAGTGTTCAAGGCTCTGCCATTTCGGTGATGTCTACGGGGATTCACGTACAAGAAGAAATGCAACTTTTCGGCGCTAGAGGGTGTAGAAGCCAACCCCAGTCAGAGTTTTTTTTTTTTTGTTGATCGTCATTAGTTTCTCCTTATGCTTCTCAGAAGTACAGTTTAAAGTTAGCCATGAATTTCAATTGTTTACATATTTATTACCTTTAAAAAAAGTTATTGACTGCGTTCTGATGGCCAAAATCATGCGAATATGTTGGGCCATAATTTTGGCCAGCAGTTCTATGTTTAAAATGGATACACACTGTTTGCGGTTCCAATAAATTTCAATGCCAAAATTTGAATTCTATATAATTCCATTGTCGGAATTTGAATTCTACATAAATATTCTGCACAGATGTTTTGCATAATGCGTTCCTGTTCGAAGTGTACTATTTTCCCAAAAATTTTCTAAGTGATTCTAATAAGCTATTCCACGGCTTTTAATAACACTTTTAATGACAGTTTAATGTTCGAATTGTATTTATGTATAAACTATAGACGAGAAGAATCGTCAGCGCCACGGTGGCAGAAATATGAAACACTGCCTGTGCGTTGACGGATAGGAGTGACGATGGCGCCTTGAGCAGTAACATCAACAGCTGGTGATCCCAGTTCGCCGTGATAGGGCTATTAGTTTTGGGGAAGGGAGAAAGCCTGTGCCGTGAGACAAACACACCTTTCATGCTTCATCCAGAAATCGAAACCGACTCCATTCGCCAAACCGTCAGAAACCAGCATTTAGACTACTATGCCATGTAAGCCACACTAGAAAGTTCATACACATTTAGATAGGTTACGTCTTATTCAATTTATTCTTAGTGTATTAATAGAAACCAGCATTTAGACTACTGTGTCATGTAAGCCACACTAGAAAGTTCATAAACATTTAGATAGGTTACGTCTTATTCAATTTATTCTTAGTGTATTAAAATAACCCAGCATTTAGACTACTGTGTCATGTAAGCCACACTAGAAAGTTCATAAACATTTAGATAGGTTACGTCTTATTCAATTTATTCTTAGTGTATTAATTCTCGCGTAAGACTTGTTTGAACCATAAAGCAACTATGTGCGCCTTTCCGTAGAACTGACATGAGGTAGTTCTAATAAAATGGTAAATAAATAAATACTTAATAATCAGGCAAAGCGATACACACACTTTCAGTGAGCGTTTTCAGCAACTTGGGGTAAACATGAAGTAATAAATCGATTAATCGATTGTCTTACGATAAGAGTCACTATAGCAGTTTTCTTTTTACGTCCATAAATCGCATTTGATCACTCACGCAAACAAAAAATGACTATGATTAAAATCAATAAAGTAGAAGTACCAAATAATTTTAGATACTTAAGTTCCAGGAATAATTTCTGGGAAATGTGGCATCATGGGCAAAATTGCATTATGCTCTATTACGTCTTTTTATTTTATTTTATTTCTTCTTTCAATGCGGTTTCCAGTATTTTCCACCCCCGCTGCTTTTTTTCCTCTTCTTTTTGTTACAAGTAAGTCCCACGGGCTGTCGCCCTCTTGACGACCCAGTGAAGTTTCCAGCATTCCTTGACTGTTCCTCTGAAGCATTTATCAAAGTGCGTTTCAGGCGAATTCAGACGTTCATTCAATCTCAATAGCGTCTTCGACATCGTCCGTCTATTTGCTACAACAGATGTCTTTTGCCATCGCTTTACGGATGAACTGAACAGCGGGGTACCAATCGAAACCTCCACCGGATTCCATTTGTCAGTGTCCCTTCCCTTGAGGGAGCTGCGTCCGTGTTCACCACAGCAAGACCCGAGTTCCGTCCGGTCGACTGAGTACCTACCCCCTGAGATCAGCGACGTTGTACCCTGTGCGCCTTAAGGCTACAGCGCATCACCATCCAGAGAGAGAACTCATCGGAGTTCGAGATTGGGCAGAAGAAATTCTCGGCTGGCACTTACAAATGCAGAACGCCTGAAGCCAAAGCGACTAACAGAGCCTCCTGAGTCCTGCTGTCTGTTCTGTTGCGATACCCTTTGCTCTCTTGCATTACAGAACCGTGAAATCAAAGTTTCAGTCGATTTCAAACAAAACAGAATTTATCAATGAAAATAAATTCAAGTGGATTTTAGAGCTGGCATCAAGTTTCAAAGTTAGGTTCAGTGGAGACTAAGCTGTTCGGAATATACGCTTACGCTCCGCAAAGTGAATCTTCTCATCTGATACCATTTATGACAGTGGAAAGGGCAGAAAAATAAAACCGTGTATTTGAAATTAAGAATTAGTATCTCTTCCATTACATACATTTTCTTTAACAGACGCATGTCATTATTATGTCACTCTGCGATTCCTCTGCTTCACAAATTCTTGAACATGAGACGCGGTGTTACAGAAATTACCAACTCATACTTTCTTATGACTTAGATGAACCGAATCTCGCCGAAGATATGTATATTTGTAAAAAAAGAAAAAAGAACGGAATGCCACTGTAAGATCAGAAGTTTGTACCACTATTAAATAAACACATTGTTTAAAAAACGTAATTAAACTCGCAGTTCTACATCATTACTCAACGAATATTCAAATTTCAGATGCGAATACTGCAAAATATGAAAACAATGCGTGCGTTGATTGTTCAGTATTGTTCTGTTTCTCTCTGTCTAGCAAACCTCGATGGAAGTGAGCATGATAACTGCACTTTAAGCGCACCGGTAATTTTCCTGGAAGTTCGGTTATAGTCTGCTTCGTCAGATCCTCGCCTTGCGATCGTCACATAGTTACACTTCTCAAAATACACTGGTTGCCATAAATAAAGGAAGAAACAAAATGTTAGGAAATTTTGTAAAAACCTATATCAAATCAAACGTTTGACAAAGACCGTAAAACACTTCGTAAGAAACTCTCCATTCCGACAGAAATGACAGCATACAGAACCACAGAACCAGGAGAAAAACAAGCTGTAAAAAAAAAAAAAATACGCACCACAATAGGGAGGGTAATCACCTCTTACAGCAATGCAGAACTCAGCGCGATGGTTCATGCTATTGATGATGGAGACTAGGAGCTCAGTAAGTACCAACGACTATTGATTGTACAAAACTTATATTAACTCCTCCTGGCATTGTGGTGAGGAGTTGGGGCAGCAACACTCCTCTCTAGAGCATTCCAGACATGCTTGATCAAATTAAAGTCGGAAGACATTGGTGGAGAATCCATACAGACAAATGTCTCCTCCTAATGACATTGTTTTTCCAGACTCGCTCAGTCGGGACGAGCATTATCATTTGTAAGGAAAATGCATCTCCTGTGGTACCTGCACAAGGGCAAAAGTAGGGATCCAGGATGCCATCCATATAGCGTTGAGAATTCATTTCTCCTCTTGATTTCAGGTAGAGGCATGTGCGCGTCCATCTAACGGAATTCCACTTAGAACCACAACACTGCCACCACCATAAGTGTCCCTTCCACTAGTCATTGTGTCCCTCTTTCAGCATGACTGGAAGGGGTCTGCAAAGCAAATCCGGACTCATCTGTGAAGAGTACTGACTTCCATTGGTTTTCAGTCCAATTGACGTGAAGCCTTGCCCAATTCAAACGTTCCTCCCTCTGATGGTAGAAGAGGCGCCGAAAATGCTGGTAGCCTAGCATAAAAAACTACCTCCGTGAAGCCTTCTACGCAGAGTGGAAGCAGATACCACCATTCCTGTAAGACACGCAAAGAGCTAGTCGCGTAGCATAAAGACATCCTTTGTGAAGCCTTTTGTGCACAGTAAAGCAGGTACCACCATTCCTGTAAGACACGCAAAGAGTTGGTCGACTAGCATAAGGATCTCCTTTGTGAAGCCTTCTGAGCACAGTGGAAGCCAGTACCACCGTTGTTGTAAGACACGCAAACAGTTGGTCGCCTAGTATAAAAACGTCATTGATGAAGCCTTTGCGCATAATGAAAACAGATTCCACCGTTTCTGTAGCAGCAACAAGAGCAGAGCCCATTTTTGTTGGGGTTGCTATCTTTTTAAATATGAATCGCCAGATCGCTCTCCGCTTCAGTTTATCTGTTCAATGATGTTTCACAGACATTACAGCAAATTTGCGATCACAAAACCTTTTCTTTTCAATTTGCAAACGAAATGACGCACATCTTCGCAACAGCCCTTTGTATGCTGCGATGATGGCACATAATGAAGGATTTAACAAAAAGAGACGAAACTTATCTTATATATATAAGGAATTTTGCTGTGAAATGAGTTTCCATAAATAGACAAGAGAGTAATTGATTAATTTTTTTAAATTCACTAATTATTTGCTATATAGTTATCCTCCAACGTTAATCTTCGTCAAGGCGACATTTCATAAGGAAAATAATTCGTCTCTATATGGCTATTTGTTACTTAACATCCTCTAAAATTACACGATGGGGATAGTATCGACGTAAACTAACTGTTCGCAGGTTCTGGTCACCAGTGGCGCTAGCTTGTAGGCCCGTAATTCGTAGCCAAGCCGCAGGACCATCAACCGCATTCTAGAGGCTGCCAACTGATGGGCCTGCCACCAATGGAACGCTACCATAGCGTAAGTAGCATATTTCGTCCAGCAGTGACCCATCACTGCTAGCTGCTGGACAGCAGTTTCCGAACACATATGTTTTTGTTAGGTAATAGTTAGGTATACCTGTTATCGAGACAAAGGACACACTTCTAGAGGATCAAACGCAAAGGTGGGTACAAAGGAAACACTGCGCACTTCTCAGAAGAAAACAGTTAAACCCGTGCCTGAAGAGTGAGAAACTGATGCGTGACAAGTAGTGATGTACTGCTGCGTGCTGTGAAACTGTAGAATACACCGTCAGGGAATGCGTGAATATGTCCAGTGTATACACAGGGAGGTAACAATTTTACTACTAGAATACGTCAGCAGCTAAATACAGCCCGGGATACAGGATTATCAAAGTCAAAAGTACTATAATTTTCAACCCTCCTAAATGAGAAAGAAGAGTATGGAAAAAAACGGCCAGTACAAATCATAATAGACCGGTTGAATGGCACTTTATTGGCAATGGCCCAGAAATACCACTGTATGACACATGAGAGAAAGAGCGAAGAAGGGAGCAGTCACTATAGATACTGTATAGCAGCATTACTGGAACATAATGTCCCAATGACCGATGCTGCAAAATCACAAAATTATATATGCTATGACCATAGATATTAAATATATGTGCAGATTTAGGCAAATTCATCTTATGTCCTTTCATCCTAGTGGCTGAGTTGGCTAAGGCGCTGAAATTCGTGCGATATGGGCCTTGGTCCGAGTTTTGAATGAGGCATGGGTGTTGTGCTTGTCGTACAGCGCTGGCTCTCTCCCTTCCCTGTAGACAGTATCCCCAATTTAGAGACGAGAGACTGCTTATAGCTCTCAGAGGTGCTTGACAACGGATGTTATTAAACCAAGAAACAAAGCAACTGATGTGCACTTGCATTTTTCTAAAGAGTTTAACGACCACCGTGAGGAACTCGATGGACTATAAGCAGTCGCCCGTCCCTAATTTAGGGTCACTGTCTCCAGGAAAGAGAGAGAGCCAGTGCCATAAGGTAAACACAACAACCATGCCTCACTGGGATTCGAACCCGGACCCATGACGGACGAATGGTCAGAGGCAATGCATGGACCACTGCGCCACCGGAGAGACTAGTAGCAATTTACGCAATGGGTGTGTTATTCCTCAGACTCTGAAAATTCAACTTATGCTTCCGGAATACATTGTGGAAATCATCGTAAAGAAAGTTTTAAAACATGCATGAGAGTCAAATCCGATGCCGATGCTATATATAAAAAATAATAGTAATAATAACAGTGATACTGGGTGTTATGTTTCCTTGTTAACTATTTTATAATCATTAACATCATCTTTGTAGTTTACAGATTCTCTTTTTCTTTTCATTTCTCTCATCTTGTGATCATTCTGATTTCATTTCTGAAGATTTGAACAAAGATAAATATTTTTGGACGCCTTGCAGGTTTTCTGGAACTTCAATTTAGATCTTTTTAATTTTGCTTTTGTTGCAACGAGAAAGAAGCTTCGTGTTACTTCTCTTCGATCAAAATGCATGTCTTCTCTTTTTGCTGTAGTCTATTAAGTTTTCTTGAAATCAGTTATTTCACCTGAGTGGGTAGAGACGAATATCTGTTGTACGCTGAATATCCGATTCTCTTTCATTTTTACTTTTTTTATTCAATCCGGAAATATTGAAGAATTTAATCATCTGGCAGATAGGTTAGAAATCCCATTATGTGAGCAACGCGAGGAAATTGGAGTTTGATTGATACAAGTTTCTGTAAGCTACCAATGAGGAATCGACGATTGTTATAACCGTGAGAAAGACAGAATGCCTGAAGCTCTATCACGTGACTTTGCTTTTCGAACCTGCGCTATATGTTCGTCAAGTGGTGATAGAAACAGCTGAAGTGTTATGATTATTCAAGTAATTTGATTCCAAGTTCGTGCAAATGGCTGTGCAATTTCCCTTGATGGATTGCAGACAGAAGCTTCACAACATGCTGGTGTCGTATTTATGTAAAAGAAAGCCATCACGAAAAACACATTATTTTTCTACATAATTGTTTTTGTAATCTGATCGAAGTTAGAATGCGTTTGCTGTAACAATAAAGTTCACAATACTACTACGTTTGCGAGTTAGGGAAATCAGGACCAATAAAGTTTACAATACTACTACGTTTACGAGTTAGGGAAACCACGACCAATAATGTTCACAATACTACACTATCTACCAACAAGTAATTGGACACCCCTGCAATCGACGATATCTGCTATCCTGATACAGGTCACGGCCGCCGCCGTTAAATATCGTGTGGGAAACAACAACACAACCAGTCGCATGCCAGATGCCACGCAGTTCGGAGCTCTCCGATTTCGAGAAAGGTGTAATCGTCGGGCATCACAGAAATGGCTGATCCATACGTGACATATCCAGAGAGTTGAAGTACCCAAAATCGACAGTGTCCTACGTTATTGGCAAGTGGAAGATGAGAGGTGACTGTCGGAATGTGCCCCGACCCGGCAGACCCACAAAACTGAGAGTTAGAGACCGACGGGTGCTGGCCAGAGAAATTCGGAAGAACCGCACCAAATCAATGGGCCACATCTGCGAGGAGTTTCAACAGGCATCCGAGAGTGTTCCTTTCGATGAATACCATCCGTAAGGAAGTCCATCTGCTCGGTTATCATGGACGTGCTGCTGCCCACAAGCCTTTGATCACCAAGTCCAATAGCGCTGCGCGGCTAACGTAGTGCAAAGAACGTCGACAGTGGACCATTGAACAGTGGAAACAGGTTCTCTGGAGCGACGAATCAAGGTTCACCCTCTACCGTACGAATGGCAGGGTCTGGGTTTGGGGTCTGCCTGGAGAACAACCCCTGTCGGAATGTATTGTGCCAACTGTGAAGTTCGGTGGCGGTGGAATTATGCTATGGGGGTGTTTCTCCTGGTATGGCACGGGACCCTTGGTCGCAATTCATGGTAGACTCAACGCCGAGACCTACTGCACCATTTTGGATGATCATGCGCTTCCTACGTTGTGGCAGTTTTACGGGGTGGACCCATGTTACTTTCAGGATAACAATGTCACCTGTCATGTTGCGAGGTCCACCATGGCTTGGTATGGTAACAATGGTGTTAATGGAATGGACTGGCCTGCGCAGAGACCGGACCTTAACCCTATCTAGCACCTCTGAGACGAGTTGGAGCGTCGACTTAAGCGGTGCCCCCACCGTCCGAAATCGATGCAGGAACTGACCTGTCTTCTCCAAGCCGAGTGGAAGAAAATACCGCTAGCCGTCGCACAACGCCTGGTTGAGAGTATGCCCCGGAGGGTCGCAGCTGTAATCGCCGCTCGTGAAGGTTCCACCAACTATTGAAGGTGACTAAACTTCGTTTTCCTTTGCTATCACAGGTGTCCAATTACTTGTTGGTAGATAGTGTACTACGTTTACGAGTTAGGGAAATCACGACCAATAAACTTCACAATACTACTACGTTTACGAGTTAGGGAAATCACCGGCATGATAATATACTCGTATGTCCTCAATTAGCTTTCTGTCAGGTGAGAACAAAGTCTATACGAAGCGTTTGCTGCATTCGTGAACAGATATGTTAAGATATGCCAGAGTGAGACAAAACTTTGTACCGCTTTGAACTACACATAACTTTGGGGATCATCTATGCGCTGTATCAACATCAACTCGATACCGTGTAATGTTCTTTACTATCTGCACGTGTATATACACTACATTAACAAAAGTCACTGGACAGCCCTTCAAAAGTAAATGAACTGATCCACTGCGTTGTTAAGATGCGCAGTACAGCTGCAAACGATATAAAAACAAGCCTGCAGCTGACCGCGATCATATCACGCTGTGAGGTTGAGTGAAAAAGTCGCGGCAGGAGAGAACTGACTTTGAGAAAGGAAAGATTGTCGGGTGTTATATTAGTGTGTTGTCCATAAGAGAAACCGAGATGCGTTTAAACATAACCAAGCCAACTGTTTTGGATGTACTGAATAAGTGGAAGGCACATATCGTGTCAGCAAAGAAAATCAGTGATAGAGGACGTCAAAGCCTCAGGAGATTCATTACAGCTAATTGACGGAGTACTGCACAAGGCCTCATTGTACAGGTGAGTAAAAATGCTGGAACCTCGGTATGTACACGTACTATTCGCAGAAAACTTCATTTCATGGGTTATCGTGGTCGTGCGGCTGCTCATAAGCCTTTCATCTCCACTCAGAATGCTATTCGTGGTTTAGCATGGTGTAAAGAACAGTTATCGTGGACCGTAGATCAATGGAAACGGGTCCTATGGACTGATGAATCCAGAAACACAACCCATAAGTCCGATGCTCATGTGGGGATATGTTGGCAGCCTGGGAACGCTATTTATCACAGTGTACTGTTCCTACGGTCAAGTTTGGAGCTGGCAGTGTACTCGTGTGGGGGTGTCTTTCGTGGTATATTCTCGGCCCATTGGTTATCGTGGACAAACCTGTTAACCAGCACGTCTACTTCGATATTCTGGACAATTATGCCCTACCAACTCTGTGGCAATACTATGGAACCGAGCCTTGTTGGTACCAAGAGGATAATGCACCGAGCCATGAAGCAAGGGCTGTTACGGCATGGTTTGATGATAATTTCGTATCGTATGGGAACTGGCCAGCACAGAGCTCTGATCTTAATCCCATAGAGCACTTATGGGATGAATTAGAGCTCCGCATAAGAAGTTCGGAACCAAGGCCTACTACTAAGCAACAGTTAGCGGCATCATTATGCACTGAATGGAAGCGTATACCTATCGCTGTGTACCAAAACCTTGTCGAAAGCATGTCTCGGAGGGTCAGTGGATGCATTAAGGCCAAAGGTGAACCGACATCGTACTAATGTATGTCAATAAATGCTATGTTGTGTTTCTCTTCTAGGTGTCCGGTGACTTTTGTCAATATAGTGTTTATCTCACTGAACACTACGTACAACCAGTTCTCCTTAAGTACTTCACTTAAAGTGCAACAGTTGTTACGCAAATGAAGTCCACAGTAATAATTACTTACAGTTCTTTTCCTTTATTTAGTCAATCCTTATTCATAAAGACTGTTCATGCAGAAAGTTACTAAAGTTACTATTCCAACATGCTTGAAATAATAACAATGGAATTAACACTTCAGAACTAATTTAACAAACATTAGTCGGCAGAGCACTTATACACGCACGCATTCACGCAGGCACACAAACACACACACACACACACACTCACACACACACCACTCAATACGCAGCCTTCAAATAGACACACATTCAAGTAAACAACTCTGCTACCACGATTATAACATCATACAACCACCTCACACTTTGGGCTGCTGCTTCAACATTACGTCTCTTCTATTTTTTATCGTCCTGCTGTCTGACCTCAGAAGTGTTGCCAAACTCATTCCGCGAGAGAGAAGATATAACTTTAAGGTTGAAAAACGCTAAAAGAGAACGAACCCAAATTTGCATAGAGAAAGTAACTAAAAATGAAAGTTAAATTTTGTATATAAATGATGCGTGTAAATAACTCTATGTTTAATTCCGTAGGATGAAAAAGGAATATTTGCTTTTTCGGGGAAAGCGATGGTTACTTGGCGGGGTGGAAGAAATGTGTGGAATTAGTTAAGCGCTTCACTTATCACCGGAAATGACTGCACTAAGTGAAGTCAGAACTAGTTACAAAAGCCCCGTTGGATGTAGTTAATGATAACACTGATTAGTAATATGGGTGAATAAGTCTTAAATCGGAGTATTTCCGCATATCGTAGCATTGGTCTATTACAGACATGAAAGAGAAACCGGATGAATAACAGGATGTGTAGTTGTGGCGAGGTTTTGATATTTGGTTGCTATGGATGGATAGAAAAAGAAGATCTCTGCCTTACGAACAGTTTATGTTAGAATAGAAGAAAGGTACTGTCCCCAAGGGTTTTAAAAATGACGAAAAGGAAGATGGCTGGCAATTTTTATTGGATATTTGATGATGGCTTAGCGGGAGGTACATACTTCACATCCACACTAAGATCAAAAACTTAGTTAAAAAGACTGTACGCAAATCTATAAAAAAGGGATTTACACTAGAAAAGATTGTAAAATACACTGCTGGCCACCCAAAATGCAACACAAAGAAGGAAGCATCCGATTCGCCTGAAATTCGCAGCATGCGTCGCCCGCGAAAGGACATGCAAACGATTAGCATTGCAGGGCATATACAAATCATGTGCGGCCGGCACGCTGTTGGAAATAAAATTATTTAAAATAAATTTAGTCCAACATGCACGTGCATAGATAGCCCCAGGGGATAGCGGGAGGCAATCCCAAACCTTGTGACGATACTTAGGCCCCAGGGGATATCGGGGGATAGCAAGGGTCGATGCGGTCAGTTCCCAAGAAGGGAGCGACGTGACATTCACCTATGGGGATGAGATGAACCCCTCAGAAGGTCAAGTGACCTTGGAATCAGCGGGCAAGGTGTGAGACAGTTGAGTTCGAGGAGCAGCGAAACACAGGCGTGGATAGAGGATCGTAGAGCGAGGTGACGAGAGATAGATGAAGTACTGCCAGCCCTGAAAATTGGATAACGATTAGGATTGAAAACCTGAAAGACATATGGAGATACCAGATAAGTTATTTTCCTTTTCTCTGTTATTGCATGTACTTGCTTAAATTTATTCATAAACCTACTTAGAGCACGTGACGTGTGTATTAGTCATGATCAAACAATGAAAACCCAGTTAGCTAGGTAAGATATTTAAGTAAAGCATATGCGTAAAGGAACTAGAAGTAAAATAAATCACTTAGCATTCCACTTATATATATAGATAGATGTATGCAAAAATGATCGGAGACGTTATAGAGAAAAATCGTAATAATAATAAATTTTATGTGTAAGGTATTGTTAACGGCTGCACCCACACACGTGGTACCTTAGTGTTCCTAAATCTCACGTATCAAAAAACCATTTTTATTACTTCCACATAAGATTCCTGTTTGTTTTCCTTATAACCACACAAGACATAAGTTAAGGTATGTGTAAACTAAGATATGTGTTTATGTTTCTAATTTCTTTCACGAGCGGCACCTTTACTCCCCCACCATTCCAGTGACGGGATAAAGGTGAATCACAACGCCGTGCTTTATTATATGCCAGTACATATAAGGGGCACGTTTTTGTCCATATACGATCACAGTAGAACAAAAATTCCATAGTTATGAAAAGGCACGATAAAGTAAATTTAATCGGTACATGATCTGTAATTGATGCACTTATAATTTGTTCATAATAATAAATATAACAATAAAATTAACACCTAGTATTTAACATTGCATCAGGACAGTAACACGTGTTCCAGTGAATAGCATCAACACGTGTTCCATTGTTCATAACTTTAACACGTGTTTCGCATTAGACTGTAACGTTGGTACCGATTAACGTTTGAAGATAACTATGGTGAATTGATTAAATATTTGATTATTCCTATGATTATAACGTTCAAAGATTTGTTTATAACAACGCCACAGAGAAGCACTATAAGAAGGGTGCACAGAAGGCGGGGTGTAAGTAGTGGAAGTGTGTTGTGCTGCCGGACCTGTGCGTGGGAAGCTTTCCGATTCCTCGTCGCAGAATACGGCAGTCATTCCAGCACGTTTCGGAGTTCGACAGACGACGAATAGTGGCTTATCGCGACAGCGGTTTATCGTACCGAGACATCGGCGCCCGTGTTGGACGACATACAGCCAAAGTGAGGCGAGTAAGGATTCGGTGGGTGCAGGAGGGACGGACGGACGGACCGACGTCAGCGATTGCCGCAGCCTGGGTACACCACCGAACGAGAGGACCGGCAAGTTGTGCGGCGGGCATTGACGACTCGCACTGCCACATCACAAATGTTAGCGCAGGAATTAGGTTGTGTTGCGCAACAACCTGTGCCATCACGTACCGTTTGACGTCGTCTGCAGGAGCATGGACTTGTCGCACGGCGCCTATTGCTCCGATTACCATTGACGTTACACCACTGGCGAGAGCGGCGGCAGTGGGCTGTTGGACGCCGCACCTGGACTACGGAGTCATACGACATTGTCTTCTCCGACGAATCCCGCTTCTACCTACAACACCACGATGGTCGGATCCGCGTGCGGCGGCACCGCGGCGAGAGACTGTATGACGCCTGCGTTTTGCATCGCCCTACCGGTCCGTCGCCTGGTGTTATGGTTTGGGGCGCAATTGGATATGACACTTGCACCCCTCTGGTACGCATCGCCGGTACACTCAACAGTCACACCTACATATCCGACGTTTTGGAGCCTGTAGTCCTCCCTTACCTGCAGGACCTGCCAGCGGCCACGTTTCAACAGGACAATGCGCGCCCGCACTTGGCACGCTTCGTGCAACAATTCCTCACTGCCCATCAGGTGTTACTGCTGCCGTGGCCCGTCTGTTCTCCCGATATGTCGCCCATCGAACACGTCTGGTCGCTGATCGGCAACCGAGTGTCCCGGCAAGCGCCACCCGCGGCTACGCCTGATGAACTGTGGCAACGTATGGAAGCAGCCTGAACCGACATACCCCAAGCCCACATCCAAAGCCTCTTTCGTTCTATGCCGCGGCGTGTAGCGGCCGTTATTGCCAGCCATGGGGGCCACACGAACTATTAATGTCTGCGTGTTCCGCAAGTCGCACGGGCCTGTAAGCTCAATTGTTTCATCTTTGTATCTGTTGTTATGTGTCCAGTAAATCTGGCTTTGCTGTCTCGTGTCCTTCTTGGTTTTGCATTTTGGGTGGCCAGCAGTGTAGGTTTTTCCTTACACGTGAAAACCTAATAGTAAAATTACGTTTTTTATTGAAAAATAGCATTAACACTGAATGAATGGGTTAAGATAGTCCTCACTTCGTGGCAGTCGCGAACGTTGAACACTAGGCTACCCGCCGCCCAGTGTGAGGCACTCAACGGATTATTTATAACCTATTTACAAGCCACTTAGGCTTCAGGTCTTTTAAAAAAATTCCAAGTCACAACCTAGATATTTGGTGTTTGTAAACAGTTTGCAAAACCTAATGACAGGCAATCAACAGATTATTTCTCACCTGTATTACAGTTTTACAAATACGAAATATCTACATTGTAACTTAAAATCTTCTAAAAAGGCCCGCGACCTAGGTGGCTGGTAAATATGTAAGAAATAATCCGTTGAGTGCCTTTTATTAGGCTTTATACAGTGTTTAGAAATATGGAATACGAAGGTTGTAATTTAAAATCTTCTAAAAAGATCAGCACTTGAAGATCGATACGTTCAGGCTATGTTAATTAGCCTTTATTGCTTGTTATGACATGGGAAATATTAAAATCATAACTCAAGATTTAAGGATTCAGAAAGGTTCTGCATAAACCTTGTATCATTTTGATGTTATATTCCGATTGAGAACCCAAGGAAAACTGGTACATTTCGTTTTGTTCAGCAAGGAAAACTCGCACACTTTGACAAGATCTCGGAACGAAACGCAATTTGTGTATACCACCCTGTATGAGAAGGTGCAGGACTTTACGAAATATTAAAATCATAACTGAAGATTTAGTTTATACATAAACCTTGCGCAATTTTGATCTTACATACCCATTGATATCCCGAGGAAAACTCGTACATTTCGTTTTGGTCAGCTAGGAAATTTCTACTCTTTGACAAGCTCTCGGAACGAAACGCAATTTCGTACAGTCATTTACTTGAGAAGCTGTACGAGTTTTCCGGTGTACGAATTTTCTACCCTTTGCACTTTACTCAGCAGCACGAGGAAGTGCGCGAGTTTTCCGGTTTGCGAATTTACCTGGATCCGGAGAATAGCAGTAGGTAGTAAAATTTGAAGCGCGATCGGTAAACGGGAAGATTTTTAGGACTTTGAGAAAGGGCAGATTGTGGGAGCTCGGAAAGCGGGTGTCTCAATATTCCAAATGCCGGAACTGGTGGGTTGTTCGCAAGCCGCCGTAGTTCAAGTGTATCAGGACTGGCGTGAAAATGGTCAAACCACGACCAAGAGGCAAAACTGCTCAGGACAGCGAAAGGTTGATGTAAGGGTTAGCGCCGGGTCGGACGACTCGTACAGTCCAACATACGCAGTACTGTTCGACAGTTGGTACTGTTCCGGTCAACCCCGGACAGTATCTGTCATGACCATGCGTAACACTCTGGCACGTATGGGCTATAACAGCAGACGACCCCGACGACTTCCTCTCCTAATCAGGGTTCATCGGTACAAAAGACTCGCCTGGTGTACTGTTCAATAGCTGACTACCTACTAAAACAATGGTCAACCCGGACAGTATCTGTCATGATCATGCGTAACACGCTGGCACGTATGGACTATAACAGCAGACGACCCCGACGACTTCCTCTCCTAATCAGGGTTCATCGGTGCAAAAGACTCGCCTGGTGTACTGTTCAATAGCTGACTACCTACTAAAACAATGGTCAACCCGGACAGTATCTGTCACGACCATGCGTTACACGCTGGCACGTATGGACTATAACAGCAGACGACCCCGACGACTTCCTCTCCTAATCAATGTTCATCGGTACAAAAGACTCGCCTGGTGTACTGTTCAATAGCTGACTACCTACTAAAACAATGGTCAACCCGGACAGTATCTGTCATGACCATGCGTTACACGCTGGCACGTATGGACTATAACAGCAGACGACCCCGACGACTTCCTCTCCTAATCAGGGTTCATCGGTACAAAAGACTCGCCTGGTGTACTGTTCAATAGCTGACTACCTACTAAAACAATGGTCAACCCGGACAGTATCTGTCATGACCATGCGTAACACGCTGGCACGTATGGACTATAACAGCAGACGACCCCGACGACTTCCTCTGCTAATCAGGGTTCATCGGTACAAAAGACTCGCCTCTTGTACTGTTCAATAGCTGACTACCTACTAAAACAATGGTCAACCCCAGACAGTATCTGTCATGACCATGCGTAACACGCTGGCACGTATGGGCTATAACAGCAGACGACCCCAACGACTTCCTCTCCTACTCAGGGTTCATCGGTACAAAAGACTCGCCTGGTGCAAAGATCATGCAAGTTGGACGTCGGATGACTGGAAAAATGTGTCCTGGTCTGACGAGTCGTATTTTTCACTCCACTCCTTGGATGGTCTTGTACGTAATTGGATCAAAGTATATGAAGCACTCAATCCATCCTGTGTGGTCTCCACAGTGCAAGTCGGTGGAGGAAGTTGAATCGTGTGAGACATGTCTACCTGGCAGGAACTTGGACCTCTGGTGCATGTGTAACAACATATGACTGGCAACAATGGTGAATTCCTTGCTGACTCTGTAAACCCAGAAATATTGCACTTTTCCAGACGCGATGGTGTATTCCAAGATGACAATGCACCGAGTCACAGGGCCAATTTTATGTAGGAATGGCTTGAGGAACACAGATTCAGACTTCCAGCATATGGATTGGCTTCCAAACTCTCCCGATATCAGTCCCACATAATACTTGTGGGACACTAGAACGGCATATCAAGCGTCTGGATGCACCACGAACCTCCATACCTGCATTGACGGCCGCATGAGACACAGCTTGGTTGGCAATACCTCTCAACGTTTTTTTTTGTTTTTTGATTGGAGGTTTAACCACCACCGTGAGCAACTCAATGGGCTATAAGTAGACGCCCGTCCCTAATTTGGGGTCACTGGTTCCAGGAAAGGGAGCCAATGCCGTTAGACAAACACAACATCCATGCCTCACCGCGATTCGAACCCGGGCCCCTTACGGACGAATGATCAGAGGCCATCGCTTAGACCACTGCGCCACCGGGACGGCCCTCGCAACTTCTACCGGAAACTTACTGAATCGACGCCACGTCGGACAGCTGATGAGCTGAGGGCAAAGGAAGAACTTACGAAGTCATCAAACAAAGATCTTCGCTCTTTCCACGTTTATAAGTGAGTCACGGAAAAATTCTCATTGGCCGCCACCGGGAGTCGAAGCCAGGGTCTTCCAGTTACGCGCCGGATATGCTTTTGCTACAATTTTTCCGTGAGTGAATTTTTCCGTGACTCACTTATAAACGTGGAAAGAGCGAAGATCTTTGTTTGATGTTCCTGGTCCACGTTAAATGTCTCTATTAATTAACTTACGAAGTATTTTAGTAGAAGTTCAGTCTATACATACATATATTTGAATACTAAATTACGTGGGAGATAGGCAATGTATATTAAGACAAAGTCCTCTATAATACTGTTACACACGTAGTATATGAGTTTCAAAAAGACAAGTTGACTTCAATGATAATGGAATATTTATAGTTGAGCTTAAGATATTTCTTTATGTACAGTGTATATACATTTAAATGTTGAAACCTCACATAGGTTATATCCAGTGAGACATAAAAACAGCAATGAAGCATATAGAGCAATACATATTGCACTCACCTTACTCCGGTTTCAGTCCCTCTGGATTGCAATCGATCATGCTTCTTGTCTAGTGTTGTACCACATTATTAAAGGTATTCCACGTTCAAAGTTCACAAACACGAACATCAGGCACAATTCTACAAGAAGGGGGTGATGAGTTAAAATAATTTTGAGAACATTGTCAAGACTAGATTACGTTGACGCAGCCAGAATTTTAACAGTTGAAACATTTCGTTGTTCAATGCCAAGCTATTATGAAGTATCAAGATTAAGAAATTATAAAACCAATATTAACAGACCTAAGAGTGAAATTAACGTTGAGAACATCACAAAGTTTTGCGGACGTTTACCTTACATACCACAGTTCAGCAGCATTCTGAAAAAGGAATGTAATAAAGTGAATATAAGATTCGCCGATATTGTAATCGATAACAACAAATTCCTTACCGCCGATTACAGTAATAATGCATATATGCATAGAGCAGGTATATACGGTATACCCACGAAGAATAACGACACCGGTAATATTAATAATATCTACATAGGTAGGTACTAAAAGACGACTAAAAACAAGAATGGAAGACCACAAGAGAAATTGGAAAAAGGGTGAGCAACGAACATCTCTTATTACATATTGCATTAATAATAATTCTATTCCCGTGTGGGAAAATGCAAAAATATATACTACGCATAACACACATAAAAAGTATTGTATTCTGAGTCCGTTGTGATAGAAAAAACCAGAGGATTTAATTGCAATGAACAAGCACCACTTGAATTGCCGTTTGCCTGGCGATACATAATAACAAAAGAAAAAGAAACTGAAGAAAAGTATATAAAAACTAAATTTGTTGAAAATATCTCATCCAACAACGATTAATAATGAAATTACAGGAAAGAACACCAGATGATGCAACAATAGCAAAAGTCGTAAATCACATGAATAGCCTACGCACGGATACAGGACCAATGAGCGACCAGTCGACTGGTGACAGGGAGGTAATCAGTACAATAAAAGCATATGGATGTCTCTTACAACCGACCGCTGAAGATGGGCACAGTGTAGCCTGAAACATGTCCGGACGAGCAAGGAGGGACTTGTTGACTTTTTTTAATTTTTCAAATCTTTTAATCGTGATACTTCATAATAGCTTTGCATAGAACAGCGAAATGTTTCAACTGCTAAAATTCTGGCTGCGTCAACGTAATATAGTCTTGACAATGGTCTCAAAATGATTTTAACTCATCACCCCCTTCTTGTAGAATTGTGCTGATGTTCGTGTTTGTGAACTTTGAACGTGGAATACCTTTAATGATGTGGTACAACACTAGACAAGGAGCATTATCTATTGCAAGCCAGAGGGACGGAAACCGGAGTATGGTGAGCGCAATATGTATTGCTCCATATGCTTCATTGCTGTTTTTATGTCTCACTGGATATAACCTATGTGAGGTTTCAACATTTAAATGTAAATATACTGTACATAAAGAAATATTCTTAAGCTCAACTATAAATATTCCATTATCATTGAAGTCAATTTGTCTTTTCGAAACTCATATACTACGTGTGTTACAGTATTATAGAGGACTTTGTCGATATACATTACGAAGTATTAGCTAGGTGGTCATAATTCAGTGGTCACTCAGTGTAAATCCTATTGGTTTCAGACCTTTTGGACGCCTCTACTGGTTCCAGACCTTCCGGACATCCACATTGGTTCCAGACCCTTTGAACACCCTGTAAAGAGATGTAAAGACTCTTTACCTTAACCGAAAGAAAGGGCTCCGTCACATCCTTTTCTATTGAAAATATTGTAGTGAAGCAAAGGACAGGTAATATATGGGGTTGTTTTCCTTCAACATCTGATTTTTGTTACAAATTAACTGAAGATAACATTTATTTTTATTAATTATATTGTTGTTTTACGCTTTATTTTTGTTGGAAAACAATTGAAGTATTTTACAATTCTATGATTTCTTAGCGTTTTGGTTTCTTATTTAAAATCCCTTTTCGTTTTAGGGAAGCAGCTGCTTTTCGTCTTGGAGGAAAACGGAATTAAGACATTCCTTGTTTTGTTAGACCTACGTCCGAAATAGGGAACAGTATTTTGTTTGCGAAATTTTTCTTATCATCTTAAGGGTAAAAAAGTTTGAAGCGTGAGAAGCAAAATGGCTGCAATCCCCTTAGGAGGGTTAAAGCGGCTCCGAGGAAGAGCAGAAAGCTGAGGCTTGTTACTATCCTGAGCTAAGATTCTCGGGGATTTGGGACATGTGCGTTATCACCTGCGTTTTTGTGAGGCAGACACGTTTCTCCACTTAGCCTGTTCTGCCGGCTAACGGCATCAGAAACAAAGCCCGCATAAAATTCCATGCGAAAGAAGGGAAAACCAGACTCCTGGTACCACGTCGAAATCCCCCCTCTTGCTTGGCTGAAGAGTTCCCACTAAATTCTGAAGTAGTTAAGAAAAACAGTGGCAAGAACACAACGCAATGGGTTTATACGTCTTTTGATATGCCATGTAAAGAAAAAAAAATTAAACGTTGCAAGATAAGTGAGAACTAAAAAAAATGAGGATCATGCACAACAGGAAAAAAGAATGGAAGTATGTGTTATATTGGAATTTATATTCCTTTTTCACCTCCCTAGTCTTTTATGTATTGTTGCCTTCTAAACCCCTTTTTGCTGTTTTTGTGCACTACAACTGTCGCGTTTTATTGTTTCTGACAACTAAATCATTCGATGAGTGAATTTTAATGTTAATAATTATCGGTAAATCAATTTGAATTGTGGAAACGTAAGTGTGAACATGATTTCTGTTTCCGCTGGCCCGAGGCGCGGGGAAGAAAATTTTTAGATCAAGAAATATATCTGCTTTTTACCAATAATTATAGATTACAGTATTACGAGTATGAAACTTATACTCAAATATCAGAATCATGTCTACAAATACTTGAAATTCTCTTAAATACGATTTCTGTATATATATTTTTACAAACTTATTTCCTGCATCCCTGATGAATATGAATTATTTTAACTGACCTCTAAAAAGACCTGTAGTATTTCTTTCTCCTGGAAGCCTTTCAGCAGTTTATAGCTGTGATAATGTTGCGTACAAAAAATATTAAAAGAATGGTCAAGGATTTCAGGCTTTTTCTTCTTTCCAGTTAAAAGTTTTCAGTTGGTCGACATTCTCTCTCTAAGCAATAAGCTGTCTTGATTTCTCAAAACACAAATCACAGAGAAAGTGTTTAAATACCTTTCTGGTCTTCAAAGTAATACTATTACTCCTCCTAGTAACATAAATACACACACATGTACATTCTTGTTGGGGCATGTCTGTGCTTTAATGTATGACATTTACACGCATATCGTACTGTATAACCGCATAGCTGCGCAGCACATATTTCTCTCCTGATGATAAATTTATTTTTCGGAAATAAATTCCAGCATTGTGATAAGGTATTTTTTCATATTCATGTAATATGAAAAAATACCTAAACACAGCTGGAAAACATCATATAGTTATGAAAAGTGTTGAAGCTTTTATTTACTTCTTTGTACGATGTCTGAAGAGCGGCATCGTTCGACCTTTACCTTCGGATGCAGCATTTAACCAAAAATCTTGGATTTCCTCTTTGAAACAAAATATTTTATTCTGTGTTTTCTTGAAGAAGTTACCACTGAGCGTAACTCCTGAGGGAAATGCTCCTTGACTTAATGTACCACTTCAATAACTTTCACGTCTGCTTTATTTTTTCCCTCGGCTGTCCAGAAATGTCGTAACTTCGAAGTGATATCAAGTTCTAGAGTGATTCTCTTGTCTCTGAAATTAGGAAGTGAGTGCGTCGTCTTAGTAATTTCGGAGGACGTCTTTCAGTTTATGCTTGAGGGAGCATCCTGTGGCTTATAAGAAATTCTTAAGCCTCTTGGTATTTTAAAGGATTTTAAAGGACAAACCTTTGACGCTAAGTAGATTAAGTGCTGAGCCGCTGTCAAAGCTGATAGCCGAGCAAGATAAGGAATCCGGAGCGTAATTCCTTCAAACTCTTTTTATCAACTAATTCCAGCATCAGGGAAGTATCCGGACATGCAACAAATCACTTCCCCTCTTTGATAATCCTTCGCCAGATAAGAGAGGTCAAAGCACCATCTATTTCGGTCTCTTCGGAAATTAAATTAAAAAAGTTTAACAGTTAATATGTTTTCCTTCCGGATGACGGGAAATTTAATACACTAAGTAATTACAAAGATTAGATGAAGAAACAAGAAGAAGGAAACGGAAAATCAGGAAAAAATGTGGGCTGTTACTTTGAAAATGAAAATAAAAAAAAAGTATTTCCGCTTAATTCCGGGTGGCTTCAATCACCCAGCTGAAGTTTCCGACTCTACTTTTTCTGTTGTCACTTTTAACAAGAGTTCAAGGGAATTCATAAAGATATAAGTTAGACAACCTTTTTCCTCATTTTTTGGCACATTGTCAAGTTAACTTAAATAATTTGCAATATATATTAAATGTTGCTATCCGTCCAGGGTATGTATGATGATCCCTCTCATGTTATATATATATGGAAGGCACATTCCTAGGCAGTAAGTATTATATTTTAAAAGGACAGTACCCCAAATAAGGATATTCAAAAACCAGTTCTACATTCTATCTGTCTAAAGCATGGAAATTTGCTATTATTTTACTGAACTGAAAGAATTTTCAAAGCTATGACCCTAGGGTCAGGTACGGAGAAGTGGCCACCGGAGAATTGCCACATTGGGATTTCAGTGCCATAAAATTTTTCTGAATAAACAAATATCGTGTGGCTATATTTCTCCCTATTTCAGCAAATATTGTTCCCAATTTTTTTTTATATTTCATTTTCAATAAGAAATTTAGACATTACCATGATTTTCGGACCAAAGAGAAATCGGAGAACTGTCTTCCGGAGAAGTGGCCACAAAAAATTTAAGATGCCGTATAAATTTCGTTCGTGACTGCTCCATGGCCAAGTCTCCAGAGGATGGTTATCTGAGTCACAGGAAGTTTCCGTAATTTCGTATTTTCTTAATTGCGACATTTAATGTAATTCTTTATAAAAAATATTTATAATCTACTACTCAACAGAAGAATTTCAGGGTTTATAAGCTATAGGTCAACAATTTCTCTGCGGGCACGTGCAAACGCAGGGAACCTCTCTGGGTGGGAGAAGGAGGGATTAATATCGAATATATAAAATATAAAGAGGGCGCCGCCCCGGTGGCGCAGTGGTCTAAGGCGCTGGCCTCTGATCATTCGTCCGTAAGGGGTCCGGGTTCGAATCCCGGTCAGGCATAGATGTTGTGTTTGTCTTACGGCACTGGCTCTCTCCCTTCCCTGGAACCAGTGACTCTAAATTAGGGACGGGCGACTGCTTATAGCCCATTGAGTTGCTCACGGTGGTCGTTAAACCTCCAATAAAAAAAAAAAATATATAAAGAACTTCTGGTCTGATTCGGAGGTTTTCAGCTACCTCTGGGGTCGTGGCCACGAATCTGTCAAAACCGCAGTTCTTATACGACCCCTTAAAATTTCTGTGGCCAGTTCTCCTACATCCTCCAGGGCACAGATTTCCTTCCTGATTTCGGATAAAATTTTTAGAAAAGTATTGAGCATGTATTAATACTCTGAACTTATTCTTGTTTTTTTTTAAATTATGTATACAGACTCGTGTCTTTCCCTAGTTTTCATCAAATTTAGGAAAAGTACCTGTGAGAGGGAAAACCGATGCATTTTTGAATTTCAGTGTTATCAAAATTTGATGAAATATTGCTGATATTTTTGTTTAAACATTTCTTAAGTATATTTCTTATACACTCAAGTAGCAAATTATGAGGAACCCTCAAAAACAATCAGTCACGTGCCATCTTTGCTTACTATGTCGTTGAGATTTCTGTATGAGGTGAGATGGGAAAATATCCAGACTGGTTGCATAAGTTCAGAATCGTGTGACGCAGCAGAATTTTGCGGTTCGGCACGGTTTGACCTTGGAACCTACTAAACAAATGCCGTGAGCAACGTCTCTTTTGCGCGTTCGTTTTCTTTTACAGTAGTGTTTTTTTTTCTTACGCATATGAAGCTGTTCGTCGCATTTGTCATATCGGAAAAATGATCAACGAATTTGCATCAGATTTTATCGGAAACTTGGCGAAACTTGAAAAGACAAATACTGAAAAAGTTACAGAAAATCTACGGGGAGGATTGTATGCGTCGTGCACAAGTTTAAAGTGGTATAAACGCTCTAAAGATGGTCTGGAAAGTTTTGAGAGTGTTGAACGGTCAGTGAGGCCCTCCCCAGGCAAGAGTAAAAACAATGTCGAACTTGTGTGCACTCACTGTTAAAAATTGGTATTTTGAAAAAAGCAAAATGTACTCGATTTTGAGTACATTCTTGGCTTATAATAGCTCCGAGTACTTTTTTCTCATTTTGGGAAAATACACGTACTCATATTTGAGTACATACAGGGAATCAATTGTGAGTATATCTGGTATTTCCTATTTGAAATATATGTACTCATTTTTGAGTACATTTCAAATATATGTACTAAAAAAAATCCATATATTTCAAATATATGCGCTCTAACTTCATTCAATTTTTGGGCCCTTTCGGGCAGGGCACAGAGACTGAAGGAAGTTAGAGCGATTCAGGCAGTATAGTTTGTAAGTGAGAGAGAGCACACTAGATGGCACCATCGTACGATTTTGCACATAGGAGGCAGAGAGAAATTAGGGGGATTAGAAATGAACACCTTTATATGTAATCCGGGTATTCCTACCAGGTGGATGTCACTTAACGTGCTCATCCGATACATGGCGGATATTCAGCGATTGTTAGAAATTTACGCCACCACACCAGGCTTGAACCTGGGGTCCCTCCATCAGTAGTCTGAATCTCCACTAAGACATTCACAGCTCTATTTCAAATTTGGAGTACGGGTACTCCATACATGCTCATTTAATCATAGAATCAACTGGAAGTATATAATTCGATGGCACATCTGGGATAATTGATACACTCGTTGTGACATGCTGGGCAAATGGACCGCTCAATTTTATGACAAATATAGTGATGAAGCGACAATATATTATTTATGAGATAAAACAGGCCCGTGTTTCAGCTGATAGTGACCTGCTTGAGGGTGTGGAAAACGACCTAAACTTTTTAAGAACTATTATAAAAGGTGATGAATCGTAGGTTAATGATATGGCCCGGAGACTAAGGCCTAGTCTTCACAGTGGAAGATCCCCAAAAGCACGACTGAGTCGCAGTAGTGTCAAGACGATGCTGACTGCTTTTGGTTTTCAGTCATGAGGGAATTGTGCATGATGAAGACGCTCCACCAGGCCAAACAATCTGCAAGGAGTCTCACTGGGACGCAGTTCGTCTCAAAAGGCCGGTATTGCATGACTATGGCGAATGCTAACTCCACCATGACAACGAGCCTATCCATGCCTCGCAACTTGTGCAACAATTTCTTACTAAGCACCGCATCGCACAGGTCCTCCACCCACCCTATTCGTCAGATCTCACTCCCTGTGACTTTTTTCTCTTCCACAAAATCAAATACCATTTGAAAAGAAAAATACTTCAAGATATTGAGGAGATACAACAGAACGCGAGAACGCAGCTGTTCGCTATTTTAGAAGATAGCTCCCTTAAAATGCTTCGAGCAGCGGAAACAACGCTGGTCTGAGTGTGTAGCTTCGGAAGAGATTAAGTTTCAAATCTGCAAGCCTTGTATATATTTTTTAATAAATTCAATCTGGATACTTTTTGATCACACCCTCAACGTATAAACAACTGAAAATGATTGAGATAGCTCACTGCACGAATTAAGATAGTGGCCAATAGGCAGCATAGATGGGAACGGGTCATGCGTCACAGGGTCAACGGGTCACTGAGTCCACAATTTCTTGCGGGCCAAATGGGTCGGGTCAAGGTGATCCTGACCTGATTTCGACCCGGTTTTATTTCCGATTTATTTTTGAATAGAAAAAATATATTTCAAAGAACCATTCGGAAGTCTTTGAAGTAATACTTCAGAGCTGCAGAGTATGATCCAGGAACTTGCTGAGAAAAGTGAAGAAATGGGGATTAAAAAAGAACTCTCAGAAGACAAAACTGACATACAATGCTTTTACAAGGAATGAAGATTTATCAAATGATGTGAAAAACCTGGAGATAACCAATTCCTACATTTACCTTGGGCAGCAGATATCAAGCGAGGGTCACAATGATGAAGATATTAATTGGCGTAGAAAACTTGGTTGGAGAGTTTTTGGAAGAAACGGTACAATATTCAAGATCAATATGCCATTATATCTTAAAAGAAAAGTGTTTAATTAATGCATCCTTCCACTGCTTAGGTATGAAGCAGAGACGTCGATCTTAACTAAAAATACATATAAAGACTGCAGCCAACTGAAGGAAGCACGGAGAGATGCATGTTTCGCGTAACCAGGAAAGATAAGAAGTGGAAAACTCGTGGATGAAGAAAATGACAAAAACAGAAGATATCACGATCAGAGTAAAATCTCTGAAATGGCAATGGGATGGACATGCCGACAGATGAACGGACCACCTTTGGACAGCCGAAATTTTAAACTGGGATCCAAGGGACAGGAAAAGACCCAGAAGAAGACCACGTGGGAGATGTGTGGATGAAGGTGATCGGCTGAAGACAATCCGTTGTAGAAGAAACGTGGAGAGACGTTCATCCAGCAGTGGATTGATAATGACTGATAATGATCATAATGATGATGATGATATATTCGAGTTTATAGCTCAAAGCAGATTTGTCCGGGTCATGCCCCGGTGGGGTCCAATTATCTGACGGCCAGGTTCGGGCCCAGAATTGTTGACCCGTTTCCAACTCTGATAGGCAGGCAGATGCAAGCATCTCAGAAACAGCAAACCTTCTCGGCTATTCAAGAGCAACTGTATCAAGAGTGTACAATGAGGGGTGCACAAACAACAGAGGAGGGAGTCAGCAGTGTTCTTGTGGGCTGACACAACTGGTCGATGTTCGAAGTCAACGGCGTCTGGAGAGAATTGTACGAGGTAACAGATTATTTGGATGCTGTTGTCAGTTCTTGAATCAGCAAGTTTGAAATAGTACCTTCGGTTTCAAAGTTCTTGAGTTGAATTAAGTTACAATTTATTTCATAGCCTGGTTTACGAATTGTGAGTTGAGCATTTAAAAACCTGGAATTCTTAATTGAACAATTGATAACCTTAAAATAGTACAGTATAACTATGCTAGTAATCCGAATTTCTTGGCGAAGAATATAAATCAAAGTTTCCAAGCTTTTGCACATCAACCAGATGGCTTTTTCAAGGAAGGTAGACACCAAACTGCAAAAAGCCATCTGGTTGATGTGCGAAAGCTTGGAAACTGATTTGTATTCTACGCCAAGAAATTCGGATTGCTGGTATAGTTATACTATTTTAAGTATAATGGGTGTACAGTTCCTTGTTATTAATTAGTTGATAACTTTTCTTGCCATTCGAAAATATTAATTATTAATAAAACGCACCTTCAGTACTTCCATCTGATGATGGTCTTTAGGAAGACCGAAAGTTGTTATGGCTTTATTTTTAGTCTTTTAACTTATACATTAAATAAGTTCTTCACTTCATCGGAAGCCTCCGTAGTGTTTTAATTATCGTGCTTTTAAGATTGCGAATTTAAGCTTTTATGATTGACTCATTCCGCACGAGAACCTGATATCTTTCAATAAAACGCAGTTTTTGCCCTCTTCCTTGAAACGAGAGCTTTGTGCATGGCATTTCCTAAAAACCGTAAATACGAAGCCAGTGTTCTACCACTTCCCCGAAGCCAATGTTCTACCACTCCGCCAAAGCCAAGTTTCTAAAAGCTATATTAAAAAAATTGTCACTCAAGAATTCACAGCTAGGAATTGAATGAGTTTATAACTTTTCTGTAGATGTATGTCTTCGATGGCCTAGTGGTCAGCGTTCGTGACCGCCACGGGGACAACCTCAGGTTTGATCCTTGGCAGGTGCGAACGCTCGAGCCACTAAATATTCGCCGTGCGTCGGATGGGTACGTTAAGCCGTCGGTACCTGGATACTGGCTCCCTAGTATCAAATAAAGGCGTCTTCTCTCCCTGTCTACCTTGCTTCCGTGTCACTTTCCAGTTGGGCACTCTAGCCTAAATCTCCTGGTTTCCTATTTCTAAGGGTTGTTTAAGACCTGGGGTCAGACACCCCGTTCCTAAAATCCTCTACATCTGATCTGATGTCTTCCATTTGTTAAAACTTGGAAAAATCGATGGGATACTTTTGGTTTATTTAACAATTTTCTTTCGCTGTATGTGTTTTGCGCCTCAGAATGTCTCGATTGAAAAAATTAATTTTATTCCAACGTGAGAGTGATAAAAGGGTTAAATTTTTGAGTCTTCCGAAAGGTTTTGGAATGCAACATTTTTCATGTTTGTCATTAAGAAAACAGCATCAATATTTTTTCTATTATAATGAAGCACAAATTCAGAAAGAGATGCAAATTGATGGAATTCCCGTATTTGCTGAACACACGTGTTTATTAATAAAGCTCCTCTTTCTTTTATGTATCTCGATTTGAATTGTCGCTGCGACAATGAACCAATTCAACAGCTGCGGCAGTCACAAAATTAGATTTTCTTTCTTTTCCGAGTTATGAAATATTCGCAGTCGCCGAATATATGGACGTCATTTAGTGGAGAAACTATAAGCCAGCTTCGAGTTACAAAACGATATTAAGAAAAAGCGAAACAGTTTGCTTTGTTTCTTTCATAAATTGTCTTCTAATGATTCAGTTCCTCAGTGTTTACGAAAGAGAGACATCTCCATTATTCTCAAATCACCATTTTTCAAGAATCCTATTTCAATGAGACACTGTTTAAGCTAAAAAGTAAAAAAGCTTACTCCTTATGCATTTACATTGCTTCTGAGCTGAAAAGCCATTTATCAAATTCGAAGAGAGAAAGGGAGAATGAGAGGGAGGGAACAGAGAAAGAATCCGTGCATTTGGTGGAAGACGGTACAGAGCTCGGGAGATCTTCTTGCACGGGGTTATATAATAAAGTGGGAATTCCGAATCACGAGGAACAACAGTTACGTGAAGAACTGCGGTCGGTCCATTAAACTAATGGAGCCACCCTGTTTCCTCTCCAGAGATGTCAGGCTGTATGCAGAATGGAAATTTGGTTCAGGGACAGAGATTAATAACGATTCCAATGTGTTTCTGCGAAGGACATTCATCACTCTACGGACATGGCAATGTTTGGCACTGTTGCACCAGAAGTAATTGCTCGACCCCTGCTCACCAATGCATCGACGTTAGAAAACTTGCCTTTTTTTTCGTTCTTTCTACTCTTTCCAATGGAGGTAATAGGTACCTATGATTTGATTTTCTGCGAACCGCGTAACGATCCAGGAAAGCGATGGGTATACTACGCGCTGCTTTCAGTAGGTTTGTACCTCATTATGAAAGGAGACCGCGCAGTTCCTTCGTAAAATTACCTTCACGGTAGATTCCATCAGCATGTTATATGCACTCGGCCATTTAAGTCAATTATGAAGCACAGACTTCCCGCGTGTACACATATGATGTAATTGGTTTCAAAATATCCCTCGCGGTATGCACCAAAAAATGCAGAAATAACGTACAATCGATAGCTCCTGAAACTCAAGTATAATTTTTTAATGGAAGGCCACTACAAGCGTTCTACCATTAAAAATCAATCAGGCAGCAAGTTAACATGCGAACATCACTTTTCGGAACTGTAACTCATGTTAACTCATGAGCCTTGTGACTCGCATAAGAACGATACTCCTAATGCTACATACCAGAGTTGGAAACGGGTCAAAAATTCTAGACCCAGACCCGACCCGGACGTCACATAAGTGGACCCAACCAGGACAGGACATCACATAATGGGACCTGACCCAGACAAATCTGCTTTCTGCTTTGAACTATAAATTTGAAGCTCAATTTATAATTATACATAATCATATACATGCGTACATACTGTATATACACTGAAGAGAAATTGAATTAGAGACAGCTGGCGTTATACAAATGTGGAGCTGTGGGCGGCCCTGTAAACGGAAACGACATGACGTAAGCGATCCGACAATATAAGGAGTGATGAGACGGGAATCAGTAAGAGTCGGGCGCAGTATGGGTAAGACGAAGGATCTAAGCGCATTTGACCGTGAGCAAATTGTCGGGGCCCGACGAATGGGGCACTCCATCTCGGAAGTCGTGCAGGCACTGGGATTTTCACGAGCCACTGTGTCACGGGTGCACCGTGAGTACATCGAATCCAGTAAAACCATCCCTGCAAGGGCCAATTGCTGTGGACAACAGCGTGTAGATGAGCTGGGTAATCGTCGGCTAGCTCGTATTGTAACAGCGGATAGACGGGCCACCGTGCAAGAAATCACTCGGAAATTTAACGCTGGTGCACAAAAACGTGTAAGCAGCCACACCATCCAGAACCATCTCCTCGCTATGGGGTACAGAAGCCATCGTCCTACGAGGGTACCGCTGCTGACCGCACATCACAGGGTGCAAATATTAGCATGGACGGGGGAACATCGCCACTGGACCCTAGACATGTGGAAAAATGTTGCCTGGACGGATGAGTGGAGATTAACGTTGGTACATGCGGATGGGAGAATACGAGTTCGGCGCAAACCACATTAAACGATGGATCCTTCTTGCCAGCAGGGTACTCTTCAAGCTGGTGGGGAGTGGCATTCTCGTCTGGGGACTGTTCACGTGGACTGAAATGGGACTCCTGGTACATGTGACATCGTCCCTCACAGGTCAACGTTATCGTGATATCCTGGACGACCATTTGCTCCCGTTTGTGCGTCTTCAACATCCCACTGGGGACCCCATCCTGCAACAAGACAATGCACCGTGTCATCGCTCCCGAATTGTATCCGAATGGTTGGATGAACACTCCACCGACCTGACCTCGCTTCCTTGGCCAGCTAGAGGTCACCTGACCTCAATCCCATCGAGCACATCTGGGATGCCATCGAGAAAGATGTTCGAGGCTCTGATCCCCCTCCATCAAATCTTCGTGAGCTGTGGGAGCTTGTTCAGGGGTCGTAGATCCGTATGGCTTGCCAAGGCTTTTGGTGTCTTGTCGAGTCCATGCCGAGACGAATCGCAGCCGTCATTAGGGCGAAAAGTGGTGCTACACGTTACTAGACAGGTATCTCTAATTCAATTGCTCTTCAGTGTAGTACAGAGAGCAAAATTAAGACATAGCTATCTGTACCACGTATTGGGTGTGTGCGTAAGTTTTACCCGTTTTTGTAGGCTACAAAGAAAGGAGAAAAACACAACAAATAACGTACCTAGGATTTCATATGATTGCCATCATTCTGTATGACCTCTTGCCATCTGTCTACGAGTAGGTGTATCGCACGCCGGAAAAACTCTTGTGTTTCAGAGTAAAAAAAGTCAATAATGCTGTTTTCACGTCGTCCACATATTCGAAGGTTTGGAGTGCGAAAGCGTTTTGTAACGAGCGAATGAGGTGGTATTACGCAGGTTCCAGATAAGGGGAATGCGTCGGGTGAGGTAACTCTTCCCAAACAAAGTCCAGTAAATTTTGCTCAGTGATTAAAGCAGCATGAGGCCTAGTGTTATCATGATTAAGGGTCACGCCTTTGCGATTGACGAGTGTTGGCAACTTCTATGTCAGTTGTCCTCGCAATTTGTCCAATTGTTGGCAGTAGAGGTTAGCATTTATCGTTCGGATAGGTACCAACACCTCTCGCTGGATTATTCCCTGGACATCCCACCAAACACTCAACAAAGCCTTTTTGAGATGCAGTCCTCCTTTTGAGGTCGATGGAGTAGGCTTCGCACCTTTCCGCACAGTCCTTCGACGCTTTACATTAAGGTGCAGTACCCATTTCTCATCAGCCGTTGCGATTAGTCCAAAAATGGTTCATTTCTGTGACGAGAAAGCAATGACACTCAGGTACGGATTCCCTTATCTCGTTGATTTGCAGAAAGCTGGTGCGGAACCCAGTTATCGAACTTGGTGATGAACTCGAACGCATGCATCTGTCTTTCGACTGTTGTTCTATGTACCGATAAAATTTCTGCTAATTCCTGAACGGTTGGACGCTGGTCATTTGTTATGGCTTGGTCCACATCCTCGTCAGAAACCACGGATGGACGTCTAGGACGTGGTTGATAATTACAGCTTCTATCTCTGTCCCGGAATTTCCGAAACCAACGGCGACATGTGCTATGGTCAACTGCCTCCTTCCCATGCACTTGACATATGATGCGGCAAGCCACGGCTGCAGTACGAATTCGTAGAGTAAACAATGTCTAATGCGCTCCTTGTCGCATGCCATGTTATACCGTCCGTGATTTCTGTTATGAATGACTTGCTCGGACAAACCTAGTGCCTCTATATGCTCAACTGCTCCACGCTTTATTGGCAGAAAATTCGGCATCGCAGCGTCATCTGTGACGTAACTATTCCGATCGCAATTTGCATCTATTACAAAAACGGGTAAAACTTTTGCACGCACCCAATACTTATTCATATTAAGATATTTTTATTTTTTGATTAGTTATATCCTAATATATAAAACGCTAAGTTGCGACGACGTGGATCACTCTTAAACAACAACCGAAAAACCAAATAATATTAGTCTGAGTTAAGTGTCGATATGTATAAATGTTTGTGACGTCACGCTTAGCTTTTCGTGTTTTCGTGCAGGTGACGTCATTTCCTGCAGGCGCGCAGAGCACGCGTATATCAATTTTGCTGTTATAGCAACAAACAATACAGCTGCTGGTGTGACGTCATCTCATCCAAATCATTCTCACATGATGTCAGAGATGCATTACGTCACACTATGAACTGATACTCCATTGCAACATTGACCAACATCATAAATGGAATGGACCAACGTATTTACTAAGTGTTGTTAACCAATGTAGAAAGCCACGGTCAAGGGTTACACAAATGCAGTACTATCAACATCGTCTTTCGATCTGTGACGAATTTAATTCCATTATTAAGCAAAGGAAAGCTTACGCAGCAATACAATGTTGATGCGTATGTAAAAATGGAAGCTAACATACTGAATTACGTACGATAATATCAGTCTCAGTTAAGTATCGAAAAGTATAAAGGCCAGATGGGTCAAATTCAGAATGCTGGAGATGATGAGTTTCTTCTTGGAAAAGCTCTTATTTTGCCATCATCATTTGAAGGTATTCCACGAAATATGAAACAAAAATATCAGGATGCAATGACGATAGTCAGAAAGTATGGAAAATCTGATCTTTTCCTTACTATGACTTGCAACCCGAAATGGGAAGAAATTACTGAAAACGTAAACGGTCAATCTGTCGAAAACCGTCCAGATTTAGTTGCAAGAGTCTTCCAACTAAAGTTGAAAGAATTAATGGATGATATAACCAAAAAGCATGTTTTTGGAGTTCCGGTGGCCACAGTTCATGTAATCGAATTCCAAAAAAGAGGGCTTCCCTAAGCTCATATGCTCTTGATTTTGAAAGAACAGGACAAACCAACATTGCCTGAGAAAATTGATCAAATTGTATCGGCAGAACTTCCAGATAAAGAGCATTTACCAGTTTTACATGAAACTGTTGCGAAACACAGTGTTCATGGCCCATGTGGTTAAATAATCACAATTCACCATGTATGGAAGTAGGTAAATGTACCAAGTAATTTCCGAAGTCTTTCCAAAATGAAACAGTAGCTAACAAAGGCGGGTATCCTTTGTATCGCTGTGGAAAGAATGGTGCAACCACAACTGTACGTGGTAAAATTATTGATAACAGCTGGATTGTCCCTTATAATCCGTATCTTTTGTTAAAGTACAATTGCCACATTAATGGGGAGGTGTGCGCCACTGTGAAAAGCATGAAATACATTTTCAGAGCACAACAACAAATACGACGAATTAAAAAGTCATGTTGATTCCCGATACGGTAGCGCACCTGAGGCAATGTCGCAAATACTTGGGTATGATATGCATCAGAAATCTCATACAATAGTTAGATTACCTGTTCACCTCCCTGAAGACCAGAACATTACCTTTAATCCGGAGCGTTTAAACAATGATCGAAATGCAGTTGTCCATAATGCTCAAAGAGGTGCAATGCTGATAGCATGGTTCAAACAAAATGAGGGCAATGAAGATGTGCGATCCATTTCATATAGCGACATTCCAAGAAAATCAAAAAGTGTTCAATCAAAAAGAAAGACAGTGGGCCAAACGAAAATGGGATGGAGATAATGTGATTGGAAGAATGTATTTAGTCACCCTTGGCTCTGATCCAGAAAGATATTGTTTGAGACTACTGCTACTTCATGTGTCTGGAGCGAAAAGCCTTACAGATTTAAAAACAGTCAATGGAATTCCATATGATGCCTTCAAAGAAGCTGCATTGCAGAAAGGTTTAATTAAGAATGATGAAATATGGGAAAAAAACTTTAGATGAAGCATCAGTTTGCAGCATGCCTCGACAACTACGAGATTTATTTACATACATTCTTATCTTTGTTTCAACACCCAATGCAAAAGAATTGTTTAAAAAATATAAATCCCATGTTTGGGAAGATTTTGCCCACAAACATAACAATGGAGATACTGAGGATTGTGAACATTGCTTGAATTTCACCCTTCAAGAGATTAACGACACTCGAAGCTAACAACAGCTCATGCGATAAATATAATCTTCCAATTCCATCAAATAGCATTCCTCAAAACTCGGATGTTTATTTCGACAGTGCTGCAGAACAGCAAAAATCTACAGAAATGGCAAGTAATTTAAACGCAGAGCAAAAAGCAGCGTATGGCAGTGCTATATCAGCAACCACTAATGATGATCTTCCTCATAGATGCTTTTTCCTTGATGGCCCGAGGGCGTAGGAAAAACTTATTTGTATAAAACCCTGCTCATCACTATCCGTGGAGAAAGAAACATAGCTTGGCCTGTTGCATCCACTGGAATCGCTGCTAATCTGTTAGAAGGTGGCAAAACATACTTTAACCAATTTAAGTTAGTGCCACCTTTAAATGAAAAGATTAATTCCACCGACGCTGAAATCATTCGATCTGCGAAAGCCATCATTTGGGACGAATCTACATTGGCCCTCGGTACTACTCTACTTTCAGTTGACCGAATACTGAAAGCTATTATGAGAAATCAGAAACGTTTTGGTGGCAAAGTCATTTTACTTGGAGGAGACATTAGGCAATCTCTTCCTGTTTCCAAACTGGGTTACAGAACCACAATACTCGAAGCCAACATTAAATTCAGCCAATTATGGGAGAACTTTGAGATTTTAAGTCTCCAAAGTAATGTTCGATCTGCTGATTCATCATTCAGAGAATGGCTTTTACGACTTGATGATGGTGCCCATGAAACAGGTGAGGGCCTACCAAAGGAAATGAAAGAGGTACCTACACATATTTTATATGATGATGATATAGCCAAAAAAAAATTTGGTGTGAACTTGAAAATTTCTGATTTTAAAGCATCTACAAAAAAGCCATTCTGTGTCCCAAAACTTCTGCTCTTGATGAACTAAATGAGAATGTTCAGGATCTCTTAGAGGCGACAGCAAGCAGATACGTAAGCTCTGAATCAATTGATGCCGATGGCGAAGAAAATACTGAACAGTATTATCCTATAGAGTTTTTAAATGAGCAAACTCCATTAGGAATGCCCCTTCACAAACTGAACTTGAAGATTGGAGCTATTATCATGCTCCTGAAAAACCTCAATACACAACTAGGTTTATGCAATGGAACAAGACATAGGTTTATGCAGTGGAATTGAAGAACTAAACCTCAATTTGATCATTGCAGAAGTACTCACAGGCTCAGCATGTGGTAAAACTGTTTTTTATCTGCGAATTGTCCTCGTACCTACTGATAGACTTTCAATTCACATTAAGACGACGGCAATTTCTTGTAAAACTCGCCTTTACTATGACAATTAATAAGTCTATAAGTCAAATACTGGAGAAAGTAGGTATCTGCCTTCTTGAACCAGTGTTTAGCCATGGATAACTTTATGTTGCATTGCAAAGAGTTCGACGGTTTGATGTAACAGTTAAAGTAGTCCATGGGCCAGAACAAGGAAAACTACTTCCAGATTACGAAAAGATATTTACAAAAAATAACGTGTACAAAGATATTTTCCAACGTCGTTAATAAACACTTGAATAGCACTAAGTGATTTCTAGAACCCGTTGTATTCTTATCTCAAAGGGTTTTACAGCTAGTAGATATATATATTTACAGGGCGTGCGTTCAAAACATTTCTCCGCAGTGGGTACGGTAGGTTATATAGAAATCATATAAATGTACTACAGAAATGCATGATTTACTCACTTATTTACAGAAAGTGTTGAAACTGTCGTTCTTCACATAACCTAACTCTTTTTTTTTTTTTTTGATTGGAGGTTTAACGACGACCGTGAGCAACTCAATGGGCTATCAGCAGTCGCCCGTCCCTAATTTAGGGTCCCTGGTTCCAGGGAAGGGAGAGAGCCAGTGCCGTAAGACAAAAACAACTTCAATGCCTTACCGGGATTCGAACCCGGACTCCGTTCGGACGAATGATCAGAAGCCATCGCTTAGACCACTGCGCCACCGGGACGGCACCTAACTCTTTTACACATGTTTCAAAGACATCTGAGAGAATCAAAAAGTCCCTCTGCAATAATGTCAAGGCTATTCTACTTAATTTTGATGGTGCTACAGTAAAAAATTTTTGTGTTAAGTAACTTTTTGTATGTTTCATTTCAGTTTTTGCTGTTTTCTTGATAACATATCAAACTTCGGAATGTTTCACAGCAATACCAATTTTCACCAACTTCTGATTAGTTGAAAGTGTCCAAAACGTGGATGTTGATTTCATCATTGCCTCTCAGAAAAAAGGAACACTCGTGAAATCAACATTCAAATTTTGGAAACTTTCAAGTCATCACAAGCTTGTGAAACTTGGCGTTGCGGTGAAACATATTCTGGTTACTTAATAAGATGAAACAACTACCTGCATTCACTCTGCCCCCTTTTTGTTTTCAACAATAAAGTATTTATTGGCCTGGACGCCTTTTTTAATCTCCTTAATATTAAATTAATCCATATAAACAAATAAGGTAGTAATTCCGACGCGACATGCAATGGAATGGGATGTTAGCACGCCAAACGAAACGATCTGAGTGCACAATGCAAAAGATTCGATGTGAAAACTAACTCTCAGTCTTACAATGTGGCGCGCGGGGTATGAGAGAATAAATCACCAGAGAACCTGGCGACAGCGATTTGCCTGTACCTTGCTCCGAACAATCTCACTGAAAACAAGCTCAAAGGAAGTATCGTTTTACGATATAGTATCGTCGGTCGGTAGAAAGTTTCTTTGCTTTAAGAAAGCGACGGCAATATTTTTGTGAGACAAATCATTTTTCATTCCGCTGTTATTATCATCGAGCACAAATTCCACACTACGCATTTTTCTTTTAAATATTATTTTTTTTTACTTTTCAGAAATGGAATGGAAATAGAATTGGGTCCGAATCGGGTCAGGAAGACCTTGACCTGACCCGTTTAACTCTCAAGAAATTTTCGGCCCGTTGACCCGTTTCCATCTTTGCTTCGTACACATGTCGGTGAACAATAATCTTAGCTTACCGTTTTCTTCTTGGACAATATTTGCGCTTATAAACAGTTTCGGAGATTTCTTGATCAGGTGTTGCCGTGACAATGATTTTTAATCTAATTTACTCTTTAGCGTGGGGGGGGATTTCAAGGTACACAACCACATTTTCATTTCTTAAAAGCGAACCAGAAATCCCGACGTTGGGACCAAATATAAACGATCACTTTTCTTTTTATTATGAGAAACAATGTTCATACGTAGATTTATTTGTAACTTCATGGTCAACTATCATTTCGCATTGAACCCTGGTCCAGCTTCATCAGAACTGGGGCGTGTTGATTTCATACCATTATGGTTGTTCCTTTCACTTCTCTGTCATATATCCCGTTAGTGATTATCGGTTTCGATGAGTGCCTTCCAAATGCTCGAGAAATATGTCATGCTTCTCTGAAAGTTCGGATAGATCTGGTCAAAGTCATTTTATCCGTAGAATTCGCTTCTAAATAGCCGAAACCTTAAGTTATCAAATTGCAAAGTGATTTTCACTTCTTTAACAAAGTGATCTGTTCTACAACAAAGGACACAAATCCTGACAGAAATACATATCCGATCGAGAGACAATGTGCCCTGTTGTTCATAAGTACGACGCGAAGATTTCTTAGATTGAGGGTGAAAGAACACCAGTCGTATATTAGAAATTGCAAACTCAATAAATGTTTGATACCCCAGCACTATTGGGAGAATAACAACAGATTTCTGTTTGGTGAAGCAAAATTATTAGAAAAATCCACATCGGTGTTTGATCTTGACTTTTTAGAAGCTCTTCACGTTTTTCGAAACCTTTCTTCCCTGGTGAATGACCTGCATCGTCATATCTCTCGAGCGTTTGGAAAGCACTCATTACAACCTATGTGTTACCATCAATGCGACATGTCAGCACGGCATAATCTTGATGAAACTGGACAAGTGTTCCATGCGAAATTATAGTAAACATTAAAGTTATTAATAACTGCATTTATTAATTTTGTTTCCTCATATTAAGTGAAAATTGTGTTAATGACTTAGTTCGTCATTTTAAATAAACGATCAAACCGAAGCTCTTCCATTGCATTTTCTGGCATTTCGGGATGCATGATATATTTACTGTATGGCGTTAGGGTAAATCAATATTTTCAAGATTTTCTATGCTGCTAATTTATTTTCATTATCCACCATGAACTCAATAAGATTTAAGGAAAATATCTCACCTTATATTTTTCTTAGGTGGAACCAAAAACCATGACCTGTGAACAACTAAGTGACTTTATTTTTAAATGACTGATTAAAACTACGTATTCTACAAATTTAATAAAGATAAAGATGGCCAAGGTTTCCCACATAATAGCCAAAAGTTCGTCCATTTTGCTGCTAAAAGGTTTAATGAAGCAAGAAAGCCATACACTTTCACCTCATTGTGCAAAGTACAGATCATTGTTTTCAATAGACCTTTGGCAATGTTCCACAAGAGCCACGATCCCATGGCTACACCACTCGGCAGATTTCGAAGACACAAACTCTCTGATGCCAGATTCCACATCCACAACTAAAGCAAAAGTACCATCATTTCAGCAAATGGGCCATGGAGCGAAACAGGTAGTAGTCTGGTGCTGCAAGTGCCGAAGTGTGTAGAGGATTAGGTAAGATCTCAAGCCCTTCCATTTCTTGAAATTTTCGGCGAGCCACTCGGGGATTGTGACTTGGGAGAATTATCTATTCTCAGAAACTCCTGCTTCCTATTGATGAGTGCTCGATAGCACTGGTGCAGAATATCATGGAAACTCCCGTCCACATCTTGCACGAGTTCCCAGTGTACAGGACCCTCACAACATTTCGTTGTTATTTTACGCGGACAATAAATGACGGATATCAATATAAAAACCACGTGTGCACGAAACTAGTGCATGAATATACTTAAAAAAAAGGTTGAAATTGGGATTTCAGTCAAAGTACCTGAAGCTCTCTCTTGCTGTCTTTAACTCTATTTTTCCTCTTCTCCCCTCTTCGATTTCTACTCCGTCCCTTACTTTATACTTTATCTACCTTCTGTCTCAACTTCTAGCACTGTTGTCTCTTTCCTATCGTTCCTTTCATCCTTCTTTCTTTTCTGTCTACCTCTGATTATCTGTCTGTCTTCATTCTCTCCCTTTGGTTCCCTTCTGCCTCACCCCTCTTTCTTCCTTCCTTTCCAGCTGTCTCACTCCCCGCCCTTATCTTTGTGTTTCTTTCTCCCTCCGTATCTCATTCATTCCCATTCTTCCTCAATCTACGTTCCTCTCTTCAACTAATTAATAAGTTCTTTTATTAACTCGTGTGGGAAAATAGACACCTAGAAGATGGAACTATCTCTTCTGATTATCACGAATAAGTGCGTGACACGACGACAAAGATAAATACACTGGAAATGATTTTTTATCGTAAAGTGGAAGCATCGTGAATGTTCTCTATGGTGGTATGGCAGGGGCATGTATAGAATTTTTTTTCGGGGGTGGCTGACGAAAAACGGAAACTTTCGAAATCCTCCAAAATAAAACTAAAGTTAATGGAAATAGAAGAAAAAATTAAAGCATTCTTTTCTTATTTACGTTGATGCACTTTTTTATTAAATTAAGGATTTTTTTCGAATGTAAGTCGCATATTTATCTAAAACTTTAAAACATGAAACACTTTCTGTGGGAGGCCAGGTCTCCTTGGTCCACCCCCTCCAAATATGCCCCTGTAGCATGGCAAACTCAATCGAATTTAATAATTTAGAGCTGAAGAAAATGTACATCCAAAGCAAAAGATAACACTTTATTTTATATCATTTTAATAATAATGAAAAGTAATTCAGTCTCTTCGCGAATAATTTTGCAAAACTTTAATATTTTGAAGGATATACCTATGACATTTTTTTCACTCACTGCATTTGGTCGGCAGAATATTTGTTGATATTTATTACCCAAACGAAATACGCACCATCTTGAAATAAGTCCGTACACTCTCAGAAATATTGTATAATACATAAGAGATTTTAAACTGGAGTGAATGCAATGTGGAGATGTCTAGTAGTCTCTCTTCAAATTGTCTACAAAATTCTTTTTATTTTTATTTTAAACAATTAAAATCACGTGAGAACCACGAGAAACATTTCTGTGTATCTTTGAAAGTCAATGAGAACAATTTGGTACAAAATGAAAATCACAGCGCAATTTCGCATGATTGCAAACAATATATACTGCTATAATACAAATCCATTTATTGGTGTAAATATAACATCGATGTTAAGTCAAATAATATCCGAAAACTTGAAAATTTCGTCGTTCTGGAGCAGGAATGAACCCGCGTCTCCCGGATAGCATCCGAGTATGCTAACCACTACACCACCCTAACAGTCTAACCACTACATGGATGTTATCTGACTTACATCCATGTCATATTTGCACCAATAAACGGATTCACATCTCAAAATTTGTGTTGTACAATGGTGTAATCCCGTGTTTCATTCATTGATATACACTGCTGTTAATAGAAATTGCTACACGATGAAGAATGCTCGGATTTGCAAGAAATTTGTCGGGTGGAAAGGGCGCCATTGGAGATGCAAAGGATCATAATTACAGCGCACATGCAAATGTGAGGCACGCAACGCCATCGGAAACGTCGCATCAGGGGGTATAAAAAAAGGCGCACAGAGATCAGGCTTTTAAACTTACTAGCGCTAAACTTGACCGCACGTAGTTAAAGCATGTCAACATGGAGCGCAGGAGGACAAGACAACAATACGATCACTTGACAGAGTTTGAAAATGGTAAACTCTTTGGACTCAGAGAAGGTGGTACATCATACCGTGATATTGCTGCACGCGTTAAACGTAACGCAACTACCGTTATGCGTACATGGCATCAATCGACAGCAGAAGGTTTTACGCATTGTCGTGCAGGGTCTGAAGCACAAAATCGTACGAACGAGCTGGAAGACAGGCACTTGCGCAGTAATGGAGGATGGTCACCCATCGTCCGATGTCTGCAAGAACTCTTCGTCATCGACTGCTGCAGAGAGACCTCGTTGCTCGCCGTCCATTGCTGCAGAGAGACCTCGTTGCTCGCCGTCCATTGCTGCGACTTCCCTTGACTCTGAACTATACGCGCCAGCAATTGCAGTGGTAATGCGAACGTCGAAACTGGAGTGCTGAATGGGAGCATATTGTGTTTTCGGACGAGTCCAGATTCAATATAATGTATCACGACGGGCGAATTCTTGTTCGCAGATACCGTGGTGAAAGACATTTGGAAGGCTGCATTTGTGCAGCGTCGTACCGGTCACACACGCTGAGCGTGATGGTATGGAGCGTTATTGCGTTTCATTCACGCACTCTCCTAATACGCATCACATGCGCATTGAACAGCCAACGCTGCGTCACAGAAGTGTTGAAAGCTGAACTTCTACCCTTCCTTCAGACGATTCCGGAGCCGTCTTCCAACAAGACGGTGCCCGACCCCATGTTGTTCGTACTATCCAAGATGTATTCTGTGCGCATCAAGTCGCTCGTCTGCCCAGGCCTGCTCACTCGCCAGATTCGTGGCTTATAGAGAACGTCTGGGTGTCATCTTGCAGCGACTGGCTTGCGTGGCCTCGCGGTCTGTCACAACCAATGAATTGTAGATGCATGTAGAAGAAGAATGGAATGCAATGCCGCAGACGACCATCCAAACTCTGTTTCATTCAATCCCACGGTGTGTGGAGTCAGTTATCACCGCCCATTGTGGATTTACTTATTACTAATTTCTTGTCCTTCCTCACCATTAACCGGTATGTAAATGTGATAGTTTGCAGCTTAAACTATAACTAATCACTCCCATAAATTTCATTGTGATTGCGTGTTTCTTACTTGGCGTTGCAATATCTATTAACAGTAGTGTGTATCGTCGCGGAGACAACAAGACGTGCTCTGTGTTTCAATTTAGGCATCGTATTTCCTTTTTTGTTTGACAGGTAATGCAAATTCCGCTTTAGTGCCAAAAACACGCGCCCTTATAAATTACATGTACAAATACTAGTAAAGAATATAAAATACCTTAAATAAAAAATTGGATATTACAGAGACTGTTCCCCGAAGTAAATTTTATACACTTTTATTTTTTTTTCTTTCTTTACATTTCCTCTCCCTATGAAATCTTCTAGAGTCACGTTCTTTTGTATTACTTGTGCTTAAAACCCAAAGTGGCATATGAAGAACACTTTTACTGAACAAGAACACATGAATATGCTCTTAATAATAATGAGGAACATGTTAGAAAAAAAAATTTGGAGAGATCAGTAACACAATCATCTTCTTAATTTTTTTCTCAAGTTATAGAAGTGTGTCTAGGGAGACCTTTTGCGAAATGTTCTCTTATTTGAAAGCATGTTTCTGGTTACCGAAAGGAACGTTATTCGTAATCCAAGAGAAATAGCTATAATGAAGAAGAAGTGTTTGTTTTAGTAATCGCTTCGTGTTTCATGTATGTGGATGGTTTTCAGTAGCATGTTTTGGATGAAGACATTATCACCGTGTGCGTGTTACTCTTAATCGCCGGGTCTTGCGTTCTCATTTGACAAATAGTGTTTCGTTATTTCATTAAATTAGCCAGGAGTGTGGGAAAGGGGCTGTCGGGTTCACAGATCCAGTTGAATGCAGCTTCCTGCGTCCTTGCGTCTTACTCCTCCTTCTGCTCTCCTTGCTATTTTGTCTCGCTGACAATATTAGTGTTGGGGAGACGTGCCCGTCTTACTAAACACGGAAAACCATTAGGCCGCGCGAGAAAAGGGACGGGGGTGGGACAAGACAACCCTGATGACAATCAATACCTCGAGATTCCACGGGGCGACAAGACATCATCCCTTTGGACTTATCCTTCGCATAGTGAGGCGTCCTGGAAGAATCTTCGATGAGGCAACGTGATACGAATCGCAAACTTCGCACAACTTCGTGGCCAGCATATCTGACAGATGACTCCATGAGGTTTCGCAGGCAAAGCTACTAGGAAACTTCGAGCCGAAAATACTTTCAGCGCAAAAGTAGGAAATTATGACAGGAAAAAAGATGTCTGTGCTCCCTTAGGCGAAGTACCTCATGTTTTTGCCTAATAGCTGAAAGCGTGTGTCTTCCATTAAAAAAACTAACTCATATTATTACAATTATCATGAATAACTAGTGCTGAGAAAGAAAAAAAATGACTCTACGAAATACTTGCTTCTTTTATTAATAAACGCTGTATTCGAGACTCTCCAAAGAAAGTTTTCAAATTCGAATGCTTACTTTTACGGTATCAAATATTCAGAATTTAATTCTGTCTGTATAAAATCTTAGATCATATGGAGATATAAGAAATTTCCGATATTACCCACCCAAACCTTCAGATCAAAGTTATGTAGAAAAGAAAATTTCGACTTTTTCGGAGCGAAAAAGTTTGCTTTCTCCGTATTTCCGTTGCGACATTACTACTGTGTTCAAGCACGTTGAGAACCATGCAGCCTTATATACTGCAGATATTCTCTTCAGTTCATAGCGGAATTTCTGGAACATATTTAAAATATATCAATAGCTGTTCCTACTGCGATGAATATTTCAGTTTGCATAATATTGCATATTACAGGTATAAGTTTTGAAATTTAATAATATCAGACATTTTCTTTATAAGTAATGTAAAATCAAAATTTTCGATTGCGAGGTTAAAATGCTTATTGAACATTCTGCCTGGGAAAGTTCATATTACGCTTTTAATGTAATTTTGTTCTTTCTTAAATTATTTATTGGAAATATCATGTGAATTTTGAAGTTTTCAATCCCGAATCAAGCTATGTTAAAAATACATTTAGAACTGATCTCATTTATTGACATTGGAAAAGGACATAACGTGCACCATCACTCTCTCTAGCTTTCTTTATAACTCTCCTTTACGAATTATTTAGGTAAACATAGAGTACTAAGTTTCCTTTATTTTGTGCTTTTTATATCTTTTCTGGAATAAGAGCGAATGATTCAGTCTTGCAAACACATTAAACACATTACGCACGTGATGATAACGGTGCAATAAAATGCGCTTACATAAGTAATATATTCTTCTTCATGGTTTTTCAATTCTCTTTCTATTTTCATTATGGAACTATTTGCTCTTGCTGATTTACATATAGCGTGACACATCTCTTCTAGGCCTGTTTAATATTAAGGGACCATCAGACAATTTTGACTATCAGAGCTCATCTATACCCTTTTACTGAGTCTGTATTAGTAGCACATAATTTTGGGAATTAAAACTGGTTTTTGCTAGTAACACTAGCTTAGTGATGTATAGATATACTAGGTTTGCTCCAGTGTAGTCTTTTATAGCTAGTCGTTTATATAAATTCATTAATAGCAAGTGTCTTAACCACACAAAATTCGGTGAAGGTTTTGCTCTTCATTTAAGAAATATCTTTTAGAAAAGAAAATGAAGCTACAGCCTTTAGCAACATAGTGGAAAAGTGCAGAATTTTTCAAATTATATTCATGGATATTTTCAGTTTCTAATAGGGGGAACAGACATGTTTCTTCAATGTGACGACATCAAAATTAATTTAACTTTTAGCAGTTCATTTGACACTCTAGGTGTGGTAAAGTAGAATTTTCCAGATATCTGAGCAAGTTATATAAGCCACAATTCTAAAACAATTTGATATTATATCTGCAAATTATATCTAATGGCGCCAGCTCATACCCCTGTACGACTAGTATAAAAGTCCTGCTGCTTCACAGTGAAAAAATGCTGTCATCAATCCTTCTTCCTCATGCCGTCCACACAAATTAAAGGTATGTAAATATGAACATCATTCTCAACTGCGTGAACTACAAAACATACAATTGGCATTGATAACTGCCAATTTGCCAGGATGGAAAAATGTTATGTAAAGAAAGAACCGTTTGTTTAATGTGCGAATGGGATAGTCGCGAAAACGGTATCCACTACAAAAAGAAGAATTGGCCTCAGCACAAATGACTTATACCTGGAACGAAAAATGTACCTCTTAGACCACTGTAAAACCCCAATAAAATTTTGCTTGTACCTTTATATGTTAACTTGCGGCTCATTAAAAATTTCGTAATGGCATTGGACAGGAACCTATCATTATTTACGTACTTGTGTGAGTACTTCCCAGCTTCGCCTTTAGTCCATTGAAAGGTCAACTCTTCAAAGACCAGCAGTTTCATCTCTTCTTCAGCGCTGATGAGAAGGCAGCTTTAAATGCCTTCGGTCATGTTTCAGGTGCTTTTCTAGAAAATGTAGGTCAACAGTGTCAGGAAAACTTACGGAGGATCTCGTCGATTTGTATGAGACATTGGTTTGCAAAATGTCCCTGAAAATGCATTTCTTCCATTCACCCTTGGATTTTTCCGGCTGACAATTCCTGTTCATTCTTTAAGAATTTCCATTCATTGAATCTTAAATACGAGAATGTTGAATATTGGTTTTGAAGATGAAACGCAGCAGCGTCTGAGGGAACCGCAAGGTTACTTTTTTCGTAACATACAAGGAGGATTTTTTTATCTTCCACCAGATCGAATAACTGCAGTAATGCTAAGTTAGTAACCCCAAAAGTAATTTCAACAGAATGCATTCCAATGTCACTCAAAACTGACTACAAGAAAAACGCGCCTATGCTACGACGAACACTGCACAGCCATACCCGCTATCACCCCTAGTTTTGTTAACGTCCAGTTTCGCCATCAGCTAAGTTCCAATGGGCTGACTATACTATCAGATTTGCGAAATGAGTTTAAATGCCACTCTCCGGAGTAGGCAGGAACCAATGAAACTTATGTTACACAGCAAAGTTCCGGAACACGGGCCGGTAGGATTGAGAAACTAAAGAACAGCCATTGAATTAGAGAAACTTACATAGTACTAGTAGAACCAAAGTGATAACAATTGTTTCTTTGATTGCAAAGGTATTGTGCACTTTCAGTAGGCACCACGAACTCACAACGAACATTGCTGTAAAAACCAACTGAGACATGGCAGGATGGTCAGAGGCGCGTACCTCAAGCTAATCATCCAATTTGGGCACGGGCTCGATTTCCAGTGGTGTATTTGTCCCTCGGCGTTAGCCCTGGTTCTCCACTGGCAACAATAACTGAACAGTAGACACACTTGACCGTTTACAATTATGGATACTCATAGGGGTAGTTAAACCGTAGAATAAAAGCAATTTTTGAAGTATCTTTAGTTTCTGGTGAATCACAAACAGCAGAGCAGCTGAGCAATCAGTGAGCGGTAAACTAAATGTGGCAATATGCCTGCCCTCAAAACATCACCAGTGAAGATTTTCTGCTAAAAACGAAATCCCTTATGTGAGGCAAACTATATTCCACGATATGAAGGTTGGAATCTATGTAGGAATCTAATGACCTAGACAAGACTGCTTTGTTTGTTTACTCTTCGTTTCTGGATTCAATGACCACCATGATAAACTTTTAGTGCTATAAGCAGTCGCCCATTCCTAATTTAAGGACACTGGTTCCAAGGAAGAGAGAAGCTAGCACCATCAGACAAATGCGCCACAAATTCCTGACCCGGGACCAGAATCCGGGTCTGTCTCGAACGAACGGTCAGACACCAGCGCCTCTAATCCCTGGGTCGCCGTGGCGGTAGACCAAACTTTTTGGAGCTCTGTAACATGCCTGCACCGTAATGCAAAAGTAAGTTTCGTAATTCCGGTCTTCTCGGTTGTACAAAGTGCAGTTTTAATAAAATATATGTATATAACTTGGGCAATTTATTTCCTGGACGTAGGGATACCATCAAAGTATGCGATAGAATAAAATCTGTCATTTCTGTTGTCTTGAAGTATATTACAGTTCTTCATGTTAAAAACGATTTCCCAAAATCGTCCATGTTAGATGAGCATAGTTTATGTGTGTATGTTAAACACTAAAAACTGTATATTTAAATTACATTTATTCCTAGATACAATAGTGTTGTAACGCAATTCTCACTTTGCGAAAACACTGCGCTTGTTGTGTTCTTCAAATGCTTTTAAATATACGTCTAAATGGGACTGTTGTAACAATATCGTGCAAGTATTTTGCGGAGATCTGTCGGTATCTCCATGAAATTTAATTCATTTGAAAACTAAGAGCCAATAAAAGCTGTTAAAACCCGTACGACGCAAACCATGAAGTTACCCACTGGACAGGAAAGTAAATCTTGAACCGTTGGGCTAAATGATCGGAGGCTCGTTTCCAACTGCGTGCCAGACTTGACACTCCGAATTTTGTCTTTCCTTTCAAGAAATTTTAACAGTCGCAGTACTTAATTATATGGGAGGAATAAAGTGCAATGCTGAAGAAAACCTGATGGCGATTTCGTAATTTGTGTTTAAGATATTCTCACAGTACTTGATGAACAAATGTTTTCCGTTTTCAATGAGCCAACCATCTATCCGGAGGAATCTTTGATGGTTCGGTGGTTTCGACACTCTGCGATGGGCTTCTGAGCTGTGATTTCTCCGTGGTTTACAGTGTGGAAAAAATCATCTTGAAATACAATTTATTACAAAGATTATTGCAGTAAAAGCAGTTTTCTTTAATTGCCAGCAAGCACCGAGAACATCGTTTGTGCTGTTTTATGGACATTTTCTGCGAAAAGTAACAGCTCCAGACGTGTCGTTTTTTGGTAAATTTTAAGTACCCAATAAAACATAGTTGTATTTCCTCGTACTCATTCCGATTTCGGACGTCTCGTATTATCATGCTGAAACAGACTTTTGGGAAAGCATGCATGTAATATATTCATATTGGTCTGTTCTTAGATAATAACGTTTTATATTCTCTATTACTTCCCATAAAATTTATAATAGGCATTCTTTATGAGCTTGAAGGCGGAGGCATAACTTCTTGCCCTGGATCATTCAGTTACACAATAAGGACATAAAATCCCAGTTCTCCGCATTGAGCTTTCTTTGAAACACGCATGTCCTGTGGTTAGAAGAAAGTGTCGTCTTTCAACCGTAAAACTTTCATTTGTTTCTGTATTGTCATTTTGTTTTTGGATGAGTAGATTTGTTACTTTAGTGCCCAATTTTTAAGCTTTCGTCACTCTGTTAAAATTATATCACCCATTTTGTTTACTTTCGTTAAAGGATTTCTGCTGCACTGAAGCGATTTTATACTCCAAGTGCAGTAGTTTTACGACTGTGTTGTAGGCACATATAATATTTCATTGTTTATGAATAAACTGTTAATAAAATGGTGGAGTTCATTCTCCGTTTGGAGATAATAAGACTTTTTATGAAGATTCTTTGTAGATCCTTAATTGAAAGTAATTCATTACAATTTACTTGTAAAAAATACTTAAATCTTAATGGTAGCATACCGTTTTAACACATATCTATGAATATGTTCATCTACCAACAAATCACATCAACCTTTTTATTATTTGTTGTAAAGGTTACTGGTTTGACTTAGGTCAGTGATGCTAACATATTATGAAAAGTTAAAAAGCCTTTAAGTAAATTTTGTACGTGTTAAAGCAGAGATTAGCGAAATTTTTCTAGAAGCATTTTAAATCACAATATACGTTAAATATTTGTGTTAGAGTTAGGAGATCTTATGTTAGAACTAGCGAAATTGGCAAGTACACATGCATGCCTCAGAAAACTTGAAAATTACATTGTCTTGGAATGGGAATTGGACCCTCAGCTTTCGATTTGCGTTCAGGTATGTTAGCGTTACACCACCAAGAACGAAGAATCTTCAATCAACTGAGGATGTGTTTCAAGACTTACATGAAACGTCCCGCTGTGCGCAATTCGAGGCATACACCGTAAAAAAGAGTGGTGTAAATTCACGGAAAATTCCTGAAACTAACGTGCAGCAAAGTTGCCGGTAGGCATCAGTCTTTTTCAGAAATTTACGTTTTTAAAAGTGCCCGTTTATTTTAACTTCCGTATTTTCACAGATTTTCCGTACACCGAAATTCCGTTTATTTCAGAAAAGTTCATTTCATGTTTTTCCGTATTTAAACGGAATTCCGCAAAATCAACATCGCTGCATTTTTCAGCCCTTAACCCACATAATCCTTCAGCTGAGTGAAGGATCGAACTCCCAATATTTGAGCTGGCTCAATAGGTAACTCGCTAACGCTCGGCGCTCAGCTTCATATACATCGTAAAACGAATTACACGAAGACGAAATTTTGTTTTTTTGTCATTAATGTGAGTGATTTGGTGATTTTATTTTCTGTTTATTTTTCTGAATAGGTTTGTAATATTTTTTTCCGCAGGAAGACATTTCACAAATTAAGCATTTTTCATTCTGATTTTTCGAAGCAACAAAATGATTTGCATCTTGATTTTTTTAAACTGATAATGACTTACAGTCATCTTTAAAAAAGGTGAAATGTACCTTTTTATAGTATTATTTCACAAAAAAAAACTAAATATAAAATTTACCCTTGATAGCTATAATAGCTTCAGTCTTAAATTGTCCAAAGACTGATACACAGACATCGTATACTCATCTGAACAATAAGTACCCGGTTTCTTAACACAATATATAATAAGTAGCTGGTGCACCAAATAAGGGAAAGGAGAAGAAATATCCTGTGCCACAATAAACAAAATTCATGCGATATGCTATCCACAATATCCGATCTCGCTACGGAACTTCAAAATTCGACAGACGATTGAAATTTAAAGGTTAATCAAACCTCAAGTATTCTCAACAATCGCTCCTATTACCGATAATTTCTCGTCATACGGGTACCGACAAAGTAAGAACGGCGATTCTCCGTTATTATACCAAAGGAATTGCGGAAAGGTTTCTGAAAATCCAGAATTTTTTGTTAACACATCTCTAAAACGTTAATTTGCCGTCAATATAAGAAAGAAACTGCGGAAAAGTTTCAAAAAATTCAGAATTTTCCCGCAGTACGAAAATTCCATGAAATTCAGGTTTCTTTCCGTCATTTCACGGAAAAGGTTGTATCAGAAATATGCTTCGTTAATTCACGAAAGCAATGACCGGAAGGTGCCCGCGAAATTCAGAATTTGTTTTTTACAGTGTGTATGATCTTTCATCTTAGCAGCACTCGAGCAGAAAACAAGTCCCTTGAAGAAGTAATTCTCCAGAAATAAATGATAGTCAAATAAAAGTGCAGACAGACTTTATTAATAAACAATAAGATAAACTAATACTTCCATTTATTATACCTGCACATTTATTTCATTATCATTTATTTCTGAAGAGTTATTTCTTCAGGGGACTCGCCTTTTGCTCACGTGCTGCAAAGATGAAGGATCATATATGCTTCGATTGCGCATGATGGAGAGTTTCATCTGAGTATTGAAACACATCCTCAGTTGCTTAGAGAATATTCGTTCTTGGTGATGTAACGGTAGCATACCTGAACGTAAATCAGAAGCTGCGGGTTCAATTTCCCTTCCAGGACGTTGTAAGTTTCAGGTTTTCTGAGGCATACACGTGTATTTTCCTGATTATTTTGGCATCCATCTGCCTGCACATATACACTATACGGAGAAGAGTCACCGGACACCTAGAAGAGAAACACACCATAGAATTTATTGACATACACTAGTATAGTGTCGGTCCACCTTTGGCCTTAATAAATGCACTGACCCATCGAGACATGCTTTCGACAAGGTTTTGGAACACAGCGATAGGTATGCGCCTCCCTTCAGTACATAATGCTGCCGCTAACTGTTGCTTAGTAGGAGGCCTTGGTTCCAAACTTCTTATGCAGCGTTCTAATTCATTCCATAGGCACTCTATGGGATTAAGATCAGGGCTCTGTGCTGGCCAGTCCACACGCGATACGGAATTATCGTCAAACCACGCCGCAACATTCCTTGCTTTATTGCTGGGTGTATTATCCTGCTGGTACCAACAAAGCTCGGTTTCATAGAATTGCTGCAGAGTTGGTAGGGCATAATTGTCCAGAATATCAAGGTAGACGTGATGGTTAACAGGTCTGTCCACGATAACCAATGGGCCGGGACCATAGCACGAAAAACACCCTCACACGAGTACACTGCCAGCTCCAACCTTGACCGTAGGAATAGTACACTGTGGTCAATAGCGTTCGCCTGGCTACCGCCGTACCCACACACGACCATCAAACTGATGGATCGTGTATCTGGATTCATCAGTTCATAGGACCCGTTTCCATTGATCTACGGTCTACAATAGATGTTCTTTACAGCATGCTAAATGATGAGTAGCATTCCGAGTGCAGATGAAAGGTTTATGAGCATCCGCACGACCACGATAATCCATGGAATGAAAATCTCTACGAATGGTACGTGTACATACCAAGGTTCCAGCATTTTTACTCACCTGTACACTGAGGTCTTGTGCAGTACTCCGTCGATTAACTGTAACGACTCTCCTGTGGCTTCGACGCCCTCTATCACTGATTTTCTTTGGTCTCCCAGTACGTTTTGCTGCTTCAGGCACGCCACGTGTCTTCCACTTATTCAGTACATCCAAAACAGTTGACTTGAGTATGTTTAAACGCCTCTCGGTTTCTCTTATAGACAAACCACTGATATAACACCCAACAATCTTTCCTTTCTCAAAGTCAGTTCTCTCCCGCCGGGACATTTTCACCCAAATTCACAGTGCGATATGATCGCGGTCAGCTGCAGGCTTGTTTTTATACCGTTTGCAGCTGTACCGCGAATATTAACAAAGCAGCGGATCCGTTCATTTGCTTTTGAAGGGGTGTCCAGTGACTTGTCAATATAGTGTTTTTGATTATCACTAGCGAAACAGTTTGAAATCTTGATTTTTTAGTAAAAACGACTGTTGAGTTTTACACGAAATCTCACAACTGGCATCAACAAAAGTCCACGTAAGTTCATAAAGTCTGGAACATAGTTTCAATTGATGTCTCATTTAAAAAAAAGAAAAGGAGAAGGAAAATAAAATCTTTAAAATTCGGTATCGAGAATTTTCTAATGTTTTCTTCACATATTTTTAGTATGAGGGTAGTTTTGACTTCTAAGAAAATTCTATGTAAATTTTAGAATTTAATTTCAAAGATAGAAATGATTTATGGAGCAACTAAGAAAATACAGCAATTTTATTATTATATAATTTCTTTTATTAATAGGAGTCAATTGAATTCATATATTATCTTTTGAGATTCATTAATATATTTTAAAACTGATAAAAAAAAACAGATATGAGTAAACTTACTTGGAGATTCTTAATATTTTAAGGCATGAAGTACCTAAATTCAGAATTAAAAAGAGCTATATTTTCTTCATTATGCTATTTCTTTTTGAACTGGCAAATGTTTTACATACCGCCCCACTTGACAGGCATATCATTTAAATCCACCATATTTTTCGGCGTATAAGGCGAAACGTTTTCTTCAGAAGTCCGGACCATGACATATATACCACATCGACTTGTCTGTTGAAATTCATCCATGAGGAAACAAGAAAGATGACACCGAATTTTCGGGTGTAATGAGTACGTCTTTTGAATCCGTTCTAACGCAAATTAAATTTATCAAACCTAATCAAAATTAATAGAACCAGTACGGAAAACACTAGTATCTGACCGAAGAAAGAAGTTTTTCAATCGGGCTTTTAATCTCCCAGATACTGCTGTAAACGGAATCGTGATCTTACGCCCGTGGTTGCAGACTTGTGCGTTAAGAAAAATTTAAAATTATATGAGAAACATTTCGTAGCGAAAATGCTCTCCAATAAAGAAATAATTTTCCAAATCGGACTCTTAGAAGCAGAGACATCGACAAATAAAAGACATGCATCTACGCCCTTGGCGGGAAAAACATGTATTATTTTAAGAAGAAAGTATTCTGCTTCGATTGCCAGCTACGGGTCCCTAGTGGCACTTGCTTGAAGGCGCGCAATTCACGGCGATGCTGCAGGGCATCAATTGCTACCACCAACGGACCGCTAGCGTGCTGTAAGCGACAGATTTCAGCCAGCAGAGACTCATCACTGCCAGCTGCGGCCAGCAGTTTCCATTAAGCACTTGTGTTTTTGCTGAGTAGTAATAAAATCATGAATGAGATCTGCACTGAGCAAAACGTTTACTTAACGTGAAAATTAAAGTAATTGGAAAAGTTTGAAATTTCATCTGTTACATTTGTTTCTCTGTTTACACGTGATATCAGAAATATGAACCAACTGCTGCCTGCTTTGTGTGTTTTTTAGATATCAGCTAGTATTTTGTTTCTTCAACTTCCTCTAATGCAGTAGTTGATATGTTTTTAAATGCAAAATAAGCTATAAGATTTTCTAAACTTTCAAGTCCATTTGAAATTGTTTTCTTTCCTTTTCTATGGTGATTTCTTCTTCACCGCTTGACTAAGCATCATTGTTGCCTTGAATGCACTCCATTATATCCACATCTGTGAATTCCCCCTCAAAGGCCACTAAAGAAGAAGGAATTCTCATTAATTTTAGACGATGTGGGGAATGAACATCACACGCATTTTCCCAAGAACCCAACGGTCAGAAGATTCATTTTACTTTCGGGCTCCAGTATAGCGTAAAAGCCATTTGCCGGTGGCAAAAAATTCCGTATTCTTCTGCTCCGGAGCCAAATGCTGTCTCAAGTAAGTTACACCGACGAGGTTTGTCGTTGCTTTAGTATGATAACTTTGGCCCTTTCCAGGCTGATCCGTCAGCAGATAAAGTTTCTCTCGAATCCCACCTTCACTTCCATTCAATTTCTAAGCAGCTGCAGGAACACGGGCAAAGAGAACTGGACTTGATATTCGTTCACAAGTGGCGGGGGGGAGCTGAACATAATAGTTGCTCACTTGGGGAAAAAAATCTACTGGCCATCGTTGGCTACTGTATTAAAAAGTTACTAGCCACTAAAGAATATCTGGTCGCCATTTTGCCACTGGCTACCGACATTCGCAAGGTCTGCTACGGTCTACCACCTTTTTCAATCGTTACACAACGCCTTCGCTCTCCAAACCTTCGATGATGTGGACGATGTGAAAATGGCATTCATGACTTTTTTGACTGTCGAACACAGAAGTTTTTCCGGCGAGGGATTCATCTACACATAGACAGATGGCAAGAGGTCATGCACAAAAATGGCAATTATGTGAAATCCGAAGTACGTTATTTGTTTTGTTCTCCTCCTTTCTTTGTAGCCTACAAAACTTATGCACACACCTAATAGAGACACAGCTTCCATATCTTTCTGAGATTCAAACCATTGCCCAACTTAAATGTTTATCCAGAAAACCACGCCGCTTATTTCACGACCACCGAGGCAACTGTAAATTTTCAAAACAATCAGAAGTTTTTAGTTCTTTAGAACATTTCGATGTACGTGTAAAATCTATTCCATAATATACACTGACGGAAAAAAATCCCAACACCAAGAAGGGGTTGTGTTAGATAAACGACAGTTGGTAGGCGGTGAGAGTACATCTGTAAGATGACGTCTATGCAAATTTCGCACTAAGCGCATAAGTGTGGCGCAAGTAGCGCCCCTCGGAACATGCAAAGCAGGTTTACTTTAAATACGCGCTGTAACGTTCGTGAGCGTTAGTTATCGTTGAGATTCGACGTAGTGTGTTGATGTTAGTCAAGAATGCCTTTAAGAAGACGAAGAAGCCATTATCAACAGCTCACGGAGTTTGAACGAGGTCGTGTAATAGGGCTACGAGAAGGTGGATTTTCTTTCCGCAATATTGCAGAACGACTTGGCAGGAATGTAGCCACTGTGCATGATTGTTGGCAGCGGTGATCAAAGGAAGGTACTGCCTCAAGAAGACCGGGTTCCGGCCGGCCACGTGGCACTACTGAGAGGGAAGACCGCCGTGTACGGCGTATGGCCGTGGCGCATCGTACCGCGTCTGCGACAGCAATTCGAGCTTCAGTTATCACCACAGTGACACAACGAACTGTTACAAATCGGTTACTTGAAGGACAGCTCCGAGCCAGACGCCCTGTAGCGTGCATTCCGCTTACTCCAAACCACTGCCGTTTGCGACGTCAGTGGTGTGAAGCTAGAGCTCATTGGATGACGGAGTGGAGATCTGTTGTGTTTTCTGATGAAAGCCGGTTCTGCATGGGTGCCAGTGATGGCCGTGTGTTGGTTAGAAGAAGGCCAGGTGAGCGCCTGCAACCAACCTGTCTGCGGCCGAGACACACTGGACCTACACCTGGAGTTATGGTCTGGGGAGAAATTTCCTATGACAGCAGGAGCACTCTCGTGGTTATCCCATGCACCCTGACGGCACAGTTGTACGTCGGTCTGGTGATTCAACCTGTTGTGCTGCCATTCATGAACAGCATTCCACGGGGTGTTTTCCAACAGGATAATGCTCGCCCGCATACCGCTGTTGTAACCCAACATGCTCTACAGAGTGTCGACATGTTGCCGTGGCCTGCTAGATCACCAGATCTTTCACCAATCGAGCACGTATGGGACATCATTGGACGACAACTCCAGCGTCACACCCAACCAGCATTAACCGTCCCTGTATTGACCGACCAAGTGCAACAGGCATGGAACTCCATCCCACAAACTGACATCCAGCACCTGTACGACACAATGCATGAACGTTTGCGTGCTTGCATTCAACATTCTAGCGGTTGCACCGGTTATTAATGTACCAGCATTTCACATTTAAAATGGCTCTTCTCGCGCTTACATTAAGCTTTGATCTTGAAACCTTAATCGATTAAATATGTTACCTATACAAATGTATTGCCGCCATTTCATTCTTCTACAACTATTTTTTCGTGGTGTTGGGATTTTTTTCCGTCAGTGTATTTACATATTTGTAGTTACCAGAAAGGTTTGTGATCGGGTTAAAAAATTATTGGAAACACGAGTCTTCTCCAGGCACTACATATTCGAGATTCATCTACGACAAATTTAGTTCTACACTTTACTTAATCCCCGTACAATTTTAATTCCTACAATTTCATGCTACATTGGCACTACATAACATTCGCATGGCAGAATATCTAGTCCTTATGAGACTAAAGCTTAATCACGGTTCTGGATTAAAATGAGCATTATTCATTGTTTGTGACTACAGTGCGTCAATAAAACATTTTGTTTGTTACCTTAAGCACCAAAAAGCTTCTGCTCTCTGCGTCTTTCGAGCAAGAAATGCGATCTGCATTCTTGCAGATACACAGATCAGATTTACGCAGGGTGTCGTTGTCCGCGAAGTAATCCTTCGAATCTCCGAGAACGAGATTAAATAATCTCGTCCACAGTATTTTGAATTATCTCCTTCCGCCTGATTGCGCAAGGGAGGTGAATCTGGACTTGTCATTATCTGTTGTTAATGAAGGCAATTAATCCAGGACGCGAGCGCGCGAAGGTGGGACGTCTCTCCCCTACGTTGACAACTCTCAGTGATCGAGTGAGGAGAGAGGGACCTTTCTCTCCTCCCTCCTTCCGGACGCACCAGGTGGCTGGAGAGAACTCTCTTGGCCGAATAATTAAGGTGATGACCAAGGTGGATTAACCCTTGTTTGGCGATAAATCATGTTCGTGAGGAATGTGCCTCCAGTTAATGGCCACATCATGTGAGAGTCCTGGGATATATGTGTTTGCGCAACTCTTCGAGCTGCAGATTAATCCTTATCGGTGTAGTGAAGCGTTATAAATCTTTGGTGTCGCTTCTGTCTCAAATGGTTGCGTGTACACTGTATCTCGCGAGAGGCTGTATCGGTTATTGCGCTTTACGAGGTACTCGATATTATGCCTTTGTTCGGAGAACTTGTGACTGGAAACAGACGTCCATTTTTACGTCGAGTCCTTACACCACTATTTTCTCCTCTTTCTCGCTTGTAACTTCTTGGGGAGAAATTTCTTGCAAATGCATGTGCTTCGAGAAATACTTATATGCATCAAGGCGTTATTTTAAATCCACTGGGAGGATGCGATTCTTTTATTCCTATTGCTGTGTTGTTTTGGAACACCATTATTTTAAAAATACGCGCCTTATAGCGTAGGGTGCTCTCATATCTATATTCAGGGCTTTTTTTAATGGGAAACGCGCTGGAACGGCGTTCTTTTTAACACATTATTTTCTTTGGTTTTAAGGTTTAGAATAGTTATTTAATTATAATAACGTAATATATGCTAAGTACTATGAAACTACTACAGATTACTAGTCATTTTTCATATAATAAATTAAAATAATGTGAACCCTATGACGTACTACAGAGGTAAAGCACGTGTCAAGACGACAAATCCACAGCGATACATTCCATCGGTGCAGCTTAGTTAGGAGCGCAATGCACTCCGGAGTGAGGGGGCGCGATTTTGATCACGGGGAAATTTGTGTTTTTACAACATGTAAAATATGTTTTTGCAGTTTGTGTGATACAACAACGTAAGGCTTAAAGAACAGTGTTCAAAAATTGAGCTCCTTTTTATTTATTGACCCCCCCCCCCCCAATTTTTCAAACAAAATTATGTCTAAGAGTTCGTACACGTATCTGGGTGCCCCTGCGTTCATTTGCGTGGTCAATTGATGCAATGGTGCGCATCGATTGCCATGTACCATTAGACGGAGGCGAAGTTCTGCTCTGGGGTCGATGGCCTTTGGGGCTCCACAGTTATGACGTCAGGTGGTACTCGGTGTGCCAGCGGTCCATTCTTGGTACACCCTTATAACGAAGTAAATTTCTCCGTCATTTTTGGTCTACGCCGGGATTCGAACCCGAGGCCGCTTATTCCGGAACAAGTCGCTCTACCAACTGAGCTACGCAGACGATTATTCTGATTCCTATCTGCCTTTATGTCGTGTGCGTCTTGCTGGCAGGTACATCACATCCCCCCCCGAAAGAGGGCCGGGGGCATGGCCCGCGGGTCAGCCGTGACCATGAATCGTTGCAGGCAGCCATCCACTGTAGAACGTGCACTGGAGAACTCCAAGTCAACCTGCTGTGTGGAATGCAACATCACACATTTTTTTTTTTTTCGAAGCGCTGGAGAAGGAATTCTCTGATTTTTCCTGTCTCGCGGTGTGGAAATAACATCACACCAATGCGAGATTTTGAACGGCCGGGTCATCCGGATAGTTCGGGCGCCATTATAACGAAGTATTAGCTTAGTACAAGCATATAATTCAGTAGCAGAAGCATTATAAAACATTACTAGCTTAGTTAAAAGCTTTATTCATTATACCCTTACTACATCACCTTCCGAGCAGCCTAAGAAGTCTGCTGTTTCTGAAATGCTTGCACCCTTGGTGTGCTAGCCGATGATCATTCCTTTTTGAATGTCCGTCAAATCCCTACCTGTACCTATTGTGCTTACGTGACGTACTGTGGCTCATCTGTCCTGGCCGGCCCCTTATATGCCTGTGTGGTCGACCTTGTCACGTGTACTCTGTAATGAGCCTGGGCGGGTGCACATTCATTCCCGGCGTGGTCATATTATTCTGTCAAACTGACATACGTCGCTACCTTTACCTGAGATTTTTTCCCATTATTGGTTTCCAATGCGAAGAGACCTGCTCTATTTTTAGGCATTGCCACTTTCAGTACAATATGACTGTACGTGATACTTTTGCTTTGCGTATTGCTCTCGGGGGTGTATATAATAAATTGTCTATTGAGTGTAGAATAGACGTTGATCTAGAAGCTGTAAGCGTAAGTCCGTCCTTGAATTTTTCGTGGCACTGAAAAGCGCAGTTGCCAAACACTCATAATATGTGCAGTTACCAAGCATTCCATTAACACTTATGCGAGCTTTTCTCTTCATTCACGTGCATCAGAACACTTTGAGTTATGTTCTTCTGTTCAGGTGCTTACTAAACTTCATCATTCCGACATTCTTTTGAATTTCAGTTCTCCATCTCATATCTGGTATTCTCATGGGCTTTCCTTGCTATCCAATTTAGTATTTCATTGGCCCAACATTAGTAGTCAGTTCTAGCAAAATGAAACCCTCATTTTTACTTGAAGTGAAGATCCCCATTTCTACTCGATAATATTCATTTTGATCATGATGTCACGCACTCTCGTCATTTTCCTGATCCATGAGATCATTTTCCAGTCTTTCTTGGTTCCACCAAACACGCATCTTTCCATGCATCTTTGAGATGTTCGCAGCCCCTGTAAGACATTTTAAATTCAGGTTCACGTCCATTACCCATAAGAATTAGAAGAATACATTTTTATTAAACACTTTTAAGACATAATAGAACAGTGTACTGTTTCTTACAAATGCACTCCAGGCAAGTTTTATGTGCCTACTAATTTCTTTTTGCATGTTTTCCTTGTTTGATATTAATGTCCAACACAGATGTAGGCATTAATTACTTCAAAATTTGCACTATCAAAATCTCAACATTGTTTTCTTCTTAAATCTTTGTAAACCAGTTTTGATTCCTCTAATTGCATCTCCATTATCTCTCCTCTTTACTCTTATCATCAAGTTTCTGGGTCATACTGTGAATCCCTGACAATATGTGCATAAAATTGAGGAGGTGCTTGTTAGCAAAATGAATGAGCGTTAAATTATCTTCACTAATAATTATCCATTCACCTTCCTAGTTCTCTGATTAAAATTTAAATAGTTTATCGGGAAAAGGTCTTAAAAGTTAAAACAGTTTTAATAATGCTTCACTTTTAAAATTTTTAAACCTAAAAAACTTTGAAGTTAAAAGGACTAACAGTATAAAAAAGTCTTTACTTGGCACAAACGTAGAAACTCGGCATCACCACAAATTGCACAACATCTGTGCAATCTTCAGGCACTCACAATGCATTTCGGTAACATGTCGTACCGTTATCAAGCTGTTATGCTAAAGTTTCGTCGACGGACAGGGTATATATACCTGGAAACTGCCAATCAGCGGCTATCATGCTGCAGTCTATGTCAGTCACTGGAATACGTGCTACACTCTCGCAATCAAGAATTCCGTTGTCGAACTGCTGCAGACTGACATGCAATGGTTCTCAGACTGACATGGTTATCAACAATGGTTTATTTCTGCCACATCTAGATGGCGTAAGTTTGTGTTTGAATTTGACAAGACATTTCCGCTATTCGGAGTTAGATTGGGCAAACCTTTTTGCATCAGATAACTTTTTCCTGTTTTATTTTTGTCTTTTAAAATCTCCCATAAGTATCTAAGGCAGGGAAGGGTTGCGCACCTTTAATCTAAACTTAAATCGGCTGATTCAGGAGGGATTGCAACTAGTACTGCAAACACAGATGAAACGTCGAAGTTTTACCTGAATTTTATGTTGTGATATTCCAGAAATCCTTGCTGTTTCTTGTATTCTCCAAACATTATGTAGAACAAGTGCTAGAGTTTGAGAAAAAATGTTCTCTCATTCCCTGTTCCGAAAATGAATGCCCGTAATGTGCAAAGCTACTCCTATGCAACCACACAAAAGATATCCGTCCTTCCGAGTGTGAAAACTTCCTTTGATTTGTACTGCATGGTGTCATACCTAACACTTACTCCCATTAAAAAGTAGAACTTTATAACCCATTTATTCCTTTATATCCAGTTCAGGAATTAAACTCCCGTGTTACAGAAACATTGAATGTATACCCTTTATTCCATAATCTCAAGAACGTTTGGAATAATGGAATGATACATGGAAATGCTGACACATTCGCAGTAGATCTTTATCAAAGTACTGTATTGTATACATTTATCCCATTTTCGAGCAATTTAATCACTTCTAAATAAATCAGAAGCTCATTATCTGAAGCGTTTTATGACATCTCGGCAGCTCAACGTTTTATGGAAGTAATGCTGTGGTCAAAGTCACTTTACTTTGAATCACTTGAAGAGGCAAATGACTAAGAAAAACTGTAACTGCTCATTGAATAAGGTTTAACCTTCGCCTCGTGCACTTGCAGGTCACCTATTTCCATCCTCGATTTTACCGGGACTGCCGATCAGCATTCTCTTGAGCAACCCAATATTGGTCCACGACTCATTGGACTACCAGAGTATTCCTAACACTGTGGAAGCAATTCTAATGTGATCTAGATTTGTATTATTATGAGAGTTATAAAAAGAGGGGTAATTGAGTTTTTACCCAAAATATACTGGTCACTAGCTTGAATTCCTTCAAGTATCATATAATATAAGTACACTATTTACCAACAAGTAATTTGACACCAGTGATAGCAAAGGAAAACAAAGTTTATCCACCTTCAATAGTTGGTGGTGCCTCCACGAGCGGTGATTACAGCTGCGACCCTCCGGGGCATACTCTCAACCAGGCGTTGTACGACGGCTAACGGTATTTTCTTCCACTCGGCTTGGAGGAGACAGGTCAGTTCCTTCACCGATTTCGGACGGTGGGGGCACCCCTTAAGTCGACGCTCCAACTCGTCCCAGAGGTGCTCGACAGGGTTAAGGTCCGGGCTCTGCGCAGGCCAGTCCATTCGAGTAACCCCATTGTCACCTTACCAAGCCATGATGGACCTCGCAACATGACAGGTGGCATTGTCATCCTGAAAGTAACATGGGACCACCCCGTAAAACTGCTACAACGTAGGAAGCGCATGGTCATCCAAAATGGTGCAGTAGGTCTCGGCGTTGAGTCTACCAGAAATTGCGACCAAGGGTCCCGTGCCATACCAGGAGAAACACCCCCATAGCATAATTCCACCGCCGCCGAACTTCACAGTTGGTACAATATATTCCGGCAGGAGGCGTTCTCCAGGCAGACGCCAAAACCAGACCCTGCCATCCGAAAGGTAGAGGGTTAACCTTGGTTCGTTGCTCCAGAAAGAACCTGTTTCCACTGTTCAACGGTCCACTGTCGACGTTCTTTGCACCACTTTAGCCGAGCAGAACTTCTGGAATTGGTGATCAAAGGCTTGTGGGCGGCAGCACGCCCATGATAACCAAGCAGATGGGCTTCCTTACGGATGGTATTCATCGAAAGAACACTCCCGAATGCCTGTTGAAACTCCTCGCGGATGTGGCCCATCGATTTGGTGCGGTTCTTCCGAATTTCTCTGGCCAGCACCCGTCGGTCTCTAACTCTCAGTTTTGTGGGTCTGCCGGGTCGGGGCACATTCCGACAGTCACCTCTCATCTTCCACTTGCCAATCACGTATGCCACTGTTGATTTTTGGTACTTCAACTTGCTGGATATGTCACATATGGATCGGCCATTTCTGTGATACCCGACGATTACACCTTTCTCGAAATCAGAGAGCTCCGAATTGTGTGGCATCTTGCATGCGACTGGGCGCGTTTTTGTTTCCCACACGATATTTAACGGCTGCGGCCGTGACGTGCATCAGGACCGCAGATATTGTCGATTGCAGGGTTGTCCAATTACTTGTTGGTAGATAGTGTAGCTGTTAACTCTAAGCAAAAATGTAAGTGGAAACTAGTGTATTTATAAACAAAGAGGATAATCACATGAACGCTTATCTCTATTGTTAACATTCCACAAACAAATGCAAAATCGCATCGCAGTATGGTTATTTGTACATGACATGATTACTTAAGACTTGAAATCGCTTAATGGGTCGGTAAGTATTATTCCACGGCTCATTAAGTGATCTTCATTAAATATTGGTCCATAACTCATTAAGTGATCACTTAGTGAGTCGTGGACCAATGTTCTCAATCTTAAGTGTTCACGGAACTCCAAAGAAGCTGTAGAACTTTCTGCGCAAAACCCTTACTGTCAATATCTCACCACCTCCAAAGTTGGGTAATTAGGTTTTGGTACCTTAACGAAAAACATTTCTCTATATTTATTTAAACATTTTAGTAAATAAAAAATTCAACGCAATTAATAAATTTAAAACAAATAAAAATGGTACATATCATGATTACCAGAAAGAATTTTTTAAAGAATAGCTCTTAACATTGCAAATAAAACTGTCCTTCTGGTTTTCTCTCTCCATTAAATTGAGCATGTAACTAATGAGATGGATATGTTATATATAATTTAAAACTACACATTTGTGATGTTGATTTAGATTAAATTATCAACGTTTATTCACAATTAAATATTTTATTAACACCGACTATGGTTTCGCAGAGCGTTTGGCTCGACATCATCAGGACGAATGGAGCGTAAACATTCAAATCATTGTGACATCCTCAGGGTTCTGACGGTCACGTATTTTGATGAGTTTTTTCCACGCGCTTGAAAGAAATAGCGTAGACGCAATGTCGTTGGCAAGTCGCGAAGAATTCCGGTATATGTGGAAAGCTTCTATTATATTAAGCTTGATAGTAAATCAGGTTTATCGATACGTTGTGTTTGCAAACAAAAAAAATATGGTTATTTTCTTGACAATGTTGGGCTATTGATAACTTCTTCAGTTTAGTTCAACCAGGAAATTTTAAGAACAGAAAATTTGAATCACCCTTCGGTTTTTCTCTAGTCGACGTCAAACTGTTGTTTCGTCATATAGCAGTGGGTTTGCCATCCCAATAGAAATAGTTAGTTTCCACGTTCCAATCTGCGTCACGATAAAAATAAATAACAATAAAAATTACATCGAACCTAGATATTACTAAGAGCATCAATCTTTATTCGTGTTAAGAGTGGTTTCCCGTCAGTATACACGCTGGTGTGCAAAAATTAAGGACGAAGAGGAGAAATAAGCATAACAGCGGAACGAGCAATATGTAGCATATATGTAGCATGACGTAGGGGTGTGTGTGTCGGAAGGGTATAAAGCACACGGGCGGTGTACGCTCAGCAATTCGGTGAAAGCTATTGCACGCTGTGCATCGGTTTGAACGACATCGAGTTGCTGCCAACGTGTGATATGGCCAACAGGCAATCCAGTAGACGACATCTGGATGACTTTACCTGAGGTCGCGTCATTGAGAAGTTGGAAGAAGGTCGAAGTGTGACTAGTGTGGCCGAGGAGTTCGGGATCGCTCACAGCATCGTTTTACGAGCTTGGAGAGCATTTCAAACGACAGGAACAGCTGTCCGAGGGTTTAGCAGTGGTCGTCTACGAGCAACCACGGCGGCGGACGACCGGTATACTGTCCTATGGGCGAGAAGAGACGGACGGCAGACAGCGGGAGAAATAGCAAGGCACATGCAACAGATAACTAGACTTCTGTTATAGCGTTTTACCGTGGCCAGGAGGCTACACAAAGGTGGTCAATTTGCACGACGACCAGTACGGTGTGTGCCATTAACACCTGTTCATCGGAGACGGCGGTTTCTGTGGTGCCAGGAACACAAGAACTGGACACATCTGCAATAGGGTCGAGTGTTCTTTACGGATGAGAGCCGATGTAGTCTGACGAGCGATTCTGGACATATACACATATGGAGAGAGCAGGGAACACGCAATCACACCTCGAACATCATCGAAAGGGACCGGTTTGGAGGTGGCGGAGTTCTCGTTTGGGGCGGTATCATGCTTGGTACCTGTACTAACCTCCACATCTTCCAAGGAGGTTCAGTAACTGGTGTCCGCTATTGTACCAAGGTTCTCTTGCCTTACGTGCGTCTGTTTAGAGGTGCTGTGGGTCCTGAGTTCATCTTCATTGACGGCAACGCTACACCTCATCGTACAGTGGCTGTCGCAGAGCTGTTGGAGAGTAAAGCTATTCAACGCATGGATTGGCCCGCAAGGTCTCCGGACCTAAATCCAATCGAACACGTGTGGGACCTTCTCGGGAGACGCTTGGCAGCACGTCACCAGCCGACAGCAACGATTCCGCAGCTGCGATTGGCGCTCAACAGCTCCTTGACAACCTCGTCTTCAGCATGGACAGACGTTGTAAATCCTGCAACGCAGTCAGGGGTGATCATATCCCCTTCTAAAGATTGGATTTTTCTTGGCAGCCGCCTTTTACATGGACGTTTATGCCTTCTGTCCAGTTTTGCTCGAAGCTACCTTTTCAATAAATTGCCTTTGTATCCTTTGGATTCCTTGTTTGGTCGGTTTTGCTCACTTGTCCCAAATTCTTACATCTTGGGGATCTTATGGTATGATTTGAGTCGATGTGGAGCACTTCTGCACGACGTAACATTCGAAAAACCGTCTCGTCCTTAATTGTTGCACGCCAGTGTAGAACAAAGGTTCTTTGGGGATTACTGGATCTCAAACAATTCTTCCTGCGCCGTGGTTTTCTCGCCCCGTGCTCCAATGACTGCTTATAAAGTCCTCAAAACTTCGCAGACTCTTTCGTTCCCTAACTGTCTGCTCGTGCCCCGAGCTGCTCCGTTCTCGATACTATCTTTGCACGTTTTTGAATCGCATTTTGATCTGCTTTATCAGTCACTTCGACATGTTTTGATTTTCTGATTTCTCGTTTCAGTTTTCTTCTAAAATTAACTCCTGTGTCCTCTTATATACACGTACATTTGTCCTTAAATTTCAACCGTAGTACTAGATTTTCCAATGTGAATGCAATTCAGTTGCATTTCCTGATATCAAATAATGCTATTCCTAACCAATATCATTGCACCCGAATAATATGCCACAAATTTATATCTGCAGAATGATTTCACGGCTGAGGATCCCATGAGCAAGTCTGAGGGATATAACCAGTCGGCTGTCCTTAATGTGGGCCACTGGTTCCGGGGAAGGCAGACAGCTAGGTCAGTAAGGCGAAAATCCCAGTCATACCTCATCCGAGTCTCGAACTAGAGCATAACCCGGACACCCTGACCACTTGACCACCATTACCATCTTCTCTTCCCGCAATGAATTGCTTAATTGTAACAAACCACTTTGCCATGACGCTGATGAATCTATGCAACCAATGAATGTCACAGATGAGTATACTCCAGTTGATACAACAAAAGACTGTACGAACGAGAAGGAATAAAAGGTAACACGTTGGTGAAACTTTTGTTTATGTTTGGATGTGCTTATTAAAGTACATCCAAACATAAACAAATTTGGACTAAACACCGAAATTTTATAATTGACTGCCAAGTTATTCTATTAAGTAAACACCACTAGAATACGACTACAGCTTGAGCTCCCTTGTATCTCACAGTTTATTTGAATATATAAAATGTTTAATGTTTGTTTCTTCATTTATTTATATATTTATTCATTCCAATTCATTGCTGCTAGTTTGGACTTCTTGTTATGGAAAAACGTCTGTACATTCAAATAAAGAAGGAGTTTGCATACATATTTGTTAAGTGGAGTCAAACCACATGCTGTTCTGCACCATTTCCCACCCAAACGTTTCCTAAGAAATGCTATCGCACACCACTCAAATGATATTTTTTTCCCCTCTCGTGCTACAATATGTTAACGTTGCTTGTGAAAATCAACTTGAAATGTGGAGGTTCATGCGTGTGTGTTATTCAATCAAAACCTCTCCACTTTTATACAAAATGTTGCTGCCACAAAGAGGAGGAACAGACAGCTAGAAAATGCGTTTGATTTAAGTAGAATGGAAGTGAAAGAGATTAACCATGGCCTCTGCTTTAAAAGACATCCCCCACAAGCCAACCCTCTTTTCGTATCCCTACATCTTTCCAAATCTGCTTCCTTTAGAAAGCGGGGAAAGGAAAAGTGAAGAGATTATTAAGTTTCTATGAAGCTTATAGCAGTGATGTATCCACTTAGCCTACAATTTCACCGTTAAGAGGTCTGCACAACCATTCTTTAAACATTTTTAAAGAATAAATTGAGGTTGCGTTCCAAATATATAATATCAGAAAACAGCAAGGGAGAAAAGCGAAGAGATCTTTACCATGTCATAGGTGATTTTATGTAATCAAAGGATGCGTCTCTAACAACTATGCTAAATGAACTCCGGATTAATTTTATTATAACCTGCAGCTTTACTACATTTTATGGGCAAAATACCATCTCATATTTCATGATCATCGATAATCTTCCTGTCCTCTTGATTACGATCATTAACGTCATTGTCGTTAGTAACCTCTTGTTCCTAGATTTTCTTTCAGCATTCCTTCAAAATATTCGCTCCGTCAATGCAGCATATCTTCCTCAGATATCTTCTTGTCTTTGTTAAGCAATCCATGGAAAACAGATTTACCACCCTTTTTCATATATTTAATAAGTCTTAAAACAATTTGAGGAATTCGCAAAATTTCTGAATACTGTATAATTTAAAACGATCCTCAAAGTTAAAAGTAACCACAAATTGAGGCAGCTATGTACGAAAATTAAAATCAGATTCTTGAGGCACTCACAATAACTATTTTAAAAACCGCCATTCAGTATTCACAGAATCTGGCCATTCAAAATGGCTTTTTAAATCTAGAAGGTATTTTGTACAGTCCGTTCATCTGAACTTGCCAGTCGGCGGAATTGGCAAAAGAATTCTTCCTGTGTTTTGAAAGGACGTTTTGAATACTAAAAGTCAAATACTCCAACACAATGCTTTGTTATTCACGACGGAAAGGTATGAAATAACGTTTTCAATCATTCCCATTCTGTGAACAATGGCATTGAGCACAATCAAAGGATCGCCGTGTCCTTAAAAGAAGTTCCTCCGTAATATTGCACATCCATACAAACTATCATCCCTAATTGTCAGTTAAGCCGACTGCCAATTTCGGATGGATGGAATATAAGCATGCGTACACCGAAATGCCAAAATCCAAACAAACTGGAATATCTCTCTAATACGGAGTTGGTCCTCCACGCGGTCGGACAACGGCAGCAACGCGATGGGGCATGGACTCGACAAGCTCTTCGTAGTACTCTGGAGACAGTGCACGCCATGCTTCTTGAAGAGCGTTCCACAATTCCGTAATATTCGCCTGTGGAAGCGACTTAGACTTGGACTTGGTGTGACATTCATATTACTTAGACTCATGTTAATTAGCGTGACATTCATTCACTTGGACTTGCGATCGGACAACGGCAGCAACGCGATGGGGCATGGACTCGACAAGCTCTTCGTAGTACTCTGGAGACAGTGCACACCATGCCTCTTAAAGAGCGTTCCACAATTCCGTAATATTCGCCTGTGGAAGCGACTTGGACTTGGTGTGACATTCATATTACTTAGACTCATGTTAATTAGTGTGACATTCATATTACTTAGACTCGTGTTAATTAGTGTGACATTCATTCACTTAGACTTGGGCTTGCGATCGGACAACGGCAGCAACGCGATGGGGCATGGACACCACGAGCTCTGCTTAGTACTCTAGAGACAGTGCACACCATGCTTCTTAAAGAGCGTTCCACAATTCCGTAATATTCGCCTGTGGAAGCGACTTAGACTTGAACTTGGTGTGACATTCATATTACTTAGAATCATGTTAATTAGTGTGACATTCATATTACTTAGTGTGACATTCATATTACTTAGACTCATTACTTAGTGTGATGTTCATTCACTTAGACTTGGACTTGCGATCGGACAATGGCAGCAACGCGATGGGGCATAGACACCACGAGCTCTCCTTAGTACTCTGGAGACACTGCACACTATGCTTCCTGAAGAGCGTCCCACAATTCCGTAATATTCGCCTGTGGAAGATTGCTGGAATTGACGGCACGTTGAATAGCATCCCAAATGTGTTCCATGGGGTTTAAATCTGGCAACAATACATGCCAATTCGTTTCTTTTTTAAAACGACAAAATCAGTCAAAAACTCACATGTGAATTCAGTATCCAACTTTCTGATTTTCACTTCATAATAAATAAAATTTCTACCTGTATACGGACTATTCGGCAACTCAGAATTTTTTAAAGCAGCTGTATGAGCTTAAGAGACATCTATTTAGTTATATAAAGCAAAGTGGGAAAAACGGAAAAATGCGAGTGCTTCAGTCCGGAAATTGTGTGACTACTTCTTAATTACTTAGAGATCTTTAAATTGGTATGCTGATAGCTCTTAAGGTCCGTATTCCTAGAAAAGCCCGATAACAAAACATAAACAACAAACGGCGGCTTTGGTACATTGTCTGCTTGAATGTTTCGCGATTTGTTTGACCACTTCTAAAAGACGTAGAGATCTGAAAATCAGTATACTGATATGTCTTAAGGTCCAGATACCTAGAAATGTCCGAAACCAAAGATCAAAGCTGCGGTTTTTAAATATTTTCAGCTTGAATGTTTCTACCACTTCTATACCTAGAAATGTCTAAAAAGCCAAAATAATTAAAAGGGTCGCTTAGCTTTACTGTTCAAAATGATGATACGTCTTAAGCTCAGGACACCTAGAAATGTTTGAAAACAAAAAATCACAATGGAATATTGTTTGCTTGAATTTTTGTACCATTTCTATACATAGGAAAGTCTGAAAACCAAAATAATTCAAAAGGGCGTCATAGCTTTACTGTTCAAAATGCTGATAGGTCTAAAGATAATTATGTCAGAAACGTTGAAATGCTGTAAAATTTCCATGAAATTTTGATTTAAATTTAAGGGGCGCCAAAACCTGCAAACCCTTTTACGTCAAACCATTTGCATCGACGTCACAACCTTGTTCTAAGTCGTAAAACAGTTACGGCTCTTAAATTAGCTTAATTTCTCTTAATTGCGTTTCCCTTTCTTTAATTTTATGTTCAAAGTATGATTTTATAGATTCACAGCTCGGAGAACGGCTATGATTGCTAGTTGCATATATGGCGTATAAGTAAATTCTCTGCCTTAGCAGTTCAGTATTATTGTGTTGTGCACTGGAAGACTGAAAGCGCCATGTTCATCAGCTTCTATGTGGCATCTGAACTGCTGTGAAGCTAATATTAATACGAATGAGTACATCTCTGTTGAAGTAATATTAATTCTGAGCTCGGTTTCAAAGGTTTAATTGCAAACACGGCGCCGTTTGCGCTACAGAAGTCATCTTTGTTCGCATGAGACCTCCCCTGAACGAAATCCAAACCTTTTTGAGGTCGACATACCTTTACCTTTTGGTGACTTGGAGAAATATGTTAGCGCCAGGAGCACGGTCATCCCGTCTCGCGTTTTATCGCAGAGGCGATGCCACAGGGCATTAAGCGCATAGTTTCCCTTCATAAAGCAGTTGCGGCGGACAATACAGAGCAATTAAGCCTCGAGAAAGGGAGCTCGTCGTTTTCCGTGATGGTTCCGTGTGTTTGTGCGAAGCAAAGGCGGCGTGATATCTTTATTGTGCTTGAGAGGACATAATTCTGATGTTAGTCACTTTCAGCCCTCGTCATTCCAGTGCTTTCCACAGCTCATGCCGCATTGCGATCCATATATTGGATAAGAATGCACCGAAACTCGCCCTTGGCAGCTTAGCGATGTTTAACTGGCCGTGGAAACCGAAAATGAAAGGACTTCGTTGCTAAATTTGTATTCAGTAAGGATGATACACATTGGATCCGGCTTCGAAGGTGAATCACTGCTTTGTGCTGTAAAATCTCAAAAAAGCATTTGTGCCGTTTTGACACAAAGCCAGTCAGTCTTCAACACAAAGTCAGACTTGTGTATCATCAGAAACTTTGGAGTGGCTGAAACAGCGTCGTTAATAAATTTCGAATTTACGTTTGAAATGCAGGAAGTATTCCAAGAGAACAACAATCACACAGAATTTCGATTTCTGTCTGCATAATATTCTCTTCATACACAGTGTGATAGAAAGCAATCGAACACCCTTTTCCACTGAATAGGCCTGTCGTGTTAAATTACCTGCCCATGCGGTGGAGCACCGTGAATAAAAAGAGAATTGCTTTGTGTTTCCAGTAAGTCTATCTTACTGTTGATTCACACGAAATATTCATTTGCATGCATGTTCATTACCCACTGAAAAGGCAATATCGTAGTCCTGACCGACCGATATTGAGAACGATATCATGCTTTTTTTTGTATGTGGTTAAAGGTTTAAGGACAACCGTACGCACCTGAATGGGCTATTAGCAGTCGCATGTCCCTAATTTTGGGTCACTGACTCCACATAAGGGAGTTAGCCAGTGACGAGAGACAAACACAACTCCATGCCTCACCGGGATTTAAACACAAACCCATCTTGAACGAATGGGCAGAAGCCATCGCTTACACCAGTGGTTTTCAAAGTGGGGTGCGTGGCACGATTCTTAGGGGTGCGCGAAATTTCTCTAAACTCATGGAATCAAACGAACATTCGAGCGAGGAAATTCTCTATCTCTATTTTATTTCTTTCCCTTTTCCTTTTCGACGACATCCAATTATTTCAGTCATGTGATAAGTGCCGCATCTTACGCTCGGTTTGCCCCCTCTCGAATCCCCAGACTTTTTTTCTCATGTTATCTCGCAACACCCATCAACACCGAGCGGATCTAAGAATAAAGCGGCCCGCGGCGACAGTTGATTGCCCATCTGGAGAAAACGACGGTGACACTGAGGAGGACTGGTGTGATAGCGCTCCCGCCGCCATGTCTTCAACTCGTCACCCTCTCTGATGAACTGTAAAAGGAAACCGGTTTTTCGTTCACAGGAATACCTCATCTTTCAGGAATCCAATACAAAAGCGATTATGACAAGTGCAGTTGTGCATTTCCGGTTTGGACTCTGACGAACATTGCTTGTGTTTATGTGCGCTATTTTACACGATTTTCGCTTCTGGAATGTTTATCTTCTGATGCGCTTGCCCTTCATTTATTTTATACAATATTTCATGTGTACAGTTGTCCAATGTACACAATGAAATAATGACTTAAAGGTAATGCCACAAGGAACGACAAGGAAGGAGGTATGTCTTTGACAAGCGACTGGCAAATTGGAGTGCGTAAAAATGTTAGCAAGTGTTCGAACTTCTCAAGACTGTGAAAGCAGAAAATCCGAAATTACCATGACGTATATCTGAAATTCGGTTTCACATCGATTATTGTCAACATGGAGCCTTGCCCTAAATGTGTAGTTTGCCATGAAATTTTAGCAAATGACAGCATGAAACCATCAGGGTTAATTCGACATTTAAAAACAAAACACCCAGAACTTTAGTAAAAGTCTCTTCAGTATATGTATTAGTCCCTTGTCTGGTAGCTCTGTTTAGAACTACCAGACAAGGGGTGCGTCATGAAAAACGTTTGAAGACCACTGTCCTACTAAATGGGGCGCTCAATGATCCACCATACGCATAGCATAAATTTGTGCTGAAATCGGCCTCATTTTTGTACTAGGTCTGAGGGCATTTTGGGAACACACCACTGTTTTCTCATGTCAAGATTCCGGGAAAATATCCACTTTTCATCGTTTGTTAGAACTTGCCTAAAGAAACGGTTGTTCTGGGGATTTTCCAGAAATTGGCAACACACTTGCACACGTCGCTGAGCTTGAGCAGCACACAGTACACGGGATACATGTCGACACCTTCTGTGCGTCAGCTTTTGAATTTGGCGAACAATTGTTGGTTGAAGAATTCCTTGCTCATTTGACAGGTGTCTAGTAACTGTGCACAGATTTAAATATACGGCTTGGCGTACAGCTTCAGAATTCATCGTAGAAGGTGTTCCATTGTGTGCGTTCCCAGGAACCACAGACTGACAATTTAACGTAGGCTCACACTGAACCACTGACCTTTAGGAATAGATGACGGTGGCTGGGCTTTGTGCCAACGTTAAATTGTAAGGCTGCGCTACTTGGGATGTCTTCGAAGCTGTAGTAGCTATTTTTAATTGCTGAAGCTAAAATGTTGCCATTTTTTCGGACACTGCTCTTTCACCTTCCACAGAACCTTGCTGCAACTGTGGCAGTCAAAGTTTTATAAAGAAAAACCGTAACAAGCCTCGGATCGTGTGTTTCTCCTCCATAGGTCTTAATAGCAAACATTCTCCTGCAAATCACGAAAACATGGGCTCCTATTTATACCAATTAGACGATGTCGGTTTTCCGGTCATGTCTTGTTCTTGTCTGCATAACGCATGCACGCCGAATTATCGCCTGACGCAGGACGACTCTTCAAAACGGCAATGACATTTTTTATTGGAGGTTTAACGATCATCGTGAGCAACTCAGTGGGCTATTAGCAGTCGTCTGTCCCTAATTTAGGGTCACTGGTTCCAGGGAAAGGAGAGAGCCAGTGCCGAAAGATAAGCACAACATCCATGCCTCGCCGGGATTTGAACCCGGACCCATCTGGGACGAATGATCAGAAGCCATCGCTTAGACCACTGCGTCACCGGAGCGACTACCACTGACCTTTGAATCACTCGGATAGTTTAGACCTAGTACAGCTACATAAGGTTATATGAAAGTGTAATTAAATTATAACCAACAACTGCTGAAAATATGATGAAAACACTATGGAAGATCCATTCATACACGTACCATAGTATAGGCATTAAAACATTTATGCATGGGTTTGCACGAGAATCATTCCAAGATATATATATATAAGAAAAAATGCGAGGCATTAAATCACATCGAAAGTAACGGCCAGTAAATCAGCAGTACTCTGTAACTTCGTATGGTATCATGTATAATGCTGTTTGTCAACTTGAAACGTGCAAAGGCTGCAGATAAATACAAAAGTGCTAACAAAAGAATTACAGCTCACGAGTCCTGGAATAATAAACCGAAAAAATGTGAAACTATGGTTGAAATATACGAAGAATTCTTCCGACAATCTCAAGAGGGAAGTGTTTATAACGTCTCGAATAAGGTAAATAAAATACTGGCCTCAGAGTTTCAGCGTCGATATCTGACACAGAGAGTACTTTTGTGGAAATTGTCATCCCTATAAAACTTTAAATACAACTATGCTTTTGGGGTTGAGTACCTAAGGAAAACGTTTCAACCCAAAAATACTGTAGAAAGAACCTAGCTTTCGTGACAGACTTTTAGAAACATTATTTTTAAATTATTTGGTATCAATCATGATGAATGGACATCTGAAAGAAGAGAGATTTAGTTTGAACTAACATTTAGGACGATCTACCAAAGACAGTTTTTGACTGCTTGCAAAAGGGAGGGATTGGGAAACGTATTCTTTGTCAAAGTTACATTTGAGCGGCATCTGTAACAGGCTGCTAAAGAAAATTATTTCCCAGCAAGCATCAAAACACTGAATATTGTAGACCGTTTGCATTTTACTGAAGGAGAGACACACAAAAGACCTGCTGCATGTATATAGGCTCTAACTGATCTGCAGTTACTCACGTGTCACTAATACCCTAAATAAATCTCTGAATGTCTGCTCGACGGGAATCATAAAAGTACAGCTTGAAAGACATTCGCCAGTATCATAAGAAACCTGTGCAATGGGCAAGTGTCTAGATGCTGTCCCGGATAAAGCATGCGTGCTGTGCTTTTCGTACAGAGCTGACTCTCTCCCTTTACTGAAAATACTGGCCCCAAATAAAGAAACTTCGTGAGAATCTTAGTTTGGCGAAACTCACAAGAACGCTGTATAATGAATTAGCTTTATTTTGCTTTCCGCTAAGCTAATTATAATGAATAAGCTCTTTCTACCAGCTAGCTAATGATAATAATGAAGCTTTCCTACTGAGCTTCAAATAGTGAATTCAAATGGTTGTTGTTACTAGTTGATTAAGAACATGAATATAGTCTCCTGCTAGTAGTGTAGTAATTAGAATGTATAAAGTCTTAACGCTGGTTGTTAATGGTAAAAAACTAACGATATAAACCTAACAGCCAGACAGAGGTCTGACAAAAACTATTAATTGAGAAAGACGTACTTACTCAAATATTTTTATTATCAACTTCAACTGGTATCAACACACACCGCTACTCAAATAACACGTAAATCTCTCCGTACAATAACAAACGCTCTCCGTACAATAACAAACGCTCTCCTTTGCTATCGATGAACGCGCCTATATATACTAGCTACCACCACGTCATGACTTACACTCATTGCCAGATCTCATTCATCGGGTGAAATAATATTTCGTTCAGTAAGAAGATAATTTACATAGTAAAATAAAATAACTAGAGATAGTAAAATCAAAAGGAAAGTGAATATAGAGTATACGTTACAGCTGATTCGAGTTATACAGAAAAGAATGGATTTCCTCCACAAGTCCCGAGGAATACGAATTAAACACTGTTATAATATTGGGTTGTACTTTTCACATCCTTTTTAACGCTTTTCAACCGTAGGTTGTAGAAGCGTATATGCACCAGCTTTGTCCGTCTGTCTGTCTGTCCGCCCGATAACTCGTGTAAAAATGGTTCGATTTCGATGAAATTTTAGTATGTGGTAGGGGACCACCTGAGGACGAACCCTATTGAAAATGGGCGAAATGGGGTCAAAGGTCAGGACATAGGAGTGGGATCCATTCCATCGCCCTAATGTGTCATAACTTACGAAAAAATTCTTCAATTGAGACAAAATTTTATCATGTTGTTCCAGAAGTACACTTTACCGGTTGTGTTGCATATCATTTAAATGGGGTCAAAGGTCAGGGCACTGGAGTGAGATTTATTTCACAGCCATTATCCTCATAACTTGAGTAATGATTTCTGGCATGTTGGAAAGCGTATCATAATCAATGCATTGCGTGATTTTAATAACTTGTATTCTTAGCCGTGAAGTTTTGCATGCCAATCCGGTGGCGCAGTGGTCTAAGCCAGTGGTCATCAAACTTTTTTCATGACGCACCCCTGCATTGGCGAAAACTACTTATCGCCCAGCCCTTGTTTGGTAGTTCTAAACAGAAAAAAGCTATTCAGCTTGTTCTAACAGAAAGTTATTTAACTATCAAAAGCTATTAAGATTGCTGCTACACGACTCTGCACTTGTACTTTTATTGTTTCTAATGCGATGTGCACAACGGTGGAATGCACAGGACACTAATGTTATTCTCCCAACAGTCAAGAAAGTACGGTATAATACTGCTTAATTAAGATTCCAGTATGTCTCATGAATATTCTTGTGCTTTAAAACCTATAAATCTGTTTTCCTCGTTCGAGCGGTATTTCTATTTTTTACGGAAGCGTAATCTTGGAAAAGTGGTCATCCTGACTTCTGGGAAATAAGACAAACAGAGTACATCCAGTAAACGCAGAACTGGGGATTCTAAAACGTACGCAAAGGTTGTATCTTCCGAAAAAGTTTCGCTTTACCGTGTGAATAAAATGTACTTCTATATATGACCGCCACACGCTGGTCTAAGATTGATAACGATGACCTCAGCCCCGCATTCTGCAGCTGATGATCAGAGCTAACGGATGTATGTGATAAACCGAAATAAAGCGGACTTAAAATTTATTTATTCTTTAGATAACAAAAAATTGGTGACACAAATTTAGAAATGCCGCGAAATTCCAGGGAAAATCACTATGGGAACCGACGAAAGTTGAAGAAACAGTTAGTGGAAAAAGAAAGGAATCTGAAAAGGATCCAAGTAAATTGTATGAACAATACCTGTCAGAGGCAGGATTCACAAAAACTTTAGACGAATTAAACTGCAAAGCTCTAAATTATTTTATTTACAATTTAAAATCAACTAAAAGACACAGGCAAGATCTTTCACAGCCGCGTTGGCCGAATCATCAAGCTCAATGAGCAATACAGGCGTGAAGGTACAGTATAGCATATACATAGTTAGCCCCCAGTTCCCACAAAGCATAGCGAGATAAAATCAAGATGCCAGATGGCAGTATGATTAAACCGAGACTATTACGAAGGTACATCATCATTATGACTTTTTAACCGTGCCAATAGTGCTTTCCATATAGAGTTTACAAAGAACGGCACTTTCTCATTGCAGCTCATTTCAGAGAAATGCGAAATGTATAATACTTCCGCAAACTGTCTTTTAGTTGATTTTTTAACTGTAAATACAATCTTTTTTAGCTTTGCAGTTTAATGCGGCTAAAGTTTTTGAGAATCATGCCTCTGACAGCTATTGTTAAGTTTTTGAGAATCGTGCCTCTGACAGCTACAGCTATTGTTTCTACAATTTACTTCAACCTTTCAGCACGAGATATTATTGATGTGACCGAAAAAGCCCTCTAAGTCATCAACCTTAAGGTCACGGGAATGTAGGGAGCGTCAAAAGTCCGTGCGCCCGGATGCGTTTCACACGAGACTCTTAAGTCACAACCTTCCACTTCAACTGCACAAATTGAGCCTGAACATCAAGAACTGAAGGAGACTGATGTCATCGATACAAATTTTCTAGTTTGCACACCCAGAATTTAATACCAATGCATATCGCCAGTCTTCACAACTTCGCTACATAGTGAATGTATTACGTCTCAAACCTTCACACTGCCGATGCGTTCTGAATCTAGACAAGAAGAAGAGCAACAACAAGAAGGGTACATTTGGCCAGAGACGTATCACCAAATTTATCACAATGCAACTATGGAGTTTGAAAAATAGTTTTCTAAAGAACGATTTCTTCAGAAACCACTTCAGTAATAACTATACTGGCAACGATGATACTATGCCTTCTACTTCTAACATTAATTTATAATCAGCGTAAGTTACTATGCATTTTATAAAGTTGTCGGGGCGAGAATTCATACACATCTGTAAATTATGTGATAGACATTTGTCGGCATAATAGGCTTTGATTGAAACTCTTTAGATTCATGTGATGGACATTAAATTACATTAATCTTATAAGAATTAACTGTTTTCAGCAAGACATGAACATTTGATGTCAACTATTTTCATGTGTATCAAGATCTCCATTAGAACGGAGGTTAAACGTGTAAATGTACTAGTAAGGCGATATTCCAATGTGCCTATTGTAATGACGATGTATTCGCGGAGGCACCGCTATTGTTCCTGGCCGGGGGAAATGCAAGTTGCGAGGTACCGGAAAGCGCAAGGTCAGCAAGGTGAAGGCAAAGTCAGCGCTGGAATTCACAGGTCAAGGAGAAAAAGGGTAGGGGGGCGCAGAGAGGCTGGTGGGTCGCCTGCTAGACGCGCGCTCTCACTCGGAAAGAGGGTTAATGCCTCTGGTGGAGAAGGCAGGAGCCAATCAGGAGGCGAGGAGAAGTTACTAGGGAAAAACTTCGGGATAGAAGGACAGTTAGGAAGACTGTTAGTGTTTGGAGTGGAGCGTGGAAGGTGCTGGGGGGACAGCACGAAAAGAAAGTTGGTCGTAGGGCACGTGCCAGCTATAGCACGGGAAAAAGTTCGTTGTTGGAAGAGCCGGACGGAGGCACCGGTGGTCTGTAACGAAGTACGCAGAAAACGATCTACGAGGACACGTGTTCGGGGACAGAGCACGAGGCTTAGCTTCCGAACAAAAGAAGAGTGAGGTGAACAAAAGATCCCGACCATTTTGCGTGGAACTGCTACTTGCAGGAGCTCGGGTTACGGAACAATAGCTGCCCGGATTGATTATCTTCGATTAAACATTTTTGTTAGGTTTTAATCAAGCCTAAAGTTGAATTCATGCTTTGAATGCCTTTCCATTATTTTTACTTCCCCTCTACCGAATAGCAGATCATTTCTAGTAAAGCTAGGAGAGCAAGAACGCCGGGCTGTCTTCAGCTTTTCGTTGATAGACAGTTTCCAGACAAAAAGAACCTTATAAATGTTTTCTTCCTGCTGTGGGGAATTTTTGACAGCACGGAAAGCCAGGATCGTTTAGCTGATAAACAATAATTAGCATAATGAGATTCCACCCATTTAAAAGTATAAGTTCCATTTAAGTAAATAAAGTAAAACGTTTTTTTTTTTTCGTTTTTTTCTAAAAAATATTAAATCTGATGTGACGTGCCTGCACCGCAGGACGCACATGAGATTAAGGCAGATAGCAGCGAGAGCATACGTCCGCGTAGTTCAGTTGGGATAGCGGCTTATTCCTGAGTGAGGGAACCCTGGTTCCATGCCCGGCGTGGATAAAAATGACCGAGAAATTTACTTTGTTGTACTGAATAAAATCAAAGGGGAACAGTAGCAACTACGCCGCAACCTACAACGTAGGGCTACTTCAACTGATCTACGCTGAATACTTTTAGTTTTACAGTAGCTACTGTGCCACTGATTTTTTCAATGGGATTCCTATAATCCATAACATATCAACAGAAACAGCCATTTAAGTCCATTCGTGTTACAAATGGGCGTTAAGAAAAAGTACAAATTTCCCCTCATAGCGAAAGATATCTACGGCATAGAGAATTGTTCAAATCGGAAAATTAGGAGAGATATAGAGGAAAACACGATGTAACTTTTCGATTTTTATCATGGAAGATCTGCTTTATTTCAAGAAGAAAATGGGCGCAAAATATTTTTCATAGTAAAGAGTATACTCTCGAAGGACGATTCCTCAACGGGATTATTAGAATCATCAGTGTACTTTCAAACAGAAATAAACGCTTTCGCCAGCTAGGGGTAAAATTGTGAATTATGAAAAAGTAGACATATGCGTAAAGTATTCTTCATGACAGAAGGTATGCAGTAAAATATAATTTTTCAAGTTTGCCTTCTTACAAGCAGAGACAGCAAAAAATGTTTTTAAATATGCGCTCCTTGGGGAGAAAATGTGAATTATTTAAGGGCGGTAAAGTCTGCATGCTTTAGCATCGCAAAATGGCGTACGCGATGCTAATCGTATCCAAACAAAATTTTGAATATGATTTTTGAGGCGGAGAAACAGTTGCAAAGAGAGATACAAACTAAAGCCACCTAGCGTCAATACTAGGCATTACAAAAATTCCAAGAGTATATACAAAGTTTACGAAGAAAATGACATTCGATGTTAAAATAATTTTTCAAATTGGACATATATACGCACGTATAAGCAGAATTAAAAAAAAAATATATACTTTTGCTCCATAGTGAGTAAATTGTGCATTGCTTTAGGCAGGAAATATCCAGAAAGGTTTTCATGTTCCGCGGTATCCGACCGAAAGAAATTTCTGGAAATCGGGTTTTTAGAGGTTTCTGAAAATTTGTTGTTAACGGAAATATGAACTTGCGCCCTCTAATCGAGAATTTGTGCATTAAAAAAACAGAAACTCTGTGCAAAACATCTTTCACCATAAACATTATCCAACAGAAAAATATGTTTTTAAATTGCACTGTTAGAAGTAAATACATCAAGAGAAATAAGATATACATAAGTAAAAGTGAAAAAAAAAATCTTCGTGCTATATACAATACAATGAAGATGATTTTTAATGCTAAAAAATGACCGTCTTTGCACGATGATTTTTAATGCTAAAAATGGCAGATATTTACAAATTAAAAGTCATTCGCACTTTCGGGGTGACAGTCGCACAAGTCTTCAGATGGAAGAGAGTAATAGCTGCTTTGGTGCTTCAATATATACATCAGAATATAGTGACGTATGAAGGGTAAAGCTTTCGCGAAAGAGTGTCTCACTGTTGCCATTGCAACATGGTTGAGTTACAAAATAAATTAGACCTAAGAGAGAACATATTAAGCCGGTTGTATAATATACAGAGTATATGTATTTTTTAAAGTTCAAAAGTTAATTATAGATGTTGTTCAAGTTCATAGTTACAATATGACGTTTCCATATTCTGGATAGTTCAACTGGGCTGTTGTCATTACAACAGTGGTCCCCGTAGGTTTCGATATATTGGGTATCGGTGATATATTAGGAGTATATTGACGCAGGGGTGTGCAACAACTTGATGTTATTCCAATGTGCAACAACTTGATGTTATTCCAGTGTGCAACAACTTGATGTTATTCCAGTATTTGACTAGAATAACATCAAGTTTTTGCGCACCCCTGCTCAATATACTCCTAATATATCACCGATACCCAATATATCGAAGCCTACGGGGACCACTGTTGTAATAACAACAGCCCAGTTGAACTATCCAGAATATGGAAACGTCACATTGTAACCATGAACTTGAATAACATTTATAATTAACTTTTGAATTTTAACAAATAATACATATACTCTGTATATTATACACCCGGCTTAATATGTTCTCTCTTAGGTCAAATCTTTTTTTTGTAACTCAACCATGTTGCGATGAAAAGAGTGAGATATTCTTGCACGAAAGCTTTACCCTTCATACGTCACTATATTCTGATGCATATATTGAAGCACCAAAGCAGTTATTACTCTCTTTCATCTGAAGAGGGGTGTGATTGTCGCACCGAAAGTGCTAATGGGTTTCAATTTGTAAATATCTGTCATTTTTTAGCATTAAAAATCATCGTGCAAAGACGGTGTGCTTCATTGTATAAAGATATACATATAATCCTTGTGACGAAAAATCTGCGTGTCATTTTGAGCATAAAGTATGAGGAAATATTTTGTTATCGTGAGCGATATCTCATCTTAAAAGAAAGTTTTCAACCGAGTGTATATAATCTCAGGCACTGTGGGAAATGTATCGTCAACACAAACTTGTACTTACTCCCTTCCGTGGCCAAACGGAGCTTTGCGAAAACTAAAGCAAATCGTGCAAAATATTTGTGCTCACAAAATCTATTAGACGCACATTTTTTTTTCAAATGTGACTTTTGGAAGCAGAGACATCGGAAAAAGTGCCATAAACGCGAAAGCCACTAGTGAAAAAATGTATGTACATTACTCGAAGAAAATACTGTTCAAAAAGACTGCGTTGCAAAACGTAACGAGGAAAGGAAGTGCTTGTTTGAATCAAATTTTTAGAAGCTATAATCTTATATATAAAACACAAAACGTCTGTTTGTCTGAAGCAGCAAAACCTCTCGAACGCCGAACTGTGACATCGTGAAATTTGCATAGCTTATTAATACTGGAATTTCTAGGTCAACGCAATAATTTTAAGATCTCTACGTTGTTCCGTTCGCGAGTTATGAATTAATTAGTAAGATAATCAATAAAGCCAGCGTTGTTTGCTACGTCATCCTGTTCCAAATCTGAAAGCACGAGACTGTATTCATCACAGCGGCACATTCACAAGTGTTTTTATTCTTTGAGAACTGTGCATAAAAAATGCAAAAGCGAAATTCGCGAAATCTTAACGAAACGGGCTGAAATTTTTATCAACACCATGATTTGATAATAAGAGGAGTCCCTCAAAATTCCACCCAGAATCCGGTCAAAACTTTTAAAAATAGGCATGGAATTTTTAATTCATCGGTAAACAGAAATATATACGCAGAAACGGTTAATAAAATTTTGACGGCTAATTTAAAACGTTATTTACCAATTCGGGCGAAATTTGGAGGTCATGTTCCTATTAATGATTTCTGGCGTTCATTAAAATTTCAGTCAGTTTCATAAAATATTCGCAAAAATACCTTTTTTTAACTTTTTCATCCCAGAGATTCGCCCCTCAAAGACGTCTGAAACTGAAAGCATGTGATGCGTTTGATCGTCGATAACAAATTGTTAACGAATTTTGTTCAGTCAGTGTTCCAATGCTGTGTATCCTGGACGTGTTTTAAATAATTCGTAACGCTTTTGGTCCGTTTGATTCTACAGCAGTATGTTGGAGTGTCAAGAGCAAAGGATCCAACAAAATTATATATTGTCGCCAATGAAGGAGAAACCAAAAACGTTGTGTACGGCCAAGAGCTATAATAATCACACTATGAATAAGTAATTTGTAATGACCGAATTTGTGAAATCAGCTTTTTCTTCCTTGCAAGAATCAATTTTTTCCCCGATTTTTTCAGTGACATATAAGGCAATATGAAATTAATAAGCCAAAATCCAGGGCAAAGCCGGGTAGTAAAGCTAGTATGTAATAATATGTATTTAGATAAGATGACATCTGCACTTAGTATGTAATAAAATGTACTGACGAAGTTATGCATCGGAAAAAAAAGGTACTTTCTTGTTTTATTTTGTTATCATTCTGTTTTGTCAAGCTCATGCCAAAATAATGTTTTGAATCGAACAAATAGATGTAATAATATGGTTTTCACAGACGAACGGACATAGTTCTACTGAGCATATCCTGTTTTAGTTTCAAAAGATATGCAAAAAATAAACAAAAAGTACCGTTTTTTTGAGTTTTGAAGAATTATATTTGTGCATTTCAACACATTTCCACCATTAAAAGTGAAAACACTAGCTGTACGTAATTTTTGTTCAGCGATCTGTGGACGTAATTAACTCTTTCGCATTTCATTGGAATATCCTTTGCGTTACTTTTATTTTGGAGCAGCGACAGACTTTTTTGCTTCTAGGAAATAAATGAAATGATGATTTTTTCTAAATTAAGCTATTTTGATTTCTAAGCAAAGAAATGCTTACTTTTTTCAGTTGCCGAAAACACGGTATGCTTTTTTCTTTGCTTATGTCATTTATTTTTTCTGCACAAAGAATAGACTTCTTTACTCGACTGAAGTGGCAAGAATATTTTTTTGTCTGCAAATCACAGGAAACATTCATTTAAAGATATTTGGAGCAATGAATCAGGTTGTACATCTTTAAAAAATGCAGGCGCTTTAAATTTGATTGAGATAAAATGCATTTTTTGTTCTTTTCTTCATGTAATTAGAAATTACTTTCCTTGTGACTTGAATAAATGCTTTTTTCTGCTCAAGAACTGTCGATGTTCTTTGCTAAGCACAGTACAGCAGTTCTTTTATGCAAATTAAAAAGTTGCATGCTGCATTGTAGTCGTTTCTATACAACAGACGCCAAAGAAATAATTTATAGTTTTAGCAGTTGAAATGGGAAATTTCTTTTGGCATGCAAATTAAACGGTAACTTTATCACATGAATATTTCTTTCTGCAAAACTTTTTACACTTGGCCTTTTCTTTGCAATTTGTATTTTTGCATTAACAGTTTCCATTATTACCTCTGTAGTTTGTATCACTCAAATTGTCAAGTGTTATCCTGCACGGAAGCAAATATTAAGCAGGAATAAAACAACATTCACAATTTCACAGGCATTCTGGTTTCAGAAGTGTGGATTAACTGTGTCTAAATAAATCATCTGAGTATACGCCAAGCCATTTTATGAATTTATTTTCATCTTCGATATAGCAAATTGAATTTTTTTTAATTTATGTAATTTATTCACAACTCTCGCTGACCCTTAAACATTCCTATATCTCTAAATACCTTGACTTTTGAATTTATGTTTTTATGCAAACTTTGTTACTTCTTGATTAAACATTTTCTCACTCAACGATAAATTTCTTCCCCAAAGAGATTTTTCTATTTGGCAATGCTGACAGTGGGTCACGGCACGATAAAACGAAAACATTGAATGTAGAAGAGGGAATATTGTAGAGATTAATTAAGCAGATAGTATTAAGAGCTTTTCTATTTGGCAACACTGCCAGAGGGTCACGGCACGATAAAATGAAAACATTGAATGCAGAAGAAGGAATATGGTAGAAATTAATTAAGCAGATAGTATTAGGAGCTTTTCTATTTGGCAACGCTGACAGTGGGTCACAGAACCATAAAACGGAAGCATTGAATGTAGAAGAGGGAATATGGTAGAGATTAATTAAGCAGTAGTATTAAGAGCTTTTCTATTTGGCAACGCTGACAGTCGGTCACAGCCCCATAAAACGAAAACATTGAATGTAGAAGAGGGAATATTGTTGAGATTAATTAAGCAGATAGTATTAAGAGCTTTTCTATTTGGCAACGCTGACAGTGGGTCACGGCCCCATAAAGCGAAAATATTGAATGCAGAAGAAGGAATATGGTAGATATTAATTAAGCAGATGGTATTAAGAGCTCTTCTATTTGGGAACGCTGGCAGTGGGTCACGGCACGATAATGCGAAAACATTGAATGTAGAAGAGGGAATATGGTAGAGATTAATTAAGCAGATAGTATTAAGAGCAGATTGTACAGTGGTGGCCAAAATTATTGACACTTTTTAAAAATTTCATGTTTTACAAATTTGCAGGCATTTATAGCAAATGTTGTGTTTCACTAAATGCAAATGTTTGAAATACAATTGAAAGAGAATTTGATGCTGAATTCAATACAAAAAACAGAATTCTAATATCTCCAGTACAAAAAAATATGCTTACTTTAGTCTAAAAACGAACACATGTGTGTTCATTTAGGAAGCTGAACTGGGCAATCACAGTCGGTGTTCTGGGGACTAATAAAATGGCAGTTGCTGCGATACATCATGTGTCAAGTTGGGGAAAGTCAGTTTTGATATTTGTTCTGTAGAAGAAAGTTGGTTATCGGTTAAGTAAAGCGCAGTTGGATATTGTGTGCATAGTTTTAGTATTTCTTGAAATTTAAAGTGTAGATAATAAGTACAGCAATGGCACCAGTTGATTGGACACTCACGAAATAAAGCAGGATTGTTGTATTACGTGAATTGGATCCGTACTATGCCTAAATTGTAAAGTAAATAGGTGGGACAGTGACATCATCTGAAGTAAGAAAGTTGTGTTTATGTTATCAGAAAACAGTCACTGAAAACCAAATCAGGAAATGGCCGAAAAAAGTGCACAATATATGTTGATCGCAGAAGAATGAAACGGCTGTGTCTCAAAGAGAGATGAATTTCATTTGAGGCCATCAGAAGTGAACTGTGCGCAACTGGTGTTTATGTCAGTTCAAAAACGATAAGGAGAAGATTATCAGATATGGGACTAAGAGGTAGGATTCGGAGAAAACAGCCTGAATCTGCAGCGGTGTAGAAACTACTACAGTGGGCAAAACAACACACTGAATTAAGAAACGATCAGTAGAAGTAAGTTATTTGGAGTAAGGAAAGTAAGATATCCTTATTTGATAGTGACGTGCGAAACTTTGTGAGACATCGAGTGAAAAAAGAGATATATCCTGACTGCATGCAGGCAAATGTAAAGCACCCGATAAGTGTTTTGGTTTGGGTATATATGGAAGCAAACGTTCTTCCGCCTTTATGTAATCGACGGCACACTGAACGCAAGAAAATACATGGATACCCTCTTGGTACCAAAACTGCTAACTTCCATCAGGGATCTCTTTCTCAACAATACAACAGTTCTTTTTTAGAAGGATTCAGTTCCCTCCCCCACAGCACAAATATGCAAACAGTGGATCACAGTAAAGAGCATTCCGTTGTTTACCTGGCCAAGAAACAGCCCTGTTCTGAACCCAATGGAAAATTTGAGGCACCAGCTGGAAAACCTTGTACAAATTAAAAGTCCATCTAATAAAAGGCAACTAATTAAGGCTATAATGGAAAACTACTTACTTAATGGCACGTAATAGCGAAGACAGATCTTCAAACACTTGTTGGCTCAATAAGACATCGCTGTGCTGCTGATTTAAACAATAAAGGCTATCATAATAAATACTGATAGTACATTGCAATCATAAGTATGTGATATGATTTTATCAGATTGTAGTGTAGATATATCATGATTGCAATATTCGCAACAAAAATGTGTTTGTTACAGATATTTGAATTATACTTATTGTGTTGAATTCGGAATTATATTCTCTTTCAATTGATATAGAAACATTTGAATTTAGTGAAACATAACATTTTCTGTAAACCTACAAAGTTGAAAAACATGAAAGTCTCAAAAAGTATTCAAAATTTTGGCCACCACTGCAGAGTTATCGAGTACTTAGAGTTGTACTGATTACGAGTTGTAGTGGATTGAAAAACGTTGATACATACTTGTTCAGTTACACGCCGAAGAGTCAAAATAGGTAAACGGCAGGGCGTGTAAAGTTCATGAAACCGTATAAGTAACACATGATTCGGAGCTCTGTTAATCGGTGTCATTCTTGTTCTTCAGATGGGAAAGGTAGCAGACTTAGGCGAGTTTGACAAAGACCAAGTGGAAATAGACAGATGACTTGGCCTGAGCATTTCCGCGACGGAAAGGCTTTTATCTGTAGATTTATTGAGACCAGATTCGCTATCAAGTAAGAATAAAGTTGGATATTTGTTCGCTGTAACCGATAATTCCTCAAAGTGGGTTCAGGCATTCCCGCTTAAATCAGCTACTGCTGAAACTGTATATAATGTATTAATTAATGAAATTTTCGCCCTATCAAAAATTCTATTAGCCCCATCAAAAATTATTTCTGATAATGGTGTGCAATTTATAAGTGACGTCTTCTGGCGGATGTGTGCGAGGCTGCAAAAAAGCATAAATTCATTACTCCATATGATCCTCAAACTAATCCTGTGAAAAGAGCCAATCGCACTTTAATTGAAATCATAGTGTCTTTTTTACAAGATCATCATGAGATATGGAATGATAATCTTGAATTATTTTCTTGTTTATTACGATCCTTAGTGCACAAATGTACGCGAAAAACACGGACAGGTCCTACGGAACAAAGCAACGGAGTGTTGAGGGCTGCTACAGCATATCCAAGGACCAAAGATGTCTCGCAGATCTCGTCGCTTACCTTATCTGCAGCTGGACGCAGGATAGTAGGAATTCGTGAAGCTGGTTGTTTGATTCGCTGAGTTACGGCCCATGTGCATCAGGATTCTAGAACATGGTATCCGATTTTACAGTTTTCTGGTTTTTGGAAATAGGGGTCGCAACTGGGCACCGCCAGTCCCTGTAGAGAGACCAGTGCAGTCAGACGGACGTCAACACACATCGATCGGTATTTTCATCGCCAAGCAATAGCGGAGCCACGAGCTACTGCAGACATCATTCGTAAGGCTGAAGCAGCGCCTATGGACATTCCCGTCACGGCTTGAACAGTGACTCGAATATCGGTGGAGGAAGGCCTGCAGTGCTGGTAGCTTGCCTCCACCAATATAGAGCTCGGAGATGTTCTATATCGTACTGTTTCGACTATACAGCATCGCCGAGCTCGGGTGGAATGGCGTCGTAGTACATCAGCTTTGAAACAGAAATGGCACCTTATTGTGTTCAGCAATGAACACCGATTCTCCCTCGGTGCCTTTGACAGTCCAGTCCTTGCCTGACGATGACGTGACCACATGGAGGATCCAGATATCGTCGCGAGAAGCACACTGCTTGCCAACCAGGCATATTCGTGTGGTGTGCCATTAGTTACGATAGGCTCTGACATTACATACGCGTAACGGGCACCATGACAGCCAGAGGTTACATAGATGACGTCCTATTGCCTATGCTGTTGCCATTTATGAATGGTTTCGCTTCAAGAACACTATACATCCCACACACCTCTAACATCTCTCTAGCGTTCTTAGAAGAAGTTAACATGCTGGCATGACAGCAAGGTCTCTTGATCTATTACTCATCGAGCTTGTATGGGACCTCGCCGGACGGTGCATGCAATCCTTTCCTGGACAGCACCAGAATGCAGATTAGGTATGGGACTAGTGAAACTTTGCGTTGCCCTGATAACCCATTACAGGGCTGTATCAAACTATATTACGCGTGTGTCTCGCACGCGTAGCATGGTGTGAAACAGCCCTGTAATGGTATCCTGGCACAACATTTTGGTCACCCCAATTATGGACTGCTGTGGCGTGATCTCGTCTTGTAGCCAATCAAAGTAATGTAATACACTGAAATTTAAATCAGGTGTTACACAGCTCATATTTCATGATTCTGACGATTTTCGGCTCCTTTTGCTAAATCTTTCTGGGTGTAGCAATTTCAGTGTCGAGCAGTGCAAGAGCAGCCAAAGAAAAATATAACAGTTTTTCAGTCATTCCTAAAACAGTCGGAAGTAACTTAATTCAGTGACGTGAGGCCTTGTAAAAGTTCTAAAGACCTCGCATCGGCATATATTTCTAATTGTTTAGAACAAGTTAAAAAGTTCAAGATTTACACGAGCACATTACCCCTTTCTCAAAGAAAAATATACTTTGACCTTTCAATTCATTCAGAGTAACGTGATTTCACTGTAAAAAGTTTAGTTATTTTTAAGTGTTGGTCTCAGGCTCTTGACAAATTTTGTTTTAGAAAAGGTACACCCATTGCTGGTACACACATGGAGATTGAAATATGTTTTGCATAACAGGCATATGGTACTTTAAGAATAGTTTACTTATCGTTTCCATTTTGCATAGAAGAGTGGAACTGCTAAGGTACCAACTTTGATTTCATGGGTTTAAAATTTTATGGCCGGTTGTAAAGGTATCGCCTTCTAGGATTCCGCAGTGTCGGATGTCGTATAACGGCTCGAGTTGGTTTTATTTGGTCAAATAAGTGAGATGTGTAAACCTGCGTTGCTTTCTTAGTTTAACCACCATTGCTGTCCCAAAAGTCCACTGATGCGGATGTCTTCACAGCGTATTTCATTGTACGCGTCCGTGTGTGTGTGTGTGTGTGTGTGTGTGTGTGTGTGTAACGAAGCTTTGTTTTCTCTGAACGTATGATGGCATCGCAAAAGTCACTCACTATTCTTGGGGAGGCAGCGAATGAATTATTGGGTTGGAAAGAAAGTAATGTCCGGTAACGAAGTACCTGAAGTACTGGCCACTGAGCACATTGGTTGCTAAGTTTGCGCAGGAAATCGGCGAGTAGGTCGCTTAAGTCAGTCTCAATTAGCCGTCAGAAAGCAAAGCAAGGAAGCGCCATCTAACATGGAGGTGGACAAGGAGAATATCCACCATTGCACGTTGTGTGAGTTTCGTCGCGGTAGCAGCACTCCTGCAAGTGTTGCAAGGAACATTACCAGAATACCCCAGTGCCATATCCAATCGTCGGTTCTGTCGTTTGTTTGAACGGTTTCGAGAGGGACATCTTGACCTGTCAGACCCTCCTAAAACTATAAAACCCCCAACCGTGGATATAGACATTCCTGAAGACCTTATTGGAGACCGAACCACGTGTAACCGCGCGGGAATTAGCCGAATATCTGGGGAACTAACCTTACAAGCATTATCACGCACCTGCGTCAACATGGGGACGTGCACAACTAGGGAGCTTTGGTACCCCATCAACTCACATTTTAATAGAAAGCAAATCGCAGGAGTGTACACGTTTCCCTGCTTGCACGTGACCAAGTTCACCCGTTATTGGACCTCATTGTGACATGTGACGAGAAATAGGTACTCTATGACAATGTCACCGCCCAGAAACTTTGGTTGGACCCGAAAAAGGAGCTCATGCAGACCCCCAAATCCGGTTTACAGCCATGTACAGTACTGGTGCTTGTTTGTCGGAATATGCGGGATGCAGTGTTTAATGAGCTACTGCCGGACATCACCACTGTGACCGTCGATATGTACTGCCGTCAGCTCGACGATCTGTACGCATCGCTCAAGTTTAAACGATCAGCACTTATGAACCGCAACCGCAAGGCTGTCCTCCGACAACAGGATGGAACGAGACCTCACATAGCACGGGTGACCTGTCACAAGATCAGGGACCTGGCCTGGTAACTGCTGCCGGACTCAGCCTATTCCCCTGACATTGCCCCGAGCGACTATCGCCTTTTCCGCTCGTTGCAGCGTTTCCTAGACAGACAATGGCCCACCAAGCGGGACGATGTCGAAAACGCACTTACTCACTTCTTTGCATCCAAGCTGCCACAATTCTGCAGGAACGGTATCTAACATCTGCCCAGACGATATGAGCAGTTCTTGGCGACTACATTTTGGACAGATTTGTACTTGTATACACGGTAATTAGTACTTTTCTGTTACCTTGCATTTGCAGACATTGCTTTCTTTGCAATCAAATAGTTGGTAAAACTCGTTGATCTTACATAAAGAAAAATAAAAGCAAGCTAAAAAATGCGTTATTAAATTTAATACAGGAACAAGTGTAGTTTAGAGATAAAATGAAGTAAGCATCTGGAAGAAATGTTCATTGATTTACTTAGTTTAAAGGTACAACAAAGAATCCTGCAAGGATTATATTCGTGATTTTGGTCATTTTGATGAGGACTGTACCATGATAAGCAGATGTTAGAATAATCATATTATGTGTGTTAATTTTACACTGTGTAATGGTTGTTGCTTCTAAATAACGATGCAATTTGGCAAAGAGCATGCATGCAAGTCTCATATTCTCTTTTGCCACTTGCATCTGACGTAGGCATGGGACAACTCTCTCTCTCATGTTCCCTTATTGTCCTCAAAGTTGGTTACACGATGAACCAAGTTTTCTTTTTTAGATTGGAGGTTTAACGACCACCGTGAGCAACTCAATGGGCTATAAGCAGTCGCCCGTCCCTAATTTAGGGTCACTGGTTCCAGGGAAGGGAGAGAGAACCAAGTTTTCACGACTTCTTGTCGAATAAAGTTTATAGATTGTAAGGAATAGGCTTAAGTCTCCCTCATGTGATTTTGATTAACTATGCTCTGTATCATTTAATTATGAATTTCAGGTTTTCCACTTTGTTCTACTTTTGTTATGCCTGTACATCGTTTCCAGTTGAGTTCAGTCGCGTTTCATATTCTTTGTGTCACTAACGTTCTTGACTGTTGCGGTTTCAATCGCAACAAATCCGTGTGACATTTGCGTAGAGGAGGGTTGTCCAACCTTTTTGTGTAAAGGGCCACTTTAATACTTTTCACGGAACTCGCGGACCAACGGTTGCTGCGAATTCGGTAAAAAAACCCAGTAAAGTTAGGCATGGAAATTTCCAAAAAACATTAACATTAAACGTAATTTATTACCTTTTCTTTCGTTGTTAAACCAAACGCTCAGTTAATGTGGAGTCTGACATTGCTTTTGTTTACACAGGTTGTCAGCGTCTGCCCGTACACTTGATGTAACGATGCGCAGAATTCTGGTAAGATGTTCGTCTGTCAGATAAGAATTTGATTTTGTTTTTATGGCTTTCATCCTTGAAAATAGCTGTTTGCAGCAATGTGTGCTACGAAACAGTGCAATGCATCGAAGGGCGTGTTTTGAGACATTTTGATAAGAACCTGAGGGAACATATTTTTTATAAAATGTTAACAAATCATGCTGTACGAATACTCTCTTCGTGGTGTGTCATTTTTGATCTCGAATAGTTCCATCTGCAACATATCAGGGGCATCATTGACATTCGATCCGAATGGATCTGAGAACAACTTCATTTTACCATCGTGTTCTCTGAAATCCGAAAATCTTTCTGTGAATTCACCGCTAAGTTTTTCAATCAGTTCGGAGTACTTTTTATGGTTCACTGTCTCAGACTGCCTTGTTGATAACGTAGTGAAATGGACAACTTTTTACACAATAAACTGTTGCAAAAACAGTTGTAACTTCTGCCCGAACGCTTGGATATGCTCATTCATAGAATAATTGAATGGGCAAGTTGATCCCTTCATTGTAATTTCACATTTAGAACTGCAAGATATTTAGTGATACCAAAGTACTAGGAATGCCAAGTTATTCAACCACTGATCGTCATTCATAGAATTTTAATATTTTCCTTTTTTTGAAATGCAGGTCTTTATTTCTTCTAGCAGTGCCCAGAATAGCCAGCGAACATGGATGAAGTAAATTACGTCACGATTGAATGATTATAATTCTGCAAGAAAATTTTTGAACTGTCCGTGATTGAGGCCCTTGTAGCTTATAAAATTTATTGTTGAAACATCCTTGTCCATTTCGTGTTGCATATCCAGTATCCATGGTCTTTGCAAGCAGTTGCTCTTGGTGATTGATGCAGTGGCAGGAGATGACATTATTAGGCACTGATTTCAGCATTAGATTTGCAAATCCATTATGCTTTCCTATCATCTCCAGGGCTCCACCTGCTGTAATTCCACACAGTTTATCTCTGGAAAATTGAATTTTGCCAAGATATGTTTTGCCTCATCAAAATATATTTTCCAGTTGTTGCGCCTTTCAGTGGACATAAGTCAATAGTTCCTCAACGATTTCAAAAGTTGCGATGACTCCTCGTACATAGATTGTCAGTTGTACTGTATTGCTTATATCCGTACTTTCATCGAGCGCTAAGCTGTAAAATTAGCACGATTTGAGTCTGAAGAATTTATTTTTGTACAATTTTTATTTTTCACTTTTAAATCCTGGAATTTTTAAATTCCGCACAGTGCAGGCGGGCCGTATGTTGGACAACCCTGACGTAGAGCTTCTTAACGCATATTCTCCCATTTTTGTAATTAAGAATCACATTTCCTCATCAGAAAGTACACCAGATTCAATTTATTATGGTAAATCAGTTTCTTTACAGAAAAATGTTACGATCACTGAATCTGTATTCTTCAGTACTTCTTTTACAAACTTCTTCATGTGTTGGAACTGACAGTGGGGTATTTATTAGAAAAAAGAAAAGCCCCTAGTGGGTTATCCAGGAGAAAGCCTACTCACGCATGTAAACATCCACCATGTGTTTTCGCATAGAAATGGGAAAGCCCATTAAACAGTTTTTCACTGTTACCCACGTTACCATCTAAATAGGGAGTATTACATATTAAGTAAGTTCAGGGGAACACTGTTCTTTTCGAAGCACATGTTAATGATTTTTATCACACTAACTTCTCTTATTTGTACTTTTCGTAGGTGACTACATGATAACTGCTTATTAGTCGGATGTTCAGCACATAGAAAATATTATTTTCATCCTTTCACTTTTTTGCTGCGTCATGAGATATAATAAACGAAATGTCCTAATTTGAATTAGCGGAATTTTAAAATGTATCCCATTTTATTTAAACTGCTATATTTATTCTCACGAAATGCAGCAAAAGAAAAATCTTGTGATTTCTACAGCTGTCCTGAGAAATTCACCAGTCACAGCCTTTGTTTATTTGTTATTTTTTCTTTTCAATTAATTACTGCTAATAGCTTTAAGCTAAGACTTTCGAAATAAAAAGGGATATCCCATGATTCCATATTGTCTTTAGTCATTGCTCTTTAAGAAGCTTTTCTTTCAGCATGCTTTGTATTTCAAAAAGACGCTTTTTTTCAGATTCCTGTTTTTTATTAGCATGTTTTTTTAAAAAAATATTTACTCATTTTTGTTGATTTAGATTGTTTTCATCCAGTGAGCTTCCTGTTTTGTTACAGATTAAGTACAGTTTTTCCATCTCACTCAACTTCTTTTGTTTTCCATTATTTAGCGTTATTTACATTTCTCTGTGCTTCTTTTTTATGAAGCTTTTTTTCCCGTTACTTATTTAAACTACAGCTTGATAACTCAAAGTTCTTTTCCAAGTTTATTATTTTGTTCACATGTGCCATACTTTCAAGTTTTCTTTACGTAATAAATAACCTTCTTTACCCGTCCCTTTGCAAATGTTAAATATTTTTCTGAAGTGCAACTTCCCCAATTGTGCTTCTCAAATAAAATACGGGACCATTAATTCCCTGAGCCTTATTAAATGTCATTTTATACGGCCCCTTATGTTCTATTTTGGGTACCACTTAACGTATGCGCAATTTTGAGAAAAATTTAATTTACTGAATAAAGTGAAGTGTGGGGTAAAAAAACCGCCAGGTGGTTATACTTACTTATCGCAAGAAAATGAAATCAACTTTCAGTATTAATCAAACTTCATTTACTTCAAGATACGGAATTCGATTATAAGTAGTGCCATGCACATCTAACATGGATAACTTTCGTTTGCAGATTACAGTAAAAAAAGACGCAGCAAACTGTGTTAGAATTTGAGAGCAAATAGCATGTTTTCTGCTCATGCATCACTCTTTCCAAAGCAAATAAAGTTTGGTAGATAGTCTTCTTGAAAGATGAACGAAAAACATCTGAATCTGTATTTTAAATCTGATCTTCACATTTTAATTTTTTGTTCATTTATGCAGTGTTATTGTTATAGAAGATAACAAATGGTCTATCTGAAACGGAAGATGCTATTCACTGCTACTCAAGTACGACGCATTGCCTAGACTCATGACTAAGCAAAGACTGCTGTTTCACTAATCCGGCTTTTGTAAATTGCCAGACACTAAATACTGCTTAAGTTACGTTTGACGTCACACTTCGCAGAACACCCTGAAATTCTAAAACTCTTCTTTCGTATGTGGTTTTTACTTGCCCACCACATTCACGGTCTCTGTTATTTCATTTTTATCTTCCTGATTATTTAATCAGTTTAACACATCTTGAGTGTGAAATTCCGTAACTTCCATTCTAATTACTCCGTAACTTCCACCTATAGCAATTTCAATATGAAATAAGTTTGTAGCTACAAAGAGAGCTTTGTGCGAAAGGTGAAAACTTTACTTGAGTTTTTAATGACAATTAAGTAATTCCTGTTACGTAGTTCTCAGACGTTCCGTGCACCTTTGTGTGTTACTTCGCTAGCAGTGCAGATAACATGGAGTGCTTTGTTCTTCTTCTTATGAGTTTAGTTCGTTCCACTGTAGATGAAGGCTTCCTGAATTATCTCCAGTTGTCTGAGTTACTGACTTAGGATATCCATTTCTCTTCCTGTTCTTTTGATCTCATTAAACCATCTCTGTTTAGGACTTCCTGTTTTCCGGTGTCTGAGTTCAGGATTCGATATGGTAATTCTGATAGACCATCTTCCCTTTTACCTTCAAGCTTGATGGCCTGTCCGTTCTTATTTCACTGCTTTGACGCCACTGTTGCAAATTATGAATTACTCTGTTGTCTGATGCAGATATTCCTTTTCGCATCTTTGGCCAGAGTCAACCGTATTGAATACGCAGTTTGAGAGGAATTATATTTTGTTGTTTTAATTTTTTTTATTTTTTTAATGAGTTATTTTGGAAATTATCACCAGAATGAAAGAGAGTTAAAATGAAAAGACTGCCGTAATTTATATTTCCAAATTATAAAGAACGATAGTTTGGAATTATGGGTTACATAAATTTGAAGTTTCCTAAAACAAACTCTGGATTCAGAACTGAAGGTACATGAAATGTGGGACAGCTTGAGAACTATTTGCTTTGCTTGGTTCCGACCAACAGGAAGAACACTCAGACATTATATGCAAATCTTAAGAGCTTACAAAAAGCGATTTAAATGACCTACTTAAAATAGTATAACTGAACTAATAATCAGAATTTATTGTCGCGCAATATAGTTATTGCCGTAAAATATATTCTACGCCAATAAATTCGGATTATTAGTATAGATATACTATTTTAAGTTTAGTTGGTGTGAAGTTCCTTGTGTTATTATTTAAATGACGTAGTTTGATTTGGTTTTCTGAAATCTGTGGTACGCTAAGCTAAAAATCTAAGTCATCCTTGATGTTTTGTTTTTGGTGCAGACACTCGTGAAGAGGTTAGTTATAGATTTTTAAGATATGTTTCTTTGTTTGTTTTAGTACTTGTAGCCGAAAGATGTTCTTGTCCGTAACCAAAAATCTTAATCTTCTCTTTCATTGTTTTTTCGCTTCACTTTATGGAGATGTATGTGAATTACTAACTTCTTATAAGTAAAATAAGATACTGTATACTAAGCAGAATAAACCCATGATTTTTTAACATAACTGGCACAAACAAACTCTTGAAACAGGCTATATCATAATGATTTTATATTAGCCACCACTTCTATTTATGCAATATTTCTAGGGTGCGAACTATAGGATGCAGTCTTCTCAAACTATAGGATGCAGCCAGTGGTATTTCTTTTGGAAATGTACAAAAAACCTCGATAAAATAAAATGTACGATTTCCATTTTATCGAACTGACAAGAGAAATTTTTAAGGTTTTTACATTTTGTCTGAATTCTAAGAAAAGCGTCATGATGTATTAGACGAGGTTTGAGTTAAAATAAAAAAACATCTGACAGGTTAACGTCAAGCAAAAATTGAAAATTGACCTATAGCTAACGCCAGTAAACTCTATGGTTTAAAAACCACTTTCTGGTGGTTTTCAATTCACACGTCTTATTTTTATTGAATGCACCGGAAGTGGATTAATTATCTAAACGTTCCTATGACTTTTCCGTAAAAGAAAATCTTCACAAACTCTCCACGAATGATTTTTGGTTAAGCTGTAAAAAACCATACTTTCTTTTACCTTAAACCGATGTTTCCCTTTAATTTTGTGATTTAACGTCCACCATAAGCAACTCATAAGACTATAAGCTGTCGCTCATCCGTGATCTAGAGACACTGGTTTCAAAGTAAAGAGGCATCGGACATGCGCACTATACATGCCTCATTCGAGACTCAAACTCAACTCAGACGAATGATCACAAGCCAGAATACTTAGACCACTCGGCCACATCGGTTGTCTTAGCATATTGTCACATTCCTAGTTCCTTTCGTTACTACATGCAAATTTCTGGTGTTCTTAAAAACGGGAATGGAGATTTAATGGGTGTTGAATCGCAAATACAGAATGACTAGTAAACTAAAATGAATTGCAAAAATTTAAGCTCTTTCTTTGTTTTCCTATGCAATTTCATTCAAATGTATTTAAGCCCCGTCCTGCTCCCAAAAGTGGTGGATGATTGGGCTTCTGTTTTACACTGAAAGCATAGTAAGTCATAAATCAAGATTCCAAATTTCATAATAGCTCAATTTTCCGTTATCCCATAAGTAACCAATTGTGCTGCCTTGCACAGTTTAGGCATTCGAACGATGAAAACATGATTTGAAAAAATTAATAGAACAGCACAATGAATTGAAGGTCGCATGGACAGACAAATTCAACGCGACTTCTAGCTATAATGTGACGGTAGGCTCTTGCGCCGTCCATTTCCAACTGTCTTTGATGCGTTTGCATGACGTTTATCTTCAGCTGACTGGTTGAACTCTGATGCATTTTTTCCAGTAATTTTATAGTAAAACTGCCGTACCGTATGTTTTCGCGGTATTGCTTTTCCAGTAATTTTACAGTAAAACTGCCGTTCCGTATGTTTTCGCGGTATTGCTTTTCCAGTAATTTTACAGTAAAACTGCCGTACCGTATGTATTCGCGGTATTGCTTTTCCAATAACTTTACAGTAAAACTGCCGTACCGTATGTTTTCGCGGTATTGCTTTTCCAGTAATTTTACAGTAAAACTGCCGTACCGTATGTTTTCGCGGTATTGCTTTTCCCATATTTTTACAGTAAAACTGCCGTACCGTATGTATTTGCGGTATAGCTCAAGCTTTCTTGGAGAGAAGTCATGCCACAGAAACACTGCAAAATATTTTGCAATCAAAATCGAAGTATTGAGATTGTGCAGATAAAACGCCCGTTTGCAGCGGATTGATATTTTCAACCCCCACAACGCAATGGCATCATCTAGCAACGTCACAGGCATACGTCACAAGATGAGTGCACGTCTGACGTGAACGTTGTGTGCCTCATTTCGCGAAACAATTCTACCACGAGTGCACGAACTTCTGTCAAAGTGGACCATGCAGATAATCCAGTTGCGCATAATTTCCCCGTAAGAGTTCAAACTCTGGGCATTCCGCAGATATTCCGGCTCAAAATATTAACGAGGCGTTTAGGCTGCGAACTGCGAATGAGCGTACCATATGCTGGTGGTTTGCAAAATTCCAAGCAGGAGACACATCCCTTGTAAATGCGCCTTGTCGTCGTCGATCAGTAGCTGTAACCGATGAGATGTTGAAAGATATCGTGGCACCTTGCCGACGACAAACTTTCCTTGATATCGCAATGCAGTATGCATCGTATGGCAGGTTTTCGATGCCTGGTGATCCTTGTTAAGTTGGAAAAGCTGGATCTCTGAGTGTCACATTGATCCATAGTAATCAATAACACATGTCGTTTGGTGGCGTGCAGTTCTCTCCTTGACAGGTAGGGACAGGAGGGATTCCTGCATGGGGTCGTGACCTGTGAAGATAAGTGGGTCCTCTACACCAATTGAAAGGTTAAGCACAGGGAGTGGATACCACGGAACCACCTAAACAATGTACAAAGTAACTTACGTTGCACTTCTCGTTTGGTAATCTGCTGCAGGCTTTATGCATCAATCATTTCTACGATCAGGTGGAACGATTAATAGGCATCGATATTGTTGTGCAGAAGTGCACTAGATGCACGAAAAGCTCACTATAGAAAAAGTCAGTTTTGGTCAACAGGCATGGAATATTTCTGTTGCACGACAACGCTGGCCCACATATCTCCTAAAGGATTGTCCAACAAATCTACTATTTGGACTATAAAACTCCGCCGTTCACTGGTCTTGGACCTTGCATCTAACGGTTGTTACGTCTTCTGGAATATGGGTCATTTTTTGGGGATGACGACCTTCCTAAGGGAGCCAGCTGTGTTTCAGGCAGTTGCCACATTCTCTGCCCCACATAACTCCGGCATCTTATTACTGTAGTATCCACAAACTTGTAACTCATTGGCTGAAGTGTGTCAGTGTACAGGGAAATTACTTTAGCTAGGCACGTAAGTACTTCACATTTTCATGAGGTTTTGTAGGGAAGCACTCTCATTTCGGATATTTTATCTGCAATAAAACTGCCTTGAAAAACCTTAAATTTCACTTCTGATTTTCTCACATTAAACTTTTTAGTGTCTTGACGAGATCAGCCGTGTTATGAGAGCTTCGTTTAATATAGTAACACCCACGTTTACGTTGTTTATAGAAATTCAAAGACATTCGGAAACCATAATTCCGTCGGTAGTGGTTGGATTTCAAAAACAGTAACCTCTTCGACTTAAAATGAATTTCATAAGCAATGAGAAACAGTTTCTCAGTTCAGGACAAGCGACACAAAATGACAGCCACTTCTTATTGATAAGCTAGAATGGCAAACAAAAGCAAAGTTGTGCACACTTGTGAGCAGGGCCGTTACTAGAGTACTGCCGTCGGTAACCTCGCACCGCTGGCCCACATTCTCCTAAAGGACTATCCAACAAATCTACTACCCCGCACCTGGCGCAAGGCCGCACGGGGCGCAAAAGCCGTACGGCCCAAATACGCAAATAAAAATTTGACTATGTCTAAAGAAAGGGGCGTAAAATGGTTAATTCGCACCGGACGCAACACGGGCTAGTTACTGCACTGCTTGTGAAGTCGGTCTAAAATACAACGACTTTTCGGGAGAAGGTTATCTGGTTCGGTTTCATGAAAATATGCTCCATAAATAATAATTAAGAAATTTGTGGGAACAGGAATGGTCTTTTCACGTCATTGAGTTAGAAGTTAGGGTAGGGTAGTGTGTAATTACATAACGAAAAAGATAGGAAACTTCCCTTTTTTTTATTTACTCATAAAGGTACACTGCTGGCCACATTAAATGCAACACCAAGAAGGAAGCATCCGATTGGACTGAAATTCGCAGCATGCGTCGCCCGGGAGAGTACATGCAAACGATTAGCATTGCAGGGCATAGGCAAATCATGTGCGCCCGGAACGCCACGGAGAAGCACTATAAGAAGGGTGCACAGAAGTAGTGGAAGTGAGTTGTACTGCCGGACCTGTGCATGGAAAGCTTCCTGATGCCTCGTCGCAGAATACGGCAGTCATTCCAGCACGTTTAGGACAAATAGTGGCATATCGCGACAGCGGCTTATCGTACCGAGACATCGGCGCCCATGTGGGACGACATTCAGCCAGAGTGAGGCGAGTATGGATTCGGTGGGTACAGGAGGAACGGACCGACCGACGTGAGCGATTGCCGCAGAAGCGGCACACCACCGAGCGAGAAGACCGGCATGTTGTGCGGCAGGCATTGACGGCTCGCACCTATAATGAATAAGCTTTATTTGCTTTCCGCTAAGCTAATTATAATGGATAAACTCTTTCTACCAGCTAGCTAATGATAGTGAATAATGATGAATAAAGCTTTCAACTAAGCTAAGTATACTATCGTGAATATAGCTTGCACGAATATTATAATGAATTCAAATGGTTGTTGTTACTAGTTAATTAATATCATGAATAAAGTCTCCTGCTAGTAGTGTAGTAATAGTATTGAACAAACTTATAACTGGTAGTAATGTTGTAGCAGTAATTAGGATGAATAAAGTCTTAACGCTGGTTGTTAATAATAATCCACTGATTGACATAAACATAACAGCCAGACAGAGATCTGACAAAAACTATGAATTGAGAAAGACGTACTTACGACAAAGTTCTTTTATTATATAACGCTTGATCATCCAATGCACACACACCACTCGTTTCACAATAATGAAGAATCAAACTAATCACATAGAACGAAGCTCTCAATACAACCACAACAACAAACTCTCTCCTTCACAGCAACAACGCTCTCTTAGTATAACAACAAGCGCTCTCCTAGTATAACAACAAACGCTCTCCCAGTATAACAACAAACGCTCTCCCACAACAACAACGCTCTCCCTACGACAACAACGCTCTTCTTGGGTATCATTGAACGCGCCTATTTATACTGGCTACCACCACGTCATGACTTACACTCATTGCCAGATCTCATTCAGCGGGTGAAATAATATTTCGTTCAGTAAGAAGATAATTTACATAGAAAAAAAAATAACCAGAGATAGTAAAATCAAAAGGAAAGTGAATATAGAGTATACGTTACATCATCTCCCCTTAATTTTTCTTTTTTTCCTTTTTTTTTTGTTTTTTTTTTTTGTTTCCGAAAAACCTATCAATTTTGGAGTGTAAGTCTTACACTTCGTTGATTGACGTTTCTCGACCTCTTTTTTGTTTTGTTGTTTAGTGGCAGCAGTATTTACAATATCAAACTTGGCATGACAAAATCAAGAAATCTGTATTCGTCTGTGAAACTTGTATTTTTGAACAAAACAAACCTGCATCGGCATACCTTTCTTTTATTCTGCCTAGCAGGAATCACTTTTTTAATTTCAAATGACGTTCTCATTATTCGTTGAATACATACCAACTGTATCAGCAGCGAAGATTGCCTGGAGCTGCCTAACAGTAACAATTTTATTATTTTAATTTCAAATTACGTTCGCATTATTCGTTGAATACATACCAACTGTATCAGCAGCGAAGATTACCTGGAGCTGCTTAACAGTAACAATTTTATTATTTTACCCCTAAGCACATAGATATATAAAAAAAATTTGGATTAGTAGATGGTCATAGAAGAAATATAAAAAAACACACACACATATATACACAAAAAAGAATGCATAGGCCCACACGAAAAAAAGAAATTCTGACACGCCAACTGGTCGTGCAGGAAAAACAACAAACTGAGAAAAGAACCTGTCCACGAGAACTTACTTATCTCGAGGACGCATAAAAAACTCTAGTGCGATAACGTTTTCCAGGCCTAATCGGACTGGTAAAATCAGGTGGCTTAGATCTCTTCAAGGACTTTAATGGATCTGGAACATCGGTCTGCTGTCGGTCAAGAAATCCCGGCGGCTGACGGGAACGGTCAGGAATGGCGGAAATCCGTCGGTCCGGAACGGCTGAAGTCTGTGGGTCCGGAAATCCCTGCGGCTGAGAAGAACGGTCAAGAATGGCTGAAGTCTGGCGGTCCGGAAATCCTTGCGGCTGATAGGAACGGGCTCCCCCAGGCTTTTGATATGAAGTCCCTTTGTGCTGGGGCCCGTTGTGTCCATCCAATATTCTTTTGGACGGACGTGGCTCCGGCCACATCGTTTGCTTTCGCTTACGCCCTCGTGGCATGAGAGTAGCAGCAGGCATCGGCCCTGTTTGCCCTGAGCGTAGGTTCCAGGGGCGAAACCCGGGCGGATGCAAGGATTTCTGCCTTCGTCGCTGTTGCGGCGAAGCAGATTGGGGAGACAAGTTACGTTTTCGCCCAGCTTTTGGTGGTTCTGGACGGTTTTTAATATTTACATTATTGTTCATAACTGATAAATCAGAAATGTCCGAAGCCTCTGAGTCGCTGCTGTAATTCAGTGGTCGTGCAGGGCGATGTTGATTTTTGCCTATAGGAATACTTTCTGACGAGGTATTCAAGGAAGTAGGAGCCTGCGTTGGTGCAGAGTTATCAGGAAACGGCGCAGCAATAGTCTTGGCAATGGTTGGAGGGAAAGGAACGATACTAGTATTCGAAGAACTCGATTCGAGCCTTGGTCTCATGGGAGAATCAGGTTGCGTGTTTGGAAACCCGTCTGGAGGAGGGGAGGGTGAAGAAAAATCACTGGAGATTCTTCAAAAATGTTTGTTGGTTCGTCCAAAATTTCTGGAGGTTGATCGTGAGATATAGACTCTTGAGTCTGTGGAACAGAAGGTTGAGTAGGGTTGATTATGAAATCGATATTTCGTTCATGATACTTGCGACACTGATCAACGTGTACGTATTGAAATTGATTGTCAGGTTTTTCAAGAACAATGTTATTTTCAAACACATTTGCCACCCGATATGGACCTTCGTAGCTGGGTGCAAATTTCTTCATTAAAGTATGCGAAACAGAAGACTGGAAGTGCGTTTCCACGAGAGTGAGATCTCCAACGACAAGATCTGGTTCCCTACGCCTAGTATTATAATATCTTGCTTGAGCCGCTTATGCTCCTAGCATTGCAACACGAGCTTTTTCTGCCATGATTCGTACTGATTGCGGAGTTGGTCGCTGGTTTAGTTCGTCGATAATCCCCGTTAAATTTTCAAAAGGGGTTTTAATTTTGCGACCCAGAAAAGTTCTGCAGGAGTAATTTTAGTAGATTCGTGGACAGACGAGCGGAGGGCGAACAAAAAAAGCTCCAAATGGTCATTACATCTTTCATGATGATCCATTACAAATGTAGCAATCATTTTCACTAGCGTGCGGTTTACGCGTTCCGCAGGATTACTCTGGGGATGATATGGGGAAATGAATTTATGTTTAATGTGTAGTCTCGCACACATTCTTTCAAAAATGTCAGAAATAAATTGAGGACCATTATCCGAAACTACTTTATTAGGTGCACCATATCTAGAGAATACTTCATTAACTAATACATGACAAATAACTTCTGCCGTAGCGGCTTTAATGGGAAAAACTTCAACCCATTTAGAAAAATTATCAGTTAGTACTAAAACGTAACGAGCTTTGTTTTTAACAGATAAAGGATAAGGTCCCAATAAATCTATTGAAATAATGTCAAACACATGAGAACTTGAACTAGATTTCAAGCGACCGGCCGGTCTTACATTACGGTAATTATTAATCTGACACAAGTGACATGATTGAACGTATGCGAGCACACTTTGGTACATGCCAGGCCAATAGGCAACATCCCGCAATTTACAACGGGTCTTGCGAATACCTAAATGGCCTGCAAGAGGTTTGTCATGAAATTCGTTTAAAAGGGCCATTCTAAGGGTTCGCGGAATACATGGGCGAAACTCTGCCCTAGTAGTCCTAGATTTTGTATAGTAAAGAAGACCCTCTATTACTTCGAAATGTTGTGACCTTCCAGCCAGAGAAGGGTCACTTTGTAGGGGCGAACCCGCAAGCAAAAAATTATAGATATCCCCAAAATCTGGATCATTTATTAATTCTGCCATTATCTGCTCTCTGGATGTTATATCAGCTATTAGAAGTAAAGGCTGACGTCCAGGAGTAGTTTCAGTGGGGACCCCACTAATCGGAACGCGAGACAATGCGTCCGGTAATTGATTCTTATGACCTGGCTGATACGAAATTTTGATATTGCTCTCTTGTAACTTCACAGCCCACTTCATAAGTCTTTGAGATAGGTGCTTAGCAGAATTCAAATACTGAAGGGCAGAATGATCCGTAATTATGTTAACTGTCAATTCGTTAAGATAACATTGAAATTTATTCAGCGCATACACAACAGCAAGACATTCACGTTCCGTAGCTGAATAATTGCGTTCAGCTTTGGCTAAAGTACGAGACGCAAAAGCTATTGGATGCCCAGCTTGTGACAAACCGCAACCAAGACCAACTCCGGATGCGTCAGTATAAATATCAAATTCCTTAGTATGATCCGGGAAAGCCAACACCGGAGGCTGAGTCAACGCAGACTTCAGTGTTTCAAAAGCAGCGTTAGCCTCAGGTGTCCAAACAAACTTCTTGTATTTACGTTTTAAAGCATACAATGGCTCACATATTGTAGCATAAGCGGGGACGAACTGCTGATACCATCCGGTCATTCCCAGAAAGCGTGATAGTTCTTTTGCTGTTTTAGGCCGAGGAAAGTCAACAATAGGCCTAATTTTTTCATTATCAGTAAATAAGCCGTGGGGAGTAATTTTCAACCCCAGATATACAATCTCGTCCCTCGCTATCTGGCATTTACTAGGTTTTAACGTCAAGCCAGCATTGTATATGAGTTGGAACACCTGTTTGAGCAGAGAAAGGTGCTCGTCAAAAGTCTCGGATGTAATAATAATGTCATCCAAATATACATGCACATGGGGACCCAGGACAGGTCTGAGAACCGTATCCATAAGCTTTTGGAAAGTAGCAGGTGCAGAAGCTAGTCCAAAGGGCATACGTAAATATTCATAAGCCCTAAAAGGAGTCACAAAGCCTGTTTTATCGACAGAGTCCGGATGTACTGCCACCTGCCCATATCCACTCGCCAAATCCAAGGTTGACATCCATTTGGTTGACGACAGGTCATTTAAAATATGCGACATGACAGGTAGTGGATAATTGATCGTTTTTGTGACTTGGTTGAGCTTGCGGAAATCTGTCACGAAACGAAATTCATTGGGTTGTTTCTTTGCAACCAAAAAAGCAGGAGCAGCCCAGGCGCTTGTTGATTCCCTGATTATGCCCTGTTTAATCATTTCAGAAATTTGACGTTGCATTTCCTGTTTTTTATGTGGAGCACAAGGGTAAGGTTTCGTCGCAATTGGTTTCGAACCATCAGTGTCAATGACATGATAAACCACCTGTGTGAAACCAGGTTGATCAGAAAATAAACCAGGGCTTTCCTGTAAAAGGAGAGAAAGCTGGTTTCGTTGTCCCTCATTCAACTGGTTACTCAATAACAAACTCGTTATATCTACAGGAACCGTAGGAATCATTTCGACAGGTTCCGGAAAGGAAATCACATGTTGTACGAAATTCAAAGTTATTTGAATCGCATGAATAAAATCCATGCCCATTAAACATTTCACAGGTAGCTCGTCTATAAGCAGGAAAGAATGCGTAAAACGAGCTTTTCCCAGCCCTAGAGATAATGTGACAGTTCCTGTGATACTGAAGATTTCGTTATTTGTACCTCGCAAATACTGCGTCGCAGGCTGAACGAGGACTGCAGGAAAATTTTCAGTGCAAAACTTCGTATTTAGGGCTGATATTTCAGAACCAGTGTCGAACTTTGTCTCGACAATAATATCTTCAATTGTCAAGAATACATCAGGCAACTGAGGAGTTTGAACAGTCACTAATACTGTTTTAGGGTCAGAATGCTTGGTATCAGGAAGTAGGACCGACTCCTTGGTCTACTTCCTTTGGAAGTTTAAAGGATTTCTGGTTGGATTATCATGCGGTCTGAAACCTCGACCCTGCCGGGTATCGGGAAAATTTTCACGATGAGGAAAACTGCGTGAACCCTGCTGCGGGAACTCCGCGTGTCTGTTGACATTTTCATATCTATTACTTCTGCCCTCAGCACGGGCAGAAAAATCATCATTGCCCTGAGCATGAAAACGTTCCGAATGCTGCGGATTGGAACGGGATCGAGCATACTGTGCATTTGTACGATATCCCGAAGATTGTTCAGAAACTCGCTGTTGGTTTGCCACTCTTCTGTGTATTGGAACGTATGAAGCTTGGGTGTGCACTTGTGTATGCTCGCGCTGAAAGTTATTATGCCTATTATGCCGCTGAGGGTTTTAGTAATAAGCCTCGCGGGGTGCCCGAGCATGGTGAGTTGAACCATGTTTGCCATGTCGCTCTTCATACGTGCGTATGAGGCGAAGGCATTCATGAATTGTGGCAGGGTGGCGAACCTCAAGAAAGTCTTGTAAAAATGGGTCGAGCTGCTGCAAGAGGGTATCCAACATGTCAACATGACTGGCATGTGGATCCCATAGGTTATATAAGCGTGTTGTTTCCAACGCAAATGCAACAGGGCTATCGTTGGGTCCTTGCTGACGAGAAAAAGCTGTTGGGCAAGGCTAGCTCGACTGAGGCCGAAAGGAAAGACCTCCAAAAATTCTGCACGGAAATTCTCATAATGAGAATCCGGGTTCGACACTCTCCACTGCCGATGCCAGGTCTTAGCGGTATCCCTCAAGCAAGTGCCGGCGATTTGGACTTTGCAGTCTTCATTAATATTATATAGATCAAAATGATCTTCCAGATCTTCGAGGAACTTTAAGGACCCCTCCAAACCATTGAAATTAATTGTTCCTGCATGCGGCACGAAATGGGCAAGCATTCTGCTTCGCTGAGAGGATTTAACTCCCTCAGGTACGACCCGCGACTCAGAGTAATAGGAAGCTGGTGCATTATGAAATTGTGAATAATGCCTGGGTACGTGTAGATCATTCATATCAAAGTTAGAGCCACAGGCTTCTTGCAAATTGTCCAAAAAGAACACCATTACCCTCGAAACTTGCCTTAGGGTGGAAAATTGAAGTTGTCTCAGGTAAGGAAGACATGGGTAATAATTGTCAAGATCTCGTGTTCGAGAAAAGTTCGGGCGCCAATTATAATGAATAAGCTTTATTTGCTTTCCGCTAAGCTAATTATAATGGATAAACTCTTTCTACCAGCTAGCTAATGATAGTGAATAATGATGAATAAAGCTTTCAACTAAGCTAAGTATACTATCGTGAATATAGCTTGCACCAATATTATAATGAATTCAAATGGTTGTTGTTACTAGTTAATTAATATCATGAATAAAGTCTCCTGCTAGTAGTGTAGTAATAGTATTGAACAAACTTATAACTGGTAGTAATGTTGTAGCAGTAATTAGGATGAATAAAGTCTTAACGCTGGTTGTTAATAATAATCCACTAATTAACATAAACCTAACAGCCAGACAGAGATCTGACAAAAACTATGAATTGAGAAAGACGTACTTACGACAAAGTTCTTTTATTATATAACGCTTGATCATCCAATGCACACACACCACTCGTTTCACAATAATGAAGAATCAAACTAATCACATAGAACGAAGCTCTCAATACAACCACAACAACAAACTCTCTCCTTCACAGCAACAACGCTCTCTTAGTATAAAAACAAACGCTCTCCTAGTATAACATCAAACGCTCTCCTAGTATAACAACAAACGCTCTCCCACAACAACAACGCTCTCCCTACGACAACAACGCTCTTCTTGGGTATCGTTGAACGCGCCTATTTATACTGGCTACCACCACGTCATGACTTACACTCATTGCCAGATCTCATTCAGCGGGTGAAATAATATTTCGTTCAGTAAGAAGATAATTTACATAGAAAAATAAAATAACCAGAGATAGTAAAATCAAAAGGAAAGTGAATATAGAGTATACGTTACACACCGCCACATCATGAACGTTAGCGCAGGAATTAGGGTGTGTTGCGCAACAACCTGTGACAGCAGGCACCGTTCGACGTCGTCTGTAGGAGCGGGCACTTGTCGCACGGCGCCCATTGTTCCGATTACCACCGACGTCACACAACCGGCGAGTGCGGTGGCAGTGGGCCGTTGAACGCCGCACCTGGACTACGGAATGGCACGACATTGTCTTCTCCGACGAATTCCGCTTCTGCCTGCAACAACACGATGGTCGGATCCGCGTGTGGCGTCACCGCTGCGAGAGACTGTATGACGCCTTCATTATGCATCGCCATACCGGTTCGTCGCCTGGCGTTATGGTTTAGATCGCATTTGGATATGACACCCGCACGCCTATGGAACGCATCGCAGGTACACTCAACAGCCACCGCAACATCTCCGACGTTCAGGAGCCTGTAGTTCTCCCTTACCTGCAGGACCTGCCAGCGGCCACGTTTAAACAAGACAATGCGCGCCCGCGCGTGGCACGCATCGTGCAACAATTCTTCACGGCCCACCAGGTGTCAGTGCTGCCGTGGCCCGCCTGTTCTCCCGATATGACGCCCATCGAACACGTCTGGTCGCTGATCGGCAACCGAGTGTCCCGGCAAGCACCACCCCCGGCTACGCCAGATGAACTGTGACAACGTGTGGAAGCAGCCTGGACCGACATACCCCAAACCCCCATCCAAAGCCTTTTTCGTTCGATGCCGCGGCGTGTAGCGGCCATTATTGCGAGCCATGGGGGCCACACTGACTATTGATGTCTGTGTGTTCCGCAAGTCGCACTGGCCTGTAAGCTCAATCGTTTTATCTTTGTATCTGTTGTTATGTGTCCAGTAAATCTGGCTTTGCTATCTCGTGTCCTTCTTGGTGTTGCATTTTGTGTGGCCAGCAGTGTATTTTCAAGAAGTAGAAATCGTGAAAGAATAAGAACAAATTTGTCTTAATTGTTAACTGGATCATAAAAATCCATTGTGGAGGCATTATCTTTTAATAATGATTTTCATAAATCCAATGCCAAACGAAAAGTACTTAATACTTCTTTCTGATATTGTTGATTTTTTGCAGTAATCCATTCGTGCGCGTACACTAACGGAGGACTGAGACTATGTTGAAAAATACTGTCCGAAATGAAGCAGCACTGTCCGAAAGTGTATGAAGTAACGACGTATTATGATTTTCTTAACGTAGGAACTGTCTTTGTGAATCATTCCCTTGACACATCCAAACACAAAAGGAAATGACACAAACAAAGTTTGATAACTTTGACTAGATATTTTCTGTTTCAGTATTGAGTGTTAAGTTTCACATTTTGTAAATAGGTATAAATTCAAAACCACTGAAGAAGGTCAACTTTAGAAAAGAATAAACTTGTACACTTAAAACAATCTTCTACATCAATTAATGGTTAATAAAGCTAAACTCGTGAAGAATTTCGAGAAGAATTGAATTCTTGTAAAATTGCAACAAATTTCCATGCCTCACTGAAAGGGGGCTAACTGCATCTCCTTAGTTCTTTTTGCAGATGATAGCGATTACAAAAGGTGAAAACGTAGCATATGGGTGGATTTCAAGAATGCCATTTATAACTTCATAGGTTTCTAATATCTGATATTTCTTGTTTATTATTGCAATAAATCTCATACATTAGGAGGCAAGATGAACTTCGATTTCATGTTTCGAGCTCCTGCGTCGACTTTTCTTCTGAAAATCGCGGTTCCTAGAACGATAAACGAGGCAAAAGATTCCATAGAAATCTAACGATAGTGAAACGTTGTTGAGCAAGATAAGATATCAGTATGATGATTGCCTATTTGTGATCTCTCTAAGGGTATCAAGTAAGCGTCCGAAATAGATACCATGAAACTTTTCTTTAGGCCTAAAAACGGGAAATGTCCAGCAAGTATGCATCGAATGTTCATTGTTTCGTGATAAGCACACCGAACAAAACACTAGTCACCCCTGACAGAACTTATCTAATAACGGGTGACGGCGCTTCTTGCCTTCACAACAGCATGAATCCGGAGTGGTAGAGACTCCACGAGATTGTGAATGTATTGAACATCGATTTGCAGCCACTCGTACGTCAACTGGCCCAGAAGTTCCCTGGGTGTCCATTCCGGCGTTTGAGCTTCTGTTCCAAATGATTTCACAGATTCTTAATAGGATTTAAATCTGAGCATTTGGCTGGCCAGTCGAGGTGAGACAGTGTTGCTGATTGTTCGTCGTGCCACTCAAACACAGTTTTAGTCCTGTGCACACGGCAATTGTCGTCTTGGAAGACAGGAGTGGCAATGTGATGCTGCTCTTGGAGATGTAGGGCAAAGTGCAACACTTCGTCATTCAGAATGCGGAGGTACGCATGCTCTTTAAAATTAATCATCCCGGAGAAAAGGCGGCCCATTTCCTGGAACAAAAAACATCCCCAAAACATCACAAAACCCGATCCATCTTGAACAACACCTTTGACACAATCAGGATTAAAGGCTTCGTTGGGACTGCGATGCACTCGTCTCCTCCCATCATTGGAGTACAAACAAAAACGAGACTCATCCGACCAAATTATTCGTTTCTAATCCTCCACAGTGAAGGATTTGTGCTTCTGAGCCCATTGATAACGTGCGACTTAGTGACTTGCTGTTAAAAAACGCCTCTTCCGTGGTACTCTGATCCAGATGTCCATCGCATGCAGATCTCGTCGCAATGTCCTTTCGGAAATTGGTGGGAGTGGACTTTCATTGACTGTCTGGAGCATTGTTGCCTGGTTTGAAACCGATTTGCAGTTACTAGGAGTGAAACATGGTGGCGTTCCTGTTGGTGTGAAATCGGAGACGTAACCGTCTCCGATTTTCATTTGACTGCGAACTACACTACACCACTGTTTGTAGACCCTCTAGACAGTACGCTTCGACACACCAAAGATTTGTGCGGCTTCATTCATTTTGTGTCCGTCGGCACGGTCACACACGATAGCTCCTTTTTTGCCACACAGTAACGTCTGTTGTACGACATATAGTGCTGACTAAATTCAACACACACGGTGCTCTTCTCCACCTCATGATACAGAAATGATTCTGTAGACTACGTCAGTGCTATTTATTTCCCAATAATGCTTTCACAGCGCCGTCTGTGCAACCAGTAACTTCCTACTGTCATTTCTGTTAGGGGTGACTAATTTTGTTGTCCGGTTTGCTTATATTCATCCTTATTCAGTTTTGCCCAATTCATATGTTTTGCAGAAAACTATTTTGAAAATTTAAATGAATTTAAAGAAACCAAGAAATGCATACTGGTTGTTTTCTTAATTGTGGGGAAAAAATGTAATGAATTTTGGAGAATAAAACATAATCCCTATTCCAAAAGTTCCAATTTTCAGTTCTGTGTGTCTTAGGAAAGAAACATCCGTTATCTCAAGGACAGTTTAGAAAATGTGGAACAGAAGAATTTTTTCTGGCCATGGCAGCTTGTATAATCGTGACGTGCCGTTCAGCGGAGCTGTAGTTAAATAATTTCACCACTATTTCCAGCATACGTTAAAGAAACGTCTTAAAGCTGCAGCCGAGATGTTATCTTTTACCCCATTTAAATTTGCATCAGCTCTCTGTATGACGGGCGCCAATGCATTTGGTCTTAAGTCCGAAATACTCTCTAATTGAAATCCATGTGAAACTTCAGTTTCCGAATGGCTTGCCTGTGTCTAACTAGAAGATATGTAGATGAGCTTGAAGTTCGCAGCCAGAGAAAATACCATTTGCTGAATTCTTGAAAATTATTTTGCTGCGTGTGATAGAAGAATGGAAATCTTGCGGAAGAAGTCTTGTGATTAATCCCCTTGAAAAAAGAGATGGCTTTAAAGGTGCGCAGTCCGTCGAAATGTATAATTGCTTTGGGAAAAATATTCCCGCTCTCCTTGTGTCTCATCAAGATTCAGTTCTTTCCGAGATGAATCTGAGAAAATAATAAGTTTTGCGATCCGAATTCTGCTCATATGTCGTCTTACAGATGAAAGTTATGCTTCGAGTTTGGATCACAAATCTGCCCTTTTCAAAAAAAGTATACGAGTAGGTATTTTCATGATTAATTCCTGCCGCTGTTTTTCTTTAAGATTTGTACTTACGGTTCTCTTCATAAAAATGTGAAAGCTATGAAATCAAATTTCTTCCCTTGAACATCAGGCGCTTTCCGAGAGTAAGAATGTAGTTTAACTTAGCCTGTGCTTCTTTATTATATATTTTTCAATAGAGTCCTATATTATAATAATTCATAACAAGCTCTCAAAGAATTCCTATGGAACTCTGATACTTATTTTAATATTTTTCTTGGCTTTTATCAGTTTCGAACTGACGAGTCATGAATACGTTGTTATCCATTGGTCATCTTATTGGAATGTTCTTAACAAAATCTTAAGTCCTTGAAATATTTAAAAAAACACGTACATTTGCAATCAGTAGTTACGCTTGTTCAATATCTGAGAAAGAACATCATATTTCAATGCGCTGTTTTTAAATAAAACAGTTCTGTCTTTGGAATGGGAAGCTAGAAAATCTTACCATAGCAAAGAGAAAACAACAATTCAAGCTGAAACACTAGGGTTTAAAAAATGCAATAACTACCCGAAATGGAATTAAATAACCAAAAGACGATGTAAGAAGCAAACGTCATTAGAAGAACGAAGAGGCGGTGTATTGTGATAATCATCATCATCATCATTGTCAACCATTATCAATCCACTGCTGGACGAAGGTCTCCCCAAGTTTCCTCCAGAACGGTCTGTCTTGTGCCAGTCTCCTCCATGTCACCCCTGCATACTTTCGAATTTCATCCACCCATCTCCCATGTGGTCTTCTTCTGGGTCTTTTCCTGTCCCTTGGAATCCAATCTAAAATTTCGGCTGTCCATCGAGGATCTGTCCTTCTGGCAGTATGTCCAGCCCATTGCCATTTCAGGGATTTAACTCTGATCATGATGTCTTCCACTTTTGTCATTTTTCGGATCCACGAGTTCCTCTTCTTATCTCTCCTGGTTACACCAAGCATGCACCTCTCCATGCTACTTTGAGTTGTCTGCAGCCTTTGTATGTCTCTTTTAGTTAAGGTCCACGTCTCTGCATCATACGTAAGCACTGGAAGGATGCATTGATCAAACACTTTTCTTTTAAGACATAATGGCATATTGCTCTTGAAAATTATGCTGTTTCTTCCAAAAGCTCTCCAGGCAAGTTTTGTACGCCGATTAATTTCTTCATCAATGTGACCCTCACTTGATATCTGCTGTCCAATACCCATAAAAATTATTCAATTTCTGTTATTGTCCTTTAGATAGCGTGAACGGATTTGTATGTTAAAATTGCTTCCAATAGATTTCGACTAAGGAAATCTGTATGTCAGCCGATTTGAAATGTTAATGAATACTAAATATTACGTATCTGTGGATATAATTATGTGCTCTATCCATGAAATAGTTGAATAATTAAGACTACCAAAGGTAAGAATACGTTCTCATGTCTTCGTTATTTGAAACGAACTTGGTCGTTTGTTTTGTTAGACATGTTAGCATGAGACAGCGTTTATATTTCTTTATTCTCACCCCTATGAAAGTCGTAATATCTATATATCATACTAACAACATCCATGCCTTTCATGGGATTCGAACATAGACCAGTGTGAAGAAAATGTGTGATAAAGACTATAAATATGAAGCGTAAAAGAAGAATAACAATTCTTGAATATAAAGCATGTGCTTCGAGAAAAGAGAACAGGATAAAACAGAATCGCTGTTCTCGACTAAAATGGTAACTTTGCAATGCACTGTCCTTTCCTTTGCGAAAGAACAGTGCGTTTCACTTTTTAACTTCTTGAACTGGCATTTAGTGTTTTTTTATCAATGATATTTAATTTTATATATCACAAATCACAAAAATACTGTATAATTTCTTACATTTTATTGACGAAATCAATATTTTTCATTAAATTAAATCTCATTAACTTGTGCCATTTTAAAAGATGTGGGATTTTGAATATAGATATCAATTTACAGGTCTCGTCTAAATTTTTTGAAACTTTCAAAAGGGATTATAACATCAAAAAAAGTTTGTTATCTTTTTATTACGAAATATATTAAAGACACTGTTTTTACGATTTCCCCCATAAAATTGAATTAGTATAATCTACTATAATCTTAAATTAGCTACGTAAAAACGCGTTCTGCATTTCCTACACGTAAGCAAAGCACACTGAGTTGTTATCTCAAACAACTTAGTACAGCTCGTAACCGTGTTCTCATATGCCTCAACGCGCACCACTTACGCTTTTGAAAGTAATGTTCAGAGGAGTTGTGACGTCATTATCGATGCTTCTTTGACATTCAGCTTCGTGCTTTCCACCTAAGATCGATATGACACAAAAATAATTTTAGGACACAAACCTTAGGCAAAGGATCCAGATTTGTGCATTGAGTTTTAAAAGATTACATTAGCTTAACTTTTAATGAGCCAAGAAATATAAAAAACCTTAATCCTCATACTTCACCTCCCGCAAAAATGGTAAATTAACTTTTCAGAAGACCAAAACTTCCTTTAACTATTTACACTAACTTCTTGATAATCCCACATTTTTTGTCCAAGTTTTTCTAAAGAATTTCCCGCTGATTGATGGATGGAGAGACCTGGTAAAATTAACTATCTTATGAGGTTCTGGCTATCCCTTCTTCCTCCCTCCAACCACCGTCTGAAATACTGATAAATTATTTTACTTCAATTTTTCTCTTTCGAAGGCAATAAAATTCCCATTAGGAAAGTTTCTTTTTACTCCTGCAACAACAGAATTCCACGGTAATTTATGACTTTCTAATATAATAATGTTCTGCAGTTACTGTCACATAGTTTAGCTAACGCGAATGAAGACAGATCTTTCGATCCAATAAGCAGAATATTTGGTGGCATTTGCAATGTTTGAAAACAATGCCTTCAGGAACATCAACCACCGAACCAGAGATCTCAAGATACAACAGAAGTAAATTCGAGAAGGTAACTAACACCTAAAAAAATCTCTGAATTCAAAAAAGTGATCCCCTGCTTTTTATAAAGGATTTAACATGAAAACACATTCGTATGTATCGCGACCGTCAATCTTTTACTTGTTGATGTCTTCAAATGACAACATAAAAATGCGATTTTAAAACAAACACATTCGCAAATACACTGTATATCGATGGAAATCTGGTTCTGTAAGAAGCAGTGTTTAACGTTTTAAATTGTCCTGTGAAAAACTGTTTGCAGTTTTGAATTCCATTTCATGTACACTGTGCAACATCGAAACTACAATTATCTGAAGCGTATCGAAATCAGTCAGTGGCTAAGTTCAGACCAGATATTCACGTGATTAAAATTTTAGCCAATCCGATTTCAGAGTTTTCTTGTATAAAGGAGAACGCCTCGATCTCTTCTCCGCTTCTCAAATTTTTCATTTTCAAGCCATACAACTTTATGTGAAATGATATCTAAATATCCAAAAAGTAATAATACAGTGAAACCTTCATTAACGGACACCTCCTAAGAAAGACAAAATTTGGTTGGTCCAGAATAGCTTCCGTACGATTAATATTAGCGATAACCTCTGAACGACGGAACCTCTTAACAGCGGTCAACGGACACCCCAGTCTGCCTTAAAGTAGATCTAATGAATACACCGTCCACTGGACTTCACGTAGTTTCTTCGGTACTTTAGCAAGATGATGAGATAAAGAATATTTATTGCTAAAGACATAGTTGGGTTGGATTACGGCTGGCACAGTGGTTCGCTTAAATGAAAAAAGTAGTTGAAAGTTTAGTTCTACATGAGGCAAGCTACAACTTCCATGTATGTCTCAATCGCTCACAGGGTGGTTGATGGGGCCTAGAAATTTGCCCATCTGAACAATGTCTCTTATTTTGGTCTCTTTTTCTGCTTTACGGCACACGGGCAGCTAACAGTACAGTTACACCTTACTATGTGACATTTTGTTTTTTTCTTTCCTATAGCGTACCTTAACACTAATCTGCTAGCTGGCTATTTCTAAGGGCTGTTTAACACCAGACGTCATATACTGCCTTCTTAAAATCCTCTACATCATGAATTATTTATTTAATTATTATATTGAGTTTTATTCAGCAGTCAGCATTTGGAAAAAGCATTGCAACGTTTTCTTTATTGGGCATATGCTTCGTACATTATTCTACTTTGGCACAAATGCAACGTCCTAGTAATTTTAACTTAGGGCTAACCTCCGAAACACGGCCACGTCCCAAACACGGTCACTTTTTCCCGGTCCGAGCAGTGACTGTTTTGGGAGGTTTTACTATATTATATTATTCTGCAGCATCATATCTAAGACTGGTTTCCTCGAGAATAGAGTCTTCTGGAGAATTTTGCACTAAGTTTGCCGACACTATCGCCAGTTGAGTGCATCCGAGAGAAGACAAATATTTGGCTTTCGAGAAGGTGGATAGTCGACTCGCTATGTTGCGCAGCGTTTGAGCCGTTATACGGTTCAACCACTCGTCGCCATGGAACCCCAAATTGGAGCAGGCACGAGATCAACACAACAGAAAGGTTGCTTAATTCGGCGTCTAGTTTCTGCCGCTCCTGCAACCATACTATCTACCACCAGAAGAGCTGCAAAGGTTGCTATATCGTCCTGTTATGAGACAAAAACTATTTTGAAGACTGGAGGCGAACAAACTGCACGCACGGCGTCCATCGTGCCGCTTGTATTTTTCCAATGAACATCGTCGTCAGCATGTGGAATGGTATCGTACTCGATTGAACTAGCAGCCAGAACGGCATTCAGTGATCGTTAGCGGTTCTATTCGTGCGGCTCTCACAGAGCCGCGATCCTCGCGTTCTGTCGCAGCCGTCCACTTTCTGCTTGCCGCAGGGTTGTTCCCTGCTCGATCAACTGGCCATCATCGTCCTATTGCAGCGTGGTTCCCCAAATGCCTGGCGGTACGGCGATTTGACTAACCGGCATTTCTCAGCCAAATTATACGTCCTCTCTCAAACTCGCTGAACTGCTCCTATTGTGCACGGATCCGACTTGGAGACATCCTCACCGTCTATGGTGGTTAATGCAACCGCAATTCTCTGTCCCAATTTTCCCTGCGTGCGAGCTTTGCTTTTGATATAACTTCCTCGATGCGCGGTTCTCATGATCTGTGGCAAGCAACTATTTAATCATTGGTCACTTGTTTTAATCATTTGCGTATTCAACCCTGCGGTACTTGCATGTGGAGTTTCATCAGGATTGAACAACTTTCTCCAGTGGAGTTTCATCAGAGCCCCGTTTGTGCCTGGTCTCTGATTTGGGCTTTCGTGCTTGGGCTCGGGCCAACTCGGCACTGGCAGCTGACGAGCCATTTGGAGCCAAATATGTTTAATTGGGTTCATGTCTGACAACATGAGCGGCAGTGGAAAAATTTGAAATTCATCTTCGTGTTCCTCGAACTAATCCTTGATGATACGATCTTCACAAGATGGCGCGTTATCCTCTTGGTACACCCGATCGGTCTAGAAATACTGTCAACATAAACGCAGGCACCTAGCATGCAATAGTGGATTGCTACGCTGTTCGGGGGCAAATAACACCGTCAGGAGATCAACATTGTCTCCCAAAAGCATCTTTCAGAACATTGCATATCATCCACGTGCGTGTGCCTGTGCAGTCAAGGCATCTTGTGCCATCTTCACCTCAGTTCTTAGCTGCACCCGCCGCCCACTCAATGCAGTAAGGAACGCGATTCATGAGAGAATGCCATTTTTTTTATTTTCAGCATTGTATTCCCGATATTTTCCGGCAAAATGTAGTCACTTTCGCCGATAGTGTGCTGTGGTCTTCTTTTTACACCGTAAACCATGCACTGGAGAGATAGTTGCATTGCAGCAGTAAATACACTCCTCTGTGCTCCCTGGTTGCAATCCACGGTCAGCTGTACCAGGAAAGCATGCCTATTGTTCTGGGGAATGCTGCTGATGCACCTCTGTTCCCAAACACCAAGAAGCCGTGGCCGTCTGGTATCCACCCGCCGGTTATGCTTTTCGCCTCGTTCCATCCACTCTCGATACATTTTACTTATGGCACCCAGTGAACAGCCGACAAAGTTCGTCATTTCCAGAGTACTGCACTTGTATGCAATGACCATCCTCTTTTCCTTTATCCATTTAAACCAAAGTTTCAATTTCGACTAATACTGCATGTGTCACGGATAGCACAGGATACTACGCCTTTGTTCTGCGCACGTATGCGCTTCCATGTTTGGAACGATCCAAATGGCAGAAAGGGAGGAAGGCACAATATTTTGCTCCTACTATGTATGCCGGCTGTATTCTCAAAACCTTGCACTTTCACCATTCTAGTAGCACAATTTCATGATTCAGGCGCGTTCAGGTGCGATGTCCCATGTTGTCCTTTAACTAATTTTGAAAGATTCCGCACTTCATTTCTTACATCCAGGAGGAAGTATTGTGAAAACACAAGTTTGTCCGCGACTGGCATTGAAACCGGGTTCCCTCACTCCAGAGATGTCGCTCTCCCAACTACGCTACACGAACATGTGCTCTCGCTGCAGATTTGTCGTCTTTACACATGCTTTCACCTATGTGTATGTCATAGTATCAATATGCTAGTGGTACCATTTCACCATTAGCAGCACCAGACTTTACTCCGGCGATATTTTGAAATATTCTTATTTACTATCAATATCTCTTCCACATCTTCTGAGATGTGTTCCTATAAAGTTCAGTTGAGTTTCTCTTAGTGGTTATATTTGCATATGACACTTCGTAGGTATGGTTCAATCATATATATAATCGCAATTTACATAATAAATCTTAACTTAGATTATGATGATCACGATCATTACCAAAAATTCAAACTGTTACACAGGACGTGGAGTGATTGTTCTCTTTTAAATTCAGTGAGCAGTGACGACTCGTCAGAAATAAGGGGATGATAATAGAAATCTAAAAATATAAATTTGAGCAGTGAAAATTTCCTCCTGAAAAACAAATCGGACAAAGAAAACGTTTTTCTGAAAGGATTTGGATTCCTTTTATGGTGAGGTGCCATTTTTGTAAATTCTTTTTCATACTAGCAACACTGGCAAAAAATAGTTAATAAATCAAATATGGCTTTCTTGCAGTAATTTCAACGCAGAACAACATTTCTTTTGTTTCCTTGCTCAAATATTAGGCTTCAACACTAGCTTTGTTAGTAGATGGTGCAACGTTAGAAATAACGGACTTTTAACTGAATTGCACACGAACGGAGAAACGGACGAATCAATGAAACTATGTTATGAATATACCAAAGCAGGGGATGAATTCTGCTGTGTTAGAAGGATTACCGATCTTCTGGTGCAGTATAACAATGCCAATTGATGGAAATCTACAAGTAGTGTATCGACTGTTCAGTGTTTCTGGATGTAGCTCTAGTTAGATGGTTCATTTTGTTGTTCTGTAATGTAGGTGTTGCTTTTATTCTCATATCTCGTTTCGATATCTTGTTAACGATCCAAAGAAAAAATGACTTCTTCGTTTCAAGTTGTAAAATCACAGAGAAGTGTAATAGAAACGTGTATTTATTTACGCCACTAAGCGGGAGGTTGTGCACCAGGAAAAGGTGCAAACTGCATGGAAAAACTTGGTAATGCATGCAGCTATGTAATACGAAAAGATTTAATTAAATTTTAAAAAACTGTTGTAGGGGCGAGAAATTATACACATCTGTAAATTGTGGGATGGACATTAAATCACATTGATTTTACAAGATATAAACATTTCAGATCAACTAATTTCATCTGTATTACTTAGGACGGATGTTAAACGTGGAAATGTACCAGACAGGCAACATTCCGATGTGCCTATTGTAATGACGATTGTATTCACGGAGGCACCGCTATTGTTCCTGGCCGGGAGGAATGCAAGCTGCAGGGCAAACGGGGAGCTCAAGGTCAGCGAGGGGATAGCGCAAGGTCAGCGCCGGAATTCACAGGTCAAGGAGAAAAGGGAAGGGGGGAACAGAGAGGCGAAGGGGGGTCGACTGCCCTACGCGTGCGACTCGGAAAGAGAGTGAGCGCCTCTGGCGAAGAAGGCAGAAACCAATCAGGAGGCTAGGAGAAGTTACTAGGGAAAAACTTCAAGATAGGAGGAGTTAGAAAAGAAGACTGAGACAGACAGTTAGAGCTGGGAACGGATCGTGGAAGTTGCTGGGGAGCAGCACAGACAGTTAGAGCTAGGAGCTGATCGGGGAAGGTGGAAGGGAGCAGCACAAAAAAGAAAGTTGGTGATAGGACGTGCCAGCTAGGGCACGGGGAAAACGATTGTGCTTGGAAGAGCCGGACGGAGACACCGGCGGTCTGTAACGATGTACGGATAAAGCGATTTGCGAGGACGCGTGTTCCGGGACAGAACACGAGGCATAGCTTCCAAACAAAGGAAGAGTGAGGTGAACGAAAGGTTACGACGATCAAAACCTTTCACGTCTGTGGTAGAAAAAGAACGGGCAAAGAGTATTAGCAGGAAAGAGTATTCTTTAATGAATAGAGGCTCTGACCATTTGTTCGTGGAACTGCAACTTGTAGGAGCTCGGGTCAAGGAACAATAGCTGCCGGAACGATTATCTTCAGTAAACATTTTTGTTAAGTTTCCAACAAGCATGAGACTGAATTCATGCTTTGAATGTCTTGCCTTATTTTTACTTCCCCTCTCCCGAATAGCAGATTATTTCTAGTAGAGCTGGGAGACCAAAAACGCCGGGCTGTCTTCAACTTTTCGTTGATAGACAGTTTCCAGACAAAAAGAACCATACAAATATTTTTTCTTCCTGCTGTGGGGAATTTTCATCAACGCTGGAAGCCAGTGTCGTTTTGCCGATAAGCATTAATTAACGTAATGAGCTTCCACCCCTACAACTGTATTTGCCAATCACGAATGCATTTTGCGCCATCTAGGACAAATATGCAATTACGATACATAACTGGAGAAATGTGCTTTGCAGAAAGAGGAAGTGTACTAAGCGTCTTTACCAAATTTTATACTCTATGATGAAAAACTATTTTCCTTCATCTTTATCTGCTTTTCACCCGTAATTGAACAAACTTAAGTCTGGGAAAACACACAATTCTTATGGCTTAAAGCTGCACAACTCGGAAATAACTTTCCCATAAGTGCAAAGATATGATTTTTACAGAGATCGACAGACAGAAAAAAGGCTACGCTGAAGTGCATAATTTTTAACATACCTTCATTTGTCTAAACAGAAAATATATATTGTTTTCGTTTTTAAGAAACAGATGCCACGTACATATATCAATATACCTTATACGCTTTTCTTAGTCTCCAAATTATAAGACAAAGTATGAAAAGAATGTGAGAAATCCTATTCTAAAAGCACCTGTGTGCAAATGCATCATCTTGGAACAGAACGTGATGTTAGGTGTCCTCATCACGATTCCTTTTTTTAATAAACAACTTTGGAAAACATTTTGCATAAGTAAACATTTTAATGATTTTCGGAGAAATGTTTCTTTTTTTTTTCTATCCCGCAGAATGGAAATAAAGGTCGTTTCCGTCAACTTATTAACATATCATCGCGACTTCCCGGAAAACTTGTAATATCGTAAAAATGCAAATCTAATATTTCGGAAATATCATTACTCAAAAGATACCGTTCCTCTATCTTTATCATACCATTTTCTCCTCCCCGAGACTTCATCCATTTTCGCCTCAACCTGTTTCCCCAAAAATCTTTCTTAGAATCTTAATTCTCCTCTTTTCTCCTCCGCACACTCGTCATTCTTCCTCCTCATGATACACGGACAGTTTTCTTGCCTTTCTTTTTTCAGACGTCTTTTTCTCTCTCGAATCTACAAAAAAAGCAGAATTTTTTCTCTTCATATACCCAAGCATCAGAAGCCCAGAAAAGGGATTACGAGTTAATGGCATTATCGAGATGCAAGATCTTCAAAAGAAGAAGAAAAGAAAAAAATGATGAAAATAAGGAAGAAGGGGGTATGATGAAAAAAAGAAACCTTATCTGGAAAAGCTCTCCCCCATTGTTTGGTCTTACGGGAAACGATGAAAAAATTAGAAACGCTAACGGAATATAAATAGAGGCAGGTTGCTTTTATTCTTTCTTCTCTACGCTTCATTCTCTGCCGGGCTACCTTCCTCGTACTTTTCCCTAAGATGCTCTCTCATTGTCTTCTAGTCGCCATTTACACTTTCTCATTGTAACTTAATGCTCGCCTATTATCTTTATGAAAACTTGCCGCACCCTGGGTCAGAATTTATGGGAATAAATTGAGCATTCCACGAATTCCTCTTACGCTCAGAGATGATTTTCTGTGACGTGAACCGCGTAATGAAGGAGTTCTCGCGCACTAAATAATAAAAGAAATGTTATTTAAATAGTTCTTTGAACGCTGGTTGCTGGATTTCTCTTTTGTTACAAAAAAAAAAAATTCAACAATCAGCTTTCACAGATTGTGCACACTTCAGTTCATGAACTGATTTCTTGCTGCGACTTTAGCTGTTTCTAACGCAAACTACATAACGTTATATATTTAAGTTCTTAGAAGTAGTAATTTATCTTTTTTATATTTTCTTTATAGCAAGTCAGCTCCTCCAAATGCCAATTTCGAGAGATGCAGAACTCACGATTGGAAACGAATCCCCAATTGTTTCGCGGCTACAGCAGAGTATGCCTGAATTATTTTTAAGAATAATAAATAATAGCAGGAACTCATAAGAGACAACAATGATGCGCCGTTTTCAGGCGAAACAAAGTAACTCATAATAGTCTGTAGCTGATTACTCTCTACAAAATTCACCTTCAACACCAAGCCTGTACTTTAAAAGTTACGATCACAAATTAGCTTTTTTTATTGGAGGTTTAACGACCACCGTTAGCAAGTCGCCCGTTCCTAATTTAGGGCATCGAGTTCCAGGGAAGGGAGAGCACCATGTCCGTAAGACAAACACAACAACCGTGTCTCACCGGGATTCGAACCCAGACCCTTCTCGGACGAACGGTAATAAGCCAGGCCTTAGACCACTTGGCCACCGCAGTGGCTCATAAATCAGTGCGAGCAACTAGCATTGATATTAGAGCTTATAAAATAACATAATGTGCTACAGGAAATTATGACAAGTTGTATTTTTAAAAATTGCTGCCGTTACTCTGAAAAGAACGGCCCGAAATTAAAGTAAAAGGTGGCACGTGCAAAATGAATACCAAGAACTTAAATCTGAGATCTGGGGAATCATATTATTATTAAATACAAAGGCCGTTTCATAAAAACTGAGAGTAATTCTTTTTGAGTTGGCAACAGTGCGAAAGAGGAAAATAACCCCGCAGAGGACTAACTGAATTACGGAAGTATCGATGGCAACAGTTATTAGCCGTGGCAGACGATTCTGGCTTTGTTATTGCGCAGTTGTTTAAGGTACATCTGCATTTCGCCATACAGCTATGGAGATGAGTGATTCCGAGATAAGCAGTAAAATGCGTTGTACGGTGACATTTTACTATCTTTTGGGTAGAACGGCTCCAGAAACAGTTGATTTAATGAAAAAAGCTTACAAAGATAAATGTTTGGATGACTCAACGATTTTTAGATGGCGCTAGGATTTCAAACAAGAAAGATGACACCGAATTTTCGTGTGTAATAAGCACATTTTTTAAATCCGTTCTGACACAAATTAAATTTATCAAAGCTCTTCAAAGTCAATGGAACCGGTATGGAAAACAATAGATCTGACGAAAGAAAGAAGAATTTCAGTCGGGTGTTTAATCCCTCAGATATTGCTGTAAACGGAATCGTGACCTTACGAACTCTTAGAGCCGCCCCGGTGGTGCAGTGGTCTAAGCGATGGCCTCTGATCGTTCGTCCGAAAGGGGTCCGGGTTCGAATCCCGGTGAGGCATGGATGTTGTGTTTGTCTTACGGCACTGGCTCTCTCCCTTCCCTGAAGCCAGTGACCCAAAATTAGGGACGGGCGACTGCTTATAGCTCATTGAGTTGCTCACGGTGGTCGTTAAACCTCCAATCAAAAAAAAAAGAACTCTTAGAAACAGAGTTATCGACAAAAATAAGATGTGACTTTACGTCCCCTGGTGGGAAAACCATGAATTATTTTAGGAAGAAAGTATTCTCAAAAGGTTTATCCATATGAGCGGTATCGGTCCAAGAAAAAAAAAAATTAGTCGAGTTTTCAGGAACCCAGATTTTGCTACAAATACACCGGAAGTAGAAATTAACACTTATGACCGCTGGTGGCCAAACCATTCTTTACCAAACATTAGAAATTATGTGAAAAATATCCTCTATCAGGTCTTGTATGCGGTACAGGAAGAATTTTTCAAATCGGAGTTTTAGGAGCAGAAAACGCAATTTACCTTTATGCGCCCTAGCGGAAAGTCTATGATTTACATGAAAACTTTGAATTTATAGGAAACACATTTTGCATTGGAATCTCTATCCAACAAAGAAGGAATTTTTCAAATCGGACTTTTAGAAGTAGAGATATTGAGAAAAATAAGATATACATCTACGCCCCCTGGTGTAGAAACCATTAGTTATTTCAAGAAAAAATGTTTCTAAAAGGTTTGTCGACATGAGTAGTATCGGTCAACAAAAGACTTTTTCTTCAATTGAGATTTTAGAAGCTCTTATTTTGCTGCAAATACATCAGAAGCGGAAATTAAGACTTACGCCACCTGGTGGCCAAATCCTTATTTTACAAAAATTGGAAATTATGTGCAAACGATTTCCCATCAGAAGCTGTATCCAGTGCAGAAAGAAATTTTCAAATCGGAGATTTAGAAGCAGAGATATAGTGGGAAACGCAATTTACCAGTACGCCCCCTATCGGAAAGTTTATAAATTACTTGAAAATTTTGAATTTATAGGAAAAACATGTAACACTAGAAACACTATCCAACAAAGAAGGGATTTTTTAAATCGGACTTCAAGAAGTCGATATATTGACAAAAATAAAATATAGTTCTACGCCCCCTGGCGCAGAAACCATGCACTATTTTAAGAAGAAAATGTTTCTAAAAGGTTTGTCGACATGAGTAGTATCGGTCAACAAACGACGTTCTTTTCAATCGAGAATTTCGAAGCTCATATTTTGCTGCAAATACATCAGAAGCGGAAATTAAGGTTTACGCCTCCTGGTGGCCAAACCATTTTTTTAACAAAAATTAGAAATTACGTGCAAACGATTTCCCATCAAGAGCTGTATCTGGTGCAGAAAGAATGTTTAAATCGGAGATTTAGAAGCAGAGATATAGGGAGAAACGCAATTTACCTTTACGCCTCCTAGCGGAAATTCTATGAATTACTTGAAAATTTTGAAATTATATGAAAAACATGTCACACGGAAAACACTCTCCAACAAAGAAGGGATTTTTCAAATCGGACTCCTAGAAGTAGAGATATTGACAAAAACAAGATATACATCTACGCCCTTTGGCGGAGAAACTGTGAAATATTTTACAAAGAAAATATTCCGGAAAGGTTTATCGATGTGAGTGGCATCAGTGCAAAAGATATTTTTTTCAATCATAATTTTAGAAGCTCAGATTTTATGGCAAATACTTCAGAAGCAAAAATTAACACTTACGCTCACTGGTGGCCAAAGTATTCATTACCAAAAATTCGAAATTATATGCAAAAGATTTTCCATGAGCAGATGTATCCACTGAAAAAAAAAAAATTTCAATTCGGAGTTTTAGAAGAAGAGTTATCGGGAAAAAGGCAATTCACTTTTACGCCCCCTAGCGGAAAATCTATGCGTAATTTGGAAAAGTAACTATATCTAAAATACTCTTTGGCATAAATGGAATCGAAAGATAAAAAAATTTTCAATCGGATGTTTAGAAGCAAATATGTGGAATAAAACGTAATTTTGAATTCGACATCATCTGCATTTACGCCCTCTAACGGCGAAATTGTACATCATAAAAAAAAAAAAGAAATGAATCATTCGTATATTCCAAGCTTCCCAATGCAAAGAAATTTTCAAATCGGACTAATAGTTGCAGAGATACCGTGGGTACAGACGGACGGACGGACAAACCGATAACATAAGCACGATCTTTTTTTACAAAAGACGTGCTAAAAAGGGGCGTTGGTCGCTTTGGGCAGTCCTGGAAGACGATCGACGAGTGACGTGTGAAGACATAGCTGCGTCAACTATTATTTCAAAAAACGTCGGCATTCCGCATTCTACGCGACAAATTTCTCCTGCATCGTGTGTATTCCAGATGGGTACCTCCTCACTTGACCAGAGAACAATTGTTAGCCAGAGTTCAGGTCTGCCACGAGTAGAAACAAATGATTTCAAAGGATTCACACTTTCTAAACACAGTACTAACTGCCGATGAAACATGGCTCCACTATTTCGCCCCTCTCACGAAGTGCGTAACGTGTGTCTGGAAATACACAGGCTCGCCGCCTCCGAAAAATGTCTGCCGAACCAAATCAGCTGGGCAGGTGATGATGATAATTTTCTTTGATCATAAAGGTGTAGTCTACCAGAATGCCGTACCTCCACAAACTACTGCCAATGCTTAGTACATTATATTTCAGTCTTTAAGCGTCTGCGATGACACATATCGATTAAGCTACAGAAACTGGTGGGCAAGTGGACCTTACACCATGATAACGTCCGCTCACATGTGGCTGCTTGTGCTCAACAGTTTCTTACGAAATGCATTATTCAAATTATGCCACAGCCTGCCGGCAGTCATGACTTCGCCACGTGCAATTTCTGGTTGTTTCCAACAATGAAGGTGAAGTTCCGTGGCGCAACATTCGACATAGATGCTGACGTTATTCAAGCTGTACAGGGGTGGCTAAAGCAGCTTCCACGAAATGCCTTCGCTACAAGCTTTGAAAAGTGGACTGAACAATAGGATTGTTGCGTACCATTCGAGGAAAGATACTTTGAGAAAGAATAACATATATTCTGCTGTACCTATATTTTTAGCACGTCTTTTGTAAAAAAAGATTGTGTTTCTGTTATCGGTTTGTCCGTCCGTCCGTCCGTCTGTACCCACGATATCTCTGCAACTATTAGTCCGATTTGAAAAATTATTTTTGCATTGGGAAGCTTGAGATATGCAAATGATGATCCTTTATTTCGGTTTTTTTTACGATATACAATTTCGCCGATAGAGGGCATAAATGCAGATGATGTCGAATTCAAAAATACGTTTTATTCCACATATTTGTTTCTAAACATCCGATTGAAAAAACATTTTTTATCTATAGATTCCATTTATGTCGAACAGTATTTTAGATATAGTTACTTTTTCAAATTACGCATAGCTTTTCCACTAGGAGGCGTAAAAGTAAATTACATTTTTCCTGATAACTCTTCTTTTAAAACTCCGATTTAATTTTTTTTCTTCAGCGGATACATCTCCTCATGGAAAATCTTTTGCAAGTAATTTCAAAATTTTGGTTAAAAATACTTTGGCCACCAGGGGGCGTAAGTGTTAATTTCCGCTTCTGATGTATTTGCCATAAAATCTGAGCTTCTAAAATTATGATTGAAAAAAATATCTTTTGCACTGATGCCGCTCACATCGATAAACCTTTCCGGAATATTTTCTTTGTAAAATATTCCACAGTATCTCCGCCAGAGGGCGTAGATGTATATCTAGTTTTTGTCAATATCTCTACTTCTAGAAGTCCGATTTGAAAAATTCCTTCTTTGTTGGAGAGTGTTTTCCGTGTGACATGTTTTTCATATAATTTCAAAATTTTCAAGTAATTCATAGAATTTCCGCTAGGAGGCGTAAAGGTAAATTGCTTTTCTCCCTATATCTCTGCTCCTAAATCTCCGATTTGAAAACTTCTTTCTGCACCGGATACAGCTCCTGATGGGAAATCATTTGCACATAATTTCTAATTTTTGTAAAAAATGGTTTGGCCACCAGGGGGCGTAAACCTTAATTTCCGCTTCTGATGTATTTGCAGCAAAATATGAGCTTTTAAATTCTCGGTTGAAAAAAACGTCGTTTGTTGACCAATACTACTCATGTCGACAAACCTTTTAGAAACATTTTCTTCTTAAAATAGTTCATGGTTTCAACACCAGGGGGCGTTGATGTATATCTTATTTTTGTCAATATCTCTACTTCTAGGAGTCCGATTTTTAAAATTCCTTCTTTGTTGGATAGTGTTTCTAGTGGGGCATGTTGTTCATATAATTTCAAAAATTTCAAGTAATTCATATACTTTCCGCTAGGGGGCGTATTTGTAAATTGCGTTCCCCCCTATATCTCTGCTTCTAAATCTCCGATTTGAAAACTTCTTTTTGCACCACATACAGCTCCTGGTGGGAAACAGTTTGCACATAATTTCTAATTCTTGTAAGAAATGGTTTGGCCACCAGGTGGCGTAAGTCTTAATTTCCGCTTCTGTACACAGCAAAATATGAGCTTCTAAAATCTCGATTGAAAAAAAAAGTCGTTTGTTGACCGATACTACTCATGTCGACAAACCTTTTAGGAAAATTTTCTTCTTGAAAAAATGCATGGTTTTTACGCCAGGGGGCGTGGATGTATATCTTATTTTTCTCAATATCTCTACTTCTAAGAGTACGATTTCAAAAATTCCTTCTTTGTTGGAGAGTGTTTCCGATGCGAAATGTTTTTCCTATAAATTCAAAATTTTCAAGTAAATCATAGACTTTCCGCTAGGGGACACAAGGGTAAATTGCGTTTTCTGCGTTATTTCTGCTCCTAAAGCTCCGATTTGAAAACTTCTTCCTGTATCGCATACAAGACCTGATGAAAAATATTTTTCACGTAATTTCTAATGTTTGATAAACAATGGTTCGGCCACCAGGGGTTATAAGTGTTAATTTCCGCTTCTGAAGTAGTTGTTACAAAATCTGGGCTCCTGAAAACTCGACTAATTTTTTTTTCTTGGACCGATACCGCTTATATGGATAAACCTTTTGAGAATACTTTCTTCCTAAAATATTGCATATTTTTCCCACCAGGGGACGTAAAGTCACATCTTATTTTTGTCGATAACTCTGTTTCTAAGAGTTCGTAAGCTCACGATTCCGTTTACAGCAATATCTGAGGAATTAAAAACCCGATTGAAAATCTTCTTTCTTTCGTCAGATCTATTGTTTTCCATGCCGGTTCTATTGATTTTGAATAGCTTTGATAAATTTAATTTGTGTCAGAACGGATTCAAAAGACATACTCATTACACCCGAAAATTCGGTGTCATGTTTCTTGTTTTATTTTGTGTGATTTTACTCTCAGTTTTCATGGAACGGCCGTTGCATTAAAATAGAGTATTTTGATGCTTGCTTTTTAGGATCTCACGTGATCAAGTGAACTGATTACAATACATGTGTGATAAACTCTTCATGCAGAACTTCAAAATTTAGCATCCATTCTTCTTTTCTAGAACACAGGTTTGTTCCACCTTAATTCATTAGTCATTGTTATGGTTTTGTAAGAATGCTGAACGTTGGACGCTCTGTATACAATTTCTTACGCTTTCAATATTTCAAACAGTTTTTCTTTTCCAGGAAGTAGATTTTTTCTAAAGCGAAATTTTTTCTTTTGATTACATATTTTTGAAATTCCCAAAATCCGAGGAATTTATTCGGAAGTATTCAACTTGACAGAAAATTTACTATTTTCCAAAATTATATCTTTGCATATTTTCAAAATGGTGTTTATAGCATTGATATTAATATGAGCTTGTGATTTATATAAAGTGTATTATATTGCCACTCATATAATATAATGCCTCACAGAGCAACATCAGCGGGCTCACTACCTTATTAAGTGATTATTTCGCATGCTTTGAGTTGATCTTTAATCTCATATATTTTTTTATCAGAACCACAGTCGTTACACCATTTTCCAGTTGCATTGTAATTATTTAGAAGATAATGTGATTCCAGAGTATTACATACATCTATAATTCGAGTCACTCTTTCAAAAGTGTATATTATACAATTCTTCTTATCATGGGTCATACACTTCTTCGTAGGGTCTGGTGACTTGTAGACAGTTGCGGAAGAAAGATGGACTAACGGAGGTGATTTCTTTTATTCCTAAAGGGCACGGTGCAATGTAAGCCAATGTTATTAATGTGTTCTTCTTTCTTATGATTTTCTTTAGGGGATGTACGGTACCGCTCCCAAAATAAGATGCCTTTTTTTATTTAAAAAATTGAATCTGAATGTAAACATCCGACTTCCTATGAAAGACCAGGAAAATCCGATCACTCAGTCAAGTGTAAATTCTTTTAATATTATAAAAGCTGTTTTCTTACTGTTAGTAACCTTAATCGCATCTAATGAGCTTCAGGTGACTTGGCCCCAGTACTCTATTAATATTTCGCCTTTTTGTTTTTTTCTAAAAATGCAGGAATGAGCACGAGCCTAAATGAGAAAGAGAAGGGAAAAGAAAGGACAAGCAACCGTGAAATAAAAAAGAGGCAAGTGAAAGAACACTTGACAGGATCTCCACTAAATGTGGCCAGAAACACTTAATGTGAGAGTTCAATCTCTTCGATCGATCTTTCAGTGTCATCTCTAGCAAACATAATTTACTGATATGTCAACTTGGCAAACATATCCCCAGGAGGCCGAAGGTTTATGAGAGAACTACGCAAGACTAGCTAGTTGGAATACTGAAAGACATCGGTGGTTACACCAAATAGGTTTGGAAATAAGAGACGTCAAACAAATGTCAGATTTTATCTCTTCAATAAAATATAACAGACATCCAGCTCAGAGGTATTAGATGACTGCTCATATCATAAAGCATTAAGTTTAAAACACCTCTTATACTGATCATTTGTGGGAGAGACAGCTTGTAGGAAAGAAAAGATACTCAAGTTTGCAAAGAGAATGCATTTATGCGCCAAATCATTACGACGTACCACAGCACGTAATAAATATGTCATCGACCGACGCAAATATATACAGAAGGACATCAGTTTGCCAGCATGAAGCCCTTGCAATAGAGAACTGGCAGGATTTGACGGACATTGAGCAGGAAATGATTGTCGGCGCGAGAAAGATCGAAAGCTGAATCTCAGCAACCCCAGTCACCGTTCCTTGATGAGGACATCCATTGTGTATGTGTATGTGTAGTAAAAATGGTTAGAAGAGACACACGCATCCACACAGAGTGTCGGAAGTGGAGACTGATACTGGTTGATAGTCGTGTTTATGACCGGTTGACAGGTGCTTTTCTGGACAACAAAGAGCTCAAAATTCCGCACTTAATGGCAAACTATAATCAGAGTGCAATGAGGAATGTTTCTGAGCCCATAATCCAGCAAACGTTGTTGCAAGCGGGCGTAACAGTTCGCTGTCCCGTTAATTTACCCATGTTGACCCACCGCCATCTTCAGATCCTCCTGTAGTGGGCACGTGAACACCATGACTGAACACTGGGAGAATGGAAGACATTCGCCATTTCCGATGAGTCCAGGTGCCGACTACATCATGAGTCGGGAACCAGACTTCTCAGCTGTCTGGTTCCAGTCGCTTAGCTGATGGATGGGAAAACTGTTGAACTTAAATGTGTATAGAAAGGTTTACGAGCTCATAATCCAGAGAACGTTGTTGCAGAAGGACGCAACAGGTCAAAGGCTGTGGAAGCATGGTATGGGAATTGCTCTCCTAGGCATCGCTGAGCCTCCTGAACTCCAATGAATACACAGACACCTCCAGACACCAACCAGGCATTGTTTCGGATCAAATAATTTCATATATGTTGAGAGTACATCCGGATGGCACTGTATGCTGTGAACAGGACAACGCCTAATGTTATAAGTCCTGCATTATGCAAGAATGATGCCAGTATCATATTCAACTATTTCAATTGTTTATAACACCTAATTCTTCCCGACTTAAGTCCAAACATAGTTGTAGAATGTAGTGAAACTCGTATTATGCGTTCCAGAACAGTGTCGCGCTTTGCTGCCGAACTCAGAGTCGCCATTGTCAGAACACCAGAGAACACCTTCCTTGGTATAATAGAGTCGATGCCTCCTTGGGTGTAAAGATTAATTTGACGAAAGGGGGCTATTAGATAGGTGGTTAAAATATTATGGTTCATTGGTGTACACTGCCCAGCATAGAAAATGCCACACCACGAAGTATTGGTCGGAACGTCGTTGAAGTTGCCACACCACGAAGTGTTTGTCAGGGCGCCATTGAAACTGCCACACCATGAAGATTTGGTCTGAGCGCCACTGAAATTGGTGAATATGAGTCAACAATTGAGTTATATAAATTATCGCAGTTCTGAAAGAAATACATAATAAATGAGGGAGATAAAACGACAAAATGGCTCTGTGTAGCTAAGTTGGGTTATACTCACCTAGATGTGTGAACCACAGCCTCGGAGTACTCTTGGCGACAGAAATATAGGTAAAGAGTGAGAATGCTTGTACGATGATTTTGGAAATGTTACCATCAAACGGACATCTTTACCAGAGGCTTCATCATGGGTCTACATACAGCTGTTTGATACCGGCGTCGCATCGCGGCAGGAACTTCTCGGGATGCAAGAACTGTCGGCCGAATGAGGTACCTTGAATAAAGGAACGTAACGCGTGTCGCCGTTGTTGGACTAGTGCACGTAGGCGTACGTACGAAAGCTTCAATCGCCGCATTCGATGTAAATCATAGAAACTTCACGCTTCTCAGCGGACGACATTCGAAGAGGTTATCAGGAGGCTATGGGCATCTCCTTATCGCCATGAACTGTGAATTGTAGACCGGCTGAGTCAAGTTTATGCTTTTGCAGCACATTGTTGCGGAGGGTTTCAGTGTTGCCGTGCCAGAAGTACGTGGATGGATGAAAGGAGCCATGTAGTATTCAACGACGTGTCTTACATCTGTTTCAGCGCCGGCGATGCCTGATTGAGAAGCTGGAGTGATCTTTTACCAACCGTGAGTGCCGTACGGCTGCTAAGCTTGGTGTCAGTGTTTGGGCGCTATCAGTTTTAGCAGCCGTTATACGTCCTCACGCATAGTGGGTACGACGATACGTCGATGAGGTGCTACATTCGCTTTGCTGCCGTATCTCTGTGGTATTCCTGATTTCAAGTTTTAACAAGATGACCCCAGACTGCACACTGTCCTGATCGGCAAACATTATCACAAGATGTCTAGCGCTGCCTTGGCCAGCGTGATACCAGACTTCTCCCAAGTAGAGAATGTATTATACGTCGTTGGCAGACGACTTAATGTCTCTGGACGACACCCTCGCAGTGTTGATGGACTGTAGACACAGGTCAACGATGTGTAGTCCGCGATACCTCAGGACGCCATCCGGGTATTTTCCACTCGATTTCGTTCCGTATTACCAAATGTATAGCCAAGCATGGCGGTCACACGGGGTACTGACTCAGACCACATTATGCTGTCCCCTCGCCCATCGCATTCATGCACCTTAGAAATTTAATAACTTCTTTCCAATTTACTCATCTACGTATGTGATAAGTTTCGTCTTATTTCGTGTATTCCTTCACGATGGGGCATTTTCTGTGTTGAGCAATGAATCTTCAACTGATTAGTCAAAGAAAAAGACCTCGGAGTGTTTAGTTTATCTACACCTCCTCCACTAGTTGGTGTCATTTTACGTTTGCATATTATTCGAAGCCAGCATGTTTCTTCAGTTCCATTTGAAACAGATTTTGATAAGTGATAGTTGCAGGCATAAGAATGTCTTTTATTCAGACGCCAAGAGATCACAAAATCTGATGCACTGTTAGAGGGACTTTAGACAAAAGAACTGACACCGAACTTCGTACTGACACGTAATGATATGATCTTAAATCAAATAATGGTTGTGATAAGATCTCTTACCGGTCATGGTGACTCTGAGACTAAGGCCGTTCTAATTGTGACACCATCTTGGAACTGAACGTGATCCATCTCTCGCACATGCTTAAAGGCACGAAAATCAGGGAAATGGAAATGTGGCATACCTATATTCAACTATATGTTATATACGCAGTTGTTGTAATGGGATCTGAAATTGTAGCGCAGATAATGTCTCAAATGAAGACCTTACATTATTGTAGAATTAATGTCGTGTCATTTCCTAATATCGGTAACATCCAACAGTTAACAATGCTGTTTTGTTATGAACTCTGATGGAAACGCATTTGAGGGATTTGTGCCGTTAGTTATACGTATGTGAAGGACATGCTTATTCATTCACATATAAAAGGATATTCTGTGTTTATTTGGAAATTATTTAGCGTACTGTTCATTACAATAGACTGATATTGCCAAGTATGTATATATGTTGAATTTATCACGGAGTGGAATCCTAATTTCGTGAAGTTAATGGTTTGAATTCGGTTGGATCATTTGCTGCGAAATGCTGCTATCAGGTGTCTTTTGTACCTTTACATTTTAGCTTTTTGCTATTGATAAAAATTAATACAGAACTTGGGGACAGATTCTAGTATTTTGAAAAATGCATTGGGGAGTAAAACTGATGAATGAATCGATGATGACAGCCTGTATTCGATTTAATTTTCAGACATATCTCAAATAAAGAACGCGTTATTTGAAATTTTTCAGACATTTTGGTTAAAACACCTGAAAGTCATTCACAGCCACTGTAACAACTAAGTGATATTGGTTACATGGGATGCAACTTTTTGAAAAGGAAAGTTTTGTTAATCAAGCTCTACATGAAACTTATAAAGTGAGTATTTTCGTGAATATTGACCTGTTGATTCTTGAGATTAGTTCCCTGAAAGCCTCAAAATATTCATGTGTTTTGAGGATACAATGCAAATATGAATGCGAAGGACCTACATGACAGAAGCGACTCGACTGCGCAAACGACTCTTTGATGAAGTGCATGGAAGCATCTTCACCCGTATATGTGCCCGCAACAATCTGATCAGAATTTTCCTATTTACTGGCTAAACATAGACAAAGTTTTTCTTGAAATGGATAGGCGGAGAGCAGCTACCCTACTTTTTTCTTGAAATGGATAGGCGGAGAGCAGCTTTTACTTTACTAGTGAGAAAATTCATGTAAAAAAAATGGCTTCCGCTGAAAGATTTAATTATAACTTATCAGGATGATTTCAAATCAACATTTATAGAATAAATTAATTCGCTCATACGGATGTATTCAAACAAAGCAGAAACTTGTTTACGCACACAGCAAAACCGGCCAAGTCACAAATATCAGGTAAGATGGGGACACTTTTATTAATATAATTGCCAACATCGTTCTTCCCGTCTGTTTCTCCGTTAGCGGAACGTATTGTGAATTGGAGTTTTCATTCGCAAAGTAAAAATTCCGTATGTTCTGCTGTTCCTTGGAATTCCATTAATTTTGCTGTTCCTATGAATTTCCTCTCTGGGATCGTTATGGATTCTTCTGGCAGTAACTCATGAAACCCTAGCAGAGGTGGCGAGATGTTTTACCTTAAGTATAATGCCAATCCTCTTTGCATGATTTGTCAGTAAAGGCCGATAATAAGCTACTCATCCCACCATGCTTCCTTCACTTGCTATTTGAATAAAAACCGGAGCATTGCTATCGAGTGGTATAATTTCATTGGTACAGAGAATATTTAAAAATGACAATGTTCTCTATAATTCAATATTATTCGGAATCAGTTGATCATTTTCTTATATTTTAATTAAATTTTCTAGTATAAGATCTAAATTATATCTTCATTGGCTGAAGGAACATCACCCGTCGTGACTGTCCAATAATCTTCTCCTGGTGCAATTATGCTTTTACTACGCTTTGCACAAGGGACTAATCATAGCTCCATGCATTTCCATTCTTCAATAGTCTTGAAATATACCCATATTTTTAAATTGGGCAACGCACGCTAGTAACTTTCGCTCTTCATGCAGAATTTCTAGAGTCTACAGTTAATTTACGACATTTACATACTGTTTTGGATGTAAGGTCAGGTGATGTAAGGTCAGGTGATGCGTAACATCACAGCCTCTCCTTGACAAATGTCAACCCCGCCTTCTCGTGGTGCATCCTGTTCCCACTAAAGGGGCTCTGACGACCGCCAATAGCGGTATAACTATACCATCGGGATCAGAGGAAATGCGATCCCACACTCACCAACCCGCTTGGCCAGCGTGGTGAGTTATGGCCAAACACCTCCAAAATGACTCTACAACTTAAATCTTGGCCCTCAGTCTCCGGCAGCTGGAATGTACCTGGCCAAGGCAGCGGCCAGTGCGACATGAAGGCAGGGGGTGCTAAGAATCCCCGGAGGACCGGACTAGGCTGCCATCTGATGCTGACCTTGGCTACGTACAACGGACGCTCCCTATCTTCTGATTCAAGGCTTCTTGAATTGGAAGAGGAACTACAAAGGATCAAGTGGGACATCGTCGGGCTAAGTGAGGTAAGGAGAAAAGGAGAAGATCTCATTGAACTGAAAAGTGGACATCTCTTCTATTATCGTGGGACAGATACTGGCAGAACTAGTGGTGTTGGATTTATAATAAACAAGAAACTGAAGGATAAAGTGGTAGAAGTTGAAAGTTCCTCTGACAGAGCTGCACGACTCGTTATCCAACTATCGAGAAGATACCAGGCTCAGATTATTCAAACTTATGCACCCACCACAAGTCATCCTGAAGAAGAAATTGAAGAATTTTATGAGGAAATTCGTCATCTAAATAATAAAGGTAAGCAGCACTTGAAGATAATTATGGGAGATTTCAATGCAAAAATAGGGCAACGGCAACAGAATGAAACTTCAGTAGGTAAATTCGGTCACGGCAACAGAAACCAGCGTGGAAATACTCTCGTTGAGTTTGCAGAGGCAGAAGGATTTTTCATCTTGAACTCCTTTTCAAGAAAAAGCCACACAGGAAATGGACATGGAGACATCCAATTGGAACGACAAGTGAAATTGATTTTATTATGTGTAACAAAAAATTCGTCATCGAAGACTGCAGTGTGCTGAACAAGTTCAACACAGGTAGTGACCATAGATTGGTGAGATGTAAGATGCACCTCAACACTAAACTGGAACGTGGCAAGCTCATAAGACAAACAAAATGTATTGACATACCCAACCTTAAAAACACCATAATACTTTCAAGTTAGAACTGAAGAACAGATTCTCTGCTTTAGAAGGCCTAACATCGGAAGAAGTGGATATTTCGGAAGTTAACAGAAAAGTAACCAAAGCTCTAATGGAAACAGCAACAAAATTAGCTGGGTCTAAGAACAAGTTGCATGTGAACAAATTATCAGGAGAAACCAAAATGTTGATGCAAAAAAGAAGAGAGATGAGGACAACTAAAGAAGATGTGACTTCCAAAGTGGAATATATAGAGCTATGCAAGACAACACGAAAAAGTATCACTGAAGACGTAAGGAAATTCAACTGTGAGCTAGTGAGGAAAGCAGTTGAAAACAACCAAAGCCTTAAGATAGCAAAGGGACATCTCAGTAAGGGAAGAAAACAGATTATGGCTCTGAGAAAAGAAGATGGTTCTATAACAAGAAATAGAGGCGAAATTTTGACAAGAGTGAAAGCTTTCTACTCCAAATTATATGAAAGGGATGATACATGTACTCCAGACATCATGAAAGGTACAGAGTTCTTCCAGTCCTCCCAGCAGAAGTTGCTCATGCAATCAAGAACATGAAGCGGGGGAAAGCTCCAGGAGAAGATGGAATTACTATAGACATCATACAAGAAGCAAGTGGAGAAATCGAAACAGTACTCGCCCAAATTTTCACTCGATGCCTTAATGAAGGGAAGATTCCTGAGGATTGGAACAATGCTACAATGATCCTGCTACATAAAAAAGGTGACATTGAGGATCTCAGGAACTACAGACCTATCAGCCTCCTATCAGTGGTTTATAAAATCTTCACTAAAGTTCTTTCACACCGCTTGAAGGTAACACTGGACATGGCTCAACCGAGAGAACAAGCTGGATTCAGGAGTGGCTACAGCACAATAGATCATATCCAAGTACTGAGAGAACTAATTGAAAGAGCGAGGGAATATGAACTTCCATTCTGCATGGCTTTTATCGATTATGAAAAAGCCTTTGATTCGGTGAAACCATCAGCAGTTACCACGGCTCTGAAATCCTGCGGTATTGAAGATGCATACATTAATATTATTAATAACATCTATGAAAATGCAAGTGCAAAGATTCGGCTGTTTGAAAATACAACACACATAAAAATTGGAAAGGGAGTGAGACAAGGTGACACCATATCTCCGAAGCTCTTTAATGCCACATTGGAAAATGTCTTTCAATCACTGAACTGGGAAAACAAAGGGATAAAGATTAATGGAGATTATCTAACCCACCTTCGTTTTGCTGATGACGTAGTCATTTTTGCAACTACCCCATCAGAGCTGCAGAGTATGATCCAGGAACTTGCTGACAAGAGTAAAGAAGTGGGATTAAAAATGAACTTTCAGAAGACAAAAGTGATGTTCAATGCTTTTACAAGAAATGAAGATTTATCGATTGATGGAGAAAAGCTGGAGATAACAGACACGTACGTTTATCTTGGACAGCAGATATCAAGTGAGGGTCACATTGATGAAGAAATTAATCGGCGTACAAAACTTGCCTGGAGAGCTTTTGGAAGAAACAGCATAATTTTCAAGAGCAATATGCCATTATGTCTTAAAAGAAAAGTGTTTGATCAATGCATCCTTCCAGTGCTTACGTATGGTGCAGAGACGTGGACCTTAACTAAAAGAGACATACAAAGGCTGCAGACAACTCAAAGAAGCATGGAGAGGTGCATGCTTGGTATAACCAGGAGAGATAAGAAGAGAAACTCGTGGATCCGAAAAATGACGAGAGTGGAAGACATCATGATCAGGGTTAAATCCCTGAAATGGCAATGGGCTGGACATACTGCCAGAAGGACAGACCATAGATGGACAGCCGAAATTTTAGATTATATTCCAAGGGACAGGAAAAGACCCAGAAAAAGACCACATGGGAGATGGGTGGATGAAATTCGTAAATATGCGGGAGTGACATGGAGGAGACTGGCACAAGACAGACCGTTGTGGAGGAAACTTGGGGAGACCTTCGTCCAGCAGTGGATTGATAATGGTTGACAATGATGATGATGATGATGACATACTGTTTTGACACGCCATTTATTCGAAAAAAGTCTGGAAACCTTAATTGCGTTTCATTTATATGGATAAAATGGAACATAATATAGTTGATTCGTAGCTTTCAAAAGCGAACAAAACCACCTGTGCTTTCTCGACTATTTCTTTGCATTTTTCTGCAAACCTATCGTAAACCGACTGCCACTGTTTCCGACCGTATGACGAAATATTTATACACTCTTCCATTCTAGTCATACGGAGACACTACCTAAAGTAGCTTGTACTATTGTAAGCACCCTATAACGAAGTAAATTTCTCCGTCATTTCTGTCCGCGCCAGGATTCGAACCCGGATCCCCTCATTCCGGAATAAGTCACTCTACAACTTGAGCTACGCGGACGTTTGTTCTGATTGCTATGTGCCTTTATGTCGTGTGCGTCCTGCTCTCAGGTACGTCAATCTCCCCCCCCCCGAAAGAGGGCCGGGGGCATGGCCCACAGGTCAGCCGTGACCATGAATCTTTGCAGGCAGCCATCCACTGTAGAACGTGCACTTGAGAACTCCCAGTCAATATGGTGTGTGGAATGCAACGTCACACACATTCATTTTTCGAAGCGCTGGACAGGGATTCTCTGATTTTTCCAATCTCGCGGTGTGGAAATAACATCACACCATTGCGAGATTTTGAACGGTCGGGTCATCCGGATAGTTCGGGCGCCATTATAACGAAGTAAATTTCTCCGTCATTTCTGTCCACGCCAGGATTCGAACCCGGATCCCCTCATTCTGGAATAAGTCACTCTACCAATTGAGCTACGCGGACGTTTGTTCTGATTGCTATGTGCCTTTATGTCGTGTGCGTCCTGCTGGCAGGTACGTCACAACCGTAATTTAAAAATACAATAATTTGACTGCTCCCTCTGCAGTACGATTTCATTTACCAAATAGTGTAGCGATAGATTTACAACACATGACTACTTCATTAAGACAATCTTTATATTGTATCTCTGAAAAGAAACACTCAGGGAGTTGCAAGTAACAATATACCAAGAAACAATGCACCACAAAAAATCTGATAAAATCTATGAAAACGATCAAATTTAGAAAACCTATGACTCTGTACCATATTTCAAGAATACCGTTGAGAATGTAAAAATTCGTTTATTCGAAGTGCAAAGACCAATATGTTTATCGAGAATGTAATTAGGTGCTTGCACATGTTTGTGCAAACAATGTTTAATGGGAAACCATCTTTGTTGCTGTGATGACAAGAGAAAATGTCTTTGTTCTTTCTCTCCTACCGTGTGGCATGAGAACGAAAGTTTTCTTCAACATTTGTTTTTGTTAACATTAAAGTAAATTAGCACTGCTTGAAGTCGGGAGCACTGAGCTGGTCACGTGTTCAACGGCTAATCGCAAATGATTCTCCGAGAGCAAAGCAGCATGTTGTTTATGACAGAGGACTTGAGAAACTCAGAAAACCCAGCAGAGTTATATTCGACGTGAGTGTCAGCGTCGGTTAATTGTGTTCGGTTAATTGGCATTGGTTAATTGTGTTCGGTTAATTGCGTGTCAGCGATGGAAAATAAAAAAGAAATAGAAAACACGAGCTATAAAAAGGTAAGCTGACTGTGGTGGATCCGTCATCGTGTGTTAGGGCTGAAGCCTCCTGTCGTATATTGGAGTTTGCATTTGCTTCCTCTAATATTTATGCTTAGCGGAATAACGGTGTGTTTGTTTCTCTGTCAGTTGTACTGACGTGATTTAATTATTCATTGATTTAGCTCCCTCTAGTAAATACATGCGTAGCATTATCTTCTTAACTGCTCTCAGTTCCGAGACCTATGGTAAGTTTAAATGCATCTCTAAACGGTTCACGCTAAGTAGACAATCTGCATTCTTTTATAGTCACCATTCACCCACAAGGCAATGGAAACTTCTTGCCTGAACTTCACCTTTTCGGTGTTAACCTTTGAGTGTGTGCATGGTCTTACAAAATTAAAAAGGGAGAGTAGGCCTAGATTTACCGAAAACTTGAATGTCCTACACTGAGTGTGCATAAATCATAGAATATCTACCTAGCTTTAAGGTACCAGTACCAGAGTTCTTCCAGTCCTCCCAGCAGAAGTTGCACATGCAATCAAGAACATGAAGCGGGGAAAAGCTCCAGGAGAAGATGGAATTACTGTAGACATCATACAAGAAGCAAGTGGAGAAATCGAAACAGTAATCGCCAAAATTTTCACTCGATGCCTTTTTGAAGGGAATATTCCTGAGGATTGGAACAACGCTATAATTATCCTGCTACATAAAAAAGTGACATTGAGGATCTCAGTAACTACAGACCTATCAGCCTCCTATCAGTGGTTTATAAAATCTTCACTAAAGTTCTTTCACACCGCTTGAAGGTAACACTGGACATGGCTCAACAGAGAGAACAAGCTGGATTCAGGAGTGGCTACAGCACTATAGATCATATCCACGTACTGAGAGAACTAATTCAAAGAGCGAGGGAATATGAACTTCCATTGTGCATGGCTTTTATCGATTATGAAAAGGCCTTTGATTCGGTGAAACCATCAGCAGCTACAATGGCTCTGAAATCCTGCGGTATTGAAGATGCGTACATTAATATTATTAATAACATCTATGAAAATGCAAGTGCAAAGATTCGGCTGTTTGAAAACACAACACACATAAAAATTGATAAAGGAGTGAGACAAGGCGAAACTATATCTCCAAAGCTCTTTAATGCCACATTGGAAAATGTCTTTCAATCACTGAACTGGGAAAACAAAGGGATAAAGATTAATGGAGATTATCTAACCCACCTTCGTTTTGCTGATGATGTACTCATTTTTGCAACTAACCCATCAGAGCTGCAGAGTATGATCCAGGAACTTGCTGGCAAGAGTAAAGAAGTGGGATTAAAAATGAACTTTCAGAAGACAAAAGTGATGTTCAATGCTTTTACAAGAAATGAAGATTTATCGATTGATGGAGAAAGCTGGAGATAACAGATGCGTACGTTTATCTTGGACAGCAGATATCAAATGAGGGTCACATTGATGAAGAAATTAATCGACGTACAAAACTTGCCTGGAGAGCTTTTGGAAGAAACAGCATAATTTTCAAGAGCAATATGCCATTATGTCTTAAAAGAAAAGTGTTTGATCAATGCATCCTTCCAGTGCTTACGTATGGTGCAGAGACGTGGACCTTAACTAAAAGAGACATACAAAGGCTGCAGACAACTCAAAGTAGCATGGAGAAGTGCATGCTTGGTGTAACCAGGAGAGATAAGAAGAGAAACTCGTGTGTCCGAAAAAGGACAAGAGTGGAAGACATCATGATTAGAGTTAAATCCCTGAAATAGCAATGGGCTGGACATACTCCCAGGAGGACAGACCATCGATGGACAGCCAAAATTTTAGATTGGATTCCAAGGGTCAGGACAAGACCCAGAAGAAGACCACATTGGAGATGGGTGGATGAAATTCGAAGGTATGCGGGAGTAACATGGAGGAAACTGGCACAAGACAGACCATTGTGGAAGAAACTTGGGGAGACCTTCGTCCAGCAGTGGACTGATAATGGTGGACAATGATGACGATGATGATGATCTACCTAGTAACGGTTACGTCCACCTTCAGACCGGAAACGGATAGTCACATAGCAAGGCATTGAGTCTAGTCGGTAACAAAAGCATTCCGCAGATACTCCAACCTTCCTTATTCTACTGCTATCCATAATTAAGTCACATTCCTCGGTGGAGGACCCAATGCTCGCGAACTGACCATTTCACAAAATCCCAAAGATTTTCCACACTGTTCATGCCCAGTGAATGGGGAAACCATTCCAGGGCGGGAACATCTGCGGAATGTTCTTGTAACCATGTTGTCGTTAACACGGCTCTGTAGGAAAGCGTACTATCACGCTGGAAATGTCCATTGCCCTGTGGGTGCATGGTGGCTATGAACGGATGCAGATGGCCTGCAAGGATGGATATTTCGAGTGGACCGTTCAGAGATGCATTTAGACTTACCATAGGTCTCAACATTTGCGAGTTAAACACATCCCAGACCATGACCGAGCCTCGACCAGCATGAACAGTTCCTTGTAGACATGCCGGATCCATCGCTTCGTGCGGCTTCCGCCAGATCCGCGCTCTCCCGTAGGTATGAAATAACTGGAAACTGGACGAATCGGAGTAGGAGACCCATATCAAGTAATCCAATGTCCAGGGCAGATGCTCTTCCGCCTATTAGAAGCGTACAGTCCAATGATATAGCGTTAGCAGTGAGACTCTTGGTAGGTCGAAAACTTCCATAACCTACTGCGGCTAACGATCGCTTGATTGTCATGGTGGTGAATTTTCTGGCACTTCTCTTGTTAAATTCGGAGATGCTTTGTCCTACTGGGCCTCTCTTGTTGGTCGCCAGTATACAAACAGACCAAGTCATCATCTTCATCTATCACCCTTCTCCGCTCACAGCGCGGTCCATGATGCGATGTTATTCGGGCAATGTCGTATTCCTGAAAACCCTTGATACTGTCTGACGGTGATATTGCGATTTTTGTAGGACCTCCACGATAGAGTGACCGACGTTCTGAGCACACACTACCATCCTGCTTTCAAACTCTATTAACTCACGACGTTCAGCCATTCTGACATCTGTGAAAACACAAGTTTGTTCGTGACGCAGATCGAATCGCACCCCCTCACTCCGGAGTAAGTTGTTCTCCCAACTAAGCTACATGGACGGAATATATCGCTGTAGATTTGTCGATTTGACACGTGTTTTACCTCTATAGTACGTCACACATCTCATTGCTTTCTATGTGAATGCAGTGATGCCCTCCCACTTATATACCTTCAAAGTAGTGGGTTCGTCTACTAGCGAGAGGCGAAACAGCGTCGTGTTGCCCATGAACCAGACATTCCATGATTTTTGTCTTCTCTGTATAAATCAGTTCTATTCTTCATAAATCGTGTTTCTAAATGTGATTAAAATAGTCAAAAGACAATGCATTTTTTTACTGTATGAATTCAATACATGTGGAAGCCAGAGCAAAGAAAAGTTTTAAGTTTTATAAAAATCACGGGAAGAATTATTTTTAAGAAATATGTCTCAAAAGTGTGTGCTCCCATATTCTTGTAGTTTAATGAATAAGGGATTTCATGCAGTAGAAGAAATAATTACGGCACTTCATATTTTTGACAGATATTATAGACATAAAGGACAATTCCTTCACGTCTATAATTCCTGTGTCATATACCCCACTGTCATAAGCAAATTCGAGACGCACTCATTGGTGTCCGTAAAGATACTCTGCGCGTGCGTGGGGAAAGCTGATCAGTGAAATCAGCCTAAAAAAGCGAACCAATTATGGCCCGCTCAGTTGAATGTTTAGTGATACTGGTGTTCTTTGGGAGAACCAGGAGTTAGTGATTTGTACCAACAGTCCGAAGGCAAACGAAACAACTTTTTGAAACCGTTAGGTTTAAAAACAAGTTACTAATATCATGCAATGCATTGATTATGATACGCTTTCAAACATACCAGGAATCATTACTCAAGTTGATACTCAAGTTATGAGGATAATGTCAGTGGAATAAATCTCTCTCCTGTGCCCTAACCTTTGACCCATTTCGATGATATTCATCAGAACCGGTTCAGTATACCCCCGGAACAACACACTAAAGTTTTGTAGCAATAGAAGCATTCTTAGTCAAGTTATGCTGATAATGGCTATGGAATAAATCTTGCTCCTGTGCCCGTACCTTTGATCCCATTTCGATTATATTCAACAGAACCAGTTCAGTATACCGCCAGAACAACATGATAAATTTTTGTTGTAATCGCAACATTTTTACGTACATTGTGACGCATAAAGGCGATGGAATGGATACCGCTCCTATGTCCTGACCTTTGACCCCATTTCGTCTATTTTCAATAGGGTTCGTCCCCAGGCTGTCCTCTACCACATACTAAAATTTCATCGAAATCGAACCATTTTTACGCGAGTTGTCGTGCGGACGGACTGACAAAGCTGGAGCATATACACTTCTTCAACCTACGGTTGGAAAGCGTAAAACATCCGTCAGGCTCTCGACTGTCTGACATCAAACGGGGAAAAAGCAATGTCTTAAGAGCACAAACTGATATGAGTGCTACAATATATTGCCCAAGCGATCATTAGGAGCTGAAAAGTTGTCCGAAATTACCTGAAGAATCCAATTGGGTACAGTAGAAATGAAAGTCACCGGCAGATCATCCAAGGTTACGAATCGGAAATTTCGTCCTCTGAGGTGCAAAACATGGAATAGATTTGTAACAGCTTGACGACTGCGCGACGTATTACATAGATTTTCCAGTTACTGTTTGACGAAGACAACAGTTGCTGAATGAATCAGGACTTTCTTCGAGAAAACTCCAGAGGAAATCAATGCTGTCTGCAGTCCACAAAGCCAATAAAAAATAATTCGCTCGCAGACATATGAGTTGGAGCTCTGATCGGCTAAAAATTATTTTGTCCGACGAGGAAAAAATTAATCTGGATGGTCCCGGATGTTATGTACAGTTATTGGAATGATGACAAACAAGAACCACTAGTGTTTTCCACTCGACATCACGGAGGTGGTTCGGCCATGATATCGGGTGGAAAACGAAAAGGGAAATTACATCCGTGGATGAAAAAATGAGCAGTTCTGGCTCCCAAGAAATGTTAAGAAAACAGCTTCCTTGAACTAGACTTAAAATGGCCGGCATAAATTGGTTATTTCAGCAGGACGACTTCAAAATCCATGTGTCGAAAGAGTTCGAGATTCCGTTTAAATAGAAAAAAATAAAATTACTCCAAACTTAGCCAGAAAATCACCTGATCTAAATATAATAGAGAATGTGTGGGATAATCTGGTATAGAAGGTGTATAAAAATGGCCGTCATATCATGAATAAGGACAGTTTGAAAACAGCTGTTCTTGAATCATGGAATTATGTCGATATGAAGTACACTCACGGACAATGAAATTTGTGCACCAAGTAGGAAGCATCGGATTGAACTGAAGTTTCATGGACGTAATGATACGGATGAAAGAAACACGTGATGGAAAAAACAGAGCTGCAAGACATTTACAGAGGGATCCGCGGCACGCAGTCCCGTCATTTTCAAAAGTGGGTAGCACCGCCTCGTGCGGCGGACAATACTGCAATACGGTCCGGCATGGAGGCGAGCAGACGCCTGATGTTGTCCTGCGGCAGACTGGCCCACACGTGTTGGATGGTGTGGCGCGCATTATGCTGCTGGTATAGCGCACCTGGAATCCCGGCCAGGAATGGGAGCACATGAGGCCGCCGAAGGATCTCGTCCACATACCGCTGGTACGTCAATGATTTATATTCAGGACTTGTATTACATACCGCTGGTATGTAATACAAGTCGCACGGACATACCTCTGGTATGTCCATTTCCCAAATGATCCACGTTTGGTGCGAGTGCGCATGACCGCCCAACCTGTGGTGGCGCTGCAAGCACGAACCGTCAGACATATAAACCGGCGTGTACTCGATGCCCTATGAAATAGAAAAGCACAGACCGGCGCAAGCGAGAGTACAGAGTGACGAGAATGTCGTGTAGGCGACAAAGACGTCGATTTACGCACCTTACGGACTTCGAGAGTTGCCGGATAATCGGGATGAAAACCGCATGGTGGTCGGCGCGCCGAACAACCCGCCGTATGAATCGTTCTGACCATACTGTTCGACTGTGTTGGGAGCAGTGAACACGTGGGGACACTGCCACACGGCAGAGCGGCTCCGGACTGACCAGGAGGACCACCGGGAGAGAGGATCGACGGATCGTGAGTCAGGTGCAAACGGATCCCCCGGAGATCTGGTCCACTATACAGGCAGATGTAGCTGCTCCTGCGTGCGCATTAACCATTTCCCAAAGTCTCGCGGAAGCTAATCTGCGACCCCAACGCCTCTTACGTGTGCTGCCACTAACACCGGAACATCGCCGGCTCCGTGTGTAATGGTACCAGGCCAGAGCGATGAGGAACGTCACAGACTGGCGACGTGTGGTGTTTAGCGATGAGTGCCGCTTCGTTTTGGAGACAGATGATAATCGTGTCCGGGTATGGAATTTCCTGGGTCAACGGAACAATCCCAACCTCGCTATCGAGCGCCACACCTCCCCAACTGCAGGCATTATGGTCTGGAGAACCATTGCCTACGATAGCCGATCAGCTCTAGTGGTGGTACTATAATGAATTCACTCTTCTTCTAACGCTTGTTGTTTGTTAATTATATCATGAATAAACTTTCCTGCTAGTAGTGTAGTAATAACAATAAACAAGCGTTTAACTGCTAGTAATGTTGTAGTAGTAATTAAGATGAATAAAGTCTTATGCTGGTTGTTAATAATAACAACTAATGAAATAAACCTAACAGCCAGACAGAGATCTGACAAAACTATGAACTGAGAAAAACGTACTTACAACAAAAGCTTTATTCAGAGAAAGTCCTGGTATCCTCCAACATACAACGAAGCTCTACTCACATAAACGAAGATCTCTTTACACATAAAAGCTCTCTCACGTAACACAAACAAAAGCTCTCCTCCACATAAACAAACGCTCTCTCGCACATAAACAACAGCTCTCTTAGGTATCGTTGAACGCGCCTATTTATACTGGCTACCACCACGTCATGACTTACACTCATTGCCAGATCTCATTCAGCGGGAGAAATAACATCTCGTTCAGTAAGAAAATAATTTACATAGGAAAATAAAATAACCAGAGATAGTAAATATCAAAAGGAAAGTGAATCTAGAGTATACGTTACATCATCTCCCCCTTAATTTTTTCTTTTTTTTTTTGAAAAACCTATCAATTTTGGAGTGTAAGTCTTACACTTCGTTGATTGACGTTTATCGTCCTCTTTTTTGTTTTTGTTTTGGTGGCAGCAGTATGTACAATATCAAACTTGGCATGACAAAATCAAGAAATCTGTATTCGTCTGTGAAACACTTTGTATACTTGAACAAAACAAACCTGCATCGGCATACCTTCCTTTTATTCTGCCAAGCAGGAATCACTTTTTTAATTTCAAATTACGTTCTCATATTATCGTTGAATACAAACCAACTGTATCAGCAGCGAAGATTGCCTGTAGCTGCCTAACAGTAACAATTTTTACTATTTTACCCCTAAGCACATATATATAAAAAAAAATAGGGTTAGTAGATGGACATAGAAGAAATATAAAAAAAAAAAACACATATATACACAAAAAGAATGCATAGGCCCACACGAAAAAAAGAAATTCTGACACGCCAACTGGTCGTGCAGGAAAAACAACAAACGGAGAAAAGAACCTGTCCACGAGAACTTACTTATCTCGAGGACGCATAAAAAACTCTAGTACGATAACGTTTTCCAGGCCTAATTGGACTGGTAAATTCAGGTGGCGTAGAGCGTTTCAAGGACTTGAATGGATCAGGAACATCTGTAGTCTGTCGGTCAAGAAATCCCGGCGGCTGACAGGAACGATCAGGAACGGCTGAAGTCTGTCGGTCAGGAAATCCTTGCGGCTGACAGGAACGGTCAGGAACGGCTGAAATCCGTCGGTCAGAAACGGCTGAAATCTGTCGGTCAGGAAATCCCTGCGGTTGACAGGAACGGCTGAAGTCTGTCGGTCCGGAAATCCCTGCGGCTGACAGGAACAGTCAGGAACGGCTGAAGTCCGTCGATCAGGAACGGCCGAAGTCTGTCGGTCAGGAAATCCCTGCGGCTGACAGGAACAGTCAGGAACGGCTGAAGTCCGTCGATCAGGAACGGCCGAAGTCTGTCGGTCAGGAAATCCCTGCGGCTGACAGGAACGGGCTCCCCAGGCTTTTCATATGTAGTCCCTTTGTGCTGGGGCCCGTGTTGTCCTTCCAGCATTCTTTTGGAGGGACGTGGCTCCGGCCACATCGTTTGTTTTCGCTTTCTACCTCGTGGCATGAGAGTAGAAGCAGGCATCGGCCCTGTTTGCCCTGAGCGTAGGTTCCAGGGGCGAAACCCGGGCGGATGCAAGGATCTCTGCCTTCGTCGCTGTTGCGGCGAAGCAGGTTGGGGAAACAAGTTACGTTTTCGACCAGCTTTTGGTGTTGCTGGATGGTTTGTAATTTGTGTCTGACGTTTAGGAATCGTCAAACTATTGTCCATAACTGATAAATCAGAAATATCTGAGGACTCTGAGTCGCTGCTGTAATTTAGTGGTCGTGCAGGGCGATGTTTATTTCTGCCTATAGGAATACTCTCTGACGAGGTATTCAAGGTAGTAGGAGCTTGTGTTGGTGCAGAGTTATCAGGAAACGGTTAAGCAATTGTCTTGGCAATGGTTGGAGGGAAAGGAACGATACTAGTATTTGAAGAACTTGATTAGAGCCTTCCTCTCATGGGAGAAAATGTTTGTCGGTTCGTCAAAAATTTCTGGAGGTTGATCGTGAGATATAGACTCTTGAGTCTGTGGAACAGAAGGTTGAGTAGGGTTGATTATAAAATCGATATTTCGTTCATGATACTTGCGACACTGAGCAACGTATACGTATTGAAATTGATCGTCAGGTTTTTCAAGAACAATGTTATTTTCAAACACATTTGCCACCCGATATGGACCTTCGTAGCTGGGTGCAAATTTCTACACTAAAGTATGAGAAACAGAAGACTGGAAGTGCGTTTCCACGAGAGTGAGATCTCCAACGACAAGATCTGGTTCCCTACGCCTAGTATTATAGTATCTTGCTTGAGCCGCTTGTGCTCCTAGCATTGCAACACGTGCTTTTTCAGCCATGATTCGTACTGATTGCGGAGTTGGTCGCTGGTTTAGTTCGTCGATAATCCCCGTTAAATTTTCAAAAGGGGTCTTAATTTTGCGAACCAGAAAAAGTTCTGCAGGAGTAATTTTAGTAGATTCGTGAACAGACGAGCGGAGGGCGAACGAAAAAAGTTCAAGATGTTCATCTCATCGCTCGTGATGATCCATGACAAATGTAGCAATCATTTTCATTCCGCAGGATTACTCTGAGGATGATATGGGGAAATGAATTCATGCTTAATGTGTAGTCTCGCACACATTCTTTCAAAAATGTCAGAAATAAATTGGGGACCATTATCCGAAACTACTTTATTAGGTGCACCATATCTAGAGAATACTTCATTAATTAATACATTACAAATAACTTCTGCCGTAGCGGTTTTAATGGGAAAAACTTCAATCCATTTAGAAAAATTATCAGTTAATACTAAAACGTAACGAGCTTTGTTTTTAACAGATAAAGGATACATTCCCAATAAATCTATTGAAATAATGTCAAAAACATGAGAACTTGAACTAGATTTCAAGTGACCGGCCGGTCTTACATTACGGTAATTATTAATCTGACACAAGTGACATGATTGAACGTATGCGAGCACACTTTGGTACATGCCAGGCCAATAGGCAACATCCCGCAATTTACAACGGGTCTTGCGAATACCTAAATGGCCTGCAAGAGGTTTGTCATGAAATTCGTTTAAAAGGGCCATTCTAAGGGTTCGCGGAATACATGGGCGAAACTCTGCCCTAGTAGGCCTAGATTTCGTATAGTAAAGAAGACCCTCTATGACTTCAAAATGCTGTGACCTCCCAGCCAGAGAAGGATCACTTTGTAGGGGCGAACCCGCAAGCAAAAAATTATAGATATCCCCAAAATCTGGATCATTTATTGATTCTGCCATTATCTGCTCTCTGGATGTTATATCAGCTATTAGAAGTAAAGGCTGACATCCAGGAGTAGTTTCTGTGGGGACCCCACTAATCGGGACGCGAGACAATGCGTCCGGTAATTGATTCTTATGACCTGGCTGATACGAAATTCTGAAATTACTCTCTTGTAACTTCAGAGCCCACTTCATAAGTCTTTGAGATAGGTGCTTAGCAGAATTCAAATACTGAAGGGCAGAATGATCCGTAATTATGTTAACTGTCAATTCGTTAAGATAACATTGAAATTTGTCAAGAGCATACACTACAGCAAGACATTCACGTTCCGTAGCTGAATAATTGCGTTCAGCTTTGGCTAAAGTACGAGACGCAAAAGCTATTGGATGCCCAGCTTGTGACAAAACGCAACCAAGACCAACTCCGGATGCGTCAGTATAAATATTAAATTCCTCAGTATGATCCGGGAAAGCCAACACAGGAGGCTGAGTCAACGCAGACTTCAGTGTTTCAAATGCAGCGTTAGCCTCAGGTGTCCAAACAAACTTCTTGTATTTACGTTTCAAAGCATACAATGGCTCACAGATTGTAGCATAAGCGGGGACGAACTGCTGATACCATCCGGTCATTCCCAGAAAGCGTGATAGTTCTTTTGCTGTTTTAGGCCGATGAAAGTCAACAATAGGCCTAATTTTTTCATTATCCGTAAATAAGCCGTGGGGAGTGATTTTCAACCCCAGATATCCAATCTCGTCCCTCGCTATCTGGCATTTACTAGGTTTTAACGTCAAGCCAGCATTGTATATGAGTTGGAACACCTGTTTGAGCAGAGAAAGGTGCTCGTCAAAAGTTTCGGATGTAATAATAATGTCATCCAAATATACATGCACATGGGGACCCAGAACAGGTCTGAGAACCGTATCCATAAGCTTTTGGAAAGTAGCAGGTGCAGAAGCTAGTCCAAAGGGCATACGCATGTATTCATAAGCCCTAAAAGGAGTCACAAAGCCTGTTTTATCGACGGAGTCCGGATGTACCGCAACGTGCCAATATCCACTCGCCAAATCCAAAGTTGACATCCATTTAGTTGATGACAGGTCATGCAAAATATGCGACATGACAGGTAGTGGATAATTGATCGTTAGTAGAGGAAAAGGGCGGGTTCTGGCACAGGGGCAGCCCTCCCATAGACTTAACATTAGCTGTCCACGAGGCTGTCCACGAGGCTGCCCACGAGGCTGCCCCTGGCTGCCCACGAGACTGTCCCAGCTGTCCCCGAGTCAGAATTTTTGTCACGTGGTCGTCCCCATGATGTACTGCCCCCTAGCGGTGCTTCTTGGAACTTTCAATGGATCTTTTGAGGGATGGCAACGACCGAGAGGGAAAGGGGTGGATATAGGGGGATGTAAACTCGATGTGCTGCCCCCGAGTCAGAATAGGGGCAGCACATCGAGTTGACATTCCTCCATATATCCACCCCTATCCCTCTCGGTCGTTGCCATCCCTCAAAAACAAAGTTCCATTGAAAGTTCCAAGAAGCACCGCTAGGGGCAGCACATCATGGGGACGATCGCGTGATAAAAATTCTGACTCGGGGACAGCACATCGAGTTGACATCCCCCTATATCCACCCCTTTCCCTCTCGGTCGTCGCCATCCCTCAAAAGTTCCCTTGAAAGTTCCAAGAAGCACCGCTAGGGGGCAGCACATCATGGGGACGATCGCGTGACAAAAATTCTGACTCGGGGGCAGCACATCGAGTTGACATCCCCCTATATCCACCCCCATTCCCTCTCGGTCGTTGCCATCCATCAAAAACAAAGTTCCATTGAAAGTTCCAAGAAGCACCGCTAGGGGGCAGTACATCATGGGGACGACCACGTGACAAAAATTCTGACTCGGGGACAGCTGGGACAGTCTCGTGGGTAGCCAGGGGCAGCCTCGTGGGCAGCCTCGTGGACAGCTAATGTTAAGTCTATGGGAGGGCTGCCCCTGTGCCAGAACCCGCCCCTTTCCTCTACTATCGTTCTCGTGACTTGGTTGAGCTTGCGAAAATCTGTCACGAAACGAAATTCATTGGGTTATTTCTTTGGAACCAAAAAGGCAGGAGCAGCCCAGGCGCTTGTTGATTCCCTTATTATGCCCTGTTTAATCATCTCAGAAATTTGACGTTGCATTTCCTGTTTCTTATGGGGAGCACAAGGGTAAGGCTTCGTTGCTATCGGTTTCGAACCCTCAGTGTCAATGACATGATAAACCACCTGTGTGAAACCAGGTTGATCAGAAAATAAACCAGGGCTTTCCTGCAAAAGTAGAGAAAGCTGGTTTCGTTGCCTCTCATTCAATTGGTTACTAAATAACAAACTCGTTATATCTATAGGAACCGTAGGAATCACTTCGATAGGTTCCGGAAAGGAAATCACATGTTGTACGAAATTCAGAGTAACTTGAAAAGTATTGATAAAGTCCATTCCCATTAGACATTTAACAGGTAGTTCGTCTATATGCAGGAAAGAATGCGTAAAACGAGCCTTTCCCAGCCCTAGAGATAATGTGACAGTTCCTGTGATACTGAAGATTTCGTTATTTGCACCTCGCAAATACTGCGTCGCAGGCTGAACGTGTATTGCAGGAAAATTGTCAGTGCAAAACTTCGTATTTAGGGCTGATATTTCAGAACCCGTGCCGAACTTTGTCTCGACAATATCTTCAATTGTCAAGAACACATCAGGCAACTGAGGAGTTTGGACAGTCACTAATACTGTTTTAGGGTCAGAATGTTTGGTATCAGGAAGCAGGACCGACCCTTGATCTACTTCCTTTGGAAGTTTAAAGGATTCCTGGTTGGATTATTATGCGGTCTGAAACCTCGGCCCTGCCGGGTATCGGGGAAATTTTCACGATGAGGAAAACTGCGTGAAAACTGCTGCGGGAACTCCGCATATCTGTTGAAATTTTCATTTCTATTACTTCCCTCAGCACGGGCAGAATAATCATCATTGCCCTGAGCATAAAAACGTTCCGAATGCTGCGGATTGGAACGGGGTCGAGCATACTGTGCATTTGTACGGTATCCAGAAAATTGATAAGAAACGAGCGGTTGGTGTACCACTCTTCTATGCGGTGGAACGTATGAAGCTTGGGCGTGCACTTGTGTACGCTCGCGTTGAAAGTCATTAGGCCTATTATGCCGCTGAGGATATTCGTAATAAGCCTCGCGGGGTGCCCGAGCATGGTGAGTTGGACCATGTTTGCCGTGTCGCTCTTCATACGTTCGTATGAGGCGAAGGCATTCATGAATTGTAGCAGGGTGTCGAACCTCAAGAAAATCCTGTAGAAATGAATCGAGCTGCTGCAATAGGGTGTCCAACATGTCGACATGACTGGCATGTGAATCCCATAAGTTATACAGGCGTGTTGTTTCCAAAGCAAATGCAACAGGGCTATCGTTGGGTCCTTGCTGACGAGAAAAAGTTGTTGTGCAAGGCTAGCTCGACTGAGGCCGAAAGGAAAGACTTCCAAAAATTCTGCTCGGAAATTCTCATAATGAGAATCCGGGTTCAACACTCTCCACTGCCGATACCGGGTCTTAGCGGTATCCTTCAAGCAAGTTCCTGCTATTTGTAATTTGCAGTCTTGAGGAATATTGTAGAGATCAAAATGATCTTCCAAATCCTCGAGGAATTTTAAGGACCCCTCCACACCATTGAAATTAATTGTTCCTGCATGCGGCACGAAATTGGCAAGCATTCTGCTTCGCTGAGAGGATTGAACTCCCTCAGGTACGACCCGCGACTCAGAGTGATAGGAAGCTGGTGCATTACGAAATTGTGAAGAATGCCTGGGTACTTGTAGATCACTTATATCAAAGTGAGCCCCACAGGCTTCTTGCAGATGGTCAAAATTAATCCCATCACCACCGAAACTTGCCTTAGGGTGAAAAATTGAAGTTGTCTCAGGTAAGGAAGACATGGGTAAGAATTGTCAAGACGTCGTGTTCGAGAAAAGTTCGGGCGCCAATTATAATGAATTCACTCTTCTTCTAACGCTTGTTGTTTGTTAATTATATCATGAATAAACTTTCCTGCTAGTAGTGTAGTAATAGTAATAAACAAGCTTTTAACTGCTAGTAATGTTGTAGTAGTAATTAAGATGAATAAAGTCTTATGCTGGTTGTTAATAATAACAACTAATGAAATAAACCTAACAGCCAGACAGAGATCTGACAAAACTATGAACTGAGAAAAACGTACTTACAACAAAAGCTTTATTCAGAGAAAGTCCTAGTATCCTCCAACATACAACGAAGCTCTACTCACATAAACGAAGATCTCTTTACACATAAAAGCTCTCTCACGTAACACAAACAAAAGCTCTCCTCCACATAAACAAACGCTCTCTGGCACATAAACAACAGCTCTCTTAGGTATCGTTGAACGCGCCTATTTATACTGGCTACCACCACGTCATGACTTACACTCATTGCCAGATCTCATTCAGCGGGAGAAATAACATCTCGTTCAGTAAGAAGATAATTTACATAGGAAAATAAAATAACCAGAGATAGTAAAAATCAAAAGGAAAGTGAATCTAGAGTATACGTTACAGTACGTGGATCACTGGCGGGCCAGTGGTATGTGGATGAGATCCTACGGCCCAATGTGCGCTCATTCCTGACCGGGATTCCAGGTGGGCTATACCAGTTGGATAATGCCCACCCGCACACGGCTCGAGTTACCCAGGACTGCCTGCGTCATGTCTAGACACTTCCATGGCCTGCCAGCTTGCCGGACATGTCCCCTATTGAGCATGTGTGGGACCAATTGAAACACCGGCTGCCGTCGTGCCTCTCTATCCGGGATTTGGAGTACACCGTCCAAACGTGTGGGCCAGTCTGCCGCAGGACAACATCTGGTGTCTGTTCGTCTCCATGCCGGACCGTATTGCAGAATGTATCGCCGCACGAGGCGGTGCGATGCACTATTGAAGATGACCGAACTGCGGGCCACAGATCTCTCTGTAATTGTCCTGCAGCTCTGTTTTTGCTATCATGTGTATAATTCATCTGTATCCATAAAATGTGAGTTCAATCCGATTCTTCCTTCTTGATGCTCAAATTTCATTGTCCGTGAGTGTATTTAGCACATTTTGTTATCTCTTAACCGTGTACAAAGCCTATACAGCCTTCCCGGTGGCGCAGAGGCATGGATATTTTCTTTGTCTTACGGCACAGGCTTTCTCCTTTCCTTGGCGTTAATGGCTCTAAATTCGAGGCGGACGACTGCTTATAACCTATTCAGTTGATCACTGTTGTCGTTAAACTCCCAATAATGCCGCCCCGGTGGCGCAGTGGTCTAAGCGATGGCCTCTGATCACTCGTTCGAACGGGGTCCGGGTTCGAATCCCGGTGAGGCATGGATGTTGTGTTTGTCTTACGGCCCTGGCTCTTTCCCTTCCCTGGAACCAGTGACCCTAAATTACGGACGGGCGACTGCTTATAGCCCATTGAGTTGCTCACGGTGGTCGTTAAACCTCCAAACAAAGAACTCCCAATAATAAAATTTCCTGTACATCTTTGCCCGTAAGAACTGTTTATCTTTCTTGTACCTAATTTAGAATACAATTTGAACAATGTCATCTATTTTGTTTATATTTTAATGATTTTGTTTTTGTTTTTGCTGAATAAATGACACGTGCGCCATAATTATTCATATCACTGTATTTTGGTCTTTGAGTTTGGGAACTTGAAATTCATTTTGCCTTTTATGTGCACTCCTTTTTTCAAAAGTCTTTATTTAAAGTATTAACTGGCGATGAGTGTGCACTCATGTTCGTATGAAATAAAGGTGATAAAATTAAGCATCAAGGCGACGAATTATAAGAAAGCGCATTTGTATAAATATGAAGGTCTTTTCTTCAGTAGTTTTAATAAGTATTGATATTTGAGATATGACACATTAAAATAAGTCAACTGAAATAGTTTATGACTTTCGGAGGACAAACAAAAATATTCATGCAGATGTTTGAACAAAAAATAAACAAATAGACAGTCCTTTCAAAGCATTTCTGGTTCTAGGATATTTTTCCTTTTCTAAGCATACTTTCCTATTTCAATCCCTTTTTAAACTGAAATGGTGACGTTCTCGAAAAATATGTACTTACTCATTTTATATTTGGTGTAATTTTTAAATTCTTGATATGTATTTTCTAAAAGTTTCTTACGTGTTTCTTTACAGTAGGGGAATTCTCAGGGGAATGAGGATGAATGATATTGAAACATCAACCAAAGGAGGAGAAAGTCCTGTCGAAATGAAACGAAAGGAAGGAAATCTAGACAGAAAAAAAATAATGTGCGAAAAAACTGAAGTGCTTATGAAACACAAGTATGAAATAAATGACGTCTCATTTAAGTAATGATATCGGCTTATGTCTTCGAAACCTCTTTTTTTCAGACATCCATTTCACATAGTCTTAGCAGCCTTTCTGATCCAATATTTTTGATATTTCCTTTGCGTGTGCTTTGGCAGCAAGCTCATTATTTGCTTCCACTTTTTATTTTACTTTCTCACTACTTTTCCGCAAATACAAATTTTCTACTTCAGGGATTAAAGTGTTAGTATTTATGTGATAATGCTTTTCTTGGCATTAGGAACGCCACTGGCGTCACTCTTTCGAATGTTTCTTCGTTACTTGTTGGGCTCGGAGAGTTTTTTTTCATTTTAAGAACAATTTCGAGTTGAATTAATATAGATTCGTTGCAAGATGTTGGATATTTTCTTTTACTTGTTAAGTTTTCTTATACCATGTAACATTTCATAGACTATATCTCGATTTTGAGAAGTTTGTGCATTTTCTAGAAGTTAAATTGCTGCTTTGTACTTTAATGTTTAGTCAATAAAAAAGGCAAGTATAAATAAAAGGAAAATAAAATAACACATTATCGTCGCTCTTGTGCACATTATCGTCACTCTTGTACAACAGAATGCGTTGGTTAACAGCATATTCTGTTTGCTAAATTCTCGGATAAAAAAAAGGAAAGCATTTTGAAAAAAATAACATACATGATCATCTCCCAGTATGCAATATCCAAATTTACGATACAACGATAAACGTATTCTACATCAGGGATTGTAGTCATTCATACCCCGTAGGAATCACACAATCATTCCCAACTCTTTCGATATCCCCGGTGTCGCACGATTGGTCGAATAACGATTGGTCGACATAACAATCAGTCGACCGTAACGAATAGTCGACAGTAACGATTGGTCGACATAACGATCAGTCAACTGTAACGACTGGTCGACAGCACGATTGGTCGAGACAACCATTGGTTCAGAGGATTTTGGTTTACATTCGCAGCGGTACCTCTCAGAACGTACTGACTGACCTCTCAAAATGTAACGTTCCTTTATGGAAATAATATCTTGTAGAATGTAGTCCTCAGAACGTACAGCATTATAACATATTATTTCCAAATAAGCCCCCGCGTCATCTTTTGTAAGTGAAATCTGTATAGAGGGCCTTCTGAACGATGTTATTTCCGAAACCACCCCGGGGCACTTTAGGTATAGGCACCTTGGGGAAACTGCCACACATAATTCGGAAACTCGGAAAATTGCCTCACCGGAAAATTGCCACACATTCAAAGCGTTTCTCGGACGAACGGCGATTTGTGCTCGTCCCCTTAATAAAAACCATGTGGCAATTTTCCGGAGGGGCAATTTTTCTGTGTGTGGCCATTTTCCGAGTTGCTGAAAGATGTGTGGCAATCTTCCGGTGGGGCAATTTACCGCCAAACTGTTTGCACTTATTCGAATTTTTTTCCAAGTTCCGTTGACCATTTTATGTCGACCAATGCCAACTAATCGTTATATCGACCAGCCGTTACTGTCGACCAATCGTTATGTCGATCAAACGTGCTGTCGACCAATCGTTACTGTCGACTAATCATTACTGTCGACCAATCGTTACTGTCGACTAATCATTACTGCGACCAATCGTTATGTCAACAAATCATTACTGTCGACCAATCGTTATGTCGACTAATCATTTCTGTCGACCAATCGTTACTGTCAGCCAATTGTGTGTCGGCCAATCGTTATGTCGACCAACCGTTTGTCGACCAATCGTAATGTCGACCAACCGTTTGTCGACCAATCGTTACTGTCAGCCAATCGTGTGTCGGCCAATCGTGTGTCAGCTAATCGTTATGTCGACCAATCGTTACATACCCGATATCACAACTATTCATGACATAGACTATATCTAGGAAATGAATGGTAACTATTAAAACTACTTCGTTTTCTAATAAACTGGAAATATTATTAACAGTTTCTTTTATATTATTTTAATCGCGTAATTAGAATTCCAGTAACTCAGTATCTAACAAAACTAATACTTTTCTAAGCTCGCGATGTCCATTTACAAAGCAAAAATTCTTTACGTGGAAACTTAAGTTGCTCTCAGCAGTTTAAAGAAACTTAAGTTGCTCTCAGCAGTTTAAAGAAACTTAAGTTGCTCTCAGCAGTTTAAAACTTTCCATTTGTGAACTCCCTTTTAGCAGAATCAAATTAACGTCTATATTCTACTAATAAACGTATGTGAAATTACGGGGGCCGCTGAGTTTCCCAAAGCTTCGTGGATTTATAAATTTCACTAAAGAAGCACATTCTTCATAACTCAAACCGCACAATATTTTTGTCTTTGCTTGAATAGCCTTTCTCTCTGCATTTTCGCCATGAGTCCTAAATTAATGGAACTTTCGCACAAAGTTACATGACAAAAAAGAATGTTACAACCAATGCCCTCTTCCCTCATGTATTCTCCACAGACACCCAATTTCCAGTTTTCTACCTGAACTGCAGTTGGGGTCATCACAGGCTGTAACGTATACTCTAGATTCACTTTCCTTTTGATTTTTACTATCTCTGGTTATTTTATTTTCCTATGTAAATTATCTTCTTACTGAACGAGATGTTATTTCACCCGCTGAATGAGATCTGGCAATGAGTGTAAGTCATGACGTGGTGGTAGCCAGTATAAATAGGCGCGTTCAACGATACCTAAGGAGAGCGTTTTTTGTTGTATAGAGAGAGCGTTTGTTGTTGTATAGGGAGAGCGTTTGTTGTTGTATATTGAGAGCGTTTGTTTATGTGGAGAGCTGTTGTTTATGTGTCAGAGAGCTGTTGTTTATGAGTGTAGAGCTTCGTTCATGTGCAAGGAGCTACGTGCTATTTGAGTAGCTGTGTGTGAAGTGTGTGTGATGATACCAGTAGAAGTTCATAATAAAAGGTTTTAAGTAAGTACGTTTTTCTCAGTTCATAGTACTGTCAGACCTCTGTCTGGCTGTTAGGTTTATTTAATTTAGTGTTATTAGTAACAACCAGCATAAGACTTTATTCATCTTAATTACCACTACAACATTACTACCAGTTATAAGCTTGTTCATTATTATTACTACTACACTACTAGCAGGAAAGTTTATTCATGATTTAATTAACAAACAACAACCATTACTAGAAGAAACTAGTAGCAGAAGCATTAGAAGAAGCATTATAAAGCATTATACTTAGCTTAGTACAAGCATTGAATTCATTATAATATTAGTGAAAGCTATATTCACGATAATTAGCTTAGTAGTCAAAGCATTATTCATTAAAAGGCCAATAACCAATGGATCAGGATCTTCAATGGAAACGCCTTTCCCAGATTTTGCCAAACCTCACTGCGACTACAGCAAAAGAAGACAATCCTTCTAGACAAACTCTATTCCATACTGTTGCAAATAATGAGTGGTATCATTGTATCATTTCATTTTATTCTCTAACCAGTGACCTAAATCTGCATAAGATGTTCGATCTGTTTCTTTATCTACTCTTTAGGCCTCCAGTTATTCAACAAAAAACCTTATCTGAAAATGTTGTCCAATGCAAATGCGTGTGTATCAACGCCTTCATCGGTGTAAGATCATTGATTCACCACTCTGTACTGCTACCGAAAATGTTCGACACAGCAGCGTGCTAGGACTTTGTTTCGGGGAGGGGGGGGCTCATCAGGGTCGATCCTACTTGGGGTTATGGGGCTGCGTCACCCCACTCGCACCCATTCTATTTCTTGAGTCGGCAAATTTTGGTTATTTGACTGAATCATCATATTAAAAATACATGTTTAAATTTAAATCATTATGAATATAGTAATAATTAATTAATAATAACTTAAAATACTTGAATTACATATGCAAAATTCCCAGAAAAATGCGAAGTTCTACATCGCCGTTTTCTTGAACAAAGTACATAATTACAAACATAGAAACGCTACTCCGATTCAACAATTTCTGATACAGCTGTTTTATTTTTATAAAATTGCATTACAGAAATTAATATGTATATCTAGACTAGGTAGAAAATATAAAAATTGTATTATTAGAAACATATACACCGATGAGACACTACATTATGGCCACCTACCTAATAAGCTTCAGGACCTTATTTAGCCCGCAAAACAGCAGCCACTCGGCGAGGCATCGATTCGATGAGGTGGCGATAGGTATCATAGGGTATCTGGTACCATAATGTCAACAGCAGGTCCTCAAGTTCCCGTGCATTTCGGGGTGGTGGTGATTTAGCGCGAACCCGCTTTTCCTAGTCAAACCACAAATTCGATTGGGTTCATGTCAGGTGAATTTGGAGCCCAGGGCATTAACAGAAAGACACCAGCATGTTCCTCAAACCACTTCTAGACGAATCTGATAGTGTGGCATGGCGCATTTTCCTGTTGGTAATGACCATCACCAGCAGGGAACACAGTTGCCATGAATGGGTGAACTTGGTCCGCAACGATGTTCAGATACCTCACAGCTGTCAGGGATTGTGCAATTGTGATAATGGGGCCTAAAGTGTCCTAAGAAAACGTCGCCCACAGCACAACACCGCCGTCGCTGGCCTGTTTCCACCCAACAGTGCATCCAGGTACCATAGCCTCCGTTGGTAATCAGCGTATCCACGTTCGGCGGTCTACGTGATGCACCAGGAATCTTGAGTCGTCAGACCAGGACACTTTCTTCCAATCATCCACTGTCCAATCTCGATTATCTTGGGCCCATTTCATGCGTTGTTGGCGATGACGTGCAGTGGGCATGGGGACCCTGATGGGTCTTCGGCTACGCAGGCACATATGCAGAAGGCTGCGATGAATTGTGTGCTGTGACACATTCCCCAGATCACCACTGTTTTAGCTGCGGGTGATATGTCGCACTGTGGTCCTGCGGTCGCCGTTAAGAAAAGCGCAACATTCTTTGTTCCCCTGTAGCCTCAATGAGCTGCGTAAAACGCGTCGGTTCGTGGCTTGGCCATCTGTGCATCGCTTTTGATACATACTCACTACATCGGTGCGTGAACAAGCCGCGCCGTTTCCGACATCGCAGTTCCGAAGCGCCGTACCACCCCAATTTGTCCTTTATCAAACTCTGATAAATCGACAGCTTTTCCCATTGTGACTCCGAACACTCTACTAACCGGAAATCGGTCCTCGCGTTGTATATATACTGCTGTGTGAAATTCACCTGCGCCACCGTTCGGTCTCCAGTCGGGCTCATTTCTCTAGGCTGGGGGTGGTCATAATGTAATGGTTCATCGATGCATATATCTTAAATTTTTGAATAGTATCTCAAAAAGTCGTACAGTTTGATTTCTAATTATAATACCAAATTCAGTCTTCTTGCCTTCCCATTGTTAGCGAAGTGGTCAGTAATATCATCATCAGGAATATCTATATCTCTGTAAATAGACAAAAGAGCTAAGCGTACGAGTCTGGACTCTAATGTCGTGCTTCGTAGATATGTTTTAAGTTTTTTCAATGAGGAAAAACTTCTCTCCACGGATGCATTGGAGACTGGAAGTACAGACAAACGTTTTAGAAGAATACGAATATTTGGATAAAGTTTTTTTATTACACACAGCTAATGCTTCAATTGCTGAGGTCGATTTGCATTTTTCTGACATCCATTTCAGCTGCCAGAACTCCCATTCCCCCTCTACTGTATCTCTAACTCCCGGAAGATCATCTTCATAGAATTTTACTGGTTTCAATTTTCGAAAATGCTTCAATTTCCCAAATGATAACAGGTAGTAGAAAAGCAGCTATGTTCTCAGCATTCAAAAACGCATTCTTATGGTACTGTTGCTGTTTTTTATGCTCACGAAAAATCTCTAACGAATCTTTTAGGTTTGTACGGGGGTCAGTTACAAGACGTCCTACTTTTTTGATGAGATCCTATACCTGCGGAATCGTAGTCGTAAAATATGACACAATACTTGCAAAATCTTGCGTTCTTAACTTTCGAATGTACAAGCCATTTGAATTTTTGCAACCACTCTCTTTGAAATCTGCAATTGAAGATCTGGCCTTTCTCTGCTGGAAAAATATAATTTTCCGGAGGCACCCGCAGAAAACTTATTTTCCCAACTTTTTCACGATTACTTTATTTTAGGCCAATATAAACATTAATAGTATCCACACAGTAAATTTCAGAAGCCGTCTGTGATATCGAAACTTTTCTATCGTTGCACGCGGCTGATACTTCTCCTATTACACTTTCTTCCGTATTAGATGGAAATGGCTTGTCAGAATTCAAGTCGGAAGTTGGGTCCTGTTTTGTGGAGGTTGAACAAGGCACCACATTGCGAGAAGAAATCACTTTCTAATCGTTTGCTTTTAAACATAAACTCCATTAAGTTTCTTTGGGTGCTACCTCTTTTCATTTTTAAAATTGACCTTGAGATAACTGACAATTAAAACACAAAACCTCAGTTCACAGTCTGAATAATCGTTGTTGAATTACTTCGAAAATCATACTGCGCGCTAGGATGAAGTTAATTTTTTTTTTTTTTTTTTTTTTTTTTTGGAAATTCATATCAGCTGGGTTTGGGAAATTTGAAGACATCCAACAAGTGTATCACGCCAAGATTTTGAAGACTCTGGAACTCGATCTTCAGGTGCCCCACGGGGGTGAAATTTGCAAAACAATATCGTTTTTGCATCATTCATAAGAATTTTTTATTTGCATTTTTAAAAAAAATATTAACTAGCCTGGGGTTGGAAAACGCAAATAATGATTCCTAACTGATATATAAAAAATTAAGAATTTCCGGCATTCGTCTTCAGGTGCCCCAAAAAACTTAAAATTCCACCAATATATACGTCGCTTGCAGCATTTCAAGGATTTCCCTCCTGTCTTGCATTTGTGGTATGAGGTGAAAATCTACATAGGTAAAGTTACAAGCTACAAACAAAATTGCTGTCCAATCTCAGGACAGGCAAAAATTAACAGATAGTGACGACAGCGGTGACAATTTTGGCGATGTATCCATTAATTGAAATTTCACTGCAGTGACTGCAAGTGAAGCACCATCTTGAAGAGAAAAAATCCAGATGCATTCAAGTTTGTCTATGGTTGCAAAGGTATGCGACAGATACGGATTCTCTGACAGGAGTACTGCTGCCATTACATCTGCAATTCTTCAAAACGTTGGCATAGTGACTGCAACTGATACCTCTTCCCTGGTTCGATAGAAGTAAAATTCAAAGATAACGTAGAAAGTTAAGGAAAGAATTACAAGCGACTAAGCCAAATGAAATAACAGCATTGTTTTTATGTTAGAAAAGACAAAACACAGACACAAGTTCAGAAAGGTACTAAGCTACACCCAAAGGTTGTTTTACAAGAACACATTACCCTTGTGGAGGAACCTAATTCCAAATATATAGACCATATCCCTGTTATTACAGGAAAAACAGTAACAATCAAAACAGGCGTCATGAAGTGCTTTGAGAAAGATGAAATTAACAAACGGTTTATTTGCAATTGGATGCGACAGTACCAGTTTCAACATTGTTTCAAAAGGAGCCTTGATTAGATTAATTGAGTTATATCTTCAAAGACCGTTCCAATGGCTGATCTGTGTATTACATACAAATGAGCTAACCCTTAGACATTTAATGGAGAAGTTCGATGGTGGTACTCGTGGCAGAAAATCCTAATCTGGACTTATAGGTACAGCTATTATGAATTATGAAGAACTAAGTGTGACTTCATTTGGCCCCATACTAGTGTATAACTTCCCTACTTTTAACCAAGATAATCTTAGCACAGATCAAAGTTATTTAAATCAGATACATCAAGTAGTTTCATTTACCAATTGCTTTGAAGAATTTGCCTCTGAGAAACCAGTAGTACATTCTCGTTGGATAACAACAGCAACGAGAATACTTCGCCTCTACATCGCCACCGAAGATCCTTCAGCGAATCTTGTTTCCATTTCTACTTTCATAATGAAAGTTCATGTCCCATCATGGTTCACAACTAAGATAAAGCCTTCTTGCACCAATGAAGTTCGACACATCTAGACAATGATAGAAACGTTTCAGAAGATTACTCGCTTTTTTTTTTTTTTTTTAGAAAAAGTGATAAGTGTCTGATTTCGGAGGGGCTGCAGCCTCCCAAGCTCCTCTCTGGATACGCGCCTGGTTCGACATATATACATTTCCTGCCTATTTATTAACCCATTACTTCACCTGCCTTCCACCTGTCTTCCCGCACTTGCCCTACACCTCACAATATGACATATAACAGTTTCCTCTATCGTCATGCATCTTCCACACCGCATTCCTCCCACCTTTGATCTCCTTCTACTGTTTTCGCCAAACACGCTATTTTTCTTTTTAAAATTTCTGCGCCTACAACTCGAGATCTTTCACTTCCTCCAACTTGCTCAGCTGTCGTATCACAACTCTGTGTAAGACTCCGTTCAACTGAAATACAACCGGGATCTACTATATTTATGCATACTAGACTTTCAAGCTAAATGGTCTCCTCACGACAGATAGTTCTGTGTGCAGGAGGACCTATTGGCACTGAAAATCTAATTCAAATTCCTGAACTGTAACTCACGGTATTAGAAGACAGTTTGTACAATTTTGTACTTCCCACACACACACCTGCAACTAGTTAATTGTTACTGTTAACTTTGTTCTTTTAATTTCATCTGCATCGTTTTTCATTGTTTCTCTTATGGAATGTTTTTCCTCTATTTGTACATATCATGAATTTTGCAAACACTTTCTCCTTTTAAGTTGTCCGTAAATATCTTTTCGTTAATAAAGTTTAATTTTGAGAGAAAGAAACAGCACTAAAGTAGGCACACCATTCAAGCAACGAATGCGTTTCTTCATTTCAATCAAATTGGCAATGTAAAATGTTCACATAATATTCGTTATGTAAGAACATATTTCCTGAATCAAGATTTATGCTTCCGGTATTCTGTTTAATATTTTGACAAAATACACCGTAAATATGCGTATGTAGTTCTGTTACATTAAAAAAAGCAAATAAAAGGCTATTAAAAGAAAGCATCAGCGCACAAAACAATTAATAAAGCGCCGATTCTTGAGCCAAAAATGGATTCACAAAGGTGTAACGGTAAAAAGTTGATTCACTAAAACACAGAATTACTTTTTCTTTTCATCTGTTTCTAAAGTACTTCTGCCACTGTTAAGAGTACTATTGCCATTGTTAAAAGTACTCCTGCCACTGTTAAAAGTACTCCTGCCACTGTTAAAAGTATACCTGCCACTGTTAAAAGTACTCCTGCCACTGTTAAAAGTACTCCTGCCACTGTTAAAAGTACACCTGCCACTGTTAAAAGTACTCTTGCCATTGTTAAAAGTACTCCAGCCACTGTTAAAAGTACTGATGCCATTGTTAAAAGTACTCCAGCCACTGTTAAAAGTACTGATGCCACGGTTAAAAGTACTCCTGCCACTGTTAAAAGTACTCCTGCCACTGTTAAAAGTACTCCTGCCACTGTTAAAAGCACTCCTGCCACTGTTAAAAGTACTCCTGCCATTGTTAAAAGTACTCCTGCCACTGTTAAAAGTACTCCAGCCACTGTTAACAGTACTGATGCCACTGTTAAAAGTACTCCTGCCACTGTTAAAAGTACTCCTACTACTGTTAAAAGTACTGCTTCTATTTCAGAATTTTTTTGTACAGATACATGTAGAATTACTATCTGCTCAGATCCGCAGAGGAATTCGAGATTGATTATGATCTTAAATGAGAGCTTTAGGTGTTGTTTCTGCCACATCGGCACCACCGATACGAAAGGAGGCTCTAAAAGCTACGACTAAGTCAGCTTTCGCACTTCGCCACAGTGTTTACTCCTAAATTCGAAAGGCGCCTGTCTAGAAATATTTATTTTTGCATTAATTTCACTTGCATTAAATTATAACTTCCTCTTTGAATAGCATCTGAGACGTAAGTGAACCCACTTTGATCACGGTGATCGTATTAATGCAGACTCACTTAATACACGATGAGAAAATTCAGAATACCCAGGTGTATTAGAAAATCTGTAAAGAATTCGTAATGGTTAACACTTTGTCTACACGAAACCGCCTGACGCCTTTGTTCTTAAAAAATATTCTGAAGGTGACGTAAGGTGCAGCGATAGTGAAGCTTTCTAATACAAAACACTAAATGGAACTATTATTTTGATTTTCGAACATGCTCACTACGCTTCACCATTAAGGCATTAGGTTGTATTCCCATTATCTTCTGGCTTTCGTGAAATGAAATTTCTATCCAAAATAACATTCACAATTCACTTTGGGAGACGTAGATTTCTGGCTTGTCGTGCGAGCTAGAACCCCTTTTTGAGTCTCGAAAATGGAATGTGCTCTCTCCCTTTTTTTGAATCGGTGACGAGTAACTGCTTACGGCCCTTAGATTTGATCGTGCTGGTCGTTAAACCATGGACTGAAAAAAATGCGTTCTTGTAATTTTAAAAAAGTGTAAAGGAGAATTAAAGATTAAAGTAAATGTGCATCTTCTATATAAAAATACAAGCTGTGACTCTCAAGAGTTTTCTTTTTCTTGATGGGAGGTTTAACGACCACCGTGAGCAACTCAGTCTCCCGTCCCTAATTTAGGATCACTGGTTCCACAGAAGGGAGAGAGTCAGTGCCGTAAGACAAACACAACATCCATGCCTCACCGGTATTCGAACCCAAACTCCTTTCAGACGAATGCTCAAAGGCCATCACTTAGACCACTGCGCCACCGGTGCGGCAAATACTCAAGGTTTAGGACCACATTCTCAAAGAAAATTAAATTTCAAGGAAAAAGCATATTACACTTAATCCTCAAAGTATCTCGTACACTCTTCGGGCGGTTTTACAGTTTCTGAATCGATCTGTGGAACTGAGCTTGCAGTACTCTATTTAACTCCTTCGTTATGCTGTTGTGGGTCTCTGTAACGCTATCCAAATGGTGCCTCTTCAAGTGTAATTTCACTTTGAAGAGCTGAAAGCAATCAGAAGATGCCAAATATGCAGAATACATTGCTGGTGAACCACTGCAATGCTATTCCGTACGAGAACTTTCTTCATGATTATTGGGTTATCTCTAGGCACATTGTTTTGAGACACCAGCCAGCCACCTGGATCACCCGCTTCGGGCTTGACCCGCTGAACTTTTATTGACGGTTTGTCTGTCACTTGGCTGTAAAATTTAGCATTCACCGTTTGTCTCTTAAGCAGAAATTCGTGCACAATTTCTTACCAAGCTAAAGAATATTACCAACACAGTTTTGGTTCGTGACTTTTGGAACACGAGTTTCTTTGGCTTCTGCAAATTTTCTCTAACCCGCGCTGTTCATTGTCTTTTTGCTTTAGGACCATACCCAAAGCACCATGATTCGTTCCAAGTTATGCTTTTTTAGCACGTCTTTTGTAAAAATAGATCGTGCTTATGTTATCGGTTTGTCCGTCCGTCTGTAGGCACGATATCCGTCCGTCCGTCCGTCTGTAGACATGAACCGGTAGTTTTCCACTCCAACTTGGCAACCAACTTCTGGCGGCGTGTGACGTTACGTGCTGAAAGCTAATGTCTCGTGACATTCTTTCATCCTTGCTCTTTTAAACCGTGTATTGCTTATTTCGATACGCGCTATAGTTTCAAAGTGAATAAGATTTGTCTGGTATACACAAAATCGTGACATCGACGTTCGCATAGTTCTCCTCCATACCGGACCCGCTGGGTAAGACGTTTTCAGTCAAAACAAAATCCCATAAAATTTATTGTGAACTACCTTCTGTCATGTTGGGTGTGATCAGGTTTCATGTAAACAAAACGAAACGGTATACTCAAAATCGGGAACTGCTTGAAAGCGCTCTTATTCGGAAGTCAAATAGTGTCATTTTATAATGAACAAAAGCAAATTGTGGCTGACAGGTAACAGCAAAGTCCGGAATTATCTAAATTCTCGACAATGTGCTGTTGGGGCGACATCTGCTTTTAGATGCATTTTTCCTCACTTTGACATCTCAAGATTTCAGTTTTTATGGTAGGTTAGAGAGTATAGATAGACCGATATTTTGCAAAATGTGTAATATAATCAGCACTAAACTCAGAAAGTTAATTAAATTAAAAAAATAGAAAACAATTAATGCGTACAAATTAATATTTGAATTGCGCTAAATTAAATTAATATACACACGCAACTTGCCGTGATATTAAAAAACCAATTCGAATTTTGTAGATCAGAAAAACTCGAGTCATTGATAATCCAATGTTTTTAAATTAAGAAGTGATCACCTAGAAATCTCAATGTGATCGCGTGTAAACTAATTTTGCTGTGACATTAATAATTCAATTCGAATTTTGTAGATCGGAAAAATAGAACTCGAGTCACATTGATAATCTAATGTTTTTAAATTAGCACGCTATCATCTTGACATCTAAAAATGATCGCGTGCTATTATATTACAGGGAATCACTTTGACATCTCGAGAGCATATACGGATTAATCGATACGTGTATATACGGATTAATCGATACGTGTATATATATCATCATCATCATTGTCAACCATTATCAATCCACTGCTGGACGAAGGTCTCCCCAAGTTTCCTCCACAACGGTCTGTCTTATGCCAGTCTCCTCCATGTCACTCCCGCATATTTACGAATTTCATCCACCCATCTCCCATGTGGTCTTTTTCTGGGTCTTTTCCTGTCCCTTGGAATCCAATCTAAAATTTCGGCTGTCCATCTATGGTCTGTCCTTCTGGCAGTATGTCCAGCCCATTGCCATTTCAGGGATTTAACTCTGATCATGATGTCTTCCACTCTCGTCATTTTTCGGATCCACGAGTTCCTCTTCTTATCTCTCCTGGTTATACCAAGCATGCACCTCTCCATGCTGCTTTGAGTTGTCTGCAGCCTTTGTATGTCTCTTTTAGTTAAGGTCCACGTCTCTGCACCATACGTAAGCACTGGAAGGATGCATTGATCAAACACTTTTCTTTTAAGACATAATGGCATATTGCTCTTGAAAATTATGCTGTTTCTTCCAAAAGCTCTCCAGGCAAGTTTTGTACGCCGATTAATTTCTTCATCAATGTGACCCTCACTTGATATCTGCTGTCCAAGATAAACATACGTATCTGTTATCTCCAGTTTTTCTCCATCAATCGATAAATCTTCATTTCTTGTAAAAGCATTGAACATCACTTTTGTCTTCTGAAAGTTCATTTTTAATCCCACTTCTTTACTCTTGTCAGCAAGTTCCTGGATCATACTCTGCAGCTCTGATGGGGTAGTTGCAAAAATGACTACGTCATCAGCAAAACGAAGGTGGGTTAGATAATCTCCATTAATCTTTATCCCTTTGTTTTCCCAGTTCAGTGATTGAAAGACATTTTCCAATGTGGCATTAAAGAGCTTCGGAGATAAGGTGTCACCTTGTCTCACTCCCTTTCCAATTTTTATGTGTGTTGTATTTTCAAACAGCCGAATCTTTGCACTTGCATTTTCATAGATGTTATTAATAATATTAATGTATGCATCTTCAATACCGCAGGATTTCAGAGCCGTGGTAACTGCTGATGGTTTCACCGAATCAAAGGCTTTTTCATAATCGATAAAAGCCATGCACAATGGAAGTTCATATTCCCTCGCTCTTTCAATTAGTTCTCTCAGTACGTGGATATGATCTATTGTGCTGTAGCCACTCCTGAATCCAGCTTGTTCTCTCGGTTGAGCCATGTCCAGTGTTACCTTCAAGCGGTGTGAAAGAACTTTAGTGAAGATTTTATAAACCACTGATAGGAGGCTGATAGGTCTGTAGTTCCTGAGATCCTCAATGTCACCTTTTTTATGTAGCAGGATCATTGTAGCATTGTTCCAATCCTGAGGAATCTTCCCTTCATTAAGGCATCGAGTGAAAATTTGGGCGAGTACTGTTTCAATTTCTCCACTTGCTTCTTGTATAATGTCTATAGTAATTCCATCTTCTCCTGGAGCTTTCCCCGCGCTTCATGTTCTTGATTGCATGAGCAACTTCTGCTGGGAGGACTGGAAGAACTCTGGTACCATTCATGATGTCTGGAGTACATGTATCATCCCTTTCATATAATTTGGAGTAGAAATCTTTCACTCTTGTCAAAATTTCGCCTCTATTTCTTGTTATAGAACCATCTTCTTTTCTCAGAGCCATAATCTGTTTTCTTCCCTCACTGAGATGTCCCTTTGCTATCTTTAGGCTTTGGTTGTTTTCAATTGCTTTCCTCACTGGCTCACAGTTGAATTTCCTTACGTCTTCAGTGATAATTTTTCGTGCTGTCTTGCATAGCTCTATATATTCCACTTTGGAAGTCACATCTTCTTTAGTTGTCCTCATCTCTCTTCTTTTTTGCATCAACATTTTGGTTTTTCCTGATAATTTGTTTACATGCAACTTGTTCTTAGACCCAGCTAATTTTGTTGCTGTTTCCATAAGAGCTTTGGTTACTTTTCTGTTAACTTCCGAAATATCCACTTCTTCCGATGTTAGGCCTTCTAAAGCAGAGAATCTGTTCTTCAGTTCCAACTTGAAAGTATTATGGTGTATTTTAAGGTTGGTTATGTCAATACATTTTGTTTGTCTTATGAGCTTGCCACGTTCCAGTTTAGTGTTGAGGTGCATCTTACATCTCACCAATCTATGGTCACTACCTGTGTTGAACTTGTTCAGCACACTGCAGTCTTCGATGACGAATTTTTTGTTACACATAATAAAATCAATTTCACTTGTCGTCCCAATTGGATGTCTCCATGTCCATTTCCTGTGTGGCTTTTTCTTGAAAAAGGAATTCAAGATGAAAAATCCTTCTGCCTCTGCAAACTCAACGAGAGTATTTCCACGCTGGTTTCTGTTGCCGTGACCGAATTTACCTACTGAAGTTTCATTCTGTTGCCGGTGCCCTATTTTTGCATTGAAATCTCCCATAATTATCTTCAAGTGCTGCTTACCTTTATTATTTAGATGACGAATTTCCTCATAAAATTCTTCAATTTCTTCTTCAGGATGACTTGTGGTGGGTGCATAAGTTTGAATAATCTGAGCCTGGTATCTTCTCGATAGATGGATAACGAGTCGTGCAGCTCTGTCAGAGGAACTTTCAACTTCTACCACTTTATCCTTCAGTTTCTTGTTTATTATAAATCCAACACCACTAGTTCTGCCAGTATCTGTCCCACGATAATAGAAGAGATGTCCACTTTTCAGTTCAATGAGATCTTCTCCTTTTCTCCTTACCTCACTTAGCCCGACGATGTCCCACTTGATCCTTTGTAGTTCCTCTTCCAATTCAAGAAGCCTTGAATCAGAAGATAGGGAGCGTCCGTTGTAGGTAGCCAAGGTCAGCATCAAATGGCAGCCTAGTCCGGTCCTCCGGGGATTCTTAGCACCCTCTGCCTTCATGTCGCACTGGCCGCTGCCTTGGCCAGGTACATTCCAGCTGCCGGAGACTGAGGGCCAAGATTTAAGTTGTAGAGTCATTTTGGAGGTGTTTGGCCATAACTCACCACGCTGGCCAAGCGGGTTGGTGAGTGTGGGATAGCATTTCCTCTGATCCCGATGGTATAGTTATACCGCTATTTGCGGTCGTCAGAGCCCCTTTAGTGGGAACAGGATGCACCACGAGAAGGCGGGGTTGACATTTGTCAAGGAGAGGCTGTGATGTTACGCATCACCTGACCTTACATCCCGTATATATATATATATATATATATATATATATATATATATATATATATATATATATCATCATCATCATTGTCAACCATTACCAATCCACTGCTGGACGAAGGTCTCCCCAAGTTTCCTCCACAACGGTCTGTCTTGTACCAGTCTCCTCCATGTCACCCCTGCATACTTTCGAATTTCATCCACCCATCTCCCATGTGGTCTTTTTCTGGGTCTTTTCCTGTCCCTTGGAATCCAATCTAAAATTTCGGCTGTCCATCGATGATCTGTCCTTCTGGCATTATGTCCAGCCCATTGCCATTTCAGGGATTTAACTCTGATCATGATGTCTTCCACTCTTGTCATTTTTCGGATCCACGTGTTCCTCTTCTTATCTCTCCTGGTTACACCAAGCATGCACCTCTCCATGCTGCTTTGAGTTGTCTGCAGCCTTTGTATGTCTCTTTTAGTTAAGGTCCACGTCTCTGCACCATACGTAAGCACTGGAAGGATGCATTGATCAAACACTTTTCTTTTAAGACATAATGGCATATTGCTCTTGAAAATTATGCTGTTTCTTCCAAAAGCTCTCCTGGCAAGTTTTGTACGCCGATTAATTTCTTCATCAATGTGACCCTCACTTGATATCTGCTGTCCAAGATAAACGTACGTGTCTGTTATCTCCAGCTTTTCTCCATCAATCGATAAATCTTCATTTCTTGTAAAAGCATTGAACATCACTTTTGTCTTCTGAAAGTTCATTTTTAATCCCACTTCTTTACTCTTGTTAGCAAGTTCCTGGATCATACTCTGCAGTTCTGATGGGGTAGTTGCAAAAATGAATACGTCATCAGCAAAACGAAGGTGGGTTAGATAATCTCCATTAATCTTTATCCCCTTGTTTTCCCAGCTCAGCGACAGAAAAACACCCTCCAATGGGCATTAAAGAGCTTCGGAGATATGGTGTCACCTTGTCTCACTCCCTTTCCAATTTTTATGTGTGTTGTATTTTCAAACAGCCGAATCTTTGCACTTGCATTTTCATAGATGTTATTAATAATATTAATGTATGCATCTTCAATACCGCAGGTTTTCAGAGCCATTGTAACTGCTGATGGTTTCACCGAATCAAAGGCTTTTTCATAATCGATAAAAGCCATTCACAATGGAAGTTCATAATCCCTCGCTCTTTCAATTAGTTCTCTCAGTACGTGGATATGATCTATTGTGCTGTAGCCAATCCTGAATCCAGCTTGTTCTCTTGGTTGAGCCATGTCCAGTGTTACCTTCAAGCGGTGTGAAAGAACTTTAGTGAAGATTTTATAAACTACTGATAGGAGGCTGATAGGTCTGTAGTTTCCGAGATCCTCAATGTCACCTTTCTTATGTAGCAGGATCATTGTAGCGGTGTTCTAATCCTCAGGAACTTTTCCTTCATTAAGGCATCGAGTGAAAATTTGGGCGAGTACTGTTTCGATTTCTCCACTTACTTCTTGTATGATGTCTACAGTAATTCCATCTTCTCCTGGAGCTTTTCCCCGCTTCATGTTCTTGATTGCATGTGCAACTTCTGCTGGAAGGAGTGGAGGAACTCTGGTACTGGTATCTTTCATGATGTCTGGAGTGCATATATCATCCCTTTCATATAATTTGGAGTAGAAATCTTTCACTCCTGTCAAAATTTCGCCTCTATTTCTTGTTACAGAACCATCTTCTTTTCTCAGTGCCATAATCTGTTTTCTTCCCTTACTGAGATGTCCCTTTGCTATCTTTAGGCTTTGGTTGTTTTCAATTGCTTTCCTCACTAGTTCACAGTTGAACTTTCTTACGTCTTCAGTGATACTTCTTCTTACTGTCTTGCATAGCTCTATATATTCCACTTTGGAAGTCACATCTTCTTTAGTTGTCCTCATCTCTCTTCTTTTTTGCATCAACATTTTCGTTTTTCCTGATAATTTGTTTCCATGCAACTTGTTCTTAGACCCAGCTAATTTTGTTGCTGTTTCCATAAGAGCTTTGGATACTTTTCTGTTAACTTCAGAGATGTCCACTTCTTCCGATGTTAGGCCTTCTAAAGCAGAGAACCTGTTCTTCAGTTCCAACTTGAAGGTATTATGGTGTTTTTTAAGGTTGGTTATGTCAATAGATTTTGTTTGTCTTATGAGCTTGCCACGTTCAAGTTTAGTGTTGAGGTGCATCTTACATCTCACCAATCTATGGTCACCACCTGTGTTGAACTTGTTTAGCACACTGCAGTCTTCTATGACGAATTTTTTGTTACACATAATAAAATCAATTTCCTTGTCGTCCCATTTGGATGTCTCCATGTCCATTTCCTGTGTGGCTTTTTCTTGAAGAAGGAGTTCAAGATGAAAAACCGTTCTGCCTCTGCAAACTCACCGAGAGTATTTTCACGCTGGTTTCTGTTGCCGTTGCCCTATTTTTGCATTGAAATCTCCCATAATTATTTTCAAGTGCTGCTTACCTTTATTATTTAGATGACACATTTCCTCATAAAATTCTTCAATTTCTTCTTCAGGATGACTTGTGGTGGGTGCATAAGTTTGAATAATCTGAGCCTGGTATCTTTTCGAGAGTTGGATAACAAGTCGTGCAGCTCTGTCAGAGGAACTTTCAACTTCTACAACTTTATCCTTCAGTTTCTTGTTTATTATGAATCCAACACCACTAGTTCTGCCAGTATCTGTCCCACGATAGTAGAAGAGATGTCCACTTTTCAGTTCGATGAGATCTTCTCCTTTTCTCCTTACCTCACTTAGCCCCACGATGTCCCACTTGATCCTTTGTAGTTCCTCTCCCAATTCAAGAAGCCTTGAATCAGAAGATAGGGAGCGTCCATAATACGTATCCAAGGTCAGCATCAGATGGCAGCCTAGTCCGGTCCTCCGGGGATTCTTAGCACCCTCTGCCTTCATGTCGCACTGGCCGCTGCCTTGGCCAGGTACATTCCAGCTGCCGGAGACTGAGGGCCAAGATTTAAGTTGTGGAATCATTTTGGAGGGGTTTGGCCATATCTCACCACGCTGGCCAAGCGGGTTGGTGAGTGTGGAATAGAATTTCCTCTAATCCCGATGGTATAGTTATACCGCTATTGGCGGTCGTCAGAGCCCCTTTAGTGGGAACAGGATGCACCACGAGAAGGCGGGGTTGACATTTGTCAAGGAGAGGCTGTGAAGTTACGCATCGCCTGACCTTACATCCCATATATATATATATATATATAAAGAGCTTGGGAGATATGGTGTCACCTTGTCTCACTCCCTTTCCAATTTTTATGTGTGTTGTATTCTCAAATAGCCGAATCTTTGCACTTGCATTTTCAAAGATGTTATAATATGGAGATTATCTAACCCACCTTCGTTTCGCTGATGACGTAGTAATTTTTGCAACTACCCTATCATAGCTCCAGAGTATGATCCAGGAACTTGCTGACAAGAGTAAAGAAGTGGGATTAAAAATGAACTTTCAGAAGACAAAAGTAATGTACAATGCTTTTACAAGAAATTAAGATTTATCGATTGATGGAGAAGAGCTGGACGTAACAGATACGTACGTTTATCTTGGCCAGCAGATATCAAGTGAGGGTCACATCGATGAAGAAATTAATCGGCGTATAAAACTTACCTGGAGAGCTTTTGGAAGAAACAGCATAATTTTCAAGAGCAATATGCCATTATGTCTTAAAAGAAAAGTATTTGATCAATACATCCTTCCAGTGCTTACGTATGGTGAAGAGACGTGGACCTTAAATAAAAGAGATATACAAAGGCTGCAGGCAACTCAAAGTAACATGGAAAGGTGAATGCTTGGTGTAACCAGGAGAGACAAGAAGAAGAACTCGTGGTTCAGAAAAATGACAAGAGTGGAAGACATCATGATCAGAGTAAAATCCCTGAAACGGCAATGGGCTGGGCATACTGCCACATGGACAGACCATCGATGGACAGACGAAATTTTAGATTGGATTCCAAGGGACAGAAAAGACCCCCCCCCCCCCCCCCAGAAGAAGACCACATGAAAGATGGGTGAATGAAATTCGAAAGTATGGATGTAAGGTCAGTAGGGATGTAAGGTCAGGTGATGCGTAACAACGCAGTCTCTCCTTGACAAACGTCAACCCCGCCTTCTCGTGGTACTTCCTGTTCCCACTAAAGGGGCTCTGACGACCGCCAATGGCGGTATAACTATACCATCGGGATTAGAGGAAATGCTATCCCACATTCACCAACCCGCTTGGCCAGCGTGGTGAGTTATGGCCAAACCCTCCAAAATGACTCCACAACTTAAATCTTGGCCCTCAGTCTCCGGCAGCTGGAATGTACCTGGCCAAGGCAGCGGTCAGTGTGAGATAAAGGCAGAAAGTGCTAAGAATCCCAGGAGGACCGGACTAGTCTGCCATCTGATGCTGACCTTGGCTACGTATAATGGACGCTCCCTATCTTCTGATTGAAGGCTTCTTGAATTGGAAGAGGAACTACAAAGGATCAAGTGGGACATCGTTGGGCTAAGTGAGGTAAAGAGAAAAGGTGAAGATCTAATTGAACTGAAAAGTGGACATCTCTTCTACTATCGTGGGACTGAGACTGGCAGAACTAGTGGTGTTGGATTTATAATAAACAAGAAACTTCAGGATAAAGATGTAGAAGTTGAAAGTTCCTCTGACAGAGCTGCACGACTCGTTATCCAACTCTCGAGAAGATACCAGGCTCAGATTATTCAAACTTATGCACCCACCACAAGTCATCCTGAAGAAGAAATTGAAGAATTTTATGAGGAAATCCGTCATCTAAATAATAACGGCAAGCAGCACTTGAAGATAATTATGGGAGATTTCAATGTAAAAATAGGGCAACGGCAACAGAATGAAACTTCAGTAGGTGAATTCGGTCACGGCAACAGAAACCAGCGTGGGAATACTCTTGTTGAGTTTGCAGAGCAAGTGAAATTGATTTTATTATGTGTAACAAAAAATTTGTCATAGAAGACTGCAGTGTGCTAAACAAGTTCAACACAGGTAGTGACCATAGATTGGTGAGATGTAAGATGCACCTCAACACTAAACTCGAACGTGGCAAGCTCATAAGACAAACAAAACGTATTGACATAACCATCCTTGAAAAACACCATAATACCTTCAAGTTGGAACTGAAGTACAGATTCTCTGCTTTAGAAGGCCTTGCATCGGAAGAAGTGGATATATTTGAAGTTAACAGAAAAGTAACCAAAGCTCTTATGGAAACAGCAACAAAATTAGCTGGGTCTAAGAACAAGTTGCATGTGAACAAATTATCAGGAAAAACCAAAATGTTGATTAAAAACAGAAGAGAGATGAGGACAACTAAAGAAGATGTGACTTCCAAAGTGGAATATATAGAGCTATGCAAGACAGTACGAAAAAGTATCATTGAAGACGTAAGGAAATTCAACTGTGAACTAGTAAGGAAAGCAATTGAAAACAACCAAAGCCTAAAGATAGCAAAGGGACATCTCAGTAAAGGAAGAAAACAGATTATGGCACTGAGAAAGGAAGATGGTTCTGTAACAAGAAATAGAGGCGAAATTTTGACAAGAGTGAAAGATTTCTACTCCAAATTATATGAAAGGGATGATACATGTACTCCAGACATCATGAAAGGTACCAGTACCAGAGTTATTCCAGTCCTCTCAGCAGAAGTTGCACTTGAAATCAAGAACATGAAGTGGGGAAAAGCTCCAGGAGAAGATGGAATTACCGTAGACATCATACAAGAAGCAAGTGGAGAAATCGAAACAGTACTCGCCCAAATTTTCACTCGATGCCTTAATGAAGGGAAGATTCCTGAGGATTGGAACAACGCTACAATGATCCTGCTACGTAAAAAAGGGGACGTTGAGGATCTCAGGAACTACAGACCTATCAGCCTCCTATCAGTGGTTTATAAAATCTTCACTAAAGTTCTTTCACACCGCTTGAAGGTGACACTGGACATGGCTCAACCGAGAGAACAAGCTGCAAGCTGGATTCAGGAGTGGCTACAGCACAAAAGATCATATCCACGTACTGAGAGAACTAATTGAAAGAGCGAGGGAATATGAACTTCCATTGTTCATGGCTCTTATCGATTATGAAAAAGCCTTTGATTCGGTGAAACCATCAGCAGTTACAATGGCTCTGAAATCCTGCGGTATTGAAAATGCGTACATTAATATTATTAATAACATCTATGAAAATGCAAGTGCAAAGATTCGGCTGTTCGAAAACACAACACACATAAAAATTTATAAAGGAGTGAGACAAGGCGAAACTATATCTCCGAAGCTCTTTAATGCCACATTGGAAAATGTCTTTCAATCACTGAACTGGGAAAACAATGGGATAAAGATTAATGGAGATTATCTAACCCACCTTCGTTTTGCTGATGATGTACTCATTTTTGCAACTACCCCATCAGAGCTGCAGGGTATGATCCAGGAACTTGCTGATAAGAGTAAAGAAGTGGGATTAAAAATGAACTTTCAGAAGACAAAAGTGATGTTTAATACTTTTACAAGAAATGAAGATTTATCGATTGATGGAGAAAAGCTGGAGATAACAGACACGTACGTTTATCTTGGACAGCAGATATCAAGTGAGGGTCACATTGATGAAGAAATTAATCGACGTACAAAACTTGCCAGGAGAGCTTTTGGAAGAAACAGCATAATTTTCAAGAGCAATATGCCATTATGTCTTAAAAGAAAAATGTTGGATCAATGCATCCTTTCAGTGCTTTCGTATGGTGCAGAGACGTGGACCTTAACTAAAAGAGGCATACAAAGGCTGCAGACAACTCAAAGTAGTATGGAGAGGTGCATGCTTGGTGTAACCAGGAGAGATAAGAAGAGGAACTCGTGGATCCGAAAAATGACAAGAGTGGAAGACATCATGATTAGATTTAAATCCCTGAAATGGAAATGGGCTGGACATACTGCCAGAAGGACAGACCATCGATGGACTGCCGAAATTTTAGATTGGATTCGAAGGGACAGGAAAAGACCCAGAAGAAGACCACATGGAAGATGTGTGGATGAAATTCGAAAGTATGCGGGAGTGACATGGAGGAGACTGGCACAAGACAGACTGTTGTGGAGGAAACTTGGGGAGACCTTCGTCCAGCAGTGGATTGATAATGGTTGACAATGGTGATAATGATGATATATATATGGGTGTTTATATGTATAATAAGAAATTTATTCTGGAATAAATACCTCGAATTTCTTTAAGGGAACTATGTAACAGCTTGTTGTCGGTAATGTTAATGGAACTACGTAATCACTTGCTGTCGGTAATATTAATCGAACTATATAATTGTACCCTGTGGCATATATCAAGTATATTTTTTATGATTTTTGCGTTCTTTTATTACCAGTATGTGCATTCCTTATTACCATGAAATGTTATATTTAATGTACATGTCTCTGAGTGTTTTAATAGTCCAAGGCGCGGATTCCTGGCTTATTTTTTTTTTTTTTTTGCTGGTTCGAGTCCTGGAATGAGTCAACGATGTTATGTCCTTATTTCGGCTACGGATTCTTTCCTATTCATGGGATCTCTAAATCAGGAGTGTGTGACGCCGACACCAGTGCTGAGACGGGCCGAGTCCGAGCTCGAAGCGGAGCCCGGGTCCGACCCGAGCACGGGCTGCATAATATTTAATACGGTTCGGGCTCGAGCGGGTTCAGGTTTTTAAACAGAGAGAGTAAGAAAAAGGTATTTTTTTTAATACAAGTTTTGAATTTTTTTACATACGAGACCTTTCTTACGCTTTCTAGTTAATAAAGATAATTCTTTGGCTGCAGGATCTGGGCCGTGGTGGGAACTAGGGAGGGCTATTTAATCTAGCCATGGGTAAAAAAATGCTATAAGCCACGTGTTAGTGAGTTTCTACGGAGAAAGAAAAGCTTTTTAGATACCAAGTATAGTAGATAGCACGCCGGCAAAATTTTACCCCTTCCTCCTCACAGCAGCTCCTTACTTATCCTATTGATCGAAGTACATAGTTTTTAACGTCTTCCGCTATTTCCGGATGTCCGGGCGCCCGAAACATTTTAGGTAGAAACGAATGGTATAAAGAAGTCAGACTGAGCTCTCTTCCCCACTCCCCAGTTAATGAAGACACACAGGAAACCCGAGAAACGAAAGAACTATTGTACAGTGAGAGCTAATTACAAGGGAAAGAGACTGGAAGTATGAAAGAGATATTTTTTATTATCAGTACCTAAATAGGTTTGCCGTACTTTTCGGGCTAGTTCGAGCTCGTTCGGGCCCGGGCTCTGTCTTGCGATATAAAATTCGGACTCATGCGGGAGCGGGCTGGCATACTTCCGGCTCGGACCGGTTTGAGCTCTTAAAATTGAGCCCGAACTCCGTTCTGGCCGACGCCCAAGATAGAAAAGTATAATACAAAAATGTATTTGTTTTGATATAAAAAAGAGGTGAATAATACTTCTTACTGCCTAGTGTTCAACGTTCGTGACTGACACGGAGAAGACCTCGGTTTTGATTCCAGGAAGGTACGAACGCTCGAACTACTAAATATCCGCCGTGCGTCGGATGAGCACGTTACGCCGTTGGGTCTCGGGTACTCCCCGGTAATAAATAAGGGCGTCTTCCTCCTTCTTTCTACCTCACTTCCGCGTTACTTTCCTATCGCGCACTCTAGCCCAAATCTCCTAGCTTTCTACTTCTAATGGTTGTTTAAGACCTGGGGTTAGACACTCCCTTCCTAATATCCTCTACTTATGATCTGATCTAATCTGATCTTCTTACTGAACTTGATTTATTACATTATCCTCCTTCCTGTAATTAGAGAAGAAATTTTCCTTACTGTGCATGATGCTCCTCTACATCGTTATACGTTTATTCGTAATTTTCCCTCGTCGTAATTCTTACACAGGACACCCGAAAGACGACAGAACTATTGTACAGTGAGAGGCACTGCGATGCAATGCAAAGAATAGAGGAAAGCGACATCAGGACAGTTTCATCTCGTCAAATTAACTATCTTGCCACTATGTGGTATGTACTGGAAGAAGTGTAACGACTTTCGTACTTCGTGAAACGATGAAGTTCTTCGATGATGAATGAAAATGTTCCTTGATCCTCTGACAATATTGGTGCATAAAAGAAAGGAAACCAAATTTGAACTAATGTTAAAAGGGGACTCCCATGCCTCAAACAGTTAATCCCATTAGTAAAGCATTAGATTTTAGCAAAGCACGACAAAGCTTAAGAGTGCCCACATGACTTCGTGACGTTACATCAGAATCCATCAATTTAGGCAACAACAAATTTTCGCTTATTTCTCTTCCTCATCAAGGTATAAAATCTGCTTGTGCTTCGTGAGAGCTCAGGAACATTTAAGTAGTATGTTTCATGACAAAATGTTTTGACGCAGTTAGACCATATGCCTTAATGATTATTACAGGGGCAACAATTACTAATATAAAACCATGGACAAGGTTTGTAAAATGTGCTTAGTTCTTTGTTTGTAAAAATACTGCACAGCTTTACAAAACAAATAAATGGAAATACAAAACGGATACGGAAAAAAGTTCAGCGTCTTAAACTAACTAGTGTAATAATCCTTCGTAGAACGGTAATTAGAAAAGTTGATGGAATTTTTTTAATTGAGTTAATATCTACTCAACGAATTCTTAAACACGATTTAAAATACATTGATGATTAAGATTTCCTTTTGTGCCCTTAAGTTGAGGAAATACGCATTTAAATCTTTGTGGGATATTTTGATTTCTACACTGTAATACAAGACTGAAACTGAAAAGCAAAATATTTTCCGTGATATATACATGCTTGAATATATACATGCTTGAATGAATTTTTGGCCCTGTCATTTTTTCACTATCACACCAAATGCAAAAACGATGGGAAATTATTTACTCTTTAGATAAAATGACAAAATGACGTCACTTAATATCAGATCAATTCACAGAAAGAAAAGCATAGTACTGCAGTGATGATACCGGATACTTTGATCAGCTGCATGCAAAAAGATTTTCTTCTCATTCAGTAAGATATTATATCAAGAAGGAAATGTTCGTTTAAATAGCGCGTAAAAGTGATTCCTAACTTCACAAAATGTAGATAAATTATTGCCCATGGGAAATTTTTAAAAACAAATTCACATTTTAATTATGTCTTTCAAAGCTCAGACTCCACTTATTGTTATCAAAATCAAATCCTTTTGGAACTAGTCCTAAAATTATTTGTTTATTTTGGCACTCAAATATGATTGGGCAAATTAAATACATAGAATTAATAATTTGAAGTGGGCAATGACAAATATTAATTCTTGCATTTAATTTGAAGTAGGTAATGACAAATGTTAATTCTTGCATTTAATTTGAAGTGGACAATGACAAATATTAATTCTTGCGTTTAATTTGAAGTAGGCAATGACAAATATTAATTCTTGCCTTTAATTTGAAGTGGGCAATGACAAATATTAATTCTTGCATTTAATTTGAAGTGGACAATGACAAATATTAATTCTTGCATTTAATTTGAAGTAGGCAATGACAAATATTAATTCTTGCCTTTAATTTGAAGTGGGCAATGACAAATATTAATTCTTGCATTTAATTTGAAGTGGGCAATGACAAATATTAATTCTTGCATTTAATTTGAAGTGGGAATGCCACAGACATGTGCTCTCGAATTTCTTCACAAGAATTGTGTGGCAAAATAATGTTACATTGTTTCTCATTACGTGTTAAAGTTTCGACTTTGTGCAAATAGTTCTGCTTACATGAAATGCTATTTAAAATCTATCTAAATACCTTCGAGCTACGTTACTGGTGTGTGTGTGTTCGATTAAACGATTCCATTTTAATTGTATTGAAAGAAAAGTTTTTCAATGCCCAGAATCTAATAGAATATAGCTGAGCTAATTCTATGGGTGTAAGAATAAAACAAAAAAAGGATGAGCTCGATTTGTGGTGTACAAACCAAATTGTATTATACAATTCACAAGGAAGTGCCTTTTGAATTTTAAGTACTCACTAGTTTGTAACCCGTGCCATGCATGGTTGAAAAAAATATGATTGAATTTTTTCTTGTCATATAACACGAATCGTAATGAAATGCATTACTATAATAAGCAGTTGAATTATTATTGGACAGTTTATAAGATGGGTCACCAACAACAAATTTTTCGTAATATTCCCATTAATTTTTAATTTTTCCAACTACTCGTATAAGAATTCAACGATGACGTTAATCATTATTGAATAAACATGTGCTTACCCGTCGTTGATGGGCTGGCGTTGGAGTATTGAGGCATTCCTTCAGTGACCCGAAATTTCATTTTTTGATTGGAGGTTTAACGACCACCGTGAGCAACTCAATGGGCTATAAGCAGTCGCTCGTACCTAATTTAGGGTCGCTGGTTCCACGGAAGGGAGAGAACCAGTGCCGTAAGACAAACACAACATCCATGCTTCACTGGGATTCGAACCCGGACCACTTTCCGGACGAATGACCAGAAGCCATCGCTTAGATAACTGCGCCACTGGGGCGGCCCGCTTTGTTTACATACAAACTGATCACACCCAACGTGAAAGAAAGTAGTTCACGATAATACTAATCTCGAAAACTACTGAACCGATTTGATTAAATACAACTACGTAGTTGATAGCGGAGGGCTTAGTTCCATGTCCGACCACCGCAGAAAAGCACATGGTGCTGCAAGTACTGAAGCAAGAACAGACGCCAGAATACCGAACGGCGGATTATACAACCAAAATGCCATGGTAACATAAAAAAATTTACTTATAACAATAAAAATTAGCGATGACAAATCTTTGGGTCACTAGCTTTCACTTAGAAAAAATCATGAAAATCGCTTCAGTGGGTGGCGCTGGCGGATTGTAGAAAGAAACGGATTTGTGTTATAAATATATATATATACATAAAACGTTATAAAAAATATCTGAAAGGAGTCGAGCTAAGACTGATTTTTACAGGATACACTAATCAGGAAATATCACAGAAAATAAAAATCTGTTTGAAGATGGACCAAGAAAGGCTTTCCTCTATGTCTGACAAAGAAAAGCATGCTTAGTATGTTTAATGTTTATTCTGCCTTTTAGATGAGCCCTGTTTTCTTACTAAACAAATAAATGCGTCACTGTTTTCTACTTGGTATTTCTATATTGCTCATTCTTGAATTTTTTTTTTTTTTTTTTGTGCTAAATGGAATCGGACATTACACCAACTTTTCAATTTCTTCTAATTTCGAAATCTTCCGGTTAAAGAAAAGGCTCCCAGTAATTCGACTTATAAACGCGATATATTCGTAGCCAATTTTCACATGAATATGTAATATCGTGAAACATTCAGTGCAATCCTCTAATGTATATTTATTATGTCGTGAAGAGTGTCGAAGAAATATTCTTCGCAAATACATGGAACACCTGCAGGATGTTTAAGGATGCAAACAGAATAGCCATTGCCTGCTTTATTGTTCAACACGTACCTTTAGCATCAGAAAACTTGAAAATTATACCGCTCTAGAACAGAAATCGAACCCGCGTCTTTCGATTTCCGTTCGATATATGCAGCTGATAGCATGCTCGAGCAGAAATCCGGAGGTGCGGTTTCTATCCCAGCTCCAGGGGGATGGAATTTTCAAATTTTCTGATGTCCAAGTTACACGTTGAAGAGTAAGGAGGCAATGGCTATTCTGTTTGCAGCCTTAAAAACTTATTCTATTAATGAATGAAATACAGAATTACATCATTGTACAATACAAATTTGGAAGATGTGAATCCGTTTATTGGTGCAAATATGGCAAGGATGTTAAGTCAGATAATATCCGAAAATTTGAAAATTTCGCGTCTCCCGGATAGCGCCCGAGTATGCTAACCACTACACCACCCAGAGTATATATATACACGTACAATTAAAAATAGGGTACTTATCTGAAGAGATATGAAAAGATTCCAAATTTATTTCAGTATCTCTCTCGCTTTCAGGCTACAAATTTTCGCCAGGCATTCAAAAACAAGGTATGATTCTGGTGTCAAAATGATAAGAAAGATAATGACCAGCTTCGACAATGATGATGCCAAATTTTGCTGCTGCTAAATCGATTTCAAAGCAGATGTTGCGCCTCAAACGAAAAAACAGATTTATTTCTAAATTCAAACACAAAATTTATGTTAACCTATTTATAAAATTTATGTTATCTTGGACAGCAGATCTCAAGTGAGGGTCACATTGATGAAGAAATTAATCGGCGTACAAAACTTGCCTGGAGAGCTTTTGGAAGAAACAGCATAATTTTCAAGAGCAATATGCCATTATGTCTTAAAAGAAAAGTGTTTGATCGATGCATCCTTCCAGTGCTTACGTATGGTGTAGAGACGTGGACCTTAACTAAAAGAGACATACAAAGGCTGCAGACAACTCAAAGTAGCATGGAGAGGTGCATGCTTGGTGTAACAAGGAGAGATAAGAAGAGGAACTCGTGGATCCGAAAAATGACAAGAGTAGAAGATATCATGTACAGAGTTAAATCCCTGAAATGGCAATGGGCTGGACATACTGCCAGAAGGACATACCATCGATGGACAGCCGAAATTTTAGATTGGATTCCAAGGGACAGGAAAAGACCCAGAAGAAGACCACATGGGGGATGGGTGGATGAAATTCGAAAGTATGCAGGAGTGACATGGAGGAGACTGGCACAAGACAGACCGTTATGGAGGAAACTTGGGGAGACCTTCGTCCAGCAGTGGATTGATAATGGTTGACAATAATGATGATGATGATGATGATGATGATATAACACACACACACACACACACATACATATATATATATATATATATATATAATAAGGAAGTAAGTAGACTAGCATTGGGATATTACATATCTGTTCCAGGAACCGCGCAGGGCTGCAGGAACTACGGGCAGAACTATAAGCAATAACCACTCGCAACGATTAAAGAAACTCCTTGCATAAAAATCATCCTCCCCCCTTTCCTGTTCATTCAAAAAAACCTCAGCAATACTCCAAGTAGTTGAAAAGAACTCGAAGAGAAACACACTTCACAATTAACTGAAAAACTAATAATTACAGATTAATCCTAAGAATAATAAATACAAACGGAATACCACCTACTTCAACAAAACAAAATACAGAAAGAACGGGGGACCGGGAACCAATCATCAGGGGAAAACGTCCCCAGACCCCGTTCTGTTTCAGGTTTCATGGAGGCGTATAATTAACTCCAATAGTTTCCAAGCGAGGGCTAGTAATTTTGTTAACATTTGGAAAAAACGCCTGGTTCTTCCAACCTGAACCACAGGAATTTAGAACTCACATACCAAATATAGCATTACCTCAAACAAAAATAACCTTGAAAGCTAACTACCTACATTTAGAACCAAAAAACACAACACTTCCAAGTACATGTGCACCCTTAACCACTTCATGATAACTGACAAGATAAAAGCAATTTAAACGAAAATACGTATTTATACGAAAGTGGCGACATCTAACAAATTATAATAGTAAATCCCATAGAGCACCTATGGGATGAATTATAGCGCCGCATACGGAGTTTAGAGCCAAGGCCTACTACTAAGTAACAGTTAGCGGCAGCATTATGTACTGAACAGAAGAGCATACCTATCGCTGTGTTCCAAAACCGTGTCGAAAGCATGTCTCGAAGGATCAGTGCATGCTTTAAGGCCAAAGGTGGACCGACACCATACTAACGTGCACTATATTGACAAACTTCACCAGACACCTGGAACAGAAACACAACATAGCATTTATTGACATTCATTAGAACGGAGTCGGTCCACCTGCGCCCATGTACTGACCCTTCGAGACATCTTCCGACAAGGTTTTGGGACACAGTAATAGGTATGCGCTTCCATTCAGTACATAATGCTGCCGCTAACGGTTGCTTAGTAGTAGCTCGGCCTTGGTTCCAAACTTCTTATGCGGTGCTCTAATTCATCCCATAGGTGCTCTAATTCATTCCATAGGTGCTCTATGAGATTAAGATCAGGGCTCTGTGCTGGCCAGTCCACACACTATACGGAATTATCGTTAAAAAACGCCGCAACAGTCCTTGTTATATGGCTCGGTGCATTATCCTGCTAGTACCAACAAGGCTCTGTTCCATAGTATTGCCACAGAGTTTGTAGGGTATAATTATCCAGAATATCGAAGTAGACTCGCTGGTTAACAGGTCTGTCCACGATAACCAATGGGCCGTGACCATACCACGAAAATCACCCTCACACGAGTACCCTGCCAGCTCCAAAGTTGACCGTAGGAACAATACACTGGGGTAAATAACGTTCCGCGGCTGCCGCCATACCCAAACACGGTCATCAGACTGATAGATCGTGTATCTGGATTCATCAGTCCGTAGTACCCGTTTGTTTCCATTGATCTACTGTCCACGATAAATGTTCTTTACGCCATGATAAACGACGAGTAGCATTCCGAGTGGAGATGGAAGGCTTATGAGCAGTCGCACGACCACGTAACCCATGGAATAAAGTTCTCTGCGAATGGAACGTGTACATACCGAGGTTCCAGCATTTTTTCTCACCTGTACACTGAGGTTTTGTGCAGTACTCCGTTGATTAGCTGGAACGATTTTCCTGAGGCTTCGACGTCCTCTATCACTGATTTTCTTTGGTCTGCCAGTACGGTTTTGCTTCTTTAGGCACGCCATGTGTCTTCCACTTATTTAGTACATCGAAAACAGTTGACTTGGGTGTGTTTAAAGGCCTCTCGGTTTCTCTTATGGACAATCCACTATTATAACACCCAACAATCTTTCCTTTCTCAAAGTTAGTTCTCTCTCGTCCCGACATTTTCATTCGACCTCACAGTGCGATATGATCGCGGTCAGCTGCAGGCTTGTTCTTATACTGTTTGCAGCTGCACCGCGTAGCTTAACAACGCAGCGGATCCGTTAATTTGCTTTTGAAGGGGTGTGCGGTGACTTTTTGTCAAAATAATGTATGTCGATAAATGTCATCTTGTGTTTCTTATCTAGGTGTCCGGTGTCTTTTGGCAATATAGTGTATATACCTCCAGATTCGCTATATATGAATACCGGTTGCTGCGACTTACGAATCCTGTGATGTTTTTATTCAAATTAACCGGACACTTGAAACTTGGGCTTTCTGAGTAGCGTAGTGGCTAGAATATTCGGGCGCTATCCGGGATCCACGAGTTCGATTCCTGCTCCAAGACGACGAAATTTTCGGGTTTTCGGATGTGATGTGGCTTAACAGCCATGTGATATTTACACCAATAAATAGATGCACATCTTCCAAATTTGTACTTATTCTGTTTTAGCTTTTCTGTCCTTTCCCGTTTAGCGTACCCTTTTCCCCCTGTAACATCGCAAACCTAAATTGATTCATGTTATTCGGAATAAACACGTGACATCTGCAGGGGATTCCAAAGCCCATGATAAAACGGATTGTCAAGAAACATGCTTTGTGTTACCGTGAGGCCTACAGACAAGTTGTTCAGGGACGATGAGAAAACTAAATAACTATAAGAAAACTAAGTAATCTATGGAATATTTTTTGTATTGTCTTGGAAAAGCAGTTCAGAAGAAACGTTGGAAATTTGCTTCAGAGGAAGAGAAAAGGACAAAACCCAGAAGGTGACACAACCTACAAAGGTGAGTTTCTTCCCTTTATCTCTTTGAAGTTATTAAATTTCGGGCGTTAGCGAACTCAAAACCAATAAAAATGTCCTCGCTCGTTTCGATTCAGCCAATATATTTAGAAAGCTGTCAGCTACTTTTGGTGACACCGCAAGCTGGTCGCTTTACAATGTCCCAGGAGTAATTCTAATTCTCTTGGAAACTTGTGAACTGTTTTTCCTTGCCTTGAAAGTAGTTCTCAAAGAAAATCCCATTTCAGAAAGGGCACACAATAATAAAATCATGAACTTTCCTGTTTGACAGAAATTTAAAAAAAAATAATTTCTGAACTGAGGAGAATCTTTAAAAGTTTACCACGATGTATCAAACACTGATGTAATTTTTAAACATATCTTACATTAGCTTTAGTTTGTTTTAATGTCGAATAATATTTCAGGAAAAATCCCCGAATAAAGCAGATTGAAATCAGTAGGTGAGTGAATTCATCTTTGTAAGTTATAGTTGCCTTAGGAGGGTTCCTGATGGATTCTTGAAAAGGTCCCAAGTGGATGCGTATGAAAGTGTAACTTTTCCTACTTTGATGTACGGCAGTGAAACCTGGATACTTCAGAAGAGACGAGGGATTTGTTTGCGTTCTGGAAAGATGTGTTACATACGGAGGATTTGTGTAGGGACGGATTAAAGCCATAGTGGGTCACTTGGCTAAAATATTTGAGTTGGTTACTAGGCTAAAACATCTGAGTAGGACCCCAAAGAACTTATGAGCGGAATCATTATGGAGTTCGTTAAAACACAAAACTGTAGCAATATGCTCGTGATAAATAATACGTAGTGCACTTTTCAAGCAAATACATCATCTGCAGAGTTTCCATAATAAGCCACTGTTATTTCCATTATTAACAACATTTAAAAGCTTAAGATTCCTAAGCTTTTTTTAACAACATTCAAAAGCTTAAGATTCCTAAGCTTTTTTTAACAACATTCAAAAGCTTAAGATTCCTAAGCTTTTTTTTAACAACATTTAAAAGCTTAAGATTCCTAAGCTTTTTTTTAACAACATTTGAAAGCTTTGAAAGATTCCTAAGCTTTTTTTAACAACATTCAAAAGCTTAAGATTCCTAAGCTTTTTTTAACAACATTTAAAAGCTTAAGATTCCTAAGCTTTTTTAACAACCTTTAAAAGCTTAAGACTCCTAAGCTTTTTTTTAACAACATTTAAAAGCTTAAGATTCCTAAGCTTTTTTTTAACAACATTTAAAAGCTTAAGATTCCTAAGCTTTTTTTTAACAACATTTAAAAGCTTAAGACTCCTAAGCTTTTTTTAACAACATTTAAAAGCTTAAGATTCCTAAGCTTTTTTTAACAACATTTAAAAGCTTAAGATTCCTAAGCTTTTTTTTAACAACATTTAAAAGCTTAAGATTCCTAAGCTTTTTTTTAACAACATTTAAAATCTTAAGACTCCTAAGCTTTTTTTAAAATATTTAAAAGCTTAAGATTCCTAAGCTTTTTTAAAAACATCTAAAAGCTTAAGACTCCTAAGCTTTTTTAACAACATTTAAAAGCTTAAGATTCCTAAGCTTTTTTAACAGCATTCAAAAGCTTAAGATTCCTAAGCTTTTTTTAACAACATTTAAAAGCTTAAGATTCCTAAGCTTTTTTAACAACATTTAAAAGCTTAAGATTCCTAAGCTTTTTTTAACAACATTTAAAAGCTTAAGATTCCTAAGCTTTTTTTTAACAACATTTAAAAGCTTAAGATTCCTAAGCTTTTTTTAACAACATTTAAAATCTTAAGACTCCTAAGCTTTTTTTAAAAAACATTTAAAAGCTTAAGATTCCTAAGCTTTTTTAACAGCATTCAAAAGCTTAAGATTCCTAAGCTTTTTTTAACAACATTTAAAAAGCTTAAGATTCCTAAGCTTTTTTTAACAACATTTAAAAGCTTAAGATTCCTAAGCTTTTTTTTAACAACATTTAAAAGCTTAAGATTCCTAAGCTTTTTTTTAACAACATTTAAAAGCTTAAGATTCCTAAGCTTTTTTAACAACATTTAAAATCTTAAGACTCCTAAGCTTTTTTTAAAAAACATTTAAAAGCTTAAGATTCCTAAGCTTTTTTAACAACATTTAAAAGCTTAAGATTCCTAAGCTTTTTTTAACAACATTTAAAAGCTTAAGATTCCTAAGCTTTTTTTAAAAACATTTAAAAGCTTAAGACTCCTAAGCTTTTTTAACAACATTTAAAAGCTTAAGATTCCTAAGCTTTTTTTAACAACATTTAAAAGCTTAAGATTCCTAAGCTTTTTTTTAACAACATTTAAAAGCTTAAGACTCCTAAGCTTTTTTTAAAAAACATTTAAAAGCTTAAGATTCCTAAGCTTTTTTAACAACATTTAAAAGCTTAAGATTCCTAAGCTTTTTTTAACAACATTTAAAAGCTTAAGATTCCTAAGCTTTTTTTTAACAACATTTAAAAGCTTAAGATTCCTAAGCTTTTTTTTAACAACATTTAAAAGCTTAAGATTCCTAAGCTTTTTTTTAACAACATTTAAAAGCTTAAGATTCCTAAGCTTTTTTTTAACAACATTTAAAAAGCTTAAGACTCCTAAGCTTTTTTTAACAACATTTAAAAGCTTAAGATTCCTAAGCTTTTTTTAACAACATTTAAAAGCTTAAGATTCCTAAGCTTTTTTTAACAACATTTAAAAGCTTAAGATTCCTAAGCTTTTTTTAACAACATTTAAAAGCTTAAGACTCCTAAGCTTTTTTTAAAAAACATTTAAAAGTTTAAGATTCCTAAGCTTTTTTTAACAACATTTAAAAGCTTAAGATTCCTAAGCTTTTTTTTTAAGAAAGTCCTACAAAACTGGAGGAAAATAATAAGGTCACCACCCGGTAATTCTACTATCCCGGGTGGAAGGCTAATTACGACAGGGTTTCGCCTGGTGCCCTGAAGGGTTCGTTAACGATACTGATATTTTGCTACCTCAGTACCATTCAGCCCTCAGCACGATACCTCACACCTTGGCTTAGGTAGACCAGAGCCTCAGTTAGCCAGCATGTATCGGACGCTCCAAAGAGAGGAGCTACTGTGAATCACAGCACCTAATCCACCTGTTTCCACCACCCCAGGACGTTGAGGTTGATTTTCTGGGGGACACCACAGAACTAAGTAACTGGCAGTTACAGCTCCCTGTTATTCTAATATAAAAATCCTTACTTTTTTGAAATAAAGATTTATTTTGCCTGTGTATAGATTCCGGGTACATTTCCATCCAGATCGAAGTTTACGCCCGATCAGAATATATTATACAAATGCTAATGTTAGATTTGAACGTTTACAGTTTCATCTCTGTAAATGTTTTTATACAGGTATGTACTGTGTATAACCAAAGGTATATCTGTACATTTTGATCGAAAGCGCGATCGCTTCTCCTAAGTTATTTTTTTCATCTGGTATGAACAGTTGATAAAAATAACTTTGTTTTTATATTATTAAAAACAAACACCGAGGAAACGTTTACTTCCTTTACACCATATTTCACTCCCTTTTGACAGAAATGACGGACCTTATATCTGTCGAAAATTGTACATTGTATGTCCATCAGTTGATGGGATCGTGCCTTCATTTCTACCGCTAACTGCTTTGAAGAGTTCAATAAAAATTGATGAGGCAACATCATAAAATCTGGGTCAACTGCACGTCTAAAAAATCATACGTAAGATAAGGTTCAACGATATAGTTTCTGAGTTTCTCAGAAGTAACGGCTTCTCCATCAAAGAAATGAAAATGAGAATATGCATCCATCGTTATGACAACCCACTCCAGCACATCTCCTCCTCAACTGGTATCACTTTTCATGATGTTGGAGGGATAATAATTCTTTCCTGCTGTTCTTCAGATTACACAAGCGTCTAAAATCACATTTCTGGCTGAAATGGCGCTCGGTAGAAAACAGGATTTTTGCCTACAATCAAGAACCATTCTGAAGAACCCTTTGCTCTATATATTACCTTACTTTTATTTTATCCAGTACCATTATGACGAACCGCTTTATATATTTCCTTACTTTTTATCCAGAACCATTCTGACGAACTGCTATATACAGTGTATTTAATTACTTTTTATCCAGTACCATTCTGATGAACCGCTTTATATATTTCCTTTCTTTTTATCCAGAACCATTCTGACGAGCTGCTATATATATTTAATTACTTTTTATCCAGATCTAATCTGACGAACCGCTTTATATATTTCCTTACCTTTTTTCTATCCAGAACGATTCTGACGAACCCTTCGCTTTATCTATTTCCTTACTTTTTATTCAGATTCATTCTGACGAACCCTTCGCTTTATCTATTTCCTTACTTTTTATTCAGATTCATTCTGACGAACCCTTCGCTTTATATATTCCCTTACTTTTTTTCAACCAAAATGTATTGAAATATTCCAGACTTGTATGCTTTTATGGTAAGGCATGAAATTACAGGTAACACGAACATTAACAAAACAATTTCTGATTTGCAAGTCTCGATGAAAATCCAATTAACATTTAATGTGAGCTTCTCAGTGACATGACAAGTAATTGTTCATCATTAACTTACAGTATTTTCATCGTGCAGTCAATTACGAATTAAAAATAAATGAATGAGCTGAAATGTTTAGTGATATATTTTTAAATGTTTTCTCATATGAAATGTTTTTATACGGAAAAGTAACAATAAGAAGTCTTTTTTTATATTATACAACCTTTTTGCGCGGACAATATCATTTAAATGACTGACGGTTTTACCCATGTGAATGCATTGCTTTTCATGCCAAACATGTTTTTATAAAAAATCGCAATTAGAATTTTAAAAAATAGCAAAGTATTCTATTGCTTTCTGATAGTAGAAATACTTACCACTTGCAAATCAGAGCAAATCCAGATGTTAAAATGTCATAGTCTGGCAACCCACTGCAAAACAGTCTCGAATCTTTGTTTTAAAAGGAAGTGAATGAATTCCTTTAGAAACTAGAAACAATGCAAATGTATTTCTTTTGAAGTGACACTTAAGCGAAGTTGTCTGCCACAATAAAAACTGTAGCATACGGATCCATGTTCGGCATAAATTTATTTTATGCTCGTCTAACAGCTTTTTTTCATACATCCAATTATTTTCGAACGGTTTTGTGACAGCGGAAACTTAATCTTTAATGTTTGTTACATAGTACCGAGCGATGATGCCAGTTTTGAAAGAAGATCCAGACGACGTGTTTGGAGATGATCCGTGAAAATCTATTACGAACAGCACATAAGGTTTTGACAGGTTTACTAGATGAAGTCCTAAAACGCTCCGGGGTACTGAGAAAAAACGCTAAATTCTTTCTTCCCTTCTTCTTCGGAATTGAAGATTTTGCTCCACCAACAAACTTATATGATTTCAGCTTGGCTCTTGCTCCCTGGTAGAAGTTTTGGGCAAACACGTTTGACTGACAGTAGAAAAAGAAAATTTACCAGGTTTACAACATGTATAAACCTAGTGTAGTCATTATGATTATTGCTTGTTTGTTAAACAAACCAATTATTATTTTTCTCTCTTTGTCGCTTTTTATTCCGTGCTGTCTCAGTGATATAATTATTTCAGCAACAGATTCTCAAATGAGATATTGAAGTATAAGTGTCTAGCAACAATTACGTTTATTTCTGCTCTGAAACATTTATTTTGCCATAGCACTGCGTCTAACTCCGCGGATATGTCTCAGGCGGTGGGCGACTTACGGATATGTCTCAGGCGGTGGGCACAAAGTTAGAACTGCCGACCGCCTGAGACAAAATAGGTCCCAATTGAAATAATTATAGCGTTAAAACTAAGCGCCGACATGAATCGTGTTAGCATATTCGTAAACGGCATGGAGTCCAATTCGCGTACTGCGCAAGACATCGAACGGGAGACGCTTCCCTCACTCCCTGTGCGCGGGGGGGGGTGATGCAATATTTCTGGGTTTGCCGCCGCGTTTGACTCAGTCTATCTCGGCAACCGTGAGCGCAACACGGCTATGCGTGGTGGTATCGTTTTAAAGCTCTCGACGAGATCTATTCAAATATACGAAGAACATTTCGCAGTAGTTTGAACTGAACATTTAAAAAATTGTTTTCTTGTGAACCGGGTGAACACTTTTGATAATATCGCGGTTCATCTGGACAACCGTCAGTGCGAAACCAATGTGCGTGGTATCGTTTTAAAGCTCTCGACGAGATATATTCAAATATACATATAAAGAACATATCGCACTGGTTTAAATTAAAATTTTAAAAAACTGTTTTCGTGTAAACGGCTTAACATTTTCGCCAATGCCGCGGAATTCGCAGAATGAACGCAAGCAAAAGTGGAGAAAAACTAAATGAGGTGCAAGAGCAAGTGACGAGGAATGTAAGAAGCACAAGAAGACTGAAACCGAACGAACTAGAGAGTATCGAGAACGCCTGAAAGCAGCAGCAGCCAAACAAAAATCCAACGCATTGATCGAACTTGTACCAGGCCCATCTCAAACTCTGCTTTGCGTTCTCCATGTATCCAGCATTATTTGTAAAAAATTCTATATGCTACTTTTCATGTCATGAACCTGTTTTGGCTATGAAAAATTAAATAAAGGCTTTGCAACCATACTTGACTAGCTCATTTCAACTCTCCGGTCTGCAAGTCGTATAGTTCTATGTTCCAAACTGACGGCTCAATCAGAACTGAGCTTACCTGTATTTTTTTTTTTATAATAACTAGTGTGCAATCAAAATTCATGTAAGCCGACTTGTTTTTGAATCGCTAACAGAAAATTAAGACACCTGTGTATTGCACAAAGTTAGAACTGCTCACGTGAAGGAATTAATTTATTAATTTGTAATGGAGTGCTGCTGAAGAAAAGTAACTGAACAAGCCACACTATAGGACAGAAAGAAATATATGCGTGCAGACTAGTAAGCACCTGATGATGAGGAAAGCAGTCATGCACCTCTGCAGGCTGTATGGGAACATAGTTTCTGTTTTAAGACGTGTTTCAAAGTTAAAATGTGACACAGAGCGTTTCTTATCAAATGGAAATTGACAGTGCGATATGTGTTAATTACAGCGGAATCCAAACGTCAGGAACAACCAAACATTTAGCTACCGTAATTTAGCCAGAAGACAGAGCTTTTTATCTGGGAAACATTCTGAAAACTTATTTACTCAAGTTGATTACGGTAAATGTTAGAAATGGCTTTCACTAACTTTCAAACCAAAAATATACCTAAAAACAAGTTAGTAAAATCATGCAATGCATTGATTATGATAAGCTTTCCAACATACCAGAAATTATTACTCAAGTTATGTGGATAATGGCTGTGGAATAAATCTCGCTCCTGTGTCCTGACCGTTGACGCCATTTCGATGATATTCAACAGAACCGGTTCAGTATACCTCAGGAATAGCACACTAAAGGTTTGTCCAACGCAAGTTATGAGAATAATGGCTGTGGAATAAATCTTGCTTTTGTGCAATGACCTTTGACCCCATTTCGTTGATATTCAACAGAACCGGTTCACTATACCTCCGGAACAACATGATAACGTTTTGTCGCAATCGAAGCATTTTTAGGTAAGTTATGATGCACAAGGGCAATTGAATGGATCACACTCCAGTGTCCTGACCTTTGATTCCATTTCGCCCATTTTCAATAGGGTTCGTCCCCAGTTGGTTCCCTACCACATACTAAAACTTCATCGAAATCGAACCATTTTTCCGCAAGTCATGCCGCATAAAGGCAATGGAATGGGTCTAGCTCCTATGTCCTGACCTTTGACCCTATTTCGCCCATTTTCAATAGGGTTCGTCCCCAGGTGGCCCCTACCACATACTAGAATTTCGTCCAAATAGGGTCAAAAACTATTTCGACGAAATTTTAAAACTATTTTCACGTGAGTTATCGTGCTGACGGACGGACGGACGGACGGATAGACGGACGGACAAAGCTGGAGCATATACGCTTCTTCAACCTACGGTTGGAAAGCGTAAAATGAGTATTGTGACATCCCTGGGGTGTAAGTGTAAAAAGTTATGTTTGATGAAAGGTTCGTAATGTTCTACTGAAATACCTCCATTGTTCCTAGGTTGATTCTATTTCTGGTCTTTGAGAAAGCTCAAAAGAACAAAACGGGAGACGAAAGTTCGGACAATCGTGATTTTCACGAATGCCCGAACTAAAGGGTTTCGGTGTCACGCGTTCTTCGAAAATCGATGCAAGCTGTTGCATTGCCAGCGGTGATGCGTGGTAACTTGCTCCATCTCGCCGGAAGTAACGTTGGCGGAACTCAGTGATGTCTTATGGTCAACAAAGTTTAACTGGTTTTCGATAATATTGTTGCGTCCTTTGGGTCTTAGTTGTCAGGATGCCAAAACACTTCCGGACTGCGATTCGAATCACTGGATCCGCCAATACCTCGTTAGCCAATTAGCCGACACAGTACACCAATAAACCAATGGAGGCACAGTATAACAATTAAAACAGGGATTTAATGGATACATGCATAAATTACACCGGATTCTTCATCTAATTACAAAGCTATAGTTTCCGGCCAGCTTTGGCCCTCTTCGGTGTTTCAGAAAATATGTCCTAACGAAAAGTCTGTTCGTTCACAATGAGCCGCAAATAAAAGTATTCGTAAAAAGTACTTACATAGGTCCTTGAGTATCCACAGTATGGTGACACCCAGAAAACAACACAACACTCACTCACATTCACTAATATGTCGGCATTACGGGTAGCTCTTTTTCCTTTTTGGATGACGCCGCGTTGCTTACGGTCTCTTCGTCAAAACGACATCATCCCTAGTCGCTGAACGCACGTACTCAGACACACGCACAAAAGTTCTCTATCCGCTTTCTTTGCGAAGAGGCTCTGCAGGGGGGCCGCGCTCCTCTGCGGGTCCCGAGGTTGGCGTTTCTCTTCTCTCTCTCTGCATGAGTGAGGCGATATTCCGTAATCATTATACTTTTGTCGGCATTTCACCTGAAATGGCTCGTTAGGACAGGTATCGATGCTTCGGCGAGGTGAATAAAGTTTCCAGGCATATCTGTTGTTGGTTAGACCTCAGCTTATGTTTTTCAACTGGCTTCACTTCTTATGCTCAGAATTGCAAGAGCACGCAGACGGACGGCAAGCAAATTCTAGCACGAGGAAAAATCGAGGCCCAGTTATCTCGGATATCAAACGGGATCTGTCATCAACAACAATCTCCCTCTCCAAGAAATTGGTAAGCGGTGAAATCCCACACTTGAAACCGCGACATTTTTATTATAAACCGCTTTTCAAGTCCAAGAGCTTTCCCATTGTTTCGCGCGCGGCACAGACAAAAGCTTCAAACGCTTTTGCCGCCAAACACTTTTGAGTCATGGGAAATTGTTTTTAAACTCTGACCCGTCCCATTTCCGTTTATGGGCTCTTTGTTCTCGTGGCAAACACCTACAACTTGCCACTTGAATTCAAAGTGCTAGAAGATCTTTTCTTAATATACCGTCCCTCGCAAGTGTTTAAAATTATAACTCTCTGTTAATTAAAACCCCCAATCAAGTTTCAATTACCGTTAATTAACCACGCCTCTCGCCAATTAATTATGCGAGGGGGGGGGGGGTCGTCACAATATGAACAAAATAAGCTGATTCTTACTCAGTCGGGTACGATGATCATGGAACTGACCGTATTCGTAATCAATTTATACGCATCACTTTGTTAGGCTTGAAAAACGATTCCGAAACTACGCTTGAAAACACTGTGAAGGCCTCATTGTTGTAAATCTTATTGCTCTGTTAGACGGCATAATAAAAACACTCTGGCCTTAAATTGTTAACAGACCGTTGTTTTATAATAATATAAACGGTGCCATCTATCCTTAGTAAAAACCAACAGTTGTCACCCGTTACTGGAGAATCACTCCTTCGTTAGTGTGACTCCATTTTACGTATATCTAGATGTGTTGCCGCCTCAGTGATCGAGTGATCTGAGATGCTGACTACTGGTCATTCTTCGGAGTTGGGTTCAGGATCGATTTCCAGAAGATGCATAGGTGGTGAGTTTGTCCGTTGACGCTGGCCTGTTTTTTCTCTGGAATCAGTGGCCCTAAATTTGGGAAGAGGGCTGCTTATATACTAACGAGATGTTTATGGCGTTCGTTAAACCACGAAATAAACAAACGTACATCGCGGTGAAATCTTTTACCTTGTTCATCTCTGACACCACTAAGTTTGCTGGAAAGGATTGTAAATTCGAATGTACAAAGGTCGTAATATAAAATATTTTCTTTTGCGTTGGCAACAGTTATTGGTCGTGGCATAGGATTCTGGTTTTGTTATTGCGCAGTTGTTTAAGGTGCGTCTGCATTTCACCATACAGCTATGGAGGTGAGTGATTCAGAGTTAAGAAGAGAAATGGGGTGTGCGATAAAAGTTTGCTATTGTTTGGGTAAAACAGTTCCAGAAACAGTTGATTTAATGAAAAAAGCTTACAAAGATGAATTTTTGGGTGAGTCAACGATTTTTAGATAGCACCATGATTTCACAAAAGGCCGTTTGACGTCGAAACTGGCTCCTAGGCTTGGTCGACCTGAAAGGGATGTTACAGAGCGTATTGTTAACACTGTTTGGACAATCCTGCAAGAAGATCGACGAATGACGTGTGAAGACATAGCGGTGTCAACTAATACTTCAAAAAACGTCTGCATTCCGCATTCTATGCGACAACTTACTGCCGCATCATGTGTGTTTCAGATGGGTACTTCATCACCTGACGAAAGAACAATAGTTAGCCAGAGTTCAGGTGTGTCATGTGTAGAAACAAATGATTGCAAAGGATCCAAACTTTCAAAACATAATAATAACTGCCGATGAAACATGAGTCCACTATTTCGAACCCCTCACGAAGCACGTAACAAGTGTCAGGAGACACAGAAGATCGCCTCCTCCGAAGAAAGTCCGCCAAACCAAATCAGCTGGGAAGGTGATGGTGATAATTTTCTTTGATCACAAAGCTGTAGTCTACCAGAATGCTGTTCCTTCACAAATTATTGTCAATGCTGAGTGTTACATTTCAGTCTTGAAGTGTCTGAGATGACACATATCTATTAAGCGACCGGAACTTGTGTTCAAATGGACCTAAACCATGATAACGCCCGCCCACATGTACCTGCTTGTGTTCAACAGTTTCTTACGACATGTAGTATTGAAATCATGTCACAACCTGCCTACAATCTTGACCTCGCCACGTGCGATTTCTGGTTGTTTCCAACAATGAAGGAGAAATTCCGTGGCGTATCATTCAACTCAGATGCTGACGTTATTCAAGCTGCAAAGGGGTCGCTAAAGCAGCTTCCACAAAATGCCTTCGTCACAAGCTTTGAAAAGTGAACTGACGATGGGACCGTTGCATATCATCCCAGGGAAGATATTTTGAGAAGGAATAACATATATTTTACTGTACTTATATTTCTTCATTTTGTGTGATTTTAATCTGTTTCTGTTTTTATGGAACGGCCGTTCTACAAAATGTATTTTGAGTGACATCCGTTATTCTAGAAGTTGCTCGTCATGTAAAAGTTATATCACTTCTTTTGCTATTTCTTTTCTATTCCCAACAAACACTTCAACGACTGATTTAAAGGATTTCCGTGTTGCCAATTTATTGGAGTTTAGTGTCCTTTCGAAAGTGGTATCATGCAAATGACTTGTAATCGGGAAGGACACAAAATACCTTCTTTAAGCTTTGCGTCACCCAGTTTTGAGTCCTTTTAAATATGCTCCACCTACACTATTTCTGTGTAAATCATTCACGGATATCTTCAAAATGTCTGGATTAGCGGAGGGAGAAGCACTGATACAAGTTTTTTGAGCCCTGACTTTTTTAATGGTATGCACTTGGCATTCTGCTTTCCAGGAATAATGTATTCTCTCGCGAGCCAGTAATACCAGCCCGTCAGATAATACTTCGTGGATGCACATGCAATTTAAGTAAAATAGCGATGCCAAAACCGTAGTTCATCTTGAGTGCGATCGGGAGTTTGTAGGAAACCTTTGGTACATAGGGGATTCAGCCGAAGTAGAGTAGCTGCGGCACAGAAAGATTAAAACTTCTGATTTTGGCTTTTCTGAAAACGTTATCCTGTTCAAGGTATAGCTGCATCAATGGCCAACTCGGTAATGATTTCCAATTCGCATTTTCTTGAGTATACGTCGGAGGAGACGCCGAAAGCTCTCCTATTTGGAGAACGAAAGATAGCACTTTGTATTCTGCAGGACACAACAAGCTGCAGAGAATCTGGTCGGGAACCGACGTGGGTTCATAATAGACTTGTTTGCAAAGACGGTTATCAAGTGATTTTCTCAGTAAAGCATCCAGATAAGGCTAGGAACTATTTTGGTTTAGCTCAATAGTGAAATTGACCATTGATTCTATCGAGGTAAAGCGAGATAGTCTCCTTTCCGTGATGTCATATGAAAACGACGTCTTTCGCATAGATGGTAAGCCGTGGGATAATGCTGGGTAATATACACTGCTTATTTGATCCGAAGATTGCTTCCGCGAGGATGGCTGAAAGCGAGGATCTCATCAATGCGCAATTTGTCTGTTCATAGATTTGTCCTTAGAAACTGTAGAAGATCATTTGAGACTAAGTCTATTAACTTGAAGCTACTGAGGCAAGACTTCTGCGAATAAAGGAATGAATTAACTATGGCGGTTTTTAACGCTCTGATGGCTTCTGGCACGGGAATCGAAGAGTAAAGGAAACCCACGACAAAGTTCTCAGTAATGTGGCTTTATAGGGCACTGAGTTGCTTGGGTTTTGTTATAAGGTCCAGAGTGGAAGTTTTTATGAAAACCTGTTCAGTGAGATAATGGGCCAGGAATCTGGAGGGTGCTTTCTCTAAATACTGCGTTTGGGCAGACTTCCTGGATACGATGGGTCTCAATGGATTGCTGGGTTTGTGGTGCTTAATCTTCCGAAAAACTTTGAGATCTGAGATCTGGTGGTAGTTTGGCGGTTTCTTTGCGATCGTTCGAAATATCGGTTAATCTGGCAGCTTTTAGTACCTACCTATGCAATCCAGGAATTTACATGGCTCGTTCGTAGGGTTATAGATCCAGAATCGGAGATAAAATCTTCCAGTTTCTTATTGTAGTCTCCTGCGATCATATTCACTGTCTGGGAGGATTTATCCATTAGTGTCAGCTTACGTACCGGTCATCTTTAAGGACCAAAATCGGCCTCAGAATTTTCGAGTTATTAGGCGTCCCTGTAGGATTGGGGTCTGGTACGATTCGTCCAACGACTATTGGTCCAATGCCGATTCGTCCAACGACGATTGGTCCAATGCCGATTCGTCCAAAGGGACGATTCGTCCAATGAACAATTGGTCCAAAGGTACGATTCGTCCAATGGTATGATTGGTCCAATGCCGATTCGTCCAATGGACGATTGGTCCAATTCCGTCCTATCTGTCCGAAGTGCTACTCGTGATATAAAAGTCTCACCTGTTCTGATTCTATCTCCGATGTTATAAGAAAGTACCGATAGTCCAAAGAATGTAAAATAATGTTACATTTCATGCGTAATATTGTGGATAGAGATCTCTTTTTTTTTTTTTTTTTTTTTTTTTTTTTTTTGAAATCGCGTTTTCTTGTTATACTGTCCTTGCTGCCGTATGAAGTTACTGATGTACGAGCCGTTCTATCAACTTCAATGTTTCTCTTTTGCATGAAATAATATAAAATACTAGTGTTCCGTTTCTGTTTGTAGAATGCAGTGAGGGTTTTCCGCCAACTGCCCAATGGAAACAACTGGTCGGGGTTTGGACACAGGCCTTTTCAACAGTTTTTATTCCAGTGATGTCATATTCATAACGTATACATATTAAATCAAGTTAATAATATCGCGCTTTTATTTAAACACGAAATATTAATTCATAAGCCCTAGGCCTAGGCTTTTTTAACAGTTTTAATTCTACCGATGTCAGATTCATAACGTTTACATATCAAATCAAGTTAATAATATTGAGCTTTTACTTAGGCACGAAATGTTAATTCATAGGCTCTAGGCCTAGGCCTTTTAGGACTTTTTATTCTACCGATGTCATATTCATAACGTTTACATATTAAATCAAGTTAATAATATTGCGCTTTCACTTAAGCACGAAATATTAATTCATAGGCCCGCGGTCTAGGTGCCTAGCAAAGACTTCAGAAATGATACGATGAGTGCTTTTTATAAAGCTTTATAAAATGTTTACAAATACCAAACATCTAGGCTGTTACTTAAACTCTTCTAAAATGGCCAGCGGCCTTAGGTGCCTTGCAAAGACCTCAGAAATGATACGATTAATGCTTTTTATAAAGTTTTATAAAATGTTTACAAATATCTGGGTTGTAACTTAAAATCTTTTAAAAAGGCCCGCGACCTAGGTGCCTGGTAGATAGCTGAGAAATAATTCGTTGAGTGCTTTTTTATAAGGGTTTATAAAATGTTTACAAATACCAAATATCTAGGTTGTGACTTAAAATCTTTTAAAAAGGCCCGAGGCCTAGGTGCCTTGTAAAGACCTGAGAAATGGTACGATGAGTGCCTTTTATTAAGTTTTATAAAATGTTTACAAATACCAAATATCTAGGTTGTAACTTAAAATCTTCTAAAAAGGCCCGGAGCCTAGGTGTCTCGTAAAGACCTGAGGAATGATACGATGAGTGCCTTTTATAAGATTTTATAGAATGTTTACAAATACCAAATATCTAGGTTGTAACTCAAAATCTTCTAAAAAGGCCCGGGGCCTAGGTGCCTCGCAAAGACCTGAGAAATGATAGGATGAGTGCCTTTTATTAGGTTTTATAACATATTTACAAATACCAAATATCTAGGTTGTAAATTAAAATCTTCAAAAAATGCCCGCGGCCTAGATGCTTTGCAAACAGCTGAGAAATGCTCCATTGAGTGCCTTTTACCAGGTTTATGTAAAATGTTTACAATTGCTAAATATACGGAAATTATCTTTTAAAAGGATATAAAGAGAATAATTTAAATTATTATTCCTTTCTGGAAAATAAAAGAAAGTTTACCGTTGGTAAGATGATAGCATTGGACGAATCGGCGTTGGATCAATCGTACCATTGGACGAATCGGCATTGGACGAATCGGACATTGGACCAATCGGCATTGGACCAATTGTCCCTTTGGACGAATTGGCATTGGACGAATCGGCATTGGACCAATCGTCGTTGGACGAATCGTCCGGGACCGGTAGGATTGTACCACGACCGTGACCTAGAGCAACCAAGTTAGCGTAGCTCGTGTTTGGCGCCTTCCAAAGATGAACTAAAATGGCTTTGAGCGTGATATTACGCTCTCAAAGCCATTTGGTTGATGTGTGAAAGATTAAAAACGTTTATTTACGTTTTTACCACTGTAAATCAGATTGCTACTACAGTTTTATTATTTTATGGAGATATGTATACGTTTTAATCGCTTCACTCTAGTACGGTTTTATTTCTATTCACTGGGAAGAGACATGCTACTTCTTTTGCGAAACCATAATGGGACCATTCTGTCTTGTATGAATTTTCACGTGTTGCAGGAGTAAATAATTGTTAGATTAAAAAACATGATAAAATAATTAATAGCTTAATGGAATGCATTTGGAAATATTTTAACCAGGAACAGTTCAAACGTGTTAATATTTTGATGGCATTCTAGAGAAGGAAATAATGGAAATGCCATGCTCGGTGTCATTTCAAAGAAATTGTTTATTTGAATGAAAACAAAATATGATTTCCTTTGTGTGTCCTTTCTCTCTTTCTCTCTGCATCTCAAAATAAAAGAAAGGACTGATGTGTCCAATTTGATTGCCATATGAAGTATGATAAAAATCTTTCATTCATAAACAACGCTATTATTCCTTTGCGATTATTTTGCAGCGGCGCGGCGTTGGAAAAAGTGTTTTCAAATCTAATGACCTTTGTTAATGGCTTCTCCTTGAAAAATATGCTCACATCTGAGGAGTAATGAATAAATACATTTTCATCTGGTAATGTCCTCAGATTTCAGATTATTTCATTAATAGCACTGGTAATTAATCTTGTGTATAAAATGCTACTACTCATCAGAGTCCATTAACAGGAGTATTATCGTCCGCGATGCCGTTTATTTGGATCATTATCCTGAAAATGCTTTTTTCTTTTTTTTTGGGGTGCATTAACCCAACGCGAAGACGACGTTGGTGAATACGGGCTTATTGTTCGTGATTGATGATCCTAGTGTGGAATTATCAGAATCATTATGAGCTGTAAATATGGAGTACTTGACTAAACCTCTTACTAAACTGTTCGAAGATAGCGTTCAACAACTCATATCGATTTTAGAACTTCCTCTGGCTTGAGTTATTTTTAAGCAACTGAGCACTTGCTACAATTTATTACAACTCGTATAAGAACAGTAGCTGCATACGCCGTAAGTTGATAGATAGAGAAGATATAAAGGTTTCAATTTCATAACCCGAATTCTCACGTCAACTGTGCATTCCATTCCTTCCCACAATTTAACAGGTATTCACGTGAGACATCCACTTAACACCTGTGATGCTTCGTTTCGACTCGCACAAGGTTCTCAAATGGAGTCAAATCTTATTATCTGGAGAGCCATTTTAACAGCGTCAAGACGCCTAACGGAAAATGCATATTTATTCGAAAATTAAGTTTGATGAAGTCTGCAATGATGTTAAAGATATATTCACGTATTCTATTTCAGAGATCCCGCAGTAAGACTTGATCACAGCATGAAAGTGTACGAAACATAGGGTTTGCATGATTTAGATCACTCGTGGCGTTTCCATTGCAAATTTGAAAAGTAAAGTCAAAGCTTTTAGGGAACTTCATTGAGAGATACCCTACACGTCCAGTAATTTATCATAATATTGGTCACTGTAATTATTTTTTTCACGTTCCGTCGATACGGGAATAACTCTGTACATGTCATATTATGATGTAAGTCGGTATTTTTTTTAATTTTTGTACTTTCTTGTATTTTTTTGTATTTTGTACAGTGTATGGATAAAAACTTTGACAAGGATCTAGAAAATTGTTTTTGTATCATATTGAGGAAAGCATAATGAATATGTTTCATTCAGTTTTGTGTGTTTGTGTGTGTGTGCGGTGCGTGATCCTCTCGCTAGTTGTCGTAAAGCATTTTGTCTCACCGTATTTGTCAATGATACGCTTTCCAACGTACCAGAAATTATTACTCAAGTTATGAGGATAATGGCTGTGGAATAAATCTCGTTCCTGTGTCCTGACCTTTGAACATATTTCGATGATATTCAACAGAACCGGTTTAGTATACCTCAAGAATAACATACTAAAGTTTTGTCGCAATAGAAGCAGTTTTACGCAAGTTATGAGAATAATGGCTGTGGAATAAATCTTGCTTTTCTGCAATGACCTTTGACCCCATTTCGTTGATATTCAACAAAACCGATTCACTATACCTCCGGAACAACATGATAACGTTTTGTCGCAATCGAAACATTTTTAGGTAAGTTATGATGCTATGATGCGCAAGGGCAATGGAATGGATCCCACTCCAGTGACCTGACCTTTGACCCCATTTCTCCCAGTTTCAATAAGGTTCGTCTCCAGTGGTTCGCTACCAAATACCAAAATTTCATCGAAATCGAACCATTTTTACGCAAGTTATGACGCATAAGGGCAATGGAATGGATCCCGCTTTTATGTCCTGACCTTTGACCCCATTCCGCCCATTTTCAATAGGTTTCGTTCCCAGGTGGTTCCTTACTACATACTAAAATTTCATCGAAATCGAACCATTTTTACGCAAGTTATGACGCATAAGAGCAATGGAATAAATCCCGCTCTTATGCCCTGCCTGACCTTTAACTCCACTCGCCCATTTTCATTAGGGTTCGTGCCCAGTGGTTCCTTACCACATACTAAAATTTCATCGGAATCGAACCATATTTACGCATGTTATGACGCATAAAGGCAGTGAAATGGATCCCGCTTTTATGTCCTGACCTTTGACAACATTTCGCCCATTTTCAACAGGGTTCGTTCCCAGGTGGTTCCTCACCACATACTTAAATTTCATTGAAATCGAACCGTTTTTACGCAAGTTATGATGCATAAAGGCAATGGAATGGATCCCGCTCCTATGTTCTGACCTTTGACCCCATTCCACCCATTTTCAACAGTGTTCGTTCTTAGGGGTTCCTTAGCACATACCTAAATTTCATTAAAATCGAACCATGTTTACGCAAGTTATGATGCATAAAGGCAATGGAATGGATCCCGCTCCTATGTCCTGACCTTTGACCCCATTTCATTTATTTTCAACAGGGTTCGTTCCCAGGTGGTCCCCTACCACATACTAAAATTTCATTTAAATCGAACCATATTTACGCAAGTTATGACGCATAAGGGCAATTGTATGGATCCCGTTCTTATGGCGTGACCTTTGACCCCACTTCACCCATGTTCAATGGGGTTCGTCCCCTGGTGGTCCCCTACCACATACTAAAATTTTATCGAAATCGAACCATTTTTACGTGAGTCATCGTGCCGACAGACAGACGGACGGACAGACGGACGGAAAAAGCTGAAGCATGTACGCTTCTTCAACCTACGGTTGGAAAGCGTAAAAAACAAACAAACTTAGATCACAAATACACTGGTGTGCAAAATTTAAGGAAGCAGGGGGGAAAGTAAAATAACGCCGTAAATGGCAGCAGCACCCAAACACAAACTGACCCGGGAAAGTGTCTGGGAACAGAAGCAACAGCATATGCGTAATAATGAAGCATGACGTGTGGTTAACGTGACGTGAGAACAAAACGCGATCACACAGTCCCATGACAAATTGGTTTGTCCCCGTTATCTCTACTTCTAAAAATCCGATTTGAAAACTTCTTTCCGTGTCAGATATCGTTCATGAAAAGGAAAGTTTTGCATATAATTTCTAATTCTAATTTTCTGTAACGCACAGTTTTTCCACTAGAGGATGTAAGTGTATATTTCTGTTTCCGATGTTTTGCAGCAATATCTGCGCACCAGAAAGCTAGATTGAAGAACTCTTTTTTCGGTCAAATACCTCTATATAAATTACCATGGGAAGCGAAAACCTTTCGCTCACATTTTCTGTTAATAAAATTGCATAGCTTTTTGACCAGGTGGCGTAGCCTTGTGTCCTGTTTATCTCCATACCTGAGATTTCTAATTGTTCAATTTGAAAACTTTTTCTATGTTGAACAGCGTTCCGGTGTGGGATGTTTTCCATATTATCACATGTTTTTCTTTTTAACTCTCGATTTTGTCACTAGAGGGCTTGAGTTTATACGTTTGGTTTTAGAAGTCATTCTGGAAATTTCTATTTCTGGTTTTAGAAGCCATATTTGAAATTTCCATTTCTTGTTTTAGAAGTCATATTTGAATATCTTTTTTCTTTTGTTTAGCTTTTTCTATAAAAAATATTTTGCAAATACCGTATAGTTTCGACTTTTAAATAATTCATAATTCTACTGCCAAGTGGCGTCAGCGTGTATTTATATTTGAAGGATTATCTTTGATTCTAAAAGTCCCTCGAAAAATTTCTTTCTCCGCAAGATATTTCTAATAATGAAAATTATTTTGCTCACATTTTCTTCTTTAAGTAGTGCAACTTTTCCGCTTTGGACGTAAAGTTGTATCACATTTTTCTCCATATCTCTTCCTCTAATTGCTCAGTTTTGGAAATCCTCTTGTCTCGGATATCTTCTGCTATGAGAATATTGGTTCACATGTACTTTGTTCTTATAGTACAGCCCCCAAACTACAGAAGTTTCCGCAAAAAAGGGTCCTGAGGTCGTTTTTTGGCACCTCACTAACAGTAGTAATGACATATATATATATATTTTTTATTTTTTATTTTTTAAATGGTGCAGCAACGACTCCTTCCTGAATTTTTAATGAACATCCCACGATCAATACAAAACATTTCATGCCATGTGTCACATATATGAGTAATCAGCCATCTATGCACGATAAATACATTAACGTTATATAACTAATTAAAAATATTTAATATATACAGGTTAAAAACAATTTAAAATACATCAGTACTCTCACACCCACTGTGAGTAAATCATCAGATGTAAGTACAATGTGGAATGTCATTCAAAGCATATGTGTATAAGGGTCAGAGTTTGAACATCATGACGTAAAAATGTAAAGTGTAGAGAAACGATATTCTGCGCACTTGCTGTTGACCATAGTCATTAGCTAATTATTACACATTTGATGGCAAATTATTTTCCCCTGTGTCTTTAATTTCATCCATAGGCGTTTCCAAGCTTCTAGGATACCGCTGGATTATACCTGCTGTGAAAAATATTTGAAAAAGAAACCATATTGATTTTGGTGTTAAACTGAACAAGAAAGATGACACCGAATTTTCGGGTGTAATAAGCACGTCTTTTGAAATTGTTCTGACGCAAATTAAATTTATCTAAGCTATTCAAAGTCAATGGAACCGGTATGGAAAACAATAGTACCGGACGGAAGAAAAAGTTTTTCAGTCGAGTTTTTAATCCCTCAGATATTGTTGTAAACGCATCGTGAGCTTACGCCCTCTGGTTGCAGACTTGTGTGTTAAGAAAAACATGATTTTATATGAGAAACAGTTCGCACCGGAAACGCTCTCCAACACAGAAATAATTTTTCAAATCGGACTTTTAGAAACAGAGATATCGACAAAAATAATATGTGACTTAACGTTTCCTGGTGAAAAAAACGCATTATTTTAGGAAGAAAGTATTCTCAAAAGGATTTTCCATATGAGCGGTATCGGTCCAAGAAAAAATATTTAGTAGAGTTTTCAGGAGCCCAGATTTTGCTACAAATACATCAGAGGCAGAGATTAACACTTATGCCCCCTGGTGGCCAAACCATTCTTTACCAAACATTAGAAATTATGTAAAAAATATTTTCCATCAGGTTTTGTATGCGATACAGGAAGAATGTTTCAAACCGGAGTTTTAGAAAGAGAAATACCGCATTAAACGCAATTTGCCTTTTTGCTCCCTAGCGGAAAGTTTATGATTTACTTGAAAATTTTGAATTTTTTGGAAAAACATTTCGCATCGGAAACATCATCCAACAAAGAAGGAATTTTCCAAATCGGATTCCTAGAAGTAGAGATATTGACAAAAATAAGATACACATCTACGCCTATGGCGTAGAAACCATGCATTATTTCAAGACGAAAATGTTCCTAAAAGGTTTGCCGTCATGAGTAGTATCGGTCAACAAATTACTTTTTTCAATCGAGATTTTAGAAGCTCATATTATACTTACGCCACCTTTTGGCCAAACCATTTTTTACAAAAATTAGAAATTATGTGCAAAAGATTTCCCATCAGGAGCTGTATCCGGTGCAGAAAGAATTTTTCAAATCGGAGATTTTGAAGCAGAGATATAGGGGGAAACGCAATTTACCTTTACGCCCCCTAGCGAAAAATCTATGAATTACTTGAAAATTTTTAAATTATATGAAAAACATGTCACACTAGAAACACTATCTAACAAAGCAGGAATTTTTCAAATCGGACTCTTAGAAGTAGAGATATTGACAAAATTAAGATATACATCTACGCCCCCTGGCGTAGAAACCATGCATTATTTCAAGAAGAAAATGTTTCTAAACGGTTTGTCGACATGAGTACTATCGATCTTCAAACGACGTTTTTTTCAATCGGATTTTAGAAGCTCATATTTTGCTGCAAATAAATCAGTAGCGGAAATTAAGATTTACGCCACCTGGTGGCCAAACAATTTTTTCACAAAAATTAGAAATTATGTGCAAACGATTTTCCATTAGGAGCTGTATCCGATGCAGAAAGAATTTTTGAAATCGGAGATATAGAAACAGAGATACAGGGGGAAACGCAATTTACCTCTACGCCTCCTAGCGGAAATTCTACGAATTACTTGAGAATTTTGAAATTACATGAAAAACATGTCACACTGAAAACAATAAAAAAGAAAGAAGAATTTTTTTCAAATCGGACTTCTAGAAGTAGAGATATTGACTGAAATAAGATATTCATCTACGCCCCCAGGCGGAGAAACTGTAGAATATTTTAAGAAGAAAATATTCCGAAAAGGTTTATCGATGTCAGTGGCATCAGTCCAAGAAAAAATTTTTTCAATCGATATTTTAGAAGCTCAGATTTTATGGTAAATATATCAGAAGCAAAAATTTAACGCTTACGCCCCCTAGTGGCCAAAGTATTATTCACCAAAAATTTGAAATTATATGCAAAAGATTTTGCCTCAGGAGGTGTTTCCGTTGAAGGAAAAATTTTCAAATCGGAGTTTTAGAAGAAGAGTTATCGAAAAAAATGTAATTTACTTTTACGCCCCCTAGCGGAAAATCTATGCGTAATTTGAAAAAGTAACTTTATCTAAAATACTCTTCGACATAAATGGAAACGAAGTATAAAAGAATTTTTTCAATCGGATGTTTAGAAGCAAACATATTTCACTGCGGGTTTCCATGAAAAAATTTCCAAGGCACAGTTCTTTTAGGTTCAATTGTTCGAGAGCTTCAGACATAAACCGTCTTCTAGTGACTGTGCTTCTTTTAAGTGAACATACCCATCACTCATCTGTGGCACAGAATGGCGAAGATTGCCCATAGACTAACTCATGCTCTTGAATACTAACCAGCACAATTCATTCCTTCGTTAAAAGTTCAGTCTTTGCTCAATATTTCTTTCTTAGTTTTCCCAATCGCTGCCGGCTAATATAACAAATGAACTTGCTGGAGAACAGCAAGTTCATAGCGGTTGCCTTGCTGTTTGTGTGCTGGTAAGAAATGTTGCCGTGTTAAACACTTCTCTACATCCTCAAGATATTCTATCATGATATGGCTTAGAAAAAGATGAATGTTCTGTACATCACATCACTGGAGAGTGTAGCTGATAAATGGAGTTCCTAATGCCAAGAACAGCTGTAACATACATCAAAAGATCTATGTAACGCCGTTTCTTTCATTTTATTCCATTCTGCTTTAGCGTTTGCTGATGTTAAAACATTATATCAGCTTCACAAATTACCATTCGGTGCCTGCCAAGAGGAATGGTATGGTATTTGCAACTCGATGCAGCTAACTCTTGCAGATTTTCTTCTTGCAGCAAATGAAATTTTCTATTTAAGGGATATCGAATGACCGTTCTGCGAGGGCAATGCACTGTTATACGTTCCTGCGTGGGAAACAAACAGTGATGAAAATATGCCCGTTTGGAATATAATTCCCACCCTTCTCCTTTCTCCTTTGTTTTAGTTAATTTTTTCGTTTACGTGTTTTGAATTGACCACGGAACGTTTAACACTTGTTTTATTGCTTTTGTCCAAACTCGGAAATATCTAATACATATATTTTCGTTTTCATGGTTTAAAATGTTTATTTTCGTTTCATTCTTGTTTTGCTTTTCAGTTTTTTTTCCTGCGATAGCTCGCCAATAATTCTTTTCCAAGAAATTAACTGAAACATTTAGTCTCATGTTACGTTCCAGATTCTCCTATAGGGTAAAAGTTGAGAGAATTAATGTCTGCACAGCCCTCAAACTGAGCTTCGAAATGAAAGGATTTGGACAGAATGCAAAGAGTGTGCTCCTTTACTTCAAGCGTCATTAATCTGAACTCAGCCGCCCCGGTAGCGCACTGGTCTAAGCGCTGACTTATGATCGTTTGTCCAAGTGGGTCTGGGTTCTAACCCTGATGAGGCATGGATGTTGCCTTTGTCTTTTGGCACTGACTCTCTCTCTCTCTATCTCTTCGCGGAATCAGCTGGCCTAAATTCGGGACGGGTGACTGCTTATAGCCCATTTAGCTGTTCAGGGTGGTCGTTAGACTCCCAAATAGTAAAAACTAGACTCACTTGTCTTGATGGAATTCTATAACACTCAATCAGTTACACAAAAAAAAATCTCTCCTTCTACGAAACAGATAAATTCAGAATACTTGGAATAAATAATTCAAAAGTATTTGCACAAGTTTTCCTGATCATTAAATGCGAAATCGTGGGACGAAGTTATTCAACTAACATCACGTGACTCGAAAAATCAGTCGCCATTCGCGGAACTATAGATAACAATCGGAGACGCATACAATTATTGAGGTAACAGCAACACTTCCAAGCATCTGCCTCAAAATGATTGAACCTGAGAAAATTTCATTAGTTTCTGAATCAGCGCAACAATATACCCCATCTATCGCCAATTCAAGATGGCATTATTTATTTTAACTTTTTTTTTAATACTTTTCTATTTGTTTTGCCTCCACGCGCATTTTCCCACGAATACGCTGGCAGTTTTCCAGGCAAAATTCAGTAATCAATGAATGAAATACGAGATTACACCATTGCACAATACAATTTTGGAAGACATGAATCCGTTTATTGGTGTTAATATGACAAGGATGTTAAGTCAAATAATATCCGAAAACTTGAAAATTTCGTCGTCCTGGAGAGGGATTCGAATCCGCGTCTGCCGGATAGCGCCCGAGTATGCTAACCACTACACAACCAAGAACGACTAAGTTACATATTACGCCAATTTGTATTGTACAATGGTGTAATTCCGTATTTCATTCACTGATATTCTGCGGCTCCGGGCAATCACGGGAATAAATTCTAAACCTCCAGATTCGCTATATATGAATGCCGTTTGCTTCGACTAGCGAATCCTGTGATTGTAATATTCAAATTAATCGGCAATTTGGAACTTAGTCGTTCTGGGTGGTGTAGTAGTTAGCATACTGGGGTGCTATCCGGGAGACGCGGATTCGATTTTGGCTCCAGGATGACGAAATTTTCAAGTTTTCGGATATTATCTGACTTAACAACCATGTCAAATTTACACCAATAAGCGGATTCACATCTTCCAAAATTCAGTAATGTTTATGTAGGGTTTCTACACAATTAAGAATTTGCTGATGTAGTGATAATATGCGTTCTGAGCTTGCAACGCAACAAATTCGATTTTTCGGTAGTTTTGGACGAGAAAATGATCTGTGATGAGCTTATTATGCATACTTCCCCGTAAAAATAATGTGCAGGCAATTACCTACGGTTGAATCTTTTCCTTTACGATCTCCTTTTATGAGGAGAAACCTCATTTTTTCAGCCATATTCCTCTGAGACATGAACAAAAAACAGTGAACACTCAGGAACACAAAACGTCGGCATGGTGTCAACTAACAACCATGTAAATAAAGTCCATTGCCAAGAAAAGCTCTTCCAGCATTCTCATAAGGAGAGGATAAGTTTAGTGTCCCAGCGGGATAAGGCAGAACTTAATTTTCGGCAGTACCTTGCTTCTAATTTGACTAGATTCTTCGTCTAACCTCTAAATCAACCCATTATAATCTGGTTACAAAGTTTGCCGAAGTTTTAATCGGTCCCTAGGCTGACACACGGCGTTTAAGTTAAGTGCGTTTGAGATCGCTATCCACAGCCCCCGCCCCCCGACAGCCGTTGACAATGGCCCCACTGGAATTCCCGAGGCAGTTGTCTGTTTGTTGTGTCCATAAGATTTCAGAGAAGAGAATAATTGCATTTCGGTCATGACGTGCATCTCCGCTAGATGTCACTTACGTTTTGCTCCGCGCCGTGTGAATCAACGGCCAAGTTAAACTTGTAAATAGGAAGAGCGGTAATTACGTAATCATGAATCAACAAATGCGCTGGTGCTCAAGATGGAAAGGGGAGAATAAGAATCTCCTGCCGACGCAAAATACGGACTTCCATAATTCATTTTGGACTTTTGGTTTACTCTTGGAAACGCATAAAGCGATAGTTACAGAGAATACTAACTCGATTATGCGACGGTTTCATCGATAGTGTTTAATGTAGAGGTGACCACTCGAGGTGTGCGACGGATTATCGTGATGTCACGTAAACAGAAGTCATTCATGGGAAAGCATTATGGTCGCTACTTAAATATTGTTATCATGAAACTCTATTAAAGTTTATACGATAAATTCTCGCGCCCAAAAAAGTACAAAAATAAAAATGGCATCATGAGTTTTCACTATAATCGAACTTTAAAGGACAATTTCGATACGAATTAAGTCTTACTTGAAGCATCTCCATCAACACGATCTGTTCAGCGCTGCAGAACTTAATTACTGAGAATATTTTGACTGAATTGTATAACCACACGGTTTTGTTTATAGTTAGCAAAATGTCGCCCCCATGGAATTTCAAAGCATTTCGTACCTGCTACATCAAAACTGTGATACTCTCTAAAGACAACTTTTTCTGTTAACATTACTGCCGGTTTTTTTAAACAGGAAGAAGCACTATACATTTTAATAGCTGCACGTTTAAGAAAAGGAAAACAAATTGTCACAGTGATACGATGGATACAGAGAGAGAGAGTGAGAGAGAGAGAAAGAGAGTGAGAGAGAGAGAGAAAGAGAGGGAGAGTTAGAGAAAGAAAAAGAGAGAGAGTGAGTTAGAGAGAGAAAGAGACAATGAGAGAGAAAGAGAGAGAGTGAGAGAGAGGAGAGAGTGTGAGAGAGAAGGAGAGAGAGTGAGAAAGAGAGTGAGATACCATCTTTGGACTTTGTTTGCCAGACCAATTCTGCGTAAACAAATGACCGTCGGAGGCAAGGGAGATTCTCCTACCAGCAATTTAGAATTACTGACTAATTTAATTAATTACATATTTACATATGTAATTAATATTTCAATATATATTTCAAAATAATGATATATATATTTGTTAAATTACTGACTAGAATTATTATTTGTAAAACCAAAATCTTTAGAACAAACGTAAAATTCATATGTCATGTGAGATTCGAACCAAGGACCTCGACCCGAGAGGCCAGCATCCTAAACTCTATGCTAGTTGTAAACAAACTGGGCGATTTAAGTCATCTATGCCATTTATGGCATGCGGTAAGAGAAAGTCCCTGAGAAACTGTTAAAAGCTGGTAATCGTGAAAACAGAGGGAATGCTCAATGTGCTAAATGGTCTTGTGTGTATGCTTTTGATTTCTTGTGCTGTTAAATCTAGGTTCGGATTTCAAGACAGTGCACTAATGTTGTGGGCCTTTAGCGGCTGATTCTCTACTTTGTCGGCAACTAGTGACTCAAAATTAGAAATGGGAGGTATATTTAACCATAGATTCTTATGGAGAACATTAAAATTAAATAAAAGGAGTATATACTCATTAACTAGTTTAAAATATTTTCCTTTATACTATGCTCTGCTGTTAACCGTTAAAAATCCTTAATATGGATACATATCAGTTATGTGTTTTCACAATTCGGTATATTATTCCCTTAAAACTTTAAGTGGATGGTAAACGATTTTCCTGTGCATAACTTAAATTTCTTAATAGTTCGTTTTGGTTTCCCCTATTATGGAAATTTAGGTGTATCCTTAGTTCACTTTTTTACTCCTGTTCTCTCCATAATTCAGAAGGAAATTACACGTGTTTTGTGTGTCATTTGCCTACTCGCCCGGTTTTTACGCTTTCCAACCGTCTGTTGAAGAAGCGTATATGCTCCAGCTCTGTCCTTCTGTCTGTCAGCACGATAATTCACGTAAAAATAGTTCGATTTCGATGAAATTTTAGTATGTGGTAGAGGACAACCTGGGGACGAACCCTTTGAAAACGGGCGAAATGGGGTCAAAGGCCAGGAAATAGGAGCGAGATCCACTCCATCGCCCTTATGCGTCATAACTTACGTAAAAAAGTTTCGATTGGAAAGCGTAAAAACCGGGGAGTACACAAATGACCCACAAAACACGTGGCCCGTGTAATTTCCGTCGTAAAACCGGGCGAGTGTTCAATTGCGACAAAACTTTAATATGTTGTTTCAGTGGAACCGGTTCTGTTATTTCGATGATATTTAACTGAACCGGTTCTGTTAAATATCATCGAAATGGGGTCAAAGGTCGGGGCACAGGGGCGAGGTTTATTCCACAGCAATTATCCTCATAGCTTGAGTAATAACTTGAGTAATGATTTCCGGTATGTTGGAAAGCTGATCATAATCAATACATTGCATGATTTTAATAGCTTGCTTAATAAAGATTCTCCTCTCATATGGCATGATCTTAGGAAACATATTACACTAATACACATGCCCGTTTCTACTGCACTTAAGGTCCTGTGTAATATGCCCGTTTCTACTGCACTTAAGGTCCTATGTAATATGCCCGTTTTTACTGCACTTAAGGTCCTCTGTAACATTTCTCATTATGCTGATATGCATAATACATCAATAACTTCTCGAAGGATTTCTCTTTCTCACTCAAAGTTTAAGCCGTTCCAATGTTCATTGCTATACACTGCTGGCCACCCAATATGCAACACCAAGAAGGACACGAGATAGCAAAGCTAGATTTACTATACACATAACAACAGATACAAAGATGAAACGATTGAGCTTACAGGCCCGTGCGACTTACGGAACACGCAGACATCAATAGTTCGTGTGGCGCCCATGGCTGGCAATAACGGCCGCTACACGCCGCGGCATCGAACGAAAGAGGCTTTGGATGTGGGCTTGGGGTATGTCGGTCCAGACTGCTTCCACACGTTGCCACAGTTCATCAGGCGCAGCTGCGGGTGGTGCTAGCCAGGCCACTCGGTTGCCGTTCAGCGGCCAGACGTGTTCGATGGGCGACATATCGGGAGAACAGGCGGGCCACGGCAGCAGTGACACCTGGTGGGCCGTGAAGAATTGTCGCACGATGAGTGCCACGTGCGGGCGCGCATTGTCCTGTTGAAACGTGGCCGCTGGCAAGTCCTGCAGGTAAGGGAGGACTACAGGCTTCAAAACGTCGGAGATGTAGCGGTGGCTGTTGAATGTACTGACGATGCGCCCCAAACCATAACGCCAGGCGACAGACCGGTATGGCGATGCATAATGCAGGCGTCATATAGTCTTTCACCGAGGTGCCGCCATACGCGGATCCGGCCATCCTGGTGTTGCAGGCAGAAGCGGCATTCGTCGGAGAAGACAATGTCGTGCCATTCCGTAGTACAGGTGCGGCGTTCAACGGCCCACTGCCGCCGCACTCGCCGGTGGTGTAACGTCAATGGTAATCGCAGCAATGGACGCCGTTCGACAAGTCCCCGCTCCTGCAGACGACGTCGAACGGTACGTACTGACACAGGTTGATGCGCAACACACCCTAATTCCTGCGCTAACATTCGTGATGTGGCGGTGCGAGCCGTCAATGCCCGCCACACAACATGCCGGTCTTCTCGCTCGGTGTTGTGCCGCCGCTGAGGCAATCGCTCATGTCATTCGGTCCGTTCCTCCTGCACCCACCGAATCCATACTCACCTCACTGTGGCTGGATGTCGTCCCACACGTGCGCCGATGTTTCGGTACGATAAACCGCTGTCGCGATAAGCCACTATTCGTCCTCTGTCGAACTCCGAAACGTGCTGGAATGACTGCCGTATTCTGCGACGAGGCATCAGGCAACTTCCCACGCACAGTTCCGGTATCACAACACACTTCCACTACTTACAGCCCGCCTTCTGTTCAGCCATCTTATAGTGCTTCTCGGTGGCGTGCCGGGTGCACATGATTTGCATATGCCTTGCAATGCCAATCGTTTGCATGTCCTCTCGCGGGCGATGCGTGCTGCGAATTTCAGGACAATCGCTTCCTTCTTGGTGTTGCATTTTGGGTGGCCAGCAGTGTATTATCAATTTACTGGTGAAGTAAACGTTCTCGCAATCGAAACTTATATTAATACATGGCATTTTATCCATCAGTTCTATTTCAGTCCTTCTCAAATTTGAATGACTTGAGATCACACGATGTCCATTTCCTAAACACAGGTATCTTTGCCTGAGCCCCTTTTAAATAAATTTCCACCTAACACGTGGCGACCGTGGGAAGCGAGAACGTCAGAAAATGGGAATGGGCTGTTATTGTTGGCTTCCAGAAGACAAAGGAGTTTACTCATTTAGAACAGGAGTGTATAAGTGCTATTGGCATTCGAATAATTTTGCATAGCATCACCAGTATAAGTTTTCAAAACAAACTTCCGTACCCCATACAATCTGCTAACGATTTAGAGACGTTACGATTCAGAAATCCAAGTGCGTGGTTATATGTAAGTGTTATCAGGTCAGAATGACAGCTTGTAGAGTGCGAAATGCAAAGGTGTTCAAATTTAGAATCCTGTATTGCTATCAGGTAGGCACAGGCGCAAGAGATAAGCACGAACGATAATTGAGCTTTGAAGTAGTCAACATGCTAAGGTGTGTCTTAACGGTGTTCGGCTGTAAACTCTACTGTCAGTCTATGCACATGGCATAACAGATATTTTACGGTCGGGAAATGCAATAGGTTCAGTCAAATGACGCTGTCCCGACTGAGACAAGCAGATGTTGCAGCAACTCTTCTCATATCATGAAGTGACTTTTTCGTTGTCAGGAGAAAGGTGATTTTACAAAACGACCAGGAAATGGCCGTCCGAGGAAAACTGCCACTCGATAAGATCTACGGTTGCAATATAAGTCAACCACTGTTAACTTTTAAATGGATTTTCTCATCATTTTTTCCGTGCTTAAAGACGGAAAAAAACTCCATTCGTGAAGCTGCTCATTCTTTTGTTTTGGAGCAAGGTCGTAATAGCAAATTCCTGTTTAACTGTGGATCGCTGAGAGATGAATAGGAATGAGCTGATAAAATTATAACACAAGCGTGATACATCGTTTAAAACTCCACTGCTTTAAAAAACTTTTGGTAAGAGACTGTGAACTCCCTAATCTCACAATTTTCGAGAGAGCTGTAATTAGCAGCGGCAGTCAGATTTCCTGTAATAAAGATCACTGGACCTACTTTAAAAGTGGAAAACGTCAGGGTCAAATGTAGACACTGTACTTCATCGTTCATAAATATTTCAACCTTACTTTTTAGTTTCTTATGTGAATTACGTTATTTCTTAGTTACATTTCGATTCCTAACGGCATATCGGAACCTCCAAATTTCTCCGTATTCTATTGGCAAGTACTGGCAGCAAGACAGAAGATAAGCAATATATGATACCCTCTGTGAAGTCAGAGGGCAACTATATAGCCTGTAAAAGGTTTATCAACAGCAATATAGCCTGTAGAAATAGAGAATAGATCAGTTATTAAACGCCAAGCTGTTATATTCCGCAGGTACACTGAGTGATCAGTGAATTATCGCCAACTACCTAATTCTACGTAGGTTCTCTTTTAGCCCTCAGTACAGCAGCTATCCGACATGGCATTGATTCAATAACATGCCGGAAGCAGTTGGGAACTATGACCACTCAAACTGTGTGTAATTCGGTATTTAATGCAGGTATGGGGGTGATTGGTGTACCTAGATGCCTGATATGTCGTTCCGTAATGTGTCACAAGTGCTATTTGGTATTGATATAGGGGAGTTCCGAGGTCAATCGATATGCTGGAAATCTGAACTGTGTTCCTCAAACCATTTCTGCATAACACTAGATCTGTGGCTTGGCGCATTGTCATATTGAAAGATACCGTCGCGATTCGAAATAAAGTGCAACTTTGCTGGGTGCACAGGGTCATCAAGCTTTAAACGATAGTGCGCACCAGTCTTACGTTTTCCACATACAACAGGAGTCCAAGTTCCTGCAAAGTAAACATGCCCGACACTATACAACCGCCTCCTGGATGGATCGAGTTCCCTAAGCAGGATGAATCGTTTGCCCCATGAAGAATGGATCGAGTGCCCCATACAGGATGGAACGAGTGCCTGACGTTGTTTGCGCCAAATACGTACATGACTATCCACATAATTTAGCCAAACATGAGACTCGTCAGACCAGCACACTTTTCTTCCGTCATCCGACTTCCAACGTGCGTTTTTTGTGTCGATGAACCGCGGTTAACAGACGAGTTTTTGGCGTCGATTAACCATGGTTAACAGACGAGGTTTTGCGTCGATGAACCGTGGTTAACCGACGAGTTTTTTGCGTCGATGAACCGTGGTTAACAGACGAGTTTTTTGCGTCGATGAACCGTGGTTAACAGACGAGTTTTTTGCGTCGATGAACCGTGGTTAACAGACGAGTTTTTGCGTCGATGAACCGTGGTTAACCGACGAGTTTTTTGCGTCGATGAACCGTGGTTAACAGACGAGTTTTTTACGTCGATGAACCGTGGTTAACAGACGAGTTTTTGCGTCGGTGAACCGTGGTTAACAGACGAGTTTTTGCGTCGGTGAACCGTGGTTAACAGACGAGTTTTTGCGTCGATGAACCGTGGTTAACAGACGAGTTTTTGCGTCGGTGAACCGTGGTTAATAGACGAGTTTTTGCGTCGGTGAACTGTGGTTAACAGACGAGTTTTTGCGTCGATGAACCGTGGTTAACAGACGAGTTTTTGCGTCGATGAACCGTGGTTAACAGACGGGTTTTTGCGTCGGTGAACCGTGGTTAACAGACGAGTTTTTGCGTCGGTGAACCGTGGTTAACAGACGCACCAGCCTTTCGCTGTTCTGTGCAGTTTTTGTCTCCGGGTCATTGTTTGACCATTTTCACGTCAGTCCTGATACACCTTAAATACGGTGGCTCACGAAAAACCCACCAGTTCAGCTGTTTGGGAAATCGTGGCACCCGCTCTCCTAGCTACCACAATATGTCCTTTCTCAATGTCCGATAAATCCTTCCGTTTAACCATCACGCTCCGAATTGAATTTTATTACCTACTGCCCGACTCACACCTTATATGTGCAGCGTCGATGTGATAATCGTGTCCTCTCGAAAATCACGTAGTCAACGGGCCACATCCACTTTTGATAGTGGTGGTCATAATTCAGGTATCACTCATTGTATGTGTTTCAGTTAATAACGTCGTTCAAGTCTTTTATATTTAATACATAATTTGAAGCGGACTTTTAAGCCTCAAGGAAGAACAGACTAAAAGTGTAAGCCATTTTTTTTATTGTAGGTTTAACGACGACCGTGAGCAACTCAATGGGCTATAAGCAGTCGCCCGTCCCTAATTTAGGGTCACTGGTTCCAGGGAAGGGACAGAGCAAGTGCCGTAAGACAAACACAACATCCATGCCTCACGGGATTCGAACCCGGACCCCTTTCGGACGAATGATTAGAGGCCATCGCTTAGACCACTGTGCCATCGGAAGTCATTTACTTAGCCATTTGTGTATCCTGGACGTTAGTGTTCTAAGTATTAGTATACAGAGTCCAGTGATTGTTTAGCAGCAAGTGAATAACAGCAAAACTAATTTTTAAAAATTAGCTTATCTTATTTGTGGTAGGGAAATATCTAGATAGACAGGTCTTAATATACCAAAGAAATGTTTATGTCTCAAAAATGAAATTTCGAAGCTAGATGGAGCACCCTGGTAGAAAGACCTACGGAAGAAAAAATAATAATCAAAGATTACCCGGGCAACTGTAAAGAAGCCGTTCTGTGGCGTTCTGTCCCGCTCGCCACGAATCACCCTACACTTTTATGCGGTGTTGTCGTGAAAGTGTGTATTCGTGCGCCAGATCGTCAGTTTGAAACGCGAAAATCGTAAATTATCGCGCACCGAACTTGAATACACTTTTCCAGATGTTAGCAATGGTTAACTTGCATGCATTGCGAAACATGAATAAATATTAAAGTTTTATGTGATTGGATTGTGGATAAGCAAAACTCCTAACAGCAATTTGAATATATGTTTTCGTAAATGATTTAAAATAAAAACTTTTCATAAATAATGTGAACGTTACTTCCATGCTTCGTTGTGTCAATTTAGACTATTGTATGAAGCCATACAGTATATTCGAATAAGCAAATCGATGTTTCATCACAGCTACTGAGAAAACACATACATTTATTTGTAACCCATACATGTGTTAAAATAAAGGTACTTATTCACAGAAACATTCTTCATTCCTTTTTAATTTCACAGCAATATTGCATACAACGTAAATGCTTCCGTTTTAAATTCTAAGGTGCAATAACCTATTGAAATGCAACGCATCACCAAGAATCTTGCAAAAGAAGAACTTCTTTTTCAAAAGTTTACATACGAAGATTAGAAATTATTTGTTTCAGTTTTCATTTCATCTTGACAGAATCTTTTAGCTTTCCCTATCGCGTATTTGAAACAAGAAAGCGAAGCAAACTCAAGCAAACAGAAAAGAATTGAAAAGAGAAGATTAAAATAGAAATGAGTTTTGGATACATGGCAGATGTGAATCTGTAGAATGATATAAAACAATATATGTAGGGCTTATTGCATCAAGAATACTCCTGTTTGCTCCAGCGAAAGAAAAATAAAACTCTTTGTTGTGCTGCAAGCAGATAAGAAGTAAAAGAAAATGACATTTTGCATAGCTTTGTAATACACGTGAGCTGAGCAAACATGAATGCGATGGAATGCTCTTTTGCTTATGGAAAAAAATGGAATAGCATAAATTAAATGGTGTGTCAGATATATATATATATATATATATATATATATTCGCGCCGTTACGGAGGCATTTCCTATGAAACGAACCTTCGTGAAAAATAGAAGAAAAAGAAAATGAAGGATGATTTTTGTATCGAAAAATGTTTTGCTTCGCAAGAGATTTACGAGAAAGTAAGGACGACAGCTAAAGCCTTTTAAAATGTTTCTACAGAAAAGATTATAGTTAATATCATAATGGCCTTTCGTATTTCAAAATAAGGCTTATTTCGAAATAGAAATGTAACTTTCTGTAGAATATTTCCTTCAAATTTAGCGTCATATTTTCTGTATTTGTACATATGTGCCGCAGCACGAAGATCAAAACTTCAATAGTTTTGTTTATTTTGCATACGATAAAATAATGTTAAAGCATAAAAATATTTTACATTCGTTTCTTTTTGTCACTAAAATGCCAGGTATTAAAAATTGCTAAACCATTTTCTGTCGGCCCTCTGCATCTGGCAGTTTACCAGGGATAAAAACCACAGCTTATTAAAACAGCAAAAATGTTGAATCGCAATAAATCAGATGTTAGAAAGTAGGTGAGACCCATGTTCATTCGAATTGGGAAAATATTTCCAGGCGTCATCTTGGTGGCCGAGTGGTCAGAGTAGAAGGTTTTTGTCTGGTCGTCCCACATGGATCTGGGTTCGCGTCCTAGATGAGCATGAACGTTTCGTTTTCCTTACGGCGCTAACTCACTCCCTTTCCTGGGACCAGCGGCACTAAATGTATGCGCGGTCGACTGCATACAATCCCTTTGACTCTTGGTGGTAGTTAAACACCGAAATGAAGAAAAAAAAAAAATTAGCGTTAAACAAAATTAATGCGGTCGTTAAAGCCCGAAATGAAAAAAAAAAAAGGACGATTTTCCAAGACAGTTCGCCGCCCCGGTAGCGCAGTGGTCTAAGCAATGGCTTCTGATCATTCGTCCGAGATGGGTCCGGGTTCGAATCCCGGTGAGGCATGAATGTTGTGTTTGTTTAACGGCTCTGGCTGTCTCCCTTCCCTGGAGTCAGTGGCCCTAAATTAGGGACGGGGAGCTGCTTATAGCCCATTCAGTTGCTCACGGTGGTCGTTAAACCTCCAATCAAAAAAAAAAAAAAAAAAGAAAGAATAGAAAGATATTGTAGTTCACCAGTATGCGTCGAAGAACAGACAGTTGTTTCCCGTTGAAGGAGAATTTTTCAACAATCTACGTTTTGGTTTTAGATCGTTGTATTTTTAAGCTACAGCATTTTCACACAAACTACTTTATTTTCCAGCACATTTCTTACTGAGTCGAAGACAAGAATTATTTCGAAATGGAGCTTTCGGAAATATGGTTTTTATTGCACAAAATAACTGCAATACCGAGAAAATACCAAACGGGGATAATTCTGTATACGCCGATGAGCGGTCCCGGACAATTCGTCCAATGCCGATTGGTCTAAGGCCGATTAGTCCAATGCCGATTCGTCCAATCTACGATTAGTCCAATCTACGATTAGTCCAATGCTGATTCGTGCAATGGGACGATTGGTCCAATGCCGATACATCCAATGGTATCATCCTACCAACGGCCATTTTTTTATTTTTAAGAAAGGAATAATAATTTAAATTATGCTTTACTCTTTATATCCTCTTGAAAAATAATTTCTATTTATTTGGTATTTGAAAACATTTTATAAGCCTGATAAAAGGCACTCAACGGGACATTTCTCAGCTGTTTACAAAGCACTTAAGCCGCGGGCTTTTTTTAGAAAATTTTAAGTGACAACCTAGATATTTGGTCTTTGTAGACATTTATAAAACCAATTAAAAAGCACTAATAAAAAGCACTCAGCGGATTATTTCTCAGCTCTTACAAGGAACCTAGGCTGCGGGCCTTTTTAAAAGATTTTAAGTTACAACTTAGATATTTGGCACTTGTAGACATTTTATAAAACATAATAAAAGGCACCCAGCTGATTATTTCTCAGCTCTTTACAAGACACCATGAATTAATATTCCTTATGAATTAATATTTAGCGCCTAAATAAAAGCGCAATATTATTAACTTGACTTGATGTTTTTATGTTGTCAATATGACATAGATATAATAAAAACTGTTAAAAAAGCATAATAAAAGGCACTCAGCTGATTATTTCTCAGCTCTTTACAAGACACCATGAATTAATATTCCCTATGAATTAATATTTAGCGTCTAAATAAAAGCGCAATATTATTAACTTCACTTGATGTGTATATGTTGTCAATATCACATAGATATAATAAAAACTGTTAAAAAGCCTAGGCCTAGAACCTATCTATTATTTTTCAGTGCCTAAGTAAAAGGGCAATATGAACTGACTTGATATGCAAAGGTTGTGAATGCGACATCGATAGAATAAAAATTGTTAGAAATGCCTAGGGTTTGTGAATTAATATTTGGTGCATAAATAAAAGTGCAATATTATTAATTTGACTTAATGCGTAAACGTTATAGCGAGGACAGTATAACAAGAAAAACAGCGATTCCGAAAACAATAATCTGTACCCACATTATTACGCATGAAATGTAACATTATTTTACATTCGTTGACTACAACTGCTAACATACAACATCGAAGAAGAATCAGAACAGATGAGATTTTTTCTCACGAGTAGCACTTGACAGATCAGACAGAATTGGACTAATCGTACCACTAGACCAATTAGCATTGGACCAATCGTCCCATTGAACGAAGCGGCATTGGACCAATCGTCCCATTGAACGAAGTGTCATTGGACCAATCGTCCCATTGAACGAAGTGTCATTGGACCAATCGTCCCATTGAACGAAGCGGCATTGGACCAATCGTCCCATTGAACGAAGCGACATTGGACCAATCGTCCCATTGAACGAAGTCGCATTGGACCAATCGTCCCATTTAACAAAGTGGCATTGGACTAATCATCCCATTGAACGAAACGGCATTGGACCAATCGTCCCATTGAACGAAGCGGCATTGGACCAATCGTCCCATTGAAAGAAGTGGCATTGGACCAATCGTCCCATTGAACGAAGCGGCATTGGACCAACCATCGTTGGACGAATCTTACCAGACCCACCGATGAGTGATTCTATTATGACCACCACCACCTGCCTAGACAAATGAGCGCGCCTGGAGACCGAACTGTCACGCAGGTGATGTTCACAGAGCAGTTTACATACAACCTGAGGACCAGCTTTCGGTTAACAGAGTGTTCGGAGTCAGAATGGGAAAAGCTGACGATTTATCGGAGTTTGATAAAGGACAAATTGTGATGGCACGACGCCTCGGAACTACGATCTCGGAAATAGCGCGGCTTGTGGGTTGTTCACGTGCCGCTGTAGTAAGTACGTATCCAAAGTGGTGCACAGATGGCCAAACGACGAACCGTCGTCCAGTCGTGTGTCGTCCACAGCTCATTGATGCCAGAGGGGAGTGGAGACTGTCGCGCATTGTTCATAGCAACGGCAGGGCCACAGTTCGACTAATCACCCGCAGCTACTACAGTGGTGATCAGGGTTCATCACAACTTTCTGCGCATGGGTCTACGTAGCCGAAGAACCAGCAGTGTCCCCATACTCACTGCACGTCATCGCCAACAACGTATGAAATCGGCCCAAGATCATCGAGATTGGACCGTGGATGATTGGAAGAAAGTGGCCTGGTTATGGCACCTTGATGCACTGTTGTGCGGAAACAGGCCAGCGGCGGCGGTGTTATGCTGTGGGAGATGTTTTCTTGGGACACTTTAATCCCCATTATCCCAGTAGCACAATCCCTGACAGCTGTCAGGTATGTGAATATTGTTGCGGACCAAGTTCACCCATTCGTGGCAACTGTGTTACCTGCTGGTGATGGCCACTACTAACAAAATAATGCGCCATGCCACACTGCCAGAATTGTCAAGGTGTAGTTCGAGGTACATGCTTGCGACTTTCTGTTAATGCACTGGCCTAGGAATTCACCTGACATGAACCAAATCGAACATTTGTTGTTCGACTTGGAAAACGGGTTCACGGTAAATCACCACCACCCCGAAATGTACGGGAACTTGTGGAGTTCAACAATTTTATTCAAAAAAATGATGATACAAGCGCACCTCGGGCGATGAAAACATAAAAAAAGAACAATAAATGACAATATCTACAGATGAATGCATGTAACAAGATAAAACCACTGATGCATATATAGAACGGAAAATGACATACGTACAAAAATGGCCCGGAGACAATCCGGAATAAATTACATACAATGACATACTATAAAGTCCGATAAGGAAGTAAAGGAAAGTCCAGAGAAGCTGTAAAAACGCAGGACTAGTCCAGGAGCAAGTAATAAGTCAGGAAAAGTCCTACTCATCAGCAAGGGAATGACGAAGAAATGATGCAGAAATTTCAGCATTGTCCTCCATTTCACAGAGCCGTAGATAACAAAAAAGGAACGTACAGTCAGTCTTGCAAAGAACCTAAAGGTCATCTCTTATACACGTCAGCCGACGATGAACATCATCCGGAAGAAAAGTGGAGTGAGAAAGGTAAGAGGCCATATCAAACGATGGATCCCGGAAGAGCGAAAATAGGCGAAACAGTTGTCTATGTGTAAAGGGTCGAGTGACCACAACGGTATCTTGACAAAACTGTTCAAATTGCGCTTGGAGCGCAACCTCTGCGAGTTCCTCTGGATTTTCCGTAAGGCTACACCCCCAGGTGAACGCTGGAGGAGAACGAGTGCTAGAAGATGAGCGAGAGCGATACACTCGTGGACGTTTACGTTTAGCTGGAGTGCTAGGAGCTTTGAAGACGGGGCGTTTTGCGTATCGACCACTGGAATCAACAACAATCTCATCAGGAATGGCCAAGTCATCCACACTGGAGGATCTGCAATAGGAGTAATAGGAAGATGAAACAGTCCAGGAGTGTCCTGAGCAGTTGTTAAAACATTGCGGTAATCATCAAGATCAGTTGCCGATGAATCAGTTGTAACCATGGCCACCTCCGTAGAGGGAGCCGCACCAGGAGAAGTAGAAAGCACCACCTGAGCAGAACCGTCCTGCTCGGAAATTGAGCAAGGAGGTGAAAACGGTTCAGGTGAAGTTGAAGAACCAAGGAGAGGAGGAAAGCGAGCTTCAAGAAAATCAGGAGCACGCAAGTCAGGCTCCGCACGAGAACCAGACGGGGGCGTATCAACAGGCACTGATGTATACAACAATCCAGAAGAGGGTCCAGAAGGTGAGAAGGTCCAGGACACTCGTTATAAAAATGCCCTAGGCCTTTACACTTGCAGCAGTGGAACTCAGTTCAGAGATCTATGTCTCTCCGTTGACCGCGACAATGGACAGTAAGTTGTGTAGGTAAAGTTGCAATATCATCCTGAGAAGAAAAAAGGACAGGCACCATGCGACGAGCACCATAAATATGGCGATCCGCAAAGTTGTTGGGCGCTGCCGAGTAGGTTACGACGTCAACGGCAACGCGACCAAGAGATGAGATAACTGAAAGGAGCATGACATTTGTGACTTCAGGTGGCACCGGGTAAAACGACATGTTAACCGGGCGCTGTATCACAGGTTTGGGCATCAAGAGGTCATTATTAATAGTAATACCTTTCTGAAAAAGAGAGGTCACATGGTCAGGTTGAGAAAGATAAACAACAATAGTCCGAGTCCGACGATAGAGATGAGTAATAGCAGACGGAGATAAAAGCTTCTTAATTGTCGTAGCATAAACTTTCAACTTGGTATCGGGAAGGGCTTTAAAAAAACTCCTAAAGCCATATGCGAGGAGAACTTGTGAGCTTGAACAGATGACGCCGGAATATGAAGGTGAATAGAGTTGCCGGTGCGACGAACATGAGGTTTCAAAGCATCGACTTGCTATAACACAATCGAGGATTGGCGATCAGATGCAGAGGTCGCTGCAGCAGAATAAGACGATGGCAATCGAGCTGCTGGGGAAGTGGAGGAGTGACGTCATCGTGAGTATGCATTGCATCAGTAAAAGTCACAGTAGAAGCTGAATGAGAGGAGCTGTCTGACTGGGCAGTAGCAGGAGAAGAGGTGCCGAATGACGCACCGAAAAAGGGCAGTTGAACAGCGCCATGAAGAGAAGTCTGCATAGCGGCGCTAGCAGCAGCGTCGCCGGATTCAGCAAGAGTGAAAGTAGGGCTACCGAACAGGACATCACCACCGGAAGTCGCCTTTACTAATGGCGGCGCCCAGCAGATCTTCCGGCCAGCTCGACCAGAAGGTAAATAAAGCTTGGAATGAAGAAAATATCGTACTTACGAATCGGAAAGTAGAACAAAACGATGCACTAGACCTTTAGACACACGAAAAACACAAAATTAGAACTGGGAGGGCATTATAAACTGAACTTCAGACTCGAAAATATCGGAGCTGATGCTGAGCACGGGAGGACCTGCTGTTGACATTATGGTGCCAGATTCCATGAAACACCTATCGCCACCTCATCGAGTCCATGCCTTGCCGAGTGGGCGCATTTTTGCCGGAAAAAGGCGGTCCTACAGCTTATTAGGTAGATTGCCATAATGTAATGGTTCATCGGTGTAAGTATATAAGTTGTATGCAGCAAATTTGTCTTCGAATGAAAACATTTGCTGAAATTTGAAAGGTGCTGTTTACCCACTCATCTAATTTGATGTAGAGTTTAGATATTAGTTGAGTTAACCTCGAAGGCCATGTCAAAGAAACATAAATCACAGAAAATGCTAACTAATTAAATTAAGTAGAGTAAGTACGGCACATTTTGATTAGATCAAAATACTTCAGCCACGCGACGTCAAGGTGTGCCATTTCAGAAAGATAAAAAAATATTTATATTTTGTTAGAAATTCAAAGTAGGTTCTCGCATTGATCTCAAATGACGGATTTAACAAACAAAAGAGAATTCTTAAACTCACTGAACGAATGGTTGAAAGCATAAATAGTACTTACCACCTTTAAATAGATAATCCTTTATTCACAACCCACCACACTGAACACTAAAACATCTGAAAACACTGTTGGTTGAAAACACAAGCTATCCAATTTTATATTGGTTTGGAACAACATCACAAACGCAGTACGTTCACACATAACTCCTTTTTTTAGTTTCGGTTCTCACGGGAACAGTTTCTCTTCTCAGGTCGAAGGTCAGCGCATGACTACTTCTTGCCTTGGAGTGAGATGTGAGTTTTTTTTTTTTTTTTTTTATTTACAAATAAGTTCACTCAACGCAGCAACGCCATCTATTTTTCGTGTGGAACCTCTACGGACACATCGCACTATTTCCAACAAACTCCCACTTGTTCGGAACAGTTCTGCATTATAAGACCTAAGAATGTCCTTGATTTTAATTTTTTTTTTCGAAATGCTTTCCAATCTTCTATGTTACGTTTTTCAACTTTTCTACTCAATATTCCAATAGCATTGGAAATATCTGGTCTTGTCACAGTTGAGAGGCACATGTTCGCTCCCACTATTTCTCTATAACGTCCATTTTCATTAATGTATTCTGGTTCTTGTATGCCTTTTCCATAGTTAGTGCTTATTGGTGTTTTACTTTCTTTGTTAGGTCCAGTATCATGATTCTAAATAATTTCCATGATTTTGTTTCCTTGGTTAAGAAGGAAACTTTCGTCTTCTTCTCTTTCTACTTGTATACCAAGATAATTGTGACGTACCTGCCAGCTGGACGCACACGACATAAAGGCAGATAACAGTCAGAACGAACGTCCGCGTAGCTCAATTGGTAGACTTATTCCGGAATGAGGGGATCCGGGTTCAAGCCTCGGCGTGGACAAAAATGACTGAGAAATTAATTTCGTACTGCTTTTTTCTGCAGTTTTGTAATGTTTGCAATTTCTTCTTGGCTGTTTGATGCTATTAATATGTTGTCTACTAAGTAGCCAAAAAGTATTTTTATCCTTATTCTTCAATGATAGTAAGCATGGACCTGCTGTACTCTGAATAAAACCTTTGTTGCATAAAACTTTTATAATTGTTTTATTCCAATTTCTTGCACTGTCAAGAGAGTTATTAAGGTTGTGTATTTAACTACTGGTGAAAATGTATCTTCAAAATCTATTCCCGGTTGTTGAGTGCATTCCTTTGCAACAAATCTAGCCTTAAAAATTTCTATATTACCACTAGCATTATATTTTCTTTTAAATATCCATTTGTTCTGGATTGGTCTTTTTCCTTCAGGTAAATCTACAAAAGTCCATATATCATTCTTTCTCATTGCTCTTAATTCTTCATTTATTGAATTCAGCCATTTATCCTGTTCTGAATTTTCCATTTCTTGAATCTCTTCCAAATTTTGTGGATCTTTTCTATATAGAGTCTTTGCTATATATGCAAGTCTTTCTGGTGGTTGACTTTTATTTTCTCTTGGTGATCGGCTTGGTTGTTTTTCAGATTCATCTTTTTCTTCTCCATTAACTATACTTCCTGATTAATTTATTCTATTTTCCACGCCACATGATGCAGTGACAAAATGTGCCTTCTTGAGGGATAACAACGTTCCACTACCTGCCGTGTCCTGCCAGATCGCCGAATTCACCACCCCATAGAAAATCTGCGCCATACCCAAAAGACAAGTGCAGCGGTAAGACCGTACACCAGCAAGTCTTAATGAACTTTGGACACGGATCAATACAGCTTGGTATGGCTATTCCAGTAGACACCATTCACACATTTTTTTATTTAATACCTCGCGGTTACAGCGGGTGATACAAGCCAGAGATGGCCACACCGGATTATTAGTTTTATCGACGCACCTGGTACGTATGACATCGAGATGCTGATCATCTGTTCTGTACTGCCCAGTGAATATGTCCTGTAAAAATCAAAGTCGTAGATCGCAGGACATATTCATTGGGCAAACCATTTTTTCACTACTTTAGCACGATGACAGGGAGCATTGTCATCTTGAAAATAAAATTGCCGTCATAAAGTCTTCAACAGATGAGGGTAGCATCTCGTTTTCTAATATCCAGATGCATTTTTGGGCGTTTACCGTACCATCGATAATATGGAGGTTCCCAACGCCATGTGCATACGTGCAGCTCCAAACCATGACCTTTACCGGAAGCTTAACAGTAGTCACTAAACCACTTGGGTGGAATTCTTCATGCTTGAATATCCCTACATAGGCATTACTCTGATTCTCATTAAAGCAAAATTCTGATTCATCACTGAAAAGAACATTTCCCCATTGCTTGGTTGTCCATGAGACATTCTGTTTTGCCCACTGAAGTCTACGCTGTCTTTGATTTCCAGTTAACGCTTGCCTTTGAAGCCACGTAAATCATAGTGACGTAGCCTCCTCTTAAGAGTAAATATACTAACAGTAACATCAGTCACTTCAGACTACTTTTGAAACAGTTCAGCTGAACTGATCCTCCTATCTGCGAAGCTTAGCTTTCTGAGCACTCTGTTCTGCCTGGTTGTAGTGGATCTGGGCCTTCCACTGTGACGCATATTTTTAATATCCCCAGTGTCTTTTATTTTCTTCAGTAGCCTAGTAACTGTAGATTGATTACAGCCCACTCTTCCAGCGATTTACCTTGAAGGATATCCCTCTTCACGCAGAACAACTATTTTTACTCTGTCTGCTGTGGATAATTCCGCAGTTTTAACCATTATTGAGAATGTACACAAACTATACCCTAATAACAACAAGAATCAACCACAACCATGATCTAGTCAACACTTATAAAGGCTGGAGCAAGAGTAGGATAGCATTAAGAAGCAGCCAATCACGTAAAATGATGTATATGATTGGGTGTAACAACTGGTACACAGCTAACGTGATTTTCAGTGCGTTTGTCACACCCCTGTTTTATGCTATACCTTAAGAACCGAAGTAGCAACAGGAAAAACTAAGACACTTCTTTCTAAATCTCCATTAAATTTCGCATCTAATGACACATAAACGATGAAATAACTATGAACATTTGTTAGTTAAAAAATAAGGTTAGTTAAAACTTAAAAATTCACGGTTTTTGCAGGTCATGCAATACTTTTGCACACCACTGTATATATAAAGATATACACGGTCGAGTCACATTATTGTGAACACCCACCAGCTAATATCCAGAGTAACCGTCGTGTGCAGCACGGACAGCAGCTAGACGTGCTGGGAGGGATTCAATTAGATGCTGGAAGGTGTTCACATGCATGTGGAGCCATACTGACTACAGGACATTTGACAGCTGCTGAAGGCTGCGTCGTAGAGGATCCATAGAGTGAACAACAAGATCGAAGAGCTCCCACAGATGCTCAATTCGGTTTACGTGTGGAGAATTAGGGGTTCAGGAAAGTAATTTGAAGTATTCATCGTGCTCTTCCAATCCCCATCGGATATTTCTAGCTGTGTGGCACGTCGCATTGTCGTTCTGGAAGATCCCATTCCCCCCAGGGAAGAGCATAAGCATGTATGGGTGTACGTGGTCTACAAGAATGGATTCATAACTAATTCGGTCCATAGTGCCTTCCACAGGTATGAGTGGACCCAGGAAATGCCACTAAAACATTCCCCAGACCATAACGCTGCTCCCACCAGGTTGTGTTTTTCCAGCAATGGTTGAAGAGTGTTTGTATTCAGACTTTTCTCGCCTTATACGCCAACGTCCGTCCGTTCGATGAAGCAGAAAATGTGACTCATCGGAGAAGGCAATCCTTTGCCAATCAGCGGAGGTCCAATTGCGATACTGCCATGCAAATGTAAGCATTTTATGACAATGCACCTTAATTAGCATAGATGCAGTAACCATTCGTCTGCATCGGAGCCCCATGCACAGCAGGGTTCGATGAACTGTATTCTAGACACACTTCCGGTAGCCCCCTGGTTCATTCGGTCAGTGAGTTGCTCCACTGTAGCGTGTCGATCGGCCCTCACGCACCTTCGCAGCCGACGTTCACCTCTTGCATCAATGGCACGTGGTGCTCCGCAGTTTCCACTTCGCTTATTCGCAATGGTGCCATTTCTCCAATCACGATACACTTTAACCACAGCAGCACGCGAACAGTTCACAAACTGCACTGTTTCAGAAATACTGCCACCCTTGGCCTGAAAGCCGAATCATCCCTTTTCGCAAATCTGATAAATCACCCCTTTTATCCAAGACAGCAACGAATGATATGTTTTCAGAATGCCTACAGCATACCTTATATGTCCTCCAAGCCAGCTCACGACGCGTGCCGTCTTTCATTGGCTACGCGCTGTTGAAGTCAAAAGTAGGAGATGGTCACAATAATTTGACTCCACTGTGTATCTTGGGTGTATACATAAAAATATACCTTAAGCAACATTTTTTCTGGGATTGCAATTTCGAAATAAATTCTGAAATTAAATAATAACGATAGACCACTGAAGAATTCTCGTGATGGTGCACGAAGCGATGAATAACCCGCCTAAGAGATGTGCAAATAACTATTTTTGTTTTGTCTTGCTTTGCTTAACAGTGAGCTAACAGATTTTAAGACGTGAGTGCAGAACTGAACACAAACAAACGGACTCGTCGCTTTTCAATGGCTGATTTTAAATCACACATCGTGATGAAATAAAGTACCACCCGTGTCAGCAATTAGCAGTTTAATTCCTTATCTTACGAAAAATTATACTTTTCGCTTTCATAAAAAGTACATGCGCAGGTTTCAAAATGTATCTGAAAGAATACTCTTAGCATTGCGAAAAATGTTACGTGACAGCAGTTTACGACAGCATAGTCTTATTCGTCTGAGCAAACATATTTTTTGTTGTTGTTGCTGTGGTTAATTAATTGAAACAAATTTTGTATACTGGTATGCGATTTCCGAAAGTCCAAAATTTCTTAACAGTAGCTGCTGTCAGGTACGAAACAATACCCAAGTTTACATTTCGGAGTTCCCTTTCTAGGCTAAAGCACACGTACCCGCACATACTCAATTTTTTTTGTGATCATGTATTTTAGGATGTATCTAAGTTCTTAATTATGTGCAACCCTGGCTGAACTTCCTAAACCAGGAAAAGAAATCACATGTTTTAATCTTCTATGTCTGCTGGAAGAGAAGTTGCTAAGTGCGGATTTAAGACGTGTGACAGAAAGATATGTCATAGAAAAATATTGCATGTTTGAGAATAATTTTTCAAGCTTAAGTAGCTGGGCATCGACGAAGCGTAATTTGCAATTATTAATCCATCCCACTTAACTAGCCTAAAAATAAAGAGCGGGTAACCTATCAGTTGCTAGCGTTGGCTTAATTAGATTTAATATTAATTTACATTCATCCAGTTGTTGCATGGAAATCCTCGTGGTGCTATTTTTTATGAAACATCTGTTTCTTTACTTTTTTCTTTAACCCGTGACACGGCAGGAAGAAATATTTTTTCATCTGGCAACACCCATCCATTACGCCTGCGTCGCGTGATCTGACATGGCGGTCCATGTTAAGTAGAGGTTTGCGTGTGTTAGTCTTTGTTCCTGTCCTCATACACACAGGCTTAATTGTTTTTCCTTTTATTTTAGTTCAGTTTTTTACGCACCTACCTTCTTGGTTTGATGATTGATGCGTTTTCTGTTTGTTTTGAGATATTTCCTTATTGCAAACAAACGGATGTTTTCCGGTAGTGTTTCTACATCGAAACAGAGTTTCATCCGATAAAAATAATTCTTACACCTATATTGACTAACTGGTAATCTGTAATTTCCGAGCAACGCAACAACGTTCGTGCTTAAAACTTTTCACCTACCAATAATGTTAAGAGGAAGATAATGTACAAGACCGAACAAAACGTTAGTCTCTGCGAACATGAAAAAAATAAGGAATTCTCATTTGTTCGTGAAACTCTTTGGGAAGCAGAAAAATCATGTTTAAATGGTTATAAAACACTGAATAAAAATGTTAAAAGTTGCTTTTGCTGAAAAACAATTGTCTATTACTTTGTAGTTGATGAGTTTGAAGCATTCCATGAATGCGACGAACAAATAAAAGTATCGCTTTCACAAAAGCCTGCGGTTATTAATCAGCGTCACAAACTATTTTAAAAACTTCACCTTAAAATAATCATAGTATAAAATCGAGAGGATTATACACTTCTGTTTGTGAAAATTGTAACACCGAGAACGAATAGCGCTATTCAAATGAAATTTATATCACATATTCACCATGCTATATAAGATAACACTTATTATATTTGTAGAACTTATGCCGAAGTATTCTGCCAGGGACAGGATTCAAACCTGCTACTCTCGGCTTCCGAGCGCTATCCACTATACTACTCTGGCACGTGCACTCCCTGCTATCTGCCTTTATCTCATGTACGTCCTGCGGGCAAAGAACGTCACAACATACATACATACATATCAGTAAGCTGTTCTCTGAGATTCAGAGGTTAGCTCCAAAAAGAAATACAAACTACCAGATATATTTACTTACTCTCGTCGTATCAAATTCTCCATTTACAGCGATCTTGACATACAACTCGGGCTTCACTGATATCCATTACACGCCATACACAAGATATTTTATACTTCATACTCATAATCTTTTTCTCATGCAGATACTCCTGAATCTGATCCACCCATGCATTCCTTGGCTTTCCTCTGCCTTTCCTTCCTGCCACTTGGGCTGAAAAGATTTTCTTAGTAAGCATCTCATCACCCATTCTTTCAACATGGCCAAACCACCGAAGCATATTGGTCTTCACCTTGCTAACAACATTTTGCTTCACATCACACAACTGCAATACATCTTTATTCTTCACATAATCAGACCGTGTCTTGCCACAAACTCACATAATTAGACCGTGTCTTGCCACAAGTAACGCATTTCTCCAGCACACAAACTTTCAAAATGTTTTATTCTGAGCGGAATGTACAGGGAACGAAGGCGGTAGGCGGCATGTGCCTTTACAATGCCTGAAATCATAATAACAGGAGTCAGATATATACAAAGTGCGCACAATTTACATTATGCAAGGGGTATATACAATTCAAGTGAAATAGATTGAGCGGACTACAAAACAAAATTACCGACAGTATGAGAGATGTATATATACAGCGAATGTGCAAGTTACAGTATGAGAGGTGAATATATAATACCGTGCTAGTGAGATAGATGAGCGATGATACAACATAAGTGCAACAGTGCAGGGTGTGATAATGGAAAATATATACGTGAGACTGAATAAATGTACAATTTAGGCGAAGTATATACAGATGTGCGTGAAGCCATATAGGAACAGGGAACGAACTATGTGCAGCAAGTGAGATATACATACAATGCAATGAAAATATAAATACAAATGACGCAGAACATAATGATGCAATTGAAATGTGTACGCCGCCCCGGTGGCGCAGTGGTCTAAGGCGCTGGCCTATGATCATTCGTCCGTAAGGGGTCCGGGTTCGAATCCCGGTGAGGCATGGATGTTGTGTTTGTCTTACGGCACTGGCTCTCTCCCTTCCCTGGAACCAGTGACCCTAAATTAGGGACGGGCGACTGCTTATAGCCCATTGAGTTGCTCACGGTGGTCGTTAAACCTCCAATCAAAAAAAAAAAAAAAAAAATGTGTACCATCTACAGATGTGTACAAAAAGTGCCTGACTGAGATATGTAAGATGCAGACAGTAAAGAATGAGCTTGTAGGACGGCTCCAAATCGGAGCATACACAGTACCAAGGAATATGTATATGTACAGAATGAACAGCGAAATATACAGGATGTGTATGTACTGTACAATTTATATGAGCAATATGACGAACGAATGAGCAGAACATATATGACGAAATAAAAACATTGAATGTACAGGTACAATGTGAGGCACACAGAAAAAAATCACTACAAAAATTACTTATTCAGAAGAGGGCACCAGAAAGTAAGTGCACGTGAATAACCTGCAAACACTAACAGTAAAAAGATAAACTGGAGATGGAAATAAGAAGAATGTACAGAAGAACTAAGTCTGACAAGCTTAGGGAGACACTCTCCGGATCCGATGAGCCTGTCCAGGGTTCATCGCAAAGATCAAAGCGGGGAAGGTCCCGATGTAGAGGATGCAAGTCAAATCAGAAGATGTAGGTCTGCAGAAGGCCCGGAAAACCAGCGGTGTAATGGTGGCCATACACTCAGGAACTGGTCAGAGGCCCTGGCAGCGGTAAACGCCCATCGGAGCCTTGAGGTCAGCCGGTTGCGGAATTGCACACAGAGGGTATCTCCTGCTTAAAGGAGCGTAGGCACATTAGAGGCATGACGGAGTTGCAGATAGAAGCAGTAAATCACATGCTTTACGAGTACAAAGATGTATGCGCAAGGCTCAGATAAAGGCACCGGTGGCGAACAAGAAACCAGCAGCGTACTGTATGAAGAAAAAGGCAGCTCTTTGGCACAGAGACACTTGGCAACGGTAAAGGCTAGGTGTAGTAAAGGAAGGATTACCGGGCAGTACTGGTAGATGTGTAGAACATCAGCATGCTCAGAACAGAAGATGCAGGTGGGTGCGGCTGCCAGCGTCATCCGAAATAACGTGGCAGGCACTGGCAGGCGGCGGTGAAGGAAGAGCCAGTGAATATTCCTTTCATCTGGTGTCGAGATGAGTGAAGCTGTTGCGGACCACACACTCGGAAGAGCGGTGGGCGGCACTCCTGAAATGAGCTGGGGTGCGGGTAGCGATGGATCCAGAAGGAAAAAACGATAGAGAGTACGGACAGTGAAACTGGAGATCGGAAGAAAAGAGCCACGAACAGGAAGAAAAAAAGGAAGGGGAAGAGAAGCAGAAGAAACGAGAAAGAAACCAGCCGGAGAAGCGAGATCAGGAAAAAGAGTAATGATCGAGGAGCGGAGAGAATCCTAGAGTGCAAGAGAGACAGAGGTGCGTGGAAGGAAAGGAGAGAGGTCTGAAAAGGGTTTCCATGTTAGATAGGAGGAAAGTAAGTCTCGGACGGAAACGATCCCAGCGGGGAGCCAGGAAAGGTCAGTGAAATACGGTGCGTTAGGAGGATGGAGGATGGAGGAATAGAAGAGGGGTTCAGTTAGAAGTTCTGAGGTGGTAGCGGGTGGGGCACGGAGTAGTGGCAGAGAGCGAAGAAAGGAAAGCGCCTCTGAATAAAAGGGGGAAAGACGTGAGCGGAGGAGAGAAAAGCGATCCATCAGTAGAAAAGTTGTGAATTTGAAGCGGGGGTTCCGGGGAGAAATCACCACGTCTCGGAGAAGAGAGGCTGCGGATCTTGGTTCGCAGAGTAGACGCAGAAGGGATACTATCCGGTGTGCTTTGTAGTACTGGCGGACATCCAGGAGCGCAATACCACCAGTGGAGATCGGACGACTTAGAGTTGAGACTTGTATTCAATGATGAGCTGACCAGATCATAGTAGAAATGATCCGTGTGACTTCAGCAAGATAGTAAGCTGGCATGCGAGCAGCTGCCCACACATGAAGACAAGGAGACAGAAGATATGTACGAGCAAGGCGTGCCCGGGTGACGTAAGAGGCGCTGAACTGAGCTTTCCTCCAGAAGGCAGCCGATCGAGCAAGGCGATTACGAAGATCAGCCCACGTGTTGTTTCGGGCAGCTATGGGAACTCCCAGGTGTACACCAAGAAATTTCTGAGAAGAGGCAGTCCAGGAGGTGCCCCATGGGGAGTTTGTCCTGGACTCCCAGGCACCATACCACAGCCGGCACTCTTGGTAGTGTTGAGCATCGCTGAGGAGCAAGAAGAGTAGAGTGCATATACATGAGCGAGGGTATTAAATTGCGATTCCATCCGAGCGCAGAAAGTCGCGTCGTCGGCGTAGGCGGAGTAGGTTATAGAGAAGTGCCTGGTGCTTGCCGTGGGAGGAGGAAGAGCCGCAAGAAATGCACGATGTACTGTGCGTAGAAAAGGCTCAAACGTCAGAGCTAATAATTGCCCTGAAAGTGGACACCCCTGTCGTATTCCACGACGGAAAGAAATGGGTGCTGTCAGAAAGGCGGCTGTCTTGACCTGAAAGACGGCGTCGCGATATAGAGCAAGAATAGTGGTAACGAAGACAGAAGGAAAGCCAAAAAGCGTGTAAAGTAGTTGAGAGAAATGAATGGGAGATATTATCAAAAGCTGCACGTTGGTCTAAATTTAGTAGGGCAAGAGATTCAGAATTAGTTCGGGCAAGATACAGAAGATCACGAAGGAAGTGAAGGTTAGTAGCGATAGAACGACCACGTACCGTGTAGGACTGGTCGGAAGAGAGAAGATACGGAAGAACTTGATTTAGGTGGCGAGAGAGAATTTTAGTGAACAGTTTGTAATCAAGATTTATTAGTGAAATCGGACGCCAGTTCCCCAGGTCAAGGAGGTGACCCTTCTTAGGGAAAAGTACCATGTGAGCAATAGTGAAGCCCCTCGGAAGGGAGATAGATGCAAAGGCAGAAAAGTAAGCAGCAAGAAGGAAAGTAAGGAGAGAAGGTAAAAAGATAAGATAAAATGATAGAGGGAGGCCGTCAGGACCAGGGACGGCTCGGGGATTGAGAAAGGAAAGTGCAGTCCTAATTTCAGATGGAGAGATAGGCTGCAGAAGAGAAGCGGAGAGGTGAGAGGGGACTTGAGGGATAGAAGAAAGTAAAGTATTACACGCAGAAGCAGAAGGTGGAGGGGTATCACTGTACTTGTCGGAGGGGTATTGACGAACATGGGAGCAAAGCACATCTGGGTCCGAAGCCACATGACCGTCAGGCAGACGCAGCACACGGAGTCGATGAGTAGAACGGCGCTGATCCTCTAACGAAGACAAGAACTCAAAAGGGCAGTCTTCGGGAGACAAGTGCTGGAGACGAAGACGTAAAATGGCCTGCAGGGCTCGAGGTTCCAGAAGAGCACGGAGGTCTACCAAATATGCAGGATAGAGGGGGTGAGAGGCTCCAAGCTGGGCGAGAACTTGTCGGAGATTGCGTTCTTCCATGGTGCGCAGATTGGCAACTGTGAACGAGTGGCTCTTGAGAAAGCGGAGCAGGTGTGACTTGACATCCAGCCAGTAACTTAGTGCACAGGAAGCAGTGGACAGTCCAGGGTGATAAGAGTGAAGGTGATTCCGGATGTTCGAACAAAAAGCCTGGTCATCCAGGAGAGAGGTATCTAATGTCCAGGAGTGATACTCGGAGCGTTGACGGAAAAAAGAGGTGAAGGTGGCCACAACGGCACAATGGTCAGAAGAGACGGTAGGTAGATGCTGACAGTCCGTGACCACGGACAGAAGGGCAGTGGTTGCGTAGAAACGGTCAAGTCTAGCGGAAGATGACGAGGTGGCAGCTGAGGACCTCCACGTATGGGAGACCGTTGTAGGATAAATTTGACGAAAGACGTCCCGAAGGTCAAACTCCGTGATGAGGGAGTGTTATTGCTCCACAAGACGTAAGCGAGTTTCCTTATGAATTGGAGCACGATCAAGATCAGGGTCAAGCGTGCAATTAAAATCGCCGCCGATCAACACGTGATCCGACGGCAACGTTGACTGAAGAGCTGAACGGAGCGCCATGAAAAGGAAGGTGTGATGCTGAGGTGTGCACGGAACGTAGAAGTTGAAAATGACATAACGACCCTCGTCCAGAACAAAGGTAAGGCGCTGAAGCAAGTCACGGCAGAGAATCTGCACCGTCACTGAAGATAGAACTTGACGGAACTGAGTGCGGATGCCGATGGCCAGACCTTCGACTGTAGAGTGTCGGAAAGCGTGGTGGAACTGATACACTGCTGGACAATTGCTAAGGACGGATAATAAACGGCTATATAGCGCATAAAAAAGTAACTGTGGTTGGATGCCAAGTGAAATAAAATAATGTCAGAATGCCAGGACATTACAAGAAAGACAATTTATTGTTCTCTGAAATCCAGAAGGCTTTGGAACGTGTTCAAGGGACAAACAGGCCATTTTGTGCAGAATACGTAAACGTGAAAAAAATGCAATTACCGTCAGCAGGAGTTCCGGCGTAAGATGTCAATACGGGATATGGCCACCATGAAGGGCGATGCAAGATTCCACACGTCGTGTCATGCTTTGCACAACATTATCAAGCAGCTGTTGGGGTAATTTATCCCATTCCTCTGTCAGTGCACGGATGAGGGTTTCCTTGTTTATTGGAGGGCATTGGCGACCAGCAAGACTCTTCCCCAAAGCATCCCACACATTTTCAAACGGATTCAGATCTAGAGAACTTGCTGGCCATACGAGGGGTTGAATATCCTCGCTCTCAAGACACTCCTGGACAGCGACTGTTCGATGACATGTTGCATCGTCGTCCATGAAAATGAATCTATCACCGACAGCACCACGGAACATGCGAACATGAGGTAGCAGAACATCATTAATGTATCGTTGGCCAGTCATAGTCCCAGTTGGAAGCATATAGAGGGACGTACGGCCATTGATCATGATGCCAGCCCATACCATGACACTACATGTCGGATATCGGTCCCTTTCCTGTATGTTTGCTGGACAATATGTAGTACCACTATCACGCCAGATCAGTTGTCGTCGACAATCAGACGTCAGACTGTATCTACTCTCATCTGAGAAGAGGACAGCAGACCAGTTGCTATCAGTCCAATTGCGATGTTGATGGTACCATTGCAAACGTGAGGTACGGTGACGTCTGGACAATGGGATACATACAACAGGACGGCGGGCGTATAGTCCTCCTTCATGCAAACGTCTGGCGACAGTTTTTCGGGAGATCCGCTTGCCAGTAGCAGCCATAAACTGATTTGCCACCTCACTAGCTGTGCTGCGCCGGTGTCTTTTTGTTGATAGCACTATGTACTGATCTTCTGCAGGTGTCGTACTGCGAACACGACCTCCCCGTGAGGTTTGCTACACTCTCCATTTGTTTGAAATGATTTCCAAAGCCTTGAAACAACACTGTGACTGATGTCGAACTCCCTGGCAACATCTGTTATTTTTTGCCCTTCTTCAATCTTGCCAATAATACGGTTACGCGTAAAATCATCTAGGTGATGTCGGGAAAACATACTGAAAATTGCAAGTTCGTTAGTTGATTCTTTCCCTTTCAACTTTGCGTTTGAACAACAACGGTCAATACGCGTCAAATCCTTTATATCTCTTATCAGCACTATGACGTCACGAACAAGTTCGGCAATTCAAAATTTGCATACGCACAACACGTCTTACTGTATCCCGTACTTATGCTAATTTCCACATTTTCCTGCCTTCCATTTCATGGTTGCTATCGTTGCTATTGTCATCCGTCCTTAACAATTGTCCGGCAGTGTAGTTCCACGTACGCCATCGATTTAAGGGCGTTGTAGATTTGGAGGCAGTAGCTGCCCGATGAGGGCATAGCGCACTAGGTTGACCAGTGCTCTTACATACCGAACAAAGGGTGCCCACAGTTATGTCAATGCGCCTAATATGAGTGTCACGGCGTACATTGAGTACCGATGGAACACGTAAAATGGCTTCCTCCGAGGGAAAGATCACACGTACGTTACGGCGAAGTCCTAAGAGATAACGGTCCTCAGGGACTCCCGGAAAGGAGGAGTACGTAATGACCGATCCGACAGTACGTCCATAATTCTGAGCGACGGAGAGCAATAGGTCGTCGGATACTTCCGGAGGAAAATGGGCGAAACTGACTGTAGTGGGTGTTTGTGTGAGGGGGGTCGCAAGGAGATGGCGATCGCCGATGGAAATGCCTTCGGTCAGAACTCGAAGAGTGAAGGCTGGAGTCGCAAGATAAGCAATTACTTGACTGGTTCTTCTACCCACGAGAGTAACAGCCTCTTTTGGAACAATTTGTCGAAGGGCAGCGCTGTACGCCGTCAGCTTTGTGTTGGGGATGCTGCGGAAAAAACCACCCAGCCCGATTTTATCAGAAAAAGCTGACCTTGAGGGCAAGTAGTCGGAACATCCACGTAGATCTGGTCTGTACCATACGTCATCTGATAAGGGCACTTTGAAGAAGGGTGCTGGTGAGAAGAAGAAGAAGAAGTCGACGCACCTGAGGTGACGGCAGCATACGTCACACCTGGCGCGCGTTGTGATGACGCGGATGTGGCTGGTGGAAGTGTGACGTCCATGGCGTCGTCAGAAGTCACAGGGGAAGGCAATGGTTCACCACTCTTCGTCAGATCGGAAGGAGATGACTCCATGGGCAAGGCAACTTTGTCACGCTGCGGAGAGGAGGGGCTTATCAAAGGAAGCCCTCCATTGGCGGATTGCTGCTGAGCAGCTGAGAGGGATAAAGAGTCACTTCCGGAAGCGAGGATAGAAGCTCCGCTACCCCGAAAGTCGCCATGTGCAATGGCGATAAGATTACGAGCTTTGGCCAACTCGACCAAAGCAGGAAAATGAAAAATGCAACACAGAAAGGGCACTTACCGACCTGGTAAATGAATCAGAAGTAGGACGGCACCTTCACACACGCTACACACACAAAATTAGGAGCTGTAGACTCGGAAAATATCCCAAATGGAACAAAATATGAGCACGAAGTAAACAACGACTGTCGTCCAGCACACAAACGACTCCTATGTTTCTTCTACCGTACCCAGGTTTCACTGCCATACATCAGAGTAGGAACATGTACACTTTCATACACAGCAATGCGGGACTCTCTAGATAACCCATTATTCCTGTAAAAACCTCCCAGGGCAGCTGTGAATTTCAATGAAGAATTCACTCTCCTACTAATTTAACCATCCAATTTGTTCTCTCTGTCAAACATGCTTCCTAAATATACAAACACACTCACCTGGTCAATCACAGTGCCGTTTACACTTACATTACATTCAGTGCTACCAGTTCCACTCTAAAACACCATAACTTAGGTTTTTCTTTTATTTATACTCAGTTTGAATTTCATGCAAACTTCGTACATCCGAGACAACATACTCTGCAAATCCCTTTTGCTCTCTGCCAACAGGACAGTGTCATCAGCATATAGAAATCTGCACACACGGATATCACCAAGATATAAACCACTATCATCTATTTTGGCATCACGCATGCATGCGTCCATAAATATATTAAACAGCCATGGTGACATTACACAACCTTGTGTAACTCCTGCACCAATGGAAAACCATTTTGATAAAACACCATTCACTCGTACACAAGCTCTACTACCAGCATACATGGCTCTTACACTATTAAGTAGGTTCCCAGTTACACCATATTCATTCAATACCTTCCACAAAGGTGTCCTGTTTACTCGGTCGTAAGCTTTCTCTGCAACTATGAAGGCAGCAAAAACGTTCTTACCCACAGCCAAATACTTTTCAATCATCGTGCGTAATTCAAATATCTGTTTAGTGCAGCATTTACCAGGCATAAAACCACTGTGAACATCCCACACTTTCTCTGAAGTAAGACCCTGTACTTTTTCGATAACAACCTTACCAAACAATTTCCCTGGCACTCTTAGTAGGCTAATACCAAGATAGATCTTGCATTCAGTCTGATCACCTTTTCCGTTACACATGGGAACAATAATAGCATCCTTCCAATCCCGAGGGACCATTCCTAACTCCCAGCACAACTGGCAAATTTCAGTTAACTAGTCAATTACAGAGTCACAACCATATTTCAACATCTCGTCAGTTATGCCATCAACTCCCGGAACCATACCATTCTGAAGAGATTTCAGAGCTTTACACACTTATTCTCTTGAGATCCCTCCTGCGCTTCCATCCCTCACTGTGGCATCATCTGCGTCTGTCTCAGAATCGTCTTTGCTTTCCTGATCTAATAACTCACAGAAATATTCACCCCATCTTTCGCTTAACTCATTGGGCTCCCATATCATTTCCCCGATCTCATTCTTAACACAACTTACAACTTTGTTTCCCCTATTTTTCCCGAGTCTCATGTATTTCCAGAAAGACTTCCTATCTTTCCAAAAAGCTAGTTCATGGCTTTCCACTTTCTTCTTCCTATCTTTTGCCTTACTGTGGCGAACCAGCTTAGCAGTTTCACGCTTTTTTGAGCGATATTCATTCACAGAGACTCTACTTTGCAACATCCCCAAATACGCTTCTTTCTTTCTCTTTACTGCCTCTTCAATCTCACTATTCCACCAAGCATCACCTCTATTGTTACCCACTACTGTGGTGCCATAGACCTCTTTAGCAGCAGTGACAACACATTTCTTAAAACATTCCCATTTCTTTTCTGCATCTCACCAGACTTCAGCTCTTTCAGTCGTTCTCTGAGTAAGTCAGAACAACGCTGATGATATTCAGGGAGACTAGCAACCTTTATTCTTTCTATCCTGGATCTCTTCCTATTTCTTTTCCTCCAACCAACATTAAGTTTCACTCGTGACACTACCACGTAATGATCAGAACCAACATCCGCACCTCTCATCACACGGGTGTCAACAACTAAGTGTTTCAAACGCTGATCGTAGACAACAAAATCTATCACACTCTTTTGACCAAGAGTACGATTTTCCCAAGTATATGTGTGGATATACTTGTGATTGAAAAATGTATTAGATACACACAAACCATTCTCAATGCAGAGTTCAATTAATCTTTCACCATTATCATTCACACAAGGATCATTAAACTTACCCAGAACATTGTCAGAAATTGTATTCTGCACACCTACTCTAGCATTGAAATCCCCTGCTATTATAACTTTTTCTTTAGCACCAAACTGGTTCAAAACAGCTTTTACCTCATTCCAGAAATCTTCTTTCTTCCACTACTGTGGTGCCATAGACCTCTTTAGCAGCAGTGACAACACATTTCTTAAAACATTCCCATTTCTTTTCTGCATCTCACCAGACTTCAGCTCCTTCAGTCGTTCTCTGAGTAAGTCAGAACAACGCTGATGATATTCAGGGAGACTAGCAACCTTTATTCTTTCTATCCTGGATCTCTTCCTATTTCTTTTCCTCCAACCAACATTAAGTTTCACTCGTGACACTACCAAGTAATGATCAGAACCAACATCCGCACCTCTCATCACACGGGTGTCAACAACTAAGTGTTTCAAACGCTGATCGTAGACAACAAAATCTATCACACTCTTTTGACCAAGAGTACGATTTTCCCAAGTATATGTGTGGATATACTTGTGATTGAAAAATGTATTAGATACACACAAACCATTCTCAATGCAGAGTTCAATTAATCTTTCACCATTATCATTCACACAAGGATCATTAAACTTACCCAGAACATTGTCAGAAATTGTATTCTGCACACCTACTCTAGCATTGAAATCCCCTGCTATTATAACTTTTTCTTTAGCACCAAACTGGTTCAAAACAGCTTTTACCTCATTCCAGAAATCTTCTTTCTTCCACTACTGTGGTGCCATAGACCTCTTTAGCAGCAGTGACAACACATTTCTTAAAACATTCCCATTTCTTTTCTGCATCTCACCAGTCTTCAGCTCTTTCAGTCGTTCTCTGAGTAAGTCAGAACAACGCTGATGATATTCAGGAGAGACTAGCAACCTTTATTCTTTCTATCCTGGATCTCTTCCTATTTCTTTTCCTCCAACCAACATTAAGTTTCACTCGTGACACTACCAAGTAATGATCAGAACCAACATCCGCACCTCTCATCACACGGGTGACAACAACTAAGTGTTTCAAACGCTGATCGTAGACAACAAAATCTATCCCACTCTTTTGACCAAGAGTACGATTTTCCCAAGTATATGTGTGGATATACTTGTGATTGAAAAATGTATTAGATACACACAAACCATTCTCAATGCAGAGTTCAATTAATCTTTCACCATTATCATTCACACAAGGATCATTAAACTTACCCAGAACATTGTCAGAAATTGTATTCTGCACACCTACTCTAGCATTGAAATCCCCTGCTATTATAACTTTTTCTTTAGCACCAAACTGGTTCAAAACAGCTTTTACCTCATTCCAGAAATCTTCTTTCTTCCACTACTGTGGTGCCATAGACCTCTTTAGCAGCAGTGACAACACATTTCTTAAAACATTCCCATTTCTTTTCTGCATCTCACCAGACTTCAGCTCCTTCAGTCGTTCTCTGAGTAAGTCAGAACAACGCTGATGATATTCAGGGAGACTAGCAACCTTTATTCTTTCTATCCTGGATCTCTTCCTATTTCTTTTCCTCCAACCAACATTAAGTTTCACTCGTGACACTACCAAGTAATGATCAGAACCAACATCCGCACCTCTCATCACACGGGTGTCAACAACTAAGTGTTTCAAACGCTGATCGTAGACAACAAAATCTATCACACTCTTTTGACCAAGAGTACGATTTTCCCAAGTATATGTGTGGATATACTTGTGATTGAAAAATGTATTAGATACACACAAACCATTCTCAATGCAGAGTTCAATTAATCTTTCACCATTATCATTCACACAAGGATCATTAAACTTACCCAGAACATTGTCAGAAATTGTATTCTGCACACCTACTCTAGCATTGAAATCCCCTGCTATTATAACTTTTTCTTTAGCACCAAACTGGTTCAAAACAGCTTTTACCTCATTCCAGAAATCTTCTTTCTTCCACTACTGTGGTGCCATAGACCTCTTTAGCAGCAGTGACAACACATTTCTTAAAACATTCCCATTTCTTTTCTGCATCTCACCAGACTTCAGCTCTTTCAGTCGTTCTCTGAGTAAGTCAGAACAACGCTGATGATATTCAGGGAGACTAGCAACCTTTATTCTTTCTATCCTGGATCTCTTCCTATTTCTTTTCCTCCAACCAACATTAAGTTTCACTCGTGACACTACCAAGTAATGATCAGAACCAACATCCGCACCTCTCATCACACGGGTGACAACAACTAAGTGTTTCAAACGCTGATCGTAGACAACAAAATCTATCACACTCTTTTGACCAAGAGTACGATTTTCCCAAGTATATGTGTGGATATACTTGTGATTGAAAAATGTATTAGATACACACAAACCATTCTCAATGCAGAGTTCAATTAATCTTTCACCATTATCATTCACACAAGGATCATTAAACTTACCCAGAACATTGTCAGAAATTGTATTCTGCACACCTACTCTAGCATTGAAATCCCCTGCTATTATAACTTTTTCTTTAGCACCAAACTGGTTCAAAACAGCTTTTACCTCATTCCAGAAATCTTCTTTCTTCCACTACTGTGGTGCCATAGACCTCTTTAGCAGCAGTGACAACACATTTCTTAAAACATTCCCATTTCTTTTCTGCATCTCACCAGACTTCAGCTCTTTCAGTCGTTCTCTGAGTAAGTCAGAACAACGCTGATGATATTCAGGGAGACTAGCAACCTTTATTCTTTCTATCCTGGATCTCTTCCTATTTCTTTTCCTCCAACCAACATTAAGTTTCACTCGTGACACTACCAAGTAATGATCAGAACCAACATCCGCACCTCTCATCACACGGGTGACAACAACTAAGTGTTTCAAACGCTGATCGTAGACAACAAAATCTATCACACTCTTTTGACCAAGAGTACGATTTTCCCAAGTATATGTGTGGATATACTTGTGATTGAAAAATGTATTAGATACACACAAACCATTCTCAATGCAGAGTTCAATTAATCTTTCACCATTATCATTCACACAAGGATCATTAAACTTACCCAGAACATTGTCAGAAATTGTATTCTGCACACCTACTCTAGCATTGAAATCCCCTGCTATTATAACTTTTTCTTTAGCACCAAACTGGTTCAAAACAGCTTTTACCTCATTCCAGAAATCTTCTTTCTTCCACTACTGTGGTGCCATAGACCTCTTTAGCAGCAGTGACAACACATTTCTTAAAACATTCCCATTTCTTTTCTGCATCTCACCAGACTTCAGCTCTTTCAGTCGTTCTCTGAGTAAGTCAGAACAACGCTGATGATATTCAGGGAGACTAACAACCTTTATTCTTTCTATCCTGGATCTCTTCCTATTTCTTTTCCTCCAACCAACATTAAGTTTCACTCGTGACACTACCAAGTAATGATCAGAACCAACATCCGCACCTCTCATCACACGGGTGTCAACAACTAAGTGTTTCAAACGCTGATCGTAGACAACAAAATCTATCACACTCTTTTGACCAAGAGTACGATTTTCCCAAGTATATGTGTGGATATACTTGTGATTGAAAAATGTATTAGATACACACAAACCATTCTCAATGCAGAGTTCAATTAATCTTTCACCATTATCATTCACACAAGGATCATTAAACTTACCCAGAACATTGTCAGAAATTGTATTCTGCACACCTACTCTAGCATTGAAATCCCCTGCTATTATAACTTTTTCTTTAGCACCAAACTGGTTCAAAACAGCTTTTACCTCATTCCAGAAATCTTCTTTCTTCCACTACTGTGGTGCCATAGACCTCTTTAGCAGCAGTGACAACACATTTCTTAAAACATTCCCATTTCTTTTCTGCATCTCACCAGACTTCAGCTCTTTCAGTCGTTCTCTGAGTAAGTCAGAACAACGCTGATGATATTCAGGGAGACTAGCAACCTTTATTCTTTCTATCCTGGATCTCTTCCTATTTCTTTTCCTCCAACCAACATTAAGTTTCACTCGTGACACTACCAAGTAATGATCAGAACCAACATCCGCACCTCTCATCACACGGGTGTCAACAACTAAGTGTTTCAAACGCTGATCGTAGACAACAAAATCTATCACACTCTTTTGACCAAGAGTACGATTTTCCCAAGTATATGTGTGGATATACTTGTGATTGAAAAATGTATTAGATACACACAAACCATTCTCAATGCAGAGTTCAATTAATTTTTCACCATTATCATTCACACAAGGATCATTAAACTTACCCAGAACATTGTCAGAAATTGTATTCTGCACACCTACTCTAGCATTGAAATCCCCTGCTATTATAACTTTTTCTTTAGCACTAAACTGGTTCAAAACAGCTTTTACCTCATTCCAGAAATCTTCTTTCTTCCACTACTGTGGTGCCATAGACCTCTTTAGCAGCAGTGACAACACATTTCTTAAAACATTCCCATTTCTTTTCTGCATCTCACCAGACTTCAGCTCTTTCAGTCGTTCTCTGAGTAAGTCAGAACAACGCTGATGATATTCAGGGAGACTAGCAACCTTTATTCTTTCTATCCTGGATCTCTTCCTATTTCTTTTCCTCCAACCAACATTAAGTTTCACTCGTGACACTACCAAGTAATGATCAGAACCAACATCCGCACCTCTCATCACACGGGTGACAACAACTAAGTGTTTCAAACGCTGATCGTAGACAACAAAATCTATCACACTCTTTTGACCAAGAGTACGATTTTCCCAAGTATATGTGTGGATATACTTGTGATTGAAAAATGTATTAGATACACACAAACCATTCTCAATGCAGAGTTCAATTAATCTTTCACCATTATCATTCACACAAGGATCATTAAACTTACCCAGAACATTGTCAGAAATTGTATTCTGCACACCTACTCTAGCATTGAAATCCCCTGCTATTATAACTTTTTCTTTAGCACCAAACTGGTTCAAAACAGCTTTTACCTCATTCCAGAAATCTTCTTTCTTCCACTACTGTGGTGCCATAGACCTCTTTAGCAGCAGTGACAACACATTTCTTAAAACATTCCCATTTCTTTTCTGCATCTCACCAGACTTCAGCTCTTTCAGTCGTTCTCTGAGTAAGTCAGAACAACGCTGATGATATTCAGGGAGACTAGCAACCTTTATTCTTTCTATCCTGGATCTCTTCCTATTTCTTTTCCTCCAACCAACATTAAGTTTCACTCGTGACACTACCAAGTAATGATCAGAACCAACATCCGCACCTCTCATCACACGGGTGACAACAACTAAGTGTTTCAAACGCTGATCGTAGACAACAAAATCTATCACACTCTTTTGACCAAGAGTACGATTTTCCCAAGTATATGTGTGGATATACTTGTGATTGAAAAATGTATTAGATACACACAAACCATTCTCAATGCAGAGTTCAATTAATCTTTCACCATTATCATTCACACAAGGATCATTAAACTTACCCAGAACATTGTCAGAAATTGTATTCTGCACACCTACTCTAGCATTGAAATCCCCTGCTATTATAACTTTTTCTTTAGCACCAAACTGGTTCAAAACAGCTTTTACCTCATTCCAGAAATCTTCTTTCTTCCACTACTGTGGTGCCATAGACCTCTTTAGCAGCAGTGACAACACATTTCTTAAAACATTCCCATTTCTTTTCTGCATCTCACCAGACTTCAGCTCTTTCAGTCGTTCTCTGAGTAAGTCAGAACAACGCTGATGATATTCAGGGAGACTAGCAACCTTCATTCTTTCTATCCTGGATCTCTTCCTATTTCTTTTCCTCCAACCAACATTAAGTTTCACTCGTGACACTACCAAGTAATGATCAGAACCAACATCCGCACCTCTCATCACACGGGTGTCAACAACTAAGTGTTTCAAACGCTGATCGTAGACAACAAAATCTATCACACTCTTTTGACCAAGAGTACGATTTTCCCAAGTATATGTGTGGATATACTTGTGATTGAAAAATGTATTAGATACACACAAACCATTCTCAATGCAGAGTTCAATTAATCTTTCACCATTATCATTCACACAAGGATCATTAAACTTACCCAGAACATTGTCAGAAATTGTATTCTGCACACCTACTCTAGCATTGAAATCCCCTGCTATTATAACTTTTTCTTTAGCACCAAACTGGTTCAAAACAGCTTTTACCTCATTCCAGAAATCTTCTTTCTTCCACTACTGTGGTGCCATAGACCTCTTTAGCAGCAGTGACAACACATTTCTTAAAACATTCCCATTTCTTTTCTGCATCTCACCAGACTTCAGCTCTTTCAGTCGTTCTCTGAGTAAGTCAGAACAACGCTGATGATATTCAGGGAGACTAGCAACCTTTATTCTTTCTATCCTGGATCTCTTCCTATTTCTTTTCCTCCAACCAACATTAAGTTTCACTCGTGACACTACCAAGTAATGATCAGAACCAACATCCGCACCTCTCATCACACGGGTGTCAACAACTAAGTGTTTCAAACGCTGATCGTAGACAACAAAATCTATCACACTCTTTTGACCAAGAGTACGATTTTCCCAAGTATATGTGTGGATATACTTGTGATTGAAAAATGTATTAGATACACACAAACCATTCTCAATGCAGAGTTCAATTAATTTTTCACCATTATCATTCACACAAGGATCATTAAACTTACCCAGAACATTGTCAGAAATTGTATTCTGCACACCTACTCTAGCATTGAAATCCCCTGCTATTATAACTTTTTCTTTAGCACTAAACTGGTTCAAAACAGCTTTTACCTCATTCCAGAAATCTTCTTTCTTCCACTACTGTGGTGCCATAGACCTCTTTAGCAGCAGTGACAACACATTTCTTAAAACATTCCCATTTCTTTTCTGCATCTCACCAGACTTCAGCTCTTTCAGTCGTTCTCTGAGTAAGTCAGAACAACGCTGATGATATTCAGGGAGACTAGCAACCTTTATTCTTTCTATCCTGGATCTCTTCCTATTTCTTTTCCTCCAACCAACATTAAGTTTCACTCGTGACACTACCAAGTAATGATCAGAACCAACATCCGCACCTCTCATCACACGGGTGACAACAACTAAGTGTTTCAAACGCTGATCGTAGACAACAAAATCTATCACACTCTTTTGACCAAGAGTACGATTTTCCCAAGTATATGTGTGGATATACTTGTGATTGAAAAATGTATTAGATACACACAAACCATTCTCAATGCAGAGTTCAATTAATCTTTCACCATTATCATTCACACAAGGATCATTAAACTTACCCAGAACATTGTCAGAAATTGTATTCTGCACACCTACTCTAGCATTGAAATCCCCTGCTATTATAACTTTTTCTTTAGCACCAAACTGGTTCAAAACAGCTTTTACCTCATTCCAGAAATCTTCTTTCTTCCACTACTGTGGTGCCATAGACCTCTTTAGCAGCAGTGACAACACATTTCTTAAAACATTCCCATTTCTTTTCTGCATCTCACCAGACTTCAGCTCTTTCAGTCGTTCTCTGAGTAAGTCAGAACAACGCTGATGATATTCAGGGAGACTAACAACCTTTATTCTTTCTATCCTGGATCTCTTCCTATTTCTTTTCCTCCAACCAACATTAAGTTTCACTCGTGACACTACCAAGTAATGATCAGAACCAACATCCGCACCTCTCATCACACGGGTGTCAACAACTAAGTGTTTCAAACGCTGATCGTAGACAACAAAATCTATCACACTCTTTTGACCAAGAGTACGATTTTCCCAAGTATATGTGTGGATATACTTGTGATTGAAAAATGTATTAGATACACACAAACCATTCTCAATGCAGAGTTCAATTAATCTTTCACCATTATCATTCACACAAGGATCATTAAACTTACCCAGAACATTGTCAGAAATTGTATTCTGCACACCTACTCTAGCATTGAAATCCCCTGCTATTATAACTTTTTCTTTAGCACCAAACTGGTTCAAAACAGCTTTTACCTCATTCCAGAAATCTTCTTTCTTCCACTACTGTGGTGCCATAGACCTCTTTAGCAGCAGTGACAACACATTTCTTAAAACATTCCCATTTCTTTTCTGCATCTCACCAGACTTCAGCTCTTTCAGTCGTTCTCTGAGTAAGTCAGAACAACGCTGATGATATTCAGGGAGACTAGCAACCTTTATTCTTTCTATCCTGGATCTCTTCCTATTTCTTTTCCTCCAACCAACATTAAGTTTCACTCGTGACACTACCAAGTAATGATCAGAACCAACATCCGCACCTCTCATCACACGGGTGTCAACAACTAAGTGTTTCAAACGCTGATCGTAGACAACAAAATCTATCACACTCTTTTGACCAAGAGTACGATTTTCCCAAGTATATGTGTGGATATACTTGTGATTGAAAAATGTATTAGATACACACAAACCATTCTCAATGCAGAGTTCAATTAATTTTTCACCATTATCATTCACACAAGGATCATTAAACTTACCCAGAACATTGTCAGAAATTGTATTCTGCACACCTACTCTAGCATTGAAATCCCCTGCTATTATAACTTTTTCTTTAGCACTAAACTGGTTCAAAACAGCTTTTACCTCATTCCAGAAATCTTCTTTCTTCCACTACTGTGGTGCCATAGACCTCTTTAGCAGCAGTGACAACACATTTCTTAAAACATTCCCATTTCTTTTCTGCATCTCACCAGACTTCAGCTCTTTCAGTCGTTCTCTGAGTAAGTCAGAACAACGCTGATGATATTCAGGGAGACTAGCAACCTTTATTCTTTCTATCCTGGATCTCTTCCTATTTCTTTTCCTCCAACCAACATTAAGTTTCACTCGTGACACTACCAAGTAATGATCAGAACCAACATCCGCACCTCTCATCACACGGGTGACAACAACTAAGTGTTTCAAACGCTGATCGTAGACAACAAAATCTATCACACTCTTTTGACCAAGAGTACGATTTTCCCAAGTATATGTGTGGATATACTTGTGATTGAAAAATGTATTAGATACACACAAACCATTCTCAATGCAGAGTTCAATTAATCTTTCACCATTATCATTCACACAAGGATCATTAAACTTACCCAGAACATTGTCAGAAATTGTATTCTGCACACCTACTCTAGCATTGAAATCCCCTGCTATTATAACTTTTTCTTTAGCACCAAACTGGTTCAAAACAGCTTTTACCTCATTCCAGAAATCTTCTTTCTTCCACTACTGTGGTGCCATAGACCTCTTTAGCAGCAGTGACAACACATTTCTTAAAACATTCCCATTTCTTTTCTGCATCTCACCAGACTTCAGCTCTTTCAGTCGTTCTCTGAGTAAGTCAGAACAACGCTGATGATATTCAGGGAGACTAGCAACCTTTATTCTTTCTATCCTGGATCTCTTCCTATTTCTTTTCCTCCAACCAACATTAAGTTTCACTCGTGACACTACCAAGTAATGATCAGAACCAACATCCGCACCTCTCATCACACGGGTGACAACAACTAAGTGTTTCAAACGCTGATCGTAGACAACAAAATCTATCACACTCTTTTGACCAAGAGTACGATTTTCCCAAGTATATGTGTGGATATACTTGTGATTGAAAAATGTATTAGATACACACAAACCATTCTCAATGCAGAGTTCAATTAATCTTTCACCATTATCATTCACACAAGGATCATTAAACTTACCCAGAACATTGTCAGAAATTGTATTCTGCACACCTACTCTAGCATTGAAATCCCCTGCTATTATAACTTTTTCTTTAGCACCAAACTGGTTCAAAACAGCTTTTACCTCATTCCAGAAATCTTCTTTCTTCCACTACTGTGGTGCCATAGACCTCTTTAGCAGCAGTGACAACACATTTCTTAAAACATTCCCATTTCTTTTCTGCATCTCACCAGACTTCAGCTCTTTCAGTCGTTCTCTGAGTAAGTCAGAACAACGCTGATGATATTCAGGGAGACTAGCAACCTTCATTCTTTCTATCCTGGATCTCTTCCTATTTCTTTTCCTCCAACCAACATTAAGTTTCACTCGTGACACTACCAAGTAATGATCAGAACCAACATCCGCACCTCTCATCACACGGGTGTCAACAACTAAGTGTTTCAAACGCTGATCGTAGACAACAAAATCTATCACACTCTTTTGACCAAGAGTACGATTTTCCCAAGTATATGTGTGGATATACTTGTGATTGAAAAATGTATTAGATACACACAAACCATTCTCAATGCAGAGTTCAATTAATCTTTCACCATTATCATTCACACAAGGATCATTAAACTTACCCAGAACATTGTCAGAAATTGTATTCTGCACACCTACTCTAGCATTGAAATCCCCTGCTATTATAACTTTTTCTTTAGCACCAAACTGGTTCAAAACAGCTTTTACCTCATTCCAGAAATCTTCTTTCTTATCAGAAGGTTCAGAGTCACAAGGAGAATGCACTACAACAATTACGATTATCTCAAATTTCACTTTCAAACGAATCTAGAGAATTCTCTCACTTACGCAACTATAGTGAATCAAGTTGTTCTTCATCTTTTCACTTAAAATCACACCTACACCAGCCTGTCCTCTCATATTATCCAATACTCCAGACCACACACTCACTGTGCCATTCACTTCTTCTACCCCAATTTCCTTCTTTTTGGTTTCACTTACACACAGCACATCCAGTCTATACTTATTCATCTCTTCAATCACCTCATTCATCTTGCCATTTATACCTCTGGTATTCCATAGACCAATCTTACAAGCCGAGATCTCTTTCTGATACGCCGTTTAGAAAGTTTAGGTGGAACAAGACTTGACCGTCCTCCACGGAATCGACCTGGACGTGGTGGACCGTCACAAGCTATACAATATTTCTTCGCTTCACAACTGAGTATCGTATGAAGCCAGGTCGAGGAACACTAACAACCTATACACGGCGTGAAACTGAACGGAAGAGGTTCTTCATATCGTCTTGGGGAATAGCGTTCATTTGTAATGACGGGCGGAGACGCTAAAGGGCCAGTCGCTTAGCTGCCATGTCACGGACATGTTTAATCAAAAACATATCCTGCGAATGTGCAGGCCAGGGAAGAACCGGTATCTGCTGTGCACTGAAGAGGTCTTGGGCATTCCGAGTTACATGTGGCCGAGCATTGACCTACTGGAATATAGCCCAAGGACAACTCTAAAGGAAGGATATCATCTCTGCCTCTAAAACATCCCTGATGTATTGCTGGCTTTTGAAGGTTCCCTTAATTCGTTTTAAGAGAGATTGCGAATTGAACCCAGTAGCGCCCCAAAGCATGACGCTTGGCGTTGGGTCGATATGACGCTGCAAGGTGCCATTCACTACGATGGCTTTGAACACGTATGCGCCCGTCATGGTGCATCAAGTTGAATCATAATTAGTCGAAAAAACGATCTGTTGCCAATTAGTGCGTCAATGCTTGTTTTCGAGACCCCATTGCAGTCCGAGTCGTCTGTTGTTGAGGGTTAAAGGAATGCGCAGCAATGGGCTGTCAGGTGCCAGTCCTTTGTTAAGCAGACGACGTCGAACTGTGCTGGATAACAAAGCCTTAGCTCCTACAGTGCACCTATGCTGCGGTAACACTGTGGATGTCGTGTGCGATCGGTCACTATCATGAGATATGGGTATCTGTCATCCCGTGAAGTCGTCCGATTTTGCTATCCAGATCCCGGATTTCTATGCGTCCGAGCTTCATCTGTCCACATACGCCACGTTCGCACGATAGTGACCCATCGCATCCCATACTGGTGTTTCGTCCAGTACGAGTGGCGATTTTGCGGTACGAAAATCCATCTTCTCTCATCACAACAATCCTTTTTCGGGTAAAGTCCGTCAGGTGTTCATAATGCGACCTTCTTCGGAGAAGGGTCATCGTGAGACATGAGAAATACCCTTTCGACTCAAAATAGGCTCTTCACTTATCTTATCATATGGTTTAAGCCAGCTCTTTATGCCCAAGACCGAACTGTTCAGAAGCCGCTGCTCCGAAAATGCATGGGCATTTTTACTTACATTGTAATCATTTACATGTCCTGTTTTACGTATTTGACGTAAATTCTATTTTAACTTTCCTTTTGAGTTTCTTTTTCTATGTAAATTTGAGTTCGTTCTCTTAGACATTTTCAAACCTTAACGTTATGTCTTTTCCCTCAAACGAGAATGATGTTGGCAACACACTGACCACGGAACAAGTGACGTATGTGTGGCCGGATAAGAAAGATAGATAAAGAGGCAATGCAGCGGTTATTTAAGGGGATCGGCATGTTAAGCCGTCGGACCCCGTGCACTGCCCCCTCCCGGTAATAAATAAGGGCGTTTTCCTCCCCCTTTCTACCCAGCTTCTGTGTCCTTTTCCTATCTGGCACTTTAGCCCAAATCTCCCAGCTTCCTATTTCCAAGGGTTGTTTAAAACCTGGGGTCAGGCACTGCCTTCCTAAAATCCTCTACATATGATCTCATCTGATCTGTTTAAGGCGATTGATGTTATTGATGATAGACGTGCTGTTATACTATGATTGATGTTATTAATGATAGACGTGCTGTTATACTGCGATTAGATGTTAAATCAATGACACCGTATTGAGTACGCCAATAAACCGTATGTTAGTGTAGAGTACAAACCATGCAAGCAAAATAAACGTATTTGTAAGTATTAGAATTCACCTCTTTCTTATAATGAGTATGAGTACCTTCTAATATTACATTGAATTTAGCATACATTACGTAATTACAGACGTAAGGTCTAAGTTACAGCGGAAAAACAAATAACGTTATACATATCCTATAGGTTTTAAGCTAATGCCAGAAGTTCTTCATGATGTTGCAATTTTCACAAACAGTAGTGTAATTTAAACTAAAGTTTTTACATCTCGTTTCTGTACAGAAGAATACATCAAACAGTGCAACAGCATCTTGCTAACCGTCACAAAAATGTTGCTGCTGATTACAATTCTCTAATTAATTCATCTACCATTGAGACCGGACACCCCTTCAAAAGCAAATGAACTGATCCGTTGCGTAGTTAAGATGCTCGGTTCAGCTGCAAACTGTATAAAAACAAGCCTGCAGCTGACCGCGATCATATCGCACTGTGAGGTTGAGTGAAAACGTCGTGGAGGGAGAGAACTGACTTTGCGAAAGGAAATATTGTTGGGTGTTATAGTAGTGGGTTGTCCATAAGAGAACCCGAAAGGCGTTTAAACATTTTCAAGTCAACTGTTTTGCATGTACTGAATAAGTGGAAGACACATGGCGTGCCTGAAGTAGCAAAACGTACCTGCAAACCAAAGAAAATCAGTGATAGAGGACGTCGAAGCCTCAGAAGAATCGCTACAGCTAATCTATGGAGTACTGCACAAAACCTCAGTGTACAGGTGAGTAACAACGCTGGAATCTTGGTATGTACACGTACCATTCGCAGAGAACTTCATTCCATGGGTTACCGTGGTCGCGCGGCTGCTCATAAGCCTTTCATCTTCACTCGGAATGCTTCTCGTCGTTATGCATGGTGTAAAGAACATTTATCATTGACCGTAGATCAATGGAAACAGGTCTTATGGACTGATGAATCCAGATACATTCTCCATCAGTCTGACTGCCGTGTGTGGGTATGGAGGCAGCTAGGGGAACGCTATTTACCACAGTGTACTGTTCCTACGGTCAAGTTTAGAGCTGGCAGTGTACTCGTGTGGGGGTGTTTTTCGTGGTATGATTCTGGCCCATTTGTTATTTTGACAAGCCCGTTAACCAGCACGTCTACCTCGATTTTCTGGACAATTATGTCTTACCGATTCTGTGGCAATACTATGGAACCGAGCCTTGTTGGTACCAGCGGGATAATGAACCGAACTATAAAGCAGGGACTGTTACTGCGTGGTTTGACGATAATTCCGTATCGTGTGGTGAGTGGACAGCACAGAGCCTTGATCTTAATCCCATAGAGCACCATTGAATTAGAGCGCCATAAGAAGTTTGGAACCAATACCTACTACTAAGAAACAGTTAGCGGCAGCATTATGAACTGAATGGAAGCGCATACCTATCGCTGTGTTCCAAAACCTTGTCGAAAGCATGTCTCGAAGGGTCAGTGCCTGCATTAAGACCAAAGGTGGACCCACACCGTACTAATGCATGTCAATAAAGGCTCTGTTGTGTTTATCTTGTAGGTGTCCGGTGACCTTTGTCAGTATAGTGTATGTTAGGTAATGAATAGCTGATTCCGTTTACTAAGACATGTGATCAAGCATGTTGCAACCAAACAGGTTGCTATCACATTATATCCCACCAGTAAGGCAAAATGTACTATATGATCAAAATATCTCGAAATCCCTTTTGAGTAGTGGATTTGCCATGATGCGTCACATCCATTTCCCTAACATTTACAGAAAGACGCACTTGGCCTGGTAAATATGATATTAATAGATAATCATGAATATGTGATACAATGGTTTTACCGTGTCGCAGATTTGAACTTACGTTAAGGTTTGTAGCTCAGTTTACGTTTAACTTTAAATTCGACTTCAAGTTTAACACTTTGAAGCTTGCAGCTAAGGTTTAACTTTAACTTCGTGATTTAGCTTCACTGTAAAACCTTGATTACTTCAACTACGTAGCTCATTTTAGCTGAAAACCTTACTTGCACATAAGTGTCAATTTAAATAGCTGTCAGGATTCAAAGAAGTACAAGATTCAACTTACTATGTCTCATTCCTTTCTTTTAGCATCGAAGAACGTCACCAGGAGAAATGAATCACTTGCTCGAGACATCACACCAAATCAAACTTCAATAAAGAACTTCGTGCGATATATGCGTTACTGCTCAGTGGATAAAATAATTGTATCGACTGCAAGTTGCTCGTAAAAAGATCGTTTAACACCTGCATATTCGTAAATTGCGCTCTCTACATAAATAGAGCTCGCTCAAAATTGCACTCCTAAAGCGCCGGATTAACTTTGCTCCATAGCTCATTATACCCAGAATACTGCACGTGAATCGCCTAATTCATATTTCACAAAAATCCCTCGTAACATTGCACATTCCTTCACTGCACACTGAGCTCTTACCTCATTAATCTTTTACTGCATTGACTTGGCTTGCTGCCTGGATTTCGAATTACAAACTCATCGAGATGAATTCTATGGTGTTATGTTTTGAAGAACTGAAACGAGGAAACAAAATTTACGTACGATAAGAACTCAAAAGAAAGGTTAAATTAGACGTATGTATCTCAAAAAGTAAAATTATATCAGTCCTGTTGAGCTCAGCGATTTCCAACCGTCATATGAAGCCATCTAGCGTGCAGGTTAGTTTGCGAATTTTTTACCCTGTCAAAGTTCAGACTAGTCTGGATGGGGAGGATGTTAATTCCATCTTTTTCACCTGATTTTTGCCAACTGTGAAGTTTGGTGAACGAGGCACCATGCTCTTGAGCTATTTTTCATGGTTTGGGGTGGGCCTTCTAGTTTAAGTTCCCGGAAATCTCCACGTTGCGGCCTATTATTATACTTTCGAGGATTCCGTGTTCGCAACGTTATGCAGCGGTACAGTGAAGGCTTTTTCTTTACCAACAGAACAATGCTCATGTCCACAGAGCTAGGGCCATGCAGGAATTCTTTGATGAGATTGGTGTTGAAGAACTTAACTGGCCTGCACAGAGTCTTGATCTCAACTCCATGAAACACCTTCGGAATTAATTGGAACGCCGACTGCAAACCAGACCGAACCGACCTGCCTAATGCCTTTCTGGCAGAATCAGTGGCGATTCCCGCAGCAAGATAGAGAAATCTAGTGGAAAACCTTCCCAGCAGAGTCGGAGATATGGTTTCAGAAAAAGGTGAACTAACTCGATATTGATTCCCTTCCTATCACAGGGAGATTTTGGAAAGGCCAGTGTCCGAATACTTTTGATGAAATAGTATATGTTGGAATAATTTTATTTTTGTACCAGAGAATAAACATGTCAAAATGATTGATCATGATAAAGATATAATGACCAAGCATGACATATTTTTCGAGGCAAGCATGTACGGTAGGTCTCAGACTAACACTCTTTCGAATTGCACGCTCTTATAAAAAATATGAATGGATTCTTTTGACAGTTAATTAAACTTCCACAAAGGGCAAAGCGTGCCAGTATCCTGTGTTATCGCTGGAAATAGTTTAAATAAATAGTTATAAATAGTTAAATAAGAAACTAATACACTGTAAGTTGCGTATCAAGTTGCTCATCCCATATTGAATTTGGAGAGACAACGCTGCCAGCCTTCCTCATGAAAGAGAACATAGCACAACTGTCGTCAAAGCGGGTATTACCACTTCTTGCACTGGTGACGACACACTGATTAATTTGTGGACTACCCCTGTGCAAAAATTAGAAGCGATACCCGAAAGATAAGGGGCTGCAGCACAAACTCTGATTGTAACGAGTAGCTAGTTCGGATACACATTTCTTAGGTTGTGAATGATTGTTCTTTTCTCCTTTTTTTTTTTCATTCGGTGCTCTTCTTGTGTTTATTTAATGAGATACCTACTGCATGTGGACAAATGCTTTGTTATTAATTCAAACACTTGACGTGGATCAGGAACATCAAACAGAAATCATGGCTCTTTCCACGTTGATAAGTGAGTCTCGGAAAAATTCTCATCGGCCGCCATGGGAATCGAACCCAGGGTCTTCCAGTTACGCGCCGGACATGCTAGCACTGCACCACAGCGGTCTCAAATTCTCCAGACTCACTTGTGATTAATTGCCAAACTACATGGCAGGTTGCTTCATGGAGCCCCGCACTGTGGTGTAGTGGTAGCATGTCCAGTGCGTAACTGGAAGACCCTGGGTTTGATTTCCGGTGGCGACCAATGAGAATTTTTCCGAGACTCACTTATTAACGTGGAAAGAGAGATTATTTCTGTTTGGTGCTTTGTTATTACTTATGGAATTGCTTTAGTTTTTTTTCTATCTTCAAACTGAGTTTCAGTCAATGAGAATAAACAGTTGTTCTGCATCGAATCCTTCGTATTGTGATTGGATGTGCCAGAATGGTTAGGAGATTTGATGAACTTTCAATTTTCTACTAGAATTTATGATGCAGCAAAGACAATAATTGAAAAAAAAACACCCATCTCTTCGCTAAAAACATTGAAAAAACTCTGAAAATGCAGTCATCTGCTTTTCATTATCATTAGTATTTCGTGGCTGTTTTTGTGAGAAAAGCGAACAGACTTCACTTTTGGCCACAACATCTGCTGTTCTAGAAATGAACGATTGTACAAAAACTAGTGTGCACCGTTTATACATTGTCAGAGTCTCAAATGAAGAATCTCTTGGACATGTTAGTTCCGTAGATGATTTGATTCAGTTTGGAAAACATTGAATGAAATTCTGTTCAAGCTCAGCGTTTAAGAAAACCTTTAAGAAACCCAACGAAGCAGTAAAATATAACCAGTATTTTGTCAGCACCCAAATTGACCTAGTCTTCCGTCTAGGTAACCAAGAATTACGGTTTATAGCCCAATATGAAACAGAAGATTCAGATAATAAAAAAGTATCTACATTTCTAATTACGCACAGTTACAACAAGTTTTCCGTACTATTCCCTACGGAGAAAATGAAAAATGTCCTCCTTCCTGGGATGTTGTTATGGATAAATTTTCTGCAAAGGTACAGCGCTGTATATACATGTGAAATATAAGAATAAAGTAACGTTTTCTCTCTACAGATTATTTAAGTCGAAAATGAACATCATAGTTCTGATGTTAAAGATATGTGGATGTGTCCTATAATGTTCTAGCCACAGATTTTATGAGAACAAAAGAGTGGTGGTTTGTTATAATGCGCTTGTTGTTAATTACTGCATTGTGTTGTTATGCGTTACTTGAGGTATTTCCCACTTTAAGATTCTGGTAACCGCATTAAAGAAGGTAATGTCTGACCACTGATTGCCATTCAGTATGAGCTGATACAAAAACTATGTGTCGTTTTCCTGGCCTAGAATAAAAACGAAGCTACACGGTTTTTATCCATCTTAAATACATAGAAGCAAAAGGTCAGTCCTAGATTATCATACAAATACGTCCTTCCCTTCGCACTCTGGGATGTTACCACTCTCAAGGGCACACGTGCTCACATCGCGCGACGTTATTAATAAATTCTGTATCATTTTCTTTAAAATTGTTTTTACAAGTACCACAAATTCAGCTTTAAGGTTTACTGAAACCAATATACGTATAAATTTAAGCATTCTGTGATTTTCAGCTTATGCAGAAAGTTTTGGAACGAATTAATCACTCATATCATGGGTCTAAAGTGATGTTTTTTCTACCATCCGAAACCAAATCTGTCCCTTTGATGTTGCTTATGAAACTACACTGGAATCTTCTTTTTGAGGTCAAAATGATCCTACTGTTGAAGCCAAACCTTGATCTTACTATGGAGATCAAACTTAGATCCCGTTTGGTCTCTATTGAGACCAAACCTTTGATACTACTATTGAAATCCCACTTTTCCACACCATCCAACTACTGAGATAATTCTGTTTCTGGTTCGGGATTCAACGATCAGCGTGAGTATATCCGAGAATTATTAACCGTTGCCCTCTCTAATTTGGAGCCACTGCTTCCAGGTAGAGGAATCAGCTCCAAAACACACCATATATGCCTCATCCGGGATTCAGAACCAGGTTTATCTCGAGTATTGGTCATAAATCCTTCTTCAACAACCCGGGTGGCTGAGATCATCTGACATAGGGGTGGCTGTGATCATCTGAGATAGGGGTGGCTGAGATCGCACTTGGCAACCGGGGTGGCTGAGATCAAACTGATTCCACTGATGAGAACAAACCTTGGTCCTATGACTGGGCTGAACTTTGATCCCAGTAACATCAACTTCTGAAATCAATCCTTAATTCTACTACTGACGCAAAACGCTCATCCTACTATTGGGTTCTACCTTAATCCTACTACTAACGCAAAACGCTTATCGTACTGCGGGGTTCTACCTCAATCCTACTACTGACGCAAAACACTCATCCTGCTGATGGTTTCTACCTTAATACTACTACAGACGCAAAACGCTGATCCTACTGCTGGGTTCTACCTTAATCCTACTACTGACGCACAACGCTGATCCTACTGCTGGGTTCTACCTTAATCCTACTACTGACGCAAAACGCTGATCCTACTGCTGGGTTCTACCTTAATCCTACTACTGACGCAAAACGCTGATCCTCCTGCTGGGTTCTAAATTTAAGCCCATATACTGAGACTGCACACACAGTATTGGTTCCTCTGAAATCTATTAGTAACCTTGATTCCAAAGGTTTAAAAGACGGAGTTTCGAATCATGCAATGTTTCAGTTTTAATTTCCACGTTCCGAAGAGGCAAGATTAAGAATTTAAACGAAAATGTTTACGAATGCTCAGTTTACAGTTCTCAAGACTGCGATATAATAATTCTGATGAAATCTATTGAAAATATAATGTGCAAGAGTCGGGAGTCAAATTATCATCGTTTCTGCTTTCTTAAATTGACGAAAACTTCATTTGTCTGAGTGGAAGTTGTGACGTGCCTGCCCCGCAGGACGCACACGACATAACGGCAGATAGCAGCGAGAACGAACGCCTGCGTAGCTCAGTTGGTAGAGCAACTTGTTCCGGAATAAGTGGACTCGGGTTCGATCCCCAGCGTGGACAAAAATGACGGAGAAATTTATCTTTAACGGCCGGATGAACCGGCCGTTAAAGATCTCGCAATGGTGTGATGTTCTCTCCACACTGCGAGATAGGAAAAATAAGAGAATTAAAACTGACATAAAGTCAGATAGCAGCGAGAATGAACGTCTGCGTAGCTCAGTTGGCAGAGCGACTTGTTTCGGGATAAGTGGACTCGGGTTCGATCCCCGACGTGGACCAAAATGACGGAGAAATTTACTTCGTTATAAAGTCAAAACGTCTTTCACAGCAGATTTTTATTTGATGTACAACATAATTTTGAACATTAAAAACGTAAAAATCAAAGATGATTTTTTAACATTGCATTTCGTAAAAAAAGTTTTCGAAGATAGCTACACAAAAGTTGCTGTTACATCATTCCAAACATATAATTTCTTTAGTACATGTACATACCAATGATAAAAATAAAAGTTCTCAGGTTCCATAATTTTTAAGCCATTGATATTTGTCAAGAAATCGCACATGTCCATAATTTCTGCAGAGAAATAATTTCCAATGCTTAAAATCATGCAAGTGATAGTTCTAAAATCTCACTCAGCGTTCATGTGGCGACAATTTCTTCTGCTGATGATTTCTCTAAATATCGAAACCTCCCTCCGACATTTCGTTAGAGCTGTTTCGCTCTTTTTTTTTTTTTTTTTTTTTTTTTTTTAAATTTTTGTTCTTTTGTTTCGCTTTTTAATGATTACCATCAGGAACTCTTAAGGTTATAAATGAAGTCACCTGCCCCCGATTTGGGGACAGCAAGCTGAGTAGGACAAATACGGCTGGGACGACTAGGCAGAAACAAAGCCTCTGATTGCTTGGACACGGAGACGGCTGTTAGACGGAAGTTAATTTTCTGATCCTTGTTCTCCTCTAAAGCCAGTAAAAGTCACCTTGTGGAGGCTGCATTTAATTAAAACTGCTTTCTTGGTTCATTTTCAGCTGTGTTCTCTCTCGGCGGTGTACAAACATCAGCTATTCTCTCTGTCGGTATTGTGTATGTGAATCTGTGGCCTTTGCGATTTGCTCCTGGTTACCGGAAAAGTCGCTTTCACGCCCTCCACAAGCTTTTTTTACAACCCAACGGAAACCAGCACCTTATACATCTATGTTCCAATTATATTAATGGAATATTCTGTAAGCCATGGATGTCTCCGAGTTCAATCTCCAGATACTTCTGTTCGTCCCCAACACTAAAATTTTATTTTTTGTAATTTGACGTCAAAACGATGTTTGATGTGACGCAAATTGTTGCGTTTATTAATCATCTTCCTATTGTATCATACTTCATGGTGCTTATTAAATATAAATTAAGGTGAGAAGATACATAAAGTTCTTCTATGTTGATGTTTTTAACGAATATTTCTTCAAACTAAACAATTTCTTCTTTGCCTAACCATTTAAGTGATTTAAACCTTTGAGACATATTGGTGTGGGCAATCCTTGTCATTATTATGTCTATCATGTTTATTGCCAGAGAACGATTCTTCCCTTACACAAAATTCTTAAGCACATTTTTTGAAACGTTTCGGTCACACAATTATCTGATCAACATCGTTGAGCAGCATGTGACTTTTCTTGAAAAATCATACAGAGCTGCCGTCTGCGGATATTCACTCGCTACTGCATTTTAATACTACTAAAGTTACAAAAACGTATATGACGTACTTTCATCACTGGAATTTGTGACCTACATCCGACCGTGGATGTGAGGAAAGGTCGTGAGAAGTTTCTTAGATAATCTCAAGGTTCTCAGATATCTGCGTTCAGTTGCTTAGGGGTTCCTTATCCTCGGTAGTGAGATTTTCACCATTTTCACCTTTAAACGCATCGCTACATCATTAAGCATTGCGTCATTACCAGTTTGGCGCAGGTCACAGGACCAGAACTTTCCTGTGTGGTTAACGCTGAAGACAGAGTAAACCGCTCGTTTCTTTCCTTTGCGTCTTTAACAAATACTTAATAATCAGAAAATGATTTCTTCCTAAAAAAATGTTTTGTAAAAAAGGGATGATAGTTGTGATTTTATGCTGTAAAAATTCCAGTGCGTTATGATTTATAGTATGCCATATATTCGTTTTTTAAATGGATCGCATCGCGAAATAAATAATTTTGTGAAATTTTGAAATTTAATTTCTCATAAACTAAATCGAAATTCAAAACAAGAAAGATGACACCGAATTTTCGGGTATAATAAGCACATCTTTTGAATGGAACCGGTATCGAAAACAACAGATCTGACGAAAGAAAGAAGATTTTCAATCGGGTTTTTAATCCCTCAGATATTGCTGTAAACGGAATCGTGAGCTTACGAACTCTTAGAAACAGAGATATCGACTAAAATAAGATGTGATTTTACGTCCCCTGGTGGGAAAACCATGCATTATTTTAGGAAGAAAGTATTCTCAAAAGGTTTATCCGTATAAGCGGTATCGGTCGAAGAAAAATAAAAATTTAGTCGAGTTTTCAGGATCCCAGATTTTGCCACAAATGCATCAGAAGCAGAAATTAACACTTATGACCCCTGGTGGCCAAACCTTTCTTTACCAAACATTAGAATGTATGTGAAAAATATTTTCCATCAGGTCTTGTATGCGATACAGGAAGAATTTTTCAAATCGGAGTTTTAGGAGCAGAACTAACGCAGAAAACGCAATTTACCTTTGTGCCCCTCAGCGGAAAGTCTATGATTTACTTGTAAGTTTTGAATTTATAGGAAAAGCATTTCGCATCGGAAACACTATCCAACAAAGAAGAAATTTTTCAAATCGGACTTTTAGAAGTAGAGATATTGACAAAAACCAGATATATATTTACGCCCCCTGGCGTAGAAACCATGCATTATTTCAAGAAGAAATTTTTCCGAAAAGTTTAGTCGACATGAGTAGTATCGGGCAACGTTTTTTTTTCAATCGAGATTTTAGAAGCTCTTATTTTGCTGCAAATACATCAGAAGCGGAAATTAAGACTCACGCCACCTGGTGGCCAAACCATTTTTTACAAAAATTAGAAATTATCTGTAAAGGATTTCCCATCAAGAGCTGTATCCGGTGCAGAAAGAATTTTTCAAATCAGAGATTTAGAAGCAGAGATATAGGAGGGAACGCAATTTAATTCTACGCCCCCTAGCGGAAAGTCTATGAAGTACTTGAAAATTTTGAAATTATATGAAAAACATATCACACGGAAAACACTATCCAACAAAGAAGGAACTTTTCAAATCGAACTCCTAGAAGTAGAGATATTGACAAAAATAAGATATACATCTACCCCCTGGCGGAGAAACTGTGGAATATTTTAGGAAGAAAATATTTAGAAAAGGTTTATCGATGTGAGTGGCATCAGTCCACGAAAGAACTTTTTCAATCGATATTTTAGAACCTCAGTTTTTGTGGCAAATACATCAAGAAGCAAAAATTAACCCTTACGCCCCCTGGTGGCCAAAGCATTCTTTACCAAAAATTTAAAATTATATGCAAAAGATTTTCCATCAGGAGGTGTATCCGCTGAAGAAAAGGTTTTTCAAATGAGAGTTTTAGAAAAGCAGTTATCGGGGGAAATGTAATTTATTTGTACGCCCCCTAGCGGAAAATCTATGCGTAATTTGAAAAAGTAACTATATCTAAAATACTGTTCGATAAAAATGGAATCGAAAGATAAAAGAATTTTTTCATTCGGATGTTTAGAAGCAAATTTGTGGAATGAAAGGTGTTTTGAATTCGAGATCATCTGCATTTACGCCTCCTAGAGGCGAAATTGTACATCGTAAAAAAAAACGAAATAAAAGATCATCATTTTCATATTTCAAGCTTTCCAATGCAAAAAGCATTTTTCAAATCGGACTAATAGTTGCAGAGATATCGTCGGTAGAGACGGACGGACAAACCGATAACATAAGCACGATTTTTTTACAAAAGACGTGCTAAAAAGGGCGACGAGACGCAAACATTCGGGCATGGCTCTACATGCCTACAAAGTTCGTGGCTCTGGTGCTATTAGTGTGTCCGGAACGCGAACTGCTGATAGCACTTTTTTGCTTACCTTAAATTTGAAATACAATAGCTCTTGAAGTAACGACAGAATCGAAAAACAGTTTATTTCAGCATGTTCTCCAAACAATTCTATATCAACGATGTAAATTTCATATATTTGTGTTTAATACTTTTTGTGCTGCGAGCTAGAAAAGCGCAAGGGTCGCAAAATTTCTAAAACAGCGGCAGTTACTTTTTTTTAGAATAGAGAGATACCTCATATTAGTATCGCTTCTGTCCAGGAAGAATTATTGTAATGCAGCTTAAACGATGCATAAAGTGTTGCATAGTACCAGTTCGAATGTTTAGACAAAAGAGATTTCGAAACAGCGAACACATGCCGAGCACCGTGAGGACTGAATTTTTGTTTATCACGGTATTTCTGATGCTGTTCTCTCAACGAAATTTTGAAAATAAAGTTCCAGCACGTGGATACCTTTGACTAGTTAATTTACCAAATTTATAGGAGAAGGATATTAAGCTTTCACATGCGCGCATCCGCTATCATGTTGGAAAAACGGAGTGAGGGGGTGAATATATTTATACCGTCAGTCAGGGTGATAGTGGCAGATAAATTGATTTTCTTGTGAAACAACTACGTATTCCCTATGAAGTCAATTAAAAGGGGGCTCGCCGTTACTCTGTCACTTTGTCACTTCCAACCCTCCGCACAAAATGCTTGTTTCCTGCCTGAGTGCTGCTACCCTACACAAGATTTGCGCTGTAGACTCCCGCCTATGCGTTCCCAGTCTGGGGAGCAAATCTGCGGACTCCCTTCCGTTCGAATAACGATTCCGATCCCTTGAGCGGAAATTGCGACTCGTTGTGTCTGGGGTTCGACAGAAGCGATTCCCTCCCATCTCGAAGCCTTTCCCTCATCCCATACTGGAGCGAGATGGAATCATAAAGAGCGTCATGCGCTCCACGAAAATGATAAAGGGTCGGTTCCGGGTCTTATGAACTCGGAAGGGCGTGGAGAATGCGAGCAACCAATCATCAACAGTTCAGAATTTAGTTTCATATAGCTTGAGAGGATGTGGAAATGCAATTAGAAGTTGACTGTTCCCTAAAGCAAGGGTTGCAGTCGTGATAATGAATGAATTCCGTTTTCAACGCCCTGATTTTATTATACATCTGCACCGCATGTCTTATCTGCAACACTTAACGTGATCCTAACGTGATTTAGGTGTCAGAAGGAAAGTTGTAAAACATGAGTTACGTTACATTGAATTTGTAATGACAAGACGGAAATTTTTAATCCTCCTGGCTTCTCTGTCAGTTTGTGCTATATATAGTACTAAATTAAATTTCCTATATTAGAGTCCTTAAGTTTCATGTGGCTCCAATGGAAGAACCGGAAATAACGAAGTTCATTCCCTTTACCCAAAACCTTTGTGAGAGTCTCAGAATTGCGATTCTCACGGCAAGCAATTCGAGCAAGTTAAATCCTCATTGCAGCATATAAAAGTATGCTTTCTCAAAAAGCATCTTTTAATCATATTCTGTTGTTAACATTCCTGCAATTTTTACCCCACGGCATTTCATACTCGGTGTCTTAATCAGTCCCCCGTAGATAATTCAAATTCGATAAAAATTTTATTCTTTACACTGTGGAAGAAGCAAAAGACTATGACTGGTATACTCACAAAACGAAATATTTACAGCATAATGTAATTGTACTAAATTACAAAAAAAAGTCTGATTCAAAATTAAATTTCTTAAAATTTGAATACGCATCTTGAATTTAATGAAGTGTGTGATAACATAACGTTTGAATCGAAAACAGCATGTCAAGAAAGTGTACAAAACTGAAAAAGAAATGCAAAGCACAATAATCAGTATTGTTTTCCTACGGTGAAATACGGCAATACACAATGGACGATTATTTTAGTGGAGGTTTAACGTCCACCGTGAGAAACTCGATGGGTTATAAACATTCGCCCGTCCCTTATTTAGGGTCACTGCTTCCAGGTAAGGAAGAAAGCCAGTAGCGCAAGACAAGCACAACATCCATGCCTCACGGGATTTGAAACTAGACCCATCTCGGACGAATAGTCAGAAGCCAGCGCTTAGACCACTGCCCCACGGGGGTGCACGATGACTCATGAAACACAAATCGGAATCGAAGAAAAAATTACAAGTTTCGATGCAGTGGGAATTATTGTTTAGGCAAACACGAAAGTTAACATAAGAAAAAGCCACACCATGAAGTAATGAATAACATGAAACGAAACATATGTAGACAAGCGGGTGCGATAGAAGAAATTTGATTTCTGAGGGAGTACATGAATGCTTTGAGCGAGGAGACAGTATTATATCGCCCGAGTCAGTACGTCGTATGATTGTAATGCTGGACGGTCATACGACGTACTTTCAGCAGCACCGTGTGGCATCGATTGGAAAACCTAGGCCAGCAATTCATCCGCATTGTGAGGGGGCATGCAAAGGAGTTAAGTCTTCTACCAACGACGTTCCACATGTTCTTTATTTAGGAGAGGTCGGGGGATCTCGATAGCCAGCGCAACACCAAAACAAGTAGTAGGCCCTGTTTGATTATGCTAGCAGTGTGCGGGAGGGCGTCATCTTGAAACTGACAACGCCCCAAACCATGACATCAGATTGCGGATCAGCATGACACTCAGTAGTAAGATCAGCCCTGGTACCTTTTTCGCCCCAAACCATGACATCAGATTGAGGATCAGCATGACGCTCAGTAGTTAGATTAGCTCTACGACTTTTCCCACCCCAAATCATGACATCAGATTGAGGATCAGCATGACGCTCAGTAGTAAGGTCAGCCCTGCTACCATTTCCGCCCCAAACCATGACGTCAGATTGAGGATCAGCATGACGCTCAGTAGTAAGATCAGCCCTACGACTTTTTCCGCCCCAAACCATGACATCAGATTGAGGATCAGCATGACGCTCAGTAGTAAGGTCAGCCCTGCGACCTTTTCCGCCCCAAACCATGACATCAGATTGCGGATCAGCATGACGCTCAGTAGTTAGATTAGCTCTACGACTTTTCCCACCCCAAATCATGACATCAGATTGAGGATCAGCATGACGCTCAGTAGTAAGGTCAGCCCTGCTACCATTTCCGCCCCAAACCATGACGTCAGATTGAGGATCAGCATGACGCTCAGTAGTAAGATCAGCCCTACGACTTTTTCCGCCCCAAACCATGACATCAGATTGAGGATCAGCATGACGCTCAGTAGTAAGGTCAGCCCTGCGACCTTTTCCGCCCCAAACCATGACATCAGATTGCGGATCAGCATGACGCTCAGTAGTAAGATCAGCCCTGCGACATTTTCCGCCCCAAACCATGGCATCAGATTGAGGATCAGCATAACGCTTAGTAGTTAGATCAGCCAGGCGACCACGTCGTCTCCTGACTATCAATTAGCGATTATCCGCAATATGGCAGATTAAGATTAGTCGTTGGATGCGGCATGACTCCATTCCTCCCTCTCCGCATGCCTGATACGGCACCACAGCAAACTGTTGCAACGATGTACTGCAGTGATTGGCAGTCATCTCAGTGGCTAGCGTGAGCGAAAATCGGCAATTCACATTCCGTGTCGATACGGGAATGTCCGTAGGTGCCTGCATAAAGTAAGGGATATATAAAGTGGACACAGACATCGAAGCATTTGGAAACTCCTCCCATAGAACGTGGTTCCCCCATCTCCCTGCAACAGAAGCAAACTGTGCCATGATCCCGTCCCGTCGGCAATGGTTGCTACGGCAACCCACTGCTCGGGGATGGATGAGGATCAGCTGTTATGCGTCATCATCCTGTAGTTCCCTCCACGACCGTTGTCCTCAATTTCTTTTCAAGCCAAGTGAGGCATCGGAAACATGACAATAACGTAATATAGGTATGGAAGCCAAAAACGCAGATATCAGAACAGATGACAATGTAATACAAATCAGAATTGAAAGTAAAACCGAGTCACATCTTATATTGTGAAGAAAAGGCTGACAAAATTTGGGTGAATGAAATTTACAACAAAAACACGTAGAAATGGAAGTTATGGAATTTGCAAAGGAAAAGTTAACGATCCGTAAGGAATAAACAGGAATAATGCCACTTATTAGAAGGCTATAGGAAACTGAAAGATGCAAACGAAAAAAAACCCCGGAAAATGATAGGTATATGTCGTAATGTCGTCTTCTACTCTGCTGGGAGGTCAAAGCTCAAATGGACAAAATCACGTGGTTCATGGTGATTCCTGGGAATCCAGCTGTCAATTAACGGTAATTATCTGGTTCACCGATGGTACACTGCTGTCGACTTCATGACATCATCAGTTTCAGTTTACTGCAGCTAGGGTCTTCTCTGTGTATCCTTACTTTATGGCTGCTTGTACTCCTCGAAGAATGTCGTGGATTATGGGGTGGCCACGGTTTGCGGCCGAGCACGACGATGTACACCTACTTTCACCAGTTCCACTAAGGCGACGCGCATTATCTTCCTCCAACCACTCTAGCTACATTCGGCTGACAGTTGCTGCATCCCAATGTGTTTCCGTCGCGTTGCGACGCAGGGACCGATCAACAGTAGGTAGCCCTGAGATTAAGTCTCTGGTGCAGATGCCTGTTTAATGGAGGAATTCCCGATGGCATCTCCCAGGAATTCTTATTCCTTACATGTGCTTTCATTACCGAGATCACTCTGATGCTTTGGTCCACACGCCCAGGTGAGGACGACCAAGCAGAGAAGTTTTACATTTTACCTCCCACACCTTCTCACATGATTGGTTCGCAACTGCAATCATTTACATAACTCAAATGTTGGCATGTACTGACCAATTTTTTTCTGGTGTGGCATTTTTTATGGCGAGTAGTGTACTCTATTTCAGAATGACTGATAAGAAGATTGAATACTGAAATATTAGAAAAGAAAGTTTTCTATAACACTCACGCTCATTTAAGATTTGCCAGATACTCTGCACCTTAACCTAAAAATATAATTTTCCAGTTACTCGGCACAACACATTTCTGTGTTTCTAACAATATCAGTTTCTAGAACCCAGATCAGACCCATACTTTTATTGTACACCATTTTTGCCATTCGTTACGTTCCTGGTCGTTAGAGTAATTTGTCATGATTCCCTTTTTTTGAGCGACGATTCGAAAAATTCCGTTCAGATAAATGTAGTATTTCATGGTTTTTTCTGTACATTTTATTCTGCTTTTTTGTAGTGTTTAATTTTCCCATTGGTGCATTACTCGGTTGTTTTGTTAGGATAACCTCCATCGGAAGGACTCCTCGCAGAGGATATATCTGCGAGGAATACTTCCCATGGAGGTTATCTCTGATATAAGTATATATTTGGACGCTCCATGGCGATGAAATTTCAGTTTCCCGAGAAATGACCAGTAAGTGGTACAAGCAAATTCAGAATTTATATTCTGTTTGCTTTGTATATTTTATCGATTTCCCATGTATTATGAGGAATAATTCCTTAAATGCTGTTCCTACCTGAAACAACAGCTTCAGGTAGGTACAGCATTTAAGGAATTTTGCAGTAGGCAAATTCCTCGCAAATCATTCAAGTTCATCGTGATTTATCAAATTTCACGAAGTATCACGTCCCTGTTCTCAGAGTAACATCCACAAATTCTTTCAAATTTATGAAAAACTAAATACAGACATTTAACGTGGACCAGGAATATCAAACAAAGATCTTCGCTCCTTCCACGTTTATAAGTGAGTTACGGAAAAATTCTCATTAGCCGCCACCAGGAGTCGAACCCAGGGTCTTCCATTTACGCGCCGGATATGCTTCCGTTACACCACAGCGGCCTCGAATTCCTCCAGACTCATACACACTAACTGCCAAGCCAAGTTGGCAGGTTGCTTCTTGGAGCCCCGCACAATGCTGGGGATTCACCAAAGATGGTAAGCCGCAACTGAAGAAATAATTAGAAGGCGAATAAATAATAAATACAGACATTTAACGTGGACCAGGAATATCAAACAACTGTTGCAATATTTCTGTTTTTCCATAAGCTATGCCAAGTTTAGATAGTGTTCAATGCATTGTCTTTAGGGAAACTATGTATTATTTACAATGTTACACAACATACGTATTTCTTTCTGTAGCCATAATATGAAAGTGGTCTCAATAAAAATGTTACTCTTTATCAGTTCTCACATTTTTATTTCTCACAACTCCAATTTCAAGAAGTTCACTGGAAAAGGATTTTGCAATCTGTTCCAGCAAACTAAGATAAAAAGGTTGCACTTTCTATTTTCGAGAGGAGGAATTTTTTGCTTAATGGCACCGATGTGGACTTCATTTTGCAAACGAATCTACATTTCAACTAAGCAAAACGGCAAATTTCCTTATGCATTGCACAGAATTAAAGAAAATTGCAGTGCTTTTTAGTATGAAAAGGATGCTTGAAAATGCACACGATGCTTTCTTTTTGTGGATACCACGTAGCGGCTTCTTAGACCCCGTGTTCTTCTGGGATAATATGGAACATTCTCAGTTTATTCTTTTCGTTGGAAGATATACTCATTACGCCCTCATCTTAGCTGCCATCATCCTCTTGTTGACCGTAGATTCATATCTCTCACTATTTGCCGCTTCCTAAGAAATTCTGGTCTACGAGAATTTTACAACGAGTAACGTGTTGCCATCTTCCAAACCATTAAATCTCAGAAATGTTGAACGCCAAAGGGCGAAACAAACACGGAATGTTTTCTTACAACATAGCGGAAATGAGAGTGGCAGGGACGGCATTTAATGTTTCGTGTACATTAACTATGGAAAATATTTCCACTTATCTCTGTTGACCCGCCAAAATTACTCCCTGGGGTCTCGCTGTGATGTTTCTCGCTGTACCGTCTTCCGCTACTTAGTAGGAGAATCATAAACGACGACAAATGTTCTTTCAGAATAGACGATGTATTTCTAATCTACGGAAAAGCATTATCAACAGAGCTGCACTCGGAAATTTATTATTTATACTCTCTGAGCCTGTTTCTTTCCAAAAAGCTCGGTAACACAGTCACATAAAATTTTAAATGGTATATGCCCAATTCTCAGTACCTTGAATTTGTTCTAATATTTAAAATTTTGGTAATAAAATATTTAAGGCTTTGATTACATTTAAATGAACTCAAACTTTTTAAATCTTTAACCGGTGTGACCGGAATGTTTCTATGCACTGATATCGAAGGGTAAAATGTGACGAAAAAATGTGCTAGTTAGGATTAATGTGTCTTGAATGAAGTTTGTGTTTCACACAAGCGCTATCGGAATGAGAACCCATTCTAATGCAACCAGGTGAGGAATTCCAAAGTTTCGATACAGCAGGAATGAATGATCTGTCAAGTACATTAAAGCAGAACCTCAGATTACCACAAATTGAATGAAGAAAAGTGAAGGAGATGGGAAGAAAGCTCTTGAGAGCAAGGTACACAATAGTTACAAACTTTTTAACTCTTTAACCTGTGTGACCCGAATGATGTTTTATGGAAATTCAATACTCAAACTTAAAAGGCAAGGGAAATAATTGCTAGTAAAGGATAATAAGTTTATTTTCTGAATAAGCACTTGATTTTTAGGAATACACCTTTTTCACCTTTCCAACAAATGAAAAAAAAGCAGAATAGAAAAGCAGACAAAAAAGTATCCACGATGCATCGTTGACCAAAACGATACGTTTGCGCGCGCTCATTCCTAAAAAGCTCCAGACATTTTTCCACTGGAATATTTTGGAATTATGACTACTAATTAAGCTCTTGTTCGGACTTTCTAGAATGCTAAACAATACAATTAAATCTTCTCACTCTCTAAAAAGCTAGGGTTGGAAGTTCGTTTTGTTAAGAATTTGTTATAGGATGACCGTACTTCGTAGTTTTAAAAAGGTCAAGATTTTTAAGCAGTTTGCTGCAGAAAATGTTTAGCCAGTAGGATATCTATTACGTGTTTACTCCGATATATTTGAGTCTCCTTCTACAAGAGGTCAAATAACTTCTCAATGGAATTAAAGAAATATGCATGTTACAAATATTCGTAGAATGGAAGAATCAACTAAATAAAAGGAACGATACTTTCCCCACATCTGATTGCTCTGCCTGTCAAGATATGTAAATACACACATGGTATTTTTTGCATTGTGTTTTCAAAATAGGGTCCCTCCGATCAGATTAGCACAAGAAGAAAGTCTGTCTTATATCTATAGCTGTCTTTAGCTTCTAACACAAGGCGGCTTTACATAGTTAGAAACAACTATATAAAAACAAGATGGCCATCATGTGCTGGTGAAATACTCAGTGCACTGTAAAACTTTGTAAATTCCGATAGTGTTGGTCGTTTTACATTACGAAGCAATTTCAATAGGTCTTTGAACGGATCACGATTTTTCCAACGTTCTGGCGTCTTTCCTGAAGTAAATACAAGTGATATTAGAACACATTTGGTTTCAGCGTACTTAAATTCTCGAAGATAATACAAGAAGAATCAAGTGTGAAGCCATGAGTATATATGTCTTTGTCATATTATTCATGATTTAACGTGTACAAAATGATCAATCTGATACAGGTGATTTATTTGTGCACATTTTAGTAGAAGAATATCAATTTTTTTTTGCGTTCATAAACTAACACAAGAAAACCCAAAATGATGAAATAGCACTTTTCTTTTAAACCACTAATTTGTGAGAACATCTATTGCAAAAAGCACCGTTCTTATAGTATCACAATCAGAGTTCGAAACAGGTCAAACATTTCGGACCTGGACGTCTCATAACTGGACCCGACCAGATCCAGACCCGTAACTGACCCGGACAAATCTGCTTTGAACAGTAAATTCGAAACTCAATTTATATATATGTACATATAAACATAATATATGTATTCATCCCAATAACTGTTTGATATTTAATAACTGAAATCTTTTTTAATAATAAAATTCGGTTACTTGCTAAATTTTAGTGCCATTTCTTAAGGTCAGGTGATGCGCAACATCACAGCATCTCCTTGACAAATGTCAACCCCACCTTCTCGTGGTGCATCCTGTTCCCACTAAAGGGGCTCTGACGACCGCCAATAGCGGTATAACTATACCATCGGGATTAAAGGAAATGCTATCCCACACTCACCAACCCGTAAGTTGAATATTGATGGATTTTCTGTGACTGACATTGAGGTAATTCACAGGCTGTGTGGAAGAGAGTCCCGGAAAGTGTCGCCAATTATTGTTCAGTTTAAAGGTAGAGAAATGAGGAACGAATTCCTTGCGAGGGGTAGGACTGGTCTGAGAGTGATGGATGTTGTCAAAAATTGTACGGACGGCAACAGGGTGTATATTAATGAAAATTTAACTGTTCATAATAGACAGTTCTTTTGGCAGGCACGTGACTTTTCGAAAACCAACAATGTTAAATTCTGTTGGTCCAGAAACGGAAAAATCTTCTGCCGGTTTGCAGAGGGTTCGAACCCAGTTCATATAAATAGTAAGCTGGATTTTAATTTGGAGCGGTTTTAGCGCTATAAATTGGTATCAATATTTCTGTTGTTGACTGTATTTCGTTTGATTGTATATTTTGTATTTGATGGTGAATTGCGTACCGGACTATGTAACACATGCAGAATTGCAAGGTTTGATTTCATCGAACACTTACAGTTTAAAATTTTTGCACTTGAATGCCCGAAGTCTATATAGTGAGTTAGATGCTTTGGTTTGCTTGCTGCATGATATAAATTACCAATTAGATTTTATATGTGTCCTGGAGACCTGGTATGATGCTGATGCTGGTTCTGTACGTAATATACCTGGTTACCAGGTTTTCACGGCTTCCCGTTCTGGGTCCGGGGGGGGGGTTGCGATATATGTTAAGCGTTCGATTACCGCATTAATACTTGATAAATACACTGTCATAACTGAAGATTATGAAATACTTTCAATTGTGTTACAACAATCAATAATAAGTGTAATGTACCGTACTCCACACGGTGATATTGGATCTTTTTTGAACTTTTATTCTGGTTTGTTGGATGACCTAAATTTTGCTGGTAGGACATTGTATTCTTTTGGTGACTTTAATGTGGATATGAATTCCTCCGGAACGGGTGCTGCCTTATTTAGAGATATAATTATTTCTTCTAGAATGCTGAATGTAATAACTATTCCCACTAGAGTTACAGATTCAACTTCTTCTTCATTAGATTTGTGTATAACAAATAACTATAGTACATGCTCTGGGGTTCTCTCATTTCATATCAGTGATCATCTACCGATTTTTCTTTTGGCGGACTGTTCAGTAGTACACAGATCTAATTCATGTTCTACGTTAATAAGAAATTATGGTAATGATAATTTACTACTGTTTCGTGGGGCTTTATCACTAATTGATTGGGCTTCTGTACTTCAGTTGGATGATCCAGTTGAGTCATATTATGAATTATGGAGAATTTTTGGAATTCTTACGATGTTGCGTTTCCATTTCGTATGTTACGTCGTACGTCGCGTTGCAGGAAGCCTTGGTTTAACCACAAATGTCAACCCCGCCTTCTCGTGGTGCATCCTGTTCCCACTAAAGGGGCTCTGACGACCGCCAATAGCGGTATAACTATACCATCGGGATTAGAGGAAATTCTATCCCACACTCACCAACCCGCTTGGCCAGCGTGGTGAGTTATGGCCAAACCCCTCCAAAATGATTCCACAACTTAAATCTTGGCCCTCAGTCTCCGGCAGCTGGAATGTACCTGGCCAAGGCAGCGGCCAGTGCGACATGAAGGCAGAGGGTGCTAAGAATCCCCGGAGGACCGGACTAGGCTGCCATCTGATGCTGACCTTGGCTACGTACAATGGACGCTCCCTATCTTCTGATTCAAGGCTTCTTGAATTGGAAGAGGAACTACAAAGGATCAAGTGGGACATCGTGGGGCTAAGTGAGGTAAGGAGAAAAGGAGAAGATCTCATTTAACTGAAAAGTGGACATCTCTTCTACTATCGTGGGACAGATACTGGCAGAACTAGTGGTGTTGGATTTATAATAAACAAGAAACTGAAGGATAAAGTTGTAGAAGTTGAAAGTTCCTCTGACAGAGCTGCACGACTTGTTATCCAACTCTCGAAAAAGATACCAGGCTCAGATTATTCAAACTTATGCACCCACCACAAGTCATCCTGAAGAAGAAATTGAAGAATTTTATGAGGAAATTTGTCATCTAAATAATAAAGGTAAGCAGCACTTGAAAATAATTATGGGAGATTTCAATGCAAAAATAGGGCAACGGCAACATAATGAAACTTCAGTAGGTAAATTCGGTCACGGCAACAGAAACCAGCGTGGAAATACTCTCGTTGAGTTTGCAGAGGCAGAAGGGTTTTTCATCTTGAACTCCTTCTTCAAGAAAAGCCACACAGGAAATGGACATGGAGACATCCAAATGGGACAACAAGTGAAATTGATTTTATTATGTGTAACAAAAAATTCGTCATAGAAGACTGCAGTGTGCTAAACAAGTTCAACACAGGTAGTGACCATAGATTGGTGAGATGTAAGATGCACCTCAACACAAAACTTGAACGTGGCAAGCTCATAAGACAAACAAAATCTATTGACATAACCAACCTTAAAAAACACCATAATACCTTCAAGTTGGAACTGAAGAACAGGTTCTCTGCTTTAGAAGGCCTAACATCGGAAGAAGTGGACATCTCTGAAGTTAACAGAAAAGTAACCAAAGCTCTTATGGAAACAGCAACAAAATTAGCTGGGTCTAAGAACAAGTTGCATGTAAATAAATTATCAGGAAAAACGAAAATGTTGATGCAAAAAAGAAGAGAGATGAGGACAACTAAAGAAGATGTGACTTCCAAAGTGGAATATATAGAGCTATGCAAGACAGTACGAAAAAGTATCACTGAAGACATAAGAAAATTCAACTGTGAACTAGTGAGGAAAGCAATTGAAAACAACCAAAGCCTAAAGATAGCAAAGGGACATCTCAGTAAGGGAAGAAAACAGATTATGGCACTGAGAAAAGAAGATGGCTCTGTAACAAGAAATAGAGGCGAAATTTTGACAAGAGTGAAAGATTTCTACTCCAAATTATATGAAAGGGATGATACATGCACTCCAGACATCATGAAAGATACCAGTACCAGAGTTCCTCCAGTCCTTCCAGCAGAAGTTGCACATGCAATCAAGAACATGAAGCGGGGAAAAGCTCCAGGAGAAGATGGAATTACTGTAGACATCATACAAGAAGCAAGTGGAGAAATCGAAACAGTACTCGCCCAAATTTTCACTCGATGCCTTAATGAAGGAAAGATTCCTGAGGATTGGAACACCGCTACAATGATCCTGCTACATAAGAAAGGTGACATTGAGGATCTCGGAAACTACAGACCTATCAGCCTCCTATCAGTAGTTTATAAAATCTTCACTAAAGTTCTTTCACACCGCTTGAAGGTAACACTGGACATGGCTCAACCGAGAGAACAAGCTGGATTCAGGAGTGGCTACAGCACAATAGATCATATCCACGTACTGAGAGAACTAATTGAAAGAGCGAGGGAATATGAACTTCCATTGTGCATGGCTTTTATCGATTATGAAAAAGCCTTTGATTCGGTGAAACCATCAGCAGTTACAATGGCTCTGAAAACCTGCGGTATTGAAGATGCATACATTAATATCATTAATAACATCTATGAAAATGCAAGTGCAAAGATTAGGCTGTTTGAAAATACAACACACGTAAAAATTGGAAAGGGAGTGAGACAAGGTGACACCATATCTCCGAAGCTCTTTAATGCCACATTGGAGGGTGTTTTTCAGTCGCTGAGCTGGGAAAACAAGGGGATAAAGATTAATGGAGATTATCTAACCCACCTTCGTTTTGCTGATGACGTAGTCATTTTTGCAACTACCCCATCAGAGCTGCAGAGTATGATCCAGGAACTTGCTGACAAGAGTAAAGAAGTGGGATTAAAAATGAACTTTCAGAAGACAAAAGTGATGTTCAATGCTTTTACAAGAAATGAAGATTTATCGATTGATGGAGAAAAGCTGGAGATAACAGACACGTGCGTTTATCTTGGACAGCAGATATCTAGTGAGGGTCACATTGATGAAGAAATTAATCGGCGTACAAAACTTGCCTGGAGAGCTTTTGGAAGAAACAGCATAATTTTCAAGAGCAATATGCCATTATGTCTTAAAAGAAAAGTGTTTGATCAATGCATCCTTCCAGTGCTTACGTATGGTGCAGAGACGTGGACCTTAACTAAAAGAGACATACAAAGGCTACAGACAACTCAAAGCAGCATGGAGAGGTGCATACTTGGTGTAACCAGGAGAGATAAGAAGAGGAACTCGTGGATCCGAAAATGACAAGAGTGGAAGACATCATGATCAGAGTTAAATCCCTGAAATGGCAATGGGCTGGACATACTGCCAGAAGGACAGATCATCGATGGACAGCCGAAATTTTAGATTGGATTCCAAGGGACAGGAAAAGACCCAGAAGAAGACCACATGGGAGATGGGTGGATGAAATTCGAAAGTATGCAGGGGTGACATGGAGGAGACTGGCACAAGACAGACTGTTGTGGAGGAAACTTGGGGAGACCTTCGTCCAGCAGTGGATTGATAATGGTTGACAATGATGATGATGATGATATAAAAAAAAAAAATTATCTGCTGTTTTCCTCCGTTCCAGGAACCCAATTCATTTGTCTAATTTTCGTAGGTATAGAAATTGGTATAATTCTAAATTAAGACTGGCTAAAAAAACTATTATTTTAATTATTTCGGTACTACTACTGACGGTAGGAAATTCTGGCGTTCAATTAATGAACTGTTGGCAACCTCGAGGGATGCCCAATCATCAACTATAATTAAATATAATGGAATTAGGATGTCTAATTTAGGAGAGGTAGTTGATATTTTTAATGAATATTTTTTGGAGTTGCCGGACATTCTGTTGTCTGAAATTCCTCATTATACTAACCATTTCTCTGATTACCTACCTCCGTCATCTGATTCCTCATTCTTATTTAAACCAGTGGATGATGACCTCTTGAGGGTAATGAGTGAATTGGACCAGTCCAAAAGTGCGGGGCCTGATAACGTACATCCTAGGGTTATAATATTTGTTTCAGGGGAGCTACTTGCTCCGTTGACCCATATTTTAAATCGTATTTTGTATACAGGGTGTATCCCGTTGCCATTGAAATTAAGTCGTGTTACTGTTGTACATAAAAAGGATCAGTAACAAATGTTGCAAATTATCGACCAGTATCTGTAATCCCTGTGTTTGCTAAAATTATGGAGAGATTAATACTGATACAGTTGTTATCTTATATTGATAAAAAAAATATTTTAAATAAAAGCCAACATGGGTTTCGTAAGGGGTTTTCTACAGAAACTGCTATTTTGGATGTATTAAACTATTTACATTTTAGTCTTGATAATGGCACTAGTGCGGTGGGGGTCTTTTGTGATTTTTCCCCTGCTTTTGACACCATTTGTCACGACACATTGTTATCTAAGTAAGAAAATATTGGCATCGGGGGGGGGGGGGGATTTGTTAAGGCTTTATTCCAAAATTATTTAACAGGCCGGAACAGTTTGTACAAATACAGGGTGTTCGATCTTCTGCTCTTGTGGTTCGTCATGGTGTTGTTCCTCAGGGATCGGTTTTGGGCCCGTTATTATTTTTAATTTATGTTAATGATTTATTTACTATTACTTAAAGGGCTACTCCTATTTTATATGCTGATGACATAAGCCTATTTTTTTTCCGGGGACATTCTATCTGAGTTGATTCCACGTGTGAATCTGGAACTTCAGGATTACTTTCGTTGGTTTTGCTGTAATTCCTTAACAATAATTTTTTCCAAAACTACTAGTGTACTATTTTCGCGATGTAGGCGAAGAGTGGATATTGCAAATGAGATATTATTTAATGGAGTGCCCCTTGACTTTCAGGCTGTTGTAAAGTTCTTGGGTGTATATTTACAAGATAATGTAAGATGGGATGCACATCTTAGTGAAATTGCGGTTAGGCTCAGATCCCGCATTGGGGTCATTTATGTTTGTTGCCTGCCAGGGTTAAGTTGCTATTGCATTTTTCATTTATTTATCCATTTCTATCTTATTGTCTCTTGGCATGGGGTCGCACAACTATTGGGAATATTAATAGAATTCATGTTTTACAAAAAAAAGTTTTACGTTTGGTGAATCCGTCTTTACAAGTACATTCTCTTTTTCTCAGTTATCAGATAATGTCATTTGATAAATTATACAGTTTTCGATTATTCCTGTTTATGCATGAACGTATATATGCTAAGAAATATTCAGATCTAATCACCTTGCATTTCCATTCCTATTATCATGACACTCGTGGAAATACTAGTTTTTTAAATACCTAGATCGCGTACTTATTTATTATTTAATAATATTAACTTGACCAGCCCTAGGTCCTTGAATGGGTTGCCGCTTCGAATCAAGACGATTACACACTTTTCGGGATTCAAAAAACAACTGAAGACCTTCAAAATTAATGGTTGACTAACGTTTGGTTATATTACTTTAATTTTTTGCATAATGGTTAAATTGTTCTTTAGCTTGACTATTTAGATTCTTTGGGTGGGGGGACTAGGTGCCCGTCAGGCTATTGTTAGCCTTTTTCCCTGGTTTCCTTGCCACAATCACAGTACACCGCACTGATTTGTTTAAAAACCTGTAGTGGTGCTTCAATTTACTTTAACTAAAACTAAAAACAAATTTATTCATGTTATCATACGTGTTTTTGTATTTTCTATTACTTCATTTATACTTTTCAATATATGTATAATATTATTGTATAATATTTGTATTTGCATGTTTTTTGGCACAGAAATTGTATCTGTGATTTGATTGTGTGGTGAATAGTGTAGTGTGGCAACAAAAAAATTAAAATAAATAAATAAGAAATAAAATGTTCTGCCGGACTTACTGGAAAACGTACCAGTGGCTGTTCTCAGAAATCTATCGTTCCAGCATGATATAGCACCGGCGCATTACGCTGTAAATGTTCGCCAGTGGCTGGATACGGAATATCCCGGTCGATGGCTTGGCCGTGGTGGTCCTGTCGCATGGCCCGCTAGATCGCAGGATCTTAACCCATTGGACTTCTTTCGCTGGGGTCATCTAAAGGAACAGGTATATCAACGGCCTGTTAACAGCCTGCCCGACCTAGTGGCCACCTTACACGCGGCCCTCACAACTGTAACCCCTACTATGCTGCAACGCCTGCAGATGTCAATTCTTCAGCGGGCTGCAGCCTGTTCCGCACTGTGAGGTGGTCATTTTGAACACATGTTGTAATCTGACACGAAACCACGTGTTTTATCATTTGTGTTGTAGTGGTACACATCAATAAGTTACATGTTTTCTGTCAAAATGATTGGGTAAGTTATTTCTAATGTCTGTATTCTTACCGGATGTGATGTCGCGAACTTTCGGCGCGTATATCTCCGAAATGCGACGTCCGATCGGACAACGATTTTAGCCTTCTTTCTCCACGAGGAATCGTCCCGTAGGTTTATTGTGCGGTCGATTCTGATCACCCTGTATATATAAAACAAGGACCGGTTTTCGGTTAGTGGAGTGTTCGGAGTCAGAATGGGAAAAGCTGCCGATTTATCGGAGTTTGATAAAAAACAAATTGTGATGGAACGGGGCCACGGAACTACGATCTCGGAAACGGCGCGACTTGTGAGTTGTTCACGTGCCGCTATAGTGAGTACGTAACCAAAAATGTGCACAGATGGCCAAACAACGAACCGTCGTCCAGACGTGTGTTTTCCGCAGCTCATTGATGCCAGAGGGGGAGCAGAGACTGTCGCGCATTGTTTACAGCAACCGCTGGGCCACAGTGCGACAAATCACTCGCAGTTACAACAGTGGTGATCCGGGCAATATGGCACATCACGCAGTTCATCGCAGCCTTCTGCATATGTGCCTGCGTAGCCGAAGACCCATCAGGGTCCCCATGCCCACTGCATGTCATCGCCAACAACGTATGAAACAGGCCCAACATCATCGAGATTGGACCGTGAATGATTGGAAGAAAGTGGCCCGGTCTGACGAATCAAGATTCCTGGTGTATCACATAGACAGCCTAGCGCGGACACGCCAATTACCAACGGAGGCTATGGCCCCTGAATGTACTGTTAGGTGGAAACAGGCAGACGACGGCTGTTTCATGTTGTGGGCGATGTTTTCTTGGGACACTTTAGGCTCCATTATCTCAGTAGCACAATCCCTGACAGCTGTCACGTATCTGAACATCGTTGCTGACCAAGTTCACCCATTCATGGCACCTGTGTTCCCTGCTGGTGATGGCCATTACCAATAGGATAATGTGCCATGCCACACTGTCAGAATCGTCAAGGAGTGGTTCGAAGAACATGCTGGTGAATTTCTGTTAATGCCATGGCTTCCAAATTCACCTGACATGAACCCAATCGAACATTTGTGGTTTGACTTGAAAAAGCGGGTTCGCGCTAAATCTCCACCACCCCGAAATGTACGGGAACTAGAGGTCCTGCTATTGCCAGTATGTTACCAGATACTCCAGAATACCTATCGCCACCTCGTCGAATTGTTGCCTCGCCGAGTGGCCGCTGTTTTGCTGGCAAAAGGGGGTCCTACAGCTTATTAGGTAGGTGGTTATAATGCAATGGCTGATCGGTGGATATCTAAAGGGAAAATCATACAAGAAGCGTATATAACAAAATGATGTTGTACTCACATTTATAATTCCGATGATATTGACGTTGTATTACATGATTTTTAAATTCAGTCTCATTGCAGAAATGAGGAATTTTTACATGTGACTTCAGCTTACCTGAGTGACAATCTTTGACTGATACCTCAGCTTCAGGATAAGAAACCTTTTGCAAAAGGGAGAATTCCAGAAAAATAAAATAAATTGTAAACTCCTCAAGAGTGAACTCGAAAGACCAAGAAAGAAAAGGCGCGCAATTACGGAAATCACATGACCCGTAGAGATGCTTAACTGAAGGGGTATAATGCATAATGCGGTTATACCGGGGAACTCTTAGCTTGGAAACTGCCCAGCCTGTCTGCAACATCTCCTTGGTTAAGGTGTTCTCCGGGATGGAAATCTGCCACCAAAATTGTTGGAAGATCCCCTGTGTAGAACTAATATCGTCCCAGGTGCATCGAAATCCACCTGCAGTTAACGCTGCAGCTCCAAAGATGGAATCTCCTCCCGTCAATCACAGATCTCCTCTTTATTCTCTATATTTTCGGATTTCTGTAGTAGTTCGGCATCAGTGAAGCTTCTCCTTATGTATCCACACTAGTAAGAAATCCTCTAGCTCTTAACTGCGTCTAGAAATTCCACAAGAACGCCCGAGTCAAAGTTGAAGAATTCAACAGAACATTTGACATCTTTTCCAAGCTCTGAGATGAAATGCGGAAAGAATCCACCAAAGAAGCTGTTACAGAAAAAGCAGCAGATGCGGTTAAACGGATGATGACAAAGACTATCCCCACATTCCTCTACTAAGCATACGTACTCGTCTCTCCCCTTTTCCCTCCTTCTGAGCGTTCTCTTCTCTCTCTACCCCGGAAATACCTTATTAAGAAAATTCCCACAGGTATCTCCAACAAGGATCTTGCGGCTGCCCTTCGTGAGCAAAATCCTTCCTGAGAACATCCTCACTTTGTACCATTCCTCCAGATATTTATCTTTCACTCAGCGAATCACTCATATTTCCCTTCAAAATTACCTATTTCTGGAAATTCTGCAGAAATACAGAAAAGAAAAACATTTTGCGAAGGGAAGAGCACTTGAAAACTAAAATCTTCCGTGAATCCAACTCCATTTAAAAAAAGAAATTAGCCACTTATTTGTCGCCTCTTCTCACCCCCTTATCTTCTTCTCGGAACTCCCGCCCCCTCCTGTGATAGCACCTGACTTACGGAAATTAAACTTCACGATAAGTTGGTGTGCACTAAGACGTACAAGTCCTTTGTGTTACCCAAACTTCACTGATATCTTTCTACTATCCTCTCATTTCTTCTTTTATTTGTTTATGTTGTAAATACTCTCATGTAACCAATGTCCTTTTTGTTTTTCTTCTTTTCATATTTAGCTATAACTCGTTTTAATCTGGACTGCAATAGGCCGGATACCTTTAAAAATATAGGTTTGTCATTTGTCTACTATATTTCCTAAGAATACATTCGCTATACTTAAATTACCAATGCACTCTCCATCATCAATCTCTCATACATCAGGTCTGATCACCGAAGTAAAGGGGAGTTTCCCATGCAGTTAGTAACTCTTGTGTGCTTTGACCTCACGTCGCTTACCAAAATTATCTTTCGTAAACTCTCTGCTTCCGGGATTCATCTCTTGTTTACTACACAATCTCCAAAAATTACGGTAAACAAAAAATGATTCCTGTTTGGACCTCAAAGGTGATATCTTCTTGAGGAACTTTCCTTATCAATATCCAAATTCTGTTCAAAAGTTTTTTTTCATCAAAAATAAAAGCCCTTTTTAAGATCTTACCAGTAAACATTCCTCTAATTGATCCATATAACTTCCGTCCGAGCTCTCGAACTCTTCCATCATTAAATTTTCCAGGGTTACATAGTACTGATTGGCGAACTCCCAATACGACCTAGGAATTACCATGGATTAAATCGTACTCTCAGTCTTCAAGCGTTTGCTTATCTCGCCCATTCTGCGCTGCGAATGGTATAAGTATGGCACCTGCCTTCTAATTCCTTCACTTTTATTAGCAGTAAAGGTAAAATCTTTTACTTCTTCTCTCGCCCTTCCCTCCCCTTGCATTGCCTTCTTTTTCCCCAAGACATAGTGATGCCTGAGACGTAAACTGAAGATGAGCAATCCTGTTGTGTCACTTAGTTTCGTTTCATGGAACTTGCTCATAAAATTCTCATATTTCAGCATTGTATTTATTTTCTGTACACCAGAGGATCCTCCGGCGCTTCTCGATTTTCCATTTTTTTAATTATACCGCTATATGTGAATTGGCGTCTAAACCTCCAGAAATTGTATAATATGCATAACACGCCATCGCTTCCTAAAACGCGAAAGACTGCGACACGATTCTTGGGACGTATTTGACGACGTCAAGAAAACCGTCTGCAGTAAGACTGCCGAACGAATTGTGGGATGCTTGTACTATGACCCTTGTGTGACGACGTCAACGATACGTATGTTATTCACCAATGAATCCCACTTTTGCCTCGGACGTAAAGATGATCTGAAAATTGTATGGTTGCGATCGCGACCAACGAACGCCAAGCTGAGGGAGTCATCATGGAACGCAAGCAGCAAAGCACTAGCGTCGTATACAGTAAACGGACATCCCTCGTGTACATTACAGAGTATTTGCCATCTCAGCGATTTAATTCTGAACCTTGTGACACGATTGCTCGTCTAAGGTGTTCCCGGCATCATTTTCCATCAGTGCAACGCCTGATTACATGTGTATCGTGTTGCGATGCATATATTGTGTGCTGTCGACGTGTTGCCATGGCGATCATACTCTCCCGACCTATCACCGATTAAGCAGGTGTGGGATTTCGCTGGTCGTTAACTACACCGGGATACAATTACCCCCTTGCCTTGAATGTTTTGTCTACCCAGGAATTTGGGAAAGCGTCTACTTTCAGCATGAGTCACACATGAAAGTATTTGTCTTTATATTTATAGTTTGCACGCTTTTATAGAGTGTAACCTTACGAATCAACAAATGAAAACATTACTCACGGATAATATAACGCAATTTGACCCCATTTCGCCCATTTTCAATAGGATTCGTTGACCTTATTTCGCCCATTTTAAAGGCAGGCCCCTACAACATACTAACATTTCATCCAAATCAAAGAATGTTTACGTAAGTTATGACGCATAATGGCGATGGAAGTGATTCCGCTCCTATGTCCTGACCTTTGACCCCATTTCGCCCATTTTCAATAGGGTTCGTCCCCAGGTGGTCCCCTACCACATACTAAAATTTCATCGAAATCGAACCAATTTTACGCGAGTTATCGTGCCGGCAGACAGACGGACGGACGGACAAAGCTGGAGCATATACGCTTCTTCAACCTACGGTTGAAAAGCGTAAAAAAGAGTTATCTTGTGCATGATACATGGCCTGTGCCTCATATTAAATCCAAGAGCAGTTCCTGTACTTCAAGAAGAACACGTCCTGCCAAAAAAGAAGAAAGGACAACAAAGGAAAGTACAAATGTCTCCATTGTATGACAATGGCCTTAGAGTAACAGATGACGGCACAAGAAAAAAATATCCTCATGACGTCATGAGATTCACAGCTGACCGCCCGTATGCTAAACGTGTGACTCTATGCTGTCACGAGTTGCATTTCCTCCAAAAGTCGACAACTTTTAGATATAAGGTCCGAACGCATGCTAAGGGAGATATTAGAGATGCGTGTTATGGTGCTATTTTTGAAAAATATAGCTACCTGAGTTCTATTTTTCAATATCCAAAACATTTTGGGGGAGGACATTTTTCCAAAAAATAAAAATTTTACCGGCTTAAGAGATCGTACACTAATTAGGTCGAGGTCTCGCTGCAAAAAAAAATTACGTCGTATTGTCATGTTAAGCAAATGTTTAAGTTCAAGTGCAATACATGTGCAATTTTAAAACTCGCACGTAAATACTATAGATTCTTAACATATACATGAGCTCTGAAATACAGTGATTTTAACGAAAGGTGATTTGCTTATTGCTCCTTAGGTGAAATATAATTCTTTAAAATAAATACTGCTTAATTCATTACAGTGCTGAGTTCAGGAAGAAAACTATGTTGAGATTCAGTAGTCTGACAGGATAAGAAAAAGGGAGAAATAATGTGCGGACAGAGAAGAGAGACAGTATAAAAGCAGCGTAAAAATTGCAACCGTCAGCTTTGACAGGAGACAAAAGAGAATGACCACCATGTGGACAGGATATCAGCAATTTGAGTTCATCTAATCAGAATATTCTTTTGTGTGATCAATCACCTGCTTGCGCATATTGTGTGTTTTTTTGAAAAGTGAATCGTGATTCCTATTGCAGAGTACTTTTCAAGTTCTCGAAATCCTCCGTTTTTGACAGGCACGGTTGGACAGCAGGTTTCGTTAAGCCATGGTTCGTCCCAGTTCATGTTAGAAATGTCAGAATACTGAATGGAAATCTCCTTCACGCAATGAACAAAAACAAAGCAAAACATCTTCTCTACGCGTGACGTAGGGGACAAAACCTTCACAGCGCTGCAATTAAACTTTTTCTGAAACCTCGGCTTAAAGCAGAGCTTTCAGAAGAAGAAGTTATCGGAGATTACCCTGCTGTTTAGCATCGTTTGATGAAACATATATAAATAAAATTGAAAAAAAAAAAAACCATTTTGCACGTTCAAATCAGTTGGAATACTTTTGCACTCCATGAGTAACGTTCACTGAACTGTGATATATCACAGATATTAATAACTATTAATGCCAAAAGAACATCTTTGGCTTGTACGTACAGTTAGATAATGTTATGTCTGTGGAGAAGTTCTCAGAAAACTTTCAAGTTATGACCTTCCTCAGCCAGAGTTGAACCCGCATATCCCGATTTTCACCTTAACCAATAGCCCATCTAAGACAATACATTTCCTCTAAATTGAATCATCCAGATTGCGTTTCACGATGAACTCCCTCTCATTCTGATTACACGCAAGCAGGACAGAAATCACCAGCTCGATCCGATCCTCTTCCGATCGTCAAAAATGTTTAATTAAATTCTCTGAATTATGTTTGACTTTCGAAGATTCGGTACTAATTAGTAAGGTATGGGAAGGAAGTTAGGAGAGAGGATGAATGCTATTAAATGAATTTTTGCCCTTCAGGATTTCTCTGGTTCCAAGAAAGGCTAGAGTTGTGGATCGAACTCATGGCAAATAGATCCCGTAAACTCTCTCCACACAGTTTTATTCACGCCCAATCCATTCACAAATTCTTGTCCACTATTAAAAACAGTTTATTGAACCACCATTCATTTCCAGAACTGATATTACTACGTTTTTGTTCTAGAACTATTTACTGGTTTGCTGTTGAGTACCAAGGCGTCTCTTTGTCAATTTTACAGCATAATGTCTTCATCGTTTGCGTCAGCAAACAAACTGATTGAATCCATGCGCTGACATGGTACGTCTGTTGTTTCTAAAGTGAAAAGGTCTTATATTGCCATATTAGTTTTCTAACCTTACCTATGTGTGGACATGGTATTCCAGCTATATAAATCAGTTTAGATAAACCTTCCACCACACACGAGTAAACAGGAGACGAATTTTTCATATTTTTGGTTTTACGTGACGCGTTATTTTTCCACACACTTGCAAAAATGCGTATTTCACTGTGTCTTTGCTTACTAGATCGCAAGCATTCTTGGGTAGAATACTTGTAAGTAATGCAAATATTGTCTGTATATTTTTTGTGCAAAGTTTTTCCACGAGTTGTTGTAAGGTATATTTGCGTTGTAATAATTTCTTTTTGTGCAAATGTATTCTAAAAACTCTGCTTGAATCGGTCGAAATCAAACTTGACCAGGATATTTCATAATTCATTTGCTTTTTCTAGTGCGTAGTTTTTCCATTACGTAACGTAAATATGTATTTACATTTGCTGTAATATTGTTTTGTCTGGTTATGTATTCAAAATGATTTTTTTAACAAACTGGTTAATATACCATAGCTTTTACACAGTTTTTAGATTTGTTTAAGTATACTTTCCTCTAATGGTTTAAACACGTATTTTTGATTGTCACAATGCATCTGTCCTCGAAGAGACTAGAAAATTTTTTATTCGGATCTGATAAAAGCGAGCATGTTCAAGGGTTTTACGCTTGCTTTCCGTATGTAATTTTTAAGTCTGGTGGTAGTTATATACAGTTAGAAACAGGGAATAATATTTTGGTATAACAATACAAAGCCATTTTATCCAGGTTTACATGGGAATAACGAATACTATGAAAAGTTTCAAATATTAGGGAGGGGGGGTTCTGAAAAACCTTGAATTTTGTACCTGCGTTTTCGGGTTGATTACCATTTTGCGTCATATGCTGTCTCTTTTATTTCACAGTCGTGTCATATTCTCATACTACTCAACAGAAGCCAGTGCTTAGACAACTGCACTACCTTGGTATTTCGAGTTAATAAAACAGTCTGCTTCTCTTCTTTTTGCGGGGGAGAGATAATTTATGAGCTCACTATAAAATTAATATTTATTCAGGCTAAAACTTTCACAAAAATACAGAATTGGTTTCTGTTTTTTTTTTTTTAATTTTCGATTATTCACAAAAATACCGTTTCTAACTTCTTAAAATGGAAATACCAGAAAAAGACATCGGTTCAAAAAATGCAGAAAATAATTCTCAAGTAAGTGTTAATTATTTTATTGCAAAATACGAACTTCTTCCAAAAGCTAAACAGATTGTCGAAACTTTTATCTGTTGTTCAGTTGATATCAATGAAATCTGCATTTAATTTTCAAAACTCTTTAGATATCAAATGGTAAAAGCTGAAAACATATTGATGGCATTTAATTTGCTTCTAAATATTCTTTCTTCGCTTGCGACCCAAAGTGGAGAACTATTTATTCGAGAGGTTTCTGCAATCGTTTGGGTTGGAGGTTTCACGACCACCGAGCAACTCAGTAGGCTATAAGCAGTCGACCTTTCCTAATTTGGGGCCACTGGTTCCAGGGAAGTGTGAGAGCCGGTGACGTAAGCCAAACACAAAATCCATGCAGGAATTGAACACACACACACACCATTTCGGACGAAATGGTCAGAAGCCAGAGCATAGATCACTGTGCCACCAAGACAACTTGCTGTATTAACGAACTAATTCTGAGTGGAAAAACTTATGGAGCTATTGAGTTTGTGTCAGTTTTCTCTTAAGTGTCTCTTGATTACAGAACGCTGGCTTAAACATTGTCGGAACAGGATATTACAGAATTTTAGGTCTTAGAAAAATGTTGACCAATTACCCGAAATTTTTGGAAAAACTTGTGATTTATATTGTCAGAAATAGTTCATAGGACAATTATTAATAAAATATAAACTTCAAATTAATCAGATGTACAAAGCCAAGATATCACAGGATTGAGAACAACACTGCAAGACACTGCGTATTGCGCGGTTGTTAACGAAAAGGCAACGGTATCTCTAAATCGTGATTAATTACATAAAAATACGCTTCTTTCTTTTATTTTTAAAGCAAAGGTAACGGAAAAGTGTTTTGTCATAGATTATTATAAAGTTTTCTGAATACGTATACAAAAGCCATATTGATTTACACTGTTGCTCGTACTCTAAATTTGGCATCCTCAAAGAAATATTTGTTTGTGTGAGAAAAATGAAAACGACTGCAGGCCCCTTCGTTTTGAAAGGATCTCTCTATTAAATCTACCTTTACTGCAAGTATTTGTTTACCAACGTTTGTGCGAATTTGGGTCGCATTTACACTTCGCCCTCCACATGATTCGTATCTCTCGATATTGATATTTAATGGTTCTGGCAAAACTAATCGGCTTTTTGGAAAGACAGAAAACCGTTCTATAAGCTCACAAGACGTACAAGAAATAAGGAAGTAAAATTCTAAGTGGTGTGAAGATTAGGATCGGAGAATTCACATGGGAGCCTAATGAGTTAAGTGAAAGGTGGGGTGAATACTTCCGTGAGTTAGTAGAACATGGAAACAAAAGTGGTTTTTGAGGCAGAGGTAGATGATGCCATAACGAGAGACGGAAACCTAGCATGGATCTCAAGGGAAGAGGTTTGTAAAGTTTTGAAATCTCTTCAGAATGGCAAGGCTCCAGGAGTAGATTGTTCAAACGTTAAAATATGGTCTGTTAATGACTGGTTAACTGAAATTTGCTTGTTGTGCTAGGAATTACAAATGATCCATCGGGATTAGAGGGATGCCTTCCTTCATTGTTCCCTTGTTAAAGGAGAAAAGGTGTTCAGACTGAATGCAAGAACTATCGTGATATCAGCCTGCTGAGTGTGTCAGGAAAAGTGTTTCGAAAGGTCATTATCGACAAAGTACGAGGTCTTGGGTCAGAGAAGTTGTACGATGCACAGAGGGGTTTTATGCCTTGTAAGAGCTGCACTAACCAAAGTTTTGCATTAAGCATGAGAATTGAAACGTACTTGTCTATTAGAAAGAAAGTTTTTACGGCTTTTATAGATTTAGGGAAAGTTTACGATCGTGTAAAGAAGATACTTCTATGAAAAGTCTTGAATAATTATTGTATAACTGGGAATCTGCCTAAAAATGTGAAACATATTTTCGCTGGCAACAGAGCATGTGTACGAGTGAATGGCGTTTCATCGAAATGATTTTCTGTTGGCGCACGAGTCAGACAAGGTTGTGTAATGTCACCATGGCTGTATATTGTTTATGGATGCATGCATGCTTGATGCTAAAATAGACAACAGTAAAACCTGAGTGCTTAAAAGGAGACATAAGAGTCATTTGTATGCTGAAAGCACGCGTTACTTAAGGAGGAGGTTTCTGACAAGACACGTTCTGACCACGTGAGGAACAAAGATGTGTTGCAGATGTTTCACGTGATGCAAAGTGTTGTTAGTATAGTGTGGACAAACATTCTTAGGTGGTTTGGTCATTTTGAAAGTATGAGTAGTGAGATGCTTATTAAGAAAATTTATTTAGCCCATGTGGCAGGAAAGAAATGTAAAGGAAGGCCAAGGAAACCATGAGATGACCAGATTCAGGAATATCTGCATGAGAAAAAAGTAATGACTATGAAGTTAAAAAGGTATTGTATGAGACATGTGATAAATGTCAATGAAACTCAAGATGTGTACGATATCGCAGAAATTTGAGACGTTTGATATATCAACATTACGTAAAGTCTACCATCTTCGGTTTTTAACTTTAATCTAGCAATTGAACTTTCTTTGAGGAACTAATCTCTAAATCTCGAAGATCAGCTTAGTGATATGGATGTATGTACTTTAAATTCCATTGATCTAATGAACTTCCTTTGGAATATAACATAGTATAACTATACTAGTTACCCGAGTTTATTGGCGTAGATAAAATAAGCAAAGTTTCCAAGCTTTCGCACATCAACCAGATGGCTTTCTTAAAGGAAGGTAGAAAAAGCCATCTGCTGTTAGTTGTCTACCTTCCTAGAAAAAGCCATCTGGTTGATGTGCGAAAGCTTGGAAACTTTGATTTTATCTACGCCAATACGCTCGGATAATTAGTATAGTTATACTATCTTAGGTATAGTTTGTGTACAGTTCCTTGCGTTATTATTTCCTTTGAAATGTAATAAAAAATGCTATTCTTCTGTTGGAAAACCATACCCACTGAAAATCTTTTTGTATAACACATATTTTCAGATATTGAATTACTGTATGTTTAAATATTTTTTAATCCTATTCTCTGCTATTTTGTGGTCATAGGAATTTATATACTAGTATACTTTTATTCCAGCTGTCCAAAGGAGTGTTTTTCATTTGTTTACATTTTATCTTGCTTGTTTTAAGATCACTGCATAACTTCACTTATTATTTGCCTATTAGCAGAAATTCACCAGATATTGCGACCCAAAAATCTTTACCCGATTCATCTTTATCTTTGAGATAAATGTGCTCTTTATTTTGGTGGGATAAATAGTAGTGCCTTTTCTTTTCAGCCTGCTAAAATTCCATCAAAGGAAGTCCACATTCTATGCGATTTTACTACTACGATGAATGCTTTACTACGTCAGTGAAACAGATGAATGTGCCTTTATTAATTATTTTGCTTATCGTTATTCTTAACCACACGATGGCTAAATCCGTTTTCTGTGCTGAGAACAAATTTATCTTCTTTAAGATGATACATAGTTTAAGTGATTAATCTATGCTGTGTTATCTGGAGAAGGGTTTAACTGATGTGAAGTATTATTTTGGAAGCACTGAATTATTCACATCTTGCTGAGTTCTCTGCTGTGAGTACAAGCAACATTATACTCAGCAGCAATTTCTCAAGCGATATACTTGTATCGCATATCCTCGTGATTGCTGTAAATAATTCTTTGCTTCCTCCCTGAATTTTTAATGAATTCTCCAATGATATATGCTGTTGATCTTTAGTTCACAAATTATTTGTGGATACATCAAATTCGCCACTTTTCATTCTCGTTTCATTCGCTTTCCACTGTGCTCTCTCTCTCTCTCTCTCTCTCTCTCTCTTTCTCTCTGTCTTCCCCTCCTCGTGCATAGCTTTGTCCCTTTGTAGTTATTCGTTTCTTTCTTTCTTTCTGTTATTTTTCTTCAAAGTGTCTGCTTTCTCTTTCTCCTTTTTCAGTAGCTATATTATCACTTTCACTTTCCACCTTAATATTTCTATTCCAAAAGTTATGAAAGTTATGATGTCTGTTCCGTTATTTTTGCCATCTCTCTCTCTCTCTCTCTCTCTCTCTCTCTCTCTCTCTCTCTCTCTCTCTCTCTTCTTTTTCTTTCTTTCTCTGTATTACATTATCCTTGTTTTAATTTCCCTCTTGCTGTTTTTCCTGTTTCTCTCTCTCCTTATACTCTATATACTTCTGTCTTCCTCGATATGCTTTTTGTCTTTTGTTGTCTACATCATTCATGCTCTCTCTGTTTGCCTTTATTTGTTCTCTCTTTATCGTTACCTCTCTTATCATTCATTTTAATTTGCCTGTATTTCTTGTCAGATCATCCCTGTTTTACAATTATTGTATCAATTTCTTTCTCCCCATTTGTCCTTTTTTTTTTATCCCTGTCTGTTTCTGAGGCATTAGTGCTTCCCTCCATTCATTGATTGTCGTTGTGAAATTGAGCTAGGATATTCAAAATATGAAATCGTTTGTACACAACGTATGTTATTTCAATTTCCCAGACATGTACTCGTAGAAAAGAAATATATAAAACTTGCAAAGGATTAGAGAACTCATTTGAGACCAGTTTGTCATTGCGCAATTCAATGGACTTTTCTTCTTCACTCTGACCATATGTTGCATGTGTAATTAACCCTTCAGTTCATGAGCTTGTCTTTGTTCTGATGCTTAACAGGCGTCTTTTAGATGATTTGCAATAATTGATGATATACCAAATGGTTTCAACAGTGTTCTCAGCGTCACACAGTAGCTCGACTGATACGAATTGAATAATTAAAGACATAATGTTATAATAGTGGATCATTGTGTTCCTTTTATATCCTCCTCTTAATAGCGAAGTGTTTTTCAAAGCACTCATGATATTTAAGGGTATTTAACCGTGCTGCAAACTTCATTTCATTTCATTTTTCATTTCATTTTTTATTTTGTTCTAGGGTTACATTTGACTACATTACATTTCAAAATAAGTAAGTTTTATAACATATAGTATTAAGAATAACAACGTATATAATGTAAATACTTATGTACTTATGTACAGGGTAACCACAGAACAGGAAATTGAGTAAAAGGATATATATGTCTATCCTGAGTGAATCCCAATTCCCCTAAAGTATGTAGTCAAGTCAAACGTCCTGGACATATAAAATTTTCTCATATGTAGTCTGATTAATGAAATTTACCATAGAATTTTGTATTTTAATTTGTTGACAAATATTTCTTCAGTTGCTTTCGAAAATAATGATAATTATTGATATGTGTTAACTGACAAGGTAGGTTATTCCACATCATCAATCCCTGGTAATTAATAAATCTTTTTTGGGTGAAGGTATTTGGCATTGGTAATAAGAATGCATTTCTATCTCTTGTTTGATAGTCGTGACCTACAGTATTCAGTTGAAATTAAATGTTGATACCTATTCTCTTTTATCCTTTTATATATAAATCCTAATAATCTAAATTGCCATAAATTCTCAATATCTAAAAATCCATATGGATTCATACGTCCCCCCATATTCAAATTAATTCCCCTGAAGTTATTTAAAATTCTAACCATCCTATTTTGTAATGAATTTAATCTATATAAATTTGTCCTAGTAGTTTGCCCCCATACCAATAAACAATAAGTCAAACATGGATGAATCAGACTGTAGTACAACATTTTTAATGTTTTGATTGTTAAATTGTTTGAAATTCTCGTTAATAAACCCAATACCCCTGAAATTGTGTTTACAGTATTTTGAATATTTATATTTCATTTTAAATTATCCTCGATTATTATTCCCAAGTATTTTATGTTCTTTACTATTTCAAGGGTACACTTCTCCACGCAAATAGATGGTGGCTCAATAATCTGTCTATCTCACTGTTTAAAAATCATAATTTTAGTTTTTTTATTCAAACACAAAAAATTTATGTCCAGCCATTCCATCAATTTTTTAATAAATTTACTGCATTTTGTTTTTACCTCGTTTATATCTGCACCCGAAATCAGAACCGTGGCATCATCCGCAAATAAAATAAAATTCTCATTAGGTTCAATGTTAAAAATGTCATTTATATAAATTAAAAAAAGTAATGGTCCCAGGACTGAACCCTGCGGCACTCCCATATCATTAAGCAACCCACGCGATTTCATTTTATTAATCTGCATATACTGTTTCCTGTTATGTAAATAGTCCTCCAATAAATTGTAATAATGATTTCTTATTATTCCATTATCATAGAGCTTATCCAAAAGTATTCCATGGTCGACCGTGTCAAATGCCTTTGTAAGGTCCAGGAATACCGCAATGGTTACTAATCCCCTTTTTCTATTATGAATTATGATATTCTGTAGTGTTAAAATAGCTATTTCTGTTGATTTTTCCTTTTGAAATCCATACTGATTTTTATTGATTACATGATATTTCTCAAAAAAGTTTCCTAATCTTGTACATAGTTTTTCCAAAACCTTAGCAAAAAAAGATAAGTTAGAAATTGGTCTGTAATTATTTATATTATCTTTGGACCCAGTCTTATGTTTTGGAGTTATTTTTGTTATTTTTAATTTATCAGATACTTTGCCAAATTCAATACTCACATTAAATATATGACTGAGAGGTTTAGAAATTATTTTGGATACCCTTTTAATAGCCCTTGGATGTATATCATCTGGTGCCACAGACGTTGATTTAATATTTCTTATGCATTCCTCAACCTCAGCTGCAGTAAAATATTCAAAATAACACGAATTTTGTAAGGTTTTGTTGTTGGTCAGTAGATTCTGATTTTTTTTATTATTAGTTTTAATTTAATTTTTTATTTCTTTAGGAGCATTTATGAAATAGTAATTGAATTCATTTGCTACAGATTGAGCATCAGAAACCCTCTGACCACCCATGCTTAATGTAAATGTAATTGTTTCAGTTGTATTTTTTTCCTTCCCAACATCTCATTTATATGTTTCCAAATAATTTTAGTCGATTGTGTATTGAATAGATCGTTATAGTACAACTTTTTTTTATATTTGATTTCTTTATTAAGCAAATTTCTAAATTTTTTGAAGTTTAATAAATCAGTTTGTTGTCGAGTTGAAAGAATTTTTTCAAACAATTTATTTTTTTTATTAATTTTTCTCAATATTATTTTATTAATCCAAGGTTTTCTTGCCCTTTTAGGCTGTGTTGCATATTTTATTGGAAAACATTCGTTATAGACTGCTGTAAAGTGATCAAGAAATATATTATATAATTTTTCTGGAGAATCATGTGTTGTAATACTATCCCAATTTATTTTTTGAATTAATTTATAAAATATAACCATATTAACCTCATCCAGATCCCTGATTTCATGTTTTACTTTAGTTTGGAAATATATTAATATTTTATTATGAATTAAATAAGTAGGTAAGGGATCACTTATATCATAATTTAAAACACCAGCATATATATAATTAGTATCAATGTTAGTTATGCATCAATCCAAAATAGAACTGGAGGTGTCAGTGAGTCCAGTAGGTGAGTCTATATAATTCTTAAATCCATAAGAAGTTATAAGTGTTAATAATCTTTCAGTATTTGTATTATTTGAAGCAAGATCTATATTAAAATCCCCCATAATTCTGACTTGTTTATTTGATAATGTTGTGTATTCAAGATAGTTAGTCAACAATGTCCAAAAACTGGAGATATTTCCTCTAGGTGGTCTGTAACAGACAGTAAGGATATAAATATCATTTTCAATAGTTAATATTTCCATATCAGGATTGATATAAGTGCATTCCTGTATTTCTGAGAAAAGACCATAACTATTTTTAAGGTAAACGGCCACTCCCCCCAATCCTATCAAATCTATTTATATTATACAATCAAAAGTCATTTAAATGTATTTGATTTTGTTAAGATGGAAACCAAGTCTCAGTAACACAAATAATATCTTTATTTGAATTCAATGACCTAATTAAAACTTCCAACAATGTGAATTTATTTATCAAACTTCTAGCATTCACATGAATCAGTTTTAATCCACTATGTGAAAAATTTTGAAAGCATGTATTCAAAGAATCTATTTCAGTGTAAGTATGCGTATTCATTTTCCTGCTACTAGGTTACCACAAATTAGAATTTGTTACTAAGTAATATTTTCAATTAGTTTCAAAACATCTTCATAAGTTGTAATAACATGAACTCTGTCAATGTCTGATTTCCTAACAAGAATTTTCCCATGTGAAAACCAAACGTACCTAAAGGAATGTTCAACTGCAAAAGTTTTTACCCTCCAGAATAGTTCTCTGTTATATGATGACATGTTTTCATTGATGTAAATCCTTGAATAACTTTGAGACACTCCAACCGCTGAATTTGTAATATTTTTTTCCTTTCCATAAGCCACTTGTCACGATTTGTCCTTGTTGTAAATTGAACTATTATTTTCTTGATTTTTTCCCTCCTGTTTTGATGGTATCTCATGAACAACATCAACATCTGAAGGTTTATAATCAGGAATTTCCAATTTTTGAGCCAATAAGGTAATTATCTCTCTAAGTCTTCCTTCAGTAGTTTTGGGCTAAAAATCCAGTCCATATATTTCAATATTTCTGTTTCTATTATACTGATTTAGTTGATTTTGTTTCTGTATCATATCATCAATTTTGTCATAAAGCTCACAGTTTACTTTCTCAACTTCTCCAATTTTAGAACTCAAAATTTTATTTTCATTTTCTAGTTCAGTATTTTTTTAATCAAGTCATCATACTTAGCACTTAAAAATTCCATAGCACATTTCAAGTCATTTAATTCTTTTTTTTATTTCTGGGATGATATCTAGTTTTTTATTTATTTGTACAAGTGCTATATTAATTCCTTCTAGGTCACTATTTCTATCTATTTCTCTATTATTAGACTGAGGTCCAGGAAACTGCAAAATCTTATCTCCACCCTTCTTTCGACTGTCATCTTCTTTATCATTGTCATCAGATGCTTGAAGGTGCTTGTTTACACATCTAAAGCACTTATATTTCTTTTTCTTAGCACTAGACATAAGTCTAAAATTTTTTTCTGATACACCAAGACATTGAGGATGATATTTACTACCACATTCAGAACATTCCAAATGCTCTGGGGTCATATACTGAGACTCAAAAATCTCAGAGGCACACACATCACATTTACTTGTTGAAGGCATATTATTCCTCTCCCTATTTCAATAAGCAATATATTATAATTCAAAGTTTGGTAAGCGAAGATATATAATACTATCAAGAAACAGAAGAATTCACAAGAAAAAAATTTCTCATCAATAACACCTCCAAGTCATATTCAACCAATAAATGACTGCCTATCATATAGATATTTAATAAACAGTATATTCATTGTACTGTATATCATCCATAACCAATAGACATGGAATGTTACCCCATATATTATAAGTTCTCAATGACAATTTTTCATAATCACAGTCCATAATAAATACAAGTCTAAGTGTTTTACCTTGACACAATATCCTGTAGATCCTGTAACAATGCTCTGTACAAACTCAGCATACTTGTGTCACTGCCTTAATCCATATATATGTGTAGCACAGTTCTCTTAACACACAATATGCACATATCCCTTTACATTGGCTTGACCCACAGGAACAGTATCCAGTTGTAGTATCAGTACCACACATGAAATCACACAGTCTGTCCCCTCACCCCTTTTTTATAAGCCAACCATTTCGATATTCATACAGATATTCACCATTGAGTAATTTCCAATCTATATTCCATTTAATTTAGGTGAAATATATATTTCTTAGTACACACCAATGAGAAATTTAATGGAGAGAAGGTCAGCAACGGCATCCATTTGCAATATCTTGACTTTTTTTTTTTTTTTTAATAAGACGATGAGGCTTATAGACAAAGCTTTGTGCCTCACAGCAACTAGTTGGCCATGCGGAAATAGCTAAAATAATATCTTGACTTGACATCAAGAACTCTTTATAGTGCACTGTCTACGGATACAGAGATTGAGAGATGGTGAAAGTATTTTCGGAAGCCCCAAAATCCCGCAAATAAGATAGAGGAAATTTCATTAGCTGCGAAGATGCAGCTATTGAAAACGTAAAGGTTTCCAAGGAGGATCCCGTATTTAAATGGATTAATCACACCAGAACGACTGAACGGATATAAGATTTTCTGTACAATAAAAACGTTGATGCATTAGTAAACAATAAAAAGAACATTGCTTACACATACCAAACGTAGTTCAAGTGTGTTTCTCCTCAATCTTTGGGGAATGGTTCAAATTAAGAACATGGTTTGCTTCTGCATCTGTCCAATACATATATTCTTGTGTTGGTGGTGAAATTCGAAACCACGTCTTCATATATTCCGTGGCTGCTGTTCTCCCAATTGGATTACGCCGGCAAGCTTACCACTGCTTAATGGTCGATTTAACTCATGCCTTACCTAAGTAGTACATTACAATCCTTGCACTTGCGTTTTATGAGGTGCAAGTAAGTGTGTCTTGACGTGTTATTGTTTTGCATTTCCCACGTGTTCTAGCTACAACCGATAAAGAGTGCGTCGACTGCAAGTGCAGCTTGTATTTCAACCATTCCGCTTCCGAAGTCCGTTGTTTCCACTATTCCACTGAATGCCCTGAAAAATATACTGCAGCACGTCGTAGATTACATGCGTACTGTTTCTACCAGAAATTGCTTCAAATAGCCGCATGGTTACCTGCGTCTAGGAAGAGTCGTCTAGCTCAATTGGCTCGATTCCAGAGGCATTGGTTGTAGCAAAGAGGAGAACTACGTGGGTCATAGCAAAAGTTCTGCACAAGTTAATCTAGAAAGGAAGCCGAAGATGCAATCCGGAAAATGATTGCGTCATGTCAAGGTCAGACTCTCAGCAACGCAGTAATGTTAGAACGACGCGCTATCATTAGCTGCGTGGACGTGGGAGGGTTTGGAAATGGAGGCGTGCAGTTCCTCAGTCAGTTTGGGTCAGGGCGTTAGACCAGCGCTCGTGCGTGAAAATAGAAATTCTGCGGGAAAAGATTCCGACACAGGTCCACATTGCCTTGCAAGAAGTTTGTGTGAAAGGAATAATTCATCGAAGAACAATTACTTTCTGAGGACAAAGTTGAGACCGAAAATTTGTTAAAATCGCCCCAACTTGTTGGTAGCGGGAGCGATCTTGCTGCATGACAACGCATCGTGTCATGGTGTGGCGTCGGTATGGGGTATTTGTCGAAATATGGCTGGGAAACTTTATCCTACCCACCATACAGCACTGATCTCAGTCTACCCTACTTTGATCGTTTCCCAAAGTTAAAAAATCGGATCCGTGGCATCCGCTACGAATCGCTGGACAAACTGTAATTGGACGTGACCAGAGTAATACGACAGCTGAACAAAGATGGCGAACTACGGGCACCCAGGACCTACTTCACCGTTGGCAAGCTGTCGTTAGCAGCGTAGGGGAGTATATTGAACTGCAATAAAGTAAATTTTCTCCGTTACTCACATTTTTCACAAAAATGGACAGTGTACAGAACTTTTGTTAGGATCCCCGTAAAACAAAATTCATGCATTTCTTACATTCGAATTCGGCACCGGTAGTGCCAGATGCCAGAAAATCCAACCATTCGGATGCCAGGTATAGCACTTCAGTAGCGAAAGCTTCCTACGCTAGAGGATCCCATTTTGAACCTTCTGGTTTTACAGCCGACGGCAATAACTTCAGCTGTCAGAAGTCCCGTTGAGTTAAAAACAATAACATCTGTTTTGCTTACTTTCAGTGAGAACATTCAGATCGAGAGCCTCTCACCAGGTCACTGAAACTCTGGATTTTGAACTTGGTCTCGCAAAAGACTGTTGTTACATAAAGGGTGTTCCTGTCGTCAGTCCGCGTCCTCGCGATCACTTAAAATCTCTTCCTTGATAGAAAGCAATCTTGCTGAATTCACTGTTTATGGAGTCCCGAAGAAAAGGTTTTCCATTGAAGAAAAGGTTTACCATTAAGACTGATGTTACATAAAGGGTGTTCCTGTCGTCAGTCCGCGTCCTCGCGATCACTTAAAATCTCTTCCTTGATAGAAAGTAATCTTGCTGAATTCACTGTTTATGGAGTCCCGAAGAAAAGGTTTCCCATTGAAGAAAAGGTTTCCCATTAAGACTGATGTTACATAAAGGGTGTTCCTGTCGTCAGTCCGCGTCCTCGCGATCACTTAAAATCACTTCCTTGATAGAAAGTAATCTTGCTGAATTCACTGTTTATGGAGTCCCGAAGAAAAGGTTTCCCATTGAAGAAAAGGTTTCCCATTAAGACTGATGTTACATAAAGGGTGTTCCTGTCGTCAGTCCGCGTCCTCGCGATCACTTAAAATCACTTCCTTGATAGAAAGTAATCTTGCTGAATTCACTGTTTATGGAGTCCCGAAGAAAAGGTTTCCCATTGAAGAAAAGGTGTCCCATTGAAGAAAAGGTTTCCCATTAAGACTGATGTTACATAAAGGGTGTTCCTGTCGTCAGTCCGCGTCCTCGCGATCACTTAAAATCACTTCCTTGATAGAAAGTAATCTTGCTGAATTCACTGTTTATGGAGTCCCGAAGAAAAGGTTTCCCATTGAAGAAAAGGTTTCCCATTAAGACTGATGTTACATAAAGGGTGTTCCTGTCGTCAGTCCGCGTCCTCGCGATCACTTAAAATCTCTTCCTTGATAGAAAGTAATCTTGCTGAATTCACTGTTTATGGAGTCCCGAACAAAAGGTTTCCCATTGTAACAGAGTAAGTGGGCTTAAATTGAAGAGAGGGTAGCAAAAGTCGAGCTAGATAGCAATCGAAGAGATTTTTTAATTTTTCGGCAAGTACGATTTTTTAATTTTTCGGCAAGTACGATTTTTTAATTTTTCGGCTTGCCGAAATATTAAAAAATCTCTTCGATTGCTATCTAGCTCGACTTTTGCTACCCTCTGTTCAATTTAAGCCCACTTACCATCTGTTACAATGGGAAACCTTTTGTTCGGGACTCCATAAACAGTGAAGTCAGCAAGATGACTTTCTATCAAGGAAGAGGATTTGTTTACTGGATTCCCACTGGAGGTCCACGAAACGACCAATCACATGAAACAAATCCACCTCTTTCTGTCTGGAAGCAAGCATCAAACTCCAGAAACTTTCTGACGTTCTCTATTTTTCATTTACATTGTTGAAATGAAGCCCGGTGTATTTGGAAATATTTGCGTTAGGTATTGGACGATGCGTTTTGCAGGCATTGGTGTCACTCAGAACCGAAGTCCCTCTAGATGAGCTCATTGTTATTGATGTGAAGTCGCAATGGCTGAGAACCTTCTACAACATACACAAATATAAAAAGGGACATTTAAAGCGGCTGTGTCTACCCGTAAGACGCTGAGAAGCATAGGACCAGCCAAGTGAGAAATAATTTGTGAGAAATCCTAAAAAAAACACCACAGGTCAAGAGATTCACTCACAACAGGAAATTCGCAGAAGAAAAAAGGACAGCAGTTTTCCTGATGTTGAGAAAGGCACGCAACCCTGGCTTCCAGTGGTGCATTGGGGACGTTGGTGGCATTGAATATCCCCGGATTTGTCTACTCATTTTCCTGGATTTATCAAGGAAAACCCTGAAACTTTTAGCAAAAGCGCATCTTTCTTCTTAAAGCGATAAGGAAGCTTCAAAAGTCGGATTGCAGCTGTGCTGATGTGAGGGTAATAGCAGCCACGTCGAACTGGGATAAGCTTCGTATCTGCATAAATAAGAAGTGCGAGATCAAAGAGGTAACGCTTGGCACTCCTCTTCCCAAACGGCGAGATGGCAGGATTTACTAGCCAGTTTTTGTAGAGGAATTTTCTGCAATAGCGCGTGTTTTTGGGCTTCGAACGGTTTCTGTTCATTAACCCGCCAGCTCCTCAAAATGTGATCACATTAGTTGTGCCGGTGAGTTACTTAATTGTGAAACTACTTTAAGTAGTTTCACAATTAAGTAACCGCAGCTGTAAGTTGTTTTTCAATTTTCACATGAAAATGTCTACTTATTCCTATTACCTGCGAACTGTTGAGGAGAGCTGTAATGCTAAGCAAGAGTGACTCGTGATATAACGGAGTGTAGAACTGTGAACACTCTTCAGTGAGCGAGAACCCTCTTTCGTTGCTTCGTAAAATATCTGTAAATATGTGTACATCTTTCCTCCTGTATATGCACTATCTGAACAAAAGTATCCGAACACTTGCGTATCTACACATTCCATGAAATAGGATAGTAATTAATATCAAGTCGGTCCACTATTTGTTGCGATCACAGCCTCCACTCTGCCGGAAAGCATTTTACAACATTTTGGTACGTTGCGTCTGGAATTGCCTTTCATTCTGCTACAAAAGCATTAATCTGGTCGGTCAGTGATGTCAGGCAGTTTAGCTTGGCTCTCGGTAAGCGTTCCAATTCATCCCAAATGTGTTCCACGAGGTTCGGGTCGGAGATCTATGAGCGCCAGTCAAGTTCTTCCACACCTATTTCATCAAACCATTCCTGCATGAACCTCGCTCTGTAGACGTGGACATTGTGCTGTTTCTAAATGACAGAGCCTTCAACGAACTGTTACCATAATGTTGGAAACATAGTGTTATCTGGAAGGTCATTCTTAAACGTAGTGTTACGATTTCTGGCCACTGGAACTAGAGAGACAAACCGAAACCCTGAAGAACAGACCTTGAGCATGATGCCTCCTCCCCAAAGACTCCACATTTGGCACAACACAGCAGGTAGGTAGAATTCTCTTGGAATCCTCCACGCCCAGACTCGTCAGTCAGACTAACAGATGGTGAAGCGTGTTTCACCACGCCAGAAAACGCGTTTCCACTACTCCACAGTACACTGGTGCTGAGTTTTACGCCACTCAACTGACAGTTTTGATTTTGCGTGAGGCTGCACGGTTGTGAAAACCTATTCCCTTCAGCTCTTGACAAACGATAATAGTGCAAACACTTTGGAACTTGGTGTTGAGTGTTGCGACTGAGGACAGGCGATTTTGTCGCGCTACCGGCTTCAGCAGTCTGTAGTCCCGCTTTGCCATTTTACGTGGTTTAGGCTTACCAGGTCGGGACTGCGCTGTTGTTCCTCCTAGGTATTACCCATTAAAAATAGCACCACTTACAGTTGATCGGCACAGCTGCAGCTGGATGGAAATTTCCCGAAATTTCTTGTTGCTAAGATGACATATTACGACCGTGCCAAGTCGAAAGTCATTGATCTCTGCCGTACGGGCCATTCTTGTCTTCATGTTTATTTATGGCGTCTCCCAAGCCACGTGGGTCTTTTTGTTCCTGTTTGGGTCATGATTGTGAGCAAATCCACTACTCAAAAGTTTTGTCCAGATGTTTTTCAGAGTATATATACACTGGCGTGCAAAAATTAAGGACGAAACGGTTTTTCGAATGTAACGTCACGCAGAAGTGGTCCACATTGACTCAAATCATATCATAAGATTCCCAAGATGTAAGAATATGGGACAAGAGAGCAAACCCGTCCAAACAAGGAATCCAAAGGATACAAAAGCACTTTATTGAAAAGGTAGCTTCCAGCATAATTGGACAGAAGACAGAAACGTCCATGTGACAGGCGGCTGCCAAGAAAAATCCAGTCTTTAGTAGGCGATATGATCACCCCTGACTGCGTTGCAGGATTTACAACGTCTGTCCATGCTGAGGACGAAGTTGTCAAGGAGCTGGTGAGGCATCGCGGCGCATTCCTCTTGTAGCAACAATCGCAGCTGCGGAATCGTTGCTGGCCGCTGGTGACGTGCTGCCAAGCGTCTCCCGAGAAGGTCCCACACGTGTTCGATTGGATTTAGGTCCGGGGACCTTGCGGGCCAATAAATGCGTTGAATATCTTCACTCTCCAACAGCTCTGCGACAGCCACTGTACGATGAGGTGTGGCGTTGTCGTCCATGAAGAGGAATTCAGGACTCACAGCACCTCTAAACAGACGCACACGAGGCAGGATAACCTCGGTACAATAGCGGACGCCAGTGACTGAACCTCTTTGGAAGATGAGGTGGTCAGTACGGCTATCGAGCATGACCTCCAAACCGGTCTCTTTCGATGATGTTAGAGGTGTGATTGCGTGTTCCCTACTCTCTCCAGATCTCTATGCGTCCAGAATTGCTCGTCAGACTAAATCGGCTTTCATCCGTAAAGAGAACTCGGCCTCATTGCTGATGTGTCCAGTTCTTGTGTTCCTGGCACCACAGAAACCGCCATTTCCGATGAGCAGGTGTTAATGGCACACACCGTACTGGTCGTCGTGCAAATAGATCACCTTTGTGCAGCCTCCTGACCACGGTAAAACGCGATAACGGACGTCCAGTTGTCTGTTGCATGTGCCTTGCGATTTCTCCCGCTGTCTGCCGTCTGTCACTTCTCGCCTGTAGGACAATATACCGGTCGTCCGCCGCCGTGGTTGCTCGTGGACGACCACTGCTAAACTCTCGGTACAGCTGTTCCTGTCGTTTGAAATGCTCTCCAAGCTCGTGAAACGATGCTGTGAGCGATGCCGAACTCCTCGGCTACCCTAGTCACACTTTGACCTTCTTCCAACTTCCCAATGACGCGACCTCGGGTAAAGTCATCCAGATGTCGTCTACTGGATTGCCTGTTAGCCATATCACGCGGTGGCAGCAACTCGACGTCGTTCAAACCGATGTACACCGTGCAATAGCTTTTACCGAATTGCTGAGCGTACAACATCCGTGTATTTTATACTCTTCCGACACCCCCCCTCCCTACGTCACGCTGCACATATGTGCATGCCCTACCTTATCGGACCCTAGACTATTTCCTGAGTGGTCATTTGGTCCGTTCTGCTTGCTCGTTCCGCTCTTATGCTAATTTCTCCTCTTCGTCCTTAATATTTTTGCACACCAGTGTATATTCTGGCTCAAAAAATTCATTTAAATTTCAAGAATTTAAAACAGAAGAACAAATGCGGTTTAAACGAAAAGTATCAGCTGGTAAGGGATTTTGTTCGGCAAAGGATAAAACATTTGGTTCAAATAATCAATGGTGGAGGACGATAACGGATGGAGAGTTTGTAAGTACAGTGATGATCACTGGAAATGATATCTGTCGTATTAATATGATGATACTAATGTAACAGTAGTTATTCAACATGTCCTCCACCACAAGGTATTACAGTATTCTAACGTGTAAAACTCCAGTGACCACCGAGTGTAGTATGTCCGGGTGAATGTAACAGACTTCGCGGAGAATGGCTTACTTCAGTTGAGATAGTGTGGAAGGTCTTGTCCGATACATTCTGCCCTTTAAATAACACCACAACAAGAAACTTACGTATATCAGATATGGAGACCGAGGTGGCCACAGGTTGCAGCTGTGTAGCAGATTTTGTTCTTGAAAACATGGAGCATCACACAGCAATTTCACGTAGCGTTCATTTCACTTACTGAGCTAGTTTTCCAGCCGTTTCTGGCTCAAGGTTACTCAAAAACTCTGCGGTTGTAAGATTTTCTCCAGGGATAGCTCCTTTCAGTCTATTAAACGCTGTGTCTCCTAGAATGGCCTTGAGGACAGTGTATGTTTTTGGAGCAAACGTACAGCGCATTTCTCTAAGAATTTGCACAGCTGAGCCTCAGCTACAATTCCCAGTAAAGCATGAGATGCGTTTGTTAAACAGCATACAGAACGTGATTCTAGGTCTGCATAGCGCGAAGCCTCCGTTCGAATCCCGAGTAAAGCATGAGTGATGTATCTGTCGAGCAGCAAATTGCTCGTGCTACACTGTCCAAGTACAGCTACACCTTTCTTGAATTTCTAGTAAAGCGTGGGTGATGTATTTGTCTAACAGATTTCACTGAGAACGTCCGAATCGTCTCTCAGCTAAGCATCGGCTCCAAATCTTGTTAAAGCAGGAATGATGAGTTTGCCGAACAGCGTACAACTCTTGTGCTATATCCTCATACAGCTGAGCCTCCTAGTTTCGAATGCTGCGTAAAATATAAATGATGGGTTTAACGGACAGCGTACACCTGAGACTTGGTTCGAATCCCAAATGAAGCATGAGTGTTGGGTTTGTCGAATAACGAACGACGCGTGCCTCTAGGTCCTTGTTTAGCTGAACCTCAGATGGAATGCCGCGTAAAATATAAATGATGGGTTTGTCGAACAGCGTACAACGAGTGCTTTTAGGTCTTCGTACACCTGAGCCTTGATTAAAATTTCAGGTGAAGCATGAGTGTTGGGTTTGTCGAATAACGTACAGTACGTGCTTCTAGGTCCCCTCGTATAGCGGAACGTCGGTTCGAATCACTTGTAAAGTATGAGTGTCTCATTTGTCGAACTGCCTACTGCGTGTTTCTAGGCAGCGTTATAGCTGACCTTCAGTTCGACTGCTGAGAAAAGCATAGGTCATGCGTTTATCCTACAGCCTGCAGCGTAAGTTTTTTAATTCTCCTACAGCTAAATCTTGGTTCAAATCCTGAGTAAGGTATAAATGATGTGCTTGTCGAACAACATACATATTGTGCTTCTACGTCTTTGTACAGCTGCGCCTTGGTTTGCATTCCGATTAAGGTATGAGTGGTATGTCTGTGAAACACTAACCAGTCCGCACTTTTACGTCCTCTTGCAGCTGAGCCTCAGTTAGAAACCGTAGAGGTTGAGTGATGAGCTGGGTCTACCTTTACCGGAATCAGTTGCCTTAAATTTGGCACAGGCGACTTTTTCTTACCTCAGACACTCACTAAAGGCATTGACCCTCCAAGAGGAGCAAGAAAGGAATGTAGGCGATTGATATAAAGTTCGTTAAACTTTACTGGACCAGTTGATAAAGTCAAGAAGTACGGAGCACCGAATATAGCATTTCAACGCTGCGGACATCAAAGAATGCTTGACTCGGTTTGAATCCGGTCTTACGCTAAAAAGTGGGGTATTCTCTATCTGCAGTCGTGTTTAAGAAAATACTGAAACTGAGAGAAATAAATATAATTATGTTGGTACGGAAAATACTTCATTTATATTGATTTGGCTTAATATTATTCTGCAGAAATTTTTACTGCATGTGGCTAAATCGCTTAACATTCGCAGCAAAACTATTTATGTGTGTGAAAACGTATAGAAAACACTGACTCTATTTAATTACCATAAAATCAGGCCCGCAGAACCTCAAAGATATCATCATTTCTTGCTGAACCTTCTAGAAATTTTGTGTATTCCGCAACAATTGCCTACACTTTGATGATACACAGTCGAGTTGCATTATTGTGACCACCTCCAACTTTTGACGTCAACAGCGTGCAGCCAATAAAAGAAGGCACGTGTCGTGAGCTGTCTTGGAGGGTATATAAGATGTGCGGTAGCCATTCTGAAAACATTTCACTCGTTGCTGTCATGGATAAAAGGAGCGATTTATCAGATTTCCAAAAAGGGATGATTATCGGCTTTCAGGCCAAGGGTGGCAGTATTTCTTAAACAGCGCAGTTTGTGAACTGCTTGCATGTTGCTGTGGTTAAAGTGTATCGTGATTGGAGAAATGGCACCATTGCGCATAAGGGACGTGAAAACTGCGAAGCACCGCGTGCGATTGCTGTGAGAGGTGAACGTCGGCTTCGAAGGTGCGTGAAAGCCGATTGACACACTACTGTGGAGCAACTCACTGGTCGAATGAACCAGGGGGCTACTCGAAGTGTGTCTAAAACGAGAGTTCAGCGAACCCTGCTGCGTATGGGGCTTCGATGCGGACGGATGGTCACTGCACCTATGCTAACAAATGTGCATCGGCAGAAAAGAATTACATTTGCACTGCAGTATCGGAATTGGAGCACCGCTGATTGACAAAGGATTGCCTTCTCCGATGAGTCACGTTTTCTGCTTCATCGAACGGATGGACGTTGGTGTATAAGACAAGAAACATCGGAGAACAAACACTCTTCAACCATTGCTGGAAGAACACAAGCTGGTGGGGGCAGCATTATGGTCTGGGGAATGCTTTCGTGGAGGTCTCTGTATCCACTCATACCTGTGGAATGCGCTATGGACCGAATCCGTTATGAATCCATTCTTGCAGACTACGTACACCCATACATGCTGATTGTTTTCCCTGGGACGGATGGGATCTTCCAGAAGGACAATACGACGTGTCATGCAGCTAGAAATGTCAGAGAGTGATTGGAAGAGCAAGATGAAGACTTCAAAGTACTTCCCTGGTCCCCTAATTTCCCAGACTTAAACCCAATTTAGCATCTGTGGGACCACATCTGTCGTGTTGTTTGCTCTATGTATCCTTTACCCCGCACTCTCCAGCAGCTGTCAGATGCACTGCATTCAACATGGCTCCACATGCCTGTAAACACCTTCCAGCACTTTATTGTGTCACTCCCAGTCCGTCTAGTTGCTGCCCGCGCTGCACACGGCAGTTACTCTGGATATTAGCTGGTGGTCACAATAATGTGACACCCGTTGTAAATTAGACTTGCTAGCACTACTGAGTTGGAATTCGTCCCTTGAAATGCGACTATGATCAACCTAACAAGATATTAATGCATCTGAATCCAATTTAGGATGTGAATAATCGATATCGACTGGGAAATAAGATCGGAGTAATACCGATTTAAAAAAAACCCCACCATTTTGATCATCTGAAAAGATCTGATCACACGATCGTGAAAGTGATTTTATCGAATAAAAAGATCTGAGTGCACGATAACGAATGTGATCTTACCAGGTGAAAAGATATGAGTGCACTCATGATCTTGAAGAGGATCTTACTTGCTCAAAAGTTCTAAATAAACCACTTTTAAAGTGAGTTTACAAGCCAAAATGTTCTTAATTAGAGTCATTTTGACCTTCTTTTAAAAATTAAAATAAAAGGTTTTAATCTACCACGAAAGGTTCGAATACAATGTTTTGATACAGGTCAGCATGGCTCCACATAGATCTAAATGCATTATCTTGATCCAGCTAACAAGGTCGTCTAGACTTGGTATTGTTGGCAATCATGCTGTTGATCAAAAAGACAATACTAAAGAAAAATGTGCGTGTAATTTTACAGTGGTACAACATTCCGGTGCATTCACAGTTTTATTAATAGCAAAAAAATTCAGTTTACCTCATTATGTAATGTATCGTGCTACCTTCAATATAGTTTTTGTTACAAAAATCATAAATTTATGTCACATGATCAGTTTTAGGCAAAATTCTCCTTCATTCTGGCTTATCGCCATCAGCATTGAATTTGAAGCTCATTAAAACTCATTCTGATACCGGAAACATTAAATGTAAACTCAAAAGAAAGTTAGCACAGCGTTGCCACTAACTGTGGAGTTGGGAATACCATGTTTGCTGTGCCCAAGTAATTACCGGGAAAGAATGGCGTACATAGACCGTGCATTAGTCAAAGACATCCGATATTTCTTACCAACAGCTTCGCAACACATAGGCAGACGGCTTTGTTTAATGAAATAGGTCCCTTTAGTTTACGGAATGGGAGAAATACTCAGTTCAAAGTCTCTTGTGATTTCTTCAAGATAAATGGCAGTGAACAAAATCACCGTAAGGAAGTGAATCAGCCTTTATAGTTTGGGTCAGAAGAAGTCGTTTCCAAACAAACTTTAAGGCATGAACAAAACACAAAATGAAGCGAAACAACAAAGCTAAAAATAAAATAAAATAAATCAATCTTAAATTCAAGAGATTCAGCTTTACAAAACGCAGCCGAACTTTATGTGTGTACAAAACGTCACTGTTAACAACTGTAAAAGAAATATTTTTGAATTTTAAAAAATATCTAACATATTTCGTCCAGACGTGATTTATTAATACGTTTTTATCCTAACAGAATTATTGACATCATTTCTGCTTGCACATTTGATAGAAATAAAAAAAAAAATAATGTCTACACAACGATAAGCACTTAAACAACTTATTACTTCAATTTTCCATTCCGCAGCGCAAATAAAACGACATTTTGTGAAAACATTGCATTTATACACAGATATATATACAACCGAGTCACATTATTGTGACCACCAGCTAATACCCAGTAACCGCGGTGCGCAGCGCAGAAAGCAGATAACAGGCTGGAACACTCTCAATAAGGTGCCGATAATCATCCCTTTTTGCAAATCTGATAAAGCGCTCCTTTTATCAATGACAGCAACGAGAGATATGTTATCCGATCAATTGTAGAGGATTTTTTAGGAAAGGAGTGTCTGACCCCAGGTCTTAAACAACCCTTAGAAATAAGAAGCTAAGAGATTTAGGCTAGAGTACCCGATATGAAAGTGACACGGAAGCGAAGTTGAAAGGGGGAAGAAGATGTCCTTATTTATTAACGGGGAGGGGCAGTACCAGGGGTCCGATGGCTTAACGTGCCAATCTGACGCACGATACCAGCGTTCGTACCCGCCTGGGATCCAACCTGAGGTCCTTTCCGTGGCAGTCACGAACGTTGCCCACTGTTCCACCCGCGCCTTATGTTATCAAAATTTTTCGTTTTCTTGTAGGACTTCCGTCTACAGTGAGTAGAGTTTAGGTCCCAGCCACCAACAGCGAGATCGCCTTTTGGGCAGGACACAGAAACGGAAGGAATGAGAGCTAGTTTAGTGACTTTGACAGAACAGTTTGTAGTGAGATTAGAGTACAGTAGATGGCGCCACCGTACAAGTACGATATTGCACATAGAGGGGTGCGAGAATTTCAGGGGAGGCATAGGAAAGGATACCCATTTAACCAGTGGGTCCAGCCTGGGGGCCGTCACTTAACGTGCTCGTCCGATATTCAGCGATTGTTAGTAAATCACACCATCTCCGAAAGATCAGCCCAGGCTTGAACCTGGGGACCTTGCATTGATAGTCTGAACTGCTAACCACTAAGCCATCCGCGGCTTTATGTTATCACATGATCATGATCATATGTAGAGGATTTTAGGAAGGGAGTGTCTGACCCCAGGTCTTAAACAACCCTTAAAAATAGGAAGCTAGGAGATTTGGGCTAGAGTGCCCGATAGGAAAGTGACACGGAAGCGAAGTCGAAATGGGGAGTAAGACGCCCTTATTTATTACCGGGCAGGCCAGTACCCGGGGTCCGACGGCTTAACGTGCCCATTCGACGCACGGCGGATATTTAGTGGATCGAGCGTTCATACCTGTCTGGGATGGAACCTGAGGTCCTTTCCGTGGCAGTCACGAACGTTGCCCACTAGGCCAACCGCGGCCCTATGTTATCAGAACTCCTGCAGCACACCTTATATACCCTTCAAGCCAGCTCACGACACGTGCCTTCTTTCATTGGCTACGCGCTGTTGACGTCAAAAGTAGGAGGTGGTCACAATAATGTGACTCGACTGTGTATGATTCGTCGTCTTTCAAAATCTGATCTGCATGTATATCAATCATTCTTGTCGCCGCCCCGGTGGCGCAGTGGTCTAAGAGATGGCCTCTGATCATTCGTCCGAACGGGGTCCGGGTTCGAATCCCGGTGAGGCATGGATGTTGTGTTTGTCTTACGGCACTGGCTCTTTCCCTTACCTGGAACCAGTAACCCTAAATTAGGGACGGGCGACTGCTTATAGCCCATTGTGTTGCTCACGGTGGTCGTTAAACCTCCAATCAAAAAAAGAAAATCAGTCTTGTCGTCGTTTGAGCTGGGGGTAGGGGGTGAGATATTCCTGAGGCAATTCTGAGATTTTTTTCTTTAAGGAAACATTTCAAGGCAAGTCAATAAATGTTCGATTAAATAGTTTGTTGCATATGAAAAGTGATAAAGAAGTAAAAATGTTCTAGGAGCTTGATCCGAAAGGATTATTGGAAGACATCTAAACAAATGGTAGTTCAACTAGGTAGTGACGGTTTGGAATGTGGAACTGGACAGGTCTCCTCAACACAAGTCCAATTACGCGGAATACTGTAAAGAATCAATCTCTAGAAGGAAGGAAGAAAATACACGAAGTTAATTCCGACACTTCTTTGTCATGGCTGACGATAAATCTGATTGTTTTCTCCTGTAACATCGTGAAGAATATTGTTATCGAAGCTCTCGAACAACCCCCATTTTTGCTAACCTGTTTTATTTACTTATTTATTCATCTGAGATTAAATCGGCAGAGTTTTAACAAAAGCATGATGTTATCTGCTGATCAACCTCTTATGAAAATACAAATAATTTTTCCAGTGAACGCTAAACAAAACTTTACATGATTCTAATCGTTGTTTTTGCTGCCGGAATCAGCTGTTGTCTTCGTGTTCTTGCTGTTGGTGTTGATACAGGAAAAAGATTTCTCATTTTTCATCTCCAGAAACGATTATATAAAATAATGTTCTCCGTGTTTTCTTCATATCAAAGAATGTTTAAACTCATTTGAAAGCTAGCATTGTTTTCTGTAAACTGAGCTATCAACTCTTTTGATCATTTTCATCATTTTTTGATCATTTTAATAATATCATGCACTATAGAAAGTAGTTTATGCCTCGGATGAAAACAATTTCGATTGTCACCCCGCATGTTGAACTTTTATAACTCTCGAAAACAACTGAAAACAACTTCAAATGGATAAAAACAACTTCAATTCTCACCACGCATGTTGAACTTTTATAACTTTCGAAAACAACCAACTAAAAACAACTTCAATTCTCACCACGCATGCTGAACTTTTAACTTTTATGTTGCTCCACTTAAGGTTCAACATGATGCTGTTGTTCAACATGATGTTCTATATGATGCAGTTTTGGTTCTTTTGGTTCCATATGATGCCGTTGTGTAAAAATAAGTAATAGCTGAAATACAAGGTTTTATGTAACCTGCAGTACCTTATGTCAGTTGCACGATAAACATCCTGGTTGATTTTAAACTCCAAACATTCAAATTATTGGGTTGGCCAAAACGTCATTGCGTATGTTACACATAGACGGCGAAATATGTTTTGAAATGTAACTAACATAAAAACATTTGAAATCGCAAGTTCATTATGCAACGTGGCAGCTGAGAGTTCAAGCTTTTTGTAGGAAAAGAAGTGCACGATTTCGTTAGAAAGTGTTTGTTTGGAAATTTCGGTCTGGAGATTTTAATGTGAAGGATGCACCACGCTCAAGAAGGCCAATCGAAGTTGATGACGACAAAATAAAAGCATTGATCGAATCCAATCGGCGTTTTACGACACCAGAGCTTGCTCAGAATCTGAAAATATCGAAATCGAGAGTTGAAATCCATTTAAAGCAACTGGGATACGTTAGTAAGCTCGCTATGTGAGTACTCGTTTGTTTTGCTCCTCATTTTTGTGTATAAATGCACATATATAGCGCTTTAAGTTCTCTAATTTTGTGTGTGTACGAAGTATAAAGGTACCGTGCTTCTTTCCGTTTGACTCCCGAGCCGGTGAGTGCATTTTTAGTTGAGTTTTTACGTTGTGTTTATTTCCGACCGAGCTGGTCATTGCTTATCACTGAGGTGCCATGCAAATGGCGTCTTCCGGTGGTGTGGGACTTAGCAACGACCTCACTTCCGGGAAGCTCTCCACTTCTTCTTCCAGTGGCGTCACTACGCTGTCCAATCCAACTGGCGGTGATGCACTACCCTCATCTAGCGGTATGTACGTACACTCTTCTCACGTCGATTCGCTAACTTCTCCTAATACGTCAACTCCTACTGACTTTGCTACTACTGACGTTGCTATGGACGTCATCGATTCTGATGGCATTCCTTCTATTCCTGCACAACAGTCATCCTACACCACCTATTCTAAGGCAGTCACTACTTCTATTCCTATCCACTCCACTCCAACACAGTACGCCGGAGCGGCGAGCATGGCGTCCTGTATTCGCCGAGAAGGAAACACCCTCACTCTCGACATTCCTGATGATACTGCAGCTAGTGCTAACTTTAATTCTCCCTGGGATAAAGGTGTAGTGTTTGTTGCCTTACCGGCGACGCCGTTAAAGGTGTACTCCACTGCCCTGAAGAACAGGTTCAACCCACAAGCCATTTCTCATATGTTCCGGCGGGTAGGGACAGTTGTGGTGTTCTTCAGTAAAGCTGAATATGCTACCACCATCCTACGTACAGGTCTCACTCTAGGTGATCAGTTCTCCTGTAGCACAGCGACCTATCAACATGTCATTCTATCCAGTGCCACCGGAAGTCACGGATACATTGTTGTATGCCGTCCTCTCTACTCTTGGCCGTGTTGTAGGCACGGTGAAGACATTCTCAGCAGCTCCAAAGGATCCCGACGACAAATCTATTTGTGGCATACGTCGCATTGCGCGGGTCCTCTTCACAACTCCTGACAGCATTCACACGATCCCAGTGCAGTTTAAAGTAAAGTGTTCTGGGCAGGTGCGTTATGTTGATCTCTTAACTGAATTTCATTGCAGCACCTGCAAAGCATTTGGACACTTTTACAAAGATTGTCCCAAAGTTTCCTCGTCTTCCAAGTCTGCAGTTCCAGCGGAGACTCCCAACCGGACCCAGGAGATGGTTTCCGCTCCAGTGCGTCCGACTGCTGTTCCACCAAGCCTAGACACTGTTCTTTCGTCTGCTGTTCTCCCACCAAAAGTGGATGAGGAAACTTTCCCTCCTGTACTTGCTCAGACTCACTTTCGTGCTCCCGATCCGCCAGTGGAGTCAGCTGAAGGAAGTGTTACGTCAGAGGCAGATCTCTCTATTCCGGATAATGAAACTGCATATTTCAGTGCGGATCAAACCATGAGCGATAGCTCGGAGCCTGAACGCCAAGTACGACTGGAAAAGCGTCAAGCCCCGAAACCACCTTGTGCCCCCGCCAAGAGGGGACGAGCTCGCGTGAGCCCTACTCGATCTTCCCCCCGGACCCGTACTTCACCTGCACGTGTCGTTGATTTTGAAACGTCACCGTACCCCACCGATGGAGTGGTGCCGTTTGACGAGTTTGCTGCCCAAATGTCTAGCCTTGAATTATCGCCTACACCATTGTCATACAAGGAACTTTATTCTCTCATGTGTGTCAAACAATATCCTGCTACAGCACATACCTTTGTCAAGTGACATGAGAATGATTTGCCAAATATTCTTCAGCAGCTTACCTCTTTGTATAGAGTTCTTGATGTCTATGCCAAACCGTCTGGCCACCTGAGTGCGGCTGGCAAACACATCCGGCAGCACATCCATCTACTTCAAACAACTGTCACAAAAGCTATGACACCTACAAGTTACCTACCACTTTCAAGGTAGTTTCGCTGAACTGCCCGGGGTTTGGCACCCCTGACGCAAACTCATAGGTGTATGAAGACTTGTCGGCAGGGAACGCTGACGTTATTTTCGTTCAAGAAACGAAATGCTCTCCTACAACGCCATTCCATCGTTGGCGTAGTTGGCCTTTTAAGTTCTTCCATGCGTATAGACGGTTGCAATCCGGTGGTGTTGCCATTGGCATTCACAACCGTTTGCTTCACTCACTGACTACAGTCTCTGTAAATAATTTATACCTTGATTTGTTATAATGTTGTGTATTCTGTATTGATCATATTACCTATCACATATCTAATATTTATATTCCTGCAGATGAATCTCTCATTGACCCCCTTTTTCAATGTTTACGTTCAGCACTTACAGCAATTCCCCCGGTGATTTTTATGTCTTAAGAGGAGACTTCAATTGCACTTTGTTCCCTTCGTTGGACCGCAGCGGGTCCCTAAGAGAATTTCGTCCTATCCTAGTCGATCAGCTTACGCTACTCCTCTCCGACCATCATCTTGTTGACTCATTCTGTCATTTTCATCCAAACACGGTTTCATATACCTGGAGCAATTTTCCTCGGCAAGGTTCGTCACCGGCCCGGTTGGACAGAATTTACGTCTCCTCCTAGCTGCTCCCTGCATCTACTGAGGCACGGCATGTGCCAACAACCTCGTCTGATCCCAGAGCGGTGACGCTGTCTATCTGCGTTTCTGCACTGCCAATTACTTCACAGCGTACCTGGTCCTTTGATGATGACTTGCTTCAGGACGAAACTTTCTGTACCACAATCCGCCAATTCTTGGATGATCGTCGTCACCTTCTCGCCACAACACCAAGCGCACTCAAGTTGTGGCTCGACATTAAGTTTGAGCTTCGTATGTTAATCCGAAAATACTCATTTGCTGCCCGTACCGAACGTTGTATTCAAATCAGCAACCTTCGTGGGATCCTTTCTTCGATGTCTCTCACTGATCCATCATATCCTGAAGTATAGGATGCCCTTAGAGCGCTGCTTCATCCGATGGCACAGCAAGCTCTCTGTAGGATGAAATTACTTAATCTTTCCTCAACAGCTCACTCATATGAATTTCTCTCTCGCACGGAAAGACTACGGCGTTCATCTACTACCCTCCGAAATCTCCGCCTGTCTGATGGAACTATTTCATCTGACTTAGCCACTATCTGCACACAGGTTCGTCAATTTTTCCAAGATAAATTCCGAGAGGTAGTGCAGACTCACTCTCTTTCATCATCCCCCCTTCTTCGTGCTCTTCCGCAGGTCCCCTCACAACTCTGTCCTTCTCTTCTCGCGGCCTTTTCCCCCACTGAACTCAGAGAGGCTTTTGCCTCTCTAAATCCTCATGCCTCTCCTGGACCTGACGGCCTTCCTCTTTCCTTTTACCGTGCTTTTCTTCCATCTCTTCTCCCCTTCCTTCTCGCCTGTTTCTCCGCAGCTCAATCTTCTTCTGCACTGCCGCCGGAGTTTACGGTGGCCCACGTCATTCTTTTGCCGAAGAAGGGAGACCCCTGGACCTGCAAAATTGGCGTCCTATTTCCATTCTAAATCTCGACTATAAATTCTTTACTAAACTCCTTTCCCGTCGTTAGAATCTTGTTCTTCCTTTCATCCTTTCGCCCGACCAGTCATACACTGTTCCTGGTCGGTCTATCGCTAACAACATCTCTTTTGTTCACAACCTTGTTTTTCTTGCTCGTAAATTTTCTCAACCACTTGCCTTTCTTAACATTGATCAAAAATCAGCCTTCGATAACATTTCTCACGACTATCTTTCTGTTACTCTTCATAGCTTTGGTTTCCCCTCTTCTTTGGTTACTCTTTTGCTTAGTCTCTATCGGGGCGCCAATTTTCATGTCGGGGCGGGCTCCTTTCTGACGGCTTCAATTCCTTTTCAACGTGGAATTAGGCAGGATTGCCCCTCTCGGGGCAACCTTTTGCATTAGCCTTTGAACCGTTCCTGATTGCTGCTCATCGCTCTCTTCGATCTTCGCTGCCGCCTACCGTAGCAAGTACGCGACATCACGAATATACTTTTTCCGCTTATGCAGACGATGCGACGTTTTGCATCAGGAGAGAACCTCAGTTTGAGGACTTGCTCATCACCTATCACCAATATGCTGCTGTTTCGGGAGCATCACTTAATATCTCTAAGAGTACTGGTCACGGGTGTGGGTCTTGGATAGGCCGCACTGACTCCCCTTGGGGAGCGGTGTGGTCATCCTCGACCCAGAAGATCCTCGGCACCTATGCTGGTCATCCGTTTACCACTGGACAAGCAACATGGACCAACCTTTTCCCAAGGCTTCGGCGCCGAGCTGCGTATTGGCACTTCGTCTTTCCATTTTCATCTTATTTTCAACGTGAACATAATGTCCAGCGTTACCTGCTCTCACTATGTACATATTCCTGGAATTCAACAGTTCTCTTGGCCTCTCGTCTTACTGACATCAGTAGTCAGTTCACTTCCGTCATCTGGAAGTTCAAGCATTGTTCGGCGGCTCAGACATTGTACCCACCTGAGTCGCATGGTGGCATCCGACTCATTGATATTCATCAATACTATAGAGCGTACTGTATTACCACCTTTCTTCGTCTGCTTACCTCTCCCCTCCTTCTTTCGTGATTTCTTTAGATGCACTCCATTCTGCCCATGATCCGTCCTTCACTTGTTTTTTTCTTTTAATCCGGATGGATTTTTACACCCTTCCTTCCTCTAACATTCCGTCTACTATCTCTGAAGCTCTTACGTTTTTCGGATCCTTTCCTCTTTCCCGGGCTCCTCCTGTCGCCACTCTTGATCTCTTTGTCGAACTACTCTTCTGTTCCTCACTGATCCACCCTCCTAACCAAGCTTTCTTTCTCCTCCCACCCTGGGTTCGTTCTGGCATCTTAACAGTCAACGCCCTGACTACTGCTAACCTCACCTGGAAACTTATTACTTTCCTTTTTCCTACTACTACTCCTTTTCTCGAGGAGGAGTATGCCCTACTTCGCACTTCCCTCCTCTCTCTTTACCCTGCTTTTGTAACTGCCGACGGACTCCGGGTTGTCTCTGGACCCAGTCCTCCAATTCCGTTCTTTCTTCCTCTACTTGACTCTGTCGCCCCGTCCTTTCCTTCACCGCTGCCTCCCTCTATCGTTTTCTCCATTCACCTTCGGACCTTCCACAACCCGTCTCTGACTTCTCTCCCTCTCATTCCATGACCGTCTGGTCAGCTTCCTCCTCTCATCTCTCCTCTCCGCTCGAGCGCAATTTTCACTGGCGTTTCCTTCACCGTCGTCTCGCTGTTCCCCATCTTCTTTTCCGTATGTCGCTGGTCTCTTCTCTACTCTGCTAATTCTGTGGTAATTTCGGTGATGTTTACCACACCTATTGCCACTGCCCCATCCTGCTACCGCTTCTCAATTCTGCTTTCCGCCTGGCTGGCCTCATCGTTTCTCAAGATCTTCCATTCCAAGCATATCCGTAGCTTCTATTAACGAAGCATCCGCCAACACGTCTACCAGATACCTGCTGTTTCTATTTGTACTTGTCAAACATGTCATTCACATTTTTCATCAATCTCAACGTTCTGCGTCGCATCCACTTTCAATTCTGCAGGCCGGAAGTCGAATATAACACCACCCGATCGTCAAATTCTCTCACAACATTATAACACCGCCCGATCGTCAAATTCTCTCACAACATTTCGCATCATCTGGGCCGAGCACTCAGGATGGTTTACGATGGATGGGAATTCTGTCCGTCTCGCCATTTGAGTATATGTTGTGTGGGTTTTTTTTTTTTTTTTTTTTTTGTGTTTGGTGCACTAAGTCCAGTGTGTCTTTCGTTCGATATTTGTTTCACCGTGCCAAGAGTGCTCTGTGTTTCTCCTTTTTTTTTCTTCTCTGAGTAGCCACACTGTAGCAACCTACGTACGCATAGTTATGTTACCTTGTTAACATTGTATTGTGCTGTACATACTTGAGTTTTGCACCACAGTACGTGGTTTGTTTTCCTATTGTGACCCCATTTATGATTAATGTTACTTGCCTGCTGTTTTCTGTAAATTTCGTAATTTTTTATACGTACTTATTCATTGTTATTATAGTTTTTATCCGTGTTATAGGCGATCATGTTATTATCATATTACTTTGCAAATGTGCTGTAAATTTTTCTAGTGTATTCTTTCTTGTTCTCTGTATCAGCATCATAACATTGTACCTCTTATAACCTACGGTCTACACCTCTCTTGTACATTTCATTTGCATAGCTTCCCTGAGTGATAATTGTGTCACATGTGTACTTTAACGATATTAACCACTCTAAGTGTTCTATTCATTTTATTAGTCGTGTTTCTTCTATTTTTGTGAACAGAGTGTAGAACTGCATCATCCTTTTCTTTCTTTCATTATGTTGAAAATAACATGACCTTTTAAAGGTGGTATACTGTTTACGAGACGTTGACTCATCAAGCTTTTTGATTTTTGTTTCCGCCAGGTTGTATACACTGTTCTATAATGTTTTTTTACTCACCGTACCTAGTGTGTATTGTGTCTTTACTCTTTCCTTCAGTTTCCTTTTTTTTTCACTAATGTCGAATAACATTGTGTGTACTGTTAATTAACTTCATTTGTGTGGCAACAAGTTGTACAGATTTCCTTTTTTCTTACATTGCATATTATATGTGATTTTGCTCAAGAACATATTTTTTATCCTGTTGTATGTCATTATGTTTTATTAGGTGAGTCGTGTTCTGTAACGATATTATCTCCGTTAGCATCCCTGTATTTTCTGATCAAAGTTCTTGATGTGTCACCGACTTTGCGATGTTGTATCTTGTGCTTTGTGTATTGTTTTTGTTTATTACATACCTCGTTGTATTTACTTACATTCTCTGTTCTAGCACATTCTCCCGATATCATTTTGTTATTTGCTCTCATATGCTAAATATGCTTCCTGTGTTTCCCTAGTTGTATTTCACGTATTATGGGGTTGCACTTGACCCCAGATTCCTGTACCATTACGATACTCATAGAATGTTTGCCTGCATTCGTGTTTTTATTATTTTAATCTGGGTAGCTTTACCCTCTTTCATGTGTACATATCCTTATAAATGTTATGTGTATTTTTATGTTTTTGATGGGCGCGAACAATAATGATGTAACAGCCTATTTTCTTAAATAAATTATGTCGAAAACCAGATGAGCTCAAAGAAATCCATCTCACTTAGCGAGTTGACAGTTGACATCAGCGATTCTCTCTTGAAACGTGAAGAAAACGATCCATTTTTGAAACGTATGATAACAGGCGACGAAAAGTGGATCGTCTACAGCAACGTCGAACGAAAAAGATCGTGCAGCAAGCATGATGAACCTGCTCAAAGCACGTCAAAAGCAGATATACACCAAAGGAAGGTTATTCTGTCAGTCTACAGTCAACAGTAATTCATTCCGTGCACCGTTCAGCAGATCATATTGTACCGCCTATACACGATGAAGATTTTTTAATCTAGATATTCAAAACATAATAATGATCTTAAACTGCCTGAAACTTGTATTAAAACCTTTATTTGATCGTTTACACCCATAATAGATCTTTCAAATCGCCAAGCTTTTCATCATCGAGTAATAGGTGATCAACAAAGAATTAGGAACAGCGTGTTACAGCAGTTCAAAGGTATTTTGTATTTTGAATTGCTTCCAAGGAACCAAACCCTCAATTCGGACGTGTACTGTCGTCAGCTGGATTAATTAAGTGATGCAATGAAACAGAAGCCTTCAGAATTGGTGAATCACAAAGGTGTTGTGCTTCACCATGATAACACGAGACCACATACAAGCGTAGTCACTCGTCAAAATTTGTTGCAGCTTGGATGGGATGATTTACCACATCCACCATATTCGCCAAATCTTTCACCATCAGACTACCATTCGTTTCGTTCCTTGCAAAACGCCTTGAATGGTAAAATCTTCACTGCTGATGAGGCTATCAAATCGTTCTTGGAACAGTTTTTGGCCGAAAAACGCAAAACGTTTTTGAGCACAGAATCCTGAGTTTGCCTACGAGATGACAAAAATGTCAACAAACAAAATGTACAATATGTTGTGGACTAAATCTTTTGTTTCCCATTCAAAATTCGCTTTTCATTTACATAGGAAAAAAAGCAAATTACTTTTTAGCCAACCCAATATTATATTTATTCAGTTCCTTGAGTAATTTAGCCTTAATATTAATTACAATAAACAAACTTCGGTGTCTCGTAATTTTAATTTTGCATAAATTAACGCATTATCCTTCCTCTGCACTCATTTCATATGCTCTTTTTAAAATTCCTTCAACGTACTATGCCTTTTGTACAAGAAGTTCATAATTTTCTCCCACATCTTATGTACAAGAAGTACCTAACAGTTTGTGCTATGATCATGGAAAATGCGTCCATCTTTCTTTATCTCTGTGGGTTTCTTATCTCTGCACCAGTTAGCCACATTTGAATAATTATTTTTAGTTTTTTACATTATATTGCCTATAAATTGAGGGCGACAACTTATAGCTTTTGTTTTTTTCCCCGATTCCTGTTCTTGTCGCTAAGACAATAAATGAATGCGCCCACGCTTGTATTTGGGTTTTGTGGTGTGTATGTGTGTTTGTGTTTAGGTGTTGTAGGTGTTGCGTGCTTACGTGGGTACGTGACACTATTCACGTCAGTATTTATTTTATTCCATACAACTGCTTCTATACATCTGAGTGGAAAATTCTTTCCTTTTATTCCAATTCCTTTTACTCTGAAGAACCTCTTGCGCACCGTTTCTGTTTAGGGAACAGGTTTCCCTCTTGGGAGGAACTGTGTCCCACGAGAGCAGAGGTGCTATATTCCACCCCCTCCGAGCAACAATCCATCGACGTAAACGACCTTCCTGGTTGCAACAGCATACAAATTGTTTGATAGAACATTAGAAGAAGGTATGCTGGTCCGATCAATTATGGCATGTATTCCATTCCGCTAATGGCCAAATGAAAATTTAGCGCTATCACTATGAAGCTATGGATGCCTCACGCTTGGATAGCGTCGACTATGAACTCCAGTAGGAGGTGGTTTTGTAATATGGTAAATGACTAGCTGGCATGAACTGAAACTTCTTGCGCGAGTGAACGAACGTATAGACGCTGGATACTATCAAGGACTACGAGCTCCACACAGAAAATGGTGGGTTTCTTTAGAATGATAATGCCCCTATCATCGAGCCTGGTTCGAGGACAAATGGTTTGACGAAAACAGTGCCGATATGTGACATATCGAATGGACACCTAACTCACCTGATATCTGCTCAATTGAGCATCTGTGTTTTTTTTATTTGTGGATCTCCAGGTGAGGCAGTTTAACGCCCCATCCGGCATCACATCGAAACTATGGACCTTAATGCAAACAGCTAGGTTGCAGATCCCCACACAAATGTTAAGGCACCTCGTGCAGTTGATGTCACACCGGATAACAGCTATTCTCCAGGCGAAAGGACGGCGCACGAGGATAGTAGTTAGTCCCTGAACACTAAGTGTATATACGGGTATATTGTAGTCGCTGGCTGGTGGAGTTCGTTCTTTTGTTCAGGGCAAATCTACTACACAAAGCACCAGATGCGGGCAGCCTCGATTAAGCGGTATTAAGTTACGTATTAATCACATCCTCGGTAAGGACGTATCATAGTTTCTCAGATAATCGTCGCAGATTCTGTGCCTAATTCTTGTGCGAAAGTGTTGTGTGTGTCAAGTATGTGAAGATTTAATTAAATGATGAATTATTTAACCTACAGTGTGACAAAAAATGCTGCCTGTCCGCTTTCTTTTGCCCATTTCTTTAACATAGTTAAGCATGGTCACTCAACCAACCCGAGGATCTGAAGTGATCAACACTCATATGTATCAGTTGTTTCAGCATACGATTAAATCAATTGCAGTGTCAATGTAATAATTGAAGATAACATAAACACACGTATTTCTTTAAAAAATTTAGATAAGTTTTTCTTCTTAGTTTTTTTAACTCAACCATATTTTATCTACGCTAAAATCTGTTTTATTTAGGATATCTTTCTGATCCATCTAACAGTGTAATTCAAGGGATATTTCTATTTCTGTTTGTAATATATTTGCAACATTTTCTCCGCCTTTAATATGATGATCAGAAGCAATTTTCGATCAGAGACCACATATTACGAAAAACACTTTTACGTATATTTTCTACTCACAATAATGCACAATTTTCTCTCAATGGGGTGTAAACGTAATTTTATTTTAGCCTCTTCTAAATGCTCGATTGTGAAACTTCTTTTTACAACGGATACCATTCACTGCGTACAATAATGTTAGCATGTATTTTTGGAATTATAATGATGCCGAGTTCTGCCACTAAGTTACGTGTGAATTTCTGTTTAAAACTTTATCGCAGCTTCGAGAAATCGTATTCCATAAAATCTGCATGACATTCGGCATAGTGAAGATTGACAACATTCTTTACTTTAGATAACTTACGCTTTTCTACATGGGGTTGTATATGTTTAAAACTTGTTTTCTTGCTAACTCCGTTTTGAAATATCATATTTTAAATAACCTTTATTACAAGCACCCGCAATGAACAATACTATATTTTCTACTTTTTCATAATGCTCAGTTTCTCAGCTAGGGAGAAATCACCGTATATCATTAAAGAAATCTTTTTTCGATTCTTTTTTCGATCTAGTGCTTTTAACCCGAGTAACCTTTTCGCACCTATTTTTCTTTAGTGCACAGTTTTTCCGGTAGGTACAGACGATTATATTTGGTTTTCCCCCATAATTCTGCTTCTAAATGTTCGATTTGAAAAATTAATTTTGTTTAAGATATCTTCTGCTATGAGGAACATTCTGTGTGCGCTTTCTGGTTTTCCAAAATGCAAATTTCTGCCAATAGTGACCGCAAGTACATATTTTTACTTGCAAATGTCTCGCTAATTATAGAAACCCTGTTGAAAAATTATTTGATATGATGAACATATACAAATAAAGAAGATAGCTGTCTAAGCACGAACACTTTAGCTCAAACCAATTACAACACTCAAATGAAGCTAAGACGTATCACCGGTATCAAAAGTATACACAGTTAAAACCATGACGACACAAATAACTCATTCCATTGAGGTTTAAAAAGGTTTAATGTTAAAAACTTGCGAGATCTTTCGAACCTACGACTTATAGGTTCATCATCAGGCACCAAAACTCGCAAGGTGCTCATGAAACGTAGTGGTTATATACACGTGTGGTTATGGGCAAAGACCGCGCATGCGTACAAGTCGGGACAGTATGAGGTCATAAAATACATACATTTAAAATAACCTGTAGGGTAAAAAACACATAATGGTTGTCATAAATATAAGAAATATAAAAGTGAAGGTCAAAGTTCCCTCGCCTGAGTTTTATATATGTACAATGAAATCAATGGTTGTCTAATCTTGTTGCTTGGTTTTTCAGTAGGTATCGCCAAGGTGCTGGTATATTGGATGGAGCTTCATCATTACAACATTGTTCATTCAAATGATAAATATACAAGCTCTCGAGAAACAACAGGCCATTTTTAGTTTTGGTCGTCGATAACAGTTTTACATTGTCCCAGTCAGGATAGTGCTCTCCTTTTAGTACCTCTCGCGCTAAAGAGGTTGTTAGGGCATGTGTACGAACACTGTATTTGTGTTCTGTAATTCGTGTCTTTAATGATCTACAAGTGGATCCCACGTAAGAAGTAGACTGTGAGGTAGTTGAGAAAGAGTTCAGTGGCACCGAATAAATTAATAAATAAATTAATAAATAAATTATTTTCTGTTGGCACAATGTAGTTCTTCAATAGTGCAGGTCAGTGAAAAAATTCTGAGCAGAAAGTAAGACAGAAGACTATTCAAAATCACCAACCTTAAAGCGATAGCTCAACTTACGATTTTACAACGGCCGTTCCGTAAAAACTGAGACTAAAATCACACAAAATGAAGAAATATAGGTAAAGAAAAATGTATGTTGTTCTTTCTTAAAGTATCTTTCCTCGGATGATAAGCAAAGGTTCTATCGTTCAGTCTACTTTTCAAAGCATGTGGCGAAGGTATTTTGTGGAAGCTGCTTTAGCGACACCTGTACAGCTTGAATAACGTCAGCATCTGTGCTGAATGTTGCGTCACAGAGCTTCTTCATTGTTGGAAACAACCAGAAATCGCATGGGGCGAGGTCAGGACTGTAGGCAGGCTGTAACATCATTTCAGTACTGCATTTCGCAAGAAACTGTTGAACACAAGCAGCCACATGTGGGCGGGCGTTATCGTGGAGTAGGGTCCACTTGCCTACCAGTTCCGTTCGCTTAATCGATATGTGTCATCGCAGACGCTTCAAGACTGAAATGTAATACTCAGCATTGACAGTAATTTGTGGAGGAACGGCATGCTGGTAGACTACAACTTTATTTTCATAGAAAATTATCATCATTACCTTCCCAGTTGATTTGGATTGGCAGACTTTTTTTCGGGGGAGGCGAGCCTGTGTGTTCCCAAACACTCGTTGCGTGTTTCGTGAGGGTGTCTAAATAGTGGACCCATGTTTCATCGACAGTTACTACTCTGTTTAGAAAGTTTGGATCCTTTGCAATCACTTGTTTCAACTCATGACACACCTGAACTCTGGCTAAGAATTGTTCTATCGTCAGGTGATGGGGTGCCCATCTGGGACACACACGATGCAGAAGTAATTTGTCGCGTAGAATGTGGAATTCCGAAGTTTTTGAAATATTAGTTGACGCCGCTATGTCTTCCACGTCATTCGTCGATCTTATTGCAGGATTGCACAAACAGCGTTAACAATACGCTCCGTAACAACACTTTCAGGTTGAGCAGGCCTAGCAGCGAGGCGTGGTTGACCTGAAAGTGATGCATCTAAAAATCGTTGACTCACATGGTGCCATCTAAAAATCGTTGACTCGCCCAAACATTTATCTTTGTATGCCTATTTCATTAAATCAACTGTTTCTGGAGACGTTTTACCCAAACGACAGCAAAATTTTATCGTACTTCTTAACTCTCAATTACTCACCTCCATAGCTGTATTTCGAAATGCAGACGTACCTTAAATAACTCCGCAGTAACAAAACCAGAATCGTCGGCCACGGCTAATAACTATTGCCATAGATACTACCTTAATTCAGTTAGTCGTCTGCGTAGTTATTTTTTGTCTTCGCACTTCTGCCTTACTCTTTTTTTATGGAACGGTCTTTGTATTTACAAAGTAGAAAGATACCGTTGGATTTCATCAGCGATAGCAAATGCGATCCATATTATAGATGAACACATAACAATGGTTTTCTTCAAATTATAATATGAAGCATAAACACAAAAACATTTGTTCTTTTTAATGACGGACACATAGCAGGAAGTCACCAACCGTTGTTCTCCTTTACATGTACCATACAGTAATGAAGACACAGAGCAGACAAAGCTTGTACTGAGATGAAACTGTGACTTCATGAAATCGACTGCAGCGCACTATCGACAAGCCACTGAATTAACCGTTCATTGACAGCTGGAGTTCCCAGAGAACCACAATTTGTCATATGATTGTGACTGCTTCCATTCGTGACCACAGTTCCAATCCAATTTCCCAATTCCAAGCCCAAAGACAAATATTTAGAGTGGTACCATTTTTCAGTTATTGTTTTCTTTTAACATCCTAATAAAGGGAATTATTCTTGCTTATTCTTTACTGCATCGTTTATATTTTCTTTCAATTTCTTGAATCTAGGTTTCCAAGTCTCAGTTTCCAATTTCATCTGCGTGAATTTTGTCATTGATTTCTTTAGTAATGTTTTCCATTTTTATATAAAGCTGTTACTCGTAAGTCCACTTTCAATTCTCATTTGTTATTTGTTTCGACGTATACGTCATCTTTTTCAATAGCTTCTTGTGTTATCTTTTTTTTGTACTGAAAGTTTATGTGTTATTGCCTTCCTGTTGGTAATTATCAGATATATTTGTGAAAACTTGTCTTCCGTCTTCATTTCATAATTTTGCTGTTATTTCCGAAGTACTTTCTTCCTAGCTTTTCTCTTTAATCTACTAACTGAAAACTTTCCCTATCTTTCACTATGTTCTCAATTAACTGGCCCATTATCTTTCACTATGTTCTCAATTAACTGCGTTCATCTCAAAACAACCACAGCCGCCCCGGTGGCGCAGTGGTCTAAGGCGATGGCCTCTGATCATTCGTCCGAACGGGATACGGGTTCGAATCCCGGTGAGGCATGGATGTTGTGTTTGTCTTACGGCACTGGCTCTCTCCCTTCCCTGGAACCAGTGACCCTAAATTAGGGACGGGCGACTGCTTATAGCCCATTGAGTTGCTCACAGTGGTCGTTAAACCTCCAATAAAAAAAAAAAAAACACATGTCTGTTATGCGGTTCGATCGCTGGGTTGCCATAAAAACTACTGCTGACGTAGCGACTCACGTCACGTTTAGCTCTGGTGGCCCACCGACGGGGGCGCTACATTCCATTGGAGGAGTTTCAATGGGTTTCTATGGCTGTTTCCTCTGTACACCTTCCTTACTTTATGACACGCAGAACCCTGAACATCTCGTTGTCAGCGAAGAAGAAGCATGACATCGTCATCTCGTGGACGGTTCCTCTGCATTGTTCCACATCCTCGAGTTTGGTAGAACATGGCGCGTTACTTGACAGCTGCCTCTATTCACGTCGGGCACGCTGTGTTTCCAACAATTTCATCATTCTGGTAGTGCAGCCTCACCAGCGTAGGACGTTTTTTTATGATTGAAATTTTAACGACCACAGTGAGCAACTCAATGAGCTATAAGCAGTCGTCTGCCCCTAATTTAGGGACATTGATTCCAATGAAAAGAAGAGAGCCAGTGCCGTAAGATAAACACAACATCCATGCCTCACCGGGATTTGAACCCGGACCCTTCTCGTAAATAATGCCCATGAGCCTATGCTTACAACACTGCGCCACCTGGGCATCAGCGTCGGACATTCAGACACATTTTATAGACCATGCCACCTCTAGAAGCATTAGGAATACTCTCGAATCGGGATGTATGCAACTTGCAATTTCCATTTGCTGTGCCAATGTTTCCCTCGGAAATGATTTTAGAGTAATTGAATATTTATTAATAAAATCGTTTTTTCATATACTGAGAAGTCTTCTTACCATGTTTGGTTGAGTTTTGCCATTGGTTGTCCATGCAGGTGGTTATTAAAAAGGACAATTTAATTATAATCTAAGGAAAAAATATTTTACTTAGATCTAAAAAATCTGAATAAGATAGGAAAAAATTCTGGGAATCTTGTGTATTTCTGTTACGAAATGAACTTTTTGAACAGTTTCTTAAAAGCAGAACTACTGCTATTAGCTCAAATACACATTTTCAACATCTGACGCCAAATGTTTTCACCAGGAGGAGTTCGAAAGACATTTGAAAATTCTTGAGCTTGATTGCTTTTCTCCTAAAAGTTGTCTATATGCGTAATTATCAATCATATAAAATACAAATGGGTATTTAAGCCAGCAGTTAAAAGTGAAATAATGACATAGGAGAAACGTGAATTTTATGTAAAACTCTTTGAAAATAATGGCATTATGATATGCAAGCAAGGGAGGATTGGTTTTCTCAAACGAATGGAGAGAAGAAGCAGTGACAAAAATACCTTACCTTTGAACGTAGTTATATGACGCACTTAAAGTCATAAAGAGCTTTTAATAAGTTTATCAAAGAATATTGTCACAAGTTTCAAAGTTGTACTTCTGTATCAGTAAGGGATCACAAAGATTGTTCATTACTGAATCCCACATGGAATTAATCGTCTCGCTGGTTGTTGGCGGAAGAGACTTCTGAATTTGCTAAGTTTCGACCTTTGCAAAAGCAAGCAAGTAACTTATTTTAATTTAGGCAACGAAATCTGATACATCAATTAAATTTTCTTTGTGTTCACAAACACAGCGGAAATCCATCTTCCCGAACATTCGGGAAAGAATCAACTGATTCGTTGCATTCAGAGACTGTCAGGTGGTGACTAATGCTACTGCAGCAAACTATTATGTATCTTTGTAAATCATGAGTAGGCGAAATGTAATTAGCAGAATGTTTTGGAGTAGCGCCAAAGAACTTTGCTTATGTAACAGCTGTTCAGAGTTTCGATTACTGCATTGTAGCGAAGCAGTTACAACCCACGTTAAAAGTGTTGAGAATTATGCCAATGTTACAGCAAATAAGATGTAATTTTAAACATAAATTCAAGGACAGAGAAATCTCATACGGGGAAAACAGAACTTAATCACAATGCTTCTCATATTACGCTAATCGGGTTTTAATTTTGAGAATATAACTTGACATATATGCGTTATCAAAATGATTTCTCGGTAGGATATGCTTTGTATAGTTCATCACAATAAGCTAATACATTTCAAGGGCTGAGCCTGATGAAATGCATGTGCTGAACGAAACACGATAAAACGTTAAGAACATTAAATTTAAGAAAGATTTAAAACATCGTTTTGATACACCCTGTAATGTATCAGTGGGGAACGTGGGCCCACCAGTATTCTGAGCTTTCAGACTACTGCATTAGCGAAAAGTTAAAATTTACCCAAATAATTCCCTGGGAGATTTCATAAGTTTCTGGAATACTCTGAAATTATTTCCTTGTTAGATACTTATTCTCACATCTGAAACGAAATGAACATCCTCGAATTTTTCCAGCTTCCACTTACTGATATGCAGAATAACATCAAACTATTCAAAGCGTTCCTTTCAGAAGCTCCGATGTACATGTCCCGAAAATAAAAAAAATTAGTTGGAATGACAGGATTTGGGATTTGTTCAAATACAGACTACATCAAATTTTGAAGATGACAATCCGTTTTTTGGTGTAAATATAACAAGGATGATATATCAGATAATATCCGAAAACTTGAAAATTTCGTCGTCCTGGCGCGGAAATCGAATCCGCGTCTCCCAGATAGCGCCCAAAAATGTTCAAGATTCCGGATATTATTTGACTTACCATCCTTGTCATATTTACACCAAAAAACGGATTGCATCTTCAAAATTTGTATTGTACGGTGTAATCCCGTATTCCATTCATGATACATATTGCATAATTTTCAAATTTTAAACGCTTTGTAATTTTGTGCTGCGAAATAGAAAATAGGTGCAGAACATTTTTACAATCATCTCGCTCACATGCTTGAGTTATAAAATAAAGCACTATTTCAGAGGTGGTTAATATGTCGCACCATTTATAGGTCAACTGCAATTTAATCAGTTTTTAAGCAGTTCATAACAGTGCTCGATAAAAAGTAGTTGAGGTATTACTGGCCAAATATTTTGCCAACAGGAAGTACGAATGGGGTGATAATAAAGAGGACACATTTGGCGTAAAGACGAGACATTTTCTTTCAGTTATCGTTGAAAATTACAGAGGATGTTCAGAAAGTATTGCCTCCATATTTATATACAAGTCCAGTAGCAAAGTATCAAACTGAAACAAGTTAGTAAAATCATGCAATGCATTGATTATGATACGCTTTCCAACATACCAGAAATCATTACTCAAGTTATGAGGATAATGGCTGTGGAATAAATCTCGCTCCTGTGCCCTGACCTTTGACCCCATTTCGATGATATTATACAGAATCGGTTCAGTATACCTCCGGAACAACATGATAAAATTTTGTCGCAATCGAAGCATTTTTATATAAGTTATGACGCATAAGGGCGATGGAATGGATCCCACTCCTATGTCCTGACCTTTGACCCCATTTCGTCCATTTTCAATAGGGTTCGTCCCCAGGTTGTCCCCTACCACATACTAAACATTCATCGAAATCGAACCATCCATTTTTACGAACGCGAGTTATCGTGCGGACAGGCAGACAGACAGACGGACAAAGCTGGAGCATATACGCTTTTTTACGCTTTCCAACCGTAGGTTCAAGAAGCGTATATGCGTGCAGACAGACGGCCAAAGGTAGAACATATACGCTTTTTTACGCTTTCCAACCGTTGGTTGAAAAAGCGTATATGCTCCAGCTTTGTCCGTCTGTCTGTCTGCCTGTCAATAGTTATTTCGATGAAATTTTAGTATGTGTTAGGGGACAACCTGAGGACGAACTCTATCGAAAATGGGAGAAATGGGGTCAAAGGTCAGGACACAGGAGCGAGTTTTATTCCACAGCCTCATAATTTGAGTAATAACTTGAGTAATGATTTCTGGATGTTGGAAAGCGTATCATTATCAATGCATTGCGTGATTTTACTAACTTGTTCAACCTACGGTTGGAAAGCTTATCATAATCAATGCATTGCGTGATTTTACTAACTTGTTCAACCTATGGTTGGAAAGCGTATCATAATCAATGCATTGCGTGATTTTACTAACTTGTTCAACCTATGGTTGGAAAGCGTATCATAATCAATGCATTGCGTGATTTTACTAACTTGTTCAACCTATGGTTGGAAAGCGTATCATAATCAATGCATTGCGTGATTTTACTAACTTGTTCAACCTATGGTTGGAAAGCGTATCATAATCAATGCATTGCGTAATTTTACTAACTTGTTCAACCTATGGTTGGAAAGCGCATCATAATCAATGCATTGCGTGATTTTACTAACTTGTTCAACCTATGGTTGGAAAGCGTATCATAATCAATGCATTGCGTGATTTTACTAACTTGTTCAACCTATGGTTGGAAAGCGTATCATAATCAATGCATTGCGTGATTTTACTAACTTGTTCAACCTATGGTTGGAAAGCGTATCATAATCAATGCATTGCGTGATTTTACTAACTTGTTCAACCTATGGTTGGAAAGTGTAAACAAACAAGAACAAAGCTCAAGATTTCTACTTTAATTCAGATACTTTATTTTTCCACATAGTTCCCATCACGCTCGATATACATAGGCAGCTGTTCAACAAGTTTTTTAAACCTATCTCTGAAACATCTTCAGATTATTCTTGGAGCCATTTTCTCGTAGCGGCTTGAACGTCTTCATCACAGGTGAAATGAATTCTTTTCAGATGTCTCTTGCGAGCAGAAAACAACTAGAAGTAGGACGCCGCCAAATCTCGGCTGTAACTGGGATGTTCAAGGACTCCAAACCAGATTTTCTGTATGGCCTATGAAGTGAAAGCGCTGTTGTGGGGTTTGGCATTGTCGACTTGCAGAATCATTGGTTTTTTATCCTAAAGCACGCCGTTTACACTTTGCTTTAACTTTTCGAATGTATACACGTAGCTATCAGAGTTGATAGTCGTGCCTTTGATCATGTGTACTCTTTATGAATAATGCTTCTACAGTCCCAGAGCACAGTGAATATGCAATTACCGGCAGAAATTTGAGTTTTGAATTTTGTTCGCTAGAGGGGAAAATGGGTATTGGTATTCCAGCGACTGATTTTTCATTTCTGGTTCATAATGGTGAATCAAACTCTCATTACCAGTCACAATACTTTGGAGAAAAGCAATTCCATTTTTTACATAGCGAGCAAGCAATCTTTGTCATGTTTCAAGTCTTTCATTTCATTTCAGTTGTTAAGTGACGGCGTACCCAACGAGCGTACACATTGTTGTATCCTAAAACGTTAACAATATCATTGACACCACCTCAACTCCTGTTCAGCTTACATGCTACGGTTCTCTGAGCTATTCTTTGATTTTTCCTGATGAACTCATCGACATTCTGTGAGTTCAAATCACAAGTTGCGATTACGGGCCTCCTGCTCAGTGGCTGATCCTTTACGCAGAACATTCCACCACCGTCCTTTGATTTCCTTACTAAACGGAGAACAGTTATTGTGTCCAAAGTTCCAGAACAATAAACTGCCACCAATCTAACGTGCAATTTTTTTGGAGTACATTTTCATGAGTTAAAAGCAATATAACTGACGGTCGTTTGACACCCGTTGATACAGTTGAAATAGAGGCATCCATTTGAAACCCATTTAAACACGAACAAATAAATGTACGGTGCTCTATTACGTAGTAAAATGAAGCTAATGGCACAAAGAATCGTTTGTCTTCTGACTGGTTGATAGGCAACAAATCATGCGCAAGACACTTGCGCAAAGGAATTACTTATTGAAGACACCTCGTAGTATGGCGCATTAGGACATGACCTGTTCAATTTTTACTGGGGGTTTAACGTGCACCATGAGCAGCTCTGAGAGCTGTTTTCTCATTTTTTCGATTCGAAGTTTAACAAACACCGTGAGTAACTCAGTCTGGTATAAGCAGTCTCCCGTCTCTAATTTAGAGCCACTGGTTCCAGGGAAGGGAAAGAACCAGCGCTGTAAGACCCGGGATTCGAACCCAGACCCATCTCTAGGAGCTTTAAACATCCCGCATAGGAAATTTTAAGCTACTGCTTGCAGGTCGGGGGGGGGGCGCTACTGGGCAAACTCACCACCATGCCTCATCCGGAACTCACATTTGGGCCCATCGCCGAGGCATGATCAGAAACCTCTACCTCAGACCACTCGCCCTCCGGTGCGGTAGTGTTCAAATTTAACTCACTGTTATGAGTAGGTTGTCGGTCCTTCACAAAACATATTTTTTTTTAAAAAGCACACCAGACAAAAAATTAATCATCCCTAACAGAAATGATCGTAGGAAGTTACCGGTTGCACAGAGGGCACCGTGATAGCATTGTTAGGAGATACATAGCCCTGCCGTTGCCTACAGGATCATTTTTGTTTCATGCAGTGGTGAAGAACAATGCATGTGTTGAATTAAGTCTGCAATATGGGTCATAAGAGAGACGTTACCGAGGAGCAAATAGGAGCCAGGGTGTTTGGCTGTGCTCATGGTCCCAAATTGAATAAAGTCGCCCGCTTTGTTGGTGTATCGAAGTGTACTGTCTTGCAGTTCTACAAACAGTGGTGTAGATGTCACTGAATTGAAAATCGGCGACGTAACTGTGGCCGGAAAAAGATTCTCACCAACAGGTACTGCCGCCATGTTCCCCGCCTAGTAATAATTGCAAATCGGTTTCAAACCAGGCAACAATTGCTCCAAACAGTTAATGAAAGTCCACTCCAACCAATTTCCGAAAGGGCATTGCCACGAGAACTGCATGCGATGGACATCTGGAGCAGAGTACCACGGAAGAGGCTTCTTTTAACAGCTAGTCACGAAGTCGAACGTTATCAGTGGAATCAGAGGCACCAAAACTTTACTGTGGAGGATTGGAATCGAGTAATTTGGTCTAATGAGTCTCGATTTTGTTTGTACTCCAGGCATGGGAGGCGATGAGTGCATCGCAGGCCCAATAAAACCTTTAAGCCTGATTTTGTCGAACGTGTGTTTCACGCTGGAAGGGGTGCTGTGATGTTTTGGGAATGTTTAACAAATGTTTAACAAACATGAGCCCTCTCGTTGTAGTGACGATGAATTTTAACGAGCATGCGTACCTCCGCATTTTTAATGACGAGGTGTTGCCCTCTGTCCTACATCTCCAGGAGCAGCATCACATTGCCAGTCCTGTCTTCCAAGACGACAATTGCCGTGTGCTCAGGACTAAAACTGTGTCTGAGTGGCACGACGAACAATCAACAGCACTGTCTCACCTCGACTGGCCAGCCAAATCCTCAGATTTAAATCCTATTAAAAATCTATTGGATCATTTGGAACAGCAGGGGAAACGCCGGAATAGACACCCACGTACTCTGGTGGAACTTCGGTACCAATTAACCCACGAGTGACTGCAAATCGATATTCAATACATCCACAACCTTGTGGAGTCTCTACCACACCCAATTCTGTTATCAAGGCAAGAGGCGCCGTCACCTTTTGTTAAGTAAGTTCTGACAGTGGTGACTAATTTTTGTCCGGTGTACTTAATTGGTCAGTAAATGATTTGAAAGTGGGGTAAAGCATGGATGATTCGTGTCTATTGAAAAATAAAACCAGGTTGAGAGCATTACTTAGTGTCGTAGAATGGAATGGGACGTACGTTAATGATGCATATAGCGTTTCGAAACAAGATAATGCCGTGTACTCTTTTTCACTTTTCTGTCATCTAAACAAAAGACACTATATTTGGAAAATAAAACGTTCTTCCCTACACGATTTCAGAGCAGTTTTTTCCAAACTGTATTAATTATAATTTCCCAAAATCTAGCTTATTATCATCCTCCGAAAGGTAACGAGATACTTTAAATTGTCCCAATATCAGTCTTGTAGAAACCCGTGACTTAAACCTTTAAAGAAGAAAGATCACAAGCAAATTAAGATCGTTATATTCTCCATGGCCCTTATACCCCAGCTGATAGATTTTTCCAACTGTAATGTTATTGAATGGTGCATCGTTACATCGTCGATCCGTGCAGTTGCTAGACGCCTGCACAAACCAAAGCCTATAGTTGCTCTAGAAAGTGAAAGCGTGACTGTACTGCCCACAGTCTAACAATTTACCAGAAGGCCCCAAAGCTCACCACACTGGATGTCGAACGAGTTTCAAGCTCCAATAAGAGGGACGAGCACATTAGTACCCCGAAATAGAGTGGCGCATAGAATAAAAATCACAAGCTGCTGCTGGAAGTATTGCCTCACATGATGCAAAAATGGCGTACTTTATGTTCAGATCGTTGAAAATAGTTTTCGGTACATAAGAGAATCAGGCTACTCCTTATTTCAATACGATGGGCGAGTGTAGGTGTGTCAAATGCCTGGAGAACATCTACACTGTGCTGAAAAGGAAGTGTCATACGTTGTTAGCACGTCTTTTGTAAAAAAGATCGTGCTTATGTTACCGGTTTGTCCGTCCGTCCGTCTGTACCCACGATATCTCTGCAACTTTTAGTCCGATTCGGAGCTTCTAAAATATCGATTGAAAAATTGTTTCGTAGACTGATGCCACTCATATCGATAAATCTTTTCGGAATATGGTTTTCTTAAAATATTCCACAATTTCTCCGCCAGTGGGCGTAGATGCATATCTTATTTTTGTCAATATCTGTACTTCTAAGAGTCCGATTTCAAAAATTCTTCTTTGTTGAATAGTGCTTTCAGTGTGACATGTTTTTCATATAATTTCAAAATTTTCAAGTAATTCATAGACTTTCCGCTAGGGGGCGTAGAGATAAATTGCGTTTCCCCCTATATCTCTGCTTCTAAATCTCCGATTTGAAAAATTCTTTCTGCACCGGATACAGCTTCTGATGGAAAATCGTTTGCGCATAATTTTTAATTTCTGTAAAAATGGTTTGGCCACCAGGTGGCGTAAGTCTTAATTTCCGCTTCTCATGTATTTGCAGCAAAATATGAGCTTCTAAAATCTCGACTGAAAAAAAAGTCGTTTGCTGACCGATACTACTCATGTCCATAAACCTTTTAGGAACATTTTCTTCTTGAAATAATGCATGGTTTCTACGCCAGGGAGCGTAGATGTACATCTTATTTTTGTCAATATCTCTACTTCTAGGATTCCGATTTAAAAAATTCCTTCTTTGTTGGATAGTGTTTCCGATGTGAAATGTTTTTCGTAAAAATTCAAAATTTTCAAGTAAATCACAGACTTTCCGCTAGGGGGCACAAAGGTAAATTACGTTTTCTGCGTTATTTCTGCTTCTAAAACTCCGATTTGAAAAATTCTCCTGTATCGTATACAAGACCTGATGGAAAATATTTTTCAAATAATTTCTAATGTTTGGTAAAGAATGTTTTGTCCACCAGGGGCATAAGTGTTAATTCCTGCGTCTGATGTATTTGTAGCAAAATCTGGGCTCCTGAAATTTCGAGTAATTTTGTTTTTCTTCGACCGATACCGCTCATATGGTAAAACCTTTTAAGAATACTTTCTTCCTAAACGAATGCATGGTTTTTCCACCAGGGGACGTAAAGTCACATCTTATTTTTGTCGATATCTCTGTTTCTAACAGTCCGATTTGAAAAATTATTTTTGTGTTGGAGAGCGTTTCCGGTGCGAAATGTTTCTCATATAAATTCTTGTTATTTTTAACGCACAAGTCTTCAAGCAGAGGGCGTAAGCTCACGATTCCGTTTACAGCAATATCTGAGCGATTAAAAACCCGATTGAAAAGCTTCTTTCTTCCGTCAGACATTATTGCTTTCCATACCGGTTACATTGACTTTGAATAGCTTTGTCAGAACGGATTCATTGACTTTGAAAAACTTGCATCAGGAGGGATTCAAAAGACGTGCTTATTACCCCCGAAAATTCGGTGTCATCTTTTTTGTTTTTATCTTTGCTTTGCTTTGAAATTTATCGACCACTGTGGGCTTGTAAGACCAGAACGAGTCTCCATCAGCAGTTTGAAGAAATTGGTTTCGGGAAGATGAGGGCCAGCGCCGAAAGACATAACATATGTATTGACTCGTGATTCGAACCTCGACCTAGCAGTACAGGAAATTAATAACCTCCGCGCTAGGCCAATCGAACAATGATCGACGGAAATGTCGTCGGTCATGGTGCAAAAATTAATGTTCTCATCAAGTGGGGTTAGGATGTGATGTGACGCAATGTCTCATAATATGGGTTGATACGTATGGTAATTGTGTCGAGAACAGTATTGACGCCAAAACAAATTCTGGACCACCATTCTTTACTCCCTATTATGTGACTCTTTCGTACAAACACAAGTGTATTTTAATCCTATAACTGTCCTTCCATACAACAGCTGCTTGTATGGGTTGTTGTTGTCAAAATAAGCTAGCGGAAATCGTATTAGGAACATCACAGGCAGGATATTAGGTCAAATGAACACCAACAGAGTAAACAAGTAAGTCGGGTGAGGATCATATTTACGTATCTGAACTACTCACGGATTTTCAGGTAGAATGGAGAGTCATACATGAGGGAGTCTGTTTTTCTTTGTTGGCTTAGCTGTTTAAGACAGCGGACCGTGTCACAGGAGCAAAAGAGGAGGATCCCTATTGAAATGGCCATCATAGACATCTCCAGCATGTATGACTCTCCATACATACTCAACATACTCTGTTTTTCCTTTTTTACCTAAGAAGATGCAATCACAGTTACACTTATAAATATATATTTACACCAATGACTCATTACATTATTATTGTTTTTATTGGAGGTTTAACGACCACCGTGAGCAAATCAATGGGCTATAAGCAGTCGCCCGTCCCTAATTTAGGGCCACTGGTTCCAGGGAAGGGAGAGAGCCAGTGTAGTAAGACAAACACAACATCCATGCCTCATCGGGATTCGAACCCGGACCCCTTTCGGACGAATGATCAGAAGCCATCGCTTAGACCACTGCGCCACCGGGGCGGCTCATTACATTATGACCACCTAACTAATAAAATGGATTCTATCCGTGTAAAATGAATTCTGTTCGGATTAGGGATATATACACTGAAGGTGGCAGATTTTGTGTAAGTAGCATATTTTCAAACAGACTGAGACCTGTTTGAAAATATGCACCAGTAAATACGTTTCACAAATATCTTCCAGTTTAGTCAAACACGTTCCACAATTATGTTCGAGTTCCGTCAAATACTGATTCCAATTTACATGACCTCAGTTCTTCGTCAATCTTGTTAGAGGTAACAGTGCAGAAGAACGATTTCATATTTCCTTAATGAACTCCTCTAATGACATGCATATCTTCCCATTCCTTCTGGTCGCTTTCATTGAACGCAGAGCAAGGATGTTTCTTTGTTTTAAAGCGATACTATAGTTTAATTTTAAAATTGTTGTTACTTACCTTGCCTTTCCCACGCTATATTTCAAGACTCTTAAAGTGGTTTTTACGGCAGAGCTCCCAGAGATAAAATCGATTTTGAATTTCAACTCAAAAAGAAAAAAAAACATACATAATCTGACTTTCTTTTTTTACCCGCGAAGATGCAAGCACTGTTACAATTATAAATATATATTTAACCGATAGCATTATCACCACCTAACTAATAAACTATAGAACCACTTTCGCCAGCAAAACAACGGCCACTCTGCGCTATTACTCGGCAAATCACCGATTCCATATGGTAGCAATATGTTCCCTGGGGTATCTGGTACCATAATGTCAACAACAGGTTCTCCAGTTCCCGTACATTTCGGGGTAGTAGTGATTCAGGACGTACTCGCTTTTCCAAGTCGAACCACAAATGTTCGATTGGGTTCATGTCAGGTGAATTTGGAGGCCAGGGCATTAACAGAAAGTCACCAGCATGTTCCTCGAACCACTCCTTGACAATTCTTGCAGTATGGCATGGCGCATTATTCTGTTGATAACGGCCATCGCCAGGATTCGAGTCCCAGATCAGGCATGGGAGGTGCACTTGCCTGATGACTCTGTCCGTTCTCTGGAATCGGTGGCCCCCAATTAGGAACAGGTGACTACTTATTGCTCTTGGAGTTGTTCGTAGTGGTCGTTAAACAATGAAAAAAATATTACGGCAAATAACGTTGGTTCACTCTGGACATATCTGAAAGAAGTTAAGAAATACCTCAATTAACTTTCAAAAGAGAAATAAATGCAAACAAAACAATAAAGCAAAGAAGATAGTTAGAAGACGCCCAAAATGAGCTCGACCACATAAGGAAGAAATGATTAAGTCAACGATATTTGTCGGCCATCCACCTCCATTTCATAGACGGCACGGGAAGAAGGAGATATACCTGTAATTGCTACATTTGCGTAACAGATGAAAATATTTTCAAAAGTTTCTGAATTTCTTCATTTCTAAATTCCAAAACTAAGAATTTTTAGAAATGAGAACTTTTTAAAGAACTTTTCAAATAAAACACCCAAATGGCTATATGTACCAGGTCGTTCGGAAACTAACGGCTGATTATAAAGCAAAAACGAAACGAAATAACTCATAGCACGCAACCTTGTTTTAGTATAAATAGGCCGCCTTCTGCAGCTACACACTTCTGTCAGCGAGTGACAAATGCTTCAATGCCAGTCCGGAAGATATCTGGCTCCCTGGATGCAAGAAAGTCCCGGAATTCAATTTCAGCCTCCTCTCGGTTTCTGAAAGTCCTGTCCTTGACGTTATTAAAAAATGCCTGAACAGGAGCAAATGGATAGGTGTCAAGTCAGGCGGGTAGGCTGGATGTGGGAGGAGTGCAAACCTCAATTTCTGTAGTTTCTGTTTCGTCATTTGTGACACGTGTGGCCTCGCGTCATCATGGAGGAGGATAGGACCCTTCCTGTTCACCAAAGATGGCTGTTTGGAACACAAGTTCTGGTTTATTCGGTCAATTTATCATGTAGGAAGATAGGATCCCTTTTGTTTACCAAAGATGGCTGTTTGGAACACAACTTCTGGTTCATTCGGTCAATTTATCATGAAGGAAGATAGGATCCCTTTTGTTTACCAAAGATGGCTATTTGGAACACAACGTCTGGTGCATTCGGTCAATTTCTTCACAGTATGTGACTGAGGTAATGCTTTCACTAGCATTCAAGACCGCGTAGTGTATGACACCGTGAACAGTCCGCCAGTCTGTCAACAAAACTTTCTTTGGCACTAACCTCGGTTTAGGATGTTGTTTCGGTGGTTCACCATGGTTCGGCATCTTCCAGACCACTTAAGGTTGTGGTATAGCCCCCACGTTTCATCACAGGTTACAATGAGATCAAGCCCTTTTCATTGCGAAGCAGAAGGTTACTGCACCTCTCATATTTGTGTGTGACTCACGTATCGAGCTTTTGTGAACTTACCAATTTCGTTGAGATGTTAGCAAATTATTGACACCGATACATTATACTGTTTGGCGAGTTGTCTGACTGTCACGAGAGGATTTGCCTCCACATTTGCCTTCAGAGCACCATGATCAATTATTAAATGTCGTTTTCTGCCCTCCCATCTCGTAGGCTAGTGTTACCTGAACGAAGCTTCTCGTGCATCTTTTGATCTTTGCCTCCGTGTCTCATAGCTCGACCGAATTACGATAGGTTTGTGCTGCATTACTATCTAATTTGAACTAATGAAGCAGAATCACCAGCAACTCGCTTCTTCCTAACGGGTTGTACGGACCACTCTCGCACGAGTAGCAGGAACTGCAGCTCAACCGATTATGGCGTGTGTGTGGCGTCTGAGTCGCCTTTCAACATGTAGGAATAGCGCTGTGAGCGGGTTGGTCTGCAAGAATTGTGAGCGAGTTGAATGTGGCACCTCAGATAATCGGCCATTATTTTCCGAACAACCTGATCCATCCCGTATTTCTTTCTTTCCTGAAGAAGCCATACAAAACAATTTTTATTAGATTTGAAGATATCAGTGCGCAATTACATAAAATCAAAGTAAATTTATTTGCTTTGCATTAATTATATGGTTTTCTTTCTTTGTAACATGAAATCTGGTAAGAGAGATACATTTCTGTTCAGTTTAGTTCTCAATATATGGTATACTTGCCCTAAAATGTCTTTCGGAAAGATCGGCGTCAGAAACTATAAAAACATGTAAGTTTGAGAAGTTAGATCTTTGACACGCAATTTCTTCTACATTTTCTGTTACTTTTCCTCGCATTCGCTTTCGGATTAAATAATTGAAGAGTAGAACCTTCTACATTCACAATGCAAGATGTTTCAAGAACTTTTCCAGGAAGAATAATTTGATCTATGAACTCACCACTGTGCGTTTTCTTTTCGCAGATCATTTTTTGACCACGTTACATGGATTATTTTCCATTCCCTCTACCTCATCAAACAAGTTGCTGCTCTATTTTTTTAATGGAGCTAGTGTTTTTTATATGGTAAGAATAGTGGGCACTGGGGTGGGATCGGTGCAGTCAACCAAGAAACCAAAGAACACAAGCTCTCTTCTCCACAGCCTATTACCTCTGCCTTCTTAAAGGCAGAGGAAGAACGGGATCATTAGACGAAGGAGTCGAGTGACGTTAGAGGTTGTAAGTGGAACGAATTCCCCTCTTCCGACACACACGCACAATTTTTTATTACTATGGCTTCATTCCTTCTTTTATTTTTCACTTTATACTCTCAGGAGAATCCTTCCCTTGCTTTAAAAAATATTCCTGCGCGCGATTGATTAAATAGGCCACATCAAAGAAAAACACAACTGAAACAATGAGAGAGATCAAACATTGCCAGATTGTTCTTACAATTGCCTCATCAAAAGAATGAAAATCAAATGTCAGACCAATGAAAAGAAATGTTTCTAAAGATTTTTTCGCGTTAGCGGTCAGAACTGCAATGAAAATTCCGAAATTTCTTTACTGGCATAAAATAGTGAAGCCAGTATCTTCTGTGGTTGCTTTTGTATGATTAGTATTTGAAGAAATGTGTACAATATTCTTCGGGTATGCAAAGTTAAAGATTAACAGTATTTAAAATGACGTTTCATTATACGCAAGTCTCTTTGCTGATTCATTCTTGTACTAACATACAAAGGAAGAATCAGCAAAGAGACTTGCGTGTAATAGTAACTTCTTTGTTTGTGTGTTTCACTCACGAGAAGTCGAAAAGTGCATTAATATAATCTCCTCACACAACATAACTCGCTGGTAACAAAACAAATTCAGTTGTATGGCAACAGTACTTATTAAACGTTTCTGAATTAGAAACTTTTATTCTGTACGGGGTTGGACCCCTTTAGCCTAAATTACTGCACCTGCAAGGTTTGGCACAGATTCCACAAGGTTTTAGAGTGCATATACACTGAAGTGCCAGAAAAAACTGGTACAGACGAGCTTATGCAAAATACATACATAGCAACGTCTCCTATGCGCCTTCTCGGTTGCATCATCCAGTGCGTATATAAAGCGATAGACATCCGTGCCAGCTGTCAGAGCTGTTTTCGGCATGAGAATGACAAGTAATAACGATTTAAGCGATTTTCAACGCGGTGTCATAGTTGGCGCTCGTGAGATGGGCCATAGTATTTCGGAGATAGAAACGAAGTTCGGATTTTCACGAACGACCATTGCAAGGGTGTACCGTGACTACAAGAATTCCGGCAAAACCTCCAACCTACGATACCAGTGTAGCTGTAAAAAGACATTGGGTGAACGTGACCATCGTCGGCTGTCAAAAATCGTTTCACGCAGTAGGCGTGCAACACTCTCGCAGATATAATCGGAATTCAATGCTGGAGCCTCAACAAGCATCAACGTCCGGCCTCTGCAACCTAGGCTGCACGATATGGGCTTTGGAAGCCGACGCCCAGCTCGAGTCCCCTTGATGGGTGCACGACACAGGGCTATGCCCCTCGCTTGGGCACAGGAACACCGCCACGGGACACTTGATGACTGCAAACAAGTATCCTGGTCAGACGAGTCGCGTTTCCAACTGTATCGGGAAGATGGAAGGATTCGTGTGTGGCGCAAACCCTATGAAGCTAGGGATTCCGCCTGCCAACAGGGAACTGAAACGGCTGGTGGGGGGTTTATAATGGTATGGGGTGTGTTTATCCGGACTTCACTGGGACTCCTGGTACATCTACAAACGTCTGTGACCGGTCAACGCTATGTGAGCATCCTTTCTGACGAGGTACACCTGTTCAGGTCCTGCATTCATGCTGATGGGTTGGGCCTGTTCCAACAGAACAATGCACCTCCACACAAGTGTCGGGACGTCACATTATGGTTAGAGGAGCATTCATCTGAGTTTGGGATGTTGTTATTCCCACCCAAGTCCCCAGATCTGAACGTGATAGAACACATTTGGGATGCCATGCAACGCGCTATCGAACACAGGAATCCGAGACCTCGGAATACACCCGAATTGTCGAATGCTCTGCAGGATGTATGGTGCGCATTGCCTACAGCATGTTTCCAGACGCTAAGGGAGTCTATGCCCCGTCGTATGTCTACAGTCCTGCGCTCCCGTGGGGGACCTACCAAGTATTAGACTGGTGTACCAGTTTTTCTGGCACTTAAGTGTACATACGTTTAGAGCATACCTGTCGTTCACAGAGAGTCTTCTAACTGTCTCAGATTTGACGAAAGTCTATTTTTCTCCTGGATCTATTTTTCTGTTCCAGGATTTGTGGCAAAATTCGCTATCATGCTCGCTGAACAATTTCTCAACACATCTTGCGCAGTAGTATTGTCGTCCATGAAACTTGTCAGTAACATTGTTGCCCATGAAACTTGTCAGTAGCATTGTTGTCTATGAAGCAGCCGTTACCTGCTGGGTAAAAAGTCAAATTTACAGGATGCACTTAATAAGCCATAATGTTAAGATAATCCATGGAGGACATTCGAGCTTCCAGAAATATCAGGGGAACCCTTCCGTAAACCCAAATGTTACCCAAAACATGACACCACTTTCAGAGTCTTGAGTTGCGTTTACAAGACAAGCTGAGTCCATTGCTTAATGGGGCTCTCGCCAAACTATCTGCCTACTGTTGGTACATAACAAGCTGTACCGAGACTCTTCGAACCAAACTTTCCAGTGTACCGTTGCTGTCCAGTTTTCTGAGTCTAGTCATGGTGTCCCTGCTATCATTGTAGACGAACTTCCCGGTTCTTCAATGATTTACGTATAGATATGCGGCAGCAAATACCGATCCTCTTCAATTCCGTGCGCATAGCTTACTGAAGTATGGATCGGAAACAGCTTTCATTCAATCATTCGGTCAATGACTGTACGCAGGAGGTTTTGCTCCTCCGCACAAGCCTACTCAGACGACGGCGATCTCGTTCCTGACAGATTGTCGTCGCGTCACAGTTACGCCTCTTAGACAAGCAATGTGGGTTATATATTTATTGATTAAAGACTCGAGATATATCACCTTTTCAGAAACCAGTGAGCTCTGCTGTTTCCTACAAATCGATGCTCCAGCCAGGCGGACACCTACAGTAAGCCTTTTGCGGAACTTCGAAAGATCCTTTCTTTTTCCCATATTGATTAACACTACTGACAATTTTTGACGAGCAGAAGTCTTGAGTTGCCTAGATCACGTGACCATGCATTTTGCATATACGCTGCGTAAGTCCGGCTTACGTACATCTGCATAAAGGTTTCTAATTCAGATGTTGGTGGGTGTATATCAAGCAGGTTTTAACCTCTTTCTCAATATCAGTGATTCAAAGTCTACTCCAAATCATTTCTACATAACTTCATGTACCAATACCGATTCAATGTCGTCGTTTTATGTTGCTCAGACTCACTGTCAGTGTTGCCAAAATGTGCACTCTGTTCGGCGAAGTAATGTGCCGTTCAGTTAGTAAATACTCAAGCAAGAAATAACGAGATTTACATAAGAAGACAGAAACTCAACAGCCGCCCTGGTGGAGCAGTGTCTTATGGCCATTCGTCCGAGAAGGGATCCGGGTTCGAATCCCGGTGAGGTATGGATGTTGTGTTTGTCTTGCGGCATTGGCTCTCTCCCTTCCCTAGAACCAGAGACTCTAAATTAAAAACAAAGAAACTCAAAAGGAAGGTTAAATAAAGGTATAGGTCACACAATGTTGGAGGAAGTTGTGTTGAAATGAATTCCAAGCGTATAAACTTTTAATGGAGTGTTCATTAGACTATAAAAATCAGGAAGTCAGAAATAATGTTCTCCTTTGCCTTAGAGATATTACATCTGATTCATTTCAAGTGCCAATAAAAATAACAGTAATTCTTCGCGTAGTTTATTCAAAAATCAAATGTGTATATATAATATCCACTAAATACATTATCGATGCTCCCCGTACATGTGCTTCATTTATTCAATAATTCATTGAAGCTAAAGATATATACACAATTTTATTTTCTACGCGCTCCTCAATTTTACCGCTGGAGCCAAAATGCAAATAATATAGAGGGAAGATTTGTTCAATGCTCATTGTGGATTCTTCTTAGAAATGATAAAAATCATTTAACTTTGAATCTCCGTGAAAGTTGATTGAGATCAATCATCTGCTCATTACGTCATCGCAGATTGGATGAATATGTGTTCAGCTCTCATTTTGAGTCTTTCGTAAAATGGATGAAGATTAATTCACTCTTCCCTAAGTCTTCAGATGGATGGAGATTAATTATCTTTCCGCTGTTAAATCTTCTGGGGGATGTCAAAAGATTAACTAACTCTTCATTGTAGATCTTTAGGAAAACGATTGACATTAGTTATATAATTCTTTTGTAGAATGTATATAGTGATTATCTCACACTTCATTATAATCACGACCAAAGTACTTCATGCGTTCTGTTGTAAAATATTTACTCCAAGCCACGAGGTGTGTACATATTTAGTTAAAGGATATTTCATCTTCTACAGGCCCGATTATAAAATTATTATAAGGTCAGACGATTTTATCCATAATCAATATCATCCACAAGTTCTTTTCCTTTCTAAGTGAATAACATTATCCGCTGAAGGGAGACGCGGTGTATTTACATTTGGAATTATTTCTGTTTTCATAACAGTCCCATTTGTATTCTTCTGCATCGAATTTTTATCATTGTCTAACCATAATCGCAATCAATATTATCCATACGACTTTCAGTTTTTTTGAGATGCATTATTATTTATCCTGGGGGAGGAACAACGTATTTACATGTGATATTGCAATCGCGTTTCTAAAAGTCATATCTTCAAAAATCTTTTTTTTTTTTCTCATTCGTTTCCAGAAACCAGAGCTACAATTTTCCATGCGCTTTTGAATTTTTCTGATATGAAATTTCCCCTCTAGGTAATATACAATTCTATTTTTGACAGTAATATATACTAGTTGCATACAAGCATTCAAAAATACTTTTACTCAAAGTCGTTCCCATTGCATCTGAGAACATGGGAGCACTTTTCTTTTTAACCTTTTCATCAATATTTCTCTGCAGCAACATTTTCTTTCTTTTTCTTTCTTTTATTTTATTTCTGCCTTTCTACTCTTTTCTTGCTTGCTACCAGTCGTATATCTTCATGTTCACACTGCCGTACTAACTGCCATTAAGAATTCTGGTTATTTTAAACAATTTACATCTATATTGTAACATGCTATATAGCGTACTCAGCATCGACAAATATAGCACCAACTTCAGAAACAGGACGAAATACGAGATGTGATGAGTAGGTATCCAGAATAGTTGTATAAGTTCGGAATTGCATTACTCAGCAAGAGACGGTTTGGCACAGGATCACCTTGGAGCCTACTACGTATGTGACGTGAGTCACGTTTCTTCTACTTGTCCGTTTTCTTTTACAGTTGTGCTTTGTTCTTACGCGTGCGAAGCTATTCGTCGCATTTCCCATGTCGGAAAAAATTGATCAACGAATCTGCATCAGATTTTATCGAAAACTTGACAAAACCTACGAAGACACAAACTGAAAGTTATGAAAAGTCTACCGGGAAAATTGCGTGCACAAGTCTATGAGTGGCATAAACGTTTTAAAGATGGCCGTGAAAGTGATGAACTGTCTGTGAGGTCCGCGACTAGCAAAAGTGAAAACAATGTCGAATTCGTGCGCACAGTTGTGAGAGAAAATCGCCAAATCACTATTCGTGAGTTATCTGAAGACTTATAACGTACAAGTCTGTCCTCGCTGGGAATCGAAGTAAGTCGCTATGCCAACTGAGCTACGCGGCCATGTGCTCTCAGTGCTATCTGCCTTTTTCTGATGTGCATCATACGGGGCAGGCACATACCCCCCCCCAAAGAAGCCCGGGGGCATGGACCATGGGTCAGCCGGGACCATGTGACGCTGTAGGCAGTCATCCCATGAAGAACGTGCATTTAAGAAATCCCCAGACAATTTGATGTGTGAAACGTAACATCACACTTATTTATTTTTTCGAAGCACTAAAGAAGAGATTCCCGTTTTCCCTGTCTCGCCGTGTGGAAAGAACGTCATATCATTGCGAGAAACTTAACAACCGGGTCATTCTGGAAGTTCGCGCGCCAATATAACGTACCAGTTTGTCCGCGCCGGTCATCGAAGTCGGGTCCCCTCACTCCGGAGTAAGTCGCTCTCCCGACTGAGCTACGCGGACATGTGCTCTCACTGCTATCTGACTTTATCTCGTGTGCGTCCTTCGGGGCAGGCACGTCACAGATTTCAACATTAGTTTCGGTTCAGTTCCGTCGATTCTTACGGACGATTTGAGTATGGGACGCGTCACAGCCAAATTTGCGCTGAACAAAAACAGGCTCGTGTTTCGGCTGCTCGTAACTTGCTTCAATGCCTCGGAAACAACGAAAAGCTTTTGAAAACTATCATAACTGGTGATGAACCGTGGGTTTATGGGTATGACCCCAAAACCAAGGCCCATTGTTCAGAGCTAATGAACCCAACTCTCCCAGACCAAAAAAAGTACGACAGAGCCACAGCAATACCAAGACGATGCTGACTGTTTCTTTTTCAATCATGAGGAAATTGCGCATCATGAATACGCTCCATCAGACCAGACAATAAAAAATGAGTACTACTGTCAATTTTTGCGGCGTTTGAGGGACGCAGTTCGTTGCAAAAGCCCAGAACTGCATGACAGTGGCAAGTGGCAACTCAAGCACGACAGCGCAACTGTCCATGCAACGCAACTTGGGCAGCAGTTTCTTGCTAAGCTTCGCATTGCACAGGTACAAAAGACACCTAATTGCCAGATCTAGCTACCTGCGACTTTTTCCTCATTCCCAAAATCAAATACCACTTGAAAGGAAAAGATTCCATGTTATTGAGGAGATGCAACGGAATGTAAAGTAGCATCTGTTCCCTATTTCAGAAGATGACTGCTGTTTCGAGCAGTGGAAATAGCGCTGGGCTAAGTGTGTGCCTTCGGAAAGGGAATTAAGTTTAAAGTCTGTAAGTCTTGTACTTTTTTTACGCTTTCCAACCTTAGGTTGAAGCATCGTATATGCTCCAGCTTTGTCTGTCTACCAGTCCGCACGATAACTCGCGTAAAAATGGTTCGATTTCGATGAAATTTTAGTATGTGTTAGGGAACTACCTTGGGACGAACCCTATTGAAAATGGGCAAAATGGGGTCAAAGGTCAGGACATAGGAGAGTGATCCATTCCATTCCCCTTATGCGTCATAACCTGTGTACAAATGGTTCGATTTCGATGAAATTTTAATATGTGGTAGGGGACAACAATGGGACGAATCCTATTGAAAATGGACGAAATGGGGTCAAAGGTCAAGACATATCATCGGGATCCATTCCACTGCTGTTATGCGTCATAACTTGCGTAAAAATTCTTCGATTGCGACAAAACTTCATCATGTTGTTCCGGAGGTATACTGAACCACTTCCCTTGAATATCATTGAAATGGGATCAAAGGTCAGGGCACATGAGCGACATTTTTTTCACAGCCATTATCCTCATAACTTGAGTAATGATTTCTGGTATGTTGGAAAGCGTATAATAATCAATGCATTGCATGATTTTACCAACTTGTTTTAAAATACAGTCTAGATACTTTTTAATCACACCTTGTATGCGACTAATACTTATTTAAGATCTTTTTGCACCAAAAGTTATTAATTCCTGGAAAACAAAGTGCCAGAAGTAGATTCACTTCAAAAACGTTTAGGAGAAAAAACAAAGTCCCTGGTTCTAGTGAAGGTACAGAGTAAATGCTGTAGGACAAACATAACTTCTATACCTCACCGAGATTCGAAACCGTACCCATCTCTGATGAATAGTCAGAAGCCAGCGCTGAGAACACTGCGCCACCAGGGTGGCTTAACACGTATCTTTGAGGATTTGAGCCTGTCGGGTTTGCCTTCGCAGTGCCTTCAAAATAAAACAACACCGACTGAGTTCCATTTATCTCGGCGGAGCAAGTCGAAGTCATCAGGCGTTAACTCTATTAAGTAACGAGGCATGGCAAAACTAATCAGATTCGAAAGCGTCTTACCCAACAACGAAATACTGAGTTAAACGGCATAGAAATCTGGAAGGAACGGTTCAACTGATCAATGAAATATTTGATAAAACAGGAACATCCCAACATAAACCCAGGCTGTGGAAACTAAAATTACTATCAATTCATTTGACGCACTTTTCAAATCTAAGAACGAAGAATCCAAATGACATTTCACTTGCTTCACCAGATGAACCAGCTTCTTGGGTAAAGATAAGCGTTGTACGGTGCATGAAACACGCAACAGCATGATGCAACATGTTATGGTATCCAGCCTTATTCGACAGAAGATGCAGTCATTGCATCATGCTTTTGTGTGTTTTATGCACAACACAACGTTTTACCTTAGCTCTGAAAGATGGCGCAGCTGGACAAGCAATACGTTTTCGTAGAATCTACTAAAACTTTCAGTGTAGGAAATACGCTTATGGAATTCAAGATTCCACACGGATTCAGCTCTAGATTCAACGATTTCCGCAAGCATGAAAACGCTTTCAGTAACTTTTTTCATCTTATGGTAACACTAAAGCTGTTCCATACTAATTTCAGATATTTACTGTTCGACCTTCAGAATTATTTTCGGCATAAATACACTGCCGGACAATTGCTAAGGACGGATGACAATAGCAACGATAGCAACCATAAAATGGAAGGCAGGAAAATGTGGAAATTAGCATAAGTGCGAGATACAGTAAGACCTGTTGTGCGTATGCAAATTTTGGATTGCCGAACTTGTTCGTGACGTCATAGCGCTGATAAGAGATATAAAGGATTTGACGCGTATCGACCGTTGTTCAAACGCAAAGTTGAAAGGGAAAGAATCAATTGACGAACTTGCAATTTTCAGTATATCTTCCCGACGTCACCTAGATGATTTTACACGTGGCCGTATTATTGGCAAGATTAAAGAAGGGCGAAAAATAACAGATGTTGCCAGGGAGTTCGACTTCAGCCACAGTGTTGTTTCAAGGCTTTGGAAATCATTTCAAACAAATGGAGAGTGTAGCCAACGTCACGGGGGAGGTCGTGTTCGCAGTACGACACCTGCAGAAGATCGGTACATAGTGCTATCAACAAAAAGACACCGGCGCAGCACAGCTAGTGAGGTAGCAAATTAGTTTATGGCTGCTACTAGCAAGCGGATCTCCCGAAAAACTGTCGCCAGACGTTTGCATGAAGGACTATACTCCCGCCGTCCTGTTGTGTGCATCCCATTGTCCAGACGTCACCGTACCGCCCATTTGCAATGGTGCCATCAACATTGCAATTGGACTGATAACGACTGGTCTGCTGTCCTCTTCTCAGGTGAGAGTTAGATACAGTCTATCGTCTGATTGTCGACGACAACTGATCAGGCGTGATAGTGGTACTGCATATTGTCCAGCAAACATACAGGAAAGGGACCGATATCCGACATGTAGTGTCATGGTATGGGCTGGCATCATGATCAATGGCCGTACGTCCCTCTATGTGCTTCCAACTGGGACTATGACTGGCCAACGATACATTAATAATATTCTGCTACCTCATGTTCGCATGTTCCGTAGTGCTGTCGGTGATAGATTCATTTTCATGGACGACAATGCAACATGTCATCGAACAGTCGCTGTCCAGGAGTGTCTTGAGAGCAAGGATATTCAACGCTTCGTATGGCCAGCACGTTCTCCAGATCTGAATCCCATTGAAAATGTGTGGGATGCTTTGGGGAGGAGTCTTGCTGGTCGCCAATGCCCTCCAATAAACAAGGACACCCTCATCCGTGCACTGACAGAGGAATGGGATAAATTACCCCAACAGCTGCTTGATAATGTTGTGCAAAGCATGACACGACGTGTGGAATCTTGCATCGCCCTCCATGGTGGCCATATCCCGTATTGACATCTTACGCCGGAACGCCTGCGGACGGTAATTGCATTTTTTTCACGTTTACATATTCTGCACAAAATGGCCTGTTTGTCTCTTGAACACGTTCCAAAGCCTTCAGGATTTCAGAGCACAATAAATTGTCTTTCTTGTAATGTCCTGGCATTCTGACATTATTTTATTTCACTTGGCATCCAACCACACTTACTTTTTTATGCGCTATATAGCCGTTTATGATCCGTCCTTAGCAATTGTCCAGCAGTGTATATTTTTGGATTTCTCTAAGTTCTACTTTCCTGGTTATGTAAGTTTCTAATGCTCAGAAACAATGTGCCACAAAGGAAAACGTTTTCGAAATTACATATTTCTACGAATAATTCTATTTAAAGGTGAATTTCTGAAGTACCATCGGGAGACTTACTGGACAAAAGTAGATGGAAGAGCTTCCTGCAAGTTCCAAGTTCACAATTATACCCAGAAGAAATTCAGAAGTGTAAGATATGGAAAATTGTTCTTTACATCGTCTTGCCTTGTAAATCTATGAAGTCCAACTGAAATCAGTAGACTTCAGGGATTTAGAGTTGGTCGAAAATCTAAGAGGCCAACTGAAAAGAGTTAAGTCTCATTTTATTGGCTGAAAAGCAGCGTGTATTTTTTCCTTGTTATTCTTCCGTACTGCTGTAAAGTAATAAATTCTGATATAATGCATTTTAATAGATTTCTCAAATGTAAAGAAAAAAGTTGTACGGAGATTTTAAATTCAGCATTGATTTTCCATCGTGCAATTTAATAAATAGATGATTAAAGAAATTAAATAACGTAGAGGTGAAAATTATTCAACCAGTCATTTCGAATGAGCAAGTGTCGTTACTGATGGTGCGGGGAAAATGAATATTACCTCCACAATGTTGGAGCTTTGAAGAAAGTACGGGCCATGTCTTCACCCAGGATATTAGCGAAAATAAAGTACCTGAAATTGCTACGGAGGTAAAATGCAAGAAGAAGGTAAATCAGGTTTGACTGCTTTGTTTTTTCTTTTGGGGCTTCGTGGTCACCATGAACAACTCTGATGGCCATAATCAGTCACTCATCCCTAATTTAGGGCCATTACACAGGAAAGAGACAGAGGCAGTGCCATTAGTCAGGCGCATCACCAATGCCTCATCCTGAACTGGAGCCAGGCCTATCTCCGACGATTGACCAGAGTCCTACACCTCTAACCACTCGGTCACTGAGGTGAGGGAGAGGTAAACTGTTAACAAACTTAATTCTACTCCTAAAATCTTAGATAAAAAATGGACAAAAATAACAGAAAGTCGACATACCCTGCTCTGCTATCTTTAGCGATATTATAATTTTAAGTAAACGCAAAGAAATCTGCCCCGGTGGCGCAGTGGTCTAAGTGATGGCTTCTGATCATTCGTCCAAGATGGGTCCGGGTTCGAATCCCGGTGAGACATGGATGTTATGTTTGTCTTATGACGCTGGCTCTCTCCCTTCCCTGGAACCAGTGACCCTAAATTAGAGACGGTCAACTGCTTTAGCCCACTGAGTCGCTCATGGTGGTAGTTAAATCTCCAATTAAAAAAAACACAAAACAAAAAAGAAAGCCCCAGGTATCCCTAAAGCTGACAGACCTCCATTAGTACTGTGGTTAACGTGCCTTGCTGACCTGAAGTCCTTGTAATTCTTCTCTTGACCATCGCGACTTGAAGTCAACCTTTACCAAGCCTATAGTGTAAAGAAGGATTCAACAGATAGCTCAGTTTTCTAACCCGTTAAATTTTCAGATCGGTGCGCCATGCTACGGGTTGCCATCCACTTGTTATCACTGATCTCTATGGAATAAAGGTTCTACGACGCACTATGCTCGAAAATCACTTTGTAAATCTTACCTCTAAGCAATTTGCATAGCTGAAGGTACTGGGGTAACTGATGTGCAATTAATTTGCTAACAGTCTGATTTTGAGATGTTATGTTTCCCGCAGATGATACTTCAAATGAAAGAATGAATATCGGAACCGCCTATACCAGCAATCCTACAACCTGGTCACTGTGCATGTCGCCAATGTTTCATTTTTTTTTTTGATTGGAGGTTTAACGACCACCGTGAGCAACTCAATGGGCTATAAGCAGTCGCCCGTCCCTAATTTAGGGTCACTGGTTCTAGGGAAGGGAGAGAGCCAGTGCCGTAAGACAAACACAACATCCATGCCTCACCGGGATTCGAACCCGGACCCCTTTCGGACAAATGATCAGAGGCCAACGCCTTAGACCACTGCGCCACCGGGGCGGCAGACCCATCTTGGACGAATGGTCAGAAATCAGAAGACCTTTTTTGAAGGTAAAAACAATACAACAAGTAAACCCACCGGAAAAACATACCTCCGGCGTCACAATGAACAATAATATAACAATAAAACATTAAAACCAATACCTGTGGGTACTATTGACATACCAGCACTATGAGGAATTAAATAAACAGAGAAAGAATAAAAAACCACAACTATATACAAAGTAAAATTAAAGGAAAGGAATGATACGTCAAACAACCTGCTCTTGTAACAAATGCTGTCAATACAGTTCCAAGGGACCTCATGGAAACACAAAACATGAGTAAAATATCAACAAATTCCAACTACCTAGAACCATACCACCAAATAATAATCAATATAAAATCACTACAACATGCAAACAGATTCAACAATTGAAAATGAAACTTTCATGGAAATATTGTCGGTACAGCAGAAAAAGAAAAATGAACAAAAGATATATAGACAAAATAAAACTGGTTCAACTGTAAGTCAGGGAATCAAACAAACTGCGCAGGTATTCAATCAAACTGCAGAAGCGGAGGATAACAACAAAGATAAAGAAAGCAAGTACATTAGGTAACAAGATAATATCATTAATGCGTAAAGGAAACACTTGAGAATACACACTAAACAGGTAAAAGACGCTCACAAATGAACAATAATGATTCATCGGCCTGACCGGCTAACCAAAGAAAAAAACCATCAAACAGGTGCTGCAAGCAAATATTACTTGATAACAAAACCACATTAAACATAAATCGCACTTAAATAGCACAAAGGAAGAAGTATCAAGACTAATGAAGGAAGAGGCATAAGGGAAAAAAAAGTCAAAAAATGTACAGCACGCGCAATAATAACAACAACCACAAACATTTTAAGATAGATTACCTCCATGCCTACCCATCATTAATTCAAGAAGCAATGCAAGTAATAATAGTGCAAAGATGCCAATGATAGAAGAACAAAATATGCGACACACACACAAAAAAAAAAAAAATCCGCGCCACATAGTAACGTAACATTAAAACATGCCAAAAACGAAGCAACAATTGAAAAAACGCAATAACCGACCCTATACACGTGGCCTAACACAACTGTAAATGGGAAGTAAGCTGTAAAAAAAACCTTGAAGAAAAACAAATTGTAGAGGTGAGTGCAAGGGAAAAAATAAAAGCAAATACATAAAAGCAAGATAACATCATTAATACACAACTAAACACTAGATTATACACACTAGACAGGTAAAACTCACAGATATTAAGTAAATTTAAATCATTAAATCAGCGGACTGTTCGTCCAACTAATGAAAAAAAAACTCCGCATAGGTACTGCCAGCAGATTGTCCTTTATAAGAAACTTACATAAAACAGAAAAGCCTCCATTTGGCACGGATGGAAAGGGTTATCATAGACTTGTAGATGAAGAAACAAAGCCAATGATTATCACATGTACAGCTCACAGCAATAAGAATACAGCATAAGAAAAAACAATATACTTGACCATCAGCATGTAAGTAATCATAACGTGTTATAAAAGTGATGGGTAATGCCATGTCATATAAACAATAATTGATTCCATAAAAATTGGGTCAACAACAACATAACACAAGCACATGATTGATACGAAACAAATTATATATAGCGCAGGAAAAAGGGTCAAAATTAAAATCACAGTGAAACCATACTGTGAAATAAAGAAGGAACGAGGCTCTGTCCACTGAGGATTTGACAACCCAAACAAAGAATAGTAGAAAACAACATAAAAACGAGACATTGAAAAAATAAAAACACAAGCAAGGAAGAGACTCCTTCTACAAAAATCCTCCAAAGCAAAAGAGCAGTATCAACAGCATGAGCCCACCGAAACAAAATTGCAACATGCAAAGGAAAAAAAAACAAAAAAAACAACAACCAAAAAATGCAACAACAAAGCACCATTCAAATCTTTGGAAGCAAAAAACAGGAAGAAATCACACGTTGAGGGAAACACGTTCATTGTGAACATGAAAACAAGTTTTGCTTGAAGAAAGAAAAAAGCACAGAGTTGATTATGACTACTTTTAGCTAAACAATGGCGGCGAAGGATAAGATCATGCATTGTAGTAAGAATTGAGGAACAAATCTTATCCGCAAAGCAGAACATAAGTGAAAATCAAGGTTGTAAAATGAGAGACATAGAATACGAATGATGGACATTACCAACGGTGGAACAAAAACAACATTTCGGCGATGTGAGATGATCAAAACGATGGTGGGTTCGAGGGGTGAGAAGACGTTTATGGAGGTGGAGCCAGTGAATTGCTTTTGCTTTTGGTGAAGCGAGAGAGACATTGATGTCCGTCCATATGGCTGATAGAGCCTCAACTGGAACTGTTGGAATGGGTCTTGGAACATCGAAGTAGGTTAGAAAATGACGGTAAATCGATTTCACGGTGATATTATGGAGTAGATACGGTACATCACTTAAATAGAAAGTATAATGCAAACTAAAAGCAGCCGACGGGGTATAAATCAATCCATGCTGATTGGCAAGAGAAGGATAAAGAGTTTTGATACAAGTTTGGTTAAACCGGAGTTGAAGATGAGAAACTGATGTGTCTGGCAATGAATGCGAAAGAGAATGGAACGATTTCCAACGAAATGTGGAATCAACAAGCTGTGAAACCTTCACCACTCCAATTGAAAGCCAGGTGGACAAGTGAAGGTAGAGGGTGGTAGAAGCGGAAGAAGAAAAGTGGTTCTGCTAATACACTGCTGGCCACCCAAAATGCAACCCCAAGAAGGACACGAGATAGCAAAGCAAGATTTACTGGACACATAACAATAGATACAAAGATGAAACGATTGAGTTTACAGGCCCATGCGACTTGCGAAACACGCAGACTTTAATAGTAGTGTGGCCCCCATGGCTGGCAATAACGGCCGCTACACGCCGCGGCATCGAACGAAAGAGGCTTTGGATGTGGGCTTGGGGTATGTCGGTCCAGGCTGCTTCCACACGTTGCCACAGTTCGTCAGGCGCAGCCGCGGGTGGTGCTTGCCTGGCCACTCGGTTGCCGATCAGCGATCATACGTGTTCGATGGGCGACATATCGGGTGAACACGCGGGCCACGGCAGCAGTGAGGTTTGGTGGGCCGTGAAGAATTGTTGCACGATGCGTGCCACGTGCGGGCGCGCATTGTCCTGTTGAAACGTGGCCGCTGGCAGGTCCTGCAGGTAAGGGAGGACTACAGGCTCTAAAACGTTGGAGATGTAGCGGTGGCTGCTGAGTGTACCGGGGATGCGTACCAGATCATATCCAATTGCGCCCCAAACCATAACGCCAGGCGACGGACCGGTGTGGTGATGCATAATGCAGGCGTTATACAGTCTCTCGCCGCGGTGCCGCCACACGGAGATCCGATCATCCTGGTGTTGCAGGCAGGTGCGGGATTCGTCGGAGAAGACAATGTCGTGCCATTCCGTAGTCTAGGTGCGGCGTTCGACAGCCCACTGCCGCCGCACTCGCCGGTGGTGTAACGTCAATGGTAATCGGAGCAATGGGCGCAGTGCGACAAGTCCCCGCTCCTGCAGACGACGTGGAACGGTACTTTGTGACACAGGTTGCTGCGCAACACAACACAATTCGACTACTTACACCCCGCCTTTTTGTGCACCCTTCTTATAGTGCTTCTCGGTGTCGTGACGGGCGCACATGATTTCCATATGCCCTGTAATGTTAATCGTTTGCATGTCCTCTCGAGGGCGACGCATGTTGCGAATTTCAGGCCAATCGGATGCTACCTTCTTGTTGTTGCATTTTGGATGGCCAGCAGTGTATATTAAGCTCTTTAATTGCTCCTATTTTTTGTATTTTGTATAACCATATTTTGTGAACGGACCTTAAGGTATTTTCAATATTTACAAGAAACGACACTTCAAGCCCATTTTTGATATTAGTCTGCCTAAATTTCTCCTGAGAAGCTTTCAGAGCTTTTTGGTCTTTGTTTTTTGGACGTAAGACTACATCTAACTCTGCGGAGAGTATGGGCGTCTTAAAGCCGATAGCGTGTGACAAAAATAGGTCCCAATTGAAATCATTATAGCTTTGAAAATACGTGCCGCGCGCTAATCGTATTAGCATATTCGTAAACAGTATGGAGTCTGATTCGCTTACTGCGCAATACATCGTGCGCACGACGCTTCCCTTTCTCTCTGTGCGCGGGGGAGATGATGCAATATTTCTGGGTTTGACTCAGTCGACCTCGGCAACCGTCAGCGCAACACGACTGTGCGTGCTATCGTTTTAAAGCTCTTGACGAAATCTATTCAAATATACGAAGAACATTTCGCAGTGGTTTGAACTGAACATTCAAAAAATTGTTTTCTTGTGAACCGGTGAACACTTTTGACAATACCGCGGTTTATCTGGACAACCGTGAGTGCGAAACGACTGTGTGTTGTATCGTTTAAAGCTCTCAACGATATCTATTCAAATATGTAAAGAACATATCACAGTGTTTTAAACTAAAATTTTTAAAAATTGTTTTCGTATGAACGGGTTAACATTTTTGACAATGCTCCGGAATTGGCAAAATGAACGCAAGCAAAAGTGGAGAAAATCCGAACGAGACGAGAGGCAAGAGCAAGTGATGGGGAATGTAAGAAGCCCAAGAAGACAGAGCACCACGCTGGGTAATTCGTGTATCGATCTACATTGTGTTCACAATGTATCCAATATTATTTGTAAAAGTTATGTGAGCTACTTTTCATATCTTAGACCTGTGTTCGCCATAACAAATTAAATAAACGCTTGGAAACCATACTCGACTAGCTCATTCCAACTCTCCGATCTGTAAGTCATAGTCCCGCGTTCCAAACTGACGGCTCAATCAGAACTGAGCTTACCTGTATCTTTTTAGTGACCAATAATGGCTGCATTCTTCTCCCAAGTTTCGATATATATGTGAACATAGAAATGCGTTATATAGCCTTCTTATGTGTTTCCGATGTTTCATGCTTATCGCCCGTCGTTTCGTTCGTTTCTTTTTTTTTTTTTTCGCAATATACATCATAACTGTTTTCCTTTCCACAGGCAGAACATTCACTGCAACTTTTCCCCTTACAGAGGAAATTCAAAATCCATTCTCAATTATTTGAAACAAATCATGTTAGTTTTATTTTAAGAGCACTATTTTGGAATTATGTGCAAGTACCTTTCCCCCAAACTCCCTTTGGAATCCAGGAACGAATCAACACAGGAGCGACGTAAAAACGCAACGATCATCTTTTTAAGGAAATTCCCGTTATTCAAGGAGTGTTATCACCAAAATGGGAAAGTACCCCATCCTCCTCCACTCCAATAGCAGGGCTTCCCGAGCTGTGCCTTTAAATGATATCGATTAAATATGAATCATCACTTATCGTGAGATCATATGCAACTGAAGTAAAATGATGATGTTTTTACTGAGCCATTTTAAACATCCACTCCCAATGAGAAAAATCGCCCAGCTAAATGTATGTTCTTTGTCGACTGAAATATCAATTCTCATTCACTTATACTCTCTAACATTAAAGAGAAGGGAATGCAGATATGTCCATTTTTTTATCGGAAATTCATTACGATAACGTTAAGCCCAACGCATGGTTTTGATGTACGACTCCTACTGAAGGGAAAATGCCAGAGTTCTGGAGATCTCGTAAAAAGCAATCTGTTTAATACGATTTGCTTTTTAATGCCGAAACATTATTTGCAATTTAAGGTTGTATTACCTGTCGCTTTTATTGGCAGTTACATGAATTTGAATAATGAGTCAGAGTTTTTATTTGGAAAGGAATGGTTTCTTACATAATATAGATTTGTGTGTGTGTGTGTGTTTGTATCGGTAGAAATTTCGTATTTTGGCAACATCATCACTCAATTTAAAATACTGCAGACACCCATGTCATATTTAGATTACAGGAACATGAACATGAACAGCCTTATTACTTGGAATAATTCGCAGTGTTAAATAAAAAGGGAATCATTCTCAGTTGACAGTTCATTGTGAATCCATTTTCCCGAATAATGGTAGAGCTGTTGACACCCAGACGTTCGAAAAGCGAAACTAAGAGCGTTAAAACCGATTTGGCACAACTCATTTCGAAAGTATAAGTTCAGAGGAGCATTGATAAATTAATTTACAGGTTCGATATTACTTGAGTATTTGTTTTTGGAAGTGTTTTGCCACACAAGATCATCTTGGGCAATTGAGTCAACTGGCAGAATAGCTGACTTGATGAGCAACAGCGTCTGGTGCCACCTTGGAGACAAGGCTGTTAATTTGTGTTGATCCAAAATTAGATAATATCGGAAGCGTTTTGTTTTTTCAGCCATACTTCACGTAATTCGCATCTGGCGAAGTACTGTGTATGCTTTTGGAGAAACTGTAAAGTATTAGTAATTCCCTTCTCATTTTTTAGGCTTAAAGAATGCTCACATTTGCCATATATGCACCACGAAATGCGGGAAATATGTTAACTACGCGATCATGGGTACAGTTAAACCAATTCTATCCTAAAATATTCCCGAACCATATTTTTGAAATAGAAATATCCTGACCCATATACTCTCCTGCGAGGAAAAGTAGAAAGTACTAAAAGATATTTTAATAACAAGTTCGTGTCCATCCGAATAAATTTTCTGCTCATCTTTTGGAAACAGTTTTACCAGATAAATGTCAAGCGTTTTCAGCGTAATTCGATCGGAAATCACATGAGAACATAGCTTAAGTACCTGATTTGGTCATCTAACGAAATAATTGAACATTACGAAACTATTAGATAAACTTGGTCATGGTAGATTTACCCAATTCAGGAAGGATTTGCTAATTCTGCATCTAGAAAGAAACATGTAGTCCACTAATGGCTTGTATGAGACAATCAACTTTTGACATACATGTTTCTGAGATAGCAAGGTAAGTCCTGAGCTTCTGGAAGGAAACAACAACAAAAAAACGAACACAGTTTGTTTTCAAGCTCCAGAAACTTTCTGTAATTCAAAGAATCGAAATATACAACCGATTTTTGTGTATGTATATCATGCTAATTCTTCTACACATACTGTCTAATGTTGAAGGAAAACTGCATAGACTATATGAAAGACAACGCTTTTAACTCATAGGTTGCAGCTGACACTAAACGTTCCCAGCGCATTTCCACCAGAAGCCACGCAAGACAATAGTTCAAGCATAACGATATTGTGACGTATATTCTAATTTAACTTCCTTTTTTAGTTCCTTTGTAAATTTAACTTATATTTTAGTTCCTTTGTAAATTTAACTTACATTTTTAGTTCTTTATGTAAATTTGAGTTTGTTCTCTTTTGCACTTTCCAAACTTAACGTGATACCTTCTCTCTCACTTGAATGAGGTTGGCAACACTTTTGAGGTCAGGGATAGTGACGTATGAATGTGACAAGAACGTTCGATAAAAAGACGATGCAGCAGTTGCTTTGTGTGTGTGTGTGTGTGTGTGTGGAGATTTTTGATCGTTGTTCAGCTTGATTATTCGACAGATAATTAAGGTATTATGTGCGAAGTGTAAAACTCTCAGTGCTTTATTTGGATTTCATCTACTGTGCTGGCCAAAAGAGGTAAAATGTAAGTTTGACTTCTGTATAAGTTTTGTCTGGTCGTTAAACCTTAATTTGAGCTATCCCGTGCAACTATATAATTTTTCTAAGCCAAAGATAACTGGAGGCTGGACCGGTTCCCTTGTTGAGGGAAAGATCGCCCAGGCGTAAGGGATTCGCATAGTTCGCCTCAGATTACATGACCAATGGGATTACTTCAAAATAAATGGGATTCAGAATATTTTCGTTTTCCGTATCCTGGCCGCAGTAGAAAATAAATCAAATGATTCGAAATGTAATGGTTGTTGAAAACTGGAATTCTATTCTTATCCACATGCTTGCTTATCATGGAATTTTCAAAATTGTTAGTCGTGAAAAGTAAGTACCATTCAGAAATAAATTTTGAGTTTTACCACCAACTTGAAGTCAAGTAAAAAAGCGAATTAAACAAAAAGCTGTAGTTATCGTTTGGAGGTTTTAAGGACTTCAGTAAAAATCAGAGACAAATACGGTAAGGGATGTTTGTAATTTTAGGCTACTGGTTTCATCAAATGGGCAGAACAAGTTCAGTCGGGTAAACACGTCTCCCATTGTTGATCTTAGGCTCAAGTCAGGGCCAAACTCTGTCTATCAATCAGTGGCCTTCGACTTTGCCCATTCGACAACCAACAAACTGCTCAGCTCAAATGCCTAAGCAAAATAAGGTACCTAAGAAAAATTAGGTGCCTAAGCAAAATTAGGTGCTTAAGCAAATTATTATGCCTAAGCAAAACTAATCGTGAATTGATTTGGAGATTCGAGCTGCTCGACGCACTTCGCAAACATTTCAGACAGGTTGAGATTTTCGCGTAGGATCGTTACTTTGATACCAGGCATTTGAGCTGAGATTTTGTTGGTTGTCGATCATCTCTTATCAGCTTCTACTGAGAACAAATCCTACTTCTGCTTTACCAACTTCTACTTCTTGCATTTGAGTTGAGAGTTTGTTCGTTTTTGTTCATCTCTTTAGCAACTTCTGCTGAACTTACAGTGCGACTTTTCATGAAAATTTCATTAGCCTTAGGCAACATTTCTTAACCGATTTCTTAATTGTCCAACTCGGAAGATGAACCATCTTCCTCTGACTTTCAACACACATGGGAGAGACTATTATGACTATCCATATCTTCATGAGTTTATGCATCCTACAGTACTTAGCAGTGCCATCAACGACTGACGGGGAATATATGTGTAGGTGGCACAGGCTTTGCTTGTCAGTTGGACAGTACGGAGCCAAAGAAACAGAAAGACAAACACTTACCGAATTTTCAAGTCTAGCATCACAGCAGCAGCGACGTCTTAGAAATTGTGTTGTTAAGGTGAAAACCTGTTGTACAACAAACGGAAAAGAAATGTTCTGAACACATCCACCAAACGTTCAGGAAAGAAGAGATCACCACTGGTCGAGAGTCAAGGTGAACGCCTGTTGGACAACACACGGCACATAATCGTTCAATTAACTGTTGGTGACAACCAGGACACACGGAGAAAGATTTCCAAACAAACAATTCACCGAACACTTGCCAATCGGTGCAGCAAGTAACAGGCCTTCGTCTCATTTTTGTGCCCATCGCAGAAATCTCTGTCTGTAGTGGGCGCAGGATCGCCGCGACGGAAAATTGGACGACTGGAAGAGAGTCACCTCGTCCAACGAGTCCAGGTTCCAACTTCAGTACATGGGTGGTCCTCGAGTCTGTATTCGACTTTGCTCGTGTGAACATCCGCTAATGGACTGCATGATTGGATTAAATCAGTCCGGCAGCGGCGGTATCATAGTATAGGGATTGTTCTCTTAAGCATCGCTAGGCTTCCACATTCGTGGAAAAAATTGCTGAACACATGCTCTTCGCCAGATCCTAATTAATCATTGTTTTGGACCAAAGGTTGCCCATATGTTAGCTATGTATCCGGATGACACTGGGTAATTTCAGAAAGATATCGCCCCCCCCCCCCCCCCCAAGTTTCACGAGCCCCGTATTATACAGGAATGGTTTGAAGATCACATGTTCAAGCATTTCATGTTCTCCCGTAGCTTTCAAATTTACCCCGACTTGAATCCCATCGAATGCTACGGAACAAAGATTTTTATCGCTTCACAGCAGTACCTCGTTCCGTTGCTGAACTCTGGAACGTCATTCTACTCAACCATTACAGAGCACCTGAGGACACCCTCGACTGTCTAGTAGATTCGATACCACATAAGGCGTAATCGGCTACCGCTGCAGAAAGTGGCCTAACACGCTGTTACGTGCGTGATAATAATGTTATAGCCAGTGGCGGCCCGTGACCAAAATTGCTGGGGAGGCAAACTACTTTTCAGCCTGGAATCAAATAAATTTATTCAATATAATGCCATTTTTTTTCACATAATAACTTTTTTATTTACTTTCTCATGTGCGAAGTATCAAATAAGTAATGTGACCCGCGAAAAGATTTATAAAGATTTTACCGGAGACGTACGTTTTACATGAATTTAAGACCAACACAAAACCGGTTTATGTAAGACTCCGGCCCATCGCCTAAATATATTTTTTTCCGTCTGAATTGCCCTCTTGGACTATTTGGGAACTGTTAAGCCAGTTTGAATATGAAATATATTGAATCGAAATAGTTTTTCTATTAAAAAGATCAACAGAAGATAAAAAACAAGACTGAACTATGCATCTTTTTCATCTCAGATGAAATTCTAAATACACCTCTACCTTCACTGTCGTCAAAAGAAGAAAGTCTTGAAAACTTCTGTACACAGCGTTAACCTATAGAGCAAGAGAGAAAGTTTACCTTACGCTTATATTGTCTTGTATATGAGGTCTATTTTTCGTTCTTTCTGTTTGGCGAAGTGATTTATTATATGGTCATACCATGCCTGTTCTGCTTCCATCCTCTTCACAGGCGCCTTTTCGATGGACAGAACTGATAAACTTGACAACCTTTCTTGCCCAATGGAGTTTCTCTTGTAGTTTTTTTTATCCTCTTCAGGCACGAGAAACTGCGTTCCACACAGGCCGATGTTGCGGGAATTGTTACGACGAGGGAAAGAAGTCTAAACAACTCTGGCAGTGCCTATGCTAGATTATTATTGTATATGGCAGATAGAAGTTCTGTTGTACTTTGGGCATTGTTCCACAGATCTCTGTCTGAATACAGAACCTGCAGCTCACTATGCAGTTTGGTGCTGTCAAAGTATTTTTCATAAGTTTGAAGCAGAGCTTTAAAACAACGTTCAGGAAAAATTCTAGAATGAGCTTCAAAGCAGTGTACATCGACCAGCTGAAGAAATTTTAATTTCTCAATGTCAGAAAACCGGCAATTTAACTGAGTTGTAACATTGTATATTACCTCATAATACAGTTTTCTGTATTGCATGGTGGGTGGAATATCATTGCTTCGTTTTAAATCTTTTATTTGGAGAACCAACCTCCCTGCACACGTTATGATAGAGATCATCAAACTATCTCTGATCTCGAAAGTACAACAATTTTTCGCATAAGCCAGTTTTTCGTTTGTTACAGAATGTAACATCGGATCTATTTAATTGCAGTACAGAGAAAGTAACCTCAGTTAAATCAAATATTTTTTTTTATATGAGAAGAGAAGAAAAACGAAATTAAAATCTTGAAGCTACCGTTTTAATCCTGCTGCTTCGTGAATTGTCTCATCATCATAGTTGGAATCATCCTCATTTTTTTCAAATACTTCAATAAGCAGCAACCTGTGGTCAGCTATATTAGACACTGAACGAGATTTGAAGTTCCACTTGGTCTGTGATACACGAGGTGGTCTGGGTCCACCAACATATTCTAGTAAATGAACACGCTTTGTCGATTTGGAAAAGAATGCACAAATTGCATTTAAATTTGCAAAAAAAAAAAAAAAAAAAAAAAAAAAACGTGGTTATTTCAACACTGACGCTGCTCTGTTCAAAACTAAGTTCAGCCTGTGTACGTAGTAATGAACAAATAATGCTTGAGGGGCATCACACTTCACTTTTGCTTGCAATCTATTCAGCTCTGATGCCATCACTGCTGGGCCATCATATGTCTGTGCAAGTAGTTTTTTCTTTTTAGCCAAATCTTATCAGCTCACGATCCAGTAATTCTTTAAGCGAAGTAGCTCACTGATCAGAACTTACATCAAAAAATCACAAGAATCTTTCTACTGGTACTCCATCTTTCACGAATCGAACTATAATTGATACTTGTGCATGGGAGCTAATGTCTATCGCTTCATCAATCTGCCAAGAAAAAAACTGAGCATTTTCAATATCTGCATTGATTTCATTCTTAACTATATGAGTAACTGATATGATTAAATCATTCTGTACTGTTTTTGAAGTTCCTGAAAATGTTGTACTATTCTCCATAAACACTCAATGTTTCGTCATTCTTGGAAAGTAAATCAATCATCTCAAGGTAATTTCGCTTATTTTGAGAGACTTCGTTCTCATCGTGTCCACGAAAGGGGAGTTCTTGCCGGGCCAGTAATGTTGTAATATCAATCAACTTTTTCATTACATCACGATTCTTTTTTTACTTTTTCATTATGACGTAAGTCACTTGTTGTCTTCGCTTCGTTGAGAGAGTAGTCTATCCTTGTTTTGCTTGTTTTGCCTAGAAACTCTAATTTAACAACTGCCAGAATGTGATCTTTACACTTTTTGTGCCTGTCCAAAGCATGTGGTAAGTTCTTAAAATAATTAAAGCCTTTCTCTTGCCAGACTTCATTGCCACTCACAGGAAACAGCAAACATGGCCAACAATACAGTTTGTTCGTTGATTCACTACCAGTTAGCCATTGTTCTTTTCTGTGCCAGTCAATTAAATCCTCTGTGTGAAGTTCTGCCCTTTGAAGTCATCTTTTTCATTTCAGTTGTAGGCCTACCATCCTTTTTAGTTTGATTCTTTTCTTCAAAATCTCTCCTACTGAAAGGCTTTTCCAGTAAGCTCTCCACCATATTAGATATGTTCGAAGCAGAGGCCATGGTCTGACAAACAACTCTTCATAAAACATAAATAAAATTAATTACACAAACATTAGTGTGGAAAAAAAAGCCACTAAGAAGAAGGCGCTATGTAATGCCGCTCGAATCTGTCAGAATGAGGAGTTAACACAGTGGAGCTGCCTACAGAGAAACAGCTATTCCCGTGAGGCAAGATAATATCTGCCTCACAGGAAGTCCACGGTGCGCGTGCGCTCTTTGTGTTCGCCGTTCCACCTCCTACCCTTCGGATCTACTGATTCAGTGGAAGTAAAAAGGTTTGACGCAAAATCTACGAGAGGCATTTCGCTTCCTGCCTCACGGACAGAGATCGCAAGCTGAGGACATTTCGTAACTACGCGCTACCGATTGTTTTCCAAAAGTGTCAATTTAAAGAACTGAATGAACGCATGGACGACATTTAATTCAAAAGAGTTAACTAGCATAAACTTTCGCTCTGCTATACCCAAAAGTACTGAATGAACAAAACGAATAATTCTAACTAAGAGTCTTGAAATTCTCAGGAGGCACTGCCTCCTTGCCTCCTCCCAAAATCCGCCACTGGTTATAGCTCATGAATAAAGCCCAGAAGTTGAGGCAAAATGCCTTAAAATGCTTTTTTCGCCTTTTCGGCTCATATTTGAAGAAAATGCCTTTTTATGTTTTTAATGCCTTTTTTGCCTATACTCAACAAATGCACTATTAAAAAATGACTTCTTCTTAAGAATGCGATAAAATCAAAGTTTTGATAACAATCTAGCATGCAGTATGTAGTGTTCCTGGGTAAATACGTAATTTTTTTTTAAGTTATTCATTTCTTTTAAAAACTCTTTTTAGGGTATAGGTGTACAAACCATAAGGTAGGTGGCATTTTCTCTAAAACGAAATCACAGTCGGCAGACATCTGAAAGTAAACACGAGTACAATCGGTACATTCAAAACGAGGTGCTCCAATTTAAGCGGTGGTGGCAGACGCATGCGCAGAGTCTGCAATGGTCGGCATCTCATTTTATGTTTTGCTCTCCCTAAAATCCTAGATGATAGTTTCTGCGCATGGCGGAAGTAGCCGAATCCAGTCAGATAACATTGTAACCAATCAAGCTAGAGTGAAAGCCAAGAATGCGCGTACACACATAAGACCTTGAACATAAGTGCGAAACAAGGGAGGAAGATTCTGTCAGTTCGCTACCCCTAACAGATTTCGCCTTGCGTTCAAGTGAAAAAATAACGCCGAAAACTGCTTCTTCAACCAGTGCTAAATTAAGTCGGTATGTTCAAGAGTATGGAGGTGATATCTTGTCCACTGATGGAATGGTGTTGTTTTGTAAAATATGCGATACGAAACTGAATTACGAAAAGAAATTCTTCATTTCACAACATTTGGCAACAGCTAAACATAAAGCTGCTGTTATTCGGAAGATTGGTGAAAAAAGACATGTTTGATTTCGTCATTCGCTTCTACTTCCAGCGAGCAGTCACAGTTTGCAAGTGATTTGTGCCATGCTTTTATAGATGCTGGAATACCTTTGTTGAAGCTGGAAAATAATTCACTGAAGAACTTTTTGGAGAAATATACAAAGGAAAATATTCCGTGCGAAGCAACTTTGAGGAAAACATACTTAGATTCCTGCTACATCGGTATAATGAAAGAAATACGAGAAGATGTTGGGGATAAAAATATCTGGATCAGTATCAATGAGACAACAGACGCCACGGGAAGGTATGTGGTAATTGTTGTTATAGGTACAATGGAACCTGCTCAGCACTCAACCATCTACTAACTTACATCAGAACAACTTCCAAAAACAAATAGTAGCACGATTTTTCAGCTTTTTGCCTCTTCATTACCTCTTCTTTGGCCTGGCGGAATAAAGTATGAAAATGTACTATTGTTTTTAACAGACGCAGCTCCTTATATGAAAAAGGCTGCCCACAGCCTGAAAGTTCTCTTTCCAAAAATGCTTCATTTAACTTGTTTGGTTCATGCTCTCCACAGGGTAGCGGAGGAAGTACGTGGGTTATTTCCGGATATTGATGCGTTAGTGAGTAATGTGAAGAAAATTTTCCTTAAAGCTTCTCATTGAGTTCACTTATTCAAAGAGGTGGAACCAAATCTTGCTTTACCGCGATTTTTGACAAGATGGGAAACATGGATATCAGCCGCTGTATATTACGCAAATAATTTGAACGAGATTGCTGAAATTGTTAACAGTTTTCAAGAGGATGAATCCTGCGCAATACGCAATGCTCAACAGATACTAGTTAAAGATTCCTTTCGTAACGATTTAACTTTTATTCGAGCACACTTTTCACAGTTGCCCGATATGATTACTTTGCTGGAAAAAAGGAACGAAACGTTAGTGAATGCCTTGAAATTATTAAATGATGTAGTTAGTATAATTAAATGTGTTCCCGGGAGAAAGGGTCAAATCGTGAGTGAAAAATGTCAACGAGTTCTTTCAGCAAATAATGACTTGGAGAAAATCAAAGTCATCGCTGAAATACTCCAAGGTGAAAGTTCAACTTCTATTGAAATGGATCCTACAACTGCCTCATGTTTCAAATACGCTCCCATTACCTCCGTAGAAGTTTATAACGAAGTGAATTTCTCAGTCATTTTTAGTCTACGCCAGTATTCGAACCCGAGGCCGCTTATTCCGGAACAAGTCGCTCTACCAACTGAGCTACGCAGACATTTTATTCTGATTCCTATCTGCCTTTATGTCGTGTGCGTCCTTCTGGCAGGTACGTCACATCTCCTAGTACGTTACAAGTTGTAAGATCATTTTCGCTTCTAAAACATATCCTAAGTGACAGAAGGCAGAGTTTCACTTTCAAGCATTTAAAAAAACACCTAGTACTTATGTGTAACCGCAAAAATAAGTAAGTGATAATCTGATAAATGATTTTGCCAATTCAGCTTAACACCTGTGTGTGATTCAGAATTTTTACCACTTCTATAAATGTCTATTTTTGATGCCTATTATTTCGCTTATTTGTCTGCCTATTTTTAGCATTTTTACTGCCTCAACTTCCGGGCTTTACTCATAAGTGTATATTTTGAACAGTGTTGACCGTCGCTGAACTTAGGCATTATATGGTGCAGAACTGCCGTGGAGTGTAACCAAAATATTTTGAATATTTCTCAGAGCATTTTATTCTTTTATTAGAAATTTGAGAGCATCCCAATATTCCTGATTTGCAGCGTTTCCCACAATTTTTGGCACATCTAACAACACAACTTGCAGAATTTCATGAAATTAAGTCCATGGTGTTCATCTTGGTTTTGTACTTCCAAAGAATGATGCAGTACCGAAGCGGATGAGAGCTCAGAGCAGTCTGCATGCTATCTGTATCTACAGTGGAAAGGAGAGATCCTTGTTCATCTGTATAGAAAGTGACGAACAGTACGGTGTGCGTGTACTTAATGTTACAATACATGTTGAAAAAAGTACAAAGTAAGAGATATCCTCCGCCCACGCTCGTCTCGTCTGCTGTTAACTCAGGCCTTGGCACAAGGCTTGATTGATTACATCTGAGCCTAGGCTTAGTAATCAATGTTGTTAATTGTTAATAGGTAGATTATGTTGCAGTGTGCGATTCGGAATTAATTTCGGGAAATGTCGTTTAGGCCTCTTCAGTATTTCTACCTCCACAGCGAAGGCATGTTCTACCAAAAGCATTCGGCCCTCAAATGAAAATACTGTTTTCAAAACAACGTATCCAAGCAGCTCATAGTTTCGGATCTATTGCTGAAAAAGTGTGGTCGATGAAGTTGAAGAGATACTTCGCACTCTCATCAGATATATACCAAAAGATGACGTCGAACTCCTTCCATTTACAAACGAGTTACCTTTTTTGAACCTTCGGATATTTTCCCAAGATGCCAGTGATGTCAGAACGAAGGAGCACGGAATCCGGTTAAACGAAACACTTTATGATACCTTCTGACAATTTTTGTATTTTCACCTATCCAACGTTCACAGTTAAGGTACCGGCTAGCTACGTTTCTGGTAATGCACTAAACACTTTCACTATGAAATCTGCGGATTTTAATATTAAAGAAAAACACTTTTTTAATATTTTTAAATGGAGAGTAAGCTTTCATTTTTCACTACTACACACCTCTATTAATATATTATATTACAATTAACTCTTGCACTTTTCCTTAAATTTTCTGTAAAATGAAAGAAACGGAAACAAAAACCATAATTTATTGTTAAGTTAAAACTACAATAGACTAGGAACGTTGAAAGTAAAATGCTTCCTTTGTAGGTCACTGTTGCACTTCTAATGCCTACAATCTACGGCGGTGGAACTGTGTGTATATGAGTGAAATTGATATTCGCTTGTTCGTAATTTGTGGTCAAAAAGTACGCGATTTGTGAGTTTAGAGAAGTTCCTGCGCTCAAACTTTATCAAATTTCTTGAACCAGTCCTTAGATTCCAGTATTCTAAACCAGTCCTCATATTACAGATTTCCTAAATCAGTTATGAGATTCCACTTTTCGCCTTTGCGTTTGTACAAACTTATCCGGTAAATAAATCCATCGCTCTTTCCACGTTAAGCAACGCACAGCAACCGAAAAATTGTTATTCGGCCGCCGTCGGGGAATCGAATCCCGAATCTCTCGATATCTAGCTGAGCACGTTAGCCTTACACCACAGCGGCCAACAATTCACGGTTTCTTTTTTCAGTCAGCATCTGACATCATAAATCCGTAAGATGGCCTCAGCTACTGAGATATCTCCATCTGGTGGGAGACGTCTCAGCAGCTAACAATTTTAGAATAACAATTTTTCGGTTGCTGTGAGTTGCTTAACGTGGAAAGAGCGATGGATTTATTTATTCAACTGACGCCTCGTATTTAGATGATTTTCACCTTGGATCTCGCCCTTTGGATTATTGCTATAATTATATATAGCCAGTGCCGTTAATGCCCACCAGATGGAGACGTCTCAGTAGCTGAGCCCATCTTACAGATTTATGATGTCAGATGCTGACCAAAAAATTAAAAATACACATAGCACCATGAATTGTTGGCCGCTGTGGTGTAAGGCTTACGCGCTCGGCTAGATATCGAGAGATTCGGAATTCAATTCCCGACGGCGGCTGAATAACAATTTTTCGGTTGCTGTGCGTTGCTTAACGTGAAAAGGGCGATAGATTTATTTACTCAACTGACGCCACGTATTTAGATGATTTTCACCTTATCCGGTAAATGAAATTTCATTGAAGTGTATGCTTTTAAATTAATTCCTTCATATGATTCAATTTATGTGAAAGTCACTGTTATATTTACCTAGCAGTCAAAGTAATTCTATTGTGTTTTCTTGTGTGCTAACTAAACCACTAAGTTTTTGAGGTTGTGCCATATACCTCTAATTTAACATGTCTTTTGAGTTTCTGTATTCTTATGCAAATTTGATTTTTTCTCGGTAAACGTTTTCTGACTTAACGACACATTATTCCTCCCGACGAGTGTTCAAAGTAGGCATCTCTATCAATGAGTCAAATGTCAATGTAACCAGGTGTAAGTTCAGTGGAAAGCATGGTGATCATAGGCGTAGCCAAGGGGGTGGTACTCGGCGATATATATGTATATATAGCGATATATATGTATATATGGGGGCTTTCACCAATGAACCAAACATATGGACCCCCCCCTTAAGAAATTTCTGGCTACGCCACTGATGGTGATCAAGATAAAAACAGAACGATAAGGTTCCGCTGTGCAGACTGTAAGAGCAGATTTACGTGCGGGTTGATCGTTAACGATAATGAAAAGTTACGAGCAGTGAGTTGTTGAAGTTGGAGACATTCAAATATGTATTGTCCAAGCTCAGGTACCAGGAGGCATGTGAAATAGATGGAATCACGTCTAGGAAAAACATACCACTGGTAAACGTGTCCATGAATTGAAATTTCTCATTGACAAATGCCAAATTCGTTGTCCATTCCATAATTTTATGATTCTTATGGAACAATCCAGCCAGCATGCTGGAATCAGATATTACCAGTATACACACACCCATATAGTTTACGTGCAGCAAACAGATGGCACTTATCCCACTCACCCCCATAGATCCCGTGTTGAGCTATTTATTGATCGATAGTTCGGTAGTTAAGGTCAACGTACAGATCGAAATTATTATTCCTTGAGATTTCGAAATACAAAACTTTTCTTCAGTATAGCATATGTTGCTTTCATTCGCAAACTTACCAACTTTTTGAATGAAAACTAAATGATGCCAAATTTAATGACTGCTCAGTCTCTTGGAAAAGCACTTATTTCGGTTTAAACGCGTTTTTGGAAAATTCCTTTGAATTTTTGTTGGAAATTATGGCAAATAAACTGCACCCATATGCCGCTTTTGGGTGCTCTACCGAATCAAATTTTTTGTTGGTAAAGTTTTGGAGCTGATGAAAAGCAAACAACAATTGCGTAAATTAAAAGGCTTCATAACATTTCTTATTCCGAACTGTCTATTAATAAATAAATGCACGGTTTCTGACTAAATAAATGTCATCATTTATCAAGCTCGTTTCACTGAAATACGTTTTGGTGGAGTAGTGCAGAATCCGATCAGTGCCTTTCTCCCTGTTTTTATTCAAATATTAACATATTCTGCTTACGTACATTTTTGCAGTCACTTTTTGCTTATTTATTGAAAATTCCTAAAGAAAGGGGCATGGTTGGTTGGCAAAAGAGAGCCGGAACACATTAACGTTTTTAATTTAAAACTTAAGAAACACTATAAGCGTTTTTTGAGTATTCACAGAACACATTATACCTATATACAAGTCGGTACCAGCCGTGAAGACGCTATTTCATTAATTATTGATATTGAATACACACCTGCCCTGTCGAAGGGTTTAAGCAACCTTATTTCTGAGTAAACATGTTTTATGTTATACATATACTAGTACTCTGAAGAAAGAGCTTAACAAGATGAAACTGATAAGGTTGTTTTAGTATTTATAGGCGTGGTTCCTGAGAAAAACAATCACCTTACTCCTCCTTTCGTTTCCCGACTTCAGACAGAACGTTTTGCTTTCTGCGAATTTGTTCTTATTTGTATTTTTCTATTGTTTCCTATATTTCCTGATACTTGCGAGAAACAAGCATTTTCCAAGCTGATTGTTACCATTGTCGGGAGACATATTTCACGTTACAATCACAACTATATTAACATTTAGCTTGACCTTTAGCAAAAGAATACTGTGTAAATAAAAATTCTGATGACATTTCGCAGACAAGATCGTTTATTTCCACTATACATATCTTTATTTTAATACACTGCTATCCAAAACTTAAGAACAAGGTAAATTTTTACCAGTAAAAAATGGGAAAGAGCGTTTTTGTTTTTTGCTTTGTATGGTACGGAAGATAATATAAATAGTAATATGAAATCACGAGTTAAAAATCATGAGTAATATAGTATAGTGATCGAAACAAAGCAAAATGCTGCGAAGGTAATACAAGCTCACCTGTCGTCCAGTGACACTCTTCCATCAGCACTGCATAAACAGATTACAGGGTAAAGTCCTCAGATGTGGATACTTCGACCCCGCACAGCAATGCCTATGTAACACCGATATGTCACGCTTAGCACCAAATGGCTTAGGAGCTCTCAGGGTAAATTATCTTACTCATGCTGGAGAGCACTGAAAAGGGCTGTGATAGTTTCTGGTGGGGTATTTCTTTACGCAAAACGTATGCACGGAGCGTCCCGTGCATGTTTAATTGGATTTACATCAGGAAAGCGCGCTGGCCACTCCACCCGACGTACATCCGCAATAGTCAGTACTTCATCCACTCCTGCTGATATGAAGAGCAAGATTATCGTCCTGAAAAATGCAATCTGTTATCACACCACCACGGAACATACTAACGTGTGGAAAAGTCACATCACTGTTAATCGCTGCCCGGTGAGTTGGTCACAGTTGTTATTAAATCCAAACATATGCAAAAACAAAAAAAAAAACTGCAGTTCAGTAAGTCCATTTACCATGACACCATCACACAGCACTACGCCACGACAGGAACATTTGTCCCGTTCAACGATGTTCCTAGCATCCTAAACAGCGTTCCACATTCCATTCAGATTAATTAACACTTGGAATACAATGAGATTAAAATGGCTTTCACCTGTGAACATTACCTAGTCCCACTTATCTGAAGTCCAGTCAACGTGAAACATACACAACAGTGGTAGGATGTACAATGAATTCTAGATAATGATACTGTACTTGGCGTACGAGTTTCCGGGCATATAGTACTACTGCATTTAGACATCATCGCACGATTTAGCGTGAAACGTGAACGCCTATGCTTGGTTGAAGCTGATTAGCTAACTTGCTCAACGTACTTTTGCAACTCCATTTTCCTGCAATGGCCATGTAACGGCTATCTCGCTGACTTGTGCTGAGGGAAATATTCATCAAAGCCTCTGACAGTGGTTGTGTCCCTGCTGAGCGCTGACCAAAGTCGCGACACTATGCCGTGTGCAACACCAAATTCTCCGGCGACATCGGCCACACTGCGGCGTTTTTCGAGCTTCTCAATAATTCAGCCTCAGGTAAAATAATCAGTATGACGTCTGCGCGACATCTTTTTGTCACCTCAGATCCGCAGTTTCCCGCTTCGACCCTGAAACACATGAGAGATGAATAAGCTCATATGAGCAATGCTTTGGTTTCCTGCCTGTATACACCCAAGTAGCTATCACGTGCTTACAGAAAATTTGCATAAAGTTGTGCATCATGGAATGGCTTCAGGCTATGCATCATGGAATGTCTTCAGGCTGTGTATCATGGAATGTCTTTAGGCTGTGCATCATGGAATGCAATCATGGAATGTCTTCAGGCTATGCATCATGGAATGTCTTCAGACTGTGTATCATGGAATGTCTTTAGGCTGTGCATCATGGAATGGCTTCAGGCTATGCATCATGGAATGTCTTCAGGCTGTGTATCATGGAATGTCTTTAGGCTGTGCATCATGGAATGCAATCATGGAATGTCTTCAGGCTATGCATCATGGAATGTCTTCAGACTGTGTATCATGGAATGTCTTTAGGCTGTGCATCATGGAATGCAATCATGGAATGTCTTCAGGCTATGCATCATGGAATGTCTTCAGGCTATGCATCATGGAATGTCTTCAGGCTATGCATCATGGAATGTCTTCAGGCTATGCATCATGGAATGTCTTCAGGCTGTGTATCATGGAATGTCTTCAGGCTATGCATCATGGAATGACTTTAGGCTGTGCATCATGGAATGCAATCGTGGAATGTCTTCAGGCTATGCATCATGGAATATCTTCAGGCTGTGTATCATGGAATGTCTTTAGGCTGTGCATCATGGAATGTCTTAAGGCTATGCATCATGGAATGTCTTCAGGCTGTGTATCATGGAATGTCTTTAGGCTGTGCATCATGGAATGTCTTCAGGCTATGCATCATGGAACGTCTTCAGACTGTGTATCATGGAATGTCTTTAGGCTGTGCATCATGGAATGCAATCATGGAATGTCTTCAGGCTATGCATCATGGAATGTCTTCAGACTGTGTATCATGGAATGTCTTCAGGCTATGCATCATGGAATGTCTTTAGGCTGTGCATCATGTAATGTCTTCAGGCTATGCATCATGGAATGTCTTCAGGCTGTGTATCATGGAATGTCTTTAGGCTGTGCATCATGGAATGCAATCATGGAATGTCTTCAGGCTATGCATCATGGAATGTCTTCAGACTGTGTATCATGGAATGTTTTTAGGCTATGCATCATGTAAGGCATTTAGGCTGTGCATCGTGGAATGTCTTCAGGCTATGCATCATGGAATGTCTTCAGGCTGTGTATCATGGAATGTCTTCAGGCTATGCATCATGGAATGTCTTTAGGCTGTGCATCATGGAATGCAATCATGGAATGTCTTCAGGCTATGCATCATGGAATGTCTTCAGGCTATGCATCATGGAATGTCTTCAGGCTGTGTATCATGGAATGTCTTTAGGCTGTGCATCATGGAATGCAATCATGGAATGTCTTCAGGCTATGCATCATAGAATGTCTTCAGACTGTGTATCATGGAATGTCTTTAGGCTGTGTATCAAGGAATGCAATCATGGAATGTCTTCAGGCTATGCATCATGGAATGTCTTCAGACTGTGTATCATGGAATGTCTTCAGGCTATGCATCATGGAATGTCTTTAGGCTGTGTATCATGGAATGTCTTCAGGCTATGCATCATGGAATGTCTTCAGGCTATGCATCATGGAATGTCTTCAGGCTGTGCATCATGGAATGTCTTCAGACTGTGTATCATGGAATGTCTTTAGGCTGTGCATCATGGAATGCAATCATGGAATGTCTTCAGGCTATGCATCATGGAATGTTTTCAGGCTATGCATCATGGAATGTCTTCAGGCTGTGCATCATGGAATGTCTTCAGGCTATGCATCATGGAATGTCTTCAGACTGTGTATCATGGAATGTCTTTAGGCTGTGCATCATGGAATGCAATCATGGAATGTCTTCAGGCTATGCATCATGGAATGTTTTCAGGCTATGCATCATGGAATGTCTTCAGGCTGTGCATCATGGAATGTCTTTAGGCTGTGCATCATGTAATGTCTTCAGGCTATGCATCATGGAATGTCTTCAGGCTGTGTATCATGGAATGTCTTCAGGCTATGCATCATGGAATGTCTTCAGGCTATGCATCATGGAATGTCTTCAGGCTATGCATCATGGAATGTCTTCAGACTGTGTATCATGGAATGTCTTTAGGCTGTGCATCATGGAATGCAATCATGGAATGTCTTCAGGCTATGCATCATGGAATGTCTTCAGACTGTGTATCATGGAATGTCTTCAGGCTGTGTATCATGGAATGTCTTTAGGCTGTGCATCATGTAATGTCTTCAGGCTATGCATCATGGAATGTCTTCAGGCTGTGTATCATGGAATGTCTTCAGGCTATGCATCATGGAATGTCTTCAGACTGCGTATCATGGAATGTCTTTAGGCTATGCATCATGTAAGGCATTTAGGCTGTGCATCGTGGAATGTCTTCAGGCTATGCATCATGGAATGTCTTCAGGCTGTGTATCATGGAATGTCTTCAGGCTATGCATCATGGAATGTCTTTAGGCTGTGCATCATGGAATGCAATCATGGAATGTCTTCAGGCTATGCATCATGGAATGTCTTTAGGCTGTGCATCATGGAATGCAATCATGGAATGTCTTCAGGCTATGCATCATGGAATGTTTTCAGGCTATGCATCATGGAATGTCTTCAGGCTGTGTATCATGGAATGTCTTTAGGCTGTGCATCATGGAATGTCTTCAGGCTATGCATCATGGAATGTCTTCAGGCTGTGTATCATGGAATGTCTTTAGGCTGTGCATCATGGAATGCAATCATGGAATGTCTTCAGGCTATGCATCATGGAATGTCTTCAGACTGTGTATCATGGAATGTCTTTAGGCTGTGCATCAAGGAATGCATCATGGAATGTCTTCAGGCTGTGTATCATGGAATGTCTTCAGGCTGTGTATCATGGAATGTCTTTAGGCTGTGCATCATGGAATGCAATCATGGAATGTCTTCAGGCTATGCATCATGGAATGTTTTCAGGCTATGCATCATGGAATGTCTTCAGGCTGTGTATCATGGAATGTCTTTAGGCTGTGCATCATGGAATGTCTTCAGGCTATGCATCATGGAATGTCTTCAGGCTGTGTATCATGGAATGTCTTTAGGCTGTGTATCATGGAATGTCTTTAGGCTGTGCATCATGGAATGCAATCATGGAATGTCTTCAGGCTATGCATCATGGAATGTCTTCAGACTGTGTATCATGGAATGTCTTTAGGCTGTGCATCATGGAATGCATTTAGGCTGTGCATCGTGGAATGTCTTCAGGCTATGCATTCATGGAATGTCTTACGTTGTGCCGGTTTCGTGTGCATCCCTTAGTAAGCTCCTTTCGCCTCACGACGTTCTGTAAGTCATATTTCATGTTCTTCATTAAGTTTTGGACAGCAGTTTATCATCGCCTTTCAGGCGGTGTACCCTCCTTTCTTCGGTGGGTATGTTATGGTTAGAACTAAGTGCCCTTGATTGGGACATTTATATAAATTTCATTGCCCCTGTGGTTGATTTTGGCTATTTCTTATCTCCTTTCCTTCTCGTCAGGCCGTAACTTCTTTCTTACTCTCGTAATTTTCTACGGAATCGGCAGCAAATGCCTATTGTTGTCTGTTCTTTCAGTTAGCAGACACGATTCTAAGATTTCCTGTTGTTTGGAACTTTTTTATTGGTGTGTTCTGTCGTGGTTGCGCATTCATTGCATTCTTATTTCCTACCCTTAAATTTGGGTATGCTAAGGGTGATATAATTCATTCTACACTGCAATTTTTTTCAATGTTTGTAAGAATCTGAGAACTCCATCACTGCGACGTAGAAACCACACCTACTGACAAAAACAACCTACATCAGTCTTTATTTATGCTCATTTCTCGTAGAAAGATTAAATAATATTATATGTTATATAATTTAGTAATATAACAACGGCTTCATGAATAATTTCTGTACAAAATAAAATGTTCGTTTATTTTTATTTTTCTAATTTCTTAAATAAGCGATTTATAAGTTTCAAAACTTGAATCCCACCCAAGGAGAACTTCTGAATTTGAAAGAAGGCTCAGCTGCTGTTCTTTAGTTATGGAGCTACTCTATAGAAAAGGTTTTCTTTCTTGAACGGTTTTTCAAAACAATTTTCTGGGTTTTTAAAATGAGAGGTGCGCTGTAGAACCTGAGTTTTGGAAGGACTGTTGATTCTTTGGTGACGTAGGTTATATTTGGTGACGAAAGGGAGAGACTGTTGATTCCTTGGTGGCGTAGGTTATATTTGGTGACGAAAGGGAGAGACTGTTGATCCCTTTGTGGCGTACGTTATATCTAGCGACGTAGGGGAAGGACTGTTCATCATTTGGTTGCGTAGGAAAAAGACTGTTGATCCCTTGGTGGTGTAGGTGAGGTAATATCTAGTGACGTAAGGGAAACACTGTTGATCTCTTGGTGGCGTAGGTGATATCTGGTGACGTAAGGGAAAGACTGTTGATCACTTGCTGGCGTTGGGAAGAGCATTCAAATTCTAGTTGTTCTCTTAACCCAGAAAAATTTTCGAGAAGCAAGTTAGTCAAAAACTTGGTTCAATGATGCTCTTTCGTAATTTCATGCACTGGACGAATTTCTGATGCTGCTCAGACAGAAAATGCATGCAATCAAACAACCTACACCATTCATTAAATTACAAAATAATTTTATGAATGAAATTATGAATAATGAAGAGACTGAAATGTAGACGTATATGTAACCCTAATAATGAACTTAAAACAAAATGAAGACTGTATTGATCGAATTCTGAAACAGAACACTCATCTCAACTTTTTTTTAACAAAATTCATAAAACTAACTTAAAAAGAAATTCAAAGCAAATAAGAAAATTGCAGACCCCATTGCAACCGAGACAACTTGAGACACAAACTGTAACGGCCGCCCCGGTGGCGCAGTGGTCTAAGCGATGGCCTCAGATCATTCATCCGAACGGGGTCCGGGTTCGAATCCCGGTGAGGCATGGATGTTGTGTTTGTCTTACGGCACTGGCTCTCTCCCTTCCCTGGAACCAGTGACTATAAATTAGGGACGGGCGACTGCTTATAGCCCATTGAGTTGCTCACGGTGGTCGTTAAACCTATAATCAAAAAAAAAACTGTAACGATAAAAACCGCAAAACACTTCACACACTTGTAGATCATTAATCCAAGATTAAAAGATAGAACGACCAACAAGCTTCTCATTCAGACATAGAACAGGGTCACGAGTCACGTGAGTCAAGATGTTCTTTCGAGTCAAACCCTCCATACCTCGTCTTAACCCTTTTCTTTTTGGAGATAGAGAGGGGTTATTTCAATCACCTTGGAGGAAAATGACAAATCCCTAAATAATTCCTTGCATACTTTTCGAGCTGCGGTCTTCCTACTTCATTTTTGTCTGTGAACCAGCAGAACCATCCTGGTCCTTCTGCCATCAACAATGTAAATGCATTTTAATTTTACATTCCATACCTCCACTTTTGGATATGAGATGATAATTTTTCTTTCTTCGTCATCCAATAGTTTCTATAACTAAATTTGTCCACATATTTTAGAGGTTTCCTTACGCACAAACGCTTCCCTAGGTAACGTCTTTCGAGTGCCAAACTTTGAACTAAACGAAGTTCTTCATAATACTCGTATGAATTAAAGCATTTCTGTAGTTAAAGATGTTCAACTGAGACGTTACCTGTCAACCATTGGACAGTTCATTACTCCCCAGTGCAAATGTGAACGATGCACTGACATCGGTGAAATCTCTTTGAAACAATCTCCCCAAAGAGTATCTACAACCCGTGAAAAGTATCGGAGGTTATTTTTATACGATACAAAGAATGGTTATTGCGACGTCATATTTAACAATTGTCTTAGGTGGTCTACAGCCCAGGGCAGCATGATTTTGGGGGCGGAAAGAGAAAACGAAAAAACGTATTAAAAAAGGAAAAATAAGTAGAACGTGAAGGAATGGAAAATATTCACAACATATGTAGAATGAAAAACAATAATAGCGTAATAAATGCAATAATAAAAGTTAGGAGGCGGCGAGAATTGCATCAAGAGTGAGGAGCGCAAGTAACTAAATACTTTTGGCGGTCTCGAGCTCCTCAGAATTTGCAAGCTTTCATAACTCATCAGAAGTTTTAGTAGATCCTGTATGTCCAGCAACTTTAAATATCACTTGTGGATTACTTGTAATTCTTAGTTCTGATTTAAGAATTTTATCAGGCCGAAATGATACTGCAGCTTTAAAGAAACAATACTGCGTGTCATTGATATCGAGGATTTTTAAATCAAACAGGTTAATTAAAGCCATGAATAGTTAATTTTACATTTTTTCTTTATTTTTACATCAAATATGTTAATTAAAGCTATGAAAGCCAGGAATAACGAGGTCGAAAACATGAAAACCGCCTAGAGACTTTCAGGTTTTCATCTCAGATAAGATGGCCTTATTTCTCCATCAATCTACTTTAATGCTTCCGGAAATAACTCCTCCTATTGGAAATGTCTGTGCTGCACTCAGCACCGTTTGGGAGATATATGTATGTAGCAACTACATTTGATATCGTTTTACTTATACAAACAAGTTGTTGCACCATGACTGGAATTATAGGGGCGGTAAATTGAGAGAAGTCCAGGAAGGCAGAATCCACAAATCCGCTCTTGGATATTGCTAAGCACGATAGTGCGAGAGATTAGTTTGAAGCAATTTCCGTAATGTGGGAGAGAGCTTTTGATCTCTTCTGATCCTGCAAAAGTTGATAGTAATGGTATTTCATGAGAAATAAGAGTAGAACAACCTATCACTGCATATCCCATTGTACTTGCATTCTGTGCTTTACTGACGTGATTCCGTAGCCTGACTAGTACCATATTTATCAAACATTAGTCTTTTGCTCTGTGTTTGTCTCATACGTTCTCACGCTTTCTTTCATTCCAACTCATTTACGATTCAGAGTTGTTCCTGTTATTCGACCATTAAGTGAATTCTTTGGTTTTTCGACTTCTGAATGGAAACGAAAGGACGCGTTAAGTGTAGCAGGTGCGTGTTATAGTTGCTATGGCAACGATTGATTCCATTCACATCCATCTGTCACCGTCGTCTTCTACGTACAACATTAAGATTTGATTTATAATAGGTGTGATTGCAGGCCGACCATAATGTTCATCATGGCAAACGGCTGAAAAGGAAAAACGAAATGAATATTTTGACAGAATCAACAGTCATCTCAGGTTAGCAGATAAAGATATAGTTGGTAATGTTTCTATTCCACAAATAAAGACAATTCAAAAAAAGGAAAATAAAAGACGCAATTTAATCTATTCACGATTTCCTTCCTCCTCATGATTAATTCCAAAATCTGCTTTATACATAATTTACTACAGAACTACAACATGAAACAACGGAAATAAAAATGACCTGACCTGATGTTTGGATTTGATGAAAGTATCTTCTGAAAGAAAACGATAGTTACTGATGTTCCACAATATTTCGTAATCACCTGGAACTTCGAAAAGAGATATTTGGTGTCCACAGATAAACAGAATCCATCCACTTATCTCGTCTTCACATGACGGGTTGAGTCCTGCAAAGACGACAATACACCCTTGAGGGTTATTTGCAAATTAATGCACGAAACATCTTTTGCATGCTCACGTCTGCTCGAACGGAAAAATTATTTGTATAGACCATTTTGTAGAAGCACAGATATAGTGCCAGATACTAAATTACATTTCATGCCTCACAGGATGCATATCGTACATTTGAGCTAAACCATGTTTGTCGCGGTCCGATTCAATGAAAGATTTTTCTAATGGTGCTTCAATCCGTTGCTGGATGAAGTTCTCTCCAAGCCTGTTCCATGAGCCTCTGTCTCTAGCAATTCACACCGACATGCTTTCGAATTTCAGTCACTTATTTCACACGTGGTCTTCTTTCTGGATTTTTTCCTGTCCCTTGGTATCCAGTGTAATATTTTAGTTGTCCAACGGCGATCAGTTTTAGTAGAATGTCCAGCCGATTGCCGCTTGAGGGTCTTTACTTTTGTCATTATGTTATAAATTTTCGTTACTTTCCTTATCCATAAATTCCTTTACCTATCTTTTATGGTTGTACCAACGCTGCCATTCTACAGAATCTTTTTATGGGTGACAAAAGCAATGATATACACTGAGTGACCACTTTATTATGACCACCCCCTTAGTACTTCATTGGGCCACCTTTTGCTTTTAATACTGCGTCGATTCTTCGTGGCATGGACTCCCCGAGATGTTGATATGTGGTTTGTAGAATCTCAGACCATGCTTGATGAATAGCACTTTCCAGTAGCGTGAGATTGCAGGGTTGTGGATCCAGCTGTCTGATGGCTCGTTCAACTTCATCCCACAAATTCTCAATGGGGTTTAAGATCTGTAGATTGTGTGGGCCACCTAAGCAAAGTAAACTCACCGGCATGTTCCTGAAACCAATCCTGTACAATACGAGCACTATGGCAGGACGCATTATCTTGTTGAAAGTAGCCATCGCCATTGGGATAAACCATCCGCATGACAGGATGCACTTCGTCCGTAACGATGTTTAGATATGATGTGCCAGTCGGACGTTGATCAACACGAATTAAAGGGCCCAAAGCATACCAGGAAAACATTCCCTTAAACCATAACGTTGCCTCCACCAGCTTGAAGGGTTGCAGCAATGCATTTGCGGTCTATGCTTTAGTGCTGTTTCCGCCAGATTCTCATTCAGCCATCGGCATGGTGCAACTGAAAACGTGATTCATCGGACCACATAATTTGTTTCCAATTATCTACTGTCCAATCCTTGTGCTCCTATGTGAACTGGAAGCGTTTTCTTTTGTTAACTGCAGACAGCAAAGGTGTTTGAACAGGCCTTCGGCTGCCATATCCGATCCGATGCAGTGTACGGCGAACAGTGCGTGCAGAGATCATTTGAGGGGATCCTTGATTAAGAAGGTCTGTAATTTGCTGCACTGTTGCCCTTCTGTTTTCTATTACCAGTCTGGACACTCTCCGTTCCGCCCGAGCAGTCACCAGTCGATGACGACAACACGTTGCACGTAGAGACCCAGTTTTTGGGCTGACAGTCCAATTTTTAAACACTTTAACAACAGCTGCTCAGGAACATTTCACGAATGCGGCGGTTTCGGTGATACTCGCTTAATGACTCCGAGCTCCTACAATCATCCCACATTGAAAGTCTGTCAAAACGCATGTTTTACCCGTCTCGTCACCCAAAAATCGCTTCTACTACTGTCGCAAACACTAAGCTTTCCCTTTTTATACTAGCCTCGCCCTCTGGCGGCAACAGCGTGCACCCATAGCTCATTTGCTTAAAACTGTCAGGTGGTCATAATAAAGTGGCCACTCAGTGTACAAGAATGCCATTTTTGAAATTCAAACATACACTATATTGACAAAAGTCATCGGACACCTAGAAGAGATATACAACATAGCATTTATTGACAAACATTAGTACGATGTCGGTCCACCTTTGGCCTTAATGCATGTACTGACCCTTCGAGACATGCTTTCGACAAGGTTTTGGAACACAGCGATAGGTATGCGCTTCCATTCAGTACATAATGCTGCCGCTGACTGTTGCCTAGTGGCAGGCCTTGGTTCCAAACATCTTATGCGGCGCTCTAATTCATCCCATAGGTGCTCTATGGGATTACGATCAGGGCTCTGTGCTGGCCAGTCCACACACGATACGGAATTACCGTCAAACTACTCCGTAACAGTCCTTGCTTCATGGCTCGGTGTATTATCCTACTGGTACCAACAAGGCTCGGTTCCATGGTATTGCCACAAAGTTGGTAGGGCATAATTGTCCAGAATATCGAGGTACGTCTGCTGGTTAACAGGTTTGTCCACGATAACCAATGGGCAGGGACCATACCACGAAAAAGACCCCCACAAGGGTAAACTGTCAGCTTCAAACTTGACCGTACGAACAGTGCACTGTGTTAAGTAGCATTCCCCCGGCTGCCGCTATACCAACACATCCCCATCAGACTGATGGATTGTGTATCTGGATTCATCAGTCCATAGGACCCGTTTCCATTGATCTACGGTCCACGATAAATGTTCTTTACATCATGCTAAAGGCCGAGTAGCATTCTGAGTGGAGATTAAAGGTTTATGAATAGCCGCACGACTACGGTAACTCATGGAATGAAGTTCTCTGCGAATGGTAAGTGCACATGCCGAGGTTCCAGCACTTTTACTCACCTGTACACTAAGGTCTTGAGCAGTACTCCGTCGATTAGCTGTAACGACTCCCCTGAGGCTTCGGGGTCCTCTATCACTGATTTTGTTTGGTCTGCCGGTGCGTTTTGCTGCTCCAGGCACGCCATGTGTCTTCTACTTATTCAGTACATCCAAAACAGTTGATTTGGGTATGCTTAAACGCCTCTGGGTTTCTCTTATGGACAACTCACTAATATAACAGCCAACAATCTGTCCTTTCCCAAAGTCAGTTCTCTGCCGCTGCGACATTTTCACTCAACCTCACAAAAGACGATATGATCACGGGTAGCTGCAGGCTTGGTTTTATAACGTTTGCAGTTGCACCGCGCATCATAACAAAGCAGCGGATCCGTTCATTTCCGTTTCAAGGGGTGTCCGGTGACTTTTGTCAATATAGTATATGTTAAAATATGCATAATCCTTAGTTTCGACATCGCGGTGACTAAAAGAAATCTATTCTTTTACATTCCTGTCGAAACGTGAATTCACCAGAGCTGCTGTAGTTTTCATGTTCAAATATGTTCCAAGAAAAAACTGACGTCTTTTAACATCATGCATAAACGATCTCCAAAATCAAAATCTGTGTAGTTAATAGCAACAGGTCGACTATATTTAATTCTAAAACAGCATTTCTTCCGAAGCATTTCATTTTCTCCCGTTTAAATTGTTTAATGTGTTATATTGAAAAAAAAAAAAACATTTTTTAAATTCCACCGCTGGCAAAGCGATTTGTGAGTCTTATTCAGTTGGACACTGTAGTTGTGTTGAGCGTCTGAGTTCCTTGTGTTGTGGCGGAATTTTGCGCGAGACCGAATTAAGTCTCACAGTTTTTCATAGCAATACTTTTTGTACACACATATTAAGCTGATCTTTGATATTCAGATGTTATCTCCTCAAAGGAGGACCTGCCAAGTAAACATTTAACTGATGGAACTAAAATCCACTTACTGTTGGTGTATCAAATGTCTCCATTCACAATGATCTTGGCACACAGCTCGAGCTTCATTAACGTCCATCGCATGCTGCACACAATACCTTTTCTACTTCATACTCTTAATATTTTTCTCAAGCAAACATTCCTGAATCTGGTCTTCCCATGGTTTTTTTTTTTTTTGGCCTTCCTGTATCTTTCTTTCCTGCCACTTAGGCTGAAAAAATTATCTTGGTCATCGCCTCATCATTTATTCTTTCAACATGGCCAAACCACCTAAGAATATTAGTCTTCACCTTACTATAGTGCGTCGCATAAGTATAGAGACAGAACAAATTCTCGAATAAAACAGAAACAACAACGAGCTGAAATGTACAACTCATATTTATAGCAAAAACGGCATAGGACACGCAGCTGCACAATAGCTTGACGGAAATCTAACAATTCCAACGCCAAGTACGAGTAAAAACCAGAAATACGCTGTCTCAAAAATATAAAGACTTACTAGTTATCAGCAACTCCGGTGCGAATAGTGGAGCCGTTGTTCCGAATAACACTGAAACCCCGATTGGGCTGGTGTCCATTAAGTGATGTAAGTGTTCTGGTCGGAGTGCGTACCAACTTCGTTCAATCTGCTCTTTCAATGCCACCACACTTGAGAACTGCCGTCCATTCGCATGCACATCACGAGTGAGAATACCCCAGAGGTTCTCGATATGGTTCAGATCTGAACTGAGTGCTGGCCAATAACATTACGGTCACATAATGAGTGTTAAACCAGCTTTTCGTTGATGCGAACCGATGGATAGAGGCATTGTCTTGCTGGAACAAATAATCAACACCCGCTAGAGTTTTGGCAAACGGTAGAAGGTGCCTGCTGAGTATGTCCTGATACGTTTCGGAGTTTTGCCTTCCTTGCAGCAAAGCGACATCCGGATATAAATCATGCCGATAGAAGATTCAACCGTCAGGGTCGTCCGGGTTGAACTTTTTTCTCATCGGAGAAAATAGTTGTGATCCACTCGTCTGTCCGGTGCATGTGGCTGCTTGCCCATAACAGTCTAGCTTCCTTGTGGTGCCGCGTGAGGTGTGGCAGACGACACATTTTACGGAGCACAATGTTGCGACTTTCCTTGATTCGTCGATGAACTGTGTCCTTTGAGACGGTGACACCAACAGTCCGAGAAACTTGACGTAGTGATAACCTTTGGGATGAAACTAAACGCATGATGGCACGATCATCTCGTTTGGTTGTTGTTCGAGGCTTTCCAGGCCGTTTTCTAACAGTTAACGCACCGCGTTTCGATAAAGTCTTATAAATGACTGCCGTACTCCTCCATATGGCTTTACAAATTTTCGCTACAGGCAATCCATTTGCTCTCAGTCTCCAAATCTTCTGCACCTCCTCACCAGAAAGTTGACTGTTGTATAGCATTTCGGCAAATGAATGTCTGACGGTAGGTCCGCTGTCTTTTGTAGGCTGAATCGAATTACGGCCCATGCGCGTGCATACAATATGCTAATTTGTACATCTCATTTGCATGTGGCTACTTTACATAGTTGTCTTTATATTTCTGAGACACCTAAAATTACGCTATTTCACTTTGTGGTGTTCTTTTCACACAATCCGGTCATCTCGACTGATCGAAACGTTTGTTGTAGGGTTTTGTCTAATTACGTACCACTTCAGCTTCCTACCTATATTCGCAATGCGTTCGCGGCGCAAAGTCGACCCCACCCCCGCCCCCAACCCCACCCCCTGTAAGTAGCACATCTCCCCAGCACGCAAACGATTCCTACGTCTTTTCTGCAGTACCCAAGTGTCACTGCCATACATCAGAGCAGGAACATTTACACTTTCATACATAGCCGTTCAGGACTTCCTTGAGAATCCATCATTCCTGTAAAATCCTTGCAAGGCAACTATGACTTTTAAAGAATTCACTCACTTACTAATTTCGACATCTAAGTTTCTCTCTCTGTCAAACATGCTTCCTAAATATACAAACTTATTCACAATCTCTGTGCCATTATGACTTATCTTGCATTCAGTACTAACAGTTCCTTTCTTAAAAACCATAACTTTGGTTTTTCCATTATAACCATAACTTTGGTTTTACTAAGTTTGAATTTCATACAAACTCTGTACATCCGGGACAGCCGCCCCGGTGGCGCAGTGGTCTAAGCGATGGCCTTTGATCATTCATCCAAAAGGGGTCCGGGTTCGAATCCCGGTGAGGCATGGATGCTGTGTTTGTCTTACGGAACTGGTTCTCTCCCTTCCCTGGAACCAGTGACCCTAAATTAGGGACGGGTGACTGCTTATAGCCCATCGAGTTTCTCGTTGTTTGTGCTCCAGTTTTGTGCCTGAATTAGGTTGTTTCCAGAGTGTGTCGTCCATTTCTGTTGTGTGTCCTTTCAAGACGAAGGTGAGAGCTTTCTTTTGGTTCGTCTCACAAGGTGGTGAGTAACTTATTATTTCTGTAATCAGCATTTAAATTTTCGATCGAGGTGATCGATTCTTTCGTTAACCCTCGCCATTAGCAATGGCGGAAACTGATAAGAGTGATGTTCACGCCCTTATCAGCAAGCTCCTTTAACCTCCTCCTCAACCTCTGGAGACCAATCATCTCCAATCCTTGTGAGTGACGTAGTGCGCACACAGGATGTGGCGCGCGACTCCTCTGTAAAGGCTCAAGCTGCTTGCCCTGTCCAGGATAGTGACGTCGCCTTGACGCATGTCTCTGATACTGCAGACGAGGCCATGGATGTGACTGACGGCGCAGATCCGCTGCCTTCCACTTCCACTCAGTTCCAAAAGCCGCTTCCAGCAACTGGCGCTGCGTCGCTGCCCTCTCTCGTCAGTTCTCCTTCTCGTACATATTGCAAGGTTACCTCCGGAGCGAAAGCTCCTTCTAAGTTTGTGGCGACAGTCTTTCCAGACTCCTACGTCAGTGTTGACGGCAATTCCGCTACCATTGACATCCCGGAGGACTCCCCAGCAGGAAAACAATTTATGTCTACCATGGACTTCGGCGTCTGTTTCGATGCCCTAACTGACACGAAGCTCAAAGAGTACAGTCTTGCACTTAAGCAGATGCTGAGCCACACATTGCTCATATGGCCCGCAAACCACGGGTCGTATTGGTGAATTTTGCTCGTAAGGAACATGCCGATCTCGTAATGACTGACGGCTTGTCCATCAAAGATGTTCATCTTCTACCTGAGCCTGTTGCGCAGCGGCCTATCCAGGTTACTTTTCATCCAGTTCCACCTGAAGTCTCTAATGTTGCACTGTGTACCTTACTTAGCAAATTTGACCGAGTAGTGGGACCGGTGACGACTCTCTCAGCGGCGCCTAGAGATCCAGATGAGAAAACCGTTGGAGGGTTTCGTCGTAGTGCCCGCGTCATCTTTCCGTCGGATGAACATCTGCTGGCGTGCCCGAAAATCCTCAATGTGAACTGTGGACAACAGCGTCGGAGAATCGACGTGATTACATTCCTACACTGCACACTATGTCATGGCGAAACTCATCTTCGGGTGCATTTCCCCCATTAAGTTCCACCGGCTCCAACTAGCTCTCCATCAGCTTCTACACCTCCCTCGAAGCGAACCCCACCATCCACCTCAGCACAGCAAGCGCTAGAACTGAGATCTGACAAAATTAGTCGACGTACAGCCGTTGGTCAACGAGAAGCTTCCACGGCCGCTTCCTATGATTTACAAGAGGATTTTCCAACGATTGCCTCAACACTTCCCCAACGTCGTCATTCGGCTTCTGAATCCCCCTCAGAGGGTTTTCAGTCCGCTTTTACTACTGGTACCTCCGTCGCAGCAGATACAGAGTCCATTGGCAGAGAGTCTCAAGGTGATGATGATTCGACTGAGCCTCCGTTGAAGCGCCGTGGATCCTCCTGTCGGCGATCAGCGAAGAAGCAGAATCCAACTTCACCCAGATCCGGCAGTTCTACCCGCCATACCTCCCCATCAAAAGCTGAAGTCTCCTTCCCCACGGTTGAAGACTTTGCTGCATCTCTCCAGAAAGCCAATATACCTCCCGCACCACTCTCCTATGAAGATCCCCATGCATATTTAACGAACAAGACCGGCTACACCATCGCACATGCCTTAGCCACGAAGAATCCTTCATTTCTCCATCTCGTGCCAGATCAGATCTGTAACCTGTCACACTTTTGCTGTCAGAACATACCTGCCCACCCGTGGGGGAAAACCTTTTTCAACCGACTCAAGTCTTTTCCTCCAGTCCTGAAAGATCTTCAGCAAGCATTAACTGAACCTCATATTCAAGATCGTATCACTTAATTGCAATGGGATTCGCATCCCCCCTCAATAATGCCTTGGCTTATGAAGACCTCAACCCGTTAGGGGCAGATCTTCTCCTACTTCAGGAAACGAATTGCAAATCTACCACTATCTTCTCTAGATGGCGGCCGTGGAACTATACGTTTCACCATGCATTTGGATTATCTCCTCATAGTGGCCTCGCAATTGGCGTTCGCAACACCTTCAACTCTACTGTCACCTCCTTTTCAGTTTGCAACCTGTGTCGAGATCTCCTACAGCTTGCAACTTTCACCACTGAGTCAACTTGTTACCATATTTTCAATATCTACATTCCAAGTTCTACAACCTTCCTGTCGATACTAATCACCCGTCTTCGTCGTGCTTTATCTCGCATCCCTCCTACAGATCACGTTCTCATAGGAGGTGATTTTAACTGCACCCTCAATCCTCAACTTGATCGGTCCCCTTCCATCAGAGAGCACCGAGTCGCCTTGGTGAATCTTCTACAGTCAATTGTTTCAAAGAACTCACTCGCTGATGTTCACCACCACTTCCATCCGACGACGACTCTTCACACCTGGCGCTCATTCCATTACCACAGTCCTTCTACAGCCCGTCTTGACAGGTTTTATGCCTCAAGTAGCCTTCTTCCAGCTGTGACTGAATCGTGCATTCATCCCACAGCCTCTTCTGATCACTGCGCTATTGCTCTCACCGTCCATACTGCTAGGGCAAAACTCAGGACAATTCGTCCTTGGACTTTTGACAATGCTCTTCTCTCAGACCCAGATTTCGGCTCGTCAGTCCGATCATTCCTAGAGTAAAGACGACCACAACTTCAGTCTGCCTCCTGTTGTCTAACTTTGTGGATGGAGATCAAACAACACCTTGTTCTTCATGCCCACAACCTTTCTTTCATGGCAAAGACGATTCAGAACATGCGTCTTGACCATGTTCGCTCAAAGCTCTCTCTTCTTAGCCTAAGGGATCTTCTCTTCTCCTCCTGTCAAGCAGAACTTCGATCTCTTCTCCTTCCACTGGCTCAACAAGCTCTGTGTCGACTCCGTCTTCAACATCTGACGCCAGACGCGCATAATTATGAGTTTCTTACATAAGTGGAACGCACACGACGAGCATCGAGTGCACTTCATCACCTCCGCCTTTTTTCTGGTGAGGTGTCAGACGATCCGATCACTCTTTGTTCTCATGTCCGTAAGCAATATACTGAAGAGTTCTGTGAACCTCCTCCGCCATCCCCCACAGTTATGGCATCTTTCTTTTCTAATTTACCACAAGTTCCACCCCATCTTGCTACCCCTCTCCTTCCCCCCCCCCACTTTCCGAACTCTCCTCCACATTCCTTTTCCTGAATTCCAGTGCTGCTCCAGGTCCGGACGGCCTAACTTTCTGCTTTTACAAAACTTTTCTACCTCTACTTCTTCCGTTTCTCCTCTCTGCTTTTTCAGCTGCCTTTACTGTCTCCCCGCTCTCCCGAGTAGATTTACAGCCGCATATGTAGTCCTTTTCCCCAAGAAAGGTGATCTCCTTGACTTGCAGAACTGACGCCCTATTTCCCTACTAAATCTTGATTACAAACTTTACACTAAGCTTCTTTCTCAACGACTCAATCCCATCCTCACTCACATTCTCTCCCCCAACCAAACTTACACAGTCCCCGGCCGCTCTCTTTCTCACAACATCCACCTCGCTCGACTCCGCTCTGAACCCTTCGCTCTCCTCTCACTAGATCAACAGTCAGTCTTCGATAATATCTCCCATTCAGATCTTTCTGACACACTCCTTTCTTTTGGGTTTCCTCCCTCTTTTGTTTCCCTCCTTTCCTCCCTCTATCAGGACGCCAGTTTTCAGGTTAAGTTGCCCACCTTTCTCACAGCGCCGATTCCCTTCCGCCGTGGAGTGAGGCAAGGCTGCCCACTCTCCGGCCAACTCTTTGCAATAGCCATCAAACCATTTCTTCGCACAGTGCACCGTTCCTTTCAAGCTACTCTGCCACCACTCATCGGCCGCACGAGACATCATGGCATCACCTCAGTTGCATATGCAGATGATGTAACCTTTTGCGTTCGTCTCGAATCACAGTTCAATCAACTGCAAAGTCTCCTGACAGAATATGCCTCGCGCTCCGGCGCAGCGATTAATTCTTCCAAAAGCACAGGCCTGTGGTGCGGCTCCTGGGTTGATCGTATGGATTCCCCTTGGGGTGCCAACTGGTCTTTTATCTCACAACGCTTCCTTGGCGTCCATCTTGGTATACCGGGCGATGCCTCCCTTACCACGTGGAATACCATTCATCCACGCTTGCACAAGTTAAATGCGTTTTGGCGCAGAGCCCAGTTCTGCTCATCCTACCTCCAACGAGCACGTCTCACCCGTACTTACCTACTTTCTTTATGTATTCACTCCTGGCACGCAGTCAAAACTCCACTCCTTCGTCTTCAAGACATCACCCGTTGCTTCACTTCCGTAATCTGGACTGGCCACCACTGGATCAGCGCCCCAAAGCTCTGTCTTCCTCCAGACCACGGTGACATCGGCCTTGTCGTCACACATCTGTATTACAAGGCTTTCAAGATTACTACGTTCCTTCGCCTCATCACGTCACCTGTACCTGATGCTTTTTCTCTAAGAGATGTCATCACTAATCCGAGCAACGTCAGCTTCACTTTCCTTTCCCTACTACTCATGGACCATCGATCTCTTGTTCTCTCCCGTTGTCCCCCTGTCTACCGAGAAGCTCTCACTTTACTCCGCTCTCTCTCCCTTTCTCGCTCCCCGCCTGATTCTACCACAGAACTTCTCGCCGAACCCCTCTTTTTCTCGTCTCTTCTCCACCCTTCACATCTGTCGCACTTTGCCTATCCTTCCTGGCTCCGTCGTAACAGTCAGAGACCTCACTACTTCCGACCTTTCCTGGCGTCCTTATGCCAGTCCTCCCTCCACTCTTCTTCTATCCCCCTCCTCTCGCTCTGTCTATGACTCTCTCCTTTCTACTATTATCTCTCAGTCCCCCCCCTCGCCAATCCCTCTGGCCTTACCTTTGTCCCGTCTGCTTCCCTTCCTGTGCCCTTCTTTCTGTCCGTTGCCGGCACAACTCTTCCACTCTCTTCCTTGTCGAAGTCGGCTCTCTACCGTTTCCTTTCCATGTTCCACTCCTCTTCTCCAATCCACATTCCTGACGTCCCCCTATCCTCCACCACCGCTGTGTGGTCCGCCGCCCTCTCTCCTCTGTCCGCTCCACTAGAGATCAACACTCATTGGCTTTTCTTCACCGCCGTCTTCCCGTCCCTTCCATCCTCCAGCGCATGACACTTCTTGATTCACCTCTTTGCCCCTTATGTGCTCAGGAAGCTGTCTCTCATGTATACCTCCATTGTGTCATCTTACTGCCGCTCCTGCATTTAGCATTTTCCATCGCTCAACGCTCAGTTACATCTGATCTCACTTTCGACGCCTACAAGACACTCCTGCTTCAAGTTTCTCCTCCAGTCAAGCTACCATTAGTTTGTTCCTACATTTTTGTTTTAGTAAAGCACGTTATCTACGTGTTTCACCAACGCTGCCGAGATATTACCACTCCTTATACAGTGCCTCAAGCTTCTGAGATGTTACTGTGTCACTTTCGAGACTGCCTTCTTTCGAGACTGCCTTCTTTCTCGTTTCCGCTTCGATAACCAAGTAGCTGTTACTCAACACTGCGAGAGTACGTTTCTCTCCACATGGTCTCCAGCTGCCTCCTGGTTTGCTGGCTCGCCGATGTTGCTACAACTGACGGTTGGCCGACCATGACTTCGACTATACTTGCTTTTGATGAGCTTTGTTTAAATCTTTATGATCACCATTGCACTAGACCTTTTGTGTTGTTTCTCCTCAATTTGAATCTTATGTAATTCTTGCAATACCGTTTTTTGTGTTTAATTATTGTAGTCTCTATCATCCACGTGAATCTTTCATATGTTGAGACGAACAACTCCCGTCTGTCTCATGTTTTCACATTAATGCTTTCTTTGTTCTCATAGTGATTTGCACAATGTTGTATTCATATTATAATTTCGTTCTGTTGTTTGTTTTCACAATATCGCATCTTTCTTTTGAGACGGCCTGTTTGTCCGTCTCTTTCATTTTTTCATCGATATGTGCGCCCTCTTCACTCTTTTGTTTAATTTGGCCATTGCAATGTGCTGTATATAAATTGTACAATGTTTAGAATATCGTTACTTCTTTACTACATTTTACTTGTATTAAGTATTACTCGTCGGAATGTTTCCTAAATCATACTTTAATGAAGTTGCTTTCTTATACCAAATGTATTTCTAAACTGCGCAATGCTGTACATGTGTAATTAGTTATCGCCTTCACTATTATTGATTGCGATATCTTAGTTCCGTTTTGGCTTAAGTTTTTCCACGTCTATGTTATGTGCTCATGTGTTGAGACGATCAAGTCACGTCAGTCTCATGTTTTCGCATTATCGCTATCTTCATTTCAGTTGTGAATTGCACAAAGTAATACATATCTTGTAAATACGTTCTGTTGTTTGCTATCGCATTATTGCGCCAGTTACCATGAAATGTCATGTTCGTCCATCTCTTGTATCAGTTTATCACTATGAGTGCCTTCATCAATATGTTGCTTATTTTGACCATTGCACCGTGCTGAACATAAATTGTACAAAATTTAGAATCTTGTTACATTTTAAACTGTATTTCACTTGTATCCAGATATACTAGTCAGATTGTCATCTAACTCAAACTGCAATAACACGTTGATTTCTTATTTCCAATGTTTTCCTCAATTGCACAATGCTGTACATGTGTATATAATTCTTGTCTTTACTATGCATGATACAAAATCCCCCAGTACTGAGATATTCTAATTCCGTCTGTCCCAGATTATTACATTTTTTTGTATTCTTTGTCCTCAGTAATTTCTTTTCGCACAGTGCTCATTTATTGTAAACATGCACTGTTATCTGTCAGCACTGAATTTGTACCTTTACTCCGAGACGCACTGTTACGCCAGTCTCTTATGTTCTCGTGCAAAATATGAATGCACCCTTCACCACGATGCTCCTTTGTAGATCATTGCACCGTACTGTATTTAAATGTACATAGTTTTTAGAATTTTGCCTATTTTAATGTATTTAACTTGTATCAGGACGTTCTAATTAGTTCGCTTCCTGAACCCTACCTTGAAAATGAAACCGATTTGAAACCATTGAGTTGCTCACGGTGGTCGTTAAACCTCCAATCCAAAAAAAAAAAAAAAAAAAAAAAGACATCCGGGACAACATACATTGCAACACACTTTTGCTCTCTGCCAACATGAGTGTGTCATCAGCATAGAGCAATCTGCACACAACGAATATCACCAAGACATAAACCAGTATTATCCATTTCCGCATCACGCATGCATGCAACAATACCTTTAGTAGCATCTAAAAATATTCCAAGAGATTGAAGTAAAGCCAACTAGGGACAGTCGGATTGCAAAGTAGAATTGCTATTTCCATCAAAAAGTTCATAAACTTAAAATAACTTACACTAGGTGTGCGAGAAACTTCCTTTTGTGTAGAAATGAAGTGGTCTGTAGCGCTGGTGATGGCTCAAAGTCGAGAACCGCTGACAGAAGATGTAAATTGCACCTGGCGATCAGTTTTCGCAGTGCTTCGAGAAAATCTGTGTCAGCATCGAGATCTTTCGATTCCGAACGCCTTATCATCGGAGGAGCACGACGTTCAGGTGATAGTATAGTGAACTGCTCCTGTTTTGTGATGTCCCGTGTGTACCCTGACTGGCTCAACTGCAACGGAAACAAGAAGCCAAACGCACATGCTGAAAGCCACGTACGATGGATACCAGTGGAGAAGGTCGCGTGTCTCTTCTTGTAACACATCAGCAACATAGAACAGTGTTCCATCTTACCACCAAATGTAATTTGTAATGGAATATATCCACATGGAAAATGCACCGGACATGAGGTCAAATGGGCTATGACACTCGACGGCCTTGACGAATACTTTTTATCACTGAGAAATACAATAAATTTTGGATCACTCTGGTCTGGTGGCCGAGTGATGAGATGCGTAAAATTCTGGCTAATCTTTAAAACTGGGCTCTGGCTCAAGTCCAGGATGAGGCATCGGTGGTGTGTTTTTCTGCTACCCTCCAATGGCCCTAAATTAGGGATGATCGATTGTTTATAGCCCTTAGTGTAGCTGTTGTTGTTGTCGGGGTTCAACGACCACCGTGAGCAACTCAATAATCGATAAGAAATCGCTCGTCCCTAATTTAGGGCTACTGGTTCAAGGAAAGGGAGAGAGCCGGTGCTGTAAGACAAGCTGTGACATATATTCTAAATTAACTTTCCTGTTTAGTTTCTTTCCCTATGTAAATTTTGAGTTTGTTCTCAGTTATACTTCACACTTAACGTGATATCTTCTCTCTCAAACGAATACTGTTGGCAACACAATTGAGGTCAGATTGAACGTGACGTATAAATGTATGAGATAAGAACCATAGATCAAAACTACGATACAAGAGTTGCTCTTGTGTGGTGTTGGATGTGTGGTGGATACTGATTTGTTAAGTAAAATATGAAGTGCTATGTTGTGCTGATGAAATAGTTCTGGAATAAAGCCAATTTCCATAAGTATGACTTCTGTTTAAATGTTTGGTCTGGCCGTTAAGGTTTAATTTAGGAACTCTTTCATCGTATGGTTAAGTTTTTAAATAACGTAAGAAGTACGACAAAAGTTCAAGCTTGAAAAGAGATAACGTTATAAAACATATCCATGCCTCACCGGGATTCGAACCCGGACCATTTTCGGACGAATGGTCAGAAGCAATCGCTTAGACCATTGCGCCACCGGGGCAGCCTAGCCCTTAGTGTCGCTTACAGAGGTAAGCGACACTAAGGGCTAGGCTTGAAGCCCGGAACAACAAAACAAAAATTATGCCTCGTGTGAGCCCATCAGCACCAGCAATGTAACCCTGATATTCGAAAATATGAGGATCATTTCAAAGGTTTCGTACACTGTGCGTTATCTCTTAAAAAACGAATTTATTTCACAACATATTTTTACAGGCCTTTGAAGTAATCTCCATGTTTCTTTATGACAGCGGCTCAACGTTTCGGCAAGTCTTTGGACACCTCCATTGTTGAGGCGTCGGATTACTCGGGTCATCTCATTAGAAACATCCTGAATCGTTTTCCAGCGGAGTGGCTTCTTCAGTTTTGGGAACAAGTGATGGTCTGGTGTCTCATGTCAGGTCTGTATAGCAGGTGGGGAAGCAATTCCCATCCATGCTTTTCTGGAATGTCTCTGACTGTACCGGCAACATGCGGCCTCGCGTTGTAGTGCAATCCGGCTTTCTTTGGCGAATCATTGGGCGCAAAATATTTTGCCTAAACCTTCTGTAGTAGTCTGCCGTTACAGTGGTCCCCTCGGGCACTCTGTTTATTGCTATCATTCTAACCTTGTCAAGGGCCATAATCATCATGAGCTTAACCTTCGATTGTAGGTGGCGGCGCAATTTTTCTGGCGAAGCCATTCTGGATGTTTCTACTGAGCGGACTGAGATTTCAGTTCTGGTTCAAAATCTCGTATCTAGGTTTAGTCTATAGCAACAATTCTGTCCAAAAACTGCTCGCCTTCTGTCTCATACCACTGAAACAATTATTCTGCGATCCTTTGAGAACTGCTTGCTGCACTTCACTCAAATTATGTGGAACCCATTTGCCAGCCACTTTTCTCTTCTGTAATTTTTCAGTTAGGACTCTGAAAACCGAAACGGTAGACGCGTTTGCTTCATATGCAACCTCTTCACATGTTTTCCGTCGATCTTCTTCCAACATGTTGTTGATGATAACCACAAAAATGTCGTCCGGTGCGTCTGATGGCCGGCGGCTTCCTGGGTCGTCTTCGATGCTTTCCCGACCTTGGTGGAACAAGAAACCCACTCTAAACTAACCCTACAAACTTCACACAAAGCTTTATGAATTTCGATTGGGAATGCTCCACGCAATGTTTCAATTTTAATGAAGGATCGCTGGTCGCTACGCGAGATCTGACCTGACTCACTTTCTTCCTCCAATTCTAGACAGAATTGTGTAGAACAAAAACAAATTAGCCAGCAAACGTAGACAGAACTTTTTATACTGAAGTCTGACTCACAACTGGCGCAACGATTGGAGCGATTACATCGTCCTACGGGCAGCGCTTGCGCAATGTGCAATACTTTTGAAATGATCTACGTATGTCGTTTGATGAGATGAATTATATTTTCAGATGCATCATGCTGATTAGCGTCTTCATATTTGGAGATAAAAACTGAAAGTCATGACAGCAGGTATAGCTGTTGGTGTTCTACAGGCTGAGGCGGTGGTACGTTTTGGAGCTGCTCTGGGTCCACTGACCAGAGAACATCAACGGCTTGACGAGACAACCTACTTTTCCGTCGTCGCCTAAGTTTACATTTTTCATGATGCCTAAATTAACATTTTTCACGTCGGCTAAGTTTACATCCAGACAACTGCGATGTCTATCAACCAGATAATCCGCCATGTAACAAAGCCTAGCAGTTTGCAAATTGGTTTCAAGAATATGATAATGAATTTCCGGTCTTCCCATGTCCCTCAACTCACCAGATCTCAACCCAATTCAGCCTGTGTGCGACCTACTGGGAAAGAAAATTCGAAGTTATAACCCTTCACCTGGCATTATGCGTGAATTGCAGGGAACACTGTCGAAAACATGAGTAGTACTACCACATGATACTCTGAAACACCTTGTAAAATTCCCATGGCTTGTATTGACAAAAGGTGGCCCTGAAAGATATTGTGTAAATATCTTCAATACGATCTAACTCATTGTACATGTAAGTCAAAATGCGAACTTGAAGATCATAGAGAATCAAAACTTTTCAGACGAAAAATATTATCTTCTTAGAAAGTGAGATTTCAGCTCAGATTTTTAAAAGAAAAGAAAAAATGTTGGGCATGAAATAATGATTTTAATTTCTTTCCAGATTTAATGTAGAAATTCATGGTTAGGTTAGTGAGTATGCACAATCAATTAAAACAAAAACGAGACTTTATTCACATATTTATTTAACTCGGTGGTAGTTTTTACAATAGATAGTCCACTGCAATGTCATTAATATGGCACATCTGGAAATAAGGAATATATAAAGTGTAACATGCAATATGTTTTGTACAAATTTGCAAAAAATCACCATTTCACAACTGAAGGTGAGTGCTTTTGAAATATTTAGGACAACGGAGACCTTTCCTATATTCTTGATTAGGTTTTGGCTAAGAATCGTCCTTTCGATATTCGAGGAAAACTACTTGCAACGAATATTGTCCAGTTAATTATTTTTGTATATGTGGCTCCCAGGAGTTTAACTTCGTTCTTAAGTTCTTAAATTTTGATCACAGGTTTATTGTCATGTAATTTTCCGTCTGAAACAAATCGCTCAGACGCATGGCGTATTATTCTTTTTTTACATTTTTCTCGTGAGATCGACGGTATTCAGTTGATCTCAGTATATATATATCTGCATTTTTGACTAAAAAATTTCAATTATTGAAATGCACTTATAAATTATAACCCTCATCTGAAGTACACTGTGCAGTCTCAAAGATTCTGGAAACCAAGATTTTCCCGTTTCTTCAAATGGTGCATTTGGGTTCGAACCCCGATAAAGTACCGATGTTGTGTCCCTTTCGCAGCACTGAATCCTTGATCTTTCTTTAACGAGGGTAGTATAATCACCGGCTAATAGTCATTCCTGAGCTTAGACATTCGTCGAATAACCGATTTCAGGTAAAAAAAGGGTATTCACCTGGAAAATGCGCTTCAGATGCACCTGATTTTGAACACATTTACTGCTACAAACAGAAATTTATTGTCGTATATACCTTGGCTGAAGTGCATTCGGAAGAAATCTTAAAATTTCCAAAATCAAATTACCATTATGTCTTAAAAGAAACGTGTTGAAACACTGCATCCTTCCAGTTCTTACTGATGAGTCAGAAACATGGACCTTAACTAAAAAAGACATACCGAGGTTTGTGGACTGCCCTAAGAAGCACGCTTGGTCAAACTAAGAAATGTAGGAGACTGAACTGATGTATAAATAAAATGACAAGAGTTAATGACAGCATGGTAAAAGTAATGATCTCAGGCGAGAACGGTTGTGAGAATTCCATCCAGGCAATGAGCTGGATATATTGGTAAAAGAACTAGCCACCGTTGGACAACTGAAATACTAGCATGGATACAAAGAGACGGGTAAAGACCCAAGGTCAACATGGGGGATAGGTGGATCGAATTCGAAAACATTCGTAAATGAAGTAGAAGATAATTGCTCAAGACAGGAATTTAAGGAAGAGATTTGGGGAGACCTTTATCCAGCAGCGATATGAGAGTAGTTGTGAAAAATGATTGAGAATAGTTTGAGAATGGTTGTGAGAATGATTGAGAATAATTTGAGAATGGTTGTGAGATTGATTGAGAATAGTTTGAGAATGTTTGTGAGAATGATTGAGAATTGCTTGAGAACGGTTGTGAGAATTCCATCCAGCAGTGGTTTGAAAATGTTTGTGAGAATTACGTCCAGTAATGGTTTGAGAATGGTTGTAGGAATTCCATCCAGCAGCGGTTTGAGAATGATAGTGAGAATTTCATCCAGCAGCGGTTTGAGAATGATAGTGAAAATTTCATCCAGCAGCGGTTTGAGAATGGTTGTGAGAATGATTGAAAATGGTTGTGAAATTGATTGAGAATAGTTTGAGAATGGCTGTGAGAATGATTGAGAATTGCTTGAGAATGGTTGTGAAAATTCCATCCAACAGTGGTTTGAGAATGATTGTGAGAATTCATTCCAGTAATGGTTTGAGAATGGTTGTGGGAATTCCATCCAGCAGCGGTTTGAGAATGATAGTGAGAATTTCATCCAGCAGCGGTTTGAGAATGGTTGTGAGAGTGATTGAGAATATTTGTGAATGGTTTGAAAATGGTTAAGAAAATACAATCTAGCAGTATTTTGAAAATATAATGGTATGTATCACAAGAAAAGTAGAAATGGAGGGCAAACCATGTGGTTATTGTTCTTTCCGAAAAACTGATTTTTCTGACCGTGAAGTTAAAGGTACAGTTGCGAAATGTAGAACAGGACCACGGATTGTTTTTATTTCGTCGTATTTGCTTTGATTTCATGTAGTCGAAAACACAGCACCGTATAAGTGTGAAGTCGAGAAAGTTGATATTTCCACTTCAGTTTCGTTCTGATTGTAATTCTAAACCTAAGGCAACTTCGTTGCTTTTCCTTTTGAATATTCGTGAGTTTTTCCTTTGATGATTCAATAATGGATCAGTAATCCTTAAACTTTTTGAACAGAAGTATTCTCGTGGTAGATAATTACCAAACATTTGAGAAAGTGCTTCAAATGCTCGCGAATAAAGGTCATAATGCGAGTCTAATGAGTTCGTAAAATCAGTGTGAAAGGGGATGGTAACATTTAGTTATTCTCTTGTGTACCCTCTAAATGAGATTTTAATTTCTTCTCAAAGGCTTCGGTTTCATACCGCAAATTGAAGACAGCAGTTATGATGCTTTGACGTTTCAAGTTCAAACAACTTTCAGGTGAAAAAAGGCAGTTAAGGTTTCGTTTAAATTCATTCTTATTCACGGAGAATTTAGTCAAATCCAAATTCTTTCAACAGTTTTAATATCAGAAGTATTTTCTTTAATTTCCTAAAAGCTTTAAATACCCATAAACCGTTTCCGAGGATAGGGATCTGCGCTCAAAGGGGCAGGTGTGAAATATTGCATTAGAAGTAGTGAAAGTTTGGGTATTGCAGCAACTTTCAGCCAACGATTTAAAAAATACTTAATTTAAGGAGAAATTCTTTTAAATGATTCATGGAAAATATAATTTGCTAAATTTGTTAAATTTCCGATGTTTTGCCGTTTGCTGGCGGACAGCTTTAAAAGACTGAACATTTCTTGCTACAGTAAAAAAATTCACACAAACCAAAAACTTCTTTTGCATTTAAAAAATCAATGTTTTTCTTAACAATGCATAATAAAAAATTTGGAATTTCCATGATTAAGAAAATAAAAAAACTACAAATTTTGAACTGAAGATAATTTACAATGTAACATGTTTAAAAGGAACAAATGAATTTCTTATGTGGATTGAAAAATCTGGGAGCAAGTGAAATTTGTTGAACTGCATATACTTAAGCTGCGGCAGATCAGATCAAATAATATGTAAAGGATTTTAGGAAGGCGGTGTCTGACCCCAGGTCTTAAACAACCCTTAGAAATAGGAAGCTAGAAGATTTGGGCTAGAGTGTCCGATATGAAAGTGACACGGAAGCGAGATAGAAAGGGGAGGAAGACGCCTTATTTATTACCGGGGGCCAGTACCCGTGTCCCGACGGCTTAACGTGCCAAGCTGCTGCAAAAAGGCCCAATTTTTTTCAAATTTTTTACTGATGATTACGCCCATTTCTGTAACTGATGCAGAATACCGTGAATTCATCATCTATGATCATACTTTCACATTTTAGGGTCATCTTGTAAACTTTTATGCTACGAATCCCAGGTACAGTAAGCAGTAGAATTTGGGGAGAAAAATTTAGAGAAACCTCAGAAAATTTAGAAAACTTTCTGTAGAATATCTATATATATATTTAAAGGACTAAATAAAATGCGCATAGCAAATACGTCAGACAAATAAGTACCTAATTTTTTATATTGAAAGTGATTTTCGAATAAATACGTTCCACTTCGAAAAATCTATCTAATGATGCCTCAACTAAAAAAAATGGTTAGGACATACCATTTGTGTTCTTACAACTGCTCTGTTTCCTTCCCACTGATAAGATGATATCCCCTGAACTCGATTAGAATTGAACGACTACTTGTATGCTTCGGCATTTCTAAAAAAACACAAAGGGAAAAAAAATATTTTTCTTTAGTGAACCTTGAAGTTCACTGACAGTAACATTATCTTGAAAATGAGTTTTCATTTTTTAACCGTTTAAACGGCCCGTCTAAAAGAGACACGGAATATTTTCATTTTGCTTGTATTTTGGAAATCTAATAATTCATCTCAGTTTTCAAATTAAAGCAGTTTTTTGATATTTGAGAAGATAATTTATGACTTGGAATAAAACGCGGCATGAAGATTGTATTACAAAAATCCTTTAAGCAGTTTCTGAGAGTGGAAAAAGTTCCATTACCAAATTTTTCGGGAATCAGCTTTGCCCAATTGTTTCAGTGAAAAATTACAGACAATAACATTCCAAATTCTTTTACATTTCGATCGCTCTTTTTATAAGACCACGAATTTCTAAAGATGAACGAATTTTATCGAAATATAGTAATCCACTGTGAAGAACATGCCAGGACGTTTTATTTTTTATTGTTTTCCCGTGCAACTGGTGAGCAAGCCAGTGACTTGGTTACAGTGTTGGAAAGTGGATTTTTTCAATAGAAATCCAGCAGCCTGCAGCAGAGTAGACTTGTGCAGCATACGTCTTCTTCTGACTTCCAAAGAGAAGGATCGTGAATGTCCCTGACGAGAAGTCCTCTGCCTCGGGCTGGCTGCCTAGAAAGTGGAGCAGGTAAGGGATGCCAAGTCGGACTGCTTGTGACAGGGGCACGTGCTGGAACAGAGCGACTCCTTTTTCCGGAACCTGAAATGCAAGAAACATATCATGTGAGGCACAATATTTGGTAACAAAGGAGGAAAATTTACTGGTATGTCCACACAAGCACTAAGATGATGTACGTGCTCAACTGCTCCGTAACTGACCTTCAGAGTCAAATTCCCACAAAAGATGCTCAAAAGATTCAGATGTCTCTTGAGAGCAATCTTTATACACTGAAGTGCCAAAAGTCATGAGATACGTACCTAGTATCGTGTAATACCACCTCTGGCCCAGCGAAGTGCAGCAACTCGACGTGGCATCGATTCCACAAGTGGCCGGAAGACTTCTGGAGAGATGTTGAGCCATGTCGCCAGAATAGATCAGACTAATATACTGAAGTGCCAAAAGTCATGGGATACGTACCTATTAGTCTGAATAGATCAGACTAATACACTGAAGTGCCAGAAGTCATGGGATACGTACCTAGTATCGTGTAGGACCTCCTCTAGCCCGTCGAAGTGCAGCAACTCGACGTGGCATCGATTCCACAAGTGGCCGGAAGACTACTGGAGAGATGTTGAGCCACGCCGTTTGAACAGCCGACCACAGTTCCCTGGTATTTGAAGGTGCAGGATCTTGGGTGAGAATGGACCTTTCCACCACGTCCAATAAGTGCTCTATTGGGTTCATGTCGGGCGAACTTGGTGGCCGTACCATCCGTCAGACCTATCCAGAAAGCTCATCGAACCACTTTTGGACAACTTGGGCCCGATGACATGGTGCATAGTCTGCCTGGAAAATCCCATCGTTGTTTGGGTGCATGAAGTCCATAAAGGGCTGAAAATGGTCACCCAGCAGAACAAGAAAGCGATTACCGGTTAATGACGTGTTTACGAGGACCAGAGGACCCAAACCGCGCCACGTAAAGACACCCCACACATGTATGGAACCACCATCAACTTGCACAGTGCCTTGTTGACGGCTTGGATCTATGGCCTCATGGGGTCTGCGCCACATCAAACCATCAACTCGTAACAACTGGTAGCGTGACTCATCGGACAACGCCACTAGTGGCTAGTCTTTCAGGGTCCAATTTCCGTGTTCACGAGCCCAGGAGAGGCGCTGTGTCCGATATCGTGGTGTGAACAAAGGCTGGTGGGTACTCTGCTCCCATTCTTCATGGTTACTAAATTACGCTGCACTGACCTGATGGATATGTCTCTGGTACCGCCTGCATTGAATGTGGATATTATGCGTCTGTTAGCATAGACAGTGCTGGTCAGAGGCCGCTGATCACGGTTATTCGGCACGCGTGGTCGGCCACCACGCTGTCCACGGTGGGTGGTAATGCCTTCCATGAGGTATTCTTGGTACATACGTGACACCCTGGATCGAAGAATGTTGAATATTCGCACAACGTTGGAAATTGAAATTCCCATCCGTCTGGCAACCACTACCATGCTTCGTTCAAACTCCGATAATTCACGTCGGCTTGCCATAATCCTACTGGCTGTTGTTCATCCTGAATGACGATATTACACCTCGCAACTCTTAAAACTCGTGGCGTGCGTCGAAGTTTTATACGACAGCAGTTAAAAATTTTCATACCGCAATCTCATGACTTTTGACACTTCAGCGTATATACGCACGTTTCCTTCAAATCTGTGGTAACTGATTTTGGAAACACGGAAGCATAACAAAAGCTACAACTTACATCATTAAGGTAGATAAATGGAGATATAATTTATTAAAAAATAAAAATACTCGCTGTTTACGTAAGAATTTATTCATGGAAACTTCCGACTGTTTCTTCCATATTTTTCAATCCAATTAGATATTGATTTGGCAGTGATTGTCTGAGGCATAATAACATTTATTATTTGTATTTTAATATTGATTTTCCAATCAATTCTGCGAAGGTGGGTTAATAATTACTCGCAATACATTTTCAAAATATGTTACAGCAACTGTAACTTGCAAAAACATTATTTTTCAATACCTTTGCTCTTCAGTGCCTTTGGTGGAGCGTTGTACGCACTTCTGTATGTGATTTGGAAAAAATTATATTTGCTCATGACCCGTGGCAAATCGATTGCTTCTTAAGGAAACTTTGAGGGGAACAAATGGGTGAGAGTCGGAAGAGGCGAGTCAGAATTTTCGAAGGATGTTGCAATAACTCAGTGCTAACTGCTGGAGGACGGGAATTATCAGTAAACAACAGAACGCCTTCCTCGGCGTTTGCTTCTAATGGCGGGAGAGCTTCAATATGTCCCATAGCACACTATTGAAACAAACACTGTTCAGAGTTGAACCAGTGTCCTCGAAATATTCCAGTATTACCCCTTGAGAATACAACCAATAAAAAGAGCAGAGTGCAAAACCTCTCCACCTGTTGGTTGAGTTATAAACCCTTTTTACTGGCGATACTAGAAATACACAGTCGTATCAGAATAATACGACCACCCCCGGAATCACAGTGTACCTGCCCACGAGCGTCACAGAGTGCAGGTGACAAGGCCGATCACACGGAGATATAAGCGGCCGGCTAGAACAGATGAGCCATAGTTGTTACGTGAGCACAATGGGGAGAGGTAGTGATTTCACAGACGTTCAAAAAGGAATGATCATTGGCTACCGCGCCAAGATTGGAAGCATCTCAGAAATAGCAGACTTCGTGGGCTGTTCTCGAGGTGCTGTAGTAGTAGTGTACCAAGAATGGACCGCTGCCACAACGAGTACCCTAAAACAATAGACCCGTTTACGTATGGGTCTCCAGAGTCGACGATGCGTCAAGGCGCACATGTTTACCCAGGTCCATCGGCAACGACGCCTGCAGTTTGCATGGGACTACCATCATTGGACAGTGGAAGAGTGGGAAAAGGTTGCATTCTCCGACGAATTGAGGTTTCTACTAAACAGAAGTGACAGGTGGTGGCGGATACGGCATGCGACACACGAGAACCATAACCAGAATACGCCTGTCGGTGAAGTACATGCCGGGGGCGGTGGTATTGTGCATGTGTGGAAGATGTTTTCCTGGTATGACCTGGGACCGCTGATAACACTGGATGGGACCGTGAACGACAAAGGCTTCCTGTCCATCCTCACTGACCACATGAATTCCTTCATGTTGGACGTTTACTCTGGTGGTGATGATGTATACCAACAGGACAATGCGCCTTGCCATGTCGCTAAGGAGGTGCTTGACTGGTTTCAGGAAAACGACAGCGATGTCTCCATTTTCGGTTGGCTAGCAAAATGCCCGTCCTCAATCCCATCACTTGAGGGGCTATTTGATCGACAGGTTCGACGTGCTGACCCACAACAATGTCTTCTCCGGGACCTTGTGTTTATCTGCAGTCCGAATGTGCACGTGTGCTTTGGGCAACCTTCCAGGGCCTCATTAAGACCATGCCACGCCGTCTCGCCGCTGTCATCCTTGCCAAGGGAGGTTATTCCCATTGCTAGGTAGGTGATCATATTATTCTAATACGACCATGTATGTTTCCATTTCAAATTCGAACTTTACGCTCTGGCTCATAGTGGTGGTCTATATTTCATCCTATTGATGCTTCTTTGCAAAAATGTTTCACTTTCTTTACCATAATCGTCCAAATGGTGTTAGCAGATGTGCAAAGGATTGCATTTGTGAACTTCTGTGGGAAGTTTTGGGGACAATCTTGCCCAAACTTTATGAATGTGTTTTCATTAGTTGAACCATGATTAATTTTCATATAATTTGCTAATTCAACAATATCCACCCGCATGTCTGTCAGAACGCTGAGGCAAAACATTGTTCCCATACTGTGCTGAAGGGGTAAGATTAATTTCAGGTTCTTCACCACATTCATTCCAGAAAAGATGGATCATTTCTCGCCATTGTTCTTCGGCGTATAGGAAAAGCTGAGAGGAAAAGTTAAGAGAACGATAACGACACAAAAACTGTCCAGTGAAGGTGAAACCTGCACTACAAGGACGACAGCAACATCATATCTGGCCGACCCGGTGGCGCGGTGGTCTAAGCGATGGCTTATGACCATCATCCGAGTTAGGTGCGGGTTCGAATCCCCGTGAGGTATGGATGTTGTGTTTGTCTTACGGCGCTAGCTCTTTCCTTTTCATGGAACCAGTGGCCCTGAATTGGGTACGAGCGACTGCTTTATAGACCATTGAGTTGCCCACGGTAGTCGTTAAACTTTCAAAAAAAAAAAAAAAAAAAAACATAGTATCTACTCAAAGGCGTGCCATTAGTATAGTCCACCGAAAAGAAATTGGAGCTACGCTACCGATGAATATCGACTCATCGTAGTATTCTTGAGTTTCCATGATATCGATTCATTACTCTCATTCCATCGATTTTTAGCAATGTATCTCTAACATTAAGATAGTCAACGCGTTGTGCAAATTTTTCTACTAACAACAGCTCTGGATTCAATCAATCTGCTTTTGGTGCTGCAGAATTTTTTATATCTGTCATATAATATTACAGAGGGTAAAACACTTATTGACGGGATTCACACCTAAATACAATAAACAAATCTACATAAAACTCTCCGTTTATTGATATGAAGATATATTTAAAGACGAAATACAAGGGGGAAATTGTATCTCCCGAGCTTATGCTCTCCGACCGGGAGGGTTTATCAAGGACTAGAAACGTTACTAACAAGTCTAGCGTATTTTGAATCTTGATGCTCGAGGCACGAGGCGATATACGGGTTTCTTCGGGTGGAGAATCATCTCAGCTTATTCCTCTACGCGGACGGGATATCAACAGATTGGGTATCGTTACATGCGTAGGGATGTGTGGAGATCTCAATACTTTCTCTGATCATTGTAGGCAATGTACGGTTCAATTATCTTCATCTTATCCTATAACGGGACTGCGGTTCTTTGTGCTACTTCTTTAGACAAGGATGTTAAGATCTTCCCCAATCTGATGTCTCTCATATGTTCCTTAGCTTTTAATGCAATTGATCTTTTCGTCATTCCGATGTTAATTTCGACGAATCGTTCAGGTACATCAGATATATCTTGTATACTCCTGCTTCCGATTTCTTGTCTGGGTTTCTGCGCGTGTTCGCCACTGCTTTGTACATATATGCTGTTCGGTGATCTGATGCCGATGCGAAGACCATGGTGTCTCATTAGGCTCCTGAAGGAGTAAGAGAATTTACTGTTATTGGTTTATGTCTCTTGAGAGCAGAATTCCTTTCAGATGTTTCTTGAGAGCAATTTTTTCCTTGTATTTCATCTTTAAATATATTTTCATACCAATAAACGGAGTTTTATATAGATTTGTTTATTACAGAGGGTGTTCAGAAAGTAATGCATCCATATTTATATACAAGCCCAGTGGCAACGTATCAAATTGAAACAAAATAAGAATAAAGCTCATAACTTCTACTTTAATTTGCATATTTCATTTTTCTACATAGTCCCCTTCACGCTTGATACAGAAATGCCAACGTTTAACACCTTTTTTAAATCCGTCTCTGTAAAAATCTTCAGGTTGTTCTCGGAACCATTTCCTCGTAGCGGCTTAAACATCTTCACAGGTGAATAGAATTTCTTTCAGATGTCGCTTGAGAGCAGAAAACAACCAGAAGCCGAACGATGCCAAATCTGGGCAGTAGGTAGGGTGTTCAAGATCTTCAAGTCCGATTTTCTGTATGGCGTCAGAAGCATTGGCGTGGAGTTTGGCGTTGTCATGTGCAGGCGTTTTATCCCATGCACGCAGTTTATTCCTTGCTTTAACTTTTTAAGGTATGTACGTAGCTCTCAGAGGTTACAGCCGTATCTTTGAGCATGAATTCCTGATGAATAATGCATCTGTAGTCCCAGAACGCAGTGAACACCTAAATATTTACCGGCACAAATTTGAGTTTTGAAATTTTTGGCTCGAGGAGAAGATGGGTGTTAGCATTCCAGCGACTGAGTTTTCATTTCTGGATCATAATGGTGAACTCATCTCACATCACTAGTCACAATACTTTCAGAAAATCCCTTCCATATTTTTCACAGCCAGCAAGCAACTTTGGCAAGTTTCAAGTCTTAATGTTTTTCATTTCAGTCCTGACGTGACGCAGTATCTAACGAGAACACACTTTGTTGTATCCTAAAACGTTAACAATGTCACTGACACTACCTAAACTAATGTTCAGCTTACATGATATGGTTCTCTGAGCTACTTTGTTGTATCCTAAAACGTTAACAATGTCATTGACACTACCTAAACTAATGTTCAGCTCACCTGCTATGATTCTCTGAGCTACTTTGTTGTATCCTGAAACGTTAACAATGTCCCTGACAGTGCCTAAACTAATGTTCAGCTTACCTGATATGGTTCTCTGAGCTACTTTGTTGTATCCTAAAACGTTAACAATGTCATTGACACTACCTAAACTAATGTTCAGCTCACCTGCTATGATTCTCTGAGCTACTTTGTTGTATCCTGAAACGTTAACAATGTCCCTGACAGTGCCTAAACTAATGTTCAGCTTACCTGATATGGTTCTCTGAGCTACTTTGTTGTATCCTAAAACGTTAACAATGTCATTGACACTACCTAAACTAATGTTCAGCTCACCTGCTATGATTCTCTGAGCTACTTAGTTGTATCCTAAAACGTTAACAATATCGCTGACAGTGTCTAAACTAATGTTCAGCTTACCTGCTATGGTTCTCTGAGTTATTCTTTGATTTTCCCTGATGAACTCATCGACTTTTTGCCTGTTCAAATCGCAAGTTGCGATTACGGGCCTCCCACTCCGCGGTTGATCCTTCCTTTGATTTTTTTACCCAACGACGAACAGTGCTTGTGTTCAAAGTTCCCAAACCATAAACTGCCACAAATCTAGCGTGAATTTCTTTGTGAGGTATATTTTCATGAGTTAAAAATTCTATGACTGATCGTTGTTTGGCACTTCTCGACACAGATGAAAAAGAATCATCCATTTTAAACAGAATTAAATACGAACAAATAGATGTATGGAGCTCTATTACGCAGTAAAATTAAGCTAATGGCACAAAGAGTCGTTTACCGTTTGACTGCTTGCTAGACAACAAATTATGCGCGAGACACTTGCCCGGAGGCATTACTTATTGAACAGTCCTGGTACTTTTATGAAAGAAGGGTTGGGCTTGATTTTAAGAAGGTAGCCTAACTCTCTGAATATGTTCTAAGGTAAAGAGCAAAAATTTTGGTGCTAAGAGGTGAAATCAGAAAACTATTTTTACCTGGATGCGTTAGGGGTTTTATTTCAAGCTCAGTCTTGCTTCCACACTGCGTCATTAAGTTCTTTATTTTTCCGAAAGCAAAACCATATAAAGAGGTTACTTTCAAGACCTTTACATATTCTTCTTTGAAAAACAATTGCTTTATATGAAATTGTACTATCTCTGTGAATAAATAAAACGTCATGGTAAAAATCTATAATTTTAAAAGAAGGCTTAAAGCAAAGACTGATTACAGTGCCGCTCCTTTCACAAAAATTATCCATTTTCGTGCAATCTCTGTCAAAGTTTTGAAATGGCTGTAATAGTCTCTCATTCCCCAAATTTATATAACCTGAAGTAACACCATTTCTTCTGGACTTCATGCTATAAAAATCAGAAACAATTTAGGAGAACACAACTGAAACAGCTTACCTCCTGAAAGTATCAACTGCAAATGCACATCTTAGTATAAAATATAAAATTAAAAACTTCAGACTAGTCATGCAAATCCATCTTTGCATATTAACTGAGGGAAATATCCCCCACATTTGATTGTCTTCTGAAAATCGAAATCAATATTTCTACTATCAAATTACATTAAGGTTACGTTGATCAAGTGATCCCTGATTGTGATTTTTCATTATTTTTGATTTTTCATTTGATTTAATTTGTGATATTTTTCATTTGATTTTTCATATATAATTACTTACATTATTTTTCATAAATAGTTTTGCATTTTTTCATTGATTTTTCATAATATTTTTATATTAATATTATTTTTATATATCTTTAAAAATATACTATTTTTTTATTTTTCATTTGATTTTTATACATAAATATTTATGCCGATTTTTCATTTGATTTTTCATTATTTTTCATATATAATTTATCACAGTAGTAGAGCTCATCCCACCTTCGAAGTTTCATAAAACATCTTGTGTGCATTAATTTGGACAGAGCGTCTTAGGAACGTTATTGACATCAGATGAACATGTATTACCTGAAAACCAATTCATTTGCCTCGATTTAAGTTAGAAATTCAGAAATATTTCTAACACTCCAAAAATAGCTTTCTGTTTGGGTGTATTCCAGAGGCTTAGAAAAACCAGTCCTAAAATATGTCTAATAAATACGATGTACGATATTTAGAATCGGACAGACCAATTCAATCTGATTAAAAAAAACAATAAAACAATTATAGGAATGTTTCATATTTCTTTGGCTTGGACTTTGTTCTTACTTATGCGTGATTGTCCTCAGATATTTAGTACAATTAAGTGACTTAAACCAATATTTCATCACTGATAGAGTGTTGCCCTACTTTCCAAAGTTCAGTCATAAGCCTTAATGTCATCACTACATTTCCTAAAAATGAGTTGGGCTGCCTTTCGCCACGATACGCTTGCATATGGCATGGGATCGATTCCGTTAGGTAGCAGAAGATGGCACAGGTATTCTATATCTTCTGGACATAATGACGTTCCTGACTTTGGCAGCAAAACAGAACCAGCGTTTCGCTCGCCAAAGGGCGTAGAATCTTGCATTCCACTGCATCACACAAGGACATACATATCACTAAGCTGTTCTCTGAGTTTCAGAGGTTAGCTCCACAAAAAAATACAAACTACTAGATAATTTTTACTTACGGTTAATGTATCAAACTTCTACATTTACAGTGATCTTGACATACAACTCGGGCTTCACTGACATTCATTACACGACGTAACACAAGATCTTATATACTTCATACTCATAATCTTTTTCTCATGCAGACACTCCTGAATCTGATCCTCCTATGACTTCCTTGGCCTTCCTCTGCCTTTCGTTTCTGCCACTTGGGCTAAAAAAAATTTTTGTAAGCATCACATCACCCATTCTTTTAACATGACTAAACCAAAGAAATGTATTAGTCTCCACCTGGCTAACAACTTTTTGCTTCACATTACACAACTGCAACACATCTTCAATCCTCACACGATCAGAATGTGTATAACGAAGTAAATTTCTCCGTCATTTTTGTCCACGCCGGGGCTCAAACCCGGATCCCCTCATTCCGGAATAAGTTGCTCTACCAATTGAGCTACGCAGACGTTCGTAATCGCTGCTATCTGCCTTAATGTCGTGTGCGTCCTGCTGGGCAGGCACGTCACATGTGTCTTGCCACAAACCTCCCGTAAGTAACTCCTTTATACAGCACACAAACGACTCCTATGTTTCTTGTGCAGAGAATTTGGCTGCCATGGGGGGCAAATGAAATACTTGGATATAATCGCAAACAATTCCTGCACATTGCTTGCTGGTCTTGGGACAGAGGGCGTTGTCCTTCTGAAAGGGACCAGTGCCATCCCAATGCACGGTCACCATGTATGACAGCAGTTCGTTCCAAACAATGCTCAGGTAGCTTCTGGAGCTGTGATGTGTTCAGTGGGGCTCAAAAGGACACAGTGATTTCCATGAGAATAAAAATCTTATAATGATACAGCAGCTACAGCCCTGTTTCCATCTAACTATGCGGAAAATTAGTGTGCTGCAGCTCATCACTCGCGCTGTATAGAATGGGACCCATCAACCTGCTGATCCCGAACGAGTTGTCAAAAAGTATTCTTCTTCTTTCATGAAGTGCCTTACATTGTGATCATAAATCGCTTACTGGCATGCACGTGATCAGGGATAAAAGTAGTGAAGTTATCCACGTAATGCTGTTTTGAAGCTATCACCAGGGCTATGTATAATATATTAATCCTAAACCATGAATCAGTGATTTATTTACTCAAGAATCTAATTTTGAGGTTTCGATTTTATTTTTTTCACCTAGGTTTTAAAGGCCTACATTGCGTTTAAAGCTCAAACAAACTGCGTATCCATTTCCATTTCGATTATTATTTCTTTTGATTTACAATAAAATGATAAAGTGTCTAATAGCACAATTCCACAATGCATGGTGTTTTAATGTACACCAACTTTTGGAAATAATAATATTCGCCTAATTCACTCTTTCCTCGAGAGAAAAATGATGGATTTTCTCCTCGAGTAATTCAAGAATATTCGACGCATTAAATTACAGTTGTTTGAAGCATTCACTTTCTACATTAATTTAATAGCCATCCATTTCACGCTCCATGCTTTCCACAAGATAAACAGACCCTTTTTAGAAAGCTCTACAAGACTTACGCAGTGAATGATTTATTATCAGTTCTTCAAATTGATTGTGTTACGCGGTGAAGGGCTACTCTTTTATTTTCAATGTTTGCTTTCATTAATTTGTATGAAACTCCTAGATATTTACATTTTCCTTTTCTTCAATTAATTCTTTTCTGACCGTAGAACATCGAGCGCATCTCTAAGCTTAATTCAAATGTCTCATATAAGCAAGGGACAGTGAAATGAAGACTCTCTCTTGTATTCACCTAGACGTGGCTCATTGAAATATGCAATAAACAGAAACCTTACAGTTTTAGGGGAGCTACCGTTGGATTGTTATCAAGCTGGGTCCTAGGGACCCACAGATTTTTTAAAAGTGGGTACTTTGGTCAGATATTCTGGATCCTTTTAAAAAATCAAAATAATATAGAGATAATGAATATTTATACTTACATAAGCAAACAAAAAATAAATGTAATATACTGTACATTGTCTAACCCTTTAATTTATGCTCTTTGAAAGCAATCTTTAAAAAAAGCAAGTGCTGACAGAATTATATTTTATCATTTTCAACTAAATTTTATCATAATGCAACTACACAAAGACATAAATTAAAGGGTTAAACAGAATTATATTTTATCATTTAACTAAATTTTATCATAATGCATTCTAAGTAAGCTCAGAACACCAGAGCGGTTTTTATTTTTCAAAACACAGGAAATGTCTGGTGACTACTCTTGAACAGTTCTTTTTCTACTTTTAACGAATAATCATTGAAGCAGACGTACAATTTTTAGTAGAGTATAATCGTTCGCAGCGATTATACTCAACTAAAAATGTTTGTTTTCAAATTTTAAATTTCAACTATTCCAATATTGATTAGAAGAGCTGAAAGGTTTAATCAATTAATCAGGACATTTGTATATTTACATAATCTTGAGGGTTGGTGCATTGCTGGCTGTTTACGTTTTTTCCCAAATCCTCACGAATTTGACTTTTGCCAAATGGCATGTTAAAAAAATCCGTAATTATATGTGGGTCCCAACGGACGCGTAGAATTTGTAATTATGGGTCCTCTTTTGGGGGTAATTTAAGCGCAACAGTGTGTCAGTGGCAGTGCTGGTCGAGTTCAGCTTCTTGACAAAATGTAAATGAATAAGGAAATATTTTAATAACATTAAGAATAATCTCAATGCTGCATGCGCTAATGACACATATTAAAATTACCACTAAGTATGAATCCTTTAAAAAAAGACGTAGAAAAAAATTGTGAATTATGGTGAATGCAGTGTATTTTGAAAGTTGTGCTGCTTTCTTTACCTGAACTTCTTTTTGTGAAAAAATTATGTAAAGAATACCGGGTGCGCCACATAAAAGAGGCCCCGTGGCCAGACGTTGTTAGGCGGGTTAAAGTTATTTGGCAGGTTTACAGTTAAAACCGTTTTGTTCCACTTCTAACCGGCTTCTGCGTGTACAGTTGCAAAGGAATTCTCCGGAGTGGTTAGTCACACCCAGAGCAGTGTAAGTACGCAGTCACAAGTGTAAGTGAAAAGAGAACAAAGGCAATGGAAATGGTTTTAAGTACGGAACAGCGGATTTTTATTGTGGAACGGTATTTCAGAATTAACACCTACAAGGTTTAAAATGAGTTCTTTACAGAAAAATTTCCACATTGTGCAACACCGGCGAAATCAGTGGTACAGAAGTTAGTGCGGAAATTTCGTCAAATCGGTACGGTGTGCAAAAGGAAAAGAAACAAACCGAAGACAATTCGTACTGAAGACGTTATCAAGGATGTGTGCACAATGATGTTACAAAGCCCTCGAAGTCGATTCGCCGATTATCTTCTGCAAAGACGACGTCATGCCGACGCATACTTAAGGTGAATTTGCATTTTCAGCCGTACAATGTTATGGCACTCCCAAAACTTAAAACTCCTGATTATGCAAAACGGATGCAATATTGCAAGATCACTCACCCAGATCACCAGATCTCGCCACCTGTGACTTTTATCTGTGGGGAGCATTGGAAGGGAAAGTGTACGCAACTAATCCTCATACCCTTGATGAATTAAAAGTGAACATTTGGAATGCCATAGCCCAGATTACTGCCGATGAGTTGAGGCGCGTTACGAACAACATGTTCCGTCGTGTGCAGCTGTGTCTTTATGTCGGAGGACAACACTTTCAGCAATTGTAGTAACCGCAGGGTAATTACTTCTGTTTTCTATCATTTCAGCTATTCTTAACCATGTATAGTAACATTGCCTGACTGTTGCCGTTCATTATACTCGAGCCTCTTTTATATAGCACACCCTGTAGTTTTTCAAGTGAAAATCAGCTTAAAAGGCATCGTAAACACATGATAAGATCCCGGCACAAGTTTTTCTTCCCATGGCAAACGAATTCGAATATTGGAAGCTATTTTTAAAAGCGGTCCGTGTTTATTCTATGTAGAATCGCTATTTTTTGGTTATACTCTTCCAAAACTGTGATTTTCTCACCGTCATCGGTAGGCTGCAAGAAGACGACTGAAAAAAGCAGGTTGGCGCCCGTTATCTTAATGTTCTTTTTTCCCCCTACTGAAGCGTTTAAATACTCTCATTTTAACCATCTGCATAATAAGAGCAAATATATGGTAACAAACAATTCTTTGTAAGCTAGGTGATGTTAATCCAGACATTAGTAAACAACCAATTGAAAGTTGGAAGAGCAGGGTTTGTTTCCCATTTGAAGCAGTCTGATTAGACATACATAGTATATAAATACTGTGTTATTAAAATTTCCATACCTAAAAGCTGTGATTTATTGCCCTGAAGGTGAACTTAACAACAGGTGAATACACAATGAAAATTTAAAGTTAAGATCGTGCTCAAGATTAATATTGCTCGTATTTCTAAGAAAGAAACATTGTGAGGCTCCCTTAGTTCACTTCGCGGTCCGAAGAAACGGACACGTTGGATATCTCACTGAGGAACATCGCACCACACTTTTTTAGCCTTTGGTCTGTTAGGCTCCCATGGTTGCGGCACTTTTGGTGCAATACGGCAGATAAAGTTCAAAATCTGTGTTGGAAGTGGAAAATCTTGGGACATGGAACGACATGGAAGTGAACAGACACAGTTGAGCATGATTACAGAGGCGATACATTCTAGGCATTCTTCTCACGAAGTATTCTGCAAAGACATTAGCAACATACTGCCAAGGTATATGTCGCTAATGTGTTTAAGAGCCAAAACATTACAACCAGATTTTCTACTATGATGTTGGATCTCCACGTACCGCCAAAAACACTCTTACAGGAGAGTCACTGAAGTTACAAGATTTCTAACGATGTCTTCTGGTATCTGGTACAAACACATTACCAGCAGACCCATTAACTTTTGTAAGTTACATGGTTGAACCGCCGCACGTCGGATTTGCTGTTACAACACAACATTTGAGTGCCAGGACAATACCTGGAAGTCTTCTTCATATTCCGCGAGCGATTCTCGAACAATACAGGTAGTGTGGTATGGCGCATTATCCTTCTGAGAGAAGGCACTACTAGAGGCGAATACCGTTGCCATGGAAGGATGCACCTGGTCTGCAATGATGTTTAGGTAGGTGGTAAGCGCCAGCCGGGGAACGCTATTAACAACAGTGTACTGTTGTACTTACACAAGATTTTATTAATATAATATTACAAAAAAATGAAAGAAGGCAAAAAAATAAAATAAAAAACCTACTGAAAATACTAAAAAAAATTGAAAAACAACAACTAAAAAACGAATTATGCTAAACTAAAAAAAAATAATGCTAAACTAAAAAAAAATAAAAAAATGTGCTACACTAAAAATATAATGGAAAAAAAAATAAAATATAAAAATTAACTGCAAAAAATACTAAAAAAAATTGAAAAGAAAAATCTATAAAAAAAAACAAATTGTGCTAAACTAAAAAAATAATGAAAAAATAAAAAAAAATAAAACTAAATTAAAAAATTACTAAAAACATAATGCTAAAATAAAAAAAAATAATGCTACTAAATAATGCTAAACCACACGAAGCTATGGACCCCGAATGCCAAGTTACGGTGCTACAGGCCAGTGGAACTGACTGGACAGCTTTTACGTGGTCCGACCTGGGTGCCTTGGTACCTTTTGAGACTTCCATCACTGGTTCCAGCTATGTGCAGCTCCTGGCCGACCATCTCCACCCTTTCTTTAAGTGCCTCCGTCCGACCCAAGTTCCGAACTTTCAACAGGACAACGCTCCACCACATCTGTCCAGGCTAGCAACCGACTGGCTTCAGGAGCATAACAGTGAGCTTACCACACTCGCATGGCCACATAGCTCACCGGGTATCAATTCCATAGAGAGTTTATGGGACATATTGGGACGAGCTGTTCGTAATTAACCATCCCCAACTACATCTCTGCCTTCTCTATGCCAAGCACTCTCAGATTGTTGGTCAGCGAACCTAATTGCGTACGTACCACGAGGTTTGAATGCTGTCTTGAGTGCAAAAGGTGGTGCCACACGCTATTAGGTGGGTGTGTGTAATAATTTGTCCTTTCAGTGTATATTTCCATGTATTCGAATTAGAGCAAATGTGGGATATATTTTTTTTTTCGTTTAGTGGTTTAACGACCATCGTGAGTAGCTCAATAGACTGTAAACAGTCGCCCGTCTCTAATTTAGGATAACTGGTTCCAGGGAAGAGAGAAAGCCAGTGTCGTAAGGCAAACACAACATCCATGTCTCATCGGGATTTAGACCCGGACCCATCTCGGACGAATGGTCAGAAACCAGCGCTTAGACCACTGCACCACCGTGGCGGCATAATTTCAACGCCGTATATGTGTTTAAGTGCTCTCAATTTTATTATTTTAAGACCTCCTTTTTCCAGTTGGAAGCTCGAAATTGTTCTCTAGCAATCAAAATCTTGAAACATATTCACAATGTTGATATCTAAAAATGTAAACAAGAAAGATTACTTACCTTGCGATTTTTTCCGTGTTCCTTTTCGACCCCTCATCTCTCTTTTGCTGCCCACTTCACTGCTGGACTCTTGACTGGACGACGATAAGGAGTACCTTCGCTGTCCCTTGGCATGCTTTCGTAGCCACTGCTTGTTCCCGAAAACTGAGGAGCTTTAGGAAATTTTCCAAGGAGTTCTTTTGACTCTTTGATATCCGCACTAATTACACTGCTATCACTGCCATGGCCACTACTTGATTGTCTTTTAGACCACTTAGTGGAATCTACTTTTGGCGGAGCACCTTTAAGCGAGGACTTGAAGGCAGGGCTACTGCACGTGTAGGGACAATTCACATTATTCACAGTAGATTCACTCTGGGCACACACATGGGGGCTCCCACTGGAATTCATGAAAGGGCTTGTAGGGGTTGAAGAGCTCCTACTAAGAATATGGTTCCTATGTACTTGTGCTAGATCAGAGGACTCATATTGTGATTGCATAACATAAGAAGAGTTCAGCGCACCACCACCTGCTCCAGTGGGGGAATGCGTCCATGAGACGCTACTACTGACACCAGTTTGTGCACTGGGAGATGATAAAACAGGGTCGAAGGCTTGTTGTGGCGATGTGTTCGTAGTTGGGACGGACGAAACACACGGACTGTGATGTTTGCTGGATCTGCTTTGCCCATTTTTGCTGCTACTGTTCAGCACGCTACTTCTGGGGGGTAACTTTGGACTTCCCTTTTTCCTTTGGTGCTGTTTATGAAAAATCATGTCATGCCTTTGTTCAGTAGTATCTACAGTTCGGCAAACGCTGAAAGAACTTTCGAAAACACCCTTGCCCGATTTTGGAGGCTTCCGACTCAATAGATGTCTACCTCCGTGATGAACAGGAACTGGGCTTGATGAATTGAGTCCTTCGCTATATGTCAGACATCGCTGTTCTAAAATAATTTCAGTTAGCGAGCGCCGACGATTTTCCGACGGAATCCTATCTACGCCATCCCTATTAACGGAACTTTCTGTCTGAAAAGGAGGAGGCTTAGCCGTTTCTAGTTGATTAACATTCTCCATCATTGTGCTTGAGTTTGATGGAGCAATTTGCTGCTGTACTGCTTCTGTTGAGTTTGATGAAATGTTCTGATGCTGTGCAGTCGTTTTTCGGGTAGATTCTGAATCTGTCACACTATCAACAGGCTTCCACAAACCACTCCATCTCTTCCTTTGTCTACTTGGACTCCCTTGTTTTTCTTCTCTGTCTATTCTTTCTTTTGAGTTCCTAAATATGCCACGGGTAGATTTAAGATCATCTTTTGGAACAGGACTTTGACTATTTTGCTGCTTCACTGTTGGAGGAACAACCTGTGTAGGTTTTCCAAACTGTGCTGTGCTTTCTGGGAAAAGAGGAACTTTGTGGATTCGATTGTAGAATGCTTCTAGTCGTAACCCATTCATAGGCTTTATGTTGAATTGAAATTCCAGTTTTTCAATGTCTAGCTCAGCTGGTTCACTGTGTATGCTGTTGTTGTCATTTTCCCTGAGTTCTTCCAGACTAGAATCTGCACTGTGGTGCATTTTATTAGATAAAATCAGGCGATTTTCTCTACATGAGAGGCTATTGAATATTTGGTTATTTGATGGAAGTACTTCCTGAGTTGGTGGTGTCCCTTGTATCAAGCTACGATGTCTCGACAAGTGATCAAGCCTCGATACAAAGCTGTCGCTTCTTAAAATTAAATCAAGTTCTTTGTTAGTACTGCGGAACTCAGTATGTAATCTTTCTGGACATTTCTTATGAAAAGAATTTCCCTTTAATAGTTTCCACGTTAGATTTGGATCCAAATCATCCGTACTATATTTCCATGTTTCGGGGACACTAATACTGTCTAAATCAATACTGACTGTTCTGGAATCGCTGAAAGTAGACGCTAAATTGAGATCTTCAGCACTAAGTATCCTAAGGGGTGTTCGATTTGTTCAAATGTGTCAGGATCCTCGATATGAATGTAAGAATTGGCTGGCAGTTCGTTTTCATCTGGCCAACCGCAGGTCATGAAAATATCTTCTTCATTCACTTGAATACAGGAGTCCACCATCACAACAGAATCATCGTGCTCAACGTTATCACTAACGACGTTCACTGGCGTTTCTTCATTGAGATCACAAGAAGGAAACCGATGTGCAGAATGTAGTGCTTTTGACTTTTCCGGATCTGAATGTTCACAGTCTTGGTTTGTCATATCAGTACTTTCATTATCGTTAAAATCAGTTGAACAATTGGAATTCTCATCAGATGTCTTGCTACTAGATGTGTCCAGATGCGCAGTAGCGGGGTCATTGGCATTATCAATGTTATCAAGTCTTGTGTTCGAAGATTTTTGGGAATTGTCAGGATCACTTACATTCTTTGAACTCTGAACGTTGCTCTCCCTACTGCAGTTCCGTTCCAAGTCCCTGTGATCGGGTGGAGCTGACTGCTTCTTTCTAATGTTAGGTTTCGCGTAATGGTGAGTTTCAACTTCGACAATAACCTCCTCTGTGGGTTTCTCTGTGGTACTGTACTTCGCATCCTTCTTTGTCACATCTGTTTGAGAAGGAACACAAGATTTTTCTGATGGAACATCAGAAGAAGGCACATATTTTTCTAAGACGCCTTTGAGGAGAGACTGATCTTCTATATTTGGCGGAAAGTCAATCCATACTTCCTTTTGGCGATCCCGATTTTCGCCCTCAGTATGTCTACAATGATCCTCAACCCACCTTCTAATCATGGTCTCCTTATGCACATCCATATACCCATACATACCAGGGCCATCTACCCATTTTTCCTTTTGCAATTGATGCAAAGTACGAGAATCAAATTTAGGCTTAGTAAACCTTGGACCATCAATCCAGGTCTCGTCACTTGTCACTTTCAGTTCTTTTGCTGGTAGTTTTGGTGAACCACCAGATGCACTTTTTGCCTGCTGATGGGGCGAATTAGGAAGCTGTTGATAACTGTTCTGAGGAGAACTGCTAGATGAATCCTGTTTATGAATTCGCTTAGATTTTCTTGGAGAATGTGGAATGACACTATGATTTGGAAAAGGTGATGGGGCGTTTACTTTTTGGAACTGATCCACAGAAACATTCTTTGAAGATCTAGAAGGCGAGCTCTTACTCACACTGTCTGTTGAATGTGTAGATTTTTTCAAGTCAGCGGAATGATCAATCATTGCATATTTTGAAGGTTTGGGAGAACAGCTCGTCGAATTACTAACACTGCTAACGTTTTCGTTAGTCCTTATATGTTTTGGTGATGAGTGTGTTGTGGATGATGAAGCCTTTTTCTTTGGAGATGAGCTAATGTTCGATTTAATCTTTTCCGTTAGGTTTAAGGCACTTTTCACACCTTCTAAGGACTTGTCCTCTTTGCTGGCGCATGTGGCAACAGTTGCACTGGTTAAAGATTCTTTCACCGCTTGAGGCTGGCCACTAGAGTGTAATTTAGGTACTTGTTTTTTATGTGTGGTAGGCAAAGTCTGGCTGTTTTGTCCGCTTACACTGCGGTTGTCCTTTGCCAATGGCGACGGAACGTGATGCCTCTCCGCAGTGTGATCTGGCATTGGAGTTCCCCTGCCGGAACCTACAAAAATCACAGTATCACATGACTGTTCGCTGCTTGAAGTGTAGTCGGGATCACTGCTTCCAGAACGTACGACACCGTCTTCACCAACAGCATGAAGTCTAACAAACGGTCGGCACACTGTACGGTTTTCACTTGTCGTAGCAACTTCTGTGCTTGTTGGGAACTGAAAAAAATGAATTTAATGAATTGTTGAAATTTACCTTAAAAAAATGCATCTCACATTCAATATGAATAATAATAAAATTTGATCATATTGTGCATCTACGCAACTGAACTAGCTCTAAATTAGAATTTGTACTAAATATCAAATAATGTGTTAAACATAGGGGAGTATCAAAAGAAAAGCGCATTTCTGTGTGAGGATTATTAACAACAACGTCCAGTTTCTCTTATTTCAAGATCGTGAAGATATGTAACAGAAATCCGCTCGAGAGTAGAGCTATGCTAACGATTTTTTATAAGGTATGGCTATTGTGTTCAGATATACCAGTAGTCAAGTGCTTGTTTCCAGCAAAAACAATCTCCTCAGGTCAGCACTCAGTCCAGCATTAGTAGTGGCACAGTACTATTGTGCCGCCGTCTCAAAGTAAAAGGTGCCCCGGCAGCCCCAACAGTTAGCACCCCATCAGTTGCCTTATGCCACACAGGGCTATCAGTTAGCCATCACAAGATAACATCGGAAGAAAAATTATTTTAAAAAAGCAAAGGTTTACTAATGCTCGACGTCCCACAACTCCTCAACGTTTATCGGACAGCATCATTTTTTTTGTGCACCACATGTTGGATGGCATAACGTTTGGTGGATTATACTATCACAAAGACTCAATGCTACCCGGTCAGCATATGTTCTTACAAGTAACCTTCTCAGGGTACTTGTAAGAACATACGCATGTAATTAATTTATTCTTAACCTGTTAATCTCTCTGGTATGTAAGTTTGTACCCTCTCGAGAATATTATCCAGCTTCTTTGCACAAAAATCCTGCATCTATTCCTGACAATAGAAAGTACTTCAAATGGGTTAAGAGAATTCTCACACACACTGGGAGTCAGCAACATGTATTTTCGATTGTCTGAAAATCATTGGAAAGGAGATTTCATAAATAATCTGCATGCAGCATAACAGTTAATGAATAACTACCTGAAAGTCAGACATAGTGTACTGACATTGCGCATTTGATTTGGAGAATATTTTTTCCAGAACTGGCGGGAACAGTAAATCACTTGTGCACCTCTTGTAAAAAAACTGCATTGTTAGGTTGCACCAAAAAGTGGTGCTACACCAGCTGCACCACTTTCTGAGAAAAGATACCCAATTGTGCAGTACAAACAAAGCTTAATAACAAGGTGCAATGTTGCACTACGTTGTGGTACAAGATTGAACCACATTATGGTACAAAGTTGCATCATGTTGTTAAGTTTTATTTGCACCACATAGTGGTGTACTTTTTCTCAGAAAGTGGTGCAGCTGGTGTCACACCACTTTTTAATGTAACATGCAACAAAATTTTTAACAGTGTAGGTGACGTCTATTGAGGTGAAGCTGGAACCAAATCGACAACGAAGCAGTGATAAATCAGTGATAAGCAGTGATAAATTAGTGATAAATCAGTGATAAATCAGTGATAAGCAGTGATGAATCAGTGATGAATCAGTGATAAGCAGGGATAAGCAGTGATAAATCAGTGACGAATCAGTGATAAGCCGTCACGAATCAGTGATAAATCAGTGATAAGTAGTGATAAATCAGTGATAAGCTGTGATAAATCAGTGATAAGCAGTGATGAATCAGTGATATGCAGTGATAAATCTGCCATTCAACTGGGAGAACAGCCGCTCCGGAGGAGGAAGACGTGGTTTCGAATCCCACTGTCTGCAATAGGTTATATATTATAAGTTTACTAACGACATGAGCTTGGAGAGAATGAAAAGTTCGGGACGGCCCTCTGTGGTTGATTTGAACACCTGCTCGCAGACATTGAAGCCAATCTAACAACCACCACTGGCAAATTATCGACAGAACTAGGAGTTTCCGAATTCTCCAACCCTAATCAGCAACACATTGTCTAGGTGGTTAGGGATGGAAAATGCTTGTGTAGTACACAAGCTAGGAGAGATTGTCTAGGTGGTTAGGGATGGAAAATGCTTGTGTAGTACACAAGCTAGGAGATGCCACATGAATTGACTCTAGCTCAGGTCCAAAGACGCGTAGAGATCGTTAACGATCTACTCAAGAATCCGAGTGATATTCGGTTCAACAAGCGGATGGCTACTGGGAATGAGACGCGGATATACCTGCGTAATGAAGTCAACTCCAGACAGTAGTTGAACCCAACAAAAAATCAGCCTTACCTCTCTCCAAACGCCGACGTTTAGGGAAATATCATCAGGTTTTGCATGTTTTGTGTATGGTGGAATAACGAGGACGTAATCAACTTTGAGTCTGTCAACTCCGAGCTGTTTTCCGAGTACCATGATTAGATGCACAACAAGTTGAACCAACGGTACTATGCTTTTGTCAACCGACACTCGATGCTCCTTCAACAGGACGATGCCAAGCTTCATACCGTCATTCGGACCCAGCTGAAACTTCACGAACTTGAAGGAAGGAAACTCCAGCCACAGTGAACGTACAGTCACGACACTTCCCCCTTCCGATTTTCACCTCTCTAGGGAAATGGTGCTATTCCTTTTGTGAAATCACAAGTTCGTCCTGTAACGTATCAGGAGATGTGACGTACCTGCCAGAAGGACGCACACGACATAAAGGCAGATAGGAATCAGAATAAAATGTCCGCGTAGCTCAATTGGTAGAGCAACTTATTCCGGAATGAGGGGACCCGGGTTCGAATCCTGGCATGGACAGAAATGACGGAAAAATTTACTTCGTTATAATCCGTGTCCCCTCACTCCGGATTAAGTCGCTTTCCCAAATGAGCTACGCGGACAGAATGTCTCACTGCAGATTTGTCGTCTTGACACATGTTTTCACCTCTGTATACGTTACATCATCTCCCTCTTATTTATTTTTTTTTTCTTTGAAGCGAAGTAGGAATTTTTCATTAATTCCAAACAATGTGTGGAACAAACATCACACATTATTTTGAACAACCCAGTGGCCTGTGGATTCATTTTCCACAATCGGGCGCCAATGTGAAAACACAAGTTTGTTCGCGACGGACATTAAATCCGTGTTCGCGACGGACATCAAATCCGTGTCCCCTCACTTCAGAGTAAGTCGCTCTCCCAACTGAGCTAAGCGGACAGAATGTCTCGCTGCAGATTTGTCGTCTTGACACATATTTTCAACTCTGTAGTACGTTACACTTTGTGGTAGGCATCGAAAGACTTCGAACGTGGGTGTGAATAATTCTTCATCTGTGAGCTAAAGGCATTATACAATATTGAGCCCCTTGCAGAAAACTGGGTACAAACCCTTAAACTCGATGGTGCATACTTTAGAATAGAGGCAATGATTGTTGCAAACTCCACGAAACATTTACCCTTCATTTACACATTGTACAATATTCAAAATAACCTAAACGAGAATATTACAAAATGTTGCCCAACACTTTTTCATATGTCCATGTGAATTTCCTTTACGGAATAGATCAGGCGAATAAAGTCTATAGCGTAACATCCGCATTAGCTTCATTGTTTCTATGCAACCGTAGGTTTCTACTCACTATAATCATCATCAAGCAGTAGCATTGATTTATTGAAAAAAGTAACCTAAGCTCTGAATACCTCATTTCAGATTTAAATAGAAAATAGGCAGAAACAAAGATAAATTATCTTGGAATTAGTTTCAAGATTTAACAACCCCATTGACGTTTAAGGTCATGTTTCACCCGGGAACCGAACCCGAGCCAAGTCGGACGATTAAGCAGAAACTCGCGCTTGTGTTGATTGGACCATCGGGGACTTTCAAAGCGGGGAACGTTATATTGTTTGCTAATGCACAGGAACGAACATATAGCAAATCTTTACCTGCTGCGTACTTCATCATGAATACCCTCATGTTACTGCTGATTGCAATTGGCTTCCTTTAAAAAAATGTTTCTTCAAGTCGTAAATAGAAATGAATGTATAATAGGAGCAATGAAATAATTGGTCAAATTTGCATTATCTCTTAATTATTGAACTGGGTGTCAGAGACGTTTCATGAGGAAATTAAAAAAACCCTGAAGAATAAAAGTTTTTATCATACGAATAAGTAACTCATAATATTTAGAGCACTGGATCCTGAGCGCCGTCTGTGGTAACTCATAATGCTTAGAGCAATAGGCCTACGGTACCGTTTGTGGCGGTTACAATATCCATTTTGTAGTTAAATGGACAGCAAAAGGGTTGGTACACATTTTAGGTTTAATGTCTTTTACAGTGCGGATGATGAGGCTTTTCACGTCTTGTAAATATGGGACTGCGTGTGCGGTACACATGATTTTATGTGTACTCCTGACAAAAAGAAATACATGGTTCTTATGTTCGGCGACCTTGGATGCCATGGAAAAGGATCACACCTTCCGATTCATCTGCCGGGAAAACCGTGTCAGGAAACTGTCGGATGGTAACACCCTAGATTGGTAGAGACCCATTCTTTTTGGAATTTGGCCACTGGACCAAGTTCCTGAATTTGTAGAACTGCATACACTTCCAGCATGTCAAGGTAGTCGATGTTGGTATTCTCCCCAAAAGAAGAAGAGAGAAATCACCCCTCTGTATCTTATTATACACCAGATACAACGTCTCGGCACTCGCTATTTGATGTTCAATGACATTATGGGGTGATAGCGAATTCCACAAGCAGAGGTTTTTACTGTTCTGTTATTAGGTGTGCAACTTAATTCTCGGCCACAGGCACGACACGTTCATAGCAAATTATAGCAAATCGAATACGTACCTAATCAGGGAAATAATTCCCGTCGTGTTGAATACATTTGAGCCATCGGTCAGAGCTGCCGAATGCACTGCGGAAAAAACAGAGCTGTCTCGAGTTGATAAAGTCATCAATACTTGTGAGGATCTCCTCGACAGAAGTGAAGTGCGTATCACTCAGGTGATGTTGCAGAGAGCGAAAGAGGTGATAATCCGACGGGGCGATGTCTGGAGATTACGCCGGGTGGGACAAAATCTCACATCCCAGGTCGGTGATCGGGTTTAAAGTCGTTTTCGCAGTGTGAGGACGCGCGTTATCCTGATGCAACAGGACCAATCTTCTGCCCTTGCCGGTGTATGGCCTTTTCGCCTCCATTGCGTCACTCACACGAATGAGTTGCTGACAATAAAGCTCAGCATTGACCGTTTCACCAGCTTTGAGCAACTCATAGTGTACGACACCGCGCTGATCCCACCATATGCACATCAACAACTTCCTGGCATGGATATTCGGTTTGGTGGTACTAGTGGCTGGCTGACCTGGATAAACCCACGATTTGCGTCGCTTAGGATTATCGTAGAGGGTTCACTTCTCATCACAGGTCAAAATCTTGTGGAGGAAATCCTTCTTCTTGAATCTGGAAAGCAAGGACACAGCAACATCATAGCGCCTCGACTTGCTCACAGCTGTGAATTGGTGGGGTACCCAACGGCCCTCCTTGTGAATCCGCCCAAGCTTCTGCAGGCACTTTGCAGTGGCTCGCCGTGTTACTCCGAGTTCCTGGGTGAGCTGTGACTGTGTGCGGCAGGGATCCGCGTCCAACAGTTGTTCCAGTTCCTCATCGTCAACTTCCTGTGGCTGTCCCAGACGTTCTGCATCACGGAGATCAACATTTCCCTGCTTAAACCACTGGAACCACTTCTTACACGTACTGTGGGACACAGCAGCCTCATCCAAATTAGCACAGATCATTTGCTGGGCTTCCTCGGCATTTCTTTTTCAGATGAAACGCAAACAGGAGGCAGTGCCTCAAATGTTGTTTCTCGAACGACATTGCTTTCACCGTCAACTTTCGTCCCTTCTGTCACTACAGCTGTGAACGGTTACGGTTGTCTGGAAAGCTGTTGGATGGCGCTGCAATTAGCCATTATCGCCCACAGCTATTTGCGTTTGCCGACGTTCCAAGATCGCTTGCGGTTAAGGGCTGAGAATTAAGTTGCACACCTAATAATATCCCCACTAACGTTGAATGTTCCGTCGTCTGAAAAGATAAGGCATGTGGCGTCATCATCGACCACTTCCTGTAGGTCACGACAAGCAAACTCGTATGTAATTTAAGACTACACACTTGTGATTTTGAGATAGAATAATTTATTAACTTATTAACGTTTATTCACAATTAAATTCGGAAATACCTAAATTACTTCAACTTATCAATTTGATTGATCCTCATATACAGCGCACATGTGATACTGGAAATAATGGCTACTTACCATTCCTGGATGACCTTGTGTCGCCCTCTGCAGGATCTTTTAGTACAACAGTTTATCAAAACGCATTTGCTGTTTCCTTACCCCCTCATGCAAAATCAAATCACCCATGGAAACAAAAAAATCTGCTTTCCACACATATGCTGTTTTCGTGCAATACATATATGCTCAACTGAGGTTTCCTTGCAGAAAGAGCTTGATTTTCTTGAACGAATTGCGGTACATAAAGGATATAGCCCTTCCGTTATAGACAAAGTTGCCCCCAAATTTAGGAAATCAAAGCCTGTCTGCTCGCTCACGCGATTAGACCTCCTAGTACGAACGAATTAGGAGGATATCCCATTTGCTTCTCAGAATTGCTTCGGAATTTCAAAAATTCTTAAAAGTTTTAATTGCTTTAAATTCAAAATTATTTTCAAACCCATAAAAAAGGTGAATTCTTACGAATCGAAAGATTACGTCGAAGACACAAATTCCTGGGAAATTTATCAGATACCTTGTGAATGTGGACTTTCGTAAATAGGACAGATATGCAGTGCTTTAAGTGTCCGTGTGAAGGAACCCAAAACTTACGTAACTATGAACTGCAGAAGTCATCTATAGCCCAACATTGCCACGAAAATAACCATAAATTTTTGTTTAGAAACGCTACGCTTATTGATAAACCTGATTCGACAATCAAACTTAATGTATTAGAAGCTTTACACATATACCGGAACTCTTCACGGCTTGTCAACGACATGACGTCGACTCCATTTTTTTCAAGCGCTTGGAAACAGCACACCAAAATCAGTGACCGTCAGAACTCTGATGATGTCACAGTGATTTGAATTTTCACGCTCCATTGGTCCTGATGATGCCGAGCCAAACGCACTGCGAAACTATAGTCGATGTCAATAAAAAAATTAATTGTGAATAAACGTTGATAATTCATTCTAAAACAAACTCGTATCGTGCTGCGCAACTAATTTGCTGAAGCTGTTGGATAACTTGAAGTTGGTACGCACGAAATTTCAGAGGTTTCTTTTAAACATTATGCAGCTTGAATCAGGAGTTTCATGCTGCCGGCTCAGATTTTTTCAGGCTTCAAAGGAAAGCCATTCCTAAAGTTCAAACATCACATGTGACGCGGATTTCCCTTTGGTACTGTGTTGTTTCTTCAGGTAGCTTTGAACTGTTTAACTACTTGCAGAGTGCGGTTACGGAAAGGAGAATCTCACCTGCACTTCATTCTGGACTTTCTTTGCACAGTAGTAACGGACTTTGATTCTTCAATCCACCAGAGACACGCTGGCTTCTGCTGGTCGGTTGCCATTCTAGATGCCACAGGCGAGTGATCTCTTCAATGCAGATATTGCATGCACACCTTTGCGTGGGCGCTTTTTGGGAAAAGCAGCACGTAAAACTTGGTGCGTACCGTTCTCGTGCCGTAAAACACGTACTGTTGTGTTGTTAATTTCCAGTATGTGTTGCTTTATAATGTGTTGAAAACCGTATTGTCATAACTTTATTTCCTGATGAAACATGCTTGACATTTAACCATACTTTCTCAAACACCCTTGTTACCTTTGGATTTCAAATGGAATAATTTTGGCCCGTGCTTGACAACAAAGACGACGTCCTAAGTAACTTTCATTCACTGCGCTAGATTTATGCGCACATATAGTTCGCATTCTCTAATATTTGGATAGTCTTAAGTCATAATATTGCCTAAGCTGTATTCTTATTATCTTAAGGTCTTGATGCTTCCTGCTCCTGAAAGTTCAGTCTCATCGCATGCCACTGTTGGCGTAGTTCCTGTTAGTGGGTGAGGCGGATGCCAGAATGATATCACAAGTTTCTTTTTGCAGGTTACTGACATTGGAAATAAATAAGTAAGCAAATTGAAGATAAAAGGAAGTGAACTTAGTCGCATTTAATGTCTTTATTAATCTGATCAGGGGAAATGGGAAAATATTGGTCTGTCAAAATATACAGGGTGTTCGTAAACTGTTTTGACAAAAGAAGATGGGTGATAGTACCCATCAAGACGAACAATATTTACAATGGAACCTATGGTCGCATTCCACTCTGAGTGTCAGAAGAGAGTAACTTCGAAATACGTCCAACAAGCACAAGTCGTCACCTGAGACCTGAGACGTCATTTCTTTCCTGCCGGAGAAGTAGCACATCGCCAGAACATCACCGTCAAGCATTTACCGCATGCAAATTGCCAGAGAAAAGACGCAGCATCGACAGTTGCAGCTGATAGGCTTATCAAAGTGCAGTAGACACTTCCTGAATGTCACACATCCCGCACGATGGATTGGGCGTGGCGGACCTGTGGCATGGCCTCCACGCTCACCACTGAACTTCTTCTTCTGTGGGCACATGAGATCATTGGTGTAGGAGACGCCTGTGGACTCCGTGGAAAATCTCGTCGCGAGAATCGTTGTCGTAGCGGACAGGATAAACACGACACCAGGAGTCTTCGAGAGGGTGCGCCAGTCTTTCATTCGCCGGTGTGAATTGTGCAACGCCACCCGTGGCCGCCACTTTGAGCATCTACTTTGAGTCTGTCTCTGATCTCCATAAATGGGATTGTGCAACTTATGATGTCGTTAATTCTCTTTCTTTGCACTGTTGAATGTTCAACTTGGACATCTAACTTTACTCTTTTCTGACACTCAGAGTAGAATGCGGCCCTAGATTTCATTGTAAATACTGTTCGTCTTGATGGGGGCTATCACCCCTCTTCTTTTGTCAAAACAGTTTACGAACACCCTGTATATTACTGCCAGCAGGGAGACGGGTAGTTTGGATTCCCGATTATACTTTTCCAGTCAAAATCTGTTCTTTTTTCTTCCTTGCTACCTACCTGGGAGAATCGTCCTACTCCCCCGAAGTCCCAAGACTCTCTCTTACCCCCGCAGCGAATTTCCACTTCCCATATATTTTTCTCTACATCTCGAAGGGAGATACCATCCATGCCGTATGAAGCTGTTAATTGGCGGGGGTCAATTCTCACGAGGGATATCACCGAGAAAGTTTGTCCTTCCTATAGCGGGTATAAGGATGAGGGGGCGTCGTTGTTTTTTATGCGTGAGTGGTCCCGGTAAAGGAAGAAAATTCTTACGGAAGAATCTGTTAAATGCCTTTTTCCTCTCAAGACGCATTTCTATCTGCCGTTCTCGTTTTATGAACTCAAGTCACATTTTAATGATATTTCGAATATTTCTATATACCACCGCATAATTATCATTAACTGACTGGCATACTCTTCAATTTCCACTGCAATAATCAGCTGTACTACGCATATTAACACCTGCAGTCAGGACTATGAGCAACATCTTGAAAATCTGTATAAGTGTACATAAAAATATCGTTCTATTATACACAGTATTTGTAAATGAAGTAAACAACTTCAGTATGCTACTAAAAAAAATACGATAAAAAAAAAAGCTTACTTTAAACGTCAAGAGACGTTGCAAGTGTTAACGTTTGTTAAGTCAGATGATAGATGGCGCCAGGCGTCTCATGTAATGTAAAATCTCGTCAAAAACGGAATACAACATACATGGCTTTCCCAGTGGAGAAAGCAGCGTGTGTGTTTTGGTTTGTTGGTCTCTTGATATTATCCCATGCGATTTTTTTCTTTGTGGCTTTATTAAGAACACTGTGTACAAGAACAAAGTTACATCTATCACTGATCTCAAAGAACGCATTACTGCAGCTTTCCTCCTTGTTACACCTGACATTCTGAAGCATACGTGGGTGGAACTGGACTATCGTTTAGACATCCTGCGAGCAACCAATGGAGTACACGTGGAGATTTACTGGCATTAAAAAAAACTTTCACAGTTACCATGTGTTTCGACATTAAAAGTAAGTTGTAATGCATTGTAGTTTTTCTTCCAATAGCATACTGAAGCTGTATACTTAATTTATGAACACCCTGTACTATTTTTCACTCACACACATCGTAAGTTAATCTTTGTCGAAATTTCAAAGAGTGTAGGTTGTTTCGGACAAACTGTAGAATTTTATCTGTTTTCGCATCGCATGGTTGTGGTTATAAAAGGGTATTTCCTTTAGCAGGTGGTATGTAAATTGCAAACTACAGCGTGTAAATTGAGAACCAAAATCAGGCAGCCATTAAAGCTTTGTATGTAAATTGCGAACCAAAATCAGGCCGCCATTAAAGCTTTGTATGTGAATTGCGAACCAAAATCAGGCCGCCATTAAAGCTTTGTATGTAAATTGCGAACCAAGGTCCATAACCGCTATTTGTAGATTCCGAATCCAAGTTTTGCAATTGATTTTTATTCTGAACTCCAGTTTGTAATTGATTTTTATTCCGAACCCAAGTTTTGCAATTGATTTTGATTCCGAACCCAAGTTTTGCAATTGATTTTGATTCCGAACCCAAGTTTTGCAATTGATTTAGCCGAATTCCAACCGATTCATCCAAGTGTCACGAAAATGGCAGATTATTTGACTGACAGTTATATTGATAACAGTTGGAATTTTTCTCCAGATTTGTAAGCAATCTGGAGAAAAAGGGTACAAATGCATGCGAGAATACACTAAATGCATGCGAGTCCTCTCATTTTAGATTCAACGCCCATTTTTATATTCCGCACCCAAGTTTGCATAATTTCGCAGAAGTGTTGACATTGTTTCAAACGCAAACGTACATTAAAATTCAAAGTGTGAAAGATCCAAAGAGAAGAATCAGTAAAAGTGCACTTCAACGAAATCAAAATTGCAATAAAACATGGAGGATTACAAAAGAGGAGTTATTTCAAGAGTTTCTTATGTAACATTTGCATCACATCATTATAAAATGTGATTGTTTCCAGAAATGGGGGAAAGATCAGCATGGCCCCTGCGCAACGATCACAAACTGGTTTTCGTGAATATGTTGCTTTACGTTGTTTTCATCATTATTTGTTTACTTTTGATACTGTTTAAGTACATATATAGTTACTAAAACAATGGTTGTTTTCGTAAATTTATTGAATTAAGTACAAACAATGGCGTACCCAGAGGGGGTGCAAAGGGCCATATGCACCCCCAAAATAATTTTGTCAAGTATTAAAAATTGTCGGTGACGTTATTTTGCTAGTTTCGCCATTCTGGTCTTCCTTAAATTGCCATTTGTTACTTCTTTATTTGGAATGGTCAGACAAAAGCACATATGCCTATTGTTTATACCTGTCCCCTCCTCCTTCCCGTGCGCATTTCCCATTTTTATGCCACCAAAAAAGAAGACAGCAAACTCGTGTTTTTGTGGTCAGTCTAATGAATGGTGGGGGCTGTGGCCTGGGGGAGGGAAAGGCTAAGCCTTTTATCTTAAGTAGATATCATACTAGGAAAACAAAAACGTAGAATGAACATTACTTTGTAATTAACAGCATTTGAGAAAAATAAAAATGCCTGTTCTCATGCACATTTTTTCATCACTTTAGGAAGAAATGATATCGTAGCTGCAGTGATCAATCCAAAATTGTTAGAATGTTTCGATTGTTGACTTAACATCATATAAAATTTTATTCACTGATGCCTAATACAGATGCAACTTGTGATGCCTAATACAGATGCAACTTGATGTAAAATGTTATGTATAGTGCTTAAACAGTATGGTGTAATTGCAAAAGAGATTCTTTGGTCAAATTTAATTTTTAAATAGCGATAATTCAAACTTCAAAATTTTGCATTGGTGGTTTTGACATTTTGGCGGCAATATGCACCCGCCCAAAATTAATTTCTGGGTACGCCACTAAGTACATATACTAAATATGGAACATTACAGAGAAAATTAACATGGCCCCTGCACAAGGATGACAAACTAGTTTTGTTATTTTCGTGAATACATTGCTTTAAATTGTTTTACATTGTTTTAATAATTTTTTCATACTGGTTTATTTGCACGTCTTTTGTAAAAGAAGATCGTGCTTCTGTTATCGGATCGACCGTCCGTCCGTCCGTCTGTACCCACGATATCTCTGCAACTATTAGCCCGACTTAAAAAAATCTTTTTGCATTGGGAAGTTTGAAATATGCAAATGATGATCCTTCATTTCGGTTTTTTTTTAAGATATACAATTTCGCCAGTAGAGGGCGTAAATGCAGATGATGTCGAATTCAAAAATACGTTTTATTCCACATATTTGCTTCTAAACATCCGATTGAAATTTTTTTTCATCTTTCGATTCCATTTATGTCCAAGAGTATTTTAGATATAGCTAATTTTTCAAATTAAGCATAGATTTTCCGCTAGGGGGCGTAAAAGTAAATTACATTTTCCTGACAACTCTTCTTCTAAAACTTCAATTGAAAAAAAGTTTCTTCAGCGAAAACATCTCCTGATGGAAAATCTTTTGCATATAATTTTAAATTTTTGGTAAAGAATACTTTGGGAACCAGGGGGCGTAAGTGTTAATTTTTGCTTCTGATGTATTTGCCATAAAATCGAAGCTTCTAAAATATCGATTAAAAAAATTATTTCGTGGACTGATGCCACTCACATCGATAAACCTTTTCGGAATATTTTCTTCTTAAAATATTACACAGTTTCTCCGCCAGGGGGCGTAGATGTACATCTTATTTTTGTCAATATCTCTACTTCTAGGAGTCCGATTTGAAAAATTCCTTCTTTGTTGGATAATATTTTCCGTGTGACATGTTTTTCATATAATTTCAAAATTTTCAAGTAATTCATAGACTTTCCGCTAGGGGGCGTAGCGGTAAATGGCGTTTCCCCCTATATCTCTACTTCTAAATCTCCGATTTGAAAAATTCTTTCTGCACTGCATACAGCTCCTGATGGGAAATCGTTTGCAAATATTTTCTAATTTTTGTAAGAAATGGTTTGGCCACCAGGTGGCATAAGTCTTAATTTCCGCTTCTGTTGCGTTTGCAGAAAAATATGAGCTTCTAAAATCTGGATTGAAAAAAGTCGTTTGTTGACCGATACTACTCATGTCGACAAACCTTTTAGGAAAATTGTCTTCTTGAAAAATAGCATGGTTTCTACGCCAGGGGGTGTAGATGTATATCTTATTTTTGTCAATATCTCTACTTCTAGAAGTCCGATTTGAAAAATTCCTTCTTTGTTGGATAGTGATTCCGATGCGAAATCTTTTTCCTATAAATTTAAAAATTTCAAGTAAATCATAGACTTTCCGCTAGGGGGCACAAAGGTAAATTGCGTTTTTTGCGTTTTTTTTCTGCTTCTAAAGCTCTGATTTGAAAAATTCTTCCTGTATCGCATACAAGACCTGATGGAAACTATTTTTCAGATAATTTCTAATGTTTGGTAAAGAATGGTTTAGCTACCAGGGGGTCATAAGTGTTAATTTCTGCTTCTGAAGTATTTGTTGCAAAATCTGGGCTCCTGAAAAATAGACTAATTTTTTTTTTCTTCGACCGATACCGCTTATATGGATAAACCTTTTGAGAATACTTTCTTCCTAAAATAATGCATGGTTTTCCCAACAGGGGACGTAAAGTCACATCTTATTTTTGTCGATATCTCTGTTTCTAAGAGTTCGTAAGCTCACGATTCCGTTTACAGCAATATCTGAGGGAATAAAACCCGATTGAAAATCTTTCTTTCGTCCGATCTATTGTTTTCCATACCGGTTCCATTGACTTTGAATAGCTTTGATAAATTTAATTTGCGTCAGAACGGATTCAAAAGACGTGCTTATTACACCCGAAAATTCGGTGTCATCTTTCTTGTTTTTTGATATCGTCAGAATGGAGGCAGAAAAGTTATTTCGCAATTTACACATAGGGTATAGAACAGTTGGTTCGCAATTTACACATAGGGTATAGAAAAGTTGGTTCGCAATTTACACATAGGGGTCTTAGGCCTAGGTTCGCAATTTAGATATAGTGGTTGAGGGCGGTCCGATTTTGGTTCGTAATTTACACGCTCCGCGTACTTTTGGTACTGATTTTCCCTTAGTTCATAATTGATCCTCTCTCTATTTTCCAAGGGTTGCTTTTACAAAAAGGGTGGGCGCTTCGTATGAGAGCGTTCGTGACAATTATTCTTATCAGTACTTTCGGAAGATCTGCTCACCAGCATGCCAAAAGTTACGTAACCTTTTTTGTCTTGTGTGGGTGCTGTGGGTTTAACGATTATCGTGAGCAAATCGATGGGCTGCAAGCAGTCGTCCGTCCCAAATTTAAAGCCACTGGTTCCAAGGAATGGCGGGAGCCAATGTCGTAAGACAAACACTACACCCATACTTCACGGGATTCGAACCCGGACTCGTCTTGGAAGAAAGGTCGAAAGACAGCGCTAACACCGCTGTCTCACCATAGCGCCAATCGTTTGTTTAAACTATACCTGCATGTCGGTAAATTTTGCGGACCTGCAATTTAAAACTAATGAACCAAGATTACAACACACAGAAAACAACTGTATAACATGCCTATGAAAGGAAATGAAATGCTGTAAAAGAAAAATATCGCACAAACGTTTCGAAGGTGATGCATCATTTTTGGAAGCAGTTTTCACGAGCAATTCACGCTGAATTGTAAGATTAAATGCAAGACGTCAGAATGCTTTAAAATCCCCAACACACGCGGTAATTTATTATGCGTAAAAAAAAAAGAAATAAAAAAACCGAAGTAGGTGCTGTGAAGACGAGCTACATATGAATCATTTTCGATTTTTCGAAGAGAACGTCTCCAAACATAAGATTCTGCATTTTATTATCATCTGCGCGAACAACTTCCAGAATTTTTTAAAGATTTAGTGGTAAAAACGTGCCGCTGTAATGAAACTTCGTTGGCTTTGACAGAAAACGTAAATATACAGTTTCGAAAGAGTTGCGTTTAAATGATTTATTCTAGTGATTTCTTTTAACAGAAAATGCACTGCAGAATCTCCAAATCTATTCCAGACATTTTATTTGGTATTAAAACAATCAATTGTACCTTACTTTACAACGAACAGAAGTAAACAGCAATTATTTCTAGCAAACACTGAGGCAGTGCCAAGATAGGATTAGAGCGGTAAAAAACAGCGTTAAATTTATTTCCGTCACTAAAAAGTCGGAATAATAATGGAGAAAATGCTAGAACATATTTTCCTCTGAATAAAGTACAAAGCTCCCTAATGCTGTCATCTTAATAAGATTTCTTCAGAACAGAAAATACCTCATCTTATGCAGAATCAGAATAAAACACATTTTTCTGTTAACGAGGGAAGCATCTACCTATCTTCCGCAATTAAAATTACTTTGTCTGTCTGTCTGTCTGTCAGTTGCGTACATAAAAAAGTACAGAACGCCAAGGTGTGAAAATTTTCCGAAACCTAACGAAGTACAAGAGTGCGTTCATCCCGAAACCTTTTGCGAAAAGTAACTACACTGGAGTGCAAAAATTAAGGACGAGACGGTTTTTCGAATGTAACGTCGTGCAGAAGTGTTCCACTTCGACTCAAATCATACCATAAGATCCCCAAGATGTAAGAATATGGGACAAGGGAGCAAAACCGTCCAAACAAGGAATCCAAAGGCTAAAAAGGCACTTTGTTGAAAAGGTAGGTTGGAACACAACTGGACAGAAAATAGAAACATCCATGTGAAAGGCGGCTGCCAAGAAAAATCCAGTCTTTAGTAGGGGATATGATCACCCCTGACTGCGTTGCAGGATTTACAACGTCTGTCCATGCTGAGGACGAGGTTGTCAAGGAGCTGTTGAGGCATCGCGGCCCATTCCTCTTGTAGCGCCAATCGCAGCTGTGGAATCGTTGCTGGCGGCTGGTCATGTGCTTCCAAGCGTCTCCCGAGAAGGACTCACAAGTGTTAGATTGGATTTAGGTCCGGGGACCTCGCGGGTCAATCCATGCGTTGAATATCTTCACTCTCCAACAGCTCTGCAACAGCCACTGTACGATGAGGTGTAGCGTTGTCGTCCATGAAGAGGAACTCAGGACCTACAGTACCTCTAAACAGACGCACGTGGGGCAGGAGAACCTCGGTACAATAGCGGACCCCAGTGATTGAACCTCCTTGGAAGATGTGGAGGTCAGTACGGTTACCAAGCATGATACCGGCCCAAATGAGAACTCCGTCACCTCCAAACCGGTCCTTTTCGATGATGTTGGAGGTGTAATTGCGTGTTCCCTGCTCTCTCCAGATGTGTATACGTCCAGAATCCCTCGTCAGACTAAATCGGCTCTCATCCGTAAAGAGAACTCGACCCCATTGCTGATGTGTCCAGTTCTTGTGTTCCTGGCAACACAGAAACCGCCGTCTCCGATGAGCAGGCGTTAATGGCATACACCGTACTGGTCGTCGTGCAAATATACCACCTATGTGCAGCCTCCTGGCCACGGTAAAACGTGATAACGGACGCCGAGTTGTCTGTTACATGTGCCTTGCGATTTCTCCCGCTGTCGGCCGTCTGTCTCTTCTAGCCTGTAGGAAAATATACCGGTCGTCCGCCGCCGTGGTTGCTCGTGGACGACCACTGCTAAACTCTTGGACAGCTGTTCCTGTCGTTTGAAATGTTCTCCAAGCTCATGAAACCATGCTGTGAGCGATCCCGAACTTCTCGGCCACACTAGTCACACTTCGACCTTCTTCCAACTTCCCAATGACGCGACCTCGGGTAAAGTCATCCAGATGTCGTCTACTGGATTGCTTGTTGGCCATATCACACGGTGGCAGCAATTCGACGTCGTTCAAACCGATGTACACCGTGCAATAGCTTTCACCGAATTGCTGAGCGTGCACCGCCCGTATGCTTTATACCCTTCCGACCCCCCCTACATCATGCTGCATATATGCGCATGCCGTACCGTACCGGACCTTAGTCTATCTCCTGAGTGGTCTTTCGGTCCGTTCTGCCTGCTCGTTCCGCTGTTATGCTAATTTCTCCTCTTCGTCCTTAATTTTTGCACACCAGTGTATGTAGAATCTGATTTAAATTTGGAAGCTAGCTGTTTACTGTGTTATAAATTAACGCAATACTATTTTATTACGCTTTTGCGTTAACTATGAGAACCTCACTCCAAACTTGATAAAGCGACATTATTAATAGGATGAGTAAAAATGTTTGGGCTGAACTTTAGAACTGTTATCTTTATCTTTCTGTCGGTGTTGCCGGCGAGTTTTTTTACGTTTTATTTTTAGGCCGCAACTCGCTGTGTGTAACTACGCACTAATAATAGTTCCATTACTTAAAAAAAATATTAGGGTAGGTTGATAAATAATGCAATATTGTGTAAACTTTTCTTACGTTTGAAAAAATGTATACTTGTCGATATATTTTTTCAAACGTAAGAAAAGTTTACACATGCCGTCAATGCAGAATTCAGGAATCTTCATCTGATACATGATTAGACAACGTGCTTCACTTCATCATCTGAGGTGAAATGAGTCCCCTTAAGATCCCTTTTCAGATTTGGAAAGAAATTAAAATCGCTCGGTGCCAAGTCCGGGCTGCAGGGTTGATGGGAGAGAATCTTAGATTTCAGCTTCTGGAGAACATCAAGAGTTGCGCGAGAAGTGTACGGTCTTGCGTTGTCATGCAGCAAAACAATCAGTGCTGTTAACTTCCTAACTAGACACACCCTCCGGCGTAGGTGCTTTATTGTTTCAGGGTAACATGCTGAATTGACAGTATTCCCAGCTTCCAAAAATTATGGCAGGTAAACTTTGTATGAGCCCCCCCCACCCCCCATCCGCACAGAAAAAAACAGTCAAAATAATCTTGCTGGCACACGGCACTGTTTTGATTTTCTGAGACGAAGAGAAGCTTGTCGGTAATCCATGCTCTGTCGTTTTTGTGCAGGGTCAGAGTGATGGATTCATGACTCAACCCCAGCAACAATATTCAACAGAATTGCTCTCCCTCTTCACGATAGCACCTCAAAAGTTTTTCACAACCCTCAAAAAGCTTCTGTTTGTGTTCAGGTGTCCAACATACATGGCACCCATCGAGAACAGATTTCTGTGTAGCTAAGCGAAGCAATGGTATGACCCACTTTTTCTTTTAGATTACGAGCCTAGCTGCGGTCCGCTTTTGGGTGATACGGCTATTATTTCGATTTAATTCATCAACTGTTTTAGGAGATTTCCATCAATCATCGAAACTGGTCTTCCAGTGTGAGGTTGTTCGACGAGATTGGCATGCCCCGATTCCCACTGACGAAATTTAATGGCCCAATGATATACTGTACTTCTGTCAACAGTGATTTCATCATACACAGCCTTTAAACAGCGATGAATTTCAGTTAGCGTTACGTTTTCAGCACTTAAAAATTCTATTGTTGCGCATTGTTTGAACTCGTTGATATATACTCATCAGACGATGTCATGTTAGCATGCAGTGATTCACAGCCGCTGTAAGGAAGGAAATGAAACCTGCCACTGTTGTGGCTGAAGGTTGCGGCTACAAGGTTACTCTGAGCGAGCATCACTCCTTGCTGCCATAAGGCCACTCTGCGTGCGCATAACTATTTGCTGCTACAAGGTCACGCTGCGCTCGCTCCGTCCTTGTTGCAATAAGATCACGCTGCGCTCGCTCCAGTCCTTGTTGCAATAAGATCACGCTGCGCACACACCACTCCTTGCTGCTATAAGGTCACTCTGCGCGCGTCACCCCTTGCTGCTACAAGATCCTGCTGCACTCGCTCCACTCCTTGATGTTGTAAGGTCCCTCTGCGTGCGCATCACTATTTGCTGCTACAAGGTTACGCTGCTCTCGCTCCACTCCTTTCTGCAATAAGGTCACGCTGGGCACGCACGACTCCTTGCTGATATAAGGTCACTCTGCGCGCGCATCCTCTCTTGCTGCTACAAGGTCATGCTGTGCTCGCTTTACTCCTTGTTGCAATAAGGTCACGGTGCACGCACCACTTTGTGCTGCTATAAGATTCCTCTGCGCGCACATCACTCCTTGCTGCTATTAGCCACGTTGTTCGCGTGTGCGTTACTTCTGAGCCGTCCTTCGTACTTCCATCATTGCAAATCGAATATCAGAACTGAAACGCGAGAAATACGGAATTTTCTAGCATTTCATTTCCTTAAAGCTTAACTTCGCTATTCCTCCGATTGCCAATTCGTGTATTTTTGTTATATCCGAGCAACGCATATGAACAGAACATGAGGATTTTCTGTTTAAATCGATCAAATTATCTATATGCCACTGTCATGAATTTCATATGAAATTGAACTGCAAGGTTAAAAAACGAAATCATTTTACGTACTAGTCAATATAATATCAAATCTACATGTAATACAGTAGATCTGATACTATGCTGACGTAAAATATCAGTATAATAATATATCTACTTCTAATTACTGTACATTGGAAATTTGAAATGTTTTTCCGACCTTTAGTTTTTTCCGTCTCAACCTGTGAATCCTGGAAGCCAGTTGAAGTGTTGAAAGTGTTTCCGGATAGCGCGAAGGGGCAGATAATACATGAGCAATCATAGCAGCCCGGCAGGTAACGCTACCCAAAGCCTCTTTCAAGAGCTGTGTCAATTTGCTATCTCTGTAAGAGGAAGAAAAGAAACACAAATATGTAAACTAAATCCCTAAATAGGATAAACACAATGATATGTAATTCATTAATTTAGTAGTTTTTCCATAACCATATATTCTTTGCCATTTCATTTTAATTTTTCCTATCTTTTATCGGAGCAGAAAGAATAGCAGAAATCTATATATAAACCTGAGTTTCTCACGGTGGTCGTCAAATCCCCAAATGAATAAAAATAGTGTATTGTTTCAAAAACTGCTGTGGCAGCGAGATGAACGTCCTGGTGTTCAAGAAGCAGTGAAAGCAACAGGATGGGTTCATTGCAAGTGCTACTGTGTCAAAAACAGGAACAAAAGGCGAAGTCATCGAATAAGACGTCTCTGCGCGGTTTTCAGATAAAACCACTCTTTAATATTAAAAATGATATTAAAAACACATTAAAAAGGGACGAGATCTTTCGGTGACCGCGTCGGTCACTTCATCAGATCATATACACTGAGTAATAGAAATGAAAAGTTGGGTGACTTACAAAAGGCTTTTGAGCCATTTTTTTTTTAAACTCAAGGCAGAGCCTTTACCGAAAAAGCCATGCATTTCCATAATGCTAGTTGACAACAGTCTGGAAGATACATTACTTTTAAGGAAAGACCACAAAAATGATGCACGGCTCGTTGTTTAACCTCCATGCGCTAAAATATAGGTAGCGAAATCATCTATCTTCTGTCAAAATGTAATATTGGGTTGAAAAGAAAGTAATGTAATATTGGGTTGAAAAGAAAGTAATGTAATATTGGGTTGAAAAGAAAGTAATGTAATATTGGGTTGAAAAGAAAGTAATGTCTACAAATGCACGGCAACAGAAAGGTGCTAATTACCGTATATATACAAGTACAAATCAGTCCAAATGTAGTCGGCATCGTTTGCCACGACCTGCTCACATCGTCTGGGCAGCTGTTGGACACCGTCCTTGTAGAATTCAGGGGTTTGGACGCAAAGCAGTGAGTAAGTGCGCGTTCGACATCGTCCCGGTTGGTGTACCGCTGTCCGTTCAGGAAATGCTACAACGATCGGAAAAGGTGGTAGTCGTTTGGAACAATGTCCGGGGAATAGGCTGGAGCGGCAGCAGTTTCTAGATGAGGTTCTTCAGTTTGTGACAGGTAACCCGTGCTGTGTGAGGTTTTGCACCATCCTGCTGTAGAGGACGTCATTGCGGTTCAGTAGTGCTAGTCGTTTCGACGTACGTTAGAAATACGCGCAAGTCGTCCAGCTAACGGCGGTATACATCGGCGGTGATTGTGTTGTTGTCCAGCAGCAGCTTAAAAAACACAACACCCCGTATATCCCACCAAAAAGACAGCAGGACCTTACGTGGGTGTGTGTCGGCTTTTAGGTTGGCATGGGCTTCTGTTTTCGTCCAACCACTGTTTTGGGGCGCTGACGTTTTCTCACAGGATACATTTCTCGTCAGCTGTCACAACGCGGTCCGAGAACGGTTCAACGTGGTCACGTGCAAACGGGGAAAATCATGCACTCATGCGATTTGCTTTCTGCTCAACTGTGAGTTGATGTGGCACCCAAACTCCTCCTCTTATGCACCCTCCCAAGTTGACACAGGATGCATTTCTGTTTACATACAGGATACATTTCTCGTCAGCTGTCACAATACGGTCCAAGAACGGTTCAACGTGGTCACGTGCAAACAGGGAAACGTATGCACTCATGCGATTCCCTTTCTGCTCAACTGTGAGTTGATGGGGTACCCAAACTCCTCCTCTTGTGCACCTTCCCAAGTTGACACAGGATGCATTTCTGTTTTCATACAGGATACATTTCTCATCAGCTGTCACAATGCGGTCCAAGAACGGTTCAACGTGGTCACGTGCAAACAGGGAAACGTATGCACTCATGCGATTCGCTTTCTGCTCAACTGTGAGTTGATGGGGTACCCAAACTCCTCCTCTTATGCACCTTCCCAAGTTGATATAGGTGCGAGATAATGCTCGTGTGGCCACACGTGGTCGCTCTCCACTGAGGTCTTCAGCATTGTCCATATTCACTGTTGCGAGTCTTCCAGCCTTGGGATGTTCAGACAGCTCAAAATTTCGCTCTCGAAACCATTCAAACTAACGACAGCACTAACGATGTGATATGGCATTGCGCTACACACTGGAAATGTTCCTTACAGCACTTGCGGGGTGCTCCCGCGATGAAGCTCAAACAGCATGAAATGGTGGATGTGCTGCTTGTCTACTTCCATCTCGGCTGGCGCTTACGCTCTTCGCCTTCTGACGGCTAACTGCTACTGACTTAATCCACCTACCTAGTGATGTCATGCCGGTGTACTGCGCAATCTCAGTGGGCAATACGCGCAGTTGCTCAGACTTTGAATTCTGGTACCTCGTCATCGGGCATGACTTTCTTTCGAATGGAATAAAATCACTGCAGAGTTTAGCATTCTAATCAAGTTCAAAGATTGAAATGAGGGGAAGAAACAATTCAGACAACTGAAGTTCTTGAATAAGATTTAAATGAATCCGCGAAAGGAATTATATGTTAACACGCGTTCATCGTGGTTAGGGCGATATGAATATCATTTGCACTGCTGTGAACCCAAAATGCAACACCAAGAAGGACACGAGATAGCAAAGCCAGATTTACTGGACACATAACAACAGATACAAAGATGAAACGAATAAGCTTACAGGCCCGTGCGACTTGCGGAACACGCAGACATAACATCAATAGTTCGTGTGGCCCCCATGGCTGGCAATAACGGCAGCTACACGCCGCGGCATCGAACGAAAGAGGCTTTAGATGTGGGCTTGGGGTATGTCGGTCCAGGCTGCTTCCACACGTTGCCTAAGTTCGTCAGGCGTAGCCGCGGATGGTGCTTGCCGGGCCACTCGGTTGCCGATCAGCGACCAAACGTGTTCGATGGGCGACAAATCGGGAGAATAGGCAGGCAACGGCAGCAATGACACCTGGTGGGCCGTGAAGAATTGTTGCACGATGCGTGCCACGGGCGAGCGCGCATTGTCCTGTTGAAACGTGGCCACTGGCAGTTCCTGCAGGTAAGAGAGGACTACAGGCTCCAAAACGTCGGAGATGTAGCGGTGGCTGTTGAGTGTACCGGCGATGCGTACCAGAGGGGTGCGGGTGTCATATCCAATTGCGCCCCAAACCATAACGCCAGGCGACGGACTGGTATGGCGATGCACAGTGCAGGCGACGGACAGACCTGTACGGCGATGTATAATGCAGGCGTTATACAGTCTCTCGCCGCGGTGCCGCCACACGCGGATCCTACCATCGAGGTGTTGCAGGCAGAAGCGGGATTCGTCGAACAAGACAATGTCGTGCCATTCCGTAGTCCAGGTGCGGCGTTCAACGGCCCACTGACGCCGCACTCGCCGGTGGTGTAACGTCAATGGTAATCGGAGCAATGGGCGCCGTGCAACAAGTAGCAGGTCCTGCAGACGACGTCGAACGGTACGTGCTGACACAGGTTGTTGCGCAAAACACCCTAATTCCTGCGCTAACGTTCGTGATGTGGCGGTGCGAGCTGTCAATGCTCGCAGCACAACATGCCGGTCTTCTCGTTCGGTGGTGAGTGACGGCTACGGCAATCACTCCCATCGGTCCGTCCGTTCCTCCTGCACCCACCGAATCCATACTCGCCGCACTCTGGCTGGATGCCATCCCACACGGGCGCCGATGTCTCGGTACAATAAACCTCTGTCGCGATAAGCCACTATTTGGCCTCTGTCGAACTCCGAAACGTGTTGACTGCGACGAGGCATTAGGAAGCTTCCCACGCACAGGTCCGGCAGCACAACACACTTCCACTACTTACACCCCGGCTTCTGTGCACCCTTCTTTTAGTGCTTCTTGGTGGCGTGCCGGGAGCACATGATTTGCATATGCCCTGCAATGCTAATCGTTTGCATGTCGTTTCGCAGGCGACGCATGCTGCGAATTTGAGGCGAAACGGATGCTTCCTTCTTGGTATTGCATTTTGGGTGGCCAGCAGTGTATTTCCGCTTGATATGGTTTTTAATTCTGATGCTCTTCGAATCACCAAGATTGCGAAACCCTCGTTGATGAACGAGAAAAAAATATTAAAGAGACTTATTTCATTACAGTCTTGAAATTGATAGCTAATTTTATTTGCTCCATGACGACGCACTTCCGTTATCAGTTTCTGGTTTTTTGATTAGTCTGATAAATCGTCTTCTGGTTTAAAAAAGTATGTAACATTTACTGCAAATTTGCGCTTAAATTCTGTTATAAGTTATGTTCCTGTTTCCTTGATAATCCTTACAACCATCCTCAAATTTAAAAAGTGTGTCTGTGTGTCACCAACTTTTGAAGAACTTCTTAGTACGTTGAAACAGAATGTTACCTGCAGCCACTTTAATATTTCAAAATATGATATGAAAGAGGAGTCCTTAAATTATTTTTCAAGCAACGAAATATGTTCAGACCTTTGTACAATCACTGCGCGAATGTTTTAACGCTTCTATCATGGTATGTAACCAATCACTCACGAAGACAACGCAGGACGGTAGATAACATTTCTTTGCCGTTCGTAAAATGCCGATTAACTTTTTTCTTCAACTAGGAAATATAGTCAGAATATCAAATGAGTGACAAACGGCCTCCCATCAGCGCCCTAGGATATAAACTACGTCGACCGTATTTGTATGTGAGATTGCCCGCGGAATGCGATGAAGGAAGAAAATTCAGATTGCCTAAAATAGGAAAGTTCCTTTCGGATGGCGGTACGCAAACTCCATAATGTGTCTCGGGGCGTTTTGATACTAACATTGCGACAAGCTTGTTGTCCTCCCACATATACATTGAAGTGCCGGAAAAACGGGTACAGACGAGCTTATGTAAAATACATAGCAACGTTACCTATGCGCGTACTCGGTTGCGTCCGCCAGTGCGTATATAAACCGATAGACATCCTTGTCAGCTGTCAGCGCTGATTTCGGCATGAAAATGACAAGTAATAACGATTTAAGCGATTTTCAACGCGGTGTCATAGTTGGCGCACGTGAGATGGGCCATAGTATTTCGGAGGTAGAAACGAAGTTCGGATTTTCACGGACGACCATTGCAAGGGTGTACCGTGACTACAAGAATTCCGGCAAAACCTCCAACCTACGATACCAGTGTGGCCGTAAAAAGACATTGGGTGAACGTGACCAACGTTGGCTATCAAGAATCGTTTCACGCGATAGGCGTGCAACACTCTTGCAGGTATCATGGGAATTCAATGCTGGAGCCTCAAGAAGCATCAGCGTTCGGACTGTGCAACGTACCCTACACGATATGGGCTTTTGGAGCCGACGCCCAACTCGAGTCCCCTTGATTGGTGTACGACACAGAGCTATGCGCCTCGCTTGGACACGGCAACACCGCCACTGGACACTTGATGACTGGAAACAAGTAGCCTGGTCTGACGAGTCGCGTTTCCAACTGTATCGGGCAGATGGAAGGATTCGTGGGTCGCAAACCCAATGAAACCATGGATCCCGCCTGTAAACAGGGAACTGTACCGGCTGGTGGGGGTCCGTAATGGTATGGAGTGTGTTTTGCTGGACTTCACTGGGACTACTGGTACGTCTGCAAACGTCTGTCTTGTCCTGCATTCATGCGGATGTGCTGAACCTGTTCCTACAGGCCAATGCACCACCACACAAGTGTTGGGACGCAACATTATGGTTAGAGGAACATTCATCTGAGTTTGGGGTGTGGCCATTCCCACCCAAGTCCCCAGATCCGAACGTGATAGAACACATTTGGGATGCCATGCAACGCGTTATCGAACACAGGAATCGGAGACCTAGGAATACACCCGAATTGTGGAACGCTCTGCAGGAAGTATGGTGTGCATTGCCTACAGCATATTTCCAGAAGCTAGTGGAGTCCATGCCCCGTCGTATTTCTGCAGTCCTGCGCTCCTGTGGGGGACCTACCAAGTATTAGACTGGTGTACCAGTTTTTCTGGCACTTCAGTGTACGGCGTTCGTGCTGTTGGACAATTACAAAATTTCTTTCGATGAACTGGTGATGTTTTTCTACAGAACACTCATCAATCTGAAGCATAATGATCGAATTAGTGTTCGTTACCGGCGGTTGCAGTTTTAGTATGATCGCGTAAGAAATATTTCTCAGTTTCGAAATTCCTTCGTTAATTCTAACGTCAGAGCATTCGTTAGCTGTTACGAGT